>JAIRCJ010000715.1:1293855-2587711 GCA_020883675.1 Bruguiera gymnorhiza
AGGACTTCCAAAGTAGGGACGTGGCTTGTAGATTGCCGGAATGCCACCACATGTTTCACGGACCTTGTATTGGTAGATGGTTCATTGGACACAATGCGTGCCTACTGTGCAGATTGCACCTTTGATACTCTTACAAGCTGACTTGTTTATTGGGTAATAAGGAGTAATCAAGATGGTGACTATATTGCGCACACGAAGAATGGCGACTATTCTATTCGACACTAAGTAGAAAGTTTTTGAGCTCATCGGACACAATACGAGTCCACTCATGAGTTCGATGAAGTGATTGTAGAAAGATTATATTGTAATGTCTAATAAGTTAAAATAAGGGTATATTGATCAGCCGAGAATATTATCAAGTTGTGTGCCAGGCTATGCATGTCGCTAATGTTAATATGATATATTAAAAAAAAATTAAGGAGCTGTTTGAGTACATGAAATGTGAAAGACCACTGGAATTAGGCATTGGCAACCGAGGAATATAGAAGGATGACTTGACTGGAGTTAGAAATCATCAACACTGCCCTCGTATGACTCCTCTGCTCCTATTCTTGGGCTTGAGCTATGACTATGAATTGGGCCTGAAGTACCAACGTACTAAGATCCTACCAATTCCCCTTCCTTACCAGATCCTTGTCCTCTAAGATTTTCAAAATCAAATCTTGAAAAGTGGTACTTATTAGTGACAAGACTTCTCACGTTACTTCCTTTGGTGAAAGCCCCTTGCTTCTTAAGCTAAATGGTTTACTTAAATATGCCAACGGGTGTCCATCTTGCGTAAGTACAACTCCCATCCCAATATCACAGCGATCAATTTCCAATATAAACGTCTTCTGAAAGTTCAGAAGTACAAGAATAGGAGCTCAACACATCGCCTGTTATAGTTCTTGAAAATGTTCATTGAGCCTCCTAATTCCAAGGGAAATTATCCATCCAAAAATGTTCTATAAGTGGTTTACTAAGCATGCCATAATTTTTTATGAATTTTTGATAGTATCTTGTCAATCCAAGTAAGCCACAGAGACTCCTAATGGTAGTTGACAGTGAACAGTTCTTCGTGACCTCAATTTTTGAAGGATCTGTAGAGACTTTGGATCGCAAAATTACGTGACCCAAGTATTCAATTTAAGTCTAACCAAAAGCACACCTAGCCATTTTAGCATATAACTAATATTGGCATAATATTTGTAGAACTTCATGCAAATGTTGAGCATACTCTTTCGAGTTAGGACTATATACCAATATATCATCAAAAAAGATGATAACATATTTCCATAAAAGGAGAAGCAAAAGTCTGATTCATTTGTGATTGAAAAGTGGCAGGGCGTCAGTCAACTCAAATGACATTACTTGAAATTCGTAGTAACTTTGGTGAGTTCGAAAAGCAGTCTTTGCAATATCCCCTCTTTAACTTGAATCTAATAGTAGCCTGCACGAAGATCAAGTTTTTGAGCGTCCGACAACATTTGAGACAGCTTGTGAAAACTACAAGGCATGTGTCCAGGATTACAATAACCCTTGCTAAGGAGGAGGTGAATACATCAGCTGTAGGGTAAGTTTCTATAGTAATAATGTAAAATTGATTAATTCTACACTAAATAGTTTAATAATCCACTTGTTTTTCAATTGGAGCTATCCTGTGCCATATTTTAATAACAATCGAGAATGTTTCGAGTGGTCATGTGCTCTAGAAAGACTCTTAAAGGCCTTAAATCTCTTTTCTATAATTTTTTCACTATGATTACTGCAACATTCTTGCTTATTTGTATGATTATTGGTATAATAGTGCTTTATGACATTCTTTTTTATTCATTCATTTTCTGGGATGTGTTTCTAAGATGTATGTTGACAGTTATAGAATGCCTGTGCCTTTAGGTACTGCATCCATTACCTCCAGAGCAGGTGAAGCCATCCACAGAATTTGATTATGGTGCCAGTAATACATAATAACAAATGTATTTGTTCAAATATCTCCATGCATTCATTTGTTTATGTTGCTGTATGTTGCAGACTGTTCACCAAATGGGCGAGGTACGATATGTTTAAATGTGATTTAAGTTGAGCTTATTTGAAAAATCTTATTATGCATATGAACATATGTGGTGTTTTGTTAAATAAACAATGAAGATGTGAACTTAGTGACATGCTTTGTATATGTAATTGCCTTTTTGTTTGACGTATTACTGCTACCTGTTATGACAGCCGCATTACCACCCTTTTCAGGGAATGGATTTGCCTCTGCTCCTGCTGAGTATGCGATGGAGGTCGGAACCATAACCAAGGAAGTGGCAGGGGAAGGGACAGAGGAAGACGAAGCAGTTTTCATGGCCGTGGCAGAGGAGGATACAATGGCCAGCATGCTGATATGCAGCAAGATGGGGGCTATAATTATGAGGCACCTGTGGAGGGCTAGGGTACTTTTCTTTTCCTATCATTGTCCCCTCAATTTCCAGTTAATCGTGAATATTTGTAGGTTTTCATTTTTGTTGGCCCTCATTGGATGGCTTTTAGTATTCCTGACACCCATTCTTTCTTTTCCTATTTGCTCATTGATGGTGACACATGAACTTCAGTGTTTAGTTTCTCTGAGTTTGTACTTTTCTTCGTCAACATTTCTGCTTCGTGATAAAGTACCATGTTATGCAAGCTGAGTGGGAACAGTGAAAGCTTGGTGTTCAAATAGCTGCAATTTAGTTTGAATAAAAAACCTGGCCACCTTGGTGTAGTTATTTAATCTACAGGAAGCCATTTTCTTCTTCCCATTTCCCTAATTTGCTAACTACTTATTATTGTTTATACCATTTCATATTATGTTGTAAGTCATGGCCGTGGGAGGGCAAACCCTGGAAGGGGCCGTGGGCTTAGATCTAACGGACTGATCCAGATAGATGAATGAGATGCGTGTTAGGCTTCCCTTTCAATGCAAGTCCAGATGATGGTATTTGTTCTCCAGTATCATGTTTATCATCTTCTATATTTCTTTTTGGATTTTGCTTCGTCTCCCTACTCTGCCCCCAACACCAAGGCCTACTAGTGTTGACTTAAGGACATACAAATGTAACCTGCTTAGACTAATCTCTGTAGTTTGAGACTGGCCTTTTGCAGTCCCTTTTCTCTGTTTTAATCTACGCAGGGTGCCTGATAGTTGTAGCTCTTTAGGTTGCAGTGCATTGTTTTTTTTATCCTTCTTTTTTTTTTTATTTTGGACAGAATTTTGGTACAAACAGTTGCCTTTTTATTTTTATTTTTTTTTTTGTGATTGGTGGGATAGTGCTTTCTTCTATATGAACATATTTTATTTCTCTTCCCTGTGGCTGATTATTCACAAGAGCAAGAACTTGCAGAACAGATTGCAAAGGAGGATGACGATTTTTAAGAATGAAGTATCTGGTTGTTTCTTGCTCTTATCCTCTCTGCCCTATCTTATCCACTTTTTCGAAAGCTCACAATTTTCAAAGATTTCCTCTGGCAGGTATTATGGAATCAATAATTTAAGATATTCATGCATTTTCCATTGTCGATGGTTCAATAAATGCACCAAAATCTCCCAACAACTATCCTTAAGTAACCATTGCTGGTTTTCGTCTCTTTTATGATATGTGACAGGAGCTTTAAATTGACCGTTTACTTGTGACTTGTACCAAACCAGGAGGTAGTTAGAGTGTGAAAGGAAAAGGAATACCGGAATACCTGGAAGTCGTTGTGTAATAATATGAGCACGATTCAGAGCCAGTAGGAATCTACAAATGTTAGATTAGGCTCTATCACGTGCAAGATGGGGTTTTGTACTCATTTTTATGTGGAAAAAAAAAAATACCAAAGTACAACTTTCTTAGAGAGGTGACTACCATTTGCTTGGATTCTAGTTTAAGTTTCATAATTAAAAGGAAGGTGTTAGATTGTTTGATTCTAATTTTGATTGTTAGATTTTCTATTTAATAAATTTATTATTACAAATATTAAATTTTCAGACCTTAAAATTAAATAATTTTATATAAATAATATAATAAATAATATATTTAAATTAATAAAAATTAAAATTATTAATATCTTTGATATATTTTTATAACTAATTTTCTCTTTTAACATTTATTATTTTTTAATAAAATTCTTATATGTCATAAAAAAGATAAAATTAATCATATATATAGTTTTATAATTTAAATTAAATATATTTATTAATATTTAAATTATATTCAAAATTATTATATTTAATAATAATATAATAATTTATAAAATTATTTCATATTAATCGGATCATAGTATGAAGGAGTCCTTAATAGAAATATTAGTAAAATTTATTCTAACATAACTAGTTGAAAAATTTTAGTATTTTCCCATTTAGTTTGATTAAAATCTATTGCATTAATCTTGATGCACATATATCATAATATAATAAATTATTTAGTATAAATTATGACAATTTTGTCTATTTATACAAACTACTCTTTTCTATATATTATAATACTTATTTATTATATAAAACTTATAAAATATATATAATTTCATAATAATTCATAATATTGTCTTATAAAGACTTTTATATTAATTTTAAAATGATAATGTGTAATAATTATAAGATAATAAAAAATATATAATGTATGCTAGAATCTTATCAATAAGCTTAAAATATCATTATATCATACATCATTAATTATTATTAGTACAACTAAAATTTATTCTAAAAAATTTTTTTTATAAAATGTTGATTGTAAACTTTTATATTAATTTACTATTATGAGATCACTTAATACTTTATAAATATTTTTTTGTTCTAAATTTTTTTTGTTAATGACAAAATATTTCAATTCTCATTAAATTTGATACCCTTTAAATATTTATTACTCTTGAAAAAGAATAATGTTGTGAATTTATCATATAAGTTTTTAATAGTTTGATAATGGTGTCTATAACCTCAAGTTATAAAATAAAATTTCACAGTTGTAATATAGGAATTATAATTTTAATGATAGATAACTTTTTATTATTTCACAATTATAATCCTTCTCTTAATAAAAACATATAACTACTTATGTACTTTTTGCTATTAATGTATCCAATAAAATCTAAATTCGAATATCTAGTCATAATTAAGTAGTTGAATTTTTTGTATATGAGTATGTCATTTTTTGTTACTTCTAAGTACCTTAATATCTTTTTTGTAGCTTTCTAGTAATTCATTCTATGATTACTTTCACACTTACCTAACATTTGATATTAAGTTTAGTATACGTTGACAAATGTATTAAACTACCAATGATAGAGACATATGGAATTGATTCTATTTCTTTTCATTTTATATAATTTTAGAGTATTGCATGAGATAGAATTTGTCTTTTTTTATATATGAATAACCTTAGGTGAATACTTATTTAAAATTTCTCTAAAATTTTCTCAATATAGTTATTTTGAAAGAATCATTATTCATTGTGATCTATTATGAAATATTTTTTATTTCTATTATATAAAATGTTTATATCATATCTTTTATTATAAAATTCTTTTAGATAAATTATTTAATTTCAAATATTATACTTAAAATATTAGTAAAAAGCAATATATAAGGCTAAAAAATAAATTTATTCACATTGATCTTTTGGTATATCATACAATATTCCTTTTTAAATTCAAAAGATATTATGATATTATTAAACTTAATATATTATTACAAGTAAACTTATTTTAGTCTATCTATTAACTCATTTAGTCTACATACCATTTAATATTTACCTTTAATGAATAGTAAACTTTAGGTTGATCCATGTAAAATTCCTTTTTAAGATTTCTATTAAGAAACACAATTTTTACATATATTTGGTGCAACTTTAGATCATACAAAGCTATTAATGTCATAATTATCTTTAATGAATACTTTTTATGATATGTGAAAATGAAATTGAATTTGTAAATAAACCATATAATCATTTGAAATAACTTAGCTCTTTTCTCTTTGAAATCTTTTTTAATGTTATCCTTTATACCTTATTTACATTAGTCTATTGTAAGTTAATTCTTGCAAAGAGTGCGTTTTTTTTTTTTAATCCAAATATTTTTTAATTTGTAAAATAATATTGGGTATTGTAATAGACGGAAAAAACTATTACAGGTAAAGAAATATTTACTTTGATTTTTTTATGTCTACATTTTAACTTTCATTACTCTTACTTGCTTCACCATTTTCAATGAATTTTGCATTACCAGTTTTTATGATTTTTGAACTATAGTTCTACCCTTTACATTGTTCTAAGTGACTAATAAAGTAGCTATTGATTATTTGAAAATCTAATTTCTTTACCCCAAATATTTAAGTGTTTTAAATTAAGTTTCCTTCATATTTATAATTCAATAAAAAGTACTTTAAACTACCTTATTTAACAAATAGTTTGTACATTTAATTGCATATATCCACAAAAAGTTACTTGTAAGATTTTTTGTTACCATATGTTTCAAATGCCCGATGACATGGAAGATTCTTGGAAATGGCTCCTGCTTCAGACGCTTCCTCGTTGTAAGATGCGATTCCGTCATTTGAGGTGACGTGAGATTCTAAGAATTAGATATTAACACTTTGAAGTCCTATAATGTAAGAATTTCATGTCTTTAGCAATTAGGCTTTTGTCTTTTGGCAAAACCATTCATGAATTCTATCACACCAAATTAAGCTCGTCGGGAATATCCAATGTAAAGCCGCACATCAAAATCTTTAGATATATAGAATAACCAAGTAATTAACCCATGTTTATTAATTATAATAACATCATTCGCTGCTAATTAAATAATAATGTAATTGAAAATCCCGCAAGATTAATAGAATATACGAGAAAACTGTTCATAAATTGTGCATTGGCCGGAGCAAAACTCGTAAGTGGGGTTGTTGGAAAGGTGAAGTGAAGCTTCAAGGGATATTTAAGGAGGCCTTTGCAAGCAGCCAAAGTTACACACGCACTACACAGTTTTGATGCTATACTCATATGTATAAAATAAACAGTAAAGCAGTCAGGAGTGCAATTTTAAGGAACATTGGGGGATGAACAATAGATACCACGTTTGTGGGTTGGTAGACGAACCATTCTCCTGCTCTTTCAGACCCGCCTTTGACAAGTCCAAAAGTTGCAGGTGACTTTCTATTTCTTTCTGCTCCACCGTTGACTTCTCTCTTCTATATCAAGTCCATATTTCCTTCTTCTGCTCATCATCAGATATTTTTGTTTCCAATTCCAATCGATATCAATTGTCTTTTTCCCTTTTTTTTTTTTTTTTTTACTGTTTCTCCAAATTATTGTAAAGCAGAAGGGAGTTGGTTTGAGTGCCTGCAAATGGACTTTCGCACTTGCTTTCCTTCTCATCCTCTTCGTGCTTGCAGGATATCGTCCGTTTCCCTTAAGAATTTGACGGAGTGGTGCGTCTTTGCAGTCTATGCACTGATCTATAAGTTGTTCTACGTAATCTTGACTCTCTTTATTGCAGAAAGTTAGTGCTTCTCCCTTTCTCTCCCTTTTTCTTTTTTATATCTTTTTTAATTTTCAAATTAACAGAAAGAGAATTGCGACACGAACTTCTCATTTTATTTGTTTTCGTGTCCATTACTTATATTGTAACAGTTGGCATAATAATTGGTGCCATTTTCGGAGCTTTCGCTGGCTTAAAAAGCGAGAGTGGCTTCTTCCGTGGCGCCGCGGTTGGTGCCCTCATGGGGTATATTCTCTCAGTTAAAACCCTTAATGCTTTAATGTCCATATGGCATGATGACGATTATGCTATTGGGTGTTTCTCTTTTCTGGTAAGTTCTTAATTCCCGGCTTGTTCCTAGATTCACAGGCTAAGTCAGCGACTTCGGACTCTTTGACTTGATGTTCTGTTTTTGTCTTTAAAGATTGAAACCACTTCAAGCCTCCTAAAGAAAAGTCTCGCCCAAAGAAGATCGAGTCCATCCACTCCATTTCCTGGAGAAACCCAGGTAATTCGGTCAAATATTGGTTTCTTATTAGTTGTCATTGAGATGATAATATTAAATGAACAAAACAAGTAACCAGTTTTCTTGCAGGAAACCGGGGTGCAGGTGAATCAGGATGCTGTTCACGTAGCCCACAACGAGGTTCCCAGTCTGGGATTTGGTAGCAATAAATTTGGAAAAGAGTCGACAAAAAAAATTTCAAAGATCACTCTCACAGACGAAAACATAGTTGAGACAACATGGAATGGAAACTGCTGTTCAATTTGTCTCCAGGTTTTCTGCTTAGACACATTGCTTCCCTTAACTGATATTTGATTGTTAGTTTGCGCGTCTCTTCTAGTTATCTGTTAATCTTGATGTTGATTGCCAGGACTTCCAAAGTAGGGACGTGGCTTGTAGATTGCCGGAATGCCACCACATTTTTCACGGACCTTGTATTGGTAGATGGTTCATTGGACACAGTACGTGCCCACTGTGCAGATTGCACCTTTGATACTCTTACAAGCTGATTTGTTTATTGGGTAATAAGGAGTAATCAAGATGGTGACTATATTGCGTACACGGAGAATGGCGACTATTCTATTCGACACTAAGTAGAAAGTTTTTGAGCGCATCGGACGCAATACGGGTCCACTCATGTGTGTTGTAGAAAGATTGAATTGTAATGTCTAATAAGTTAAAATAAGGGTATATTGATCAGCTAAGTATACTATCAAGTTGTGTGCCAGGCTATGCATGTCGCTAATGTTAATATGATATATTAAAAAAAAAAAAAATTAAGGAGCCGTTTGAGTACATGAAATGTGAAAGACCACTGGAATTAGGCATTGGCAACCGAGGCATACAGAAGGATTACTAGACTGGAATTGGAAATCATCAACACTGCCCTCATATGACTCCTCTGCTTCTATTCTTGGACTTGGGCTATGACTATGAATTGGGCCTGAAATACCAACGTACCAAGATCCTACCAATTCCCCTTCCTTACCAAATGCTTGTCCTCTAAGATTTTCAAAATCAAATCTTGGAAAGTGGGACTTCATAAATGACAAGACTTCTCATGTTACTTCCTTTGGTGAAAGGCCTCTGCTTCTTAAGTTAAATAGTCTACTCAAATATGCCAACGGGTCTCCATCTTGCATAAGTAGTACAACTCCCATCCCAACATCACAGCGATCAATTTCCAATATAAACGTCTTCTGGAAGTACAAGAATAGGAGCTCAACAAAGAAGTGCGATCCGTGCAACTCATTAAGCAAATCATTGATTATCGGTATGGGAAATTTGTCCTTGATCATGATCTTATTTAGGTGCTAGTAATTGATGCAAAATCTCCATGAGCCATCTTTCTTTTTCACCGACAGGACTGGCGAAGCAAAGGGGTTAGAGTGGTTACGAATTAATTCCACTTCCAACGTGCTCTGCACTCGCTTTTCCATTTCAGATTTGAGATCATGGGAATATTGGTAAAGGCGCACGTTTACCGAAAAGGCTCCACTGATCAAGGGGATCCGATGATCATGTTCACGGGGAGGAGGAAGTGCTCTCGGCTCTTCAAATACATCTACATATTTGCGAAGTACAGCACGCAGCTCCTCTGAGCAATTGGTGGGTGTTGTAGATGATGAAACTAGGATACAAAAGTGGGCCTGTAAGTCTAGGCCTCCTTTTTTAACTAACCTTTGAATCATTTTCGCAGATACAGAAGATGGGCCGAAGGCCTAGGCCTGTCCACATAACTCCACTTTCTGTCCATTACGATCAAAAGAAAGTGTCATTTCCTTCAAGGCCAACACTAGTGGACTGAAGACCCGCATCAATCAACGCCCAGAACGCCATCGCAAGTCCCAAGCGGAATTAAATACCTCTCCATCGAAAACAAGTGTCCCTATATTTTCCATGTGAAATCTGGACAATTTTTCGTGCAGCACAGCTTCTCACCGTTAGCCACCTTAATGGTCATGGGTGCCACCGTCTGAATAAAACATACCGGAAATTTTTCCGTGCCACCTTGGCCACTATGCAAAGAACCTGTCAATTTCTTTCTATCAGGTCAGCGACGAGAAAAGATACTAATATAAGCTCACTTTCCATAAAAGAAACAGACATCTTGTTTTGGGATCATACCTGAATCATGTTCTGAAACAGGGTAAGGCAATTAAAACCGGCAGAGGAAGCTTTACGCTAACAGTGGATCATATTGGAGTCATGTAGTTTTTGAGCATCCGACAACATTTGAGACATTAGTAATGGAGGCAGACAGCCAAAGCCCCCCCTTAATATTTTCATACTTGCTGCTTGAAAACTTCAAGGCATGTGTCCATGATTACAATGACCCTTTCTAAGGAGGAGGTGAATACATCAGCTGTAGGGTAAGTTTCTATAGTAATAATGTAAAATTGCTTAATTCTACACCAAATAGTTTAATAATCCACTTGTTTTTCAATTGGAGCTATCCTGTGCCATATTTTAATAGCAATCAAGAATGTTTCGAGTGGTCATGTGTTGAAGAAAGACTCTTAAAGGCCTTAAATTTCCTTTCTATAATTTTTTCACTATGATTACTGCAACATTCTTGCTTACTTGTATGATTCTTGGTATAATAGTGTTTTATGACATTCTTTTTGATTCACTCATTTTCTGGGATGTGTTTCTAAGATGTATGTTGACAATTATAGAATGCCTGTGCCTTTAGGTACTGCATCCATTACCTCCAGAGCAGGTGAAGCCATCCACAGAATTTGATTATGGTGCCAGTAATACATAATAACAAATGTATTTGTTATATCTCCATGGATGCATTTGTTTATGTTGTTGTCTGTTGCAGAGGGTTCACCAAATGGGCGAGGTAGCGGTCAGGTAGAGGTACGATATGTTTAAATGTGATTTAATGTTGAGCTTATTTGAAAAATCTTATTATGCATATGAAGATATGTGGTGTTTTGTTAAATAAACAAGAAAGATGTGAACTTAGTAACATGCTTTGTATATGTAATTGCCTTTTTGTTTAAAGTATTACTGCTACCTGTTATGACAGCTGCATTACCACCCTTTTCGGGGAATGGATTTGTCCCTGCTCCTGCTGAGTATGCGATGGAGGTTGGAACCATAACCAAGGGAGTGGCAAGAGAAGGGGCCGAGGAAGACGAAGCAGTTTTCATGGCCGTGGCAGAGGAGGATACAATGGCCAGCATGCCGATATGCAGCAAGATGGGGGCTACAATTACGAGGCAACTGTGGAGGGCTATGGTACTTGTCCCCTCAATTTCCAGTTAATCGTGAATATTTTAGGTTTTCATTTTTGTTGGCCCTCATTGGATGGCTTTTAGTATTCCTGACACCCATTCTTTCAGGATGGCGTTTAGTATTGCTGCCACTCAATTCCTTCTTTTCCTATTTGCTCATTGATGGTGAGATCTGAACTTCACAGCGATTAGTTTCTCTGAGTTTGAAATTTTCTTCGTCAACATGTCTGCTCTGTGATAACGTACTATGTTATGCAAACTAAGTGGGAACAGTGAAAGCTTGGTGTTCAAATAGCTGCAATTTAGTTCGAATAAAAAACCTGGCCACCTTGGTGTAGTTATTTGATCTACAGGAGGCCATTTTCTTTTTCACATTACCCTATTTTGCTAACTATTTATTGTTTATATCAATTCATATTATGTTGCAGGAAACGGCCGTGGGAGGGGAACCGTGAAGGGGCCGTGGGCTTGGATCTAACGGACTGATCCAGATAGATGAATGAGATGCGTGTCTGGCTTCCCTTTGAATGCAAGTCCAGATGATGGTATTTGTTCTCCAGTATCATGTTTATCAACTTCTATATTTCATTTTGCATTTTGACTTAAGGGCATACACATGTAACCTGCATACACTAATCTCTGTTGTTTGAGACTGGCCTTTTGCTGTCCCTTTTCTCTGTTGTAGTCTCGGCAGGGTGCCTGACAGTTGTAACTCTTTAGTTTGCATTGTTTTATTTATCCATTTATTTTTTATTTCTATTTATTTTGGACAGAATTTTGGTACAAACAATTGCCTTTTTGTTATTGTTTTTTTTTTTTTTTTTTTTTTTGCGATTGGTGGGATAGTGCTTTCTTCTATATGAACATATTTTATTTCTCTTCCCTGTGGTTGATTATTCACAAGAGCAAGAACTTGCAGAACAGATTGCAAAGGAGGATGACGATTTTTAAGAATGAAGTATCTGGTCGTTTCTTGCCGTTATCTTCTCTGCCCTATCTTATCCACTTTTTCGAAAGCTAACAATTTTCAAAGATTTTCTCTGGCAGGTATTATGGAATCTATAATTTAAGATATTAATGCATTTTCCATTGTCGACGGTTGAATAAATGCACCAAAATCTCACAACAGCTATCCTTAGGTAACCATTGCTGGTTTTCGTCTTTCTTTTATGATATGTGACAGGAGCTTGAAATTGACCGTTTACTTGTGACTTGTACCAAACCAGGAGGTAGTTAGAGTGTGAAAGGAAAAGGAATACCGGAATACCTGGAAGTGGTTGTATAATAATATGAGCAAGATTCAAAGCGAGTAGGAATCTAAAAATGTTAGATTAGGCTCTATCATGTGCAAGATGGGGTTTTGCAATCATTTTTTATCTGAAAAAAAAAAAAAACAAAAGTACAACTTTCTTAGATAGGTAACTGCCATTTACTTCAATTCTAATTTAGGTTCCATAATTGAAGGAGAAGAGTCAGATTGTTTGATTCTAACTTTGAATGTTAGATTTTTTTTTTAATAAATTTATTATTATAAATATTAAATTTTTTAAATTTTAAAATTAAATAATTTTATATAAATAATATAATAAATAACATATTTGAATTTATAAAAATTAAAATTATTAATATATTTTAAAAGTTTATATTAGTCTAATAACCAATTTTTCTCTCCTAATATTTATTATTTTTAGATAAAGTTTTTTGTATGTATTATATATATATATATATAATTAAATATATCTATTAATACTCAAATTATATTCAAAATTATTATTTTTAATAATATAATAATATATAAAATTATTTCATACTAATTAAGTTATATTATAAATGAATTCTCAATAAATATATTATTAAAAATTATTCTAGTATGACTAATTAGAAATTTTAACATTTTTTCACTTAGTCCGATTAAAATTTGTTACATTAATCGTTATGTGCAAATAACAATAAAAATTTCTTGTGATCCTATCATATGTTAGAATATGATAAATTATAGCAATTATATCTTATTTATTTAGACTACTCCTTTTTATATATTATAATACTTGTAATATACAATATAAAACTCATAAAATATATACAATTTTATAATAGTTCATAATATTATTTCATAAAGACTTTTATATTAATTTTAAAATGGTAATGTATAACAATTATAAGATAATAGGAAATATATAATGTATGTTGGAATCTTATCAATAAGTTTAAAATATCATTATATTATACATCATTAACTACTATTAGTATAACTAAAATTTATTTTGAGAAAATATTTCTCACATAATATTGCTTATAAATTTTTATATTGATCTACTATTATGAGATCACTTAGTACTTTATAGATATTTTTGTTTCTAAACTTTCTCCTTAATGACAAAAATACTTTAATTTTCATTAAGTTTGGTATCCTTTAAATATTTGCTACTTTTGAAGAATAATAATGTTGTGGAATTATCACATAAATTTTTAATGACTTAATAATGTTTAATAATGGTGTCAACAACATCAAGTTTTGAAATAAAATTTCACAGTTATAATGCATGAATTATCACTTTAAATCATGTTATACATTTTGCTTTTATAATAGATAAAATAATGATAGATAATTTTTTATTATTCCACAATTATACTCCTCTTTTTAATAAGAGCATATAATTAAATGTGGACTTTCTACTATTAATTATTTAATAAAATCTAAATTTAAATATTTACTTACATTTAAGTGGTTGAATTTTTTATACATGTGTAGACTTTTTTGTTATTTACAAGTACCTTAATACTTTTTTAGTACTTTATTAGTATTCCATTATACAATTACTTTTACACCTACCTAACATTTGACATTAAGTTTAGTATAAGGTAGTAAATATATTAAACTACTAATAATATAGACATATGGAATTAATTCTATTTTTTTATATTCCATATAATTTTTGAAATATTGTATGAGAATGAATTTGTCCCTTTTTATATGTGAGTAACCTAGGCAAATACCTATTCATTAAATTTTTTTTAATATAGTTATTTTGAAATAATTATCATTTATTGTGATCTATTACAAAATATTTTATATTTTTATCACATAAAATGTTTTTCTCATATTTTTCATTATAAATTTCTTTTAAATAAATTATTTAACTCACGTAATATACTTAAAATATTAATAAAAAGTAATATATATGACTAAAAAATAAATTTATTCACATTGATCTTGTAGTATAAAACACCAATCAATGATGCTCCTTCTTGAATCCAAAAGACATTATAATATCATTAAACTTAATATATCATTATAAGTGAATTTGTTTTAGTTCATTTATTAACTTATTTAGTTTACGTACCATTTAATATTTATTTTCAATGAATAAAAAACTTTAGGTTGATCTATGTAAATTTCTATTAAGAAACACAATATTTACATATGTCTAATACAACTCTAAAGCATACAAAGCTACTAATGTCATAAATATTTTTAATGAATACTTTTTATGACATGTGAAAACGAAATTGGATTCTTATTGATTCTAATATCAAAATCCTAACTCTTACAAATAAACCATATAATCATCTAAAATACCCTATTTCTTTTCTCTTTAAGATTATTTTAATGTTATCCTTTATATTTTATTTACATTAGTCAGTTGTAAATTAATTCTCATAGAGAGTGTTTTTGTTTTATCCAAATGTTATTTAATTTGTATAATAATATTTGGTTTTGTAGTAGATGAAAAAGCCATTACAAGTAAAGAAATATTTACTATAATTTCTTTTATGTCTATATTTTGACATTCATTACTCTTACTAACTTCAACATTCTTAATGAATCTTGCATTAGTAGTTTTTATGATTTTTGAACTATGGTTATAACTTTTAAACTTTTTTTAAATAATCAATAAAGTAACTATTGATTGTTTGAGAATTTAATTTTTTTACCCTAAACATTTAGGTGTCTTAAATTAGGTTTCCTTCATATTTGTAGTTTAATAAAAGAACTTTGAACTCCCTTATTAAGAATTCTATTTAACAATTAGTTTATTTGTTTGATTGTATACATCTACAAAAATTTGGGTGAGGAAAAATTATTTATTATACTCTTGACCATATCCATTAATGTCCATTTATACCTTTCTGTTACCCTTTGTTACGATGTACCTAATATAATTATCATACACATATGTTATTACTTTTGAGAAATTTCATAAATAAACCTAGATATTGTCTCGAATCATTATATTTTTTATAATATTCATCATTACTATGATATCTTACTATTTTCACTTTTTGTTTATTTGCTTCTAGACTTCTTTATATATACCTCAATAAAATTCAAGGATTGAGTTTTTATGAAATACATAGATATAACTATAATATGATAAATCATTTATAAAAATAATGAAATATAATTCTTCATTAAAATTTGGAATGTCAAAAAATTTGTAAATATTAGTGTGTATGATTTTAAAAAGCTAGATGCTTCTTATAGTTTCTTTCATACTATGTTTAGTTTGCTTACACTTGATGCAATCCATACATATTCTAAAATTAACAAAATTTAGATTTGAAAGAATCTTATTATTCACCAATCTTAGTAATATTTCTTTAGATATATGATATAAACATTTATACTATAAGTAAACAAAATTTTCATTCATTATGTTATATTTAATTTCAATATTATGATGTGCTAGGAAGTAAGGATTCTTTTAAATTTTATCATTTTTTAGTTTATATAAAACATTAAAAAAATGTTTGTATTCTTATATCATCTGAAAAAATTGGATCATCTTGTATCATTATGGATGCATGAATGATATCACTATAATTAAGTATGAGAAATTTTAATTGAATTTGATTTAAAACATACTATGATATTTTAGTTTCCTTTTTTTTTTAAATTAAACCTTATGTTTTGAGTATTCTTTCTAATAATATCTAACTTTCTTCGCAGAAATAAAGGTTATAGCCTTTTTTGTTCCTTATTTTCACCTTGAAAAACATAAGTAGGTTTTTTCTTTTCTTAATTGGTTAACCACTTCCATTTCTTTTCCAACTTGCATATGGATTAATAAAGTGACTCATTTCATTTGTTTTATTTCATGTCCTTTTGAACAAGCTTACTAGCCAATTCATTAACATTTTACTTTTTTTTTTATAGTATTGTAATGAATTTGAAATGACTCATACTCAAAAGATAATAAGTATAAAATAAACTATACTAAAAAAGAGTCATCTACCATTAATCTTATGATTTTAAATTTTGCTACAAAATTACTCATCTTAATAATATGCTCTTGTATAGTTCGTAACCCAATAAACTTCATGGTTGTAAGTTCTATTATAAGAATACTAGTGGGTGACTTGCCCTTAAAACAAAACTTTTCCTCCATGAACTACAAATGTTTTTTATACTTTTCATTTATAAAATAGTTTTCTTAATGTGATTGACAACAATTACTTTTATAAATGTAAGACTTAACCTATTGTTTTGTCCTTATATTTATAATGTTACTTCTTTTCCTTACCATTTAAATTTTTAATAAACAGAAAGCTTACTCATTAATGATATAAGTTAAAATTCATAACACTTAAGTAAGAATTAATTTGTTCATATCATTCTGAGAAGTTTAATTTAATGAATAAAACAAATGAAATATGTAAGTGAATTATAATAACTGTATAACTATAAATATTTATAATAAATCCTAAATCAAATAAAAGAATCAAAGTATATTGCAATTATCTTTTAAAAAATTATACAATATACTATAATAAGTAATATCATTAATTTTAATATGAATCAAATATTTTCAATTAAATCTATTTAATATCTTTAAATAAGCAAATATATTAAACTAAAAATATTAATATACTTTAGTTATGTTATTAATAATAGAATAATAATTTACTTTAAGTAAATTATGAATTTCAAATAATGAATAACATTAATTTATTTAATCATTTTTCTTTCATTGGTATTTTATTAAAATTATAGATAAATGACTTATTATGTATATTGTTAAATACACAAGGTTAGCCATTTTGGTGATTAGTAAATTATAATAATAATACACGCATATTGGTTTAAATATTTTAATTTTGTTACTTTGATGAAAATTAAATTAGAATCATAATATACGTATAACATTAAACATACTAATTTAGTCACTTTGGTGACTAATAAACTATAATTTTAATGCATGCATATAAAAATATAGCTCAATATTCATTAATAAAAATATTACAACATTTACGTTGATTAGTTTGTCAAGTACATGCTTTTGAAAAAAATGAACGCGAACTATATGTGTTTGGATAAGACATACAATTATGTAGTATAACCGATAAATTATTGTAAATTTTTTTTAGTATTTATGATTATCCTTTAACCTTTAAAATATGAAATTAATAATTCGTTATATAAGCTACTCTAATTTGTTCTTTAAATACCAAAATTTATAATCCTTAACCATAGTCTTCTTTAATACTAAGAAAAAAAATTTCATAATCATATGCTAAGCAAGAGTTTTAAAATATATATATTTTTTAAAGTCACCTCCATTTCATTTGAAGTTGTTTTATTATTCCTTTTGTTGTGCTCAGCTACACCATATAAGTACCCTTAAATTCTTTTTTTTTTTAAATATCCATATAAGAGTAGAACAATTAATCATATGTTAACATAAAACCTAATTATTTCATAAAGTCAAAGACTAATCATTAATTACATATATGCATTATATATTGTACATAAAAAATATTTAATTTCAAAACACATATTGTGATATTATTTATTAGATTTTTTTTAATAAATTTATCATTATAAATGTTAAACTCTTAGATTTTGAAATTGAATATTTTATATAAATAATATTATAAATAACATACTTAAATTTGCAAAAGTTGAAACCATTATTTAGTTTCAAAACACATATTTTAATATTACTTATTATAATTTTTTTAAATAAATTTATTATCATAAACATTAAGCTTTCAAATCTTAATACTAAATAATTTTATATAAATAATATATTTGAATTTACAAAAATTAAAATCATTGATGTGCTTAAGATGTTCACTTTAACTTAATAACCAATTCTCTCTATTGTCCTTTACTATAATTACAAGTTTTTAAATGAAATTTCCTTATGTATTAAAAAATAAAGAATTAGTTATATATATGTAATTTTATAGTTTAAATTAAGAATATTTATTAATATTTGAATTATATTTGAAATTATTATCTTAATAGTAAAATAATTTATAATATGATTTGATTAATTTATAAAATTATTTTATACTAATCAAATCATATTATAAATAAGTTCTTAATGAAAATATTATTTAAAAATATTTTAACATAACTAATTAGAAATTTTAACATTGGGTCCCGGCTAATTTGAATTCAAATTTGGATTTTTGGTTGACTCTAGTTTTAATGGAGAAAGAAAGCAAAGAGAAAGAAGTAAAGGAAATTCTTTCTATCATGCAATTGACAAACTATATTTTTTTTTCTTATTAAAGTTATATAACACAATAATTTAATATTGTATTAACACAGCTAAGACACAATAATTTCTGTAATTGTTTTTCTTCTCTCTTTACTAACGTGATGGCATTTGGCACTAGCATAGGTGATGTTATTGGTTTATTATTCTTTTTTTTTTATACTCTCATATCATCATTTCTTTTTATTTAAGAGAGTAACTTAATTTATTTTTTACATTATCTTTTTCTTATAAGTATTTTAAGAATATAACTATAGACAAATTGTGATATATATTAATATACAATAATGTTTCTTTTTTTTTTCTAAAACAGAAATTTATATCATTATGTTTTCATTCTCTTTTTTTTTTCTTTAGAGGGATAGAAAGAGAAAGAGAGAAATTTCCAAAATTTTCAATTTTCAGATTTTTTCAAAAAAAAAATTACCACAACATCATATGACGTGTCTATAAATCAACATACATTAGATGACGTGGCAAACAACTGATAGATATTAACAGTTCCGTGACAATAATAGCCAAAACAGTTAACGAAAACAATATAGATGAGCAATTTTAAAAATAAAAAATGAAGTGTAAATAATTCAAAAAACATGCAATCATAATGAGTCAAATCTTGATTTTTTTTAAAAATAAATAAATAAATAATATATAAAATTTGTTCCTCAATACCAAAATGTACTAGATCCATAAATTTTTGGAGCAAAATTCTCTTGAAAATGAAACAAAATTCTAAGAAGGCAAAAATACAAAGCCTAGCCTATGGTGACGGACAGCAGCGGGGTGGTTAGGCTCCAAACATGTTCCGACTACGATGTAGATCGACGGTAACAGTGGGGGGCTGTTTAGTTATTTGTCGACTAAACAATTTAAGTGCGAAAAATGAGAAGGTTGGGTGGATCCATTCACCCAACAGTTATTTGTCGCCAACAGTTGAAGTTGGCGAGTAGAGCTCGTTAAGGTCTCACATGCTTTTTTCTTTGTCTTTTTCCCAAAAAAAAAAAAAAGCAACAACAACAACAAAGAGAGAGATGATGTTCAAACATATGGGTGAGATGTGTATTAAAAATTTTAAAATGTGTATATAACTATTAAAAATTTTAGATACACATTTTATCATTCTTCTCGTCTGTTTCACTCGTTTATGTATACATCATTTTTTTTATAAAAAAAAAAGTAAAACATATATCACGAGATAATTAGTCTTTTTAAAATATAATTTATTAAAATATATAATATTTATATTTATATATTTTAATATTTTTTTTATTTGATATAAGAGTCCGATCATATTTAAAAATCAACTCGATGCACCCATATCACACACATACCACCTCCGCTGCATTAGGAGCCCGTTTATATGATCTGTTTATGTAATATTTTCCTTTTGAATTTTTATTAAGAATAAAAAGAAAAAAAAATATATTGTTTTCCTATTCCTTTTGTCCTTTTCGTCAAAAGGGATTCCAATTATAGTTATATTTCCAGTTTAATTTGGTTCTCATTTAAACTAGAAACATGAACAGGCCTACTCATCCTCTAGTTATAAACTTCAGTTCCACTATTGCTTGTTAACATCAAATTTTCATCAGTCCCCACATTAAAATTATGTAAATTTTAATTTTGGAAACCCATCTCACTGATATGTAACGAGATATGGAAACCACGTTGAAGCTTCACAAAATTGATGTCATGATGTTACAATCTAGAGCCTCTCTGCTTGTATCGCCAGGTTGTGTACAACCTAAGAGATTATAGGCTATTCCGAATGCGTATTAATATGATTTATTAAATATATCTGGTCTACCGATTTCGAAATTATAAATTGAAATCTATATCCACCTCTATGTTGTTAATATCAAGTTAAACCCACGGGAACACAGCTTAATCCAACTGTTGATGCGAACACAAAAAAGGAGCTCAGTTTACGAGGGAATGACACTGATGGCTCAACCACCATCCATCAGACACATTCTTTATTTAAAACCTTTTCGTTGTTCTTGTCTAACGTTACAAATGATTGCTTAATTAGTAATCAGGTTCAACCACTAGAAGCAGTTGTACTCTCGGCTCTGCAACCACCTACTAATCTTGACAATATCATGAGTTCTTATTTCAGAGAATTATATAAAGATATTTAATTTTATTTAAATAATAAAATTATATTAAAGTAAATTTAATTTAATTAATTTAACCTCTATTTAAATACTAATTAACTAATTATTAATTTAAATTAATTTCAACATCCTCTTAATTTTAATTTAATAATATTTTAAAGTTTGACATTTACTTTAATTTGACAAATACTTTATATTTAAATAGTTTTGTAAGAATATTAATTATTTTATATTTAAATTTTTAATATATTAATTCAATTTCTTTTTTATCAACTTAATTTCTTAAAAAATATAAATGAATATCAATATATTATTTTATGCATATGTCACTTGATTCTTGGTCAAATTGATTGTAAAAATATTATTAGTAAATATCTTTGTAAGATTTTCAACTAGAACATATATCTTACTTAACAAACTACGCAGCCAAATTATTTGACAAGTCTTTGAAATTGTAGCAACATACTCTACTCACAAGTTGAAAGTGTAATAATAAACTTTTTCTTGAATAATTAGAAATAAACAATAGTTTTAATGTTGAAATAATAAGTAAAAGTACTTCTACAATCATATACACCTCCACCCCATATCATTATTACAATAGTTTACAAAAGTATAATTTTTAAATAAAAAATAAAATAGGTTATGATTATAAGTTTTTTTTATACACCACATAATCCTTTTAATAACTTGTATATGAGATTAGATGAGAGACTCCAAAAACTTATCAAACTAACTCCGTAAGATATGTCAACCTTATGTCTGTCACTCTTAACAATTTACTTGAAACATGTAAAATTAATAGGTACTTTATTATCTTTTTAAAACAATTTAGTGTCAACCTTTATAAGAGTTCTCATTAAATTAAAATTATGCATTTGGAATTTTATTAACAACTTAGTAATATATCTTTTCCAATAGATAAAGATTTTAACATCTCTTTAAATTACTTTAATGCCAAGAAAATATGATATTAAACCCTAATTCATCATTTTAAATTCATGCATTATAAACTTTTTAAAGTCTTAAATCATTATGAGATTGTTGCTTATAAATATCTAGTCATTAACATATAAACACACTATTAAAATATCACTAAAAGATTGACTTTTATATATAAGACATGCTTAAAAGAACACTTCTAAAAGTTAGTCTTATGGAAAAACAGAATCAATGCATTTATTTTATATCTTAAGTGATTATTTTAGGTCATACAATAATTTGTTCAACTCATACACCTTCTCTTCACTTTCTTTTTTCATAAAATATAATGGTTATTAATAAAAACTTTTTCTTCAAGAAAACCATTGAGAAAAACTAACATTACATCTATTTGATGAATTTTCCAATGAATCTATGTAGTTAAAGCAATGATAAGCTCGATAGTTTCAATTCGAGCAATAAGGGAATATACTTTATGATAGTCATGATCAAGTTATTATTTAAATCCTTTTATGACTAATCTTGCTTTATATCTCTCTACTTTTCCATTTAATTTCTTCTTAGTCTTAAAGACCCACTTCACATCAATAATTTTGTGATCTTTTAGGATATTAATACACTCTTATGTGTTATTCTTCTTAATTGGTTTGATTTCTTCATTCGTGACATTTACCTATTTGATATCTTGAAACATCTCATCAAATGACACAAGTTTACAATTTGTAAACATTGCAAACTACATCAAATCCCTATTATTATCAATAGCATTATCAAAAATTACCTTATAATCTTACAATCTAACTAATTATTAATGATTTCTCCTTAATCTTTCATTTTCCTAAGGAGCTTGTAGTGTGCATTTTGCATAGCAACTGGTAAAAATTTCCTATTTTCATAAGATACTACAACTCAAGTTTGCTCTTCCCAAAATAACAATTAGATGTCTCTAAGAATTATTCTACTCTTTAGCATCAAAATTTCAAGTTTTAAGTTAAGCAAAGGTCATATCTTTGTTCATAATTACCTTTTTTATCACAAAATTAAACAACTTATATCTTATTTTTATATAGTAAAAAAAGATAATATTTATTACTTGTTCATCTAGCCTTTTTAATGTTTCTTCTAAAATATAGGTATAAGCAATCAAACTAAACATTTTAAAATTCCTTACATTAGACTTAAAACTACTCTATATTTCTTTAAAAGTAACATTTTGAATATTTGTTATTGGAGATCTATTTAACAAGTAAATAAATCATAAAATAGTTTATACCAAAAAATGATTGGGTACTCTTTTAGTCTTTAATGAACTTTTTGTCATATTTATGATAGATCTATTTTTTCTTTCAGCAACTTTATATGAAATAAAAAGAATTATGACTTGATATTTTATTCCTTATACTTTACAATACTCCTTAAAATCATTAAAATTATACTCACCACTACCATCAATTTGTATAATTTGAATATAATACTCATTATGTCTTTCAATATAAGTCTTAAACCTTTTAAAATAATTAAACATCTCATACTTTTTTTGCATGCAATAAACTCATGTATTTCTTGTAAAATTATCAATAAAGGTAAGAGGTACTTATATTGTTATTTAATGGAATACTCATTGGGCCAGAAGCATTAGAGTTGATGAGTTAGAGTTGTTACCTTACACGTTAATTCCTTATCAGAAAAGATTATATAATCTGTTTTGCAAGAATACAAACTTCACAAATTTGATTAGAATGATGTATTATAGGTAAGCTTGTCAACATGTTTCCTTATGCCAAAAGTTTTAAAATGAAAAAATTTAAATGATCAAATCAAAGATATCATAACTAAAACTCATCATCCACAACAACACTTAGACAAGTTTATATATTAGTGACAATATTAACTCAAAACATCCAATTCTTTGTTAGAAAATATTTTAAAATGAGTGCACCACTCCTATTAATAATTAAGAGATAATTATTATGCAATTTTATGTTGTACCACTTTTTAAGTAATTAGTTCAATCTAAGTCACTTACTTTTCATGTTTAGTGTATAAAAAATATCTAAGATGTAACTATGATCTTTATCCTTTAACTTGATGAGAATTCATTCCTTTCTCATCATTGGAACACTACTATTATTAACATACTTGATTGTGAAGCAAATTAACTCATTAAGATCAACAAAGATCTTTTTCTTTCTACACATGTGCTTGGTACACCTACTTTCAAAGAAACATGTATTGTAAATTTCTATTTCATTGGCTATAGTAACCATTATGAGGGCTTGAAACTAAAACTCATCATTCACAACAACACTTAGACAAGTGTATATATTAGTGACAATATCAACTCAAAACATCCAATTTTTTGTTAAAAAATATTTTAAAATAAGTGTACCACTCCTATTAATAATTAAGAGATAATTATTATGCAATTTTATGTTGTACCACTTTTTAAGTAATTAGTTCAATCTGAGTCACTTACTTTTCATGTTTAGTGTATAAAAAATATCTAAGATGTAACTATGATCTTTATCCTTTAACTTAATGAGAATTCATTCCTTTCTCATCATTAGAACACTACTATTATTAACATACTTGATTGTGAAGCAAATTAACTCATTAAGATCAACAAAGATCTTTTTCTTTCTACACATGAGCTTGGTACACCTACTTTCAAAGAAACATGTATTGTAAATTTCCATTTCATTGGCTATAGTAACCATTATGAGGGCTTGATTTTCATCATATGCATCTCCTTCTTATGAATAATAAGCTATCTAAGTATTCCTTTTAGACTCGTACTCATTAGCACAATGGTTATTCTTGTAACATGAGTAACACTCAATATTAGATATGTCATACCTTATTCTGCCATAGTCTTTACTTTAACCTTTATATGTTTAGTCTGATCTCCTTCAATCATTGAATTGATTATTTCTATTTCCATAATTGTCGTAGTAATTTCTTTGATCTCAATTTTGTAGTAGTTACCACCACTTCCTTGTTTTTTATCACGAGAAAAAACTTACTTTTTTTTTAATTTATCACTTTACTTACTTTTAGTAGGAGCCTATATTTAAAGTGTTTGCTCTACTAGTTTCTTAATACGTTTTTGATTCATATGTTATTTATAAGTTTGCAATATACCTATCAGTACATCAATTGACATTTAGAACAAATCATATAGTTCTTTTATTATAATGATGATATGTTTATATCACAGTATGAGTGTTTACAAAATTTTTTCAACTTTCAGCTAATCATTCAACTGTTCTCCATAGATTTTAATTTGATTTGTCAAGGCAAAAATGGCTAGCCAATGTTAACAAAAATGAAGCTAGGAGAGGCCAACAAGCTCGTTGCTTTTTTGACAGTATTTCAATGTGTTAGTTGTTGTACTGCATAAATCAGTGGCCATTTAATAAAGATCATTGGTTTCAAACAATGATAACAAGTGGTAATGGTGTGGTTGGTGTTAGAGGGTAGAGGTGAAACCTTCAGTTCTTCTTAGATCTATGGCTTTTCAAGCTTTCTTCAGGTGTGTGGAGGCCATAAATAGGCTTATTAGTGTTTAGTGATACAAGAGACGACCTTTAGTGATGAAACCAATGACTTTTAGTGGTATGCAAGGTGGCATGTGGGGGTTAGCAACAAAGTTCCTAACAATGGCAAGTGTGTGGTCTAGTGACTGTTTGTGGTGACTCCAATGACTTTTGTGGCTACTTTGGTGAGACTTATATACTTTTTTCTACTCAAATCATATATTTGCTCTAATACCACCATTAGATAATTATATAAATACACCTAATTTTATTAATGTGAAAATATCACGCAATAATAATTTAAAAGTACATACAAGAATATAAATAATTCGTATTTATATAATAACAAACACTTAATTCTATCTAAATAATGAAATTGTATTAAATTGAACTCAACTAATATAATTTCTACTTGAATATTAACTACTAATTTAGATTAACTTTGACTTTTATAACTATAAATGGGTCTTTTGTTTTACAACTAGTCCTTAAAAACATGGTTCCTACATGTAATTCAATGTTGTACAACGTTATCCACAATTAATATATTTTTCTAACTAATTAACTTCAATGTGAATATCACTCCAGCTAAAACTCATTCATATGTCTGGGATTAGTTGAAAAAAAGAATTTACTAGATATATATATATAAAAGGCTCTTACATACAATTTGGGACTTTCACTTTATTTGTTTGAGCATTAGGGTCAATTTTATATTACTCAAGGTACTTCAGATCAAGTTCTTGCAGCTGAACATGCATCGTTTTGATGGATGTAGTTTCCTCTTGACACAAACCAAATGCAGGTAATATAGCAATATGATAATCATTAATTAAATATTTGTAGTCTCAATTGTTAGTTATGATTATACATAAAGAAAAGGATAAGTCTCCTTGTTTGCAAGTTTACCTGGTTGATTGGATGAGGTGACAGAAGGGAAAGACAATTCTTCTTCCCGTCCAGCAGCCACTACATCCAAACTGTACGGATTACTTCACCAAATGGGATGGCCAAAAGAGCTGTACTGTGAACTGAAGTTACAATACCATTTCTTCTTCTCCAAACAAAAAAAAAACAAAAAAAAAAAAAATCAATTAAGGCATGTTAAGTGATTTATTGCCCCGTGAATATGCTTTAGCGCTACTCGAACAAATTTCTAGGTCCACATGGCTTGAAAATTTTTGCGTTCGTTATGAATGTCAACATATGTCAAATCACAGGACCAGGCTTTTACGAAAAGTGTAAAGCAACAAACTAATTCATTAACAAATCGATGTGAAATTTGCTTGTCTTTCTATGTGCAAGCAAGCTTCAGCACTACTCCACCAATAATTAATGTTCTTGATTCACCAAATTTGCCAACTACCCTATCTTCATCTAACAGACTCTTATTCTTGTCCCCTTCATACATTTTTGCTATAAGTACTAATCTTCTCCGTTTCGGTTTCCACAGAAAACTAATTCAATTCAAGCAAAAGAGTGCATAGTTCACGACTCTCAAATATGGCAGCATTAGTTGCAGTTGTTCTCGCCTTTCTCGTGATTTCCATTTCTTCTTCCGTGAATGCACTGAGTGTAAACTACTATAAGCATTCCTGCCCTCACCTCGAGGCCACCGTTACGAATGCCGTGAAAAAAGCAATGATGAATGACAAAACAGTTCCAGCTGCTCTGCTTCGAATGCTCTTCCATGATTGTTTTATCAGAGTAACTATTTTCATGTCCATCTTGTTCTAAATGCTTTCAATAAGGATGCATTATGCCTAGATACATATATATACGCATATTTTTGTGCAAGTTGTTTACAAAATTGATTAATCGCTTTCATATTTTTTGCATTGATCTATAAGGGTTGTGATGCTTCTGTGCTGTTGGAATCGAAAGGAAATAACAAGGCAGAGAAGGATGGGCCTCCTAATATTTCATTGCATGCATTCTATGTCATCGACAACGCAAAGAAAGCGCTCGAAGGCCTTTGCCCCGGCGTAGTCTCTTGTGCTGATATTGTGGCTCTAGCTGCAAGAGACGCAGTGGCATTGGTCAGTTCCACAAAAACAATATAATATTGACCCCCTATAACTGTAAGCGAGTAATTAATAATTAATACGCGAGCAAATTTTCCTAATTGTTTGACTTTGGCATAGGTTTAACTGGTCGTAACTTTTGGATTGGTTTTTCAGGTTTTTTTTTTTTCAAGTTCCTAACTGTTTGACTTTGGCTTTGGCTTAGGTTTGAGTGGTTGGATTGGTATATTCCTTTTATTAAAAAGTTAATTGGCCGTCAGACATACAATTAGGATTTTTTTTTTCTAATTAAAACCTAAAATCTCTAAAATATATAGTGGTGTACTGACTAATATCATATCCTTCATATGGTTTGGTTTGTGTGCCCCAGTCCGGGGGTCCTACTTGGGCCGTGCCAAAAGGAAGGAAAGATGGAAGAATCTCAAAGGCAAGTGAGACCAGGCAATTACCAGCTCCCACCTTCAATTTTTCTCAGCTACAGCAAAGCTTCTCTCAAAGAGGTCTTTCCCTGGAAGATCTAGTCGCTCTCTCAGGTATACTTATCGCATATAATCCATTAATAGCCGATCTTTTCAAAACTTCAAACTCCAGAACCATATAAATAAATTCCAGTCTAGTTTCAGTTAAATTGAACCCAAAATCTGTTAATTTCCAGGAGGACACACTTTGGGGTTTTCGCATTGTTCATCCTTCCAGAACAGAATCCACAACTTCAATGCCACTTTTGGCATCGACCCAACATTGAAGCCATCATTTGCCGCGAGATTAAGGCAGGTGTGCCCCATGCATAATAAGGTCAAGAATGCAGGTGCCACCATGGACCCTACATCGACAACGTTCGACAATGCATACTTCAAGCGACTTCTGCAGGGCCAGAGTATATTCTCTTCCGACCAGGCCCTGCTCACCAACCCCAAAACCATGGCACTAGTTTCTAAATTTGCTAGCTGCCAGGAGGAGTTTGAAAAGGCTTTTGTCAAGTCCATGATCAAGATGAGTAGCATCACTGGCGGCCAAGAGATTAGGCTAGACTGTAAGGTTGTTAGATAATGGATTAATAGGGAGCAACCACGTTCTGATCAAAGCCTCTATCGTTTTTCTCGCCGTTTGATTTGAATATTTTTCCTGCAAGTGATCAAAGCAATAAAAGCTCACAGAAAGGTGGGCGTGGCAGCTTGCCCATTTGTGTTAACCTTCTAGCCGTCCAACTAGTAGTTTTCTTTTTTTTTTTCTACCCCTGCTATGAATAGATTTACATAAAATTGATTCTGCTTTAAAAAAAACCACACTTGTGTAATAAAATAATTCTTACATGGCATTAGGAACATTCACGATTCAACATACCTACAAGAAAAAAAAATTATAATGAATTATACTTTCACCTTTAAAGAATCAAAGAGATACATTGTCATTTTCTATATTTTTACTTGTTTAGATGAAATAAAATTTGTTTGTTAGTTTCTTCAATATATGATGTACCACTTAACTTGATCAACTCCAAGCTTATTCTGTTGGTTGAGAGGATCAAAATTGCAGAGTAACACAACTTTTACTGTTTTTCTTGGTATGGATCAAATGAAAATTTGGAAAATATGAAAAAGAAGAATGTAAAGTTTTCTACCTTCAATCATCCATTCATTGATCATTAGCTTCTTATATATGAAGCTCTTCAATTTTACAAATTCAAAAATTTAAAACTTTGCATAAGTGTTTCACAAAATTTATATTTAAATTTAAATACAAGTTTTTATTGAAATCATGACAAGTTTGAAATCTAGATAGCCTTGTGAAGAAGATTAACATGACTTTTACATCACTATTGTTAACTAATATAACTAACTTTTCAAACTTGGAGGAAAGCACAAAACAAAAGAACTGAGTCTTGCCTTCTAGACTTGTAAGGCAATGATACCAACCCTGCATCACTCTTCTTTGGTGCATTGCATTCTCAACTTGTTTCTTTGCTACTTAACTCACCTTTTGTGAAATGGCTTTGCTAGGATATTGATAAGCTGCCCTGTTATTGAACAAAAAACCAATTTAATCTTATTGCTTTCCTATACTTCTTTTACAAAATGGAGTTTTATCAAAAAAATGTTTTATCTTTTCACGTAGAATAGGATTCTAGAAAAGTGAAATTGTGGTCTGATTATTACAATAAATAGATGTTGCTTTTGCTAGTTCTTCTTTTAAATTAATCAACATCCTTTTAAGCCAAATGACTTGATTTAAACTTATTGTGGCAACAAAACATTTTGTCCTTGCTATTGACAAAGCCATTACAAATTGGTTCTTAAAACTTCAACAAAAAACTCCAAATCCCAAGATGAAGATATATCCTAAGTTGCTCTTTATGTTATCTTAAAAACCACCCTAATCAGTATCTGTATAGCTCACCAATTTTAGCTTGTTGTCTTCTTAAACATAATTCTGAAGTTCCCAACTTCACCCTAGGATCTACTAGTTTGTGATACTGAGAGGGGGGTGAATCAGTATCACCACAATTCACAATTCGCAGGAAAGTGAACAACTTCAATCTCTTCTTAAAAGCGAACTCTTTCTCAGATTCGACTAAGGTAGATCTATTGCTACCTACTAATCACAATAGTCCCCAAAGTCACCTTTCAAACACCTTGCCTAATAGACAATTCGGATGTTCTTGTTTAGGTCTTCGTTAGGTTATGGGTTGGCTGATACTTTAGCTGCGTTCACAACTCAATTCAAAACACAGAACGTAAAGCAAATTAAGGACACACGAGATTTACGTGGTTCCGTCAACGTGACGTACATCCACGGTGGTAGGGACTCTCCCTTACCGAGACTATCCACTATACTTGAGAATTCCAGTTACAATGGATGTCTTAATCTTCTGCTCCTTTCACTATTGCAATTACTAAGCAAGTACAATACAAAGAGTGTCACTTACTGTGTCTACCCTTCGTCTAGCTTGTCTTGCCTCTGTTGAATTGAAAGGCTGCTCCACTGCCGCTTAGAAGTTCACCGCAACGCTCTCTAACCTCTCTTGAAGAAATCTAGAAATACGTTGAGTTCTTTCCGATGCTTCGCCAAATTCCTTCTCTGGGTTGTCTCACACAGCTCCTGCTTTCACCGTCTCAAGGTTTCACAGCTTGCACTCAAGCTTCTGGTCTGCCGTTTCACGTCTCACGGCCTGCCCCACGCTTCTGATCAGTCACGCCGTTGCACGTTCTGGTCTCACGCTCCTGGTCTGCTGTTTCACGTCTCTTGGCCTGCCTTACACTACTGGTTTTTCTGGTTCACGTCTCTTGCCCTGCCTCACGCTTCTAGTCTGCTGTCTTCTCTTCCGGGTGGTCTCACGGATACCAGGTCTGCTGTCTTCTCTTCCGGGTGGTCTGTTTCTTATTTCTCCTCTTGCTGGTTGTGCGTTTCTGGTTTGGTTGCAGGATGTGTTTCTGGTTTGCTTGCAGGAGGCGTTTCTGGTTTGCCTGCAGGATGTGTTTCTGGTTTGCTTGCAGGACGTGTTTCTGGTTTGCTTGCAGGACGTGTTTCTGGTTTGCTCACAGGAGGTTGCACGTTCTGGTTTGCTCTCCCGGTGGTGACGTTTCTGGTTTGCTCTCCTGGTGGTGTTGTTTCTGATCTCTTGCCGTTCTGCTCTCTCTTCCTTTTGGCCGGTTGCTGTAGGGTTGCTGTTTATTCAATTGTGTTGGCCCTCTTCCCTAGTTTTGTCTTCCAAGGCCTTTATATACTCTCTTCCATGAAACCCTAATAGGGCTTACATGGCAGATTTACGTTCTTGCCCTTATGCTGCAGATTTACTTTCTTGCCCTTCCATGTGACTTTGCTGCCCTTCCATGTGACTTTACTCTCTTGCACACTTAACCCTCGTTGACAACAATTACAACCCATACAAGGCTGTGGGAACAACAATCTCCCCCTTTGTAATTGTTGGCAACATTCATAACAAAAGCCATTATGCAGTAGTCTTTCATAATCTTCTTAGAGTAATAATCCAGAAGCAGATGGATTACAACTCCCCCTAAATATGCACTCCCCCTTCCTTAACAGCTCCCCCTGCACTGTTGCTTCTCTCCCCCTTTGCCAACCAATTACAAATCTGAAAAACTCGCAAAGTAGAGATGGAGGATTCACCTGATTTTTAGGCTTGAGGAGGCATTCGCACAGACAGACTCATTCTGTACTTTTCAAACAGCTCTTTGGACAGAGATTTAGTTAGATCTTGTGTAGCCTCTTCAACAGATTTAGGTTCAACTTGTGAGAGTAAAGTAGTAGCTCCCACAATTCTTCTTCTTGTTGTAACTCCTGCTGATGGGTCACCTATTATCTGATTTCCTTGATGAGCACTGGTCCATGTCTTCTTTGTCTTTCTTTCTTGCACAGTCTTAGTTGCAAGAGAATCTCCTTCTTCATCTTCAGACTCACTCTTCTCTGAGTCTGAACTTACTTCTTTTCCCACTTCTTCATGTTGGTCAGATTCTTCATCTATCTTGAAGTCATCTTCTTCACTATCCTCAGCTTCTCCATTATGCGTTGTTTTCCAGTTTTCATCTATTCTCACATCACTGGAAGTGACCACTTTTCCCAGTTTATGTAGAAAAACTCTATAACCTTTTGTCTTTGCTGAGTATCCCACAAAGATGCCTTCATCTGACCTAGCATGGAATTTTCCCAAGTTTTGCTCCTTGTTCTTCACAAAACATGGGCTGCCAAAGATTCTAAGATACTTGGCTGTTGTCTTCTTCCCACTCCATAGCTCATATGGAGTCTTATCAGTATTGAGCCTTAGTGAAACTCTGTTCAATAGGTGCACGGCTGTAAATGTTGCTTTTGTCCAAAATCTTGTGTGAAGCTTGGATTCCAGCAGTAAAGTTCTTGCCATTTCAACCACAGCTCTATTTTTCCTCTCTACCACCCCGTTCTGTTGAGGAGTTCTTGCTGCTGCCATCTGATGGTGAATTCCATGCTTCTCAAGGTAATCTTCAAAAGCTCCATTTGTGAATTCAGTGCCTTGATCTGACCTCAATACTTTGATCTTCTTTCCACTCTCATTTTCAGCCAATCTTCTGTATCTCTTGAAGCATTTCAAAACTTCTGACTTATGTGTGAGGTGCATGATGCAGGTCCTTCTAGAATAATCATCAACAAACAAGATGAAGTACCTCTCACCATTCAACCCTTTTGTTCTCATCGGCCCACACAAATCAGTATGCACAATGTCAAGCACTGCTTTAGAACTGACCTCTTTGGTCTTATACTGCTTTCTGACCTGTTTTCCTTTAGAGCATGCTGAGCAAACATACTCCCTCTCTCTCTTAAGGTCTGGAATGTCTCTGATTGCATGAGTAGTGGTCAGCTTCCTCATGTTCTTCTGTGTTAAGTGTCCCAGCCTCCGATGCCAGAGTTGATTTTCTTCTTCTTTTGTAAGTAAACAGCTGTTTGTCTTGTCCTCATCAATTACATATAAATTTCCAGCTGTTCTTTTCCCAGCTGCAACAGTATTGCCTTCTTTACTCTTTACTTGGCAACCTGTTTTTGTGAATATCACTTTATGGTCTTCATTGCATAGTTGGCTGACAGATGCTAGATTATATCTGAGTCCTTCAACATGCAGAACATCTTTCAGCTTTCCTTTTCCAATATTTATTGACCCTTGACCACTGATGTTGAGTGAATCATCATTGCCAAACTTGACTCTGCCTTCTCTTGACTTGTTTAGCTTTGACAATTTACTCTTGTCTCCCGTCATGTGTGAAGTGCATCCACTGTCAAGGATCCACTGCTTATCCTTGTAGTCAGCTTTGAGTGCAATTTCAGCTATATTAGCCACCTCCCTTTTAGCTTTATATTCCTTCTTTTGAATTGGCTGGAAGATAGCTTTCTCCTTTTTCTCAGCTTTGACTACACCGCTTGTTTTCACTATGCCATTGAGTGCCTTCTCTTGCTCAGGGAGAAGTGTCATGCATCTCTTGGCAGGATGACCATAATGCCAATATAGCAAACTTGTTCCAAGTCTCCCAATATAGCAAACTTGTTCTTTGAAACCACTGGTTTGGGCTTCCACCAACAATCCTTGTCAGTGTGTCCTTGCTTTTTACAGTATGTGCAAGAACTCACGACAGGTGTTCTCCTCTGAATTTTGTATTGTCTCCCCCTGTATACAGCATCATATCTTCTCAAGTTGGAGACATATACTGGCCTTCTCCACCAGCAGTTACTTGCCTTATGACCCCAAACTCCACAATAAAGATAGTGACCTTGAAACTGTCTCTTCTTGGGTCTAATCACAGCTTGTTTTCTTTTGTTCATTACTTGTTGTGTAGGCAACGTGGCTGGCTTCTTTGCTTGTGTGACTTTCATTTCAGCCACCTTTTTCTCCTTCTTCTGTTCAGCCATAGCCCTTTACTGGCTGACCTTCTTTTCTTCATTTTTGTTTGCCACCCTAGGTTACTTCTTCAAATCCTCTTTATTCTCAGCTATCTTCTCCTGAGTCACAACCTTCTCTTTCAACTTCTGTGGCACATTCTTATTATCTTTAGGCAATGCAGCCTCAGATTGCTGCACTTTCTCTTCATTCTTCTTTTCTCTTGCAGAACTTGTTTCTCCTATCATTTCAAGCTTCTGCACGTTCTCTTCACTCCTTTTGAGTTGTTGCTGAAGTCTCAGCAACTCTATCTCCATTTCTTCAATTGTTGAAGTCCTTGAGCCAAGCTCCATAGTAAGGTCTTCACATATTTTGATCTGTTCTTCAAATCTTCTCTTCAAGTCAATATGTTCAGCCCTCATTTCATCCTTTTGACTTTCAGCTTCCTCAGACTTTGCTTCAACTTGTTTTATGTGGGCCTCTAACCTTCTTATGGTTCTGCCCCTTCTGATTATCTCCTTTGAAGCTGCTTCCAACTCAGCTTCAAGATCTGGTTCTTCTTCATCAACCTCCTCTTCCTCTTCAGAGGTTGAACTACCACCTTGAGTTGATGCCATAAAGGCATGCTCATCTGATGAGTCTACATCTTCCTCCTCATCGGCTTCTTTTGTCTGGCTCACATAACTCTTGAATGAGCCTCTCTTCTTCTTCTGTGGGCTAGCAGTCTTCTTGCTGGACTTCCTTGACTTGAATGATGGTCTTCTCCATTTTGAATTCTGCTCATCATCACCATCCTCATCTTCATCATCAAGTTTCACTTTGCACTGAGAAGCAAAGTGTCCAGTCTGTCCACAACGATAACATCTCAAGGACAACTGTCCTTTTCCCTTCTTAGACCCCCCTTTGAATTTCCTTGTGAAGTATGCCAACACTTCACCTTCACTTTCTTCCTCATCATCATCATCATCCTCGCTGGATGATTCTTCCTCTTCTTTTATCTTTAAGTGTTTCATAGCTTTGAAAGCTGCCTCCTTTGATACCTTTGACGTTGAGGAGCTCTCAGTTGACTTTATTCTCATCTCATATGCAATGAGATTACATTGGAGATCATGCAGAGACATGGAATTGAGATCTCTACTCTCCTCTATGGCTGCCACCTTTGAGGCAAACCTCTCAGGCAGAATTCTCAGAATTTTCTTCACAATAGATGAGTCCTTCTTGTTCTTCCCATGACTTCTAAGATCATTTACAGCATCAATAACCCTGGTGAAGAACTCTTGGACTATCTCATTTTTCTGCATTCTGAGAGATTCATATCTCTCCTTGAAAACTTGAAGCTTGGCCTCCTTCATTCTGCCATCACCTTCATAGACTTTCTGCAATCTGTCCCATATCTCCTTGGCAGATTTGCAGTCCATAACTTTAGCATATTCAGCATCTGTCAATGCTGAAATGATGACATTTGAGGCCTTCCCATTTATCTCAAACTGTCTTAATTCCTCTGGGGTTGGATCTTTACCTTCTTTTGGAGGCTCAAAACCCTCCTATACAGATTTCACCACGTTCATGCCCATGGTTGCAAATACCACCTGCATTCTCGCTCTCCACATATGGTAGTTGGTTCCGTTGAAGATTGGAACCTTCTTGCTGTAAGTAGTGCTGGTGTTGGTACCGACGTCCATTTCTCAGTATGCTAAACAAGTTAAAACTTCTGGAGCTCTTCAAACTAGTACACCAAGCTGTTAAGCTTTATCCTGGTGAACCTGTGCTCTGATACCAATTGAAGTTCCCAACTTCACCCTAGGATCTACTAGTTTGTGATACTGAGAGGGGGGTGAATCAGTATCACCACAATTCACAATTCGCAGGAAAGTGAACAACTTCAATCTCTTCTTAAAAGCGAACTCTTTCTCAGATTCGACTAAGGTAGATCTATTGCTACCTACTAATCACAATAGTCCCCAAAGTCACCTTTCAGACACCTTGCCTAATAGACAATTCGGATGTTCTTGTTTAGGTCTTCGTTAGGTTATGGGTTGGCTGATACTTTAGCTGCGTTCACAACTCAATTCAAAACACAGAACGTAAAGCAAATTAAGGACACACGAGATTTACGTGGTTCCGTCAACGTGACGTACATCCACGGTGGTAGGGACTCTCCCTTACCGAGACTATCCACTATACTTGAGAATTCCAGTTACAATGGATGTCTTAATCTTCTGCTCCTTTCACTATTGCAATTACTAAGCAAGTACAATACAAAGAGTGTCACTTACTGTGTCTACCCTTCGTCTAGCTTGTCTTGCCTCTGTTGAATTGAAAGGCTGCTCCACTGCCGCTTAGAAGTTCACCGCAACGCTCTCTAACCTCTCTTGAAGAAATCTAGAAATACGTTGAGTTCTTTCCGATGCTTCGCCAAATTCCTTCTCTAGGTTGTCTCACACAGCTCCTGCTTTCACCGTCTCAAGGTTTCACAGCTTGCACTCAAGTTTCTGGTCTGCCGTTTCACGTCTCATGGCCTGCCCCACGCTTCTGATCAGTCACGCCGTTGCACGTTCTGGTCTCACGCTCCTGGTCTGCTGTTTCACGTCTCTTGGCCTGCCTTACACTACTGGTTTTTCTGGTTCACGTCTCTTGCCCTGCCTCACGCTTCTAGTCTGCTGTCTTCTCTTCCGGGTGGTCTCACGGATACCAGGTCTGCTGTCTTCTCTTCCGGGTGGTCTGTTTCTTATTTCTCCTCTTGCTGGTTGTGCGTTTCTGGTTTGGTTGCAGGATGTGTTTCTGGTTTGCTTGCAGGAGGCGTTTCTGGTTTGCCTGCAGGATGTGTTTCTGGTTTGCTTGCAGGACGTGTTTCTGGTTTGCTTGCAGGACGTGTTTCTGGTTTGCTCGCAGGAGGTTGCACGTTCTGGTTTGCTCTCCCGGTGGTGACGTTTCTGGTTTGCTCTCCTGGTGGTGTTGTTTCTGATCTCTTGCCGTTCTGCTCTCTCTTCCTTTTGGCCGGTTGCTGTAGGGTTGCTGTTTATTCAATTGTGTTGGCCCTCTTCCCTAGTTTTGTCTTCCAAGGCCTTTATATACTCTCTTTCATGAAACCCTAATAGGGCTTACATGGCAGATTTACGTTCTTGCCCTTATGCTGCAGATTTACTTTCTTGCCCTTCCATGTGACTTTGCTGCCCTTCCATGTGACTTTACTCTCTTGCACACTTAACCCTCGTTGACAACAATTACAACCCATACAAGGCTGTGGGAACAACAAATTCCATAGTTGATGGATCCTTTTATGTATCTAAAGACCTTTTTGGCTACTTTGAAATGGATTTTAGTATGATCATGCATGAACCTTGAAAAAAGACCAATAGATTGCATGATGTCTGGCTTAAATGTAATTAAGTAGAGTAGGCATCTAACTAGGCTTCTAAATCTTCTTAAATCAACTTTTGTAATCTCATCTTCCTTCTTAATTTTTGTTTCAACTACTAAGGGAGTATTAAAGCTCTTGTAATTCTCCATTTGAAACTTTTTAAGAACTTTTTTAATGTACTTCTCTCAATTCACAAAGATCCCAAGGTTGGTTTGATAGACCTTTAAACCAAGAAAAAAACTCATCTCTTTTAAGTTTATCATTTTAAAGATTTCTTTCATCTTTGTTTTAAATTGATCTATTAGTTGTTAATTACTTCCAACAACTAGTGGATCATTTACATTAAGAGATATAATTACTAAATTATTTTTGTGCTCTCTAATGTATATTGTGGATTCATTTTTGCTCTTTTTAAATGAAAGCTTCAACAGATAATTATGTATCTTACTGCACCAATCCCTCAGTGTTTGTTTCAATCTATGTAGTGCTTTCTTTAGCAAATACACCTTATGTTCTTCTCCCTTTATTTGAAAGCCTCAGAGCTACTTCACAAATACTTTTTCATTTAATTGCTCATTTATAAAGGTAGTCTTTAGATCTAACTAATGAACCACTCATCCTATGTATATAATAAAGGCAAAAAGCAACTTGATGGTGCTAAGTTTTGCTATTAGAGTAAAGATTTCTGAGTAGTTAATGTCATATTACTATGCATAACTTTTGTCACCAACCTAGCTTTATACCTGTTAATTGATCCATTAGAATTAAGCTTGATTATATATATTTATTTATTTTATTCTAATAGGATTCTTGTTTTGTCCTATTAACTTGAACTTAAGTCTAGTTCTTTTTAATTGCTTCCATATCTTATTGTGATTCCTTCTTTTGGCTAGTGTTTCTATAAGCCTCTATAAAGTTTATTGGCTCAAGTGTTGCTACTTAACTTCTTTTATAAATATCAGTTAAAGGTCTAATGCTTTTAACTAGAAAGTCTTTATTTGTATCATTATCAATATCCTTAGATCCCTTTTGTTGAAGTTAACTAGCCTCTAAGCCAATATATTCAACCTAAGATTTCTCCTAATTCCATATTTTCTTTACACTAAATTTCAACCCTTTACTAGTACTAACTTTAGCAATATAAGGATTTTAAATCCTATAATTCTTAATTGTTTTGGTGTATCCAATAAAGACATATACATCAACCTTTTGATCCAACTTGCTCCTTTTTTTTAGGACTAAAGTATAATTATGTTGGTGTATCCGATGAAGACACATACATCAACCTTTTGATCTAACTTGCTCCTTTTTTTTAGGGATTAAAGCATAATGCAAGCTTTCAGAGATTTTTAAGTGAGTTATTAATGGTTTAACTTTAAACTAAGCTTTATAAAGAGTTTGGTTTCTTAAGACTTTAATTGGTAACATATTTAGCAAATACATAGAAGTATTTGTAATCTCTACCTAAAACCTTTTTGGCATGTTCTTTTCAAGTAAAAGGCGTATTGACATTTCCACTATACTCCTCTTTTTTCACTCACTGACCCCATTTTATTGAGGTGTGTATGGTGCTGTAAGTTGTTGTATCCTAAGAATTGTATAGATCTCTTTTAAAGAGTTTAATTTGTATTTAATTTCATTATCACTTTTATTGTTGTAATCTTAAAATTACTTAAGTTCTCCACCAAAACGTTTAAGTTCTTAAAAATTATAATAATATCTGATTTATATTTTAAAAGGTAGATCTAGTACAATCTGGTTAAGTCATCAATAAAAATTATAAAATATTTGCTACAATTGAGAGCTTTATACTCATAAGTCCACAGGTGTTACTATGTATTAGTTGTAATTTTTCTTTTCACCTTTAAGTTTTGTAGCTAAGAATAGGAGTCCAGTCTACTTTCCTTACTAACAAGCTTCACAAACTGTTCCTTTTTCTTTAATTTCAAGTAATTAATAATCATTTGTAATCTTAAGATCATGGCAGTGATACTCATAATTTTAGGAATTCTAGTTAGGTTTTCATAATGATAGTTCACTGGTGATAGTTTTTTTAAAAAATTTAGGTTAGGGAAGTGGAGAGAAGTTTATTGAGGCCCTTGGCATAAGTTGATATTATGGTTCTCTCTAGTTTTCTTTTGTCTCGTAGGTTTGAAATGTGTTTCACTTAAGTTTTTCTTATTTACAAGTCCCTTAAGAGCAAACAATAATGTTCTGATACTAGATTTATTTGTTTAAGAGGATCAAAATTGCAAAGCAACATAACTCTTACTACTTTTCTTGTTTCTCAAGTTTCTAACTTTTTTGGTATGAATTAAATGAAAATTCAAAAAATATAAAGAATAGGAAGAATGTAAAATTTTCCAACCTCAATCATCCATTCATTAATCATTAGCTTTTACATATAAAGCTTTTCAACTTTACAAATTCAAAATTCATAAACTTAAAACATTACATCAACATTTTACAAAATTTGTATTCAAATACAAAATATAAATTTCTAATTGAAATCATGACAAGTTTAAAATCTAAATGGCATGGTGAAGAAGATTAATAGGGCTTCCATATTACCATTATTAACTAACTTAACCAACTTTTCAAACTTAAAAGGAAGCATAAATCAAAATAACTGAGTCTTACTATCTAGACTCATAAGGCAATGCAACAACACCAACCTTGCATCATATTTATGACTCACTACTCGTTTAATATCTAAAATGAGCTCTGCAAGTCATGTAATGCTTTTAAAAGAGACAATAAACTAGCCATATTAGAGTATTAATGAAGCAAAAAATCTACTTCAATAGATTATTAATTAGTCACCTCGTCCAAATAATATATCCATACATACAAAGGAAAAAAGCTAACAACATTTACTTATCACTTATTTTTAATGTTTCATTACTTATTTCCAATGTTTTGTCAATTAATTTTTGCTTTTTTTCATTATGTCATTAATTACAAGTTTTTAATAACTTGTAATCCTTTTTTTTTTTATAAATGAACCATATAAATCAATCAATAACATCTACTTATGATCATTAATAATTAAATTAGAGTTTAATATTTTTTTAATTCTTATTACTTGCGTTCTTCAAGTATGGTGAATTCCTTGAGTTCTATTTTTAGATATTATTGCTTTGCATTATAACATTAGTGGTAAACTTCACCATATAATATCTCTTATTTACAATTTAATCTCTTTTTTTGGAGTATTCGACGATTGTTGTAGCAAGTAATCCATCATTTGGTATCAAAGTTTTTATTATGAGTGTCAGACTGAATGGAAAGTAACTTTTGAAAGAGTGATTAAACACTATAAACACTTTAAAATCAACCACTAGAATACCTATCCATTTTTGCAATGGAAGATGAATGTGTACTTAAAACTTCTCCTCTTCTATCTGTATTCTCTGATCTTGTGACACCTTTTGTTCTAGTAGTTATTTTGAATAGATGCATGGTTAAATAAAGTAGTAAAGGTTTTGCCTAAGTTTTAATTCAATGGTCAAATCATTCTTTATAAGTGGTTACTTGGGAGTATTACTATAATATCTAATAAAAATTTCCTTTCTTCATCTTTGAAGACAAAGGTCCTAAAAAGTGAGGTATTTGAAACATATGAAAAGTTAGGATTATTAACAACCACTAAAGAGAACAAAGAGAGAAGATGAACGTGTACTTAAAACTTCTCCTCTTCTATCTGTATTCCCTAATCTTGTGACACCTTTTGTTCTAGTAGCTATTTTGAATATATGCATGGTTAAACAAAGTAGCAAAGGTTTTGCCTAAGTTCTAATTCAATGGTCAAATCATTCTTTATAAGTGGTTACTTGGGAGTATTACTATAATATCCAATAAAAATTTTCTTTCTTCATCTTTGAAGACAAAGGTCCTAAAGAGTGAGGTATTTAAAACATATGAAAATTGGGATTGTTAACAACCACTAAAGAGAAAAAAGAGAGAAGCCATATTAAGACTTGTGAGGAATTAAGATTAAGAGAAGATAACAAAAAATTTTATTAAAGTTGTTACAGAATAAAGCTTGGGTGTATCAAGATACATTGTAGCTATTATAAATTCAATTATATGATGAATTGTAATGGAATCACAAATATATTGGAAACACATTCATTGTAATTTTTAGTTTTAGAAACCAATAAAGAATCTCTCTCTCTCTCTCTCTCCCTCTCTCTCTCCCTCCCTTCCTATACTTAATTCATCTTGAACTTGTTTGATAAAAGTATGAGCTAAAAAATCTTTCATCTTTGTTTAGATTTTCTTATAAATAAATTAGATGATATCAATTTTTATCAATGTAAATTTTGCACCTTGATATTGTTGTAATAATCTTAATTTTCAAAATAACATATGGTAAGAAAAGAAATAAACCAAAAATCACAAAATTTTTATTTTATATATCATATACAAAATTTCATGAAATAATAACAACATATGTTAAGAAAAAAAAATTTCTAAATAAATCAACCCATAAAATACACAAAATTGCATACAAAATTAATAAAAACATTAATAGCAATTTGTTTACCTTTTTTGTGTGAAAATCAATGTAAGAATGTTCTAATACCAATAAAAGATAATTTGGGTAAAATCATAATTATCCTTGAAAATTTCTTGAATTCTAGCAATAAATTGATTATCAACTTTTTAAACTCCCTTATAATTTTGACAATTTCATTAAATTGAATAACATTTTTTTTTTACAATCTAAAAACCTCTTGTTTGTAGAGTTAATTAAGAATTTGTTATGTTCTTTTAAAAGTAAGAGAAGTTACAAAGGCCAAAACCCCTAAAGCATATTTTTGTTTATAGCTTTATTTTAATTAAGTTCAATAAGGTCACCATAGTGAAGCCAACTTAACTTAACAATATTGATCATTCTAATTCAAATTGAAAAAGCGAAAGGAAACAAATGTTACTGTGCTTATGAATCTTGCTTTTTAACAATAATTTACCCCACATGAAATATAATATCTTAAATAATTATTTTAATATTTAATAATAACAAATAATATTAATCTAACTAAATACAATAATTTTATTTTATTCACTAATAATGGTAATCAACATTAGTAACCAACAATTAGCAATAAGTAAATTAAATAAGCTCTTAATTTCAATTTTTGTTTCTAAAGGAATTTAAGATAAAAAACCCAACAAAAATTTATAAACAATGGAAGAAAAGCAAAATTTCATTTTCTTACTCTTATATGTTTGTTTACAACATCCATTTATTAAATTAATGAGACCAAATGTTGTATCCACCCTTTACAAAAAAAAATTTTGGTGTAAAAACACTTAAAAATATCTTTCAATGATTTTATAAACTTATTTTATTTTGAATTCTGTATTATATTTATTTTTTAATTAATATTTAATTTAATATATCACAAAATAGAGACTCATTTAAATTTTTTAAAATATATTCTTATTAAAAAATTTCTTTTATATTTAGCATTGAGTTAACTCAAAATCTTCTAATAAAAAAGTCAAATTAGGAAATTGAAGCTATTTTTTTATATAAAATATATGTACAAACGGGTTGAGCAATTCTTTAAAAAAAGGGTAAAAAAAAGTTTCGAGCAATTCCGGGCCGAAGCCCAAGGCCATTTGCAAAAGCATCTATTGCGTCTTCTTCTGGATTTACCATTTGGGGCCATTGCTGGTTGGACGGAATCAAAATTTTATTGGACCAGAGAGTCGGTTGACTTATCCTTGTTAGAATTTATTTATTTATTTATTTATGTGTTTTATTAGCGTATTCTAACGTAACGGAATATTCTTTAAATTTTTATAAATTTCATATATCTCCTCTTAAGAAAAATTAAAATTTAAAATCTCAAAACTAAAAATTTTAGTTAGAGTGAAAATAAAATTTATTTATTTATTGAAAAAAGAAATATTAAAACTTTTTTCGGTTGGTTAGCGGAGATACTCAAACTTTATCGAGTCTCTAACAAACGCAACAAGTAGAAACAGAGTGAATAGAAGCACAAGATGCAAGAGCATAAACTTCTGCAACTTTAAAGGCCTGATGACTTTCCGGCAATGTCAATGACAAAGCGGTATCTAACATCGTTTCTTGCAAGGCGGTCCATGGCTTGGTTGATATTCTCTGGTGTGGTAACCTCAATGTCACAAGTAATGTTGTGACTGGCACAGACGTCCAGCATCTCTTGCGTCTCTCTGATCCCTCCTATCATGCTGCCCTTTATTGTTCTCTTGCCTGCAATTGAACCCCACAAAAAATGATTCTCATTTATGCTACTTGTCAACCCAAACTTTTGAAGAAATTGGAAGATATGGATATTGCGATTACCAAAAATGAGCGGGAAAGAGGGCAGTTCAAAGGGCCTGTCTGGAGCACCCACGACTGCTAATGTCCCATTTACTTTGAGTAGTTCCATGATTGGACCTAAGGAGTGCTTAGCTGACACGGTGTCCAGTATAAAATCCAGGGTTTTCTTGCCTGCCTGTTATTGTCAGGTACCACCAAAAATTTGCAAAGAGGTTGAAGTCAACATAATTTGTTCACAGGACAGAGGAAGTCTGTGGGGGACTAGAAGCAAACCTGCATTTGTTCGGCGTCAGTGCTGACTATGAAATCATCTGCCCCCAAACGGTCTTTGGCTTCCTTTTCTTTGGATGGAGAAGTACTGATCACAGTTACATGGTGGCCGAAAGCTTTACAGAATTTCACTGCAATATGCCCCAGACCCCCTAGACCCACTATTCCAATTCGTTTCCCTGTTAACTCATGCAAATTGTTGTCTTGCAAGGGGCTGAATACTGTAACTCCAGCACAGAGCAGGGGAGCTGCTGCATCCATTGGTAGGCTATCCGGTATGCGCACCACGTACCTTCATGTCACAAATCATTCAATTCTCATCATATTAAGGAGAGCACTTTCTTGTTCAAGAAATTATAATAAAAAATATTATTAGTCAGGTAATTTCAATAAATCTAACAATTAGAAAGGCTCATTTCTTTAGCATAAATAAACGGGCCAAAGTGGAGAAAACGTGGCATCATATTCACACCTGTGATCTGCAACCAACATTTTGGAGTAGCCACCATAGGTTATGCCACCGTCCCAGAAAATGCCATTGTAGGTAAACTGTAGTTGGTCACAGTAGTTCTCCTGAGAATTCCTGCAGAACTCACAGGCCAAACATGAGGCTGCCAAGCAGCCAACTCCAACCTTATCTCCCACCTGGAACTTCTTAACGTTGCTCCCCACCTTGGTGATTACCCCAGTAATTTCATGCCTGGCGTACACGTGCATACAGTCAATATACATACACTGAACAAAGTTGACAATGTTTCCTGAAACCAAAAAGACTATGGCCGGCGCATAGCGGAGATATGCAGAATATGTCTTAGCCTTACCCGGGAACAACAGGGTACATGGTGATACCCCAATCATTCTTCGCGTAGTGGAGGTCAGTGTGGCATATCCCACAGTACCATATTTTTATGGTCACATCGTTCACACCATTCTCTCTGTGCATCAAAGAAAAGAACGAATTTTGAACCCGCAAGCGGTTAGCTAAAATATAGATGATTAATGCATCTGGAAAAAGAAAACGCAAAATTAATGAAACTAAAAGCGAACAATCAAAAGGTGAAGATGAAATAAGGGCATGCCTTCGTTGGAAAGTGTACGGGGTGATGTGGCCAGAGGAGTCATGAGCTGCCCAGCCTAAAACAGTTTGTGTGTGGCTAGGAGTCGTTTGGGCCATGAGACTGGAATGTAAGGGGATAGACGGGACACCGGAGACTGTAGAACCAATTCACTGGAAAGGAAGTTGCTCGCCTGAGTTTGAGTCTGGCTCTATTTATAAGCATCAGTTGGAGGGGGTGTAATTTGATGGAGCCATCTAAGAAGTATCAAGGCAGCTGACTGTAAGGCTTCAAAAGTCTTCTGCTCTAATGGCTATCATAAAAACGAAAAGAAAAAGAAATAAAAGAAATAAAAGTCTTTGGTCTTTGCCAATATGGCGTTTATTTGTTCCGTGGGAAATTGCCACGGCACTTTCACATTTTAGATTGGTTATAACAACCATCTGAGGACGACGGGTACCCCACGACACGACGTTATGTCCTCTTCATTGAATCCCATCAGTTAAAATTTGTTGAGAGCATGTTTCATGGCGTCCACAATTATTTATCGATGTCTCCAATCTGATAAATTTATACCACTCGTAGACGTTAATGTTGCTCGGCGCATTCAGTATCATGGTGAGGCCGTAGTGTTCTGTTAAGGAAAATACACATGATGTTCATAGAATTTAGTCGGCTATAGAACAATCCTCCGCCTTCGCAACTACCTTTAAATGATTCGATTTGGCATACCAAGCCTCTATTTGAAAGTCTTCCATCAATCTTGAGAATTCTACCGAGTAAAGTGAAACGTCAAAATGAAAGACGATTGACCGGAACAGGATTTTGTAACGGGGAAATAACCGTTACCAAAGATCGAAAGAGCCAGAAAACAACAGCTACCTTAAAACACCTCCCAACATTGTGGACCCTAGTTTCCACGCGTGTCTGTGGTCTCTTAGGCCCGTCTCCCTCTCTCTCTCTCTCTCTCAGTCCCACCCACCTGGTTGTTGTCTTGAACCTGTTTCACGCTTCCTTCGGGGAAAATTCCCCCACGAGACCCTGATTGGTGGTGTGCCAGAGTCCTTTCCTGCCTCAATACAAACTGATCAGTTTGAAATTCACGTGGAATTCAAGTTTCCTGAACAACTCAACAACTTTATGGTTCCCCACTTTCAAAATTGCAATTGACTTGAGCTCCTGGAAAAGCTACTGTATAATAATACAAAAAAAACCAAAGAATTTGTAAACTATAGAAGCTCCATATTTGAAAATGAAAGAAAGAAAGAAAAGTATAAAGAAGGATGAGAGAATACGAGGAGAGGGTGTGCAATTTAATGAAGCCATCTAGGAATTATTAAAAATAGAAAAAATTTATAGTGATGTTATTTTATTGTAATTTAATGGTTATAGATTTGAGTTATAAAAATATATTTCTTTTCTCTTGAACTTTATATATTTGAGAGCCTTTTGTATTGATATGCTTTTTCTTTTTTAGTTTTTTAGTTTTTTTCATCTAAGAAGTATCCCGGCTGCTGATGTCTCTGCCCTCGGCTATCAAAAAATGAGAAGTCTTTGGTCCTCGACACCATCACATTCTGTAATGCTTACAACCATACGCACATTTTCTTGTAAATGTTATTGTTAGGTGAATCCTTGTTTTTTTCTTTGGAGGGAAAAAAACATTTTTTTTTTGTTTTATTTCATTTTCATGGAGGTATATCCCCTGATAAGATGCCCTGTAAGAATGTCGGTCCATAGAAATTTTTTTTTTTTTTTGTTTATTTTCCTTACAAACTTGCATCTCATCATCTTCAATAAATCCCATCAGATAAATTTTTATATTGTGTATTTCATTTTGTTCATTAAACCACTTGGATGTGTTGTTGCTCTGCTCATTTAGCTTCATGTGGAAATCATATTTCTATTAAACAAAATACATGAGACGGCCACACAATATAGTCCACTATAAAGCAGTCGCCCGCCTTAGCAGCCACCTCTTATTAAATGATTTATTGTCTTGAAACGTGACACGCTCCTTTCTTGCAAAATTTCTTAAATTTAGATTTGATGATTTTTTTTTTTATTTTTTAACGAGTAAAAAACAATATTTTATAAATATATTAATTATCATATTTATAAATTAAAAATAAAATTATCTATTTAACTGTTCATTCATCTTATCCGTAAACTCAATATCTAAATATTATTATTTTTAAATAAAATTTTTTTAATTAATGAAATAAAATTTAACTTCTCGTTAAATTGAAATCTAGCCAAGTTCTTTCCTGCGTTAATATACTACAAACTGAGGAAGGTCAAGTCTCAAATGGAATTCAAGTTTCCCGTCGAAAGAACTTAAACTTTATGATTTTACCTACTTGTAAAATTGCAATTGACTTGGTCCCCTTAAAGCTATCATATAAATTAATAGCACAAACAAAAAAAAAGTAGAAATAAACAATACATTCCATTGAATTCTTCACAAGGACCGATCTCCCAATTGGTATCTGTCAAAGCTCCTACACCGAGAAACTTTACCGAAATTTCTTTCCAGCAACCGGAAAATGAATGGGATCTCTCGGGTTAAGAAAATGAAATTGTTGAAATGGAACCGGAACGAGGACTTTTTTTTATGCCCATCCACGGGCAGTTCGGCCTTTGGGGCCTATGGAATACGTCTGGACGAGGAAACTTCGTGCAGATTTCAGGCGTAAGTCAGTCACTATCCTGCCGTTGAATGTTTGACTTAAAAAATATAAATATATATATGAAAAGAAATCTCACGCGTGAAAAGGAAAATACCCGCTGATTCTTGGAATAACATTCCTCTTATTTATTGTTTTTTTTCCCAGCATTTTTCGCACTTGGATTGCAATTATAAGAGCTTGCGAGTCATAATATTTTCTTAACAAATTTTTTAAATCAAATGTTTTAAAATAGAAGAAAATGTTCACCAATATACTGGTTTTGAAACTAAAATGAAGAAGATAATTTGTAACAAATATTATAACGTAGAAGAAAAAAAGAATAATAAGAAAAATAAAAATAACTATAACAAATATTTTAAAAAGGTTTCTCCTATAGATGAGAGATAATTAAATAATTGGTTATGAGATCATTAGAGTATAATTGATTGTGAGCTTAAACATCGAGGGTAATTTAATTTTGGTGAGTTAAAAAAAATTTTCTTCTAATTTCATTTGTTTATAGTAAAATATTTTTTTTGTAATTTTTATTTTTTATTTGAAAAATTTTTTAAATGTAATTAATAGAAAGTAATTATAAAAGTTATGAAAAATAATTATAAAATTAATAAAAAATAATACCCCTTTTTATAAAAAAATAACAACCTTTTTAACCGAAAATAACTTCCACTTTAAACAAATATAAGTTATTTTTCATAAATAATATAATGGATGAGAGAAAAAGAAAACGTGGGTTAGAGAGAGAGAGTTGCCTTTGAGTTATCTCTTATTTTATTAACTATCAACAAAGTCTATCATTATTTTTATAGATCATTGATCATCAATCACAAGTCAAATTCATTAACATTGTAATAAGCTTTTTTTTTTTGTCATTTAGTGTTAAAATTTATTATATTTTATGAGGCATTTGTGGGAAATTTTTTTTGTTTATATTTTTATTTATAATAATAATTGATTTGTATTAAAATTTTAAATTTTATTAACCTATTTTTACTTTACTTTGTAATAATTAAAGTAAAAAAATATTTTTCAATAATATAACTAAATAATAAAAAATAATTTAATTTTGTATTTCATTCGCAAATTATTTTCAACAAATAAATAGACCCTTGGCAGGCAGACTTTTGATAAAACTTCTATTAACATAATACTAAATAAAAAAATCCTAAGAAGCATAACCTTAGGGGCGCGTGACACATGCACGACCCTTTATTGAAAAACCAATAAGAAAATTGAATTTGATTTATTTAAATACAAAAAAGAAAAGGGTAAAATGGAAAATATAAGGATGGGTAATATGGAAATGCATTAAATCAAAAGTATTCTTTACAAGATTTAAATATTGTAGGAGGGAATAATTGTAATAAATTTAATCATTAATTAATTACAATAAATAACATTTCCAAAAAAGAATCCTTAAAAAAGTAAAAAAAATGTAACTTGAAAATTAGTTATTAATTATTGTTAAAAAAATGTATACAAGTTCATAAATACATTCAAAAGTAAAAGGAGTTTAATATAAAGTTATATTAAAAATTTCTAAATTTTCATGAAGTAATTAGGATCGTTATTACCTCATTATAAATATATGTAACTATTAACAAATCACTTGTTATTGGTTTACTATTTAGATTAGAAAATATATTGCTTACAAAGGGATATGCTAACATTTGCAATGATGTATCATGCATCATGCCATCTAAAGCATAAATTAATTATAGTTTGAGGCTAAGTTAAACACAATATAATGATCCATCATTTGCTTGGATAAGTATTACAATTGATAGTTTTGTATGTGTCAATTGGCATGAACTTAAAGATAAATTGTTATCTTTAATGAAATTTCCATTTAAAAAGAAAAATAAAGGAAGAAAAGTTCGTATGTAAAGAAATAAAATACATAATGCTCATTGTCAATTTAGATATACTATTGAAAATTTTTATTGTAATATTAAATGTTTTGTTAAAAGAGAGTTTTTAGGGTCTTATATAATAATTAAGTAGTCATATAGTTTAATCAAATTGTCATATATTTTCTTTTAAGTTGTTATATATCTTCTATAAAGTTTGTTATAATTTTATGATGTTGTAGTTTATTATTTTTGTGTGTTGTAAAATTTTTTTAATATGTTGTATATATTTTGACCTTGTACTTACAATTTTATAAAAATGTTGTATATAATTTCTAAATAGTTGTGTAGTGCTATGAATGGTTAATGCTCATTGTTAACTTGCACGTGTTATATAAAATCTGTGTTCTAATATTAGATATTTGAGTTAAGAGAATTTTCAATATCTATATAATAATCAAGCTATTATATAATTTGATCAAATTGTTGTATATCTTTTTTAGCATTTATATTTTCTATAAGATATCATATGTCTTCTTTAATAATTAATTCTAAAGTTTTGAAAAAAAAAACTAGAATACTACTTGTCTTCCTTTTATATACAAAAATTCCATTTGTCACTTTAATGAACTAACCAAAAGAAACATAATAAATACTAAATTAATTTAAGTTGTGTAGTAAGAAACTACTTAAAGTCAAGAGGGCAAAGTGATAAAATGGTTAAACTTTATATTAAATTTGAAAAAGCATTTAAGAATGATTAAAAAATTTTAAATAGCAAGTTACTAATTACAAGTTATTGTGTTATATTTTAAATAATTTAATATTTTAGTATATTATAAATTAAGTACAATAAATTACTAATTGTTATATTTTTATTATTGTTATAAATTATATTGTATCAAAAACATATAAATTATACATATTATTTTAATTAGTCATATTATGTAAATGTGTGTGTGTGTGTGTGTGTGTGTAATACTATGATAAAATTATATGACATTTTAAAGATTAGATATAAAATTTTGAAAAAAGTCATACAATGTCATAGAGATATAATTAAATGACAATTTAATGAATATATATGCACTCTGAAAGTGTTAAAAGTGGACAAAAAGCAAGAGTGGATGTAGATTCATGTTAGCTTTAAGGAAAAATTAGGAAGAAAGAGAAAATTTGAAGTTATTTTAATATAAACTTTCATCTACCTTATTAAAAAATAACTTTTGCCCACACTAAATTTATAAATTAAGGGCTATTTTTATTAGATAAAAGAATATGATTAACAAAAATTTTATAAACTTATCATTTTTTAACTTTTTTTTTATCAATATGCATATATTTTTGTAATACCTTTCATTCTTAAATTAAGTCTATTATCTTTCTTTAAATGATCAAAATGAAATGTATGTTTATAAAAGAAAAATTTACATTGAACATCCTACATTTAGGGGTTAATTACAAAAAACATACAAATATTTAAGGAATTACAAAAAAAATCCTAAACTTTATATGTGATAACAAATAACATTGTTTGTAAATTTGTCATTAGTGATCGTTAAATTAAATAACAAAAATGTCATTACAAATAGCCAAAATAAACCAAAATGCCTATAGATACAAAATGGGCAAATGGATAGTCATTTGACATTAGTTTCAAAAGACCAATAAGCTAATGTGGAGGCAGAAACACTACAAATATGACAAATGTAACAAGTTTTACAAATAACAAGCAAAAGGAGTAATAGAAAATGCATCCTATTCCCTAAAAATTGCTTTTTCCTTCTCTCTAACTTTTGCAATCTTTCTCAACCAACCAAAATGTTTTTATCAACCTCTAATTCCAAGCACTTTAAAGGGCCTAAATTTAGAAACATTCAATGCTAGATCATGCAACAAAAAAGCATTAGTGAAAATTTCAAAATAAACAAAAACAAGTTATATTATTGTTACAAAGATAGAAATTGTAATGTAAACTTCCTAGGGTGGTGCCCACCAGTCAACAAGGAAAGTGAGACAAATGTAGTAGCCAATAACATTCAAATTATGCAAAAACTAAAACAAAATCAAGTGGAAGAAAAAACAGTAATGATTGAAGTGTTATCATTAAAAAGAGAGTTTCAAAAGATATATGCCAAGCTTCATAACTTATAAATGAATATTACATAAGTGATGATGAATGTATTGATTTTAATATGTTGTACAATGATATTGTATATGTTAGTGATTGTAGCAATTCATAATGAATGAATGAAGAGAAATTAGTTTTTACCTTAATCATTGTGTTTGCTGTAAAACTTAAGGTTGTGAATTTGGTGTGTAATTTCCTATTATGCTCCTTTAGAAGTCTTTCCCTGCATGAATGAATCAAGTTTGTTAGTTTAATTAATAAGATGCATTTACAATTATTCGATTTAATATGGCTAATTGTAATATGCATACCTTCTTGTCTTTTTGATTGCCAAACTTGATGTGGTTTTTGTGGTGCTTTAAGCTGAATTTCTAGTACTTTTGCTTATTGTTCCAACAACATTGCTACACTAAAAATTAGTTAGTTGTAAGTTAGCTATAGGTTGCTTGTAGTAAGTAAATATGAAAATATAAATAAGTTAATTTGTATATGTTAGTACATGTCCTTGCATTATACCTAAAGTTTTGACATTTGTCATACCTAATGATGGAAGATCTAATTTTATCTTGCCTTAGCTCCCTCTTTTCTCTTGTTTTATTTTTTTTTAGTCTACTAACCTTTCTCTTCACTTTAAGTGGCAATATGACTTCTTCTTCATCCATAGGATCTAAGTTGGTTTCATAAAGAGGATAAATAACTTCATTGTGGGTTGTCACGTACTTCTTCACTGTGAAGTACTTATCATAAAAGTCCTTCAAGTTTTCCTTAATGTAGTTAGTACAAGCAACCACATGTTTGTAAGGAATTCTAAAAATTACCCATTCACTACAACTGTATGCCCTTAATTTAAGATTTACAAAAAATTTATATGAATAGTCTATTACTTGGAATTTCTCATTGCTTGTAGGAACCAATTTTAAGTATTTGGCTTTAATAGAAACTTTTTTTTAACTTCTCCTTGACTTTAAGTGTTACTTTACCCTCATAAGTTATAGTTTTGGTATATCTTTTGTGCATTTGAGCCATTAATTGCATTATTATGTTCTTTAAGAGAGTCAAAATAAACTTATTCCTAAACTTGCCAACCTAATTGTTGAATGACTTTATCATGTTGTTAGTGGTGTGGTCATTTTTAATGTTGATATCAAATAACCACTTACACTATTGATTTGCAGAAATATTCTTGAGATACTTCACAAAGGCATCTTGTAAGCAACCACTCTAATTTCTATAAAGGCTTTGATGTGATCGCTATAATAGTAGGCTTTATAAGCCTTTCAAAATAAGTTCCTCAACTCTATACCAAACCATTATGGTCTAAAGTTTACATAAATATGTCTAGCACATTTCCTATAGATGGCCTATGGGAAATGCTTTTCAACAGCATTTATGATTTTCCAAACATGTAAATCATGCAACAATTAATAATTTAAAATAAAAAATACTAACAATTAAACCAATAAACTATTTGTTATTTATATAGTAAATAAATGAAAAAAAATATTCTTACATAACTTTTGTCTGCCTAACATAAACATTAAAGACTCCCTTTTCATAACAACTCTAATGGAATTATATAAAAGACCTATGAAAAAGTCCTAACTCTCATTTCATTCCTTTTCCATAATAGTATATGCAATAGGGAAAATCTCTTTCTTTCTATCTATTGAGATAACTACTAATAAATTGTCACATTATGACCCTTTTAGAGAATACTTATCCAACCTAATAAATTATTTGCACCCAACTACAAACCTATCTAGACATGCCTTCAAACAAATAAAAATTCTTTGAAACACTTTTGGAGATAAATCATTTAAGTCTTCTTTAGGTTTATTCCTAAATTTAATCATAAAACTAGGGTTACTTCTTAAATGACTCATTATATGGCCCTTTAATTGTTTCAATAGCTAGTTTTCTCCCTGTTTAAATTTTCATGAAACTAGGTTCAACTCCATAAGGGTCCTTTAAGACCTTATACATAAAGTTTATGCTCATTTCACTATTAACTCTAAGATAAGGTCATAAAACCTTAGCTATCCATTTTGATGTGACACCTTTCACTTTTTCAATCTTAACACAATTATGTTTACTTCTTAACTTCTTCAAGATAAAGTCTTCTTACTTGGTAATATTAATGTTCAAATGTAAAAGTTATATCCTTCATTTGCACACTTATCATCTATAACATGTTTATGGTTTTTGGTGTATCTAGTGTTGACTCTCTCTCATACTACATACTCCTTTAAAACCTCTTTAAAGTGATAAACATCTTTATAAATTTGTCTCTCCTCAAACTACACTTCACCTCTCTCTATAACCTAAAGGGTATGCCATTAATTCTATATGTTAGATTACACTTTTTTAAACTGATTTTTTTCCCCCTTACCATCTTCATCAATAGAAAGTTCACCATCAGTATCAATATAGTCTTATGATTTATCACTAAAACAACCATCCATATCATTATCACTTGTAAGTTCACCACTTTCCCTACTTGTATCTTATATGCCACCCATTCCATCTAACATTTGCTCTTGTAGTTTATCTTCATCTACAACCTCTTTCAATTAGTCATCATCATTAAAATCAATAAAGTCATAATGCTTATTAGACTATTTGAAATCTAAGTCCTCATTGTTCTCTTTTATGTCATCATTAACAACAATTTTATCTATATGTATTAATCAAGCCCTTCTATTCATCTTACAAGTATTATTTAGCCCTTATAGATGTATTATTTTTAGCTTTATAGACTTCACTGAGTTCAAAAGGAATAAGACAAAAAGAGAGATCTTTTTAGGGTTAAGAGAGATCAAGAGAGATCAAGAGAGATTGAAAGGAGGCACTAAGGTTAAAATGTTTAGTTTTTGTCAATGTTAACTTTTTATCTAAAGGCATAAATGTCTTTTCAAAAGTTTCATTTATTTTGACTGAGGATTATTAGTCTTAGGATTTTTTTTTGTAATTTTTACCATATTGGTATGTTTTTTGTAATTAACCTTTAAACTTAAGATGTCTGATGTAAATTTTTATTTATAAAACTATAAATTGTTTTGAAGTATTCTTAAATTAAGAAAATAATACTAATAAAGAGGCTTAAAATAAGCTATAGGCCATCTTATAGTGCCTCAACAATAGTAATGGTCTTACATGAGCCTATAAAGGAATATGAGTCCATCCCTTTTATCCTTAAAGGCATAAAGGGGCCCACACTTGTTACATCTACACTCAACCTCACTTATACAATTTAACTCAGTCATATAAGTAGACCAAGCTAAGGTAACAATTATTTTCTCTTTTTGTGTACTTGTGAATCTCAATTTTCTCACTGACTTGATCGTTAGAGTGCTAATGCCTAAGCCCACCTTAAGTACTTTGTCATGTGCTCTTCTATAAGACCTCACATCTAGGCTCTACTGTCGAACCTTCTTACCTATTTGACTCAAGACTACTTGACGTATGTCCTTTTTGGTGAATACCTTTTATTAATCTTCATCAACTAAGGCCATCTATGGGGACTACATACAATGTGTCTTTCTTAAGCATCCCCTATTTAAAGACATAACCTAATTAAACCTTATGGAATAAAAGAGTTCTTAATGGTCTCTATACCACATTTTATTGGCAATAATGTAGAACTTATTAACTTTTGTGTCACTCAATCCATTTAATGGTCAATTTTCCACTAAGACAGGTTAGTCGTGCAGTTAGCTCATGATAAGAAAACCACCTAAGACTACCTTGACTTATTCACTAGGCATGTTAACTTGTTGGCAGTTATGGTTTACTTATACCATAATTGAAACAAATGTAAAACAAAATGGTGACCCTTTACACATCTAATTCACTCATATGACCCATAAGAATAAAAGCCTTAGCTTTTTTCCCTTTCCTAAGAGATCAAGGATGCCCTTATCCTAGAGAAATTCAAGTAACCTAATTTGGACACTTACAATTACATAAAAGATCCCAATGATCATTAGATCTGCTTTCAAACACTAATGTCCCTCTATTTGACCTTAGATGTGCCCATATTCAAGGCATTATCAACCATGTTGAAAGAAGCTACTCAATGATGGTATTTAGAGTTACCCCTATGTTTGGTAATAAGCTTTGACCAGCTGGGAAGCCTTTTTTTGGTGAGATTCATCACTAGCTAGCCATATAAGAGGACCTAGCAACTTTCATTATAATCCAACAAGGTAAAAAGGAACCCTTACATGACTTTATCAACTAATTTAATATGAAGATGCTTAACAAGGAGAATTTAAACCCTAATATGACGCTTGCAACATTTTTTAACAACCTCGTCAAGTCCCATTTCTCTTACTCTTTAGACAAGGAACCTCCTTTGGACTTTGTTGACATAATGACCAGAAAGTAAAGGTTTACGTTAATGATATGCTCATAAAATGCAAAATTGCAAAAGACCATAATTTAATAGAAGTCAATCCCACAAAGTGCACCTTCAGAGTATGATCTAGCAAGTTCTTAGGTTTTTGCATATCAAACAAGGGAATATAAGTCAACTTAGAGAAAATCAAGACCATCATACAACTCCTTCTACCTAAGACTACCAAAGATGTGCTAGTTCTCATGAGAATGCTCTCCTACTTGAGTCAATTCATCTTGTGCTTTAAAGACAAGCAACTTCCTTTTTTCTAACTCTTTAAGAAAGCAATAAAGTTCTAATGGACGAAAGAATGCGAGCAAGCTCTCTAGTGATTGAAAAAGTACATATCATCCTTGTCATTGTACCTCTACCTTGTTATGAGCAACACAACAATTAGTTTGGTCCTAGTTTGTGAGGAGGATAATGTGCAGCAATCGGTGTACTACACCAATAAAGTCCTTTAAGGAGTGGAGTTACACTATCCAAAGTTTGACAAGTTAGCCTTTGTACTCATAGTCACAATAAGGAGATTTTTAGGCATACTCTCCTTCAATGGTTAATCAAGCTTTGAGAGTTTAATGGCCAATTTCAACTGTGTAAGGCATGAAAGGCATAGGACTTGGTAGATTATGTCAATGAATGTGTGGCTTTCAAAAAGTGTCAAAGCACTAAACCACTAATAGAACCCTAGTTCCTACATGTTAATAAGTCACCTAGCCAAGAGGAAAGTGGCGTGAGCTTAATCTCTATGGGACTAAGGGAAGTCATGTTTAAGCATGCTCTAGAATTTGATTTCCTAATGTCAAACAAAAGTTAAATACGAGGCCTTAATCATTAGACTTAACATAGCCTGAGCACTAAGAATAAAAAAGTTACCAATTTATAGTGAATCCCAACTAGTCATAAGACAAATGAATGACTAATTTAAAGTCATTAAAGACAATATGGCTTAATACTTGAGAAATCTCCTAAATGACAAAAACTTGGGCAAATGCCTTAGCTAAATGATGGGTAACCATGGAATCGTCACTTAGAAAAGTTGACTTTATAGAAATATTGGTGCACTTAAGTTATGAACAAACGATGGAATAAAGGGTATTAAAGCTTAATGTAGCTCAATCATAGATGGACCTAATTGTTGCCTACCTATAAAATAGGTAACTTCTAAAAGGAAAAATTAAGATTTGGTGCTTATAACCAAAGATAATGAAATTCTTATAGATCAATGATAGGTTCTACAAACAATCCTTGAACATATCACTCCTCAAGTGCTTAGTAAGGGATGTGACAAACTATATCCTTTAAGAAACCTATAAAGGTATGCATGGTTACAATATAGGAAATAAAGCCATAACAAAAAAAGTAATACTTTAAGGTTATTATTGGATGCAAATGCCCTAGATGTTATGCAAAAATGTGGCACTTGTTAGTGATTTGCCAATCACCAATAAGTCCTCAAAATGCAACTCGCACCTATACCATCCCTATAGTTATTCACTTAGTGGAGATTGGACATCATTGATCCATCCCAACTACCATTAAAGGATACAATTCGTAGTAATCACCATCAATTACTTCACTGAGGCCTTCACGTCTATCACTAAGCAACAAATATAGGCTTTTGTATGGAAAAATGTAGTCTACTAGTTCAAAATCCCCCACACAATCATTATTAACAATGGTGAATAGTTTGTTGATGCCAAATTTAAGGAGTTCTGCCAAGTCTTAGGCATAACCCTTAAGTTTGCCTTGGTTAAGCATCTATAAACTAACAACCATGTAGAAGTGACCAATTGTATAATCATTTAAAAGTCGAAGAATAGGCTAGGCAAAGTAAAAAGGTTATAGACAAATAAGCTACCAAGAGCACCATAAGCTTATTACATAACCTTGAGGGCCATAATGGGAGAAACCCTTTTGATCTTAGTGTTTAGGACTAAAGTAATGGTACCAATAAAGATAGAAGAGCCAAGCTATAAGTAGTAATACTTCAATGAGGACAATAATGGTGAGGAGTTATAGGGCAAATTGGACCTCTTGGACGAGGCATACAAGTAGGCATTCATATAAATAGCCTCATATCATAAAAGATGACACTATACCACAATAAAAGGGCCTGAGAAGGTAGTTCCACAAAGGTGACTTAATGTTATATAAGTGTGAAGCTAATAAAAGTGCCAAAAGAGTTAACAAGCTTTATCTTAACTAGGAAGGCCCTTATAAGATCACCAATGAGGTTGCACAAGGAAGTTATTGCCTAAAAGAGCTAGGTGGTGCCTTAATTTCCCAAACATGAAACTCTAAAAGTCTCAAGGTTTACAATAAATGATAAAACTTGTTAAAAATACGTAAGGGGCATTTTGTTACAAAAGTCATTAATAAAGAATTGCACTTTACCAACGAGCCAATTACACATAGTTTCATACTTCAACTTTATCACTTAAGACTACTTAAGGCACCTAACATGAGCATACAATGTAGGTCTTCTGCCAAGAATGTCTAAGGCAACCTACATAGGTTTCTTCTATGACGTCGCATAGACTATCTAAGGAACCTTACGCGAGTGTGTCACATAGTTCTCTTACTAAGAATGTTTAAGGTGTTTTACATAAAAGAGCCATGTAGGCTTTTTGTTCAATGTGGTGAGGATTACCAAAGGCACCCAACAAAGTGCGCTACACATACCTCCTACAAAGAATGCTTAAAGCACCCTATTTAATCATAGGAGTGTCATATAAGTCTTTTGTCCAATATAATTAGGACTGCTTAAAGAACCTTACTTCTAACATAATTAGGATTACTTAAGGCACCCTACACAAGTCTGTCACACAAGTCTCTTGCTAAGCATGCCTAAGGCCCCACGTAAGCATAGGTGTGCCACATAGGGTTTTTGTTTGATATAATTAGGATTACTTAAGGAGCCCTACACAAGTGCATAACACAAGCCTCTTACCAAAAACTCCTAAGGCACCCTACATAAGCACAAGCATGCAATACCAGCTTTTTGTTTGACATAACTAATACCTCCTAAGGCATCTTACATAAGTGTGTTACACATGCCTCTTATCAAGAATGCCTAGGGCACCCTATGTGAGCGAATAAGTCAGGTTTTTTTTTCTAATACAATTATGACTACCTAAGGTACCTTATATTAGCACACTATAAAGGCTTCTTGCCAAGAATGCCTAAGGCCCCACATGAGTATAAGCATGCTACATAAACTTTTTATCTGATGTAGCCAACACTACTTAAGGTGTCTTACATAAGTAAGCAATATGGGCCTCTTACCAAAAATGTCAAAGGTACCTTATGTAAATGCAGTCACACCATACAAGCTTCTTGTATGATGTAACTAAAATCATATAAGGTACTTTACTTAAGTAAATCACACAAGTCTCTTGCCAATAACACTTAAGTGGCACTATGTAAGCATGCCACACAAGTGTTTTTTCCAATGCAGTTAGGATTTCCCAAGGCACCTCATAAATTTTTTGCTAAGAATGCCTAAGCTACCCAATAGGAGCACGCCACATAAGCTTTTTGTCTAATTTAGCCAGCGCCACCTAAGATGCCCCACATAAGTATGCCACACAAGCTTATTTACAAGAATGCCTAAATCACACCACAATACAATATGCTTGCTAGAATAGAGGACTACATACACCAGAAGATTAAGCAATTTGCTAGCCATACAAATTAAGTAGTTCCTTAACTACACAAATGAGATAGAAAAGACAAAACTATGGTAATTAGTTAAAGCAAAAAAAGTACTCGCATTTTAGAATGGTAGCTAGGCATTTAGAGATATAAAAGAACACTTTTATTAATAAAGGAACACTTTTATTAATAAAATGAAAAGTATAAAAGGATAAAGAGAAAAGCCTTATCTACAAATAAAACAATAAAGATTACACTGCTTATAAATACAACTAGATAATTTAGACTAAAATGAACCTCGAGCATGATGATAGTGGTAAGGGAACAAGAAATGGACTAGCTTAATACCTCCCTTCGTTTCCAAGGTTCAAATCTTACTTAAGTAAGTCACACAACTAAACTCCTAACCCATTCATAGACCTATATTTGACACAAATGCAAAGCTCAAGCCCTATAACATCTTTAGTAAGAAAATTATGAGATGGCACAAGTTAAAACACCACACTTGTAATGGGTTGATGATGCATAGTAAGTAGAAGAAATTGGTTGCTACCTTTTTCACCATTGGTACAACCCATAAACAACTTAACATAATAGTGTATCGATTGATGTGGTAAGAGATAGACCTCCTTAGCAGAACATTGGTAAGAAGAAGACCTTTTTGATAACCTATCAATATAGTAGGCAATTGTTTAGGGGTCGACCATGGAAGAATGACAATGGTAATAATCCACTTATAAAGTAGATAAGTATCACAGGCAATATTGTAAAAAGTGATCGAGTTGTCAAAAAATCTTAACTAACAACATCTATTTATAGTTGCCTCACACTTATGCCACAACTGCATATAGCCATTAATTACAAAGGGATGTGATAGTTCCTTATGAAGTGCAAAATGTTTCCTAATGCAAAATCATTATTATTGCCCCTATAAAAGTAGAGTGCCCCTTCCCAAAACAAAAATTCATAAAACAAAATAAAAAAATAAACAAAAAACACAATAAGACTAAAGGAAAATAAGTTTCATTATCACTTAAGATTTCATTAAGTATGATATTGTGAGGACTGCACATTAAGAGCCAATGAAATATAAATGCAATATCCTTTAGGGGCCAATGCAAATAGGCATGAAGACCATGTGTGCCATGATATGTCTGTTAAACAATCTATACTTTAGAGATAATCATCTATCTTAAGCCCCATGTCGATAAAAGGCAAACCTTTTTATGACCCTTCTCAAAAGCCTTCAGTTGGTGGTGCACTTTGTGGTAAATCATCCAACATTAATAATAGTTTGAACTTATCACCTCTAAATGCCAAATAGATATTGCATAGTGACCTTGTATCAATTGACAATCCATAAGCTTCAATCTTTGGATAAAGGGTCTCCAAGCAATCATAAAAGCTAAAGTTTCCAATTGTAACCAACTTTTTGAGGTGAGCCCCTCTGACTTCTTTAACTACCTTTTGACTTGTTTGTGGGACACTTCTAACCTAGTGATCTAGCCCTTTCCCTCAATCAAGTTAGAGGATTCCAAATTGGTAAAAGAGATGGGCACCTTAATGCGCACCAAGGAAATACCTCTTTGGTAATGATGTCAAAAACACGCTAAAAAATCAAGAGACAACTCTCTAATCATAATTGAATATTGGTAAGCAAAAATAGATAGCACCACCGATAGGAGAGCTCCATCATTGTATTTACTGGTGAAAATCACAAAAAATAGCTTTAGTAATATAGGCACCTTCCCTTTAATCCCTTTGGTTGAAATAAGCTCCAACTTTAGCACTTCCATCACAACCTCAATCAAGACCTCTACTATCAATTCCACTTTTGTCATTGTAAAATCCCCTTTAGGCCCACCCTATGCAATAAATTTGAAGCACTCTTTCTAAAGAAAACCATTAACTACCTAGGGTTGCATTTTCAAATGTTAATAATCATCTCCCCACTTTTAAAATGCTCACTCAGCCACTTGCATGAAACTATAAAAGAGAGGTTTGCATTTTTGAAAAACAAATGAAGGAAGGGAACAATTCAAGCTTTACCTCAAAATGCACACTGTTAGGCATCTAAACAAACATGAAGCACATTATGTAATCCTTCATTTTATCTATGGGAAGCTAATTTCAATATAGCCCTTTTTTACCCTTAGCAGCAAAATAGCCTCCCTAATCATGGTTCGTAATGGCTGAAACATTCAATACATTAATTAACACTTGGCTAATGGGATGTAAGCTAGCCTGTGTTGATAAAATAAGTGTCCCGTGAAGGGGTTTACCAACCATTCAAAGTAAGCTACCTTAGTGTTAAGCCATGATCCTCTAAGAACTCCACAATGATTAGGAATAAAGGAAAATAAATGGTGACATCCTTTAAGACTTCCTGAGAGATAACTATGCAACTAAGAGAAAACCTATATACCATCTCCTAATTAGAGAAAAACATCTTGTAAATGACTGAAAGCATTTCTCATATGGATTTGACATATACATTGAACATGCACAACTTATAAGACTCAATAACACACTTTATAATACTACAAGATCTTAAGATCAGATGATTAGTCATGACTTTCTTCATAAGAACCTTATGGAAAATAAAATTAAGATTAACGAAGGATAAAAGATGCACAAAATGCTAAGAAGCAATTTATAAGCATTGACATGCCCCTAAGATAATAGTCAATGAATAGACACCATTATTAATAAGGAAACCATCTAGCTACACAAGTATTTGAATTTTCAAATCTAATGTATACTAAGCTCTCAGGCTTAGTCCTCTTTTAGGGTGTAAGAAGTGATAAGGAGACTTAGAAAAGGCTATAGGCCACCCCACAATGTGCCTAACAATAGTAATAGGCTCACACGAGTCCCTTTGCGCCTATAAGGGAATATAAGTCCATTCCTTTAATCCCCTAATCTAAATAGTAATGTTTGATCCCTAAAGACATAGAAGGGCTTACGCCGATCACAATCACACTTAACCCCACTCACACAAATTAATGCAACTGTATATAAATGGACTAAGCTAATGCCTTGTTGTTCCCACAGCCTTGTATGACTTGTAATTGTTGTCAACTAGGGTTAAGTGTGTAAGAGAATAAAGTTACATGGAAGGGCAGTAAAGTCACATGGAAGGGCAAGAAAGTAAAACTGTCACGTAAGGGCAAGAACGTAAATCCGCCACGTAAGGGCAAGAACGTAAATCCGCCATGTAAGCCCTATTAGGGTTTCATGGAAGAGAGTATATAAAGGCCTTGGAAGACAAAACTAGGGTAGAGGGCCAACACAATTGAATAAACAGCAACCCTACAACAACCGGCCAAAAGGAAGAGAGAGCAAAACAGCAAGAGACCAGAAACATCACTACCGGGAAAGTAAACCAAAAACGTCACCACCGGGAAAGCAAACCAGAAACACGTCCTGCAAGTAAACTAGAAACGCCTCCTGCAAGCAAACCAAAAACACATCCTGCAAGCAAACCAGAAACGCATAACCAGCAAGAGGAGAAATAAGAAACAGACCACCCGGAAGAAAAGATAGTAGATCTGGTATCCATGAGACCACCCGGAAGAGAAGACAACAGACCAGAAGCGTAAGGCAGGCCGAAAGACGTGAACCAGAAAAACCAGTAGCGTGAGGCAGGCCAAAAGACATGAAACGACATACCAGAAACGTGGGTGTATGTCAAGAGACAGCGTGAGACCAGAACGTGCAACGACGTGATAGACCAGAAGTGTGAGGACAGACCGTGAAACAGACCGTGAAATAGGAGACAGGTAAGACCGTGAGACGGTAAAAGAAGGAATTGTGTGAAACAACCTAGAGAAGGAATTCGGTGAAGCATCGGAAAGAACTCAACGTATTTCCAGATTTCTTCAAGAGATGTTAGAGAGCGTTGCGGTGAACTTCTAAGCGGCAGTGGAGCAGCCTTTCAATTCAACAGAGGCAAGACAAGCTAGAAGAAGGGTAGACACAGTAAGTGACACTCTTTGTATTGTACTTGCTTAGTAATTGCAATAGTGAAAGGAGCAGAAGATTAAGACATCCATTGTAACTGGAATTCTCAAGTATAATGGATAGTCTCGGTAAGGGATAGTCCCTACCACCGTGGATGTATGTCACGTTGACGGAACCACGTAAATCTCGTGTGTCCTTAATTTGCTTTACGTTCTGTATTTTGAATTGAGTTATGAACGCAGCTAAAGTATCAGCCAACCCATAACCTAACGAAGACCTAAACAAGAACATTTGAATTGTCTATGAGACAAGATGTCTAAAAGGTGACTTTGGGGACTATTGTGATTAGTAGGTAGCAATAGATCTACCTTAATCAAATCTGAGAAAGAGTTCGCTTTTAAGAAGAGATTGAAGTTGTTCACTTTCCTGCGAATTGTGAATTGTGGCGATACTGATTCACCCCCCTCTCAGTATCACAAACTAATAGATCCTAGGGTGAAATTGGGAACTTCATGCCTACTCAAGGTAATGTTTATTCTCTCTCTCTCTTTCTCTCTCTCTTTCGCTCTCTCTATGTATACTTAAGACTTTTAATCTCTTTACTACTCATTGTAGTGTTAACATCAGAACCCACCTTTGGTACTTAGTCGTGTGCTTTCTTGTAAGACCTCACATTTAGGCTTTGCTATTAAACCTTTCTACTGACTTGACTTGAGACTACTTAACATGTGTCCTCCTTAGTAAATACCTTTCATCGATTTTCATCAAATACCATTATTATTTTTTTAAATATATTTAGATTTAAATTTTCATTATGTGCTTATTTTTAAATTGAAAATGCTTAATTTATGTTTTAATTGAAAAAATATTGTTAAAATTACAGACATTAAATAAAATTTTATATGTCTTTTTATATTTTTGACTTACTTTGCTTTTTTTTTGTGGGTATCATTTATATCATTTTAGAGTCTCATTAAATAGATGAAGACAACTTGACACGTTTAAGAAGCAGACTTACATTATATGATCATGATCGTTAAATGCACATTTATAGTCCTTGTTTAATGAATAAAAAAAACTAAAATTGTGTAACCAAGGTTTGATAAGAGTGTGAAGAATGTTGATATATTTGTAAAACAAAAGGCAAATTAGAAAACTTGATTTTATTGTTTTTCTTATATGCTTTTTCCTAAAAATAGACTTTCATATTTGAAACAAAAAACAAGAATGTAAAGTATAATTATACATGTTTTTGTTATTTGATTAAGAAAACAAACAAGCTCCTAGTTAGTGGAATTTTAGGTATAATACAAAATACTCTACAAAACAACAATACTTGGGATTCACTAGCATATAAGGAAGAAAAAGAAATTAGGAGACATGTGTTCCATATAAGAGTGACATTCAACATTCCAATAATCGCACCATACTATGAAAGCTTTACTTTTTAATGGGCAAACTATTATATCCTTTCAAAAACAAAAACTGTGAACTACTTTTATAGCTTTCACTATCTTTCTTTTTCTTTTTCTTCTCGCTTTTTTTGATTGTAATAGATGAATGTGACCTTTTTTGTTCAAAAATTGTATAAGTCCCTTCTCAAAATTAAATAAATTATAACATATATGATTATGATTATGCTTTCATGCCTTTTAAAGATCTTACTTGTGACAATAAATGTGGGATTTGTCACAAAATCTTCTAGTAAGAAGCAAGTCATAAGTAATAAAAATGAGAAATATTAATTTGAGTAAAATAATTTTTTAATCAATAAATTTGAATAAATGTGAAATAAATGCACCTAATGCACCTTTATTTTCATTTATACCTTTCATTATCCATACAATTCATAGTATATGACTAAGATATTGTATAGCTCCTAATGCACACAAAAATAACATGCAATCCTCGTAGAGGTGTCTAATAAGTGGAGTCAAGCAACTATGAATTGGGTTACTTGGCTTCAATTTATTTGAGATTAGTTATTTGTTACTTTTGTGGCAATTAAGTTTAGTTCAAATTTAAGTCATTTGGGTTTGGCAAGTTTGAGTCACTAGAAAGTCAACATGCTAAATTTTAAGAAATTAATTGTCTTATTTTTTATATTATCATATATTAAAAAATAAATAATATTATGATTTATATATATTATATCTAATAGATAAATTATATATTATTATTAATGTATATAATATATATTATTTATTATATACATTATATATTATTATTTATATTATTATTAAAATAAGTGAAATTATATCATTATTATTGTTTTTTAATTTTTTATATTAATTTGTATTAATAGTATACAAGTATTTTATACAAATTACATATATTTAGTTTATTTATAAAATATATGTAAATATAAATATATATAGATATTTAGGTATAAAATATATGAATAAAATTTTTAAAATATAAATATAAAAAATAGATAATTATATAAAATAAATAATTTAATATTAATATAAAATAATTAAATATATAATAAATTAAAATTTATATAAATTAAATAATATATATATATTTATAAAATATATAAAAATAAAGTAATGTGTGTGTATATATATAATAAAAGTAAAAAAGATAAAAAATATTAAATAATAAAATTATTTTTTCCCCAAAAAGATATATTAAGTTTTAAAAGGATGTGATGTTTTTTCAAATCAATTTCTCGCGTTCGAGTTTACATTACTTTGGATTAGTTCATTTTATGTTGGGTTACTTTCAAATTACAATACATTCAGATTGAGTTTTCGTGTCAGAGTTTTTTCGAATGATTTCGATTCGATTCGATCGATCGGATTGGATCAAGTTCTGAGACCTCCAGTTCTTTTATTTTATTATATATTTTTTTTTATTTTAGGCGAACTTAACCTTACACTATTATTAACAAATTAAAAAGGGAAAGAAAATAGATTCCATGGAGGGGCAATCTGGTAAATGGAAGCAAAGATAACAGGTAGTGTTTCGAAGTGGAATTGAGTAAAGGGCGTGGGAGAAAAACCTAATAATGCCAAGCGAAATCGGAGAGAGAAAAGGGTATTTTAGTAAACTTGGAAGATGTAGGTAAGCAAGCAAAATTTCTTGTAGATCACTTTCACAGGTACTTCTAGCAACCCAAAAAAGAAAAAAAAAGAGAGAGAAAGAGAGAGATAGAGAGAGAGAGAGAGCGCGCGCGAGAGAGGAGGAGACGGAGGAGGGCGGAGGGGAGAGAGAGGGGGGAGGTGTTGGGTCTGCATTCCGACGGCGTATTGGTAAAATTGCACGTGTTGGATCAGTCTCCGCTTTACGGATTCCTACATCAAACTCTTGAATCCCCTCTTTTCCTAATCTAATTTTCGTTTTCCTTTTTTTTTTTTTTTAATTTTGAGCGGTGGATTATTTTTGTTCAGATATATTAATAAATTTTTTTTGTTTTTTAAATTTACACTGATCGACTGTCTTCGATTGGAAAAACCCTAACCGGGGCCATGACGGCCACTACCTCTCAAAATCAGCGACCTCTGGGCGGCTCCGGTGACGCCGTGAACAGTCCCCGGAAGGGAAAGAACCTGACGTCTCCTTGGGTTCAAGTTGTCAGAGGTGAGCCGGAATCAGTCCCCACAGTCAATCACTCCCCATCATCATCGTCATCTTCGTCCTCGCCGTCTCCCGGCGCTGTCGCGCCGGAGCAGTCTTCTTTTACTGATTGCTCCCCTCGAAGGCCGGCTCTTTCGGTGGATAATCCTGTTGCCACGGAGAGCTCTGATGGTAATAACGCCAATGCGGGTAGGCCAAAGAAGGCGGCTTGGAATAAGCCGTCGAATGGTGTGACAGAGCTTAGCCCTGTTATGGGAGCGGTTTCATGGCCTGCTTTGTCAGAATCCACTAAAGCTTCTCCGAAATCATCCCCTGCCGAGCCTTCTTCCAAAACTGTTTCTGATGGATCAACGCCTAATTCTCAGGTTTCCTACCTACCATTTTCTTTTCTCTGTTAGAATTCTATTGGCTTGGTGACTAATTATTGTGGGAAAACGGAAAAAGAAAATTTGCAAACGTGGTGTTTTAGTTATCACCGGTGTATAACCTGCCGAACTGATCGGATAGTGTAGGAACTTATTATTTACTCTGGCGCTGAGATTAAAGTGATTTTTTTTTGGCTATTGTCTCTCTTATTCGCTGTTGCTTCCTAAATAGGTTTATTACTTGGAAAAGGAGAAATTAAATTTATTTGCTTCTACTGTAACAGGGCTTCGTAACTCCACATTCACCTCGGACGCAAGTTACTAGTAATGCGAATATTAATTCCACACAAAACCACACATTCCCAGCTCGACAGAAGTCCATGAGGCGCAGCAGCAGTGGTGGCGGCAGTGGTGGTAGGGGCAATAATTCAGGAGGTGGACATTTGCAAAGTGGCTTCACTCACCCCACTCCGCCGCCGCCGCCACCACCACCACCTCCATTCCCTGTTTTTGCATATCCTTCCGCTGGTCATAATAATCTGGTGCAGGCGATACCAGATCAATCTCCTCGAGAGCCTTTATATAGGGGCAACAACTGGGAACGTAGACCAGTTAGGGGGTTTGTGCCTCCACCACCTTTGGTGAATGATCACAGGAATGATCACAGGAGTTCTTCACGAAGAGGCAGCTTTGGACCACGTAGAGAAGGTTCCTCCCATAACAATTTGAGTGGCAAACGTGATCAGGACAGTGGACGTCATGGGAATTCTAGAGATGCTCAGGTGCAGCCACAGCCACAGAGAGCTTCCCCCAGGGGCTTTGTTCGGCCTCCACCAAACAGAGCAACATTTGTTTCTCCCATGGCACCATATGGAAATCCCATGCCTTTTGCTGGTAAATTGTTTTCCACAGATCTACCTGTGTATTCTTTTGATTTGTTTATAGAATTAATGGTTATCTTGTGTTCAGATTTTGTGTATATACCTACACTGCCACTGGATTCCTTTAGGGGCATGCCATTTGTCCCTCATCCCCCAGTACCTCCTCCAATGATGCCTGTCTCAGAGCTTCCTTTGCCAGCTATGCTAGTGCATCAAATAGAATATTATTTCAGGTACCATTACATTTTTTATCCCTTTTAGTGATGATTCATAAAGATTCCCTTCCTTTTCCATAGTCTATTGAATAAATTGCCCACTGCAACTCCGATTTGTTTATTGCAGTGATGTTAATTTAGTTAAAGACGAATTTTTGAAGTCAAACATGGATGAGCTGGGCTGGGTTCCAATTACCTTGATAGCAGGCTTTAATCGGGTAAGTGACATTCATGATAAAATTGAGGATTCTGGTCTTTATCATGAAATTCCAAATTCCAACCGTAATAATTTGACCCTACATATCTTTTCACAAGTTGTTTGGTCATCTTAGTTGAGTGCCTCAGTTTCAAAATGCAACTGAAGTTTAGATGAAGTGTGAAGTTATGTTGTCTATTCACCTATAACAGACAAACTTAGTTACCTTTCAGTGTGTATAACTGCAGTTATTTTAAGTTCTAAATGACTGTAAAATGTAAAGCATTAAAAGTTACAAAATTCCAGCAAGTGTGGATATGTTAGTAATCAATATTGTGAAGTAAAGAGAAACATAAACAGAAATCATGGAATGAAGCCTAACTTATTGTTTTAAACATTCTGCTTGATGTGCTTGGATCAACTTTCCATACATCAAATTGTTGATATACAATTATTACACACTCAAATGCCCATTAAGTGATTGATATACTTTATTGTTTGAGATTTATGTTGCTTTTACGGTAACTTTGTGTCAGAGTAAAGCAAACTCACTTTGCCTTTTTACACCATTGGATTAGCTTATCATGCACATCAGGTCTGCAAAGTTTAAATTTATGTGCCAGGGGCATCAGCTAACAAGAAAAAGTACACTTATTTTGCCCAGTGAAAAAGTCACTATTGAAGACACCCAAGTTTTATTGTACTTGTATGTCAAATTTTTCCTTTGACCTTGAAGTGTAAGTTTGAGATGGTAATTATGCAACATCTTCAACTTTGAGTTGGCAATTTTCTTCATTTTTTCTCTGTACTGACTGCCAAGCCCATTTTACTATGCTATATTCTTTGATACATTTGTTTCCTTAGTCTCCTCTTTTTTTTTCTTTTTCTTTCTTCAAGCCCATGCTGTTCTTATGAGGCCTTTATGGTATTGGGAACGCAGCTTGCAGGCATAAGTGAATTGTTGCAAAATATGAGATGTCAATAGCTATCCTAATCAGTCAACAGTCTTTTGCAATGTTGGGTATGATAAACAAAGTTTACTGGATAAGCATTTCCAGCAGTAGTTCAGTTCCTGGGTTTCTAATTTTAAAACGTTATTGGTTGTCTGGAAATGAAATTTATGTGGGCAAGTATATATGAAGTTGCTTGTTTGTGGAAGGTAACTCCTTGTGACACCCAAAAGAATTAGATCCAAGTTTTTGTGACATGTTAAAAGAGGATATGCTCTTTAGGTTTTTGAAACAAGTTCAGAGCTTCGGAGGATTACATAAATTTTAGAAAGAACGTTCCAGGTTCCAGATAGTGATCAATAAATGTGAATTTGTAGAAACAGATTGCCAATTTTTGATCTGCTACAGTAAATGTTTCCCATAGTTGCTTAAGGCAAGAAAAGTGTCAGAGCAGTAGCTGTATTTCAGGCTGTGAAATATGAGAGCTTCACTATATTATAAAACTGAAAGTAGAGTGCCATGGAGATATTATGAGGAACAGGGGAGTATATCTTATAGAAACACAATTATGACCCTAGAGAAATGGTGATTTTCAAATTTGATAATGCGATGTGAGTATATCTTCTTAGCTATAGGACTATTTAATCAGGGCTTTCTCAGGTAATATGTGATTTCTAAACTCATAATTGCCTCCCATTCCCACTTGAAGCCACACCCCCCCCCCTGGCGCCCCCCCAACACCAAAACAATGTTGTTGGCTCTGGAGTGTTTATTGTGTTTTAATTGAGGCCCATTTGAGGATAGTTGGGCCTCAATATTGGACCACCAGTTGACCTGGAGATTTTCCTGGTTAAGAGACTCTAAAAGTTACCTAACAGGCTTCGTGTATGAGCATGAAGGTGGTATCATATATCACCTCATCCTGGAATTTCCTTCTCTTTGATGTGTAGACCTCCCTTATATTCAGGATGGTGTTGCTTTGTTGTCTTCTATATTTTTCTCAAGGTTTTCCAGCCATCTTCCCTATCTTCCCTTTTGTCATTTCTTGGGAAATGTTGTGAAAGATCTGTTTTAGTATAATGTTTAATGTAGTGTTCCTTGTTGATGTTTGAGTTTTGTCATTATTTGCTAGATGGTTGAATTGGGAAATGGAGAAGGGAGGGGGGGAGGGGGGTCTTACTGTAGTTCTTTGCTTGAACTTGAAGCTATTTGGTAAGACACTGCTTAATTAAAATAAGCTCACTATTGTGGAAACAGCTTATATAAATGATGTCAGCAATCTGCTGGGGGAACTTTGTGTTCATCAATAGCTTTGGTTAAATATCAAGCTGATTTACTAATTGATTTGGCAATCCTAATGTGAAATTAGAACATTTGTGGCCAATAACTTCTTGGTAGCCGACTAGAACATTTTTACATCTATACCATGAATGGTGGAACCTGTGCACTGTTTTGTTGGCGGGTCCAATCTGCCAAAATATCTTTATATGTAAAAATAAAGGTTAGTCTACGCCATTCTTGGCTTGGTTCTTTTTTCTTCCTCCTTCCAAACTAATAAGTTGATATATGATGCATTTGATTATGTTTCTAAATCTGCCTGCAAGTCAAGTTTGCCTTTTCGCCATCCTTTTGTAGGTTAAGAATATGACAGACGACATTCAGTTAATATTGGATTCATTGAAGGCTTCAACCTTTCTAGAAGTGCAGGTACCTTTCTTTTTACTTGTTTTAGAATCTACTATAAAATCACCAAACCTTGCCAAATGGTGGACTGAATTTGATTAATCTCCTGATTTCAGCCTTTGAAAATTAAAGTTTATATCCAACCACATGGCAAGTAACATTGGTTATTTGACTATCAATTAATGTGCAAGAGCTATAGTACAAGCACTAGCTGTAACATTGTATCAGAAATTTCTCCTTGGGATCATTGGGAGGCACATCAGATTTGGCTTATGCCGGGCCCTTTGTATCTCACCAATCCCCGTACACAACTATAGTCTAGTGCAGTTTTAACCTAAAATCATTAAGGTGGATTACCAAACCTTCAGCTAGTGGGATTTCTCCCAATGTCATTCTGACTATTAGGAATCTGCAAGAGGTAATCGTATCATTATATTAAAATTCCTTTGTAGTTGTTGGGAGGACCATTGGACTTGGTCTTTGCTACGGGAGGCCTTTTCTATGTTGCAAATTCCAAAGCCTAAATCTCATGGGATTTAAATCAAATGCCTTGGAATGTGGAGTTTTTAGCAGTTGAGGTTGACTGGTACATTGAAATTCTGTGATTTGCTGTTTGGAGATATCTAGTAAACCTAAATATTGAAATTTAATGCAGGATGACAAAGTGAGGAGGCGTAATGACTGGATGAAATGGATAACCAGTTCTAATCAGCATGTCGCTAGTCCAGGTCTGCAATCCACTGGTGAATCAAGTTATGATATGCTGGCTACTTCTTTTCAAAAGATTGCTGTGGATGAATTGAGGGGTAGCCAAGATAGTATGGCAGCCAAGTCATCCCCTTGTGCGGAGCACGTTCAAATGAGTTGATTGTCTCCGTCACTAATCTCTGAACGGGAGGTTGCTGAAGATGCAAGGTCAAAAAAACTAACTTTATGCTGCCCTTAAGTTAAAAGAACAGGATGGTACATTTGTTCCTGGAGGAAAGTGTTATGAATGCTGACAGAAGGTGGGCAGCATTTTTATTTTTATTTGTTCCATTGTCGTGCCTGATTTTGACGAGATTGATGCGGCGCATGGAGGAAATCAAAATAAGGAACATACAGATATTTATTTAGAGGAAAAAAAAAAAAGTTCCAAAAAAACAAAAAGAAAAAATTCTGGCTGTCGACTCGACAGAATTATAAGCTTTTTGGGTTTGTATAGCGTGGTTTGACTTGGATGATCGTTTCTTCTCTCTTTTTCTGTCTTTCTATTACCTGCCTTTTTTCTCAGTCCTTTTCCATTTCTTTTCCTCCGTTGGTTTTCTGGGAAGGCTAAGTTCAAGGCATGCTCGTTGTTAAGCATGTCCTATTGAAACGGGAGTCCATTTGAAGTTCTTATTTTGAGGATAGTTGCCAGAAATGGTTGATGAATTCCTGTGCCCGATAATAGTTAGCATGTTATTTTTCTAATTTTGCGCTGGCCGGCAAGGTGTAAAAAATTTGGAATATTTACGAATAATACATTATAGGGTACAGAAATGCTCACATACAGTTATTCAAAAATTTCTTTTTATATATTGTATGGAGTCAAGGTAACATCTGCTCTCTTTTATGTATCACTGAGAAAAATAAAATAAAATAAAATAAAACTATTGAATAAGCTCTCTAGTGATTTGGTTCATTGTGCGATGCGCTTCTGATTTTAGTTTGCTTCCTATTAATCTTAAAGTCATAGATACTTTGTATTTAAGTTAATTTCTAATTCAGCCTGTCTCCCTTTTAGATTAATATTTTATAGAAAATATTACAAGAATATATTTTATATACAAGTAACGTGATGTCTATCAAATTGTAAACTGAAGTATTCAAAATGGCTAAAAAATATTTGTTGACTAGTTTTTTAATTTAGAAACTATTTATTGAATTTTAATTAAAAATAACTGTGTATAAACTTCAATGATTTTTAAATTATCTTTATATATGACATATTAATTAAATGTGTTGATATGTTTATTAAAAATATTTTACATGTATTTAAATTTTTTTAATATGTATAACACATGTATGGGACGTGTTATACAAATGTTAGATCATTTTAAAGTTGCCTGTACTTAATAGTCTATAACTGGGATGGGGGGCTATCTAGGATCCTATGTAGCATTATGATAAATTTTAAGAGAATCTGGCAACCAACATATGGAATTTGAAATGTGTATCGATGTGGCGAAAACCCAGTTCTTGAATGGTTGTCATCTATAGTAACAATAAGTAGCTTGCTTGCTTAAATTACTTCTAAATTTGTGAAAATGTGAAAATAATTTAAAGACTAGACCTAATATTGTAAAAACCCTTGATCTAAATTTTTTAATTTTAAAATTCAAGAGATGTACTACGGACAAAAGAAATGTATGCCTATATACACAATAAATATTCACCAATACACATTGATCAATGCTAATTAGGTTGATAGTATAGATGAAACTTTTCAAACCATTCACAAACAAAAATAAGAAAATAAAGAATAAAAGAAACTTAATCTTGAGATTTATTAATGAGAAAAATATATAAAGAAAATGTTGCTTCCGGTATATTACAATGCGTACCTCCAACAACTCATGTGAGCTACCATTCACGTAAAATCATTGCAGCATCTATTTATAGCTGAAACAATGGATACACATATGTTGTTTTTTCAGGGGATGGCAAAGGGTCCCCGCCGACCTACCCCATCTTGTCCCGACGGGGATAGGATGAAAGGAAATTGAACGAAAATTGGAGATTTACACCTTAATTTTTAAATTTTTAACTATTAGACAGATTGTTATTTATATTTTTTTTATTCCGACTCTGATTCTAATGAAAATTTTAAATTATTAAATTATAATCTTATTTTTTATATAATGATTATAGTAAAAAATGAATATTAAAAAATGAGTTATACTTTAAAATAATAATTAATTTTTTTATATTTGAATTAATAACTGGTTTATATTTTAAAATTTGAGAATTTAATTAAAAAAATATTATTTTTTACTTAGAAAATGGAAGAAAAGTAAAGATGAGAACAGATTCTAAACTCGTTCTTTATGGAAGATGAAAATGGGAATGTAGCCTAATTATAAAATAGGGACAGTATTTGAAATGACATTATCTGTACCTACTCTACCTCATTGTCATTCCTAAATTTTTTTTATACCAGAGAGAAAAGTTTAATTCATAGCATAAATTATATCAGCTCTTGTTCTTGAAGCTCTATCCAATTAATATTTTTGTATCTCAGCATAAGTTGCAGTGAGGTATTCAACAACTACAATATTATGTTTAGGAAGTAAAGCCAGTCATACATTTGTTAAGAACATTAAAAGAAGAAGAATGTCAGAGTACAGAAAGCATTAGTGGACAAGCAATGCATCTTCATGGTGAAAAATGTTTCACAAAATTATGGAGGATCTTTTTGTTTTTTTTTTTTTTTCACCTGATATATAGAGTTCAAACCAACTAAAGATGCTTCCTAGGGCATGATTCCGCTCGCATGTTGAAGAACTAAGCTTTTCAGCCACGGAAGAGCACACTTTACGGTTGTACCCCTGCAACCAACATAACCTCATTGAGCTCTGCATCGAGCCAAACGGCTTTCAGCACCATGCCAAGTATCGAATTTAAAAAAACAATTGCGAAAGTGAAATTAATTTTGGAAGAAGTTGCAACTTTAATCAGTTTCAGCATCAGTAAAACATAAAAGCTTACATCACTATGCTTTTTCTACACAAGTACTGACAGATACACCAGAGAAAAGTACTTATACCTTGAATGAATGATAGGTATAAGAAAATGCAAAAGCTCAATAGCATCTAATGGCCTAAGCTGTCACATAGAATTAGTAATAACCCGTCAACAGGATATTTTTATGTTAAACTCCATTAAGGTTTTATGTTCCTTGTAAATAATCATTTAGCTAAAGAAGATTGTGCATGAGAAACACAACGACAATTAACCTTTTACCCTAATACAAAGCCTCTTCCATGGTAGCCTCCATAATATATATTGGTGGAATTATTTCAATCAAAGAAAAGGAGAAACAACCTTCTCGTCTTTTGTGTATAAGCAATCAAATAAAAGAAACAAAAGAGCACGATCGTCAGTATGCAGTGCTTGCTAAAGAAGAATGTTGACGGAGAGTGTTTGCACGAGAAGGTGATTCTTGTTTAACATGACTCTATTTTCTAGTCGTCTAGGTAGCCACTCACATCTCACTCCTTCCTCAATTTTTGTATGTCATTTTCACTTCTCCATAAATCACAGTGAATTTTTCAGGTGTGTTTTTCACTTCTCCACAAAGTACAATGAATTGTTTTAAAGTTAGTGGATTAAGTGTGTTGCCGACGGGTTTCCTGACAGGAGGAAAACTCGGTGTAAGTGGAGGTAGAAGTATAGTTACATACACACACTTCAAAGTCACTACTAATTATTTAAGTGTGATTAGAATACTATAATAACATACTTTGGGATTTAGAAGTATAGTTATATTTAGTGAACTACAATTAACTCTAATATCTATCCCAACTAATGGTACGAGAGTTCACTTATCTATTTACTTTTCCTTTTAAAAATAGTCAAAACTTTGTATATTCATAGGCAATGTGTAATTCAATATCATGCCACCTGTAATAATCATTAAGTCCTTTCATTGAGAAAAAAGACATATTTTCAATTATATAGGTAAAGTACATCTTATCATAAATATAGTTAGCAATTATCACCCCTTTAAGAAACCTTTTGGCAGGTACTTAACCTATCATTATGTGGGCCACTTGAAAATTGTTGGATTGATGAATTTATATAGCACATAAACTACACATTTAACAAAATTAAATTGCCCTTAAACTACCCTTTTCCTTGAGTTTGGCAATGATTTAAAGATATAATCATTTCAACATTTATGGCTAGAACTAGATTAATCCCACCTTTTCTCACCTCATGGAACAATTTGATAACGTATTCATAAACATGCTCAAAGACTTTAGGAAACAATATTAGCTTATAAATGAGTAAGACCATATGAATGAATCTACCTCAAGATGCTTCATCATGTGTTTAATGATATGGTTGGCTGGAATGCATTTCTCTTAGTATTGCCCCTTAGCCATGATAAAAATCTCACTTTATTTTTGATTGATCATTTTTTATATCTTATTTACACAGTTGGTGTTAGTGTTTAAAAAGTATACATATCTTAATCCAATGTGCATAGCAAATTTAGCAACTTTTCAATTTCTTCTATCATATGAACCATATCTACATTCAAGAAGATGAAGTATCAATAGGCTAGGTCCCATGAGTATATGGTCGTCTTTAGTATTAATAGTTGGATATAGATGTCTAATAGGTATCTAATGTCACCATAAATTTTATGAAAGGTATGTCTCTTACTAGAGCTTTAATTGTTCTAAATTTATTTAAGGATAAAGAATTATGATTACTTTAAACTGAAATCTCTTAAAATCTTCACAGGTTATGAGGAAAGGCAATTTTTGCTTGTCTTTAAAAGTTTTCAGAGCATATTTTAACATAACTGTAAGTGTATTCAATAATAATTATATCAACCAATTATATGCTTTGAAACAATAACTATTACTTTAAGAGGTAAATAATGTTCAAAATGAATAATATGAAATGGCATAAGAAAAATGACAAAACAAAACAAAAGGGAAGCATGTTAATGTAAGAGGAAATAAATATAAAGCATAAGTTACAAAGTAATGTAGTAAAATTCAAAATAAAAAACATGCATGATGTGATGATTAGGGTGGGAATAACTTAGACTCCCTATCTTATAAGGGATTGACCTACTAAGTGGATGACTTCACTAGCACAACAATAGGCATATAATTTAATGGATCTAAATTAAACCAAAAGTCCCCAGATGGTTTCCTCTCTCACCATTAAAGGATTAAGTAGTAGTTACTACGTATGAAATTTTAAGACTATCTTATATGAAAATCATAGGTTTCATGAAGGACTTATACTTTATCTTATCTAAATTAGAAAAATAATAAGTTGAGTTTAGACCTTTATAAGTGTATACAGTTAAAGTTATGATAAAAATGACAATTATATATACTAAAATGAGAGATAAATAAAATATCAAATAAGAAATAAACGAAAGTATAAAAATAAACACAAGTTAAAATGGTTTGTCTCTTAGAAGATCCCTATTGAAGTCATCAAACTATCACAACGGGCTTCCCAACGAAGGGAAAGCTCGGTGAAATTAGAGGTTGAGGGGAGTGGCATATGTTATAGTGTGTATATATTGATTTTAAAGTCATTACCAATCATATTAAGTGCAATTAAAACACCATAAGTGACTTGGTCTACTTTACCAAGATTCTATTGGGTTCAAGAATATACTTATATTTGGTGGACACCACAATCAACCCAAACGTCCATTACAAGCAATGGTATTACAGTTCACATACTTTTACTTGTATATTTATCCTATTGATACTTCATTTCTCTCTCTCTCTTTCTTCATTTCTCTCTCTCTTTCTCTTTTTTCTTTTAATTTTTTTTATTATTTTTCAAAAATTAAGGTAATTTTGCACCTATTATCTCACCTTAACCATCCCAAACTAATATTCCACCAAGAACTTTATGGCCCCTTTCTAATTTTCCATGTTCCTTATATCTTTTCATTTTCTTTTTCCTTTTCTTTGTCCTTTTCACAACTTCTTTCTTTTTGTTTTTTTTTCCATTCTTTTTCTTTCCTTTCTTTCTCAACTCTAAACTCCTCCCTTAATTTTTTGTCCATAAAAAATCACAACTCTTCCTTTCTCCACACAAACCATTTCAATATTTGTTTTTAATGCTTTTGGGCTCAAAATACCTCAATCATATATTTTACATATGATTTTTGGTGGAAAAAGCCAAAATCCAACCTCAAAAATAGTGTTTTTGGTTGATTTTTGGAAAAGGTATTATTATGAGTAAGGGTGCAAACCAACATTGATCAGCAGTTGCCAATCTCTAACTAGCATATGAAGGTCTAGTTAGGTAGACCGGAGCCTATTGAGTTTGTCAATGCCAATCACAAGCGATGATAGTGGCTATAACTAACATGTGAGGAAAGGGAAGCAACGGTCGTATTAAACTTCAAAGTAGTCGTCATTTCCATATAAGGCCTTATTCAACATATGAAGGGCATCATTCAATAGATTAATGCCCCACATATTGAACTGTGGTGGTGTCAAGTTAGTCCAATGTCAATTGATGACGTGTAGGGTGGTGAATTATGACCGATCTCGAGCTACTCTCCAATTTAAGGGCTTCTTAGCCTCTTTTTATTGTATTAGTTTAAATAGTGCATAGATTGGCCAAGCAAACTCTGTGGATGCCTTTATTGTGTTTTCCAATTGTAGCCAATGGTGAGCTTTTAATAAACCTCTTTGGGATATAATATTCAATTTTGAGTATTTTTTTCTCACCTCTTTGACTATTTTTGTGTTTCTTGCTATTATTTTTTTTTTTCAATTTTCTAAGCATATGTTTATGCATAAAAAGAAAAAAAAAAGTAGAAAAAAAGTGAAATATGCTAATTTTTTTTTACCTTGTTCTTTATGCAAGGATAGATTAGTGATTAAGAAAAACTTCATAACTTAAGTGTTTTTTAACCATATTTTGTGATTGTGTGTATGGTTATGTGTTAAGACTCTTATTTGTGGATGATCTGCCCTCTATTAAGTGATTATTGTTCTTTTTGTGCCAAAGTAATTTCAAAAATCCACTTAATGATCATCAATAACACAATGTTAATTGATTCGACCTCTAGTCATTAATATTTGGTTTTAATTTTATTTTTAAAACCTAATCATGGTTTTGAACTTAATTTAGATCATTTATGTGTGATTATGTTTTTAAAAGTTCAAAGAAAATGAGATGAAAAAAATACAAATACCTCATAGTCTAATTATGCGTACTTCTATTCCTAACATTATTGATCTGAGGAAGCAACTACCTTACTTGGGTTCTTGTTTGTATATATTTTGGATGTTTGGTAGAAGACTTTCTCTTATTCATCTTATCTTTATTAAATGCTTCAAAAGTGGGGATTTCAATGATTTTGTTAGTCCTTAAAATTGTTACTTACAATAAATTCTCTCTCTTTATTGGGTTGTCCAATTTTTCCTCTCTTATCCTAGTCTCTCTTTGTATCAATTAATGTTGCTCCTTTTTATAATGGGTTTTACATGATATCAATCATTGATCTTTAGTTATTTTTTTGTTAGACAGTTGAAATTATTTTTGTACATATTTAATATTTTGTAAATTTTTAGCTTATAGGATTTATTTTTTAATCAAACTATTAAATTTGAAAAAAAGAGTTAAACTAATATTACTATTTAATGTTACTATTTAGTCTGTAGTATTTAAGAAGAGAATAACTTTTTTGTAATTTTTTAATTTTGAATTTAATTTGAAAGTTAGACAGATTATTAACTATTTTTTTAAATAAGATATATATTATATATTAATTTTTTATATATTAAATATTAACAATAATTTAAATATTATTTTTTATTTTTTATTATTTTTTCCTTATCATTATTATTTTTTATTTATATAAACAATTTATAATTTAGGTTTACAAAATTAATTCATTATAAGAGTGAACAAACAAATCAGATAAAATTGAAGTATAACAAAGTGATGTACCGAATGTCAAAAGAAATGAACTATGTGTGTCCCCATCTTTTTCAATTTTTGTGTGTCCTTTTAATTCTCCATCAATCACAACAAACTATTTGAGCGGTCTTTTTCAATTTCCTATAAATTACAATGAATTGTATTAAAGTTAGTAGCTTGAGTGATAGAATGAACTCTAAAAGTAAATGAATTGTGTTACGTAACAAGCCTTTGTGATGAAAATAGACATATTACACAGATATGCTGAGTCATGCACCTTAAAGTTAAGAGACTTGATTTTGAACTCAGCTAGAACTAGTAATGAGCTCTTCCTTGGTCGGACATGCTTTCTGCAATAGATTCTACGGACCAAATGGAAGGCATAAAGAACTTTACACGTATATGCGCACAATAAGTGTTAAAATTGAAGTGTGGATTCAAACTTTTCTAGGCCATAGTTTCCTAAGGAAGCAATGAGATTGCTACCAGCAGTGGCGCACCCACCACACATAGGTGTTTGATTAGCCACCAGGGATACTCATTTCTAGAGCACTTGTTAAAAGATGCTGAGAAAAAAAAAAAAACTCATTTTTAGTGATTTTTGTGTTGGAACTTTTTTATTTGTTAATTCTTACAGAGCATTTCCTGGTTGCTGGGTGATTGGCATCTATGGTGCGTCCAGCTGCAGATATGGACATCCAATAAAAGCACTATTTGGTAGTACATTTTAAACTGTGTTACAGTGAATAATATTATTTTTGAACTGAAATACAATTTAAAAACTATTTAGTTATATCTTTCAAAATTAAATTTTTTCATTTCAGCTCATTTAAAACTTAAATTTTCAAAAAACAGCAATAAAATGCCTTTAGAGATCATAAAAAATTTAGTTATATAAAAAAATAATTATATTTTTAAAAATAAAATAAATTTTTTATCATATTATGGTCAATTTATATATAATAACTATTTTAATAATATTTTTATTAAATATCTATAAGTCTATTAAATTTTTTATAGTGTTTTTATTATTATTAATAAATAATATGTAATTTTGATTAATAATAATCTTACTCTCAATATTTTTATTCACAATTTTTTTATTCACATTATTTTATATTGTAATAATAGATCTAAGTTTGACATGTACATTGTTGATCACTAAGAAAGCACAAAATTTATTGGACTCTTTCCATTGACCTTGAGTCAAGCATGCTAAGCTTTATAGGTGCACCTACGTTTGTGTCCAAAATAAAGGCCAATCTTCAATGAATTTTCAAACTTAATTTTGCAAGCTTTTGTCTTCTAAGGGACACGGGGCAATTGATTCAACACGGGTACCCTCTAAACTTGAAGCCATCGGTGGAATTAATCAACACCTTGTTGGCTGGATTTTATAGTCCACAAGAATGGACTACTCTGCATCTCTGTTGCCAATAATCTCACTCGGGCCTATGATTTCTTCATTGGTTTCATTTTAATTTCTTTTATGTTTTTGATAACAAGGAAAAAGAATCACTTTTTATAAAAATCAAATTAGAATTTCGAAATCAATATGTTGTCACTTGAAATGAACTTAGTTTTCTCATATTAATTAGACATTTAATATTCCTTTCTACTATATATACCGGAAGGAATTGTATTCAATTATAGACTTCTTTTTTTCTTTTTCTTTTTCTTTTTTTTTTTTTTTTTGTGAAAAGGTTCACATGTTTAGTTAAGTGAAAATAAGTATAAAACCCTTGATGGTGTCAAAATTTTTTTGTCAATCTCTTTCTTTGGACAAATTATCATGTGTACTTAATCCACGTATAAGGTTATTGATGCAACCCACAAAATTTTTCCAAAATATATAACATGACTAACAAAATATGTTGATGGGAATTTCCACTTTGATATATTATTATTATTAGTTTTGGATATGTTCTGTCTCTATTATAGCTGGGTCCATAATCCTTGTGAACTACGTTTACCTAACAATCTTTCGCTGGTACTACGGGATACCATTTTGGTAGATTGACTACAAGACAGCAAATCACTCAGTTCCAAATGACATGCAAATGGCGTTCAATCCTGGAGATTAACATTACCTATCACATAGTGCTGATGGGGAACTCCAACATTACCTACCTTTTTTGTTCGCTGTGAAATTGGACTGCAAATATTCCTTCAGGGCACAGGAGAGCCTCCCACTCACAAATGGCACGACTAGCTCAGTTGCCTTGGCTAGATTAGATTTGTGCTCTAGATATTGATACATATCCGTCTAGTGCGCCTGTCAGCTTATCGAAACATCAATTTTTCATTTTCACCCAACTTACACATATCCGCCTGTCCACGTTCCCATAACGGCACCAACATGCGGATGGTAAAGACATGGAACAGCGCACTTTGGGTGGACATTTTCGAATTGGAGATTGGGGTGAGTTTGCAATTGCTCTCTCACACACGCAAACACACACTAACTACAGAGTGCAAACAAAAGCACCATCTTACCATTATAAATGGTCCTTGACACTTTTGCTGGGCAGGTTCCTCTAAGTTTATAGCAATGCATCAGTGAAGCATAGAGAAACTTGGATGAACAGTTAATAAAGCGAAAATGGAAGCTCTACCGATCCTGTTATTGTCATACCTTATCTTCACAGGAGCAGCTGCGGCAGATCCCAAGGATGGCGTTTATATTGTTTACATGGGTGCTGCAGGTTCGTCAAATGGTTCCCCGAAGAATGACCAACCTCTGAGCTCTTTGTTAACAAGGCGAGTCTTAAAGAGCAATATATCTGTGTTTTTTCCATTCAAGTATCCAACATCATGCCAGGATTAACAGTGACAGGACAACACATTGTGAGTTTTTTTACATTAACTTTGAGCGTGGATCTTCTGTGACAGGAGACAGAATGCTTTAGTACACAGATATAGACATGGAATCTCAGGGTTTGCAGCCCGCTTATCAGCCGCGGAGGCCCAAGCACTTTCTCAGGAACCTGGAGTTTTGTCGGTTTTTCCTGATCCTGTCTTCCAGCTCCACACAACTCGTTCGTGGGATTTCTTGAAGTACCAAACTGATGTAGTGATTGACATTAGCCCGAGGTCAGAGTCAGGCTCTAGCTCCTCCTCTCATGGATCGGACACGATCATTGGAATCATTGACACAGGTGGTGAAACTAAAGTAATTGTTGCCTACATGCATACTCTTAGAGAGGATATTAGTCACTTCTGTATGTTTAAGATCTAAATCAAACTGGGGTTTATGCAAAGCTTTATGGAATCTTAGGTATTTGGCCAGAATCAGAAAGTTTCAATGACGAGGACATGGGTCCAATACCTTCACGCTGGAAAGGGACCTGCGTGGCAGGGCAGCGATTCAACTCATCCAACTGTAATAGGTATTATCATATAAATATTCAAATTTTTGTTGCCACAGCCAGCAATGAAAATTAACCAAAGCGTTGGAAAACTAATTCCGAACTGTAGTTGTTTTCCCTCTGTACTCCTTTCTTCTTTTTCTTTTCCCTTTTTTTTCTTTCACTTGAAATCATTCGTAGATAATGCACCATCTGTATTGACCTCGATATGTAAAGTTTTCATCACTAACTAAATGTTGGTTTTCTATTCATGATCGAATTTGGACAGAAAAATAATAGGAGGAAGATTCTACATCAACCCTTACGAAGATGATAAGAAATATAACACAGTCAGAGATATAATTGGGCATGGAACCCATGTAGCCGCGACCGCAGCGGGAACCACCGTGCAAGGAGCATCCTACTATGGCCTCGCCGCAGGCTCCGCAAAAGGTGGATCCCCTTCATCAAGGATTTCTGTCTACAGCGTATGCAGACCATATGGATGTCAAGGTTCCAATATTTTAGCAGCATTTGACGACGCCATTGCAGATGGTGTTGATATAATATCAGTTTCACTCGGTTCACGGGCTCAAGTGATGCCCCATTTTAAGGAGGATCCGATTGCCATCGGAGCCTTCCATGCCGTTGAGAATGGAATCACAGTGGTCTGCTCAGCAGGGAATGATGGGCCCGCCTCAGGAACTGTCGTGAATACTGCACCCTGGATTTTAACAGTGGCTGCTACTACCATTGATAGGGATTTTGAGTCTGACGTTGTACTGGGCAGTGACAAAGTAATCAAGGTAAGCACCTGCTTTTATGGCACTACATTTTACCTCCTTAGCCAACTTGTAGCCAACAGGCAACTGTGCTTCAAATGAACAAAGACTGTATGTATGTCTTACAAATTACAATGCGTATATAAAAAAGTTAGGATCACACAAATTTTGAACATAAAATGCAAACTAACACATCATAATTATTAGTTATAATTCAACAATGATAACTATTTGTAGTATCCACTTAATAAAACTTAAGAACATAAAATTTTCTAAAATATAACAAAGTAATTTAAGAAAATATTGATGAAGAATAAGAGAAAGGGTATCTCTAATTTGATTCTCGTAAAATGGGAATAGAATTAAATCACTCACAAAAAAAAAAAGAAAAAACTTAGTCATATCAATTTTTTTATTTAAATATAGCATACTTTATTTTATTTTATTGTAAAATTTTAGGTGTTTCTTAAATTTTTAAAATTATAAGAAATATTTTAAATTTAGATATTATTAAAATTTATTTAACTAATTATTTAAATTAGATTTTTTTATATTTATATTTGACCTAATTTATTTAATTTTTGAATTTTCAGTAATATATTATTTAAATTATCAAAATTCTAAAAATACTATAAATTTGAATACTATTAAATTTTATTTAAATTAGATTTCATTATTCAAATATTGCCTATTTTATTTAATTTTTAATTTTTACTTAAATTATTAAATTATACAAAATATTCTAAATTTTGAATAATATAAAACAGTTATTCAAATAAATTATTTTTGATTCAAATCTAATTTATTTCATTCAATTTTTAAATTTTGAACAATATTGTTGCTTAAATTATCTATTTATGTAAAATACTATGAATTTAACAACATTTAGTTTTATTTAAGTAATTACTTAAATCAAATAAAATTTAAGTAATATGTTATTTAAGGGTTTGCTCGGTAAGCTTGGCTTTTTTGGTTTTCAATTTTTCTTTTCAAATTAAAAAATACAAAACACGTTCGCCAATTTGTAGATTTGTGTTTTTTAAAAAAATAATAATAATAAACAATATTTTTCCTTGAAAAAAGAAGTTAAAAAAATTACAAAATAAAAATTTTTACTTTTTATAATTAATTTAAATTTAAAATTCTCTCTCGCCTCTAGCACTCCCTCCCATCCTCTTCCCTCCCGCCCCACCTGTCTCTGCCCGAGTGGTTTTTATCATTTGATTGATGCTCTCTTTTTTCTTTCTCTTATTTCTTGAAAGGAAAAAGTCGTTTTTTAAGTTTTAACTTACTAGAAGTCAAAAAAATTTTAACACAGTAATCGTACAGAATCTCGCCCGAATATTAAGACACTCGCAGGAGCACTGCTCTGTGAAAATCTTTCAACCCCAGGATTTTCAAATGCATTATGGAAGACCCAAGTTTGACTAGGAAGTTTGAGTTCACAATCCACTTTCTATGGGAATACCAAAACGGTCTTTAAATAATGCGTTTGTGAGAAAGATGTTGTCACTATTTCTATGATATAATAGTAGAGTTATTTAAATTTTTAATTTTATATTTAAGATTTAATATTTAATATTTTATTATTTATATATTTAAAAATATTTTTTATTTTAAAAAAATATTATCATATTTTTTATTTAATTTTATTATTTTTTATTTAATTCTTTAATGTTATTTTTATTTATTATTATATTAAAATTAATATTGAGTTTCACATCAATTTATTATTTATTTTAAAATATGCACAACCATACATATTTTTAAAATTGTCAAAAAAAAAAGTCATATTATTAGCATCAGTGGCTTGATTTTGGAAGACTCTTGAATCTCCTCGACTCTCTTTTGTTTTTTTTTTTTTTCTTTATTGCTTTTGAACTAAAAAAAAAATGATTGAGTTTTATTATCCTCCTCAACTCACAGTCACAGATTTATTAATTATAACTTATATTTGGATTGAAAAATGATGAGCTTGTTTTTCTACAATTCAATTCAGGGTGAAGGCATAAATTTTGCAAGCATCCAAAAATCCCCTGTGCATCCCCTGATCGATGCAAAGTCAGCCAGAAGAAGTGATGCAGGCGATCAAGCTGCTAGGTAGGCAATGTCCTTTAAGTCCAACAAAAGCACATTCGCCCCAATTCACCCTTTTGGCTATAAAGATGACAATACCTAGGTATTGCCTGAAAAGAATTTGACATATATAGTATTTGAGGAAAAAAAAAAAAAAACAAGAAGTTATGATTCGTTCTAATTCACACCGATTGTAGCCATCTCTGAACTGTTATCAACCCCTGTCATGCCTGTTGTTGTTGCAGCAACTGCAACACAGATTCTTTGGACAAAGAAAAAGTTAAAGGAAAAATAGTTCTCTGTACATATGACAATGATGAGCACTCACTGGGAGAGAAGAAGGATGAAGTACAAAGCTTGGGTGGAATTGGTCTACTCTTGGCTGACGACCAGATAAGGGCAGTCGCCTCCAATTTTAAGGAATTTCCCATGACCGTGATCAGTTCAAAGGATGCTGCAGAAATCCTTACCTATATGAACTCAACTCAGTAAGATTTACGCTTTTCTTTTCGTGTAGTTAATTTATGGAAACTATATCAATTCCAAATTCTTCGGCTTTACAAAAAAGTTAAAAACACATTGCTGACAAATTTGAAAGCTTTCCTACAGTAATCCAGTTGCAACAGTCTTGCCTACGGTCACTGTGTCTAAATATAAGCCAGCACCTGCTGTCGCATTCTTCTCATCTAGGGGCCCATCTTCCATCTCAAAGAACATCCTCAAGGCAAGCCGCCTTGCCCATAGCAGACGGATTGATGTCATTAATGAATTATTTTTCACAAAATTTTGATCAAAAAGCATACTTGTATTGAGATCGTTTCCCTGTTTCTATCTCTTGGCAGCCTGATATTGCAGCACCGGGAGCTGACATACTTGCAGCTTGGAAGGGAAATGATACAGAATATGCTGTAGAAGGCAAAGAACCCCCGTTATTCAACCTCTTATCAGGAACTTCCATGGCATGTCCACACGTCTCTGGAATTGCTGCAGTGGTCAAATCACAGTATCCCACCTGGAGTCCTTCTGCAATCAAATCAGCCATCATGACAACAGGTTATGAACTAACAAACAAATGTAAATTGTGGAGCGAAAGCACCCTTCAATTATTAACGGCCTTTCTTTTCCCTGCTCGTGCAGCCTCTCAAAAAAACAATATGAAGGGACCAATAGCAACAGATTCAGGTACAGTAGCCACACCATATGATTATGGCGCAGGAATGGTGAGTCCCAGTGGACCGTTGCAACCGGGGCTGGTTTATGAAACCACCACCATTGACTACCTAAACTTTCTTTGTTATCACGGATATAATACATCCACGGTCAAAGTAATCTCCAAGACTCTTCCCGACGATTTTCATTGTCCAGAGGAATCCAGCAGTGATCTTGTGTCTAACATCAACTACCCATCGATAGTAGTTTCCAACTTCATTGGAAAACAGAGTAGGAACATAAGCAGGACTCTGACGAACGTTGCTGGAGATGGTGATACAACGTACACTCCAACTATTGAGGCGCCGGGCACTATTAAAATCTCAGTAGCTCCTGATAAACTTCAATTTACCGAAAATGGGCAGAGACTGAGTTACCAAGTAATTTTCTCCGCACCGCTGCCAGAGACAAACGTATTTGGGTCAATTACATGGACCAATGGAAGATACAAAGTCCGTACCCCATTTGTTGCAGCCGCCTAAGCATTAGATACGGAAGATGATTTCAGAAATAATCCTTGACTTAGGCAAGTTATAGTTCCACAAATATATCCTCAGAAATAAGTGCCATATGGTTTATGAGTTGCTTGAAAACCTTTATCCTTTATAAGCGCATGTTTCCTTCAATTCACCACTAGATCTACAGTACAGCCTTTCATTTTAATACTGGAGTTTCGCTTGTGTAGATCTGTTTGAAATTACACTGCACTCAACCGTAACTTGTCTATCATGCTCTTCCTTCTTGCATTTATGGAAGGCTTTGATTATTGGTTCTGCTAAGCCAGTGGGAATTGGAATCATAAATTTACAAGTTAGAAGACGAGCAGATTAATCTATCCGTCTCCTCGACATCTCCCATAGTTCATATAGAAATTCCATATGAAGCTCGGAGTCCCAGTGAACCATCAAAAGAAAACAAAACACAAATCCCATGGGTCACCGTTTGCTCGTTTAAAGCACGAACTTAGCATCAAGGATAGCATATCCAAGTTACATAAGAGTAGTGATTGATTCGGGAATGAGGACGCTGAAAGTAAAGCAACAATTGTTTGCAGAGCAGTAATCCCAAAGCACCCAAGTTCAACATCAGTAATCCCAAAGCACCCAAGTTCAACATATAAAAAGGAATGGTAAAACCAGTAAGTCCCTTCACATCTTTCACTCAAAGGCCCACTGATTCTCTCTGCGAACCTCTTCCTCTTCTTCAGGTGTAAAGTCATTCTTGATGTTAAATGTCTTGCGAATCTCCTCCGGTGTTTTCCCTTTGATCATGTCTGCAACAGTCTGGCATGTGAGATCCAGCAAACTCTTGATGTTCAGATAATTGGCAGCCTGAGAGGAAGAGAGTTGAAGCCTGTATCTCTTGGTAATTGCTTATGAAAGAATAAACTAAATTTTAACCAAGTTAAAGCACGTGCTATGCCTCAAACAAACAGTATTTGAAATAACTTCTGGCAGATGCTACATTGAGGCACAAAGATTTCGTCTTTAAGACAAATAGCTTCTCAATCAAGAAGAAAAAGAAAGGGGAAAAAAAAAACAAAAAGGAAAAATAAGAACAAACATAGTAAAACAAGAAAAACAAAAAAAAAATGTAAGTAAAAACAAGAATGAAAAACAAAGAACAGAAGAAGAAACAACCAAAGGCAACAAAAACAAAAAAAAAACTACATCACTATATTCTTCACTCTTGAACCTCCTTGAGGAAGTAGTTTTGGTGTCACCTGAGACAATGCTGTTGATTCTTAGTTCTTACTTGCCACATGAACCCAGACTTCAGTACAGAGAAACAAGAACGGAACCTTGATAGGAAGCTGGAAATGCTGCCACCACCAATCAAGTAAAACTCTAGTTCCAGGAAACTAAAATCAAGGATCTTGATTGATAGATAGACACTATTTTCTCACTTCTCCGTCACACTTGGTTAAAGTAGGCTGAACGGCAAATCTACTGCAGTGCCTAAAACTCTCTAACAATTCAGATGTAGAGGTCTAGTGTAAACCTCAACGAGAACAAGGTGGCCACCTTTAGAGCTTCAACAAAGTCACAACTACCACCTCGGCTGCGTGCCTTCTTCATTAATATGGAATCCATTTATCCTTAGACTTGTATAAATCAAGACAAACTATGACACAGCACTAGCTTCAGCTGTCTGCTCGTTCTCTCTCTCCCCGCACTCCCTCCCACACCCCCCGCCCCCCCCCCCAAAAAAATACCCCTAAAACACCACGGTCCCTCAACCCCATACAATCAATTACAAATTCCAAGAGTATATTAAATCAGTTTTCGACGAGCAGAAACCAAAAAGTTCTCACCTCCCGGGACAAGAGCAACAGGAAAGAGCTGGAATTGCGACCTTTTGAAAATAAACAAAATGAAAAGAAAAAGAAATTGATAGATGAAAGCATAAAAAGAGCATCTACATATACTACCGTTAAAAGCTGAAATACAAAAACTAAATCCCTAGTTGATAATTATCCCACAACTCCCAATCCAATTGATAGGCAAAACTTTCAAATAATCACATCAAGGCCAGCCAGAGCAAGATCCCGAGACCCTAATTTCCAAACAAAGAAAAAAGGCAGAAAACAAAACCCTAAAAACAGAAAACGGGCAGAATCAAAAGAAAGGGAGAAGAAGAGAAGGGTGAACCAGGATGAGATCGAAGAGAGTAGCCTGATCGACTTTGACGAACTCGGCGTCCCACGACTTGAGCTCCTCGTCGGCGGAGGGGGTGCTTCGATCGTCGGACTTTGGCGCCTCGACGTGCTTCTTGCAGTACTCGATGACCTTGGAGAGGATCTTGCTGGTGACATTGGGTAGAGGGATGCCGTTGTCGGCGCAATCGTCCTCTATCATATGCTTTATGGTCTGCGACTCCAGGGCCACCGCCTCGTCCACCTCGAAAGTCTCTCCGTCCGAGCTCCTCAGCGTTATTTTCCGGCCCGCTGACATGATTATTTTTCCTCTCCTTTCTCTCTCTTATCTGATTCTTCTTTCTTTCTCTTTGACGAAAACGCCGAACAGTGGATTGGACCCTGGCGTCTGACACAGATAAGGGTTGGCTTGGGTGGGCATTTCCCCAACCTCCATTAACTATCAATTTTTTAAATAGTTACTACAGTTATAACCATAAACAATTTTTATCCCTACTATTACTTTCTTTTTTTTTTATTTTTTTGTCTATATATATTAATTACTTTGCCAGAAAGTCAATTTGATCCGATGGATGGGTGTCTTGTGTTTGAATTTTTCGTAAACAAAATTGTTTTAAATGTCAAAAGTTGTTTAATTAGTGTGTAATTACAACAAATAATCACCTTATTTTATTCAATTTCATCTTGGATAGAATATATACGGAAAAATTATGCCTAACATACAGTATTTTAAACTTGGTAAAATTCTCGTACCACAATTTAAAATATAATAAAAAAATTAATATTAAACTCACATAATGCATTAATTTATAAGAATTATTGAGAATTATTAATATAAATTATTTAAGATGTTAAGATAGATTTTAATTATTGTACCATTAAAAATACATGAAAATATAAGTTTGCTTTGAATTGTTAGATAATATCACATGATACTAAAATTTAAAATTAAAAAATAATTTTTATTTTAATGATATTGATAGGAATGAAGTGAAGAGATACTCATTTTTTATTTATTTATTTTTCAAGAACATAAAAAAACAACACATAAATAAGAAAATAGTAAACAAAAAATAAATATTTTCAAATAAATTTATTCAAAATAAATCATAGATATTAACAATAGTATTTAGAACTCTTTAAAAAGTAGTGCTTAGGAAAAAATAAATAAATAAGAAAATAATGCAAGATGAAGGGGCATATGAAAGACATAAATATAGAGAATTGGGCAAGAAATACATTGTAAAGAACCATATCTACCTAACTTTACTCTTCATACGCAAGAAAATGAGAGAATGTCACACGTTTTTATTATGCAAGATAAAGGCAGAGAACCCCAGCCACCAAAGAAGAAGATTCTGTAGAATATAAGTTCATCAAGAAATGAAAAAAAAGAATTAATAAACAAAGAGAAAATGATGGCATGATTTTTTTTCTCTTTCTTTTCTTCCTTTTGAAAAAAAATTGTGAATATGGGAGAATTATTCTTTTGTCCTTTTTAACAAAACAAAAAGGCAATTTATGAGTAGTTTATTTTTCTGTTTTGTTATTTATCTTAATTTATGAATTGTGACTAAAAAAAATAAATTGATTTTTTTTCACTTTGTCTATATATATATAGACATATAAATGTTCTAAAGAAGTTAGGCTACCCTCAAGTTATGCCAAAATGTTCCATGCCCCCCCTCCCCCTAGAAAAAAAGTGAAGGGACCATCTTCAACCCTCTGGTAATTGTCAGCAACATTATTGCGCATATTACAGTCAGCATTCCAAATTTATGGTGATAATCAGTCATTTGTTAATTATGCTGAACGTACAGGTTTTCAGTGTTTCTTCTCTTTTCCAATTGTTTTTCTTCTCATTTTTTTTCTTTTACTTTTTCAGGGGGCTTGATTGTCCGGAATTTCTAATCATGCTCCCACCCGGAGTTTATGCCATATTACTTTAAAACAGCATTGATGCCTATGCACGGATGCCCTTTTGTGCAGGATCAAAGAAGCACCAGGCAGTCCATTCATGTCGATTCTAGGCAACATTTGCTCATTTTGCAGGTAGCTAATGGGAATGCTCTCCGTGTACGCAAGGGTAACAAGAAAACAACTTAATGACCTATATGCACTCCTGTGTCTCTGATGCAGGAGCCCAATGCGTGTAATGGAAAAATCAACCCGATGACAGACGTTACGCGGAAGTTAAATCAAACCATATATCTCATTTTCTTTTCCTTTGGCAAAGAATTGGTTAAGCGGGCAGACCAGTCAAAAGGACCAGTTGGACCGAAGCGTGAGGCCAAGTATTCTGGCATTGCCATCAACTACATACGCAATCCCTGGTTTCAAGCTAAACTTTTTTCCTAAATTCAGCTTTATGTATGATTCAGCCTGCACACGGCTCCAGCTGCTTGGACCCTCGAGCATCCCACTAACACTGGTACCCCACCCAAACTCATCTTCAGAATCATCAAAAACGTTGACAGCCCATTGTACATGCTTGTTATTCAAATCTTTCATCTCAATCCATCCATTAATTGTAGTATTCTCTTCCAATTCTTTCTCCAGCTTCATTGCAATAGATCCACTTGAAACAGTCATATGCGTGTCAGTGGCCACTGGCACAAGAAATACTCTGGCAGATGGTTCAACAGATGTTTCAGGATGCCTCCGATGTTTCATGAAGCCAACAGGAACAGTTAGGGGTCCCAAGCTAACATAGGGATTTATTGATTTCGTTACTTGGTGGAGACCAAAAAGTGATAACTTTGTTCCTTCTGGAAATTGACAAACAATTTGGCCGAGGGTGCCAAGGCAACGCCCAACTCCATTATCATATGGTTGCATGCCGGGACCAGAAAAAGAATGAGCCACTGACGCAATGACATTTGACTTTCTCACTGTCAAGCCAATCAAGCTGCCAATATGCTTGCTCAAAAGGGATGGTCCATCATTTGAATGACCAATCAGGCCCTTTCTCTGCAGATTGAAAAGTAAGAATCTTCATTAACTTTAGCATATACATTTTCAGAGGCTGATCCATAATCACATCACTTAATGTTGCAAGAAGCATCATCCGAACATCAATCAGAATTTCGCCATCATTGCAACAACAATGCAGAAGAAAATGTAGATGCCAAATAGGAAACAACATAATGCTCAGTAATAAACCCAATTGAGACTAGCTAGGCTGTTTAAGGAATCTGATAACAACGAGAAGGGAAAAGAAAGCCGAAGAAATGCACTAGGTTGCCTAAAGTCGAGCATCATTTAGATGCAGAAAGTTGAGAGATCAGCTATTTTCTTTCACATTTACTATTAAAGACAGTCCTATCAAGGGGAGTAGGTGTTCTTTTCAGTGATTCAGCAATTATTTAGACTGATGCTTCTGTCATGGTGCATTGGCCCGGTCTAATAAACAAAAAGCCCTGGAAAAAACACTGTACCTTCTTGCAAGAATTTGCAATAATTCCAAGGTCTCTGAATTGAGCTCCGACTGGTATTGCAATTGCTGAAAACCAGTCGACAAAATTGGCCAGATATAATACTTTTGATAGAGAAAGTGCAGCATCAGACAAATCACCACCATGCCCTGTGCCTCTTTGACTGGCCACAAACTCTGCTGCAAGAGCATCTTTCCGTCGGATGGTTGTTTCAAAAGTGAACCTTGAATGAATTCCACTTTTGAGTCCTGCTCTTTCAAGAGCATCATAATGCTGCCGATCAATATCCCCGACCATCAATACAGCTCCCAGGACATCGACCACTCCCATCACATTGGTACCGACTTCTTGGAATGGACTTCCCTTTGATGTCTTATAATAGGCAATCATCCTTTCCACATTGTCTTGCCTGTCTCTAAGTTTCATCAGATCTGAAAACACTTCACGTTGCAATCGCTTCAGAGTCTCAATCTGAGACCCCAAAAGAGAAAAAAAAAAAATTGCAAATTTAACATTGCGCGGTGCAATTACAAAAGGCCATAAATTACCACCTAGAGAATGCAGAAGATTGACTATTTCACATCACTGTGACTGTTCTACAAGCTGCAAACACACAATCCCAAACATGTGCACTTCAAAATCTCTCAAATTTTCAAAACCATTCTTTCAACTTCAGAAAAATTACGAGTTCTGAAACCAAAAAGGTAGGGTAGCGGTCAAGAGCACAAACCAAATGTGAAAACAAAGGTCAAACGTACAGGATTACGCGGAGTAGGGTCAGCGCCGCGGTGGCGGCGGCGGAGGTGGAGGAGGCTGCCGACGGAGTCTTGGGTTGATTTAGCAAACCCTTTAATTCCGTCCACCACGGAAGCTACAGACTCCATTTTCTTAACACACACACACAAGAATAGCAAACCCTAGGCTCAGGCGAGAACGGCAAAGATTAGATCGATTGGGACGATCGCATGGAGAACGGTCTGGTTACGTAGCATAGCGGCGCTTTCTCTCGTTCTTTCTTTCTTTCTTTCTGTTTTTTCGAGGTAATTACTAATTTTATTCTTAAAAAAACATAAATATAATAAATTCTTTTCAAAAAATAAAATTACTAAATAAATAGATAAAATTAAAATAAATAATATTATTTTTTTATTTATGACTATTACTCTTTTATTTAAACAACGGCCCAAATAAATAATAGTAATATTTAAATTTAATTTTTTATGTGATTTAAATAATAATTTTTTTAAATTTTAAGAAATAAATAAAATGTATAATTAAAATAATTATTTTAAATAAATTTTAATATTACTTAAATTTAAAAATTTTTATATAATTTATGTAAATTTACATAAATTAATAAGTTACTTTTAAGGTAAATAAAAAGATAATATTTAAATAAAAATATTTAAATTTGAATAACAGTTTAAATAAATTATAATATTATTTAAATTTTAAATTTTTTATATAATTTATACAAATTAAATAATAAGTTACTTATATTTAAAAAAAAAATAAAAAATCACATTTAAATAAAAAAAGTTTAATTTAATTAATTATTTAAAACATGTAAATTAATTTAATTTTTTAATTAAAAGAGTTAAATTAAAAATTTTTATTTTTTAATTATCTTTTTAACTTTCCTTTAGGGTACATTATTTTTTTTTAGCTCGGCTTGATTTAAAGAGAGTTTGACTTATCAAATGAAAAAATAATTATACTAAAATAAGTCTGTATTATTCAAAACATTAATAAGTCATTTTTTTTCTTTGAAAAATAAGAATAAGATTGCATAATTTTTTTAAAAGAAAATATTGTGTATAAAACACATTCTTATATATATGACTAACTAATACTGTAAAAAGATTGACACGTAATTTAACTTCAAGAAAACAAGAGAATATGGATAAAAAAAATCACTAATATAAAATCAATTCAAAATTTTCATTCAATTTATTTATGTATATTTTTTTGTTATGAATGTTCAACTATTAATATTTTAAATTAACTTTTCAAAAAAGATCATCTTATCATACGAAAGACCTTCACACTATAAAATAATAAAAAATATTATAAAATTTTAATTTAATCTACTTAAATTAAGATGAATGATAACATATATTATTGTACAAATAATGAAACTAAAAAATTAGGGTAAGAATCCATAATTTTTTATTGTTTTTTTTTATAAATTTGCAACTCTATAATGTACCGTTGAACGAGTTTTATGTTTTTAAACTTTTTCATATTGATAAACCAAGAGTCTCTTGAATGAATGAAGCTTAAAAAGATAGTAGAGCAATTTAAAAAAAAAAGAAACGAAAGAAAAAAAAAAAGGAAAAGAAAAGTCCTGTCACAAAAGCGGGCTGCAGAAAGAGATCTTCCTTTCAACCTGGATAGATGTGGTCAAGCGTCGCATGCAACTTGATTTATTTTGAAAATTATATCATTAGTATTCTGTGTTTAAGTATATCAATTTTCAAGTTTAATGAGTTTGAGTATATTAATCTCAGTTTACTAAGTTTTAGATATAATAAACTTGTTTTTGGGATATATTACATTTTAAATTTAGATTATTTGACTTTCAGATTTTGAATAATAAAATTATTTTGATTTAAATTATTTTCACTTTCTTTGATTTTCCGTTGTAATTGAGCCTATACACAGGTCAGAAATTCAAGTAATAAAAAGGCACCTGATTTATTTCCCAAAAGACTCACCTCCCTGTTGCATTTTGCAACTTTGCTTCCTTGTTTCCTGCCACGATAGCTCGCAGGTGATTAGGTCGTCTTCAAGGTTGGGGTCCCGAACATCGATCCCGCGAGGACCGTACCAAAGGCTTAGCGTTTGACAGTGTTGCTGAACATCGACACGTACAGGCAATGCCGCAATTCCATTCGCTCAAAAAAGATTATTTCTGAGGTTTAATATGAAGCATTTAGAGATAGTGTTGTGCTGATCTCATTAATTTGGCTGAGTTTAGGTGAATGCATAAAAGCTTTTATGGGCCAATTCCTCATCGGACCTCAACAAATTGTCTTTTTTCTTGGCACCAGCACCGCTTGATTTCGTTAATTTGATCAACATCAAAAATTTTTTACTACATAATTTTTTACTTCTACATAAAAAAGCCTTAGCTCCAAGATATTTCTACAAAATATCATTCTTTTGGTCCAATAGTAAGGCCTACAAGTAACTTAAAACTCAGCTACTGATTTTAAGTAACCAGACATCAGTAACTCAGTGTTCTAAAACTGTAACTGAAAACTTCTTTTTGCTTTGATGAAAGAAAGTTAATAATTTCTCTTTTGTGATTTTCGAAAGCGGAAGGCATTCCCATTTCTTCTTGTTCTTCCCAAAAACACTAAATTCTGGTTGGAAAGTGAACAGGAACTACAAACTTAGCCTGTTATTTTATAGGGACGAGTCACTTCAAGAAAGATATCATCCTGAGGTTAACATTTCCCATCGACCAGCATGCTCTGGTCGTTGTCTCTGTCCCAGCCCAAAATTTGCAAGCTATCCTACATTCCAGAGACATAATGCGAGCATGATTTAGTTGTTTGTTTGTCTCTTCACAAAACATTATGGGATACGAAGAAAATATCAAACATGTGAAATATGAATTGGGCACTTCCGTACAACAATCATATAAATGCATCACCGTCCAAAGTTTAGTGGTTTCCTTATTAGTCTCTTTCTCCAGCAAAATACCAATTCTTTGCGCATTTTACCTTCGCGATTCCACAGTTGCAAACATGAGAGAAATGGCTTCGACTTTGAGGTTTATCCAAGCGTATCTTCACTCACTCCTTGATTCTGGCAGATTCTCCCACTGCACTTTCCATTCGAGAGTACCATTCACCAATCCGAGTGTGCTCCACCATATCTCTGCCAGACTTCAGGTACCGAATGGGCCTTAGCACGCCAAAAACAGCAAGATCGGCTAAATTAGGCTCTGTGCCACCTACCAAGACAAAATACCTCGAAAGGGTCAGTAGTCGTAATGAAAACAAAATTTCACAGGTTGATAAAATCAAATGCAAAGCAAAATCTTTGAGCCCAAACCCCAAAGTAGAAAACCAAAGAACAAAACCCTATTTCTCCCAACCCATCACCCAAATAATGATGTTTTCCTTTTGGTATAAAACAGAAGACAGACCAAGAAATTTGCGACCCTTCAGAGCATCAACCCATGTTTCTGCAGCATGATACAAGGCTGCTCTTTCATCGGTAATGTCATGTTTCTTCTTCAGTTTTTTTGACACGAAGTACATTGCAGCAGCTCCAGCGTATTTCGCAACTAGCCTCTCTACGGAATTAAAATTGCCTGAATAAATAGAACTGCAGATGTTCAGGTACTCAATGCTTGATACCATAAAGGAAAGAATCCAAAAGATCCTATGAGATTACAGAAAGGTTAGATGATCAGTCTAACATCTTACCATGAGTGGTTATGTAGCCAAATGATTCGAGAGCCTCAGAACTATTCCGGTATATGTTTGGTGACAAAATGTGCACCAAGTGGTTATCCACCCACCTACATTACTATGCTTGCATAAGTAGCTGGCTGATCAGACATGAGATGGTCATGTAATGCAGACAGAAAACTACTGGGGGATTTAAAACCCCAAATAACAGTAATAAACAACAGATATACAAGTATTTTTTTGCTATAACAGAACGCCGACGGTGTTCAAAAGGTTGGCCTAAGGCAACTCCCATAAGATCTGTCAAAATCAAGAATCCTATACAGGTAGGAAATTATAATTTCACTCATATAAAAAGTATTTCAATCGTACCCACGCCACTTTGTTTCTTCATCATTGTGGGGGATAGAGTCATCTTGATGCATCTTCTGGAACAAGGAGGTGATTATATCTGCAGATGTATAACATGAAATCAGAAACACAATAAATAACGAACAAAAAACAAAAAAGAAAACCTTTTGGCTTTAAATCATATCAAAGATTATCTAACCAACCAAATTACAGAAAATTGTCAAAAATATGGCCAAGAACCTGAAGATTTGACCATCTGCTCTCCATCAACTGTTAGTATAGGCACCTTCTTGTAATCAGACCACCTGATCTCTTTTTTACTGATGGGATTGACTTCCACAACTTTGTAGGGAATATTGTAATAATCCAGGAATGCTAAGACAATAAACCAAAGGAAGGAATTAGAATTTACCTTTTTTCAAGGTTAAGCATCTGAAGATCGCATTCATCTTAATAGAAGCTTCCTATCCCAGGGAATAGGGACGTATAAGATGTCTTAGTGGTTAGCATCACTAAACACTAACATGAAATTGTTGTAAAGGAAAGCAGTTTTGTAACAGGAAAGTCTAGCCCCAAAACAACGCCCTCTAAGTTCATGTTTATCACGCAACAGCAGAGAGCAGATGTTGTTTAGATGGAGGAATTTGAAAAAAAAAAAAAAAATCCAACATGATTGACTAATTAAATCAAGAGGGGTTCAAAGTTCTAACACTACAATCCAGAGACGAAAGAATTTTTAATATTTAGTAATCAATCATACAAGAAAAGGTAGAGAATATAAATAAGAAAATGCTATTTTCCACACAGAGCCCAAAGTTCTATGGTCACAGGTTACGAAGTTTGAACCCAAAAGGAAAGGCACAACTAAAATGAAGCCATACTTGTAATTTTCTATCTGCGACCTAAAAGGCTAAAACAACACTGTCTGTTGTCTCCTAGCAAATTGACTTTGGGCTTTCCCGTCATTCAGTAATGATTGCTTTCTAAAAGACAAAACGAAGTGACAATTTTCCCAATAATCTAGAAGTCCCATAACTTCCTCACCTCCAAAACTAATGGAACATAGCAAACACTTATATATTTATATACATGTGAAAAAAGCGTTACCTTTAATCTTGTTGCAGAAAGGGCAAGCTTCATACTGGTAGAGAACGAGGTCCTTGGGAAGACGATTCAAGGCCAATGACGGCTCCTTGGCCTGCAGCTCTTCCGCCATTGACGAGGCCACGACAGAGGAAAACAAATTTCCTGATAAAAGTGGACTCGATAAACACGAACAATCGACGAATCTCGGCGACAAACGCTGAGCATTCGAAGCTGAGAACTTGCTTAACACTGCCGCTTGTAGCGGCCGGGGTATAGCGGCGGAGGACGAGCCGCCTCTGCCGGCAATGGCTCGGCTCAGCGCTGCGAGGCTGTTAACCCTTCTCATCCTCTCAGTCGTTTACCAGCCGTCTAAAAGCCTGATGAATGTCTCCGCGACTTTCCAAACGACTGGACCATCTTCGTCGGCGGTTATCCGGTTTAAAAACACCCAGGGTTTTTTAGCCTTATATAGCGGTGGGGCCCGATTAGCCGATAAATCAGTCAATCCATCATATAGATCCGAACATGTCCCAGCCTCAGCCCAGAATGGATTTATTAGGTGCGGCGTGGCACAAAATATGGTTCATGTCAAAAATAAATCATCAATTTTTCGTTATTTTATAAATTTAATACTAATTTTAAAAAATAACAATTTATCCCTTATAAAATTTATTTATAACAAATTTATTATGCCGTTACCTTTCATTAATGAAATCCGTTTGAATTGATGACGTGACAAGAAAAACGTAACAAAAATACTGATGTGCAGAGAGAAAAATTATTGACTTAGCATCGAGTAAGTGTCCGATTGTTTATAAATCATTTGAAGTTAATTCAATTTAAACTACTAATTTAATTAAATTAAAAAAATAAAAAATATTAAATTATTTGATAATTAAAAATTTTAAAATTTTAATTGAAGTAATAAAAACAAAAAGCAATATTGGGAGAGAAAAGCCAATGAATTAAAACTTTTAAAAATTAAGAATGTTATTGGGAGAGACAAGAAAGCACGACATGGTAATAAGCATTGCAACTCTAATTGAAATCATTGCTCACTAAGATCGACACTATGACCAGAAGCAAAAGTGTGAAGATTTCTATTGCATCATCTTCCATAGTAAGAAGTGGTACAAATTTTATATTATTACCATCATAAAGTTACAGCCTAAATTTATAGCTCATGGAATCAAAATAATCTTGAGTGAAGATTTTTGACATGCCATTTGTGAAAGGACGATGATTACCGATTGTTTAGATGAGTTGACCTAGAAATAGGGGAGTGTTACAAAAGCATTATTAGGTCTCTTTGAAGTAAGAACAAAGACTTATAAATAAGCATTGATAGTATTGTTGAGATAAACAATTGGGTTATGCAATTTAAAATTGAAATTATGTTGAGGAATAAGGAAATCCAAATGTTAGGAAAGGAAATGGCTAAATTAAGATTTAAATATGTTAAGTTACAAATGAAAAATAAAAAATTAGTACAAAAGATTAGAAATTTTAAGAGATACAAAAAGTGTAAAGTGTGTATTATATTATAAAGTTTCATTGTTGTCATTGTTGTTATTGTTGCCTTTTATTTGTTGATGCTCAGTGGTAATAGAAAAATTATGTATTTGTCATAACATTTTGAATAAGGAAATGTGAGAGTTTTTATTGTAACAACAATGTTATTATAAGTTGATTGTATATTTTGTGGGAGTAATAATTAACAATGCATAATTATGGTTTATGAAACAAAATATTCTTAACAACACCAATAATCTCTTATACAATTTATATACAATTTATTATGATCTTTTATTGAATAAACAATACAAATGACTATAACTTGATTTTATTTATATAACATATAAAAGATATATTGTTATGTTTCTATATTATTAAAAGTAACAGAATAATTCATATATCAATTACAATCAATAAGAATAGTCAGTGGTTTCCCAAAAAGAAATATGTTATCTTTAATACGTATATATTACATAATCAACAAACTTAGATAAAACACAAAAGATGAAAAATTATGTGTACTATCTTATTAGATAGCAAAAAGTTTACCAAATAAGTTATTCAAAAAGTTAAAAAAAATAAAGTGCCTAAATAGAAACATTCATCTTTATTATTGTTTAAGAATACTATTAATAGCTATCTTAATGGTATAACCTTGGAGATTTGTTTGGACTTTATTTAGTATGCTTTGGTTGTATACTTGTTATATCTCTAGTAACTGCATTTGCATTTGTAACTATTTGTGAAACATTGGTTTAGACTTAGTTAGGTGTGAAAACTAGAGTTATAGGTGGAGTGGATGGTATCTAAATTATGTAACACAAAACTAGTTAATAAACAATAGAGGAGTATAATCTTAAGTCTCATATTAGAATGTAACTTTACCCTCATATACAAGTTTCTTGTCTCTATTGCATGATGAATTCCAAAACCCTATTTCACTTGTCTTTTTTCTTTTGTAACTTGCTTGTTATATGCCAAAGACAGTTGATTTGCCTATAGATAGGTCATAGTTTTTCTAATTCTCCCTTTAATTTTTGTAAAAGGTTATCTTAACTAAATTGGTGGGGTTGAACCACTTGTTTGGGAATTAATGTCTTTCCTTGGTCTTTTTTTTTTTATTTTTTGGCCTATAATAATACAATAAAGAAACAATAATTGTTTTCCATACACTACCCTATTAAAAAAAAATAAAGCAGCCAAAAAATTCAAAGATTTTTACTTATTAACCACACTTAGTTTGAATGTTTACCATTAATCCCATTTATTAATACTTCTTGACCTATATTAGTACTTATTATACCATGTTCCTCACTTGTTTGTACTTGTTGACTTGCATTAGTAGCCTTTTTTAGGTTTTTCCTTTTTTTTTAGCCACATCCACAAATAAAAATGAAAGAAAGCATTATAAAATATCCTAAAAAAACAACAATAAAACATAATAAATCTAAAATTTGTAATTATGGGTTTGATTACTTATAGAATTAGAAGACAATAGAACTGGCATTTAAAGTTTAGTCCTTAGACATCCTCTTCTTTTGTGACCAAAATCCATGCATCGTTTACATTTCATTTTCACTCCAGCCCTCGATAGATGTCTATGCCATATAGGAGACTCATCTTTGTCCCACCTCCTTGCCTTTTTAGTCTTATTAGGTATAGTTCTAAATGATGGAGGTAACATGATACAATTCTTAACTATTAGCCATATTTTATGCCTATTTAATGGCTCCATAACATAGGTATATGCACTCAAGTATGTTATTTTTTTGTAATAATGATCAACAAAAGTCTCAAGGTTTAGCCTTTGATGATTTATACATGTCACATCATGCTTACAAGGAATTCTAATCAAATCTCATTCTCTACAGCTACAACTTGAAATGTTTAAGTTAATAATGAACTTGTCATTAGAACCTTGTTTTCTTCCTTATTATCCAGCAGCATGTATGTGTATCAAACAATGACTTCAGCATGCATAAATTCACCAAGTATAACCAATAACATGTTTAACCCCTATTTTATCATCACCCATATCTAACAATGTAATTACATAACCATTGAGGATTGTATACCTCTTGATGTATTCTTTAACTTGTTTAGGACTTTTATACCTCATCTTGGAACTAAACTCTAAAACTCTATAATCACAGATTGGTTTTACACACTTTATACCTCTTTTTTCTTTCTATTCTCTGACTATTAATATCTAAATCATCTTCCTTACTCATCACAAGGGTCTTTACCTCTTCATTAAAGTCTTTATATTTACTCTATCATCCAAATTGCTCATCAGTGCAGTGCACATTATTTCCATTTTTATTTACTGGCCTTTGAGGCACATTGTATATTGGTTCAACATATGCTTCATAGTCATTTACTCTTTTATTCCTCATTTCCATCTTTTTCTTTCTTACATTTATATACTTTTTATCATCTATCAACAAATCATTATCCTCTAGCTCATTATCAGTGTCATAATCCTCATTAGGAATAAAGTTAAGATCATCTTTGTCTGAGTTACCCTTTCTTATCACATCACCTTTAATGTTGTCATCATATCATTGATCATGTTGGGGTATATCACTTGGTTGGGTATCAAGTTCTTTATGTGTCATAAACTCTTACTCAATCACATTCTCTCCTTCTATTTTTTGCACTTATTTAGTACAATTAATGATAACATATTCATAAGATTGTTTAACTATTTCATTTACCTCTTCATCTTTTATATCATGTTCACGATCTTCATTTTATGTCCCTTCATTAACCTGTATCTCCACAACTTTTCCCACACCCTCTTTTTTGACCATGAATTATAGTTTGAACTTTACCATTAAAACATAGCGATTGAGTGTCACCAATTATTTATGCCTTATCCACCTCATGTAAAAGATAAATTTACATATTGTCCTTTCTTAAATTAACCATATTTATCAACATCAACATCAATGGTATATTTAAGGTCCTACTTAGTGACTTAAGATTCTCAACAATATGGAAACTTATACATGTAATCAACAATATTATTGTATATACATGTAATCAATAATATTATTGTATACATACTTCTTTACTACAACTTATATGTTTAACATAGATAAATAATCTACATTAATGGTTTTAAGTACTTCATGTTAACCATTAACATATTGCATCTCAAGTTTAAGTTTCATGATACCACTATGATAAATTATTATATTAATCAACATTCTGCAATGTTAAATAATGACTTAAAACTCTAACTTACAGACAATTATCCATACATTAATATAGTTATACCTCATGTAGCATTTTATAATGTAAGATCACAATGTCGCTTTATGAAATACTAGATTAACAAAAAGAAAAAAAAAAGTCCTGATGTGACAAACCCTTATTCCAATTTCACATTCCACAAAAGTTGCTATAAAAATTGTCCTTTATAATTATTAGCTTAATAAAATAAAAAAACCTTAATTTGCTAAATCCTTATTCTAGTTTCATATCTCAAAATGTTCATTGTAAAAAATTCTTTTCATAATTATTAAAATAACAAAAAATGTCCTAATATAATTTTAGCTAATTTCACTTTCATAACCTTAAAAGTTTTAGTTACTAACAGTTTAATCAAAAGTCACAATTTACTTTAAAAAATAGAACAACACCTATTCCTTATGAATCAATGTCTGTTCCTAAGATGACTATCAAAAACAATTGTTAGGAACTACGTCTTCTTTTAGTTCATAGTTTTTCTTACAATGTATGATAACATCCTCTATCAAGTAACTTTATCTCTCTCTTTCTCTCTCTCTCTCTCTTACATTTTTGGCTAACTAATCAAAGCTACAACTCCTTGGATATCATTACCTTCTCCTTTTTTCCTTTTAGCACTCTTTTTAATTTTTTAGGATTTTGATATGTTGGTTTCCTGATCCCATTTTTGGTTGTTGTTTTTCTTCAACAAATTAAAATAAAAAAAACCCTTTTTTTTAATTTAAGGGTCATATTAATAATTTTTATTTTTTTAATTTAACTAAATTAATGGTTTCCATTGGGCAAAGTCTAAGCTCAAAACAACTCATGGAATGTTGGGCACTTACGTGGCATTGAATCAACCACCATTGTCTCTCCTCATCAGCACTGTTGTTATGTCTTCTTATAATGTCATTAGTTTAGACAAATTTCGTCAATGAAGTGTGATGACGTATTAGATTTGTTACAAATTTTTAAAATTAGTACTAAATTTGTAAAATAACAAAAAGTTGATGATTTTTTTTTTTCGACATTAGCCCAAGAAAATGTGATAAAATAACATGTATAGATACAAATAAATACATAATAATTTTATATAATATATAAAATATTTATATTATAAATTTTTTATATAATATAGAATAATTTTGTATAATTTATATTATTTTACTCTATATCTCTTACATATCATATAAAATATTATTCATATAATATAAAATATTATGTACAGTATAAAAATATAAGAGTAACTATATGATTATAAAATTTTATAGATATAAATAATTACAAAAATAATTTATATTATATAAATAATATTTTATATAATATAATAAATATTTATTATATTAAAATAAAAATTTTTATGTTAAATAAAATATAATTTTTAGTATAAAATATTTGATATATATCATAAATTATTTTTTCTAATAATTTTTGTTCACAAAATTTGCATTCACTAAAAATTTTTTAAAAATATTTTGTATTTATTTATTTTTATGAGATTGCCTAATTGAAAGATTAAATTTGACAAAGGAAGAAATAATACATTAAAACGCGTAAAGAAAGATTGGAAGCCGAGTGTAGGATTCCAATTTCCAATAATACCCCCCATAAACTAAACAAATCTCTTGAAGGCAAGGCAATGTTTTTAAATTAGGACTGAACTGATCAGGCGGGTTTATAAAATTGAAAACCAAACTTTAATTCAGCCTAATATGTCCTAAAAAATTGTTAACTTTGAAAATCAGTAACTAAATCAATGAACCAATTAATTAGACTTTAAATCCATGAACTAATTACAATTTTTTCAATTCAATTACTTTCCAAAATTAGTAAAAGATTAAATAGATAATAAGTTTTAAACTTATATCTAATTTTTGTCATTGGACAAAGAGTGATTATATGAATTTTTTTCATATCTTGATTTTTTTAAAACATAAAAGTTTCATAATTTTATAACTTTTTTTCTTTCTTTTTTTTAAATTATGAATAATAAAAATTAGAAAATATTTATATAATATATTTATTTCCATTTAAATGAAATTATATATAATATTATATATTATCTTATTTATATTAAAATATTTTATTTTATAACAAAAAATATATATTATTTTAAAATAAAAATATATAAATTATAATATACTTTGTATTGAATTTATTTAATTTAAATTACTTATATCTATTAATATATTATCTTAATTAATTTTTTAATCTTATTATATATATATATATTTATATATTTATATATTTAATATTAAATAGTAATATTATCAATTTAATTTTAATTAAATTTTAAATATTTAATTTTTTTAATTCGATGGCGGACTTGATTTTTTTTTAAATTTTGAGGTGAAGTTAGAAAAATGAAAAGTTCAGCTACTATGACAAGGGCAGAATCGGCATAAGGTACCCGACAGACAGTAAGCAAACCGACCTCTCCTACTCGCTCGCCCATAAATAAGGGTATCGCGTCGGCTGGATGTATCTGTAGCAGCTGCGCCTGGGTTCCGTGGTCTGTCTTCGAAAAACCCTAGCAGTGGGTATTGTCAGCCGGCCGCCCCTTTCGATTCGATTCGATTGGACTGAGCTAGTTATTATTAGGATTGAAGATTTGTAGTGTCTGTTCAGTGAATCAACCCAATCTGTTGTTTTCCTTGTGAAAAGCTGTGGAATAGTTAACTATCAGGGGTGAGTTTCTGGTGAGATGTCACGGTGCTTTCCCTACCGGCCTCTGGCCTGCCCGAGAGGCGCGGAGAGTGGTGAGGCCGTGAGCAAATCAATCAAGGTTGGTTGAGCAAATTTTGCTCTTTTTTATGTTTTTTGACCCGATTTTCCATAACCTCCCCAAATTGGTTTTGTCATGAATTTGGATTGAATCTCAATCTTGCTGACAACTTTTTACCAACCGAATCTCTTTACATTCACCTATTTTGAACTAAGCTGATACCTGGGTTTTGGATTAAGATGTATGTGGTATTGGTTGCGCTGGTTCCCATTGCCCTGTTATTGCATTGAATCGGATTTCTAGCCTTGTGTGCTGCGAGGAAATTGATGATTTTAGACAATTGCTCCATGGTATTATTAGTATAACAATATGCTAAATGCAGATAGACTTTAATGGTGTGCGGTTAAGCTGGGGTTTCAAAGATTATTACAATGAAGTTGATTCAGGTCTTTCTTTTAGTTTAAGCATGGCTTAAACGTGCCATATAAGATGCATGTGCATGATATGCGCCGGATTTATTTATTGCTTTTTCCACAATTAAGGTTTCCTGGTTTCTCTAGGTTTGTGTATCTGAGTCTTGCATAAATCAATTGTTGTTGCATTTTTTGGAAGAAAATTTTCAATTTTAAGGCAGCAGAAGGATGCTTGTTCCCTATTATATTGACAGGTCATTTGGGAGGCCAAAAAAAAAAAGTGTAAATGGTATTTTACCTTTTGTTTCCAGAATGTGGTAGAATTGAGATTAGGATAAGGGGTGGGTTGCCAAAGATCAATGCGGTATCTGGGTTTCTCAAAATTAATTGAAAGTACCCAAATTCACTCCTTTGGTCATTCTTACTTCTTTGGTCTTCTCTGGACATCTATTTCTAAAATTGTTATTTTGGCACACATAAGCTTCTGAGCAAGAGGGGGAGGAAGGTCATAACTGAACACCATGAATACCAAAGGGGCAAAACGCAGAAGAAACAGAAAAGGAAGGATAGGGAGAAAAATCAGGAAGGACGATTTTTAATCAGGTTCAAATGTGACAAAGGTGGCAAAGGCCTGCTGCCAAAGCAAATAGAAGAGGAAGCTGAGAAGAGTGATCTTAGTGAGGAATATGGGCAGCCTCTTCCTTCTCAGAACCTATACTATTTCTCTGAGACTTTTGAGAGTGGAATTAAAGGGAAAAAGGATGATTTAACATCTGATGATGTCCGAAGTTGTGGTAAGTTATGGCTTATCTACTGGTCATATGGGTCCAATGAAAGGGTTTTAGCATCTCTTGCTGATGTTTATAACCTTTTACATTGTTCTGAATCAGGGAACATCATTCGCATTCGTCTGCCATTGCAAAAGAATGCAGAGCCCAATGTGTCGGTCAGGGGCAAAAAGTTGTGCTCTACCTCTGGGAGGCCAGATTCTTCTTATCAGCAGCAAGTTTTACATGACAGACCTAGTCAAGAACACTGTTCTTTGGTTAACTTGAAGGCAAATCCCATTATAGAGGAAACCAATTCTAGACCAGAGAAAGCACCTAGCATTTTGGATGTTGGGAGGAATGATGAAACAAACTCTTGTACTGAGTTTCATGAGAATGTTTCACCGACCCCTGAATCACTATTTAAGACACTAATTGAGGATTGGGTTCCACCACCTATGCAGCTGCCACAAACAACTTTTGATGATGATGATGATTGGCATTTTGGAGCCAAAAGGCAAAAAACATGTGGGCATAAGAGATTTAAAGCTTATGGTGGAGTGGATCATGAGAGTTGCACTTTGTGGCCACGAGTTTGCTACTTGACCGAAGCAGATTTACATGTGTTGCCCTATACAATTCCTTTTTAGTGTTATAGAATGCTGCCATTGTTAAAGATTTTGAGATATTCTTGGCGGTGATTACTTTTTGTAGTTTGCACCCTGACAAGGCAACAGGGTGAGTTTGCGAGGTAGGATAACGTTAGAACGGCTCAAGATGTATAGAGAGAGTTCAAATTATTTATAAATATTCTTTGCAATCCAAGTTCTGTTTCTCCAATTACCCTTTTTGTTGTTTACATAACAATTATACCTTTAGGTGCGATGCTTTTGGACAATGATTAATTCCTGCATCAAGTTCAGCGGAAATATTTCGAAAAGAATTGGAGTGTATAAATTATTTATTTATTAGCAATGTAATCAGAAGTCATAATTCAATCGGTGACAATAAAAGTGAAGTTAGGCGGATCCACAAAAATTGTCACGAACACTTCTTTTGTGTTCTCCAAAGTACGATGCCAATGCCAGCCTTAGCTAATCATCGGACATCTGAATGGCATAATGCCCTTTCACATTTTCCTAGTCATTATCCTTCATCAAAACACACATAACTTCTTTCCGGATGCCAAGCATCTGCTTGAGCTGCAATGAAGCAAGAAGGCAATTCGGGAACACTGAACAAAAGGCCTAGAAACAAAGATCAATCTTTTTGTGCTTTTAAGTAGTCCTTCAATTTCAAATGGTGCGTTCTTTCGTCTATCTGTGGCGCGATGTCAAGCCTGCTCTCTGGTTCAGCGTCCTCGTTCCAGCCCTTAATAGTAAAATTTGAGCACGGCTTGTGATCAAATTCTGGGACTAGGTCATCAACGCTCATGTTATCCGATTCTCTCAAACCATTCCTGTAGGATTTGGCCCACTCTTTTCCATCCTTCTCACCCCTTAGCAGCTGCAGTACCTGAAACGGGTACCGGATGAGTAAGCCACTCATGTTGAACCTGAATAGTTAATTACTAAAGAAAATTGAATTGAGTTATGCAGGCCACGGGGACATATTTATGTAGATGAACTATCTATCATAGTTTATTTGCCAATTGCCATGCAGGAGTTGAAGAGACAAAATTTTGAGATTTAAAAGAGAAGATATTCTATAATATTGACCACTATATTGATTCTACTTCAGAATCAGAGACATGAAACAATCACAGGGTTTAGTGCTAGGCAAAGAATTGTTCCAGTACCTCGCTCACTTTGGGTCGCAATCTAGCTGACTTTTTGGTGCAGAGGGTTGCAGCAAGAACCATCCTATGCATTTTATCAATGTCAAAATTCCCATCCAACCTTCTATCCAGTAAAGCATCTAGATTTCCACTCTCTAGCAATGGCGTTGCCTGGATTCGCAGCCATGCAAGCCTCCTGTGAATCAGATTTCATGGGGAGAAAAAAAAGAAAAAAGAAAAAATAGAGGAACTATAACAAAATTCTTACCCACTTGACCAGGCTTTGTCGTGCTTTTAGATTTTTGGAAGTAATTGCCTTTTTTCCCGTTATTAGTTCAAGGAGCACCACACCAAAGGCGTAGACGTCTATTTTGTCACTAACCCTTCCGTGCATGAAATATTCTGGGGCTAGATATCCGAAAGTTCCCACAACATCACTGTGTATCAAGTGGGTCGAGTCTGCAGGTCCCCATAAAGCGAGTCCAAAATCTGATAGCTGTGCACATATACATCATCAGTATATATGACTCTCTTTCTTGTTTTAAATTCTTTTTTTTTTTAATTTTCTTCTGTATTGTCGGGGATTTAATTTGCCTAAATATTGGTTTGAAATGCAAGAATTATTGACTCTAATATTCACCTGTGGCTGAAGCTTCTTGGACAGAAGAATGTTAGAGGACTTGATATCTCTGTGAATAACAGGCCGAGAACATTCATGGTGCAGGTAATTTAGGGCCTCAGCAACTGCAATGGCTACTTTGCATCTCACCTTCCATGGCAACGCAGACTTCTTTCCCTGACCTGTTTTACAGTTGAATTAGGATTAACACACCAATCACTGTGTTATCTCGCCTCCAACCATAATGAAAAGAAACTTGCCTTGTAGACTTTCCTCTAAGCTGCCTTTGGGCAAGAAATCATAGACCAAAATTAGATGATTATTCTCAATGCATACACCAATTAGAGGTGTGATGTACTTATGCTTTAACAAAGACATGATCTCCACTTCCAAGGAGAAGTCATTCCAGGCTTCATTGTATTGCTTTAACACCTTTACCGCCACTTGCTTGCCACTCGAAAGCATTCCTTTATATACATTGCTGGACCCTCCCTCTCCAATCAAGCTTCCTGGTAGAAAATGAAATTCCAGTAAATAAAATTTTGTCAAGTAAAACATAGAGTTCTGTTACTCTAGGCCCCATCTAAGTTGGCCTCACAAAGCAGACGTCTTTAGAAAGAAAATCGGCTGAACCTGAGGAGAACTGGTTTGTTGCATTGTTTAGCTCATCATAGTTGAATTTCTTGCAGCCAGATGAGTTCAACTTGAGGATAAGGTCCAACTTGTTTGGCAGCTTAACTGATGCTGGTAAACAGGTGTCGATAGACTTATCTTCATAACTACAGCTCTCTTCATCCACGCAACTTTCTGCTTCCCCTAAAGCAAAGACAATTTGGGATTTCGGAGTGGCTGGTGTTGACTCATCGGGTAAACTCATTGCCCGAGGAACTGCAGGTATTTCTCGAGCTTCGTATTCCTTCAAAGCATCGAAAATTGTGGGAATCTTCGTGGTCAGAAGAGGCCAACCAGGTCTTGATTTTGCTGATTGTTTTGTAATTGTGAAAAATGAACTAGAATTCTTATCATCTATTTTCCTACAGTCGTCTAATGATTCTTTTTCACTGACATCAATCTGTTGGATTGTTGTGTCTTCAATCGCGCAATCCTCAACAAAAGAGCCATCAGTTTTGCTTGCGAAAGCAAAGTTGGCTTCGTTTGAACTCGAATTGGTTTTGTTTGCCTGAACTAGTCGAGAAGATCGCGTAGGCAGGCTCATAATCCATTCAACTACAGACATGCTTCTTGCCTTCGATCTTCTCGTTTTCTCAACAAGTGGCCAACCGAGAATTGACTCTGGAAGCTCTCTTCGGATTACAGAAATTGATCTCTGGCAACAATTATTGTCTTTCAAGACACCGTTTTCACCCATTAATACATCTCCGCAGCTTGGAACTGCGCTTGATTTGATTCCGGACAAGGAAAATGTCTTATCTTTGCTTAAATCAGTCATCGGGTTCAACCTTAAATCCTGAAGGCAATGAACTTCGGAAAGAAATAAGTACAACTCAAAAAAGTTTTGGGTTATACCAACATATAACAAGCTAGTTCAGAAAGCAAAGACAAGGAAAAGCGAATATGGAGATTCAGGGAGCAAGACCTGAATTGGGTCTGCAAATGGGGACTCAAGTGGTTTGGTAGCTCGTCGACTGTTACAAGGTCACGGGACAGACATTATGTGCAAGTGATGGCCTTTTCTTCAAATCCTGCCTTGATGAAGTTGTCCTCCGAATCATTATTTTCCTTATTCCAGGCCTGAACATATCTCTAAGCTTCCATGAAAGAGAGAAACTCAAATCTGTCAGCTCCACCTACCCTATCATATCGCATCACACCAGCATCTCCGCGATTTTATGCTACCACGTTGTTCAACCGTTTAATAGTCATATCTCGTTACGGCCCTCCGCCACAGTTATTCCGTACATGAACAAATCACCTGATTTTTCTATTTAAGCCGCCATTAAAAGTAGAATTACAAGACGAGGTGACGGCACTGACGAGCTAAAGTTGTAACAAACTCTAATGGGGCGGGGGTCCTAGTCCTAGTTGTTTGCGTGTTTAGACCAAAAGGACGACCAATGAAGAAACAGGAGACCGCATGATTAAATGAACTACCGAATTAGGATTTAATATAAAGACTTATATAAGTCGATAAGGGTCATATTTCTGTTCTTTTCTGATGTTTGACCGTAACAATCCTTGTTTTCAACCAGCCAATTTGTTTAGACTTTCCGCAAAACGTCACTACCGATTTGGTTCACCTATTCTGACCAACCGATATGAAGAAGGCGGCCGCGCCAGAAAGAGCCCGGCTCTTGTCATATTGTTAAAAGCCAAGATCACAGAAAGAGCTGCGTAACCTGGGCTTTGAGACGGCTGAGAGAGTTTGGCCGAAGACGGATACTTGGTGGCGACGACTTTGGAGCTCCCCTGTTGGACTGAAAGAATAGGTCAAAAGTAAAATAATTATTTTAAATTATATATTTAATATTATTTTTATTAAAATAAAATTTATTTTGTAGATATATAACTAACTTAGAACAAATTATTTTATAAAATAAAATAAAATACACTTAATTGTAATTTATATTATTAAAATCAAATTTTTAATAAATTTAGTTATTATTTAAAATCATTTTACTACAAAGTTATATTTTTCTATATCTCTTCACTCTTTTCAATTAAAAAAAATTATCATATATATATATAACAATTTAAAAGTTATTTAACTAATTTTTTTAACGTTTAATAAATATGTTTATTTTAACATATTATTTATAAAAAAAAAAACTTTTAACACTATTAAATAAACTAAAAGATATATTTTAATTTTTATTTTAAAAATATTCTAATATCTTGAACCTTAATTTTATATATAGCAATTTAAAATTAGACATATTACAAAAGACTTTATTCAACAACTTAAAGTGGACTATATAGAGATTATTGCACTTATAACTAGATATGACATTATAAAACTATTGCTTGCAGGTGTTACTCAAATGTAATAGTTTTTACATCAATTGAATGTTAAATTAGTATTTTTAAATAGTAAGTTTTAAGAGAAAATTTATATTAATCAATCTAAAGGCTTTATGAAATCAAGTTAGGAGGACAAGGTTTATTTTTAAATAAGACACTTAATGGTTTAAAATAATCACCTAGAGCCTAATATTCAAAAATCCATGAATACCTAATCAGTGTTGGCTTTAGCAAAAGTTTCAGTAATCCTGCTCTTTATATAAGTCATGAATAAAGTGAATAAAGGCATTTTTATATATGTATCAATCTATGTAAATGATCTCGTGATCATTAGAGACTCTCTTAATTCAAAAAGGTCATAAAGAATTAGTTTGATATGACTAACATCGATAGTATGAGTTACTTCTTTGCTCTAAAAATTCTACAATCAAAATAAGGAATTCTCATATATCAAACCAAGCATATTAATCAAGTGTTACAAAAGTTTAAATTGATGAATTGTAAAAATTTTATTGTCCCTTTAGCTCTTAGAACCAAACTTTCAAGAAAAGATGGGTCAATTAAGGCAAATGACCGTTTTTATAAAAGTCTTATTGGCTATTTGCTTTATCTTTTAACAATAAAACCAAACATCATGTACTCAATAAACTTGCTATCTAGATTTATACACTCTCTAGTGAGACTCACCTTAAGGCAACTAAGAAGATCCTTAAATACATTAAGAGGGCCACTAAATTTGGTATCATGTTTGACAACAACAAGAAATGCAATCTAATTGGTTACACTAATAGTGATTGGGCAGGGCCACTTAAAGACTTGAAAAGTACATCTAGTTATATGATTTTCTTTAGATCTACAACTGAAATTGAATATATTGTTACTACTTCTATTGTAAATCATGTCATTTTGATCAAAAATATTCTTACTAATCTAAGATTCAACTAGTCTAAGCCAACTATTATCTTTTGTGACAATTAATCAATTATTGCAATATTCAAGAATTTAATCTAATATGGTAAAACAAAACATTTTAATGTCAAACTATATTTCATAAGAGAGACACAAAAGAATGGAGAAGTTAACCTAGTATATTACAATACAAAAAAAATCAAATTACAGACATTCTAATTAAAGGTCTACATAAACAGAAATTTGAAGAATTAAGAAATGCAAAAAGGATGCAAAATAAGAGCACTGAGTGAAGATCTAATGGTGCTCTAATTTTACAGACAAAGGAGAAGTTATTGTTATATTTGAAAAGTAATTATAACAATTACTCTAACATTCAAGAAGTTAGTTGCAATCTCTTGTATTAAGATTTATGTTTAAAAGGCTTAATTTGCATTTCAATTTTGTTTTTGTATAAACTAACTTTAGAGATCTTACATAATTCAAATTTCAATTCGAATTTGTATAAAAGTTGACAAGTACAACAAATTTGTAGTTGAATTTTGTAATTTGAAATCCTTGCATAAAAAAAGGTTTAAAATCAATGTACAGGTGATCATTTGTAGAGAGATGTTTCTAATTATCTTTTAAGTCTTCACATTTTTGCTTACTGGCCCCTTAATTTGCATAAAAAAACATTTGCCTTCTATCATAAGTGACCACAACCTGCATTTGAGTTCTATGCAAAATAACCAATAAATGAAATGCTCACATTTTCAAACACTATATTTAGCCTTGAGGGATAAGCAAAATAGAATTAGCAAAATTCAAGTTGTCCAACTACTTTTGGCAACATAATGCCATTTTCTAACACATCAAAAGCATTGGAATCTACTTTGATCATGCTAACAATATTACAAGTAGCAACCTTGGCTTTTGAAATAGCATTAATGTTTAGACAACTTGATTAAGAGCATTGTAAAATAAAAACCTTTTAAGTTTATTACACCATAAGACTATAATGAAACCCTAAAATGGGTTATTATGCCCTTCAGACTTGACTAACAATCCATTGTAGACAATATTGACAATTAATGTAAATGCTTTTGCTCCATTTGTAAGGTAATGACTAATAAGTGTGCAAGAATACCAAAAAAGCAAGGTCCAAGCACAAAACATTATTGCATATGTGAAGCCAATACCAACTCTTTTTGCAATCCATCCCTTCTTTATTGCTCTAAATGCCTTTTTAAAGGACTTAGAGTACTATGTAATTGCTTTATCCTTTCCTATAGATGAATATATAGTGCAAATTTGCAAAATAACCTAATATATATGAAAGGTTGACATAGAGAAAAAGCACGCAGTTGCCAGTAACAAATTAGCAAAAATAATGCAAAGCATGACCTATCCATATCATAAAGATACAATGGGAATGATATCAAACAAGACAAGTAAAACATTTTTGTCACAAACATGTCATTGTTCTATACAAGTGATTATTAGTTCAATTACTTATAACCTATTACATCATGCATTAGGATTACGTCACTTGAGATGAGAGACATGATGTTGAAATCTCTAGCTTCTATATCAAAAAAATCCATATCCTTTTTCCAAAACAGATTAAAGATACTTTAAATGTAAATTAGTTGTATGCCTCTCACTAATTTGCATCCAAAATGCAACACCTACAAGGCAGTATTAGTTTTATACCAAGTGTAGTACATTAATTAATGTACCTTTCTAATATCATGCTTGAAAATGAGAATTATACCAATCCATGATACAAATATTATGAGTCCCAAGTAAACCAGATAAAACGAATTATGAAAAAAAAAAAAAGACACTCTCTCACTTATGATTCATTTGACCTTTTTTTTAGTTAAATTAGATTACTAGGTATTGGTTTTAAAGAACGGAGAGCAAAGTGCATGAAGCTGAAAATGTGGCATTGATGATGCAAAGTTGCAACAAATGATGTTTTTGACAAAAAATAGAAAAATTGTAAATGAAAAAAATGTAGTAAAAAAGCTTATTGCAAAGTTATAGTAAAAAAAAAAGGTACAATAATGACTTCTTTTACTTTTATTAACCATAAAAGTCTCATTATATAAAGGAATTTTATAAGTTTAAATACAAATTTAAATCAAACTTTAAAATTTAAATTTAAAAAAAATTGACAATTTTTACAATTTTAATTCAAGTTTCTAATTTCAAAGAAATTTAAACTTAAATAAAAAAATAAAAAAATTGTAAATAAAAAAATAGTAAAAAAGCTTATTGCAAAGTTATAGTAAAAAAAAGAGGTACAAGAATAACTTCTTTTACTTTCATTAACCATAAAAATCTCATTAAGTTCAAATACAAATTCAAATGTAAATTTTAAAATTTAAATTTAAAAAAAAAACTAACTTCTTTTACAATTTTAATTCAAGTTTTTAATTTCAAATAAATTTAAACTTAAATACAAAAATACATATTATTTATTTAACTACATTTATTTTTTAGCATCTTTTTATAACTATTATAATTAAAATTGAGTTTTGGAAGGAAAAGCTTGAGAATGCAATAACACCAATTCTTACAACACTCATCCTTAGTGATATTGCATTAAATCAATACTTTTGTTGAAAAATATAAATTTAATTTGAGTCTCATGAGTTTTGCTCCTTTGTCATAACAAGAAGTTAAATTTCGGTGGAAAGAACTTAAACATAAAGTTGGAATTTCAACTTGGCTGCAAAATTCCTACCCTATGGTTCTTTATCACTCCTTAGTGATGTTGCAATTTCTTTTTACCTCTCTAAGTCTGTTGGTTTATTAAAAATGGAAATATGGTATGCTTTTTTAACTAACAAACTTCATAAACAACTCATCTTTCTTTAATTTTAGGTAGATTAGTCATTAAATGTGTTTGACTCATTTTTTGAAACCAAACTTCAAATATTTTTGGCTTCTTAAGAACCTTTAAGTTTTTTTTTTTATTTTAAAACCAATTTTTAATAAGTGTTTGCCTTTTTTATTTTTCTTCTTAAAGTCATTGAGGATATTTAAAATATAGTTCATTAGTTTTTTTTCTCTTCTTGAACTTATACAGGGTTTTCAACTGTTCCAAAATAAGTTGTAGTGTAAGAAAACAAAGTTTTCCTATGAACAAAAGAGGGTTTTATTGCTTTTACAAATTGTAATTATCTAAGAAAAATAGAACTTGAAAATTCCAAAAGTCATTTGCTGATTTTACTTTAGTCCGGTGGAGACATTCTTGGTTTTATACTTGTCATTCAACTGTTTAAGTCACTTTCTTCTCTTTTTCACTAATTGTAGGTCACTAGGATACAACACTTCTCTAATACTACTTTGTTGGTTTTAAAGAGTGAAGAGAAAACTGTACAAGAATGATTATCTCTACTTTCATTAACCATGAAAATCTTATTATATAAAATATTTTACAAATTCAAATATAAATTCAAGTACAAATTTTGAAATTTAAATTAAAAAAAAAGTTGATAATTTTTATAACTTTAATTCAAATTTTTAATTTTAAAATAATTTAAATTTAAATATAAAAATACATATTATTCATTTGGTTGCATTTCTTTTTTAGTATCTCTTCATAACTATCATAGTTGAAAATTGAGTTCCAGAGGGAAGAGGTTGAAATTGCATGAGCACCAACTCTTCCAACACTAAGCAGCAGTCATCATCGGAGGTCTGACAAGCAATATCGGTCATAGCCTTTCTAATCTACTTGTGATACACACGAAGACATTTCATGGGGATTGGAAATTGAACTTTCAAGCGAATCAAGCATACGACCGAGAATAACTAAGAAAACAGGAAGGGCAGCACCATGTACGCACGCTGCAACACTTCCAAAAATCATCAAAAGGAAGTCAATTTTATCTGCAGCATAAAAAATACCGAAGAATGAAACTCTCGACTTTTTGTCCGACGGCTGATCCATTTTTACGAGTGAATTATCAGGGGGGAGCTCCTGAATTGGTTCCATTGTCAGAACTCTTGGCACAGAACAATGGACGAGAAGCATTAAAAAGCTGCTTGTTTCATGGAGTACTTGCACGTCTGGGAGGTTGAGCTGTCCATTTCCGCCAACAAATGTAAACTCCAAAAGGGCGGCTAGTCAGCCAAACAATTACTCTGGGGCTTTTATTATCTTTTGAGGTTTGTAGAAAACGTGGTCCAAACTGCTATAGCATAATTCAAAAAGGAGAATGAATTGAGTTTCCAAGATAGAAAATGAATTGAGTTTATTATGTTTAATTAATGTATGTATGTTCAATCTCAATTTTATAGAATAATAAAATAAATAACGTAAATTACTAAAATTAAATAAAATTAAAAAATGTGTGTAGTAATTTATAATATTTTAATTTAAATTAAAAATTTATATCTATTTTTAAAAATTCATTATTTAGAAATTTAATTTGACTAACTATTTATTTTTTTACAAAGTGAAGGTAAACTTTATTTTATATTGCCTTGATTTTGATTATTGCAAAATTTTTACAAAAATAATAGTTATTTACAAATTAAACACTAGTATTCCATTACTTTCTACTAAAATATTTTGAATCATTTCTTGATTTGAATTTGAAAACTCTTATTTTTTTACAACTTGTAACTTTTCTTTCATAGAACTCTTATTCTTAATATCTCTTTATTCTTTTTTAGAATTGTTCATACTAAGTACAATACAATTTTTCGAACTCTCTTTTTGTTTTTCAACTCACCCTTTACAAAAATATACCACAACCTTCTTATTAATAAAAACAACAAACTAACTATTGGCGATAAGTAGTAATCTAATTGATCAACTTATATACTATATATATTGGTTTTTATAGGAGTCATTGTAGTTACAAGTCTAATCGATCAACTTTAAATTTCTTATATTTTTCTGACTTCTCTTATATGTTGACTATCTAGTCTCTTGTATATTGACTAACTAGTCAATAATATAAGTTGATTAATCTAAATTTTAGTTTTTTTTCCTCTGTTCAGTCGATGGTAAGATCCACCAATTTCAAATTTTTATTAACTTTGAATATTTATAATTTTTTTTATCTTTTTTTAAAATCACTAACAATCTCACTTATTTTTTTTCTTAAATAGAAATTTAATAAAAAGTAAAATTTTTATATAATTATTGGTATAATATAAATTTAAAATTCAAATATCTTTTCAAAATAGTCATAAATTAAATAAAAAGTATCTAAATAAAAATAATATTCATCTAATAAATAATTATATCAATTAAATATTAAAAATATATCAAAATATAAAATAAAAGAATATAACATATAATTTTATTAAATGTTGTAATCTCTCAGTTGATTGCGATAATTTCACACTTTGGCTCAACATTACGCTACCGTAAGCATGTCTGCATATTGCAATTAAGTTGGATAAACTTGCTTAACCGACTTTTGTAGTTTTTCATCCTGTCACATTAGAGAGAAAGAGAGACCCATTTTTGGGGTGTTTTTTTCTTTTTTTTCTCTGTTGCTCTATTGTAGATTTCTGTTCTGTAGCCCTCTGAGATGGAGAGGGATTCGTTGGCTCTCCTCTCATGAATTTAAAGCAGTCAACACCATGTGCATCCACCAGTATAATCGGCATGTAGACAGATATTGACGATCGCCATACCGAAGTCCATGCGCCTGTGTACCAAAACCAATAGAAGCAAGGGACCGTTGGATGCATTTGAACCAGTCCAGCAACTCTTACCCGACTCCACTTTTGTTCGTATGCTATTCGTGACCGTGGACCAGAGACGCAGAAACATGTCTAATCCAATCGGTGTGAGTGATGATTGTTGCAGCATTTGAATCAGTCCAATCTGTCTTAAAGCTTTATAATTTTTTTTTTGTCTAATATAGTCTTGTTAATTCTTTCTTTATTAAATGGGTAATATAATACCTTTAGTTTTAGTTTTTTTTTGGGGGGGGTTTTAATTTGACTCCATTTTTGACAAAATTGTAATTTTTCAAATTTAATTCAATTCAGTCAAATACATTTTTTTTTTTTTGCCGTTTTGGCTAAATTTTGTCTAAAAATGAATTTGGATAGAATAAAAGATAAAGGTTTAAGACTCTTTTGATAAAGCAAAAGGTAATATAACTAAGTCAAAAAAAAAAAACCTAAATATTTATAACTTATTTAAAGCTTATCTAATTGTTTCAGTGTTATTCGTGACACCAGACCAAAAACTAACGAGTATACTATTCTCGCATTGGTAACTACTTGGGTTAGAGGTACGAAAGGTTTACTAAGATTTGTTTATTTATTTATTTATTAAGTGATACCACATATTGTAAATTAAATACATTGCAACTAGAGGTCAAGTTGAGCGGATTCCAATCAGATCGTTTGTGTTTGAATTATTTCAAATTCGATTTGGATTTAGGTTGACCCACATCTTATTAACTTACTATTTAAAAATTTATTTTTATTTTTTTATATATACTAATTTGTATACAAAATATACAGATTTTTATATTTTTTTATATACCAATTCTTTATTGTATCACCTAGGTTCAGGTTCACCTGCTAATTTTTTAATTAATTTTTTCACTAGTTTTTTTATATTTTATTATATATTAAAATAGGTAAAAATATATTATTTATTTAGTTATTTTTTTATATGTTACTTTACATCAAAAGTATGCAAGTATATTATATACATTATATGTATTTATATATGTATACAAGTATATAGTTATTTTTGTTAGATAGTTATTTCGTACTGATAAAAAAAAAAAGGAAAAAGATAGTTGTTTTGTTTGTTTTTACTTTTCTGATGCACAAAAAAAAAAAGAAAAGCAATTGATAAGAGATTTGCTAAAAAAAAAAAAGGGAAAAACCTCTATTGGGTTTAGGGATAATCTGTGATAGCTAAGAGTCTTGTGAAGAACAAGAGAGCGGGATAGAACAGGAAAAATAAAAAATAATAAAAGACTTACACAACGGCATAGATAGAAAATTTCTCAAAGCATCATAATATTTTTTCTTTATTAGAATTTTTTTTTAAAAAAAAACTTATATATATTAGTCTCTCAAAGCATCAAATTGGATCGAGGTACAACTAATAGAAGGAAGAATAATCTACAATTATCATTTTTAAAATCAAAGATATAAGAAATTACCACAATAAAAGTAAAGAAAGCAGAAAGTGTTTGTGCGTGGGAAGAAAGAGAAAGGAAGTTGAATACTGATTAGTATGTCGACACCATTCTCATTTTAATTAGTATACCATGGTTTTATGAGAAAAAATTTATGTGATCACAAATAATTACAAAACTTTTTTATATTGTATACTAAATATTTTATATTATATTAATATTTTTTATATATAATATATAAATTCTGCATAACTATTTGTAATTGCCACTTAGTTGGACCCTAATTTTCAAAGTTGAAAATGGATCAAATTTGAAGAGCCTAGCCCAATTAATTACTCAAAGCAACTAATATATTAAACTAACTAAAATAAGGGTCGGACAAAGCAGGTTTCGCAATAGTATTAACAGTACTAATTATTAATAATCCTTAAAACCACTTTGGATTTTAATGGCAGCATGCTGAACATCTATGGTAGAATCCTAAAAGCCCAAAACAAAACATAATTAGGAAGGAAATAATATTAAAGAAAAAAATGGCTAAGAAATGAAGAAAACCATATAAAATGCAGCAAACCTACTGAGGCAGACCTAATTAATAGAAAAAAAAAAAAAAGCGGAAGAAAATTGCATAAAAGATGTAATAAGAGATATTGTTATATTTATTAAATAATTTAAAATATAATTTCAGTATTATAGGTATACACTTGTGATTGAGATTCCACATTTCTGAAATAGATCAAAAACTAATTGTTGTATTTATTAAATAACTTTAACAAATAATTCCAATATATTTTAAGAAATCATGCTAAGAAAAATCATGATAGTTTCTTAGCAACAAAATGGTTTTTTGTTTCCCTAGCCAACTCAGAGAATTGATAATCTTTCTTCTTCTTCTTCATTTTTTTTTTTTTTAAGAAATTAGTTCAATCAGTCCGAGAATTTTTCATTATAAATAAAATATGAGATTTCAACTTTAGATTTCAATTTAAATTTTAAATTTTAAATTTAATAATCAGTTGATCTTCTTCCTTTCTTGCTTATTTGCTAATCCAATATTTTTCTTAATCAATCCAATGTAAGTCCATGCCTTCATGTAATTCCCGGTTTCGATCCATTCGAATTTGGAACTTCAGATTCAGACTGAGAAATAGGAAGATTCGCTCTCGGTGACCTGGCGTTGCCAAAAATGAAAGGATAAAAAAATAAAATAAATAAAATAAAAACGAAGTAACTAACATGGATGAAATAGGGCGGTGGATTCTGGTATGCTTTATTAATTTATTATTATTATTATTATTATTATTATTATTATCTTTTTTTGGCCTATTACAAAACTTGTAACACCGTCAACTATTAGAGTAATTTTATTTTTCATAAATTTTATTTTGTTTTACATGATTAGAAATCAAAACATAATGTTTAATTATTAAGGTATTTTTTAAAAGATTATTTTTTAAATATAAGCTCGCACTCTTGTTTTATTACCGTTGGCTTGGAACTTAGAGGATCCAAGATAAATACAAAAGTATAGGAGTAATAACATTATTATTAATTCAACAATACCGTCGAAAGATATCATTATTTGGACAAAAATAGAATTATTTTTATAAAAACATGAAAAGAAAACAATGAAAAAAAGTCCATTATTCGGTGCAATGCCTCGCTGCTCGTGTATTGTGTTTATGCACCACCGGTCCAAATAAAATAAGGCGGCGATCACAAACTTTCCTGATAGGAATGCCGAAGGATGTTTAATTTAATGATATTATTTATTTTTAAAATCAAGAGCACACACATCCATCTTCTTCGATCTTCAATTGTTACACAGAAACAACAGACTGCAAACCCCAAAGTGAAAGGCATTTCACCGGAGACGTAATAGTCGCCGGAGATTGTCTGTTGCCCCAGCATCGACGCCGGCTTCTGCCGTGCAACTGATCAGGTTCGGCCGTCTCACAGAAAATTTTGGCAACGGCAAACTGCTCGGGTGTGGAGATGGCGCGTGCACCGACCCTGAAAGCTTGTCCAAATCTTTTACACCAAGACTACGTCTACTTATACCATTAGGTGCTATTGATGATGAGAGTGACGACAGAACCTTGGAAACATCCTTTGGTAGATCGCTCGGGTCAGGTCCTAAATGCGCAGAGGATTCAACCACGTCATTGACCCGTTCGCGGTCTAGCCTTGGCTCCACTCTTTTCGTGGGTTGCTTTGATTTCTTAGGCGTGAGGGAACGATCCCTGTTTCGGCTGTTTTTTCTGGGAGTCGGGGGGCAAGAGAGGAGGCGGCGGCGGCGGCTTCGAGAGGAAAGGGAGCTTTGAGGCATCGAGATTGGGAGAGGAAGGAGAGGCGGCTGTTGCCGGTGATTCTGTGGATGAAACTGATAAAAAAGTGCTGGAAGTGACGGAGGGTAGGAGAAGGAAAGAGACGATGGAGGTGGAGGACTCAACAAGAGGCCTCCTCCACCACGGTTGGGGATGGGCCTTCTGTTCGAGAGCGGCAAGTTCTCACCGGATCTAGAAATGAAACTGCGAGCGCCGGGAGGGTTCCTCTTCGGTGGGTTCTTGACTTGCCGGTTATAAGGAGAAAGAGAGAGAGACTGACCTGCTTCTGCTGCTGCTGAGGACTGAACAAAAATTGCCTCCATGGCAAGGACGGTGAAGCAATACGCTAGCTAAAGAACAAATATAAACAAAAATTAATCTAAACGGCAATGCTAGACAAGGAGGGAAGAAGCGATCAATTGCCCGAAACTTTCTTCAAAACAAAGGACGTACCCCTTTTATTCTCTTAGATCAAGAAAGAAAATATTTCTTGTTTGAGAAGTTAAGATTTCACGAAAATTCTAGTTAAATCAAGCAAAGATGGAAAAGCAACTAATAACATGGATTCTCTTCAATGCTTCCTATAAATTAAGGATACATAGATCTCCTTGATGCGTAAAGAGAAAAGAGACAACAAAGATTTTCCCTCTCATCAACGGATCGTAGGTTAAATAATTTGATATTCACCATTCGCATTGTAGGTTCGATAATCTCAATGCTACTCCTCCTTTTATAGAACTCGGGCCTGCAACGGCTACAATTTTTGTTATGATTTTCTCTCTTTCTTTTTTCAAAAAAAAAAAGAAAAGAAAAAAGAAAAAGAAAGAAAAGAAAATGAGTGAAATCTGCGGCAACTGTGCCTAATGTACCGACAACCGTTGCGGTCGGTCGGGGCAACTGTTGGGCGGCAACCGCCAAATCGATGATGACCGTTAGATTATCTTTTTTTCGAAATAGCCGGACAGTGAACGTTGACATCTCCTCGGTCTCTTCGCAGTGGGTTTTGTCAGAAGACCACAAGAATCTTAAACCACACATGTTTTCAGAAAGATGGGGTCCACATGTTTTTTTAAAATAAATTTAATAATAATAAATTTAAATAAATATAATTAATTTTTATATTATGTATAGAATATTTTATTTTTGGTAAGTATTGGAAGTTTTTGAGACTTTTTTCGGATTTGTATTGTAAAGGAGTTTTTACTTTATTTTTAAATTTTTTTTAGAATATTGAGAGCTATTTTGAAAATCATTCCTGATTAAAAACTTGGGTATCAAATTTTTAGTTTTAAAATTTTAAATTTTAAATTTGTATACAATAATAGTTTTTTTAATTCTATATTTATTTAAGTAAGTTGAATTTTTGTGAAAATTTACTTTTTATCAAAATTTAATTTATGAGATAGATTCACAATATATTTTACATATAAAATATAAAATTTAATTAAATTTACTTGAATTTATTGATCAAAACTTTTTTAAATGGTTAATGACGTTGCAAGTGTCTTTGGGGCCTCATGTGCTGCTTGGTTGCGTTAAAGATATTGTAAGCGGCGCTGACGTGCTATGGGGCCACAATAATACAATTGAATATATAATTGCTAGAATTCAGCGCAAGGGTTGTGCGAATTTAATTAAATTTGGACAAACCTTTAAATTTAATATTTGTAAAATTTAAAAAATATAGAAAAATTCATGTTGATGTACGCGTAATCAATCAATATTGTAAAGAACGTTGAAAATTGTCTGTACCCTTTTGTTATTACAAGAGCTCCATAGACGTACCTTTCACAAAGAGTGCAAAGAAGTCAAATTTGTTGCCAAACATTAATTAATAAATATATCACTCCATTTTGGATTAACGTTTAAAACTTTCGACTTGAGATAAAAGAGAACATCATTGTGAAATAAAATAGAAAAAATTCTTTCTCTATTACTCTGCTCGATGCAGAATCAGAAAGCTCTTTGACGTTTTCTTCGAAGCCATTAACCTGTGTCCTTCTCTCTAACACATTTTCTGAATTTAAACAAATATAAGAAAATTAGTTCATTTGCTTAACCTTTTTTAAATTATCTGCATTCACCTCTTTTTGTTCCCTTTTTTTTTTTTCAGAGTTTTTACAATCCTGCCAAAAAAATCATTAAATCAAAATTATTGACCAAGAAAAAAGAGACGGTGAATATAAGAATCACGATTAGATAATTTTCAATGAAAGATATAATAAACTGAAGAACAAAAGTTTTTAATATTTACTTCAATTGGTGGAGAAGTAGAGAGATATATTATCTATTCTGGGGAAAGAAAAAAAAAAAGATAAATACGAGAAAATGGTGGTGGAGACTCAAAGAAAATTAGGAGGTGGACGCTGAAGCATATGCAGATTTATGTGTGGGGAGAGGTATCAATGAAGAAGGTGGGATGAGAGGTTATAAAAAGAAAGTGGAATTGATAACACCTTATTAATTTTATTAAATAGTATTTAATCGTTAGGATTAGAGAGAAAGTTTCTTGGTGTATACATTAATAAGTTAGTTAAATAATTTATTGCAAAATTTAGAAGACTTTCAAGTCACTGTTAAATGAAATAATAGAAATTAACAATCAAAATTAAAATAAATTTAGAATAAATGTGTAAAGACAACTGAATAATTAATCAAAAAGGAATAATATTTTGAGAGAAACAAAAGAAAAAATTACATATATTTTAGGATAAGTGAATTTTTAACTGCAATTACGGAAAAAATTTTGGAGAATATGATTCTACACTAACCTATACAGTGTTTAGGTCAAATCACATTATATGCTCATTATTAATGCCTATGAGTGCAGTCAATTCATGAAAGAAAATCAATCATAAGTGCAAAATTAAAGATGACAGTCACTGAGACAAAGAAACCACACGAAAGCCTGAAACAAGAATTCAGAGTACTCTGAAAGGAAGGAATTTTATCCCATACTATTTTTGAGTTTTTCCGACTTTATATTATATTGCCACATTAACAGTTTTTAGTTGGGAATACGAGAAAACTTACTCTTATTTTTTCGAATATAATGTACTAAGGTCTATATATTGCGCGGATTTTTTAAAGATTCTTTGTATTAGTTATGATGTTTTTTTTTTTTAAGAAATTATAATAAAATGATACAAATTAAAATGTTTAGATTGTTGAAATCCCAAAGTAAAATCATGTTAGCCAAAATTATGGATTATAAGAACGCGAAATTGAGAAAAACATAGGGTTAGATATTTCTCATTTGTAACAATTCATGCAAAGTGATGGTAAACCCCAAAGGCATTGCTGTGTGCTTGATCCTCAAAAAATGAATACATCATTGCAACTCTCAATTCCCTCATATCTTTCCCAAATGAATGATCCAAGTTTCCATTAAGTTTTTAAGAAATTGTCCAAGCTGTTGGTCTCCTTTGGAGCGACACTTCCACCAATTGATTGCAATTCTGTGTAACAGCAAAAACATAAATTAGGGATTAAATGGATACTGGCCGAGCAATGGTGAGTTGACTTGACACAATGGTAACTATCGGATGTAATTGACTTGAGACAGAAACATATATATAGATAAATAGGACAATGACTAATACTTCATTGATTTTATTGACTGGTGTTCATTTTTTCTTGTGTGGATCTTTTGCAAAACAGTTATTCTCTTGATTTAATATTCGGTAAGCAAGGAAAAGAAAAGGAGAAAGAAAACTATGAGATGTGGAAAAAAGAAATTACCAAAAAAAATTAAATAAAAAAATCTTTACTTGTGATCCCAATCTGCAAGAAACTATGAAATGTCCACTGCCGAGTTCTCATTAAAAAGTAAATCAATCTTTGATCGATTCCATAAGTAAATCAAGATTGTTAGCTACATGGGGGTCTCCTACCAAGGGAAAATTCTCTCTAAAAATAATCTTTGAGCTTTCTGGTTTTACGATTATGCCAATCAATGCCCCTAATGGAGTCACCAATTATGGGAGGAAATGATTGCAAACTTCAAAATTGTAGTCGTTGATGATGAACGGACATGGAACATTTCTATAGAGATTATGCAAGATCTTCATGGTAGTTTTTGCAAGAACATTTATGGTTATCTTTATGGCAGTTTTTGAACGAATCTTTATGATAACTCTTTCAATTTTCTCTTCTTCGAGATTATAGTGGAATTGAATATTTATTAAATTTTTAAATATCCACCTCAACAATTTTGTAGCTCCCCAATATAATATATACTATTAGATACTATTTGATAGTTTACTTACACGTGATAGCATGTTAGCCATTATAGTTTGGGTTTTGTTATGTCGACACAAATTTGACATATCATTGACAAGGTAAAATAATATTTGTTAGATACACATCCTTTTTACTTGTTTGTAGGTACTTCTATCATTTTATATTTGATAGGTTTTACTTTTTCTTTTTTCTTTTGCCAAAAAATTCACCGGTGCATATAATTTTCTATGTATGTGTTTATATTTATATTTATAATTATTACTAATTGAACATTTTAATAAGTATTTTGAATTTATTATTAAAATATCACTTATAAAACATTAGTTGTATATTTATATTCCTTAAATCAATGCATATTATAACATCACTCATATCTCTAGCTATAATGTAATCTGCAAAAGTTTTTCATTTTCTGACAAAACGCTCTTATTAGCGACAAGATTTGCATAATGTGGATGCTAGAGTTAAGGACTAATAGGACACTCTAGTCACTTATAAAGTAAAAATTTATCAAAAAGTATAAAGTCAGAATTTTGTGGTTGTCTTGCACTACTATCAATTTCTAAATGGTTTGAAAATTACATAGTATTTCATTACTATATAGACAACGGTTTTAAATAATTAGCATAACAATTTTAAAATTTAAAAATAATAGTTTTTATATATCAAAGTAATAGTTGTTTAATTTAAGTAGCAATTTTAAAATTTAAAAGTAGTAATTTAATTTCAAAAAGCAACAGTTGTATAATATAAAAACTATAATTTAAAAGCAATTTTGACACTTCAAGACAGTAATTTAGATATATAAAAGTAATAGTTTTATAATTTATAGTAATTATAACTTAATAACTTATAATATAAAATAATATTGAATATAAATTTTAGTGATAATAAATAATTAATATTATTATAATTTATATTAGTTAACATTATTATGATCCATAATAACTAGTAATGTACATATAACGACTAGTACAATGGTCATATAATGACTAGTTGACTAAATTTAAAATATGATAATTAGTTTTTTAAAATATACTAACTTATAACAATCTCCATAATTTTAAAAGAATAATTCTATTGGATTAAATAACAAGAATATATCACATCATCTTTAGTACCTTTCGAGCTATGGACCAAAAATCAAAATGCACAAGTTTTGATATTTAGAAAAACAGCAACATAAAAGTTTTTACGAATTATGATTTCTTAATGAATAAAAATGAACTTGTCTCTACGTTATATTTTTTAAGATCATATTGTTTAATATAATTAGGCATTGTTAGACCACACACATACTTAATTTATTTTCATGAGAGTTTTAAAGATCATATTTAAAGATCTTATAAGAATGGTCTTATTCCACTCTCATATAATTAAATTTATTAAGTGTGCATTCTAATAACACATCACTCATAAGAGTGATAAAATTTGTTAAAAGTATAACTTGACTTTAAACCTTGATATCATTACATTATCTACACCATAAGAAAGGACTTTATAATTTTGATAATGTACATAAAGTTAATCAATAATTTACTATTACTCACATTAACCTACTCCAAGGAATCTCTTATCATATAAGTTGAGTTCTCATCACTCTTAACCATACTCTATAGATATTAGTCTCATTCTTTTTTATATAATTTGCATTACTTTTCTACTTAATAATTTATTCAAAGGATCATCTCAACTCATCTATGATCATACAAAATCAAATGACATTACTTTATTACTTAATTGTTTTAATAATTCATATTTTAGATAAATATGTCTACTTTTTCCATCATGTAACTTACTCTTGGTAAGAACAATAGAGATTTGACTATTATAATACATCGACACTTATAGTGTCAATTTCATTTACAATGGAATATTCATTAGAAAGTGTCTTAAATATGTTATCTCAACATTTATCATCTTCTAAGGTTATAAACTTAAAATTCAAAGTGAATTGAGTAATAATTATTTATTTGTTAGACTTGTAAATCTCTGCTTTACTTTTAAAAGTTTACTTTTAAAAGTGAACACATCTCATTTGAATCAAAAATTCAATTAATATTGTTATACTTTTCTAATATAATGAAAATTCACTTTAAAATATATTATAATTAGTTGTTAGTTTAAAGCTTATGATCCAAACGAATGTCCTTCAAAAGTAGATTAGCACACTTCTACTAGTAGTTATAACATACTACATTACAAGTGTTAAGTAGTCCTTATAGTTGTATCTTGTAAATCCAGAACATCTTTTTTTTTTTTTCATTTTCCTTAAGTTACATTAATTTTTTATTGATTATGTACCATAAGATTAATATAGGGTTAAAATAAATAATATTTGCAAAATTTAATGACTATCAAACGTGGTTCAAGAACCATCTCAACTATTGTATAGATAAGCAACTACAAATAACTATATATTTCAACATAACAAATTAATAGGTATTACTTACATGAAACCTTACTCATAAACTATAAGTTCACCCAACATTATAATTGTATTTGAAATATTTTTTATACATTTAGTATGAATTCTAAAGAGTCTTCAAATTAACAAAATATAATCTCATGGAATCATAATTTTTATTTTTAAATTAATTTTTTTGACAATTAATAACATGCAATATCTTCTTTAAATGGATAAAAATTAGCTTAACAAACAACACTAGTATAATAAATAACATAAATTTAATTAAAAATATCATAACATTAGTATGATATATCTAACTTGTACACTTAAATATTAACATCCATTAATTCAAAAAAACACGAACATAATTTTACCTTCCCTAATATATATATATATAAAGTATAAGACAACAATAGTTAATAGGTCAGTTGCCCACATGATGCAGATCTAACTTGTACGCTTAAATATGAACATCCATTAATTCATAAACATGAACATAACTTTATCTTCCCTAATATATATATAAAGTATAAGACAACAATAGTCAATAGGTCAGTTGCCTACATGATGCAGACTTTTTAACTATTATTTGTCTAAACTAGAAAGGACTCACAACACTTAAACTATCAAATATAAAAATAAATGACACTTTTCTTTTAAAGATGTTATACATTTAATTCAAAAATATATAATAAATTGTGTCAAAATATCAATTTTTTTCATTCATTAAGATGTAATACATAATATTTAAACATTCATAACATTTTACTTTACCAACTAATATGTTTTACTTTACCACCTAATGGGCTTAGTATTTTCTAAGTGTCTTCTCAAAATAAGGTTATGTAAAATGGTGCATCCCTTCCTTTGAATATTTGTCAAACTTCCTTTAACTTTGTTGCTTAACATTCTTGCAAGCTTGGCAAATTATGGAGAAATGAATGTTGTAATTAGCTCTTTAACAAGGAGTATCATCATATTATCAAAATTAATATCACTGATAAAAAATATATAGTTAATGGAATACTTAGAATATTCTCATTCCCAAATAATATGATATTATTGAATTTAGTACAAAGTATCCTTCTCTAATATCATATGTGATATCCAATAAAGAGAAGAATACATAAAGACTAACAAGCAATAAGAATATGTAAATGTAAAGCACATTCAATTTAAAATTTAATAAAGTATAGAATTATATCTTCATATGTGCATATAATAACTAACATATCCACAAATGTTTACACATAATATGGATATTAGAATAGTCATCTTGATACACTTGGAATGTAAAGGAAATTCACATGTAAATCACACTATATCTTAAATTAAAAGAAGACATTTGCATATAATTAAAAAGACCATTAGCTAGCATATAAGTTTACATATAAGATATGAAGTGCAAAAGTAGTATACAAAAAAGATTACATGTTATAAGATATAAAGCGCAAAACCACAAAGTTGTTAATGTTAAAATGAAATGAAAATTTAAAATCCTACTATGGATAGAATTATAATTAGAGTTAATTATATAAAATAAAAAATTATTTTTAAAATTATTGAAAAAAATAATAAAAATAATAATATTACAATAAGAGTAAATTAATTATAAATATATATATATATATATATTATATTTGAAGTGTGTTAAATACTGTTTTTGAGAATAATTTTCGTCTTTATAGATAAATTGTCTCAATATATTAAATTATAATAACTATCTTCCCAAAACCCAACAAATTTTTCCATTAATATGCATTTCAAATAGTAAGATAACAAAAACAACTCAATATTTTAATTAACCCAATAATAAGTTATAGATTATTAAAAAAAATGATATATCTTGTCTTTTAAGAATAAAAAAAGAAAATAATTTATATTCATTATAATTTAATAACTCATGATATAAAATAATATTGAATATAAATTTTGACAATAATAATTGACTAGTTTTATTATGATTTATAATGACTTATAACGAACATATAATGACTAATACATTTCAGTTTTTAAGTCTTGGATTATTTTGGTTGATACTGTCGATAATGACCTCTCGATTTTATTTTCCTCCAGAGACATGAAGGCGGGTCTCAATCACCGAAAGGCATTTGTCTTGTACCGTTGTGTTGCTTAATTACAGAACGATTTAAGCTGATTGTCTTGGAACCATCAGTACTGCCAATGAGCACTAGACCTGAAGGTATAGCAGCTCCTCAGACCTCATGTTTGTTACCACAATTTCATCATTGAATTTTGCTTTTACGTTTGTAGCTTCAATGACACCCCCTTTTTTTCGTGTCTAAATGTTTGTCAGGAAAATTTTTTTTTTTTATCTTCATTTTATATGAAGTTAAATGCATCTAATTTCTCTGTGATTTATCTCTTTTATGTTTTATTTTGAGATTTTAATTTACACTATAAGACCCCTATAATTTCTAATTTTGACCATTTTATTAATTTTAAGACTCCTATTTAATCTTAAAAAATTTTTAAAATCTAAATATTATAAAATTCAATTTTTTTATTCATTATAATTATTTTTTCTTTTTTCAGAATTTTTTAGAATTCATTTCTTTAATTTTTTTTTGAGTTACGAATATTGAACCCATTAAAATTTAAAAACCTATAAATTCTAAAAAGTTTCCAAAAAAAATAATTATGATAATTTAAAAAGATTAGATTTTATATTTGAATTTTATAAATTGTTTTACAATTAAAAAATAATTTTTAAATTAATTAATTTTTAAAGAAAATCTTAATTATCAAATTTAAAATTCACGTGAATCTTATAGTGTAAGTTAAAATTATAGAGAAGTAAAATGCAAAAAGAGGTAAGCCACGAGACACTTAAATGCATTGAACTTTTTATATAACATGATGAATATAATATAAAAGTTAATACCAAGCTACATGGATCTTATGAAGCAACAATGCACAGCATTCCATCTCACAAGCATTGCTCGAAACTTTTAGAAAGCAAGATATAGTGGTCCTAACGTTATAACTCTCTACTTTTCCTTGAAGTTTCTTTTTTAGCTTCCTTGCATCTCCATCTTAACTACAGTCATCTTTTTTTTTTTTTTTTTTTTATACATCTAAGCCGTTTTCTAATTCGGTTTTGTTTTCTACTTCTGTTGGCACTTACCATGAAGGCTTTTTGTCGAAACCTTAAAGTTCTGTATTCGATTATGATATTGTAGTATTATTAATATGTTTATTTCAATGTAACGATTAATGGGTATATTAATTCACAAGAAGAAAATAGGAGATTAATTGGATTGAATATGTCTAATGTTCGCTAGATAACAAAGTACACACTACTACCACTAGTTAGAGCACTTGCATCAATTTACATTAAGAAAGTTGCAGTCTTAATTGGAAATCCAATTCACCTCATCTTGTTTTGTCACCCACCTACCATCAACGACTTTCTCTTTTTTAATGGTGTTAAAAAGACAGAAAAATCATACAGTCACTGATCATCCACCGAGGGTTTGGTACGTTTCTTTCGAAATATAGTCACCATTAACGAAGACAAATTATCAATCTCAGTTAATTGAATGACGAAGTTTAGTGAAAAGGAAAAATGCAGTGTGCTTACATATATAAACAAAGTGATCTCAGGTCCCCAAGAACTTCTCCCCTTGCCAAAGGCGGAACCTTATATTATAGAGCTAATTGTGTGTAATATTTTAAGATTAATAAAATTAAATATTATTTCATTATAATTTAATATAATTCATTAACAATATTACAGAGCTAATTTCACTCTATCAATGATATTAGAGTCAAGTTCAATTTGAAAACTAAGGAAGAGCAGCTACCAATAGAGAAAATGGCATCGTCACACCTTTGAGGGTCAGTACTTGATCTAAGAATCAAATAGGAGAAAAGTAGCCACTACCATATCAAAATGGGAATTTGATTAGGAAAAAGAGGAAGTAGAAAATCCTCGTCAGAACCACTATAGCCACCACCAGAGTAGTCGAACTACTACTCACCGTCATATGTGGGTCGCTGCCAACCACCATACACCGTCGCATATGTCACCAGAAGTCATTGTCTATCTTGCTAAAATCATCTCCAAGAACTGCTCGAAATATAACAAATCTGAAGAGATTCAAAACTGGATCCGCTGCCTATCAATAATGAACGAGCCTCCTCCAATCACTATCATAATTGGGAACTATTGTCTCTCAACTTTCCTTGGTGGATTTGTACGAAAAGGATAAAAAAGAAGCAAAAGAAAAGCAGGCAAAAAAGGAAAAAGAGAAAGAATTCGAGATATAAGTAAAAAGGACAAGAAATAAAATGGACTAGAATGAAAAAGTTTAGGAGCATGTAGAGAGAACTAATAAAAAATAATGGGATTGACAAATGTGAAGAAAAAGGGAAAAAAAAAAAAGAAAGAAGACATGATGAGATTTATTGATACAATAATTTTGAATATAAAGAAAAAGAAAATGAGGAAAAAAAAGAAAAAAAATCTAATTTACAATAATAGTAAAAAGTAAGTAAAAAGAAAAAAGCAGACTTGTAAAAAGTAAAGAAAAATTTCAAAGTTGAATTAAAATTTAAAATTATAAGTAATTCACTTTATTTTTATTTTGAAAATTGAGAGCCCAAATATTTGGATATAAAGTTGAAATATAAGAGTTGAAATTAGAGTAAAAAAAAAAAGTTTAGATATAAGAATTTGTAAAATCAAGAGTTAAAAAAAAACTTAAAATTAGAGATATATTGGGTTAAAAGTTAAAATTAATTTAATTAATTAAAATAAAATATTTATATAATAATATTATACAAATACTACATATTATTAATTGTTATAAAAAATTAAGTCTTAAAACTAATTGTTTAAGAGCATATGCTACAAATTCTTTTAAAAGTTTAAACATTAAGCAAAAATCAACTAAAAAAAGTCAAAAATAAATTTGTCAAGATAATTTTTGATAAACTTATTGGTAACAATAAAAAAATTTGTTATAATGGTAAATTGTGAACAAGTAAGGAGATGAGTCAAGGTTCCAAATGAGTTAACTTCATGAAAGAAGAGGAAATCATAAAATTAGCAATGTTAAAATAATTTTTGAAGATAATAAAGTTGAATGACTAAATTGAGAAAAATATATTATTAAAATATGAATATTTTTGTTAAATAGAAGCGAATACTATGAATAACCACATTACCTAATTAAGATTAAGGAAGAATATTAGAATTAATTTAAATTTATTATAAATTATAAGTGAGTATTTAAGTAGAAATTAAATAACTTAATAATATTTTTATATATTTTTAGTATTTAATAAAAATTAATTTATTTTATTTTATAAATATTTGAATATTTTAATTTATTATTTAGTTTATTAAAAAATGTTATTAGTTAATAATATGGTCAATTAATAAAGTTATGAATATGATTTAATATTCATGTTATTAGTATATTTTTTAATTAATTATGTATAATATTTTAAAACTAATAAAATTAAATATTATTCTAATATAATTTAATATAATTCATTACCAATAATATCAAAATTGATTTAACCTTACCACTTACTTGGAAGGTATAAATTGAAAGCGCAATATTCTATTCCTTTGTTTCCTACTCCCACAGTTGTCTCCTTTTTTTTTTTATAAAAAAAATTTCTCAGAAAAGGTTTTCCATTAAAAATCAGAAATTTTATTTTTCCGCACCCACATCACGTGGAATATGGAGTGACCATGACATTTGGACGACTCCGTGGAGTGACGTTAGTTGTTGCAACTTGTGCACCGTCCATTCCATCTAAAATTTCATTAAAAAGAAAAATGGTTGCACTCTTTGCGAGGTTAGTCATGAAGACCAAGAACCCCAAATTTACAAATTAATACTAATACCTAATGGATTCACATAGTTTCATGACAGGCTCATTTCTATTTTTATATACCGATGCTTTTTAGTAGACTTGTAAAATGGGTCTTTGGTCCCCTTTTTTTTATTTTTTAGAAGTTCATTTATATTGTATAATATTAAAATATAATTTATTTGTCTTTTATATCCTAATGTATTGTACTTAAAGATTTGAATAATAAATCTAGTAACACTTATAATCCCAAACACTATAAACTCTTATATTGTTGTGCTTAGTTATTAATCATGTTTAAATTGTGTTTAGGTTTAATATTTATAAAATAGTTAAGTTTATAAATAAATAAATATACAAACAATTGAAATGTAAAATAAAAAATAGGAAAATTTTTGAATTTAAAGATAAATAAAATATAATTAATATCTTTTTGCACGAAATTTTATTAATAAAATTTAAATTTTAATTAAAATCACGTGAGTTAATTATTTTTTTTTCAATTAATAATAATGTATTGTATATTTTTAATAATTTAATTATATTTAAATTATGTAGACTAATATGTAGATTTTTATCATTGTAATTTTTATAATTTAATCACAAAATATTATATTAACATAGATTAACGTGCTTGAAACTTTTAATTGAGTCCAAATCTGAATAACGGGTCATACCTGACATAGTTCGATATTATTTATATACAAATCATGCTTAGACCGACTCACATTAAACTATGACGGGCCGACCCATGAATCGTTCCCCCCATTTTACATGTCTACTTTTTAGCTTTTATTGCCGGATTCCATCGGCCTTTTGGATCGACATTACCAAATAGCATTGACCCGATGGGGTCTCAGAGAAACCATACTATATTAGTTATAAAGAAATGGCAAACCTGGTGATGCGGTGAGAATTTCGTTGCTCGTGCATGTCATAAAGGGCCGCCGGTGTCTTAAAATAATGGCTAATGGTGGAACTTGAACCCCCATTTTAACCAAGAAATTGAATCCCTTTTTTTTTTTTTCTTGTCTTTTCCTCTCAATTTTTATTGTCAAATTTAGGTTTCAAAAACCAAAATTTTGGTTAAATCACCTAATCGAACCAAAATTTTAATTAAGTAAATTAAATATCATGATTAGTTAAATGAATTGATATAATTAATTTTTTCAACTTGATTACAATCTTTAATTTTAGAAAATTGCAATTAAAAAAATAAACCAAAATATTATTATATTTTTTTTTTAATTTTTTATTCTAATAATACTAAAAATATCACTAATATAACTATGCATATTGAATAAATATTATTAAGTTATTATTATATTTTAAATAATTACTTATTTATTTTATACATGTTCCTAAAACCAAACTGAATCAAAATTTTGTATAATTATAAATCAATTGAATAAAAATCTGGTTCAATTTTAGCTTCTATCATAATCAAGCAAAAAAATTTGTATTTGTTCCAATCTTTGGGATCACAATTGAGTTAATCTAATTATAAACAACTTTAGTCTAATTTAAGTCACTATATAGTCTATGTTATTCCAAAAGTTCAACATTTTTGTATTTGTTTTATCAATCTATTGATTAAAAAATCTAATTTGTTATATAATTAAATTCGTTAAATTTGTATTTTTTACATTGAAATTAAAATTTTTATTTTTTTCATTAAAATTTATTTTTAACCTCTTAGCATGTCTGTAAAATCAAACTGAATCAAAATTTTTTATAATTATAAATCAATTAAATGAAAATTGGTTCGATTTTAGTTTGTATGATAATCAAGCAAAAAAAATATGTTTTTGTTCCAATGTTTGGGATCACGAATTGTAAACACCTCTAGTCCAATTTAGGGCACTATGTAGTCTATGTTCTGCCAAAAGTTCAACATTTCTATATTTGTCTTTTTATCTATTATTTAAAATATTTAATTTTTCACATAATCCAGAGCACCCCCACGTCATGATATTTATTGGGCGACATGCCTAACAACACGGTGGTAATAAGAAGATAGTGAAATAAATTTTTTACATTCAAATTTATTTATTTATAAAATTAAATAAAATGTAATCATTTTCGTTTTGGTTACTTTCATATTATTTTTTAAATATTATTACCTTATCAATTCGCTTTCCTCTCTCCCACCGAAAATCTTATCTCTAATTTAAAATTTTGAGTTGTCAACTATTGGAGTGCTTCCTCGGAATTCCATTTCTGTATTTTTATTTTTCATTTTTTATTTTTTATTTTTGGCGGGCCTGTTAAAGAATAAAAATGGAGACTCTGTGCTCATTGACGCAGCAGTACTCGGTGGTGGTCCCTTTTCATGCAGCCCATCCATAGTTTCCCACTGCAGCATCAGTTCTAAACTCAGTTAAAGCAGTAGGTGGATTTTGAAATGCTTAGTAGGTCCGGTTGGATTCACATTTTCGTCTCCCCTTGTGCGGTGGGCACAGATTCCAGCTAACAACACGTGGCCCTCACATATAGAAGTATTTCGTGTTAATTGGAATGTATAGCGGGTTACGGAATACCCTCCTTGATTGTTCAACACTCAACTCAACTTAATTTATATTAATAAAAAAGTCAACAATATGAAATTTAAAATACAAATAACTCAAAATTAAAAAAGAAAATTGAAATTGAATAACCTAACTTAAATCTTTATCCAAAAGACTTGATAGAATTAAAAAGAAAAAGTTATGTGGTAATATTTAAAAAATAATATAGTAATAACAAAAAATATAGATTAATTATGTTTTTATTATGCTATTTAGTAAAGGTAATTGTATGGTAATATTTTAATCAAAATTTAATGAATTTAAAATTTAAAATATTTGAAATTCTAATGACTTGAAATTCAAAATAAACTAATCCAAATGAAACCCATCCGCCCGTTTTTCCACCTCCAGTGGGCTCTATTGGAGCTTGAAAGATCAATCATGCTGAAAGGGAGTTTACCTCTCATTCATATATTTCAGTTCTTGTCATGTAATGAAACCAAACATGTGGTAGAGATTGGGAGCATTGATTGTGGACCAACCGAGTCTTAATTCTGAAGACGGGATTTCCCTCAAAGAGACACGTTGCGCATGCTACATATTTGAGCACTCAATTGCCATCGTCACTGCTCTTCAATCATTGGTATGTCATTGCTTTCAAATTGAGTGAATTTTCAACTTGGATGAGTTCCGTTGTTCTCATCGACAGAAGGGGCCATCTCCTGTATTCCATAGTCATTGCTGCAATAACTCTCAAATGACAGAAAATGACGCTCAGTGCAACCAGCACCACAAGAATGGTGTTGACTCCTTTGCAATATCTTAAACTCCTCCGTTAGGTGAACAGAGATCCCAGATAGTTGAGATTAATCACGGTTCAGTTTAGTTCGGTTAAATTGTGATTCTAATGCCATGAGAATGTTAAGCTTTGACTGCATTATAATTTTGATTCTGATCCTTGGTCGATTATGATTTCGAGCCAGTCTATTTTTGAAAAAAGGAAAATTATAAAGCATTTTAGAATTTTGACAAGAAAAGTTAATTGGGACATTATTAATGTTGAAACTATAAAAATTTTAAAATAAAAAATATGATGGTGAAGAAAAATAGCAAACCTTAAATATAAGAAATTTACATTTTATGTACACTATTTTGAATAATGTAATAATTTACACCTTCTATTTTAAAATATCAAAAAAATCATACCAACTTTTATTTCCTCCAACAATTAACAATTAACATACCCTATTAAAGTTCCGTTAAAAAAGTTATGAATAATTGCAAAAATATTATTATAAATGTCCCATAGAGACTAAAATACCCTTAGCTTATTAAAAAACAAATTTAGTCTTTGGAGGATAGTTTATAATAGAAACTAGCATTTGGATTTGAGCAACATTGTGATATTTTATTAAAAAGTGTTAATAAAATTTTAATTAAATATTCATATGAAATTTAATTATTTTATTATATATTAAAATTAATATTGAGTCTTAAATTTCTCCTTCTTTTCTTTTAGTTATACCAAATTTTATTAGATATTAAAGTATTAATAGCAATATTAATAATTTTACTCTTTTAGGTAATCTCGTTGATTTTTTTTTTTTTGCAATAACCAAATGAACAAAATTTTTTGAAATACTTTCTATTATTTGATCATAGTAGAAGACTTTTAATATACTGAAAAAAAATTAAGACTAATATTTTTTTTAGTTGTGAGGATTGCACCTAAATAATTATGTTGTATTGTTGTTATACATACTATTTAAAATTTTTTTAGATTTTAACTTATAAATGTATTTCAACCTAACTGATAATTTTTAAATTTTATTTAATATACGAGTAAAAAATTATACTCATTAAACTATTTTAAAAATAATACATTAATAGTTTTTTATTATAAGTATATGCTTTAATTTTTTGAATGCATATAGTCAAGTGGTCTATAACTAGTTTTGTATTATCATATGTTTCCAACTCTAAAACGTTGAATTTTAACAGGAAGAATACATCCTAAATTAGGCAAACATTGGATACGCTTAAGAGAGCATGAACTTCATCCCTTTTAATGGTTTTGACTTCCTTTTATAAGAAATTGATCTTTTATTTCATATAATGGTTTGCATTTCTTGCATTTTCTTCTTGAACTGAAGGAATATCAATAGAGTGAAATGTTAGGGTAATATCTGATGCATATATTTTAGTATCTAATGATTGTGCAGTTGTTATTTATCCTAAGAAAGAAAACATGATTGACTAAGAGTAGACAAATGATACTAAAATAGTTCTTGATATTGGGTTGCTTGAAATAGTCCCCTAACTAACTTAGGTATGAGAACTTTTGTAAAGAATTACATTTATCACGACTATCTTTCTTTTCATAAACACTTGAGCCATAAGAGGCGTTACAGAATTTAAAGGCCTTGGCCATAAGAGGTGTCACAAAGAAATTATTATACTTATGTAAAGAAGCGGGAGCATATCCTTGTGCTAGAAATCCTTAAGGAATTTTAAGGCCATGGAATGGGAATTATTAATTCCCAACAACAAAAAAAAAAGGGTATGTGACCTTTGAAATTGTAAAGCCAAAATTGTTGTTATTTGGTGCAAAATTGTGCTGCTGATAGTTATTGCTACACAAAGGTTTTATACGGCCAACTTAGATAAGTTCGTTACATTACAAAATAATGGTTGCGGCTGTTGGGCAGTAACCGCTTGAACGAGAGCAGTTAATTTGTGGTTATGGTTTACAAAAACAATTTTAGACACATCTTTTGGAGCACAGAAAGATTGGCCGAACGAACCCTTTTGCATTATATTTTTGGTGGCAACGTTATTATGGCTTCACAAATGTAAAAACCCATAAAAAAAAAGGGGCGGGGTTTCCATGAACCCATCTGATACCGTGACTTTTATTTAATTTGTCATGATGTTGTTCTGTGACTTTACATGGTTTTAGTTCCTGTATCGCATGGACATACATAGTGGTTATTTATATACACACAGAACTTTTATTTTCTGAAAAAAAAGAAGAAACAAAAAGAAAGAAAAAGTTGTCGTTTGAAAAGCGGCAGACCTCTCTGTGTTTATGTTTTCTTGAAACAAATATATGCAAGTTTTTGTTTTCGTTTTGAAATAAAAAGTGCCAAAGGAATCATGTGTACGCGCATGAACTTTTCATGCACAAGGCAAACAGAACAGGTTTGCTTAAATTATTCCTTCAACATGTGGGAGTCGAACGCAAGAGGGCAAAGGGTGAAATAAAGGGCAGGAGGCGCTTGCTTGGGTCTTTGGGGTCAAAGGACACCGCTGGGCCAACTAACCCTTTTTCATCCCATACATGTGACTTCAGTTTTCAAAGCCAAGGAAAGCAAATGCATTAAATAGAGCCAGGTAACTGGTGTGACAACTTTTATGTACGCAAATTTATTGGTAACTAGGCGGCAATGAGGCAAAAAAAAAAAAAAGATATAAAACAATTTGCCGTTTGGGCAAGGTGCCACTTGACAAGCTATAGAATAATTCGATTATTAAAAAAAAAAGAAAAAAAAAAAAGGGAAATGGGTGCTAGCATGCATGAAAAGTCATGCCTAAAGTTTTCCACTTAAGTAGATGCTAGGCATGGGCCATTATATGGAGTGTGTGTGTGTGTGTGTGTGTGTGTGTGTTTTAGTTCTGCAGTTTTGTTGTTGCTTGTATTCCAAGTAGGAGCAATAAAAGATTATAGTCAAAAGAAGTCAGATAGAGAACTCAAAGGTAATTGTCCATGCTATAGGCCTTAAACACAATAAGAATTGGAAATTCCAAGTCAAGGAAGGTGCCAGACACAAAGATTAAAGGAAATCATTAAGACACTAAAAATCATGTATGTTGGCTTTCACATTCATGAAATTGAAGTGTTATGATCACTTATGGTATTTTGATAACCGTTAGACAAAGTAACTTAGTTGTTATCATTGATTGACAATTAATATAATTAATTTTTGTAAAAATGAGTTACATGTAATAAATTTTAAATTCATAATTTTTTAGTAAAAGAATGAGTTGTTAATTATTTAATTAAAGATGTATTTATGTCAATTGATTAATCAATAAGATCAAAAGATTGTGTAGACTGTTACAATACTACTGAGCAATGCCACTAATCTCCCCAGCTAGCTGCTGCAACGTTGATAACGGGCTGCTGCAATTTTATTGAGTACCGCCACTAACCTCCCAACACGCTGCAAAAGAGTTGTGATGAATGAGATGTAAAAAGGATGTGTTAAGTTTATATTTAAAAATCATTTATGATAGAAATTTAATTTAATATTTAATATAATATTAAATTTTAAATTTAATAAATTGAAATATATTATCAATGTTATTGAAATATTATACAAATTATTTTTATTTTATAGTTATATAATTTTTAGTATCCATCATAAATTAATATGATGAATTTTTAAAAATTTTCACAAATATAAAAAAAAAAAGAAGAGTTTTATAATAGGGTTCTAATATGTCTATACGAATGTAGAATATTTAAATTATTATAATAATTTTAAAAATATAACTTTAAAATATTCATAAAAATATACTCACAGTAATTTTTAATATATTAATTAATTATAAAAAAATATAATATTATATAATTATTTATATAAATTAATTTTATAACTTATTAATAAAAATAATTAATTTAAAATTTATTAATTATGTTATTTAAATTTATTATAATATATTTTTTATTATATAAAAGTTTACTATGTAAGATATTTTTACTTTTATATTTAATTTTTAAAATTATAGAAAATTTATTATATTTTTAATATTTTAAAAATAACAAAAAATTATTAAATTATTTTTAAAATAAAAATTAAATATATCTCTTAGTTTATTTGATGATTATAAAAGAATATTTTTTTTCTAAACAAATACATTAAAAGGTCTGTTGATTAATGATAAGAAACTTTTTTTAAGTTAAATAACTCTTTAATTTCTATATATATATATAAATTTATTATAAGTTGATTGTATACAATTATAAAAATAAGTTTTATTTTAAAAATAGTGATATTTAATATATTATTTGCAATAATTTTATCAATTTTTAATATAATTTTAATTTTAAATGGTTTAAGGCAGTTGATGAATTGATTGTGAATTAAATTTTAAAGAAATTGACATCGAAGATTTGAATGTAATTTACACTACAAAACTCCCCAAACCGATCCGCGATGGCTCTTCAAGCGAAGTGCGACCATACCATATGGAATTACAAAACACCCAAATAGTTCCAAAATAGAAAGACCAATCACTATTATATATTTTCTTTTTGGGCCAAGGCCTAACCAAACCACACTACTTGCCCCCACTAGACGGCAACAGTAAAAGAGGGGCCTTGCTCAGAGTCCTCTGCTCCAACATTGACAATGAAAGGGGCCAATCAGCGCACCGCACATCGCCACTACAACCCCCGTCGACCTGCCGACAGTGTCCCCGAAACCATCTCGCGGGTGAAAATCTCGCTTTTAAGGCAGTTGCCAGACAAAAAAATAAGGAAAAAAAAATCTAATTGTGTCTTTTTAAACGTTTTTGAAGATTGGACACAATAATTAATGCTCCCATTATTGCTCTTGTTGAAGATAAGAAGAGGATGCAATGTAATGTAAGAGTTATCAAACACTCCAGTACGGCTACAGAACAGGGTCTTATTTCTATTTGGCTGGGGTTGGCAGTTGGGAGGATAGGGGAGTGAACTGGAGATTCGAGTCGGGGGGGTGGTGGGAAAGTGAGGAGAGGGGTTGGTGTTGTTTAGTGGGGAGGTTTTGGAGATGGGTATACTGAGTACTATACTTGGCCTTTTCGGTTTTGGAATGGGAACTTCTATTGGGGTTGTAGTTGGCTACTTCATGTTTATCTACTTCCAGCCAACTGATGTAAAGGTCAGCTTTCTGTTTCTCTCCTTATTCTCTCCCTTTTCTGATCATGTCTTGTTTTTAACTTCAATTTCTTTGGGATGTTGTTTCGTGTTTTGTGGCTGATTTGCTCTTCTTGGGATTCCCATGTTTTGACTCCTGTGGGTGCTTGCTAATTCCGCGGCTACCATCTAGTTATACAGCTACCCTTTTTGTGTGGGTGTGTGTGGGTGTGTGTGTGTGTGTGTGTGTGTGTGTGTGTGTTTTCTTTCTTTTCTGAGTATATATATATCCACACCTAAATAGGTAGAAGTGAAGCACGATTTAGAACTCTGTAAGACAACCTCTACCCACACAAGCAGAAGTAATACAAAGGTCATGCTTCTTCTGAGTGTCATTACACTGTGAGATAATAATGAATGGAAACATACAATTTTTCTCTGTTTTGTTCTACACGATTTTCATCCTATTGCATTCTTCCTTTTATTTTTTCGTTATAGAAGTGGGACTTGTCAAATCCATTGGATAAGAAAGAAAATTATACAATATATTACATGTCATTATTAATTGTGCTGTCTATTTCTCACTTATTGAGTTCGCATATTTTCTCGCTTTTGGCCCTCCAGGACCCTGCAATTCGTCCCTTGGTTGAACAGGACCAAAAGTCTTTACAACGTTTGCTCCCGGAAATACCGCTGTGGGTTAAAAATCCAGATTATGATCGTGTATGTTATTTGGTGTAATTATTTTTTGCTTCAAAACTAATGCACACTTTAAGCTTGAAATGTATTGTGTAGATTCTGTAACAAGCTTTCTATATAGTTAAAAGTTTTTTTCTTGTGAAGGTTGACTGGCTTAACAAATTCATAGAGAACATGTGGCCTTACCTTGATAAGGTATGGGTGAATGATGTTCCAATACCTTTGTATCTTCTATTAATGGCTATTGGTGATGTGATTACCTTTGTGGGCACTGCATTGATGCTTCAAGTTTTCTAGGCTATTTGCAAGACCGTAAGGACCATAGCAAAACCCATTATTGCGGAGCAAATCCCAAAATACAAAATTGACTCTGTTGAATTTGAAGTTCTTACATTGGGCTCTCTTCCACCAACTTTTCATGGTTCTCTCTCTCTCTCTCTCTCTCTTTTTCTTTCTATCTTTGTTAAATACATGTTAGTCATGAAAAATGGTCAGTTTTTAAAAGTCAAGATGGTCAATTTGTTCCTGGTTTCCAACAATAGGCTCTCTAAGCATTTATAAATCACTGCACATATTTTTGCTCACGGGCATTGAAGAATTAGAATGATCCAGAAAGTAAGAGCAATTTTAAACAAGATGGTGAGGTCAATTAGAGGTCTAGAAGAAGTAATAGATAAAGCAAGGAGACCTATGATAACACTTCATTTATAGCAAAATGGCCCTACAATGCATTATACATCTCTGCCACTGAAAAATAATATAAAATTATGTTTTGACTTCTGCAGTGGATTCATTTGATAGGATGAGCATCTTGTATGCATTAACATTGCAGGCTTACCTTGTTGCTTTGGTTGCACTGATAGGAGTTGAGGCTGTCTCTGGTCACACACTGATTGGCAACAACCATTAACACTTTTGCAGTTGCTTGATGACCTTGTATAACTATCATTACCAGTTGTATTAATGCAACTGTGCATTCTTCTTTCTACTTATGTGCCAGGAATGAAAGTTTATATCACCGATGAAAAAGAATTAATAATGGAACCAGTGATGAAGTGGGCTGGGAATCCAAATATCATTATTGCAGTTAAAGCATTTGGTTTGAGAGCCACAGTCCAGGTATTTGACTTTTACCATGTCAATGTAGAGAAAAACAATTCTACTTGTCTGAATAGGCTACTTGGTGTTGAAGGATTATTATCAGTGTGCAAGAGGAGACAGTAGTGGTCTCTTCCTCCCTTTCCCCATACATAACCTCCTCCATCGTTATCATGAAGCTAGGGTGAGACAAATTTATCCAGAGATTCCGATTTTGATCTGGAATATTTACTTCGTCAGTTCATTCCAGGTGGTTGATTTCCAAGTATTTGCTGCTCCACGTATTTCCTTAAAGCCACTGGTTCCTACCATTCCGTGTTTTGCCAATATACATGTATCCCTCATGGAGAAGGTGTGTAAAAGTTTTTTATTTTTTTCAGTGAGGAGTAAAATTATAATTCAAATGCTGATCATTGGTGTCTTTATTTGTCTATTAGAAACAGCTGATACACACTTTATTCCCGATGATATATCCCTTAAGAATATTCTTTCTAGAATTTCCCTATTAGGATAACCATATCATGCAACAATTATATCGCATGTTTCATGTCACTTATCATGAAATACATGTGCCTAGAATCTGTCTTCAGCTGCAGCTTCATTGATGGGATCAACTCTCCCCTCTCTCTAATTTATTCTTTCTGGTTTGCAGCCACATGTTGACTTTGGAGTGAAGTTGCTTGGAGCAGACCTTATGTCAATTCCTGGCCTGTACAGATTCATCCAGGTGATTCCTTTTACTTGCTTTTGTTTTTACTTTTTTTTGTACTTTTTCTTTTTGCCAGTGTGTTGGTTGTTTTTTGGAGGAGTGGGGCATTGGCACTGCAGGATTAGTTGACCTCATTTTCAGAGATTTTCATTTCTTCATCTCTCTCTCTCTCTCTCTCCAGGAATTTATAAAAGATCAAGTTGCAAAGATGTATCTATGGCCAAGGACTCTAGAAGTACCAATCTTGGATCCTGCCAAGTAAGTGTCCACTTTTCTCCTAGGATTCAGATTTCAACATTTGTACTTGTGATCCTACTTCCTGATCATTTTCTTAACAATATGCAGAGCCATGAAGAGACCTGTTGGAATTTTGAATGTGAAGGTTGTGCGGGCAATGAAACTCAGAAAGAAAGATTTTCTGGGGTCATCAGATCCTTTTGTGAAATTGAAACTTACTGAAGATAAGCTCCCTTCAAAGAAAACCACTGTGAAACATGGAAACTTGAACCCTGAATGGAATGAGGAATTCAACCTAGTTGTTAAAGACCCTGAATTTCAATCCCTGGAGCTTGTTGTCTATGATTGGGAACAGGTTTGTTTTTCTGAACTTTGACCATGAAGTTAAGACTCCTGAGTTCATTTCCAGCATATGCTTGTGATGTAACTTCTCCCATTTGTTGGAACAATAGGTGAAAATTTTTGAAACCTATAGCTTATGTTGATGGTGAAACCTATAGTTTTTCGGTGTTCTTAGAAACCTACATGTGGCTTCAAATAATTGAATGCTGAATTATACATGTTTCTTGTTTGAGAGAATCTATGTTACTGTACTCGTCCCTCTTTTTTCTCCTTCGTCCATGTTACAATTACTGATTTCAATTTGGTTTATTTGGGTTCACTTTAGATTGGCAAGCATGACAAGATGGGTATGAATGTCATTCCATTGAAGGAGTTGACTCCTAATGAGCCAAAAGTTATGACACTTGATTTGCTGAAAAATATGGACCCAAATGATGTTCAAAATGAGAAATCACGTGGCCAGCTTGTTATTGAAGTTGCATACAAACCTTTTGCTGATGAGGAGATACAAGACAATGTTGGAGATTTGAATGCGATTGAAAAGGCTCCTGAAGGAACACCTGCTGGTGGAGGTTTGCTAGTTGTTATTGTACATGAAGCTCAAGATGTTGAAGGGAAGCATCATACAAATCCTTACACACGAATACTCTTTAGGGGGGAGGAGAGAAAAACTAAGGTACACCTTGTTTCTTTCTATAAATGGAGCTTACCTATGTAAATTAAATAAAGAAGCTAGCTTTTGCCTTTTAGTGGTGAAGATGACAAAATTTGTGCTTTCATTAATTATAGTTGTAACATGACTGAACTTGAAAATTTGCATGAGTACAGTTTGTCTACCAATTGATGACGGTGTTTATGATTGATACAGTACATAAAGAAAAACAGAGATCCAAGATGGGATGAGGAATTTCAGTTTCTGCTGGAGGAACCACCAACAGATGATAAACTACATGTGGAAGTTTTTAGTGTCTCCTCGAAGATTGGTTTGCTACATCCCAAGGTAAATAAGTTGCATGCATTAGTCTACTGTACTAGTTTGGATAATTAAGACAGACTAAAGAGAAATATTTATTTAAGAACAAATTGAAAGAAAACAGCAGTTTATCAGAGCCAAAGCTTCCAAGAATGTTGCAAATGGGCTTGATCTGGTGCCTAGTAAGATATAACTAACTGCTTGCAATACAATACAATTGTTGATCAGGAAAGCCTTGGTCACGTGGTTATTAACCTATCTGATGTCGTGAGCAACAAGAGAATCAATGAGAAGTACCATCTCATTGAATCAAGGCACGGCCGGATTCAGGTTGAGCTGCAATGGAGAACTGCATCCTGAAACTTGTTGCAATTTGGGCATTGGAGGATGTTTCAAGGGAAAACGAATGGTAACGTGCTTTTACTGTTAGTCAGCCTAGTGGTACCATGGTGCTCTTGCAATTGACTCTCTAGTTAATCTCACGAGAATTTTAGTTTGCTCTTGTAATTATCTTCACCGTATGTACTATGTACCTGTTCCATGTATTTCAACATTAGCCTTTTCTATTTGTTTAACAACACCATAGATGTTATGATACGGCAAGTCCGTTCAGCCTCCTGGGTCAATTGGTGTTGAGCAGCCAAAACTTGGATTTGTTGGTGTGTGTGTGTGTGTGTGTGTGTGCGCGTGTGTGTGTGTGTGTGTGTGTGTTCTTGTTCATGATCTGTACTAGCCAAACATTCATCAAAAACCTCCTGGCTACAATTACATTCCAACCTCCTGCATTAGGCCTAGTCAAGTGAAGCGATTATCTTGCAGGAAACAAGTTATGAACCACTAGTCCAAAGTCCGAACTGTCGTCAAGGTTTTGTGGGGTTGATTCTAGGGCTGGAATGGCTGGTGGTGATGTCAAAACGCCAATAAACAAGCGATTCAACTAGTTGAACTAAAAAATGTATTAAAAAATATTTTATATGTAAAATAAAAAATTAATTATATTTCCTTAGTTATATCATTTATAAATTTGTTTAAATATTTTCATTCAAAAATAAAAAATAAAAAACAAGCTTGAGTGAGTGAAGTAGGCCCGCTTTAAAATTCTTAGATGACGTGACAGATTGGTTGAGTTATCACTGACCCATGTCAGATAATGTTTCTCTGCAGAGTCTCTCGTTGGTTTGGTTTGGTGTAGTTGATGATTCTGAATGGTGTTAAGAGTTTTATTGTACTAAATATTTATAATTATAAATAAATAAATATTTGACGTGTCTTAATCTCAATATTTTATTAAATCTGATTCATTAATATTTAACTAATTTTGATCTAAAGTTAGATATATGGCTTTAGAGAATTTCAATCCAATAATTTTCTTAGTTGTTTAGCAATCAAAGACAGTTATAAAAGCATGTCGTACATGTTAATACCTAATTACCTATTTTATTGTTTTAAAATGATGATGATAAAAAAATAAAAATTAAAAACAAAAAACAATTATATGATTTCTTCAAAATAGTTTATATCACAACGATGATTAATTAACAATTCAAATCAAATAAATCATTTCATAATGTTTGTCCCAAAATTTAAAATTATAAAATTTAAATAAAAAAAACCATATTCTTGTAATTTTTAATATACAAATATATAAAAGGAAAAAAAAATCAGTCGGGGATCACAGCCCAAACAACCAAATGAAGGAAGAAGTCCTTGCTAGCTTTAAGTGGATTGGAGCATAGTTTTTAAAATTAAATCGGATTAGTAATTAAATTGAAAAGTGACTAATCAATTATAAGTTCGATTTGGTTTAACTAAAAAATTGGATAAGATGTTGAACCTAAAAAAAAAAAAAAATCATTCAATTTTGTTGACTGAATGAGTAGACCATCAACCAAACAGATTTTTGCTAAAATTTTAATTTCTTCTTTTTTTAAAAATTGTATATGATTATATCATTTAATTAAAACTATTTCTATATAAATATTTAAGTTTTATTTAATTTTATATAATGTAAAATTATTAATTATTTTTATAACATGAATTAACCCACCTGCCCTATGATAAAGTTAGTGGTTAGACCTTTGATGGGGACATGTTACGTTTTGGACTCTGTCTAAGAAAAAACCTACTTTTTTTTTCCTAGTACCATTAATTATAATTTATAAACATAAATAATAAAAAATTTATTTAACATATGTTATTTTGCACGCTATAATGATTCACATTCTCTACTTTAAGATGTAATAAAAATAATACCGTTATTTGTTTCTAATAACAATTACATTTTCTGGTCAGTTTATATTTAAAAAAAATGTAAATAATTATAAAAATATTTAAAGGATATTAAAATATTAATATCTTATAAAGAGGTTTAAAAATGTGTCCCTGATGGGATTTCAATTGGATTTTCAAGGAAGAAAAAAATGTATTAATTTTTAAGTTTTTGAATCATGTAAACTATCATGACATATATTTTGATACTCAATTTGTTCTTATAAATTGTGTATTTATTTCATTGCACTTGAAAATTTTGATATGTTAGGAGTTTTGGCTTAATAAGAAAAGGTCAAAGTGCATTTTATTATTTCCATTATGTTTGACCGACATTTGTGAATTTAAGGGCATATTGGTTTATCTGTTTAATATTGCAATTATTAATTGCTAATTACATATTACTAATACTTATTGCTGATTGTTAAGAAAAATACTAATGAAGTATTCGGTTAATTTGTACTTAGTTAAATAATGAAATAATTGATTTAGATATTTAATTTACACCAATATATCATATTAATAAAATTATTTTAATATTTTATAATTTTTATGTTTAGAATAAATAGTCTATAAATAATATCTAAACTTTTCTTAATTAATTTAATATTTTAAAAATTATTAATGTTCACTAGAAAATAAAAAAATATATCTAATATTTGATATTTTTATTATTCTTAATATTAAAAAGTGAAACATACTTTAAAAATAATTTTAAACTATTTTTCAATCAACTATTCTTAGAAAGTCATTTAAGAAAATAAAGTGAATATAGCAGGACCACCAAAAGTTTTATCCAAAACTTTTAAGATTAGTGTTAATCGTTGATCAGCAAATATCAACACTAAAAAATTAAATTAAATACTATTTAAATATATTTTATTATATTTAAAAATAAAGAATGCGAATTATTATATGGTTTAAAATAAAATATATTAAATATAAATTTTCTAAAACAAAAAGCTGACGCCGAGAACACGTCAGGAAGCAAAGTGAGAATCTTTTCCGAATCTTGGTTTTGCAAAACCACCCAATCCATCCCAACAAGTTGACCGGACGGGCCGATCTCGCCAGACGCCAGGCCTAGCCGCCAAGCCGAAGAAACGGCTCCCACACTACTCGCACGTGCCTTTTGCATTGCGGCGACCGGAACTGTCTAAAACGGAGCGTTCGTCCGTTGGACGAGGAAAATCAAAATATAAAAAATTTTCAGAACTTGGTCTTGGAGGATAAAAATAAAACAAAACAAAAAAAAAGAGAGAGAGAGAGAGAAGATTATTCTCTGCCCTCTAGCTCTGGTACGAGAAAAGCTCTCACAGAAAGAGGAGAAAGCGAGGGTTTTGTGAAGAAAGAGAAAAGGAAACAAACCACACACACGCACGCACGCACGCACAGGCACGCATGGAGCTTTCGAAAGCGGAGGTAGAGCGAGAAAAGCTGAAATTCAACCACTGCTGAGGGAAACGCACAAATAAAGTAGGGTTGGACTTTATTGAGGTAAAAGTTATGAGTGTGCGTGTTTTTTTTTTTTTTTTAAATTTTTCCTTACTTTATTTTCTCAGTGACTACTAATTATTTTACGTTTCCGGGATTTGCAGATGTAATTGTGGGTGTTTCTTTAAATATTCGAATTGTGTTATAATTCGCATTCCATGCCTCGCGATGTAGTCTCCTAAAAAGCTTAGGGTTTTCTCTTGCTTTTCTATTCCGTTTTCTTTTTCTTAATTTTTGGGAATTCTAGGGTTCGATCTACTTTTCCATGTCTGGTTCTGGAGGAGATTAAGGAAACTTGTGCCTCATTTTGATTGTTTTTAGCTGATGCCTTTGAAGCTTTGCGTGTGATCTTCCTGTGTTCTTTTTTTTTTTTTTTTTTTGGGCTTCAGCTTTCTTGAGGGTGATTGTTTTAACTGCTACTTATTCTAATTGCAATTGAATGAAGTAATTTCATGATTAAAATGGTGTTTAATTGTCATTTCATAATCGGAAAAGTTTTTATCTTCAAATAGTTGCTATTTTACAAAATGCACATTGACTGCTCAGGTGATTCTGATTTAGACATGCTATTGGATTTAGATTTTTATAACTTTTCAGCTTGTAAGGTAGGTGCTAATTCATTGGATAACTTGATGCCTACAATGAGTGTAAACTCGTTTGAGTGATTGGTTCCTTTGGACAATGCCATGTTTTGGTATTTGTCCTTGGATGTCCGTTCATAATCTTGTTTCTTAACATGTTATTGGATGCAACTTGTATGTGAGTGTCCATGAAGAGTTCTTGAAATTTGTTGAACATGGTTAAAAAGTTTTGGAGTATTTTTAGGCTTGCTTTGCCATATAGATGTTGGTCTAAAGATGGTATTTGTGGTATGCTTTAGAAACTGCATGCATGTGTTTTTACCAGAAGCCCAGGTGACGGGTGCTATGTGTAATGTAAATGACAGAATGTGTTTCATGATGAGTTAATCTCCTACAACATTTGTTCATACGATTATATGCTTACTGAGTGTAGATTAGCAATTCTGATCATTTGTAAAGTTCCAGTGAGGCATATTATTGGTCATTTTTACAAACAAATTGGTTAGTTTTTCAAGGTGCATTAATTGTTACTCTGTTGGATTGTTATAGATATAAATTTTCACTTATACTTGATGATTAACAATAGAAAGGAATAATTTGATGCCATACTCCATGCAGATCCTTGTGTTTTAGGTATATCAGTCTTTTAGATTTTATTGCTTTTTTGGTAAAAAGAAAAAAAAAAAAAAGCTCAATGATCCCGTTGCATTTGATGGTACAAACCGAAGGCAGGTAAATTGTACCCTTGTATTATATATTGGAAAAAGAATTCAACTTTGAATTTGATACTCTTTTTGTGTTTTTCACCAGTCTACTTTGTACTTAACTAGAACTAAAATGTGTCTGTAGGGTTGGCAGAAGGGTCCCTATATGTAAGAAATGTTTGGTTGTGCTTTTCTATGGTGCATTGGATTGTGTTTAATTCTCCTTTCTAAATGCTTTTAAAAGGAAAGCTTTTTTCTCTGGATTTTTTTTTTTGGCACACCAAAGGGTAAAAAGGGTCAGATGCTTAGTGCAGTAGAAAATATTAATTTGCTAACTTGAAAACAGAAAACCAAAGCCTCCCATTTATATTTTTCCACGCTTTTATATCGGGCTAGTTATACATGCATCAATAAAGACAACAGTGAATAATTTTGAAAGAACTCCACTTTTACCATTCAAGTTTCTAATCTGGACTAATAGAAGACAGAAGTCCAAAGCTCCTTTAGTGTCCAATGTTTTACTGTTAATGCATAAACACCCTGTCTCACAATATCTATTTGAGATTCCAAGCAGCAGTTGAACTAAGTTATTCGGTGTGCACTGTTCCCAAGGGGACACTCTGGTGGTTAAGAACATGAGCATCCATCTAGGAAGTCTTAGGCTCGAACCCCTAGGTGGGCTGATGAGGGACTTATGGGATGGGGAAAAGCCATATTTTGTTGTACAACTCATGGCCCAATGGGTGTCAAACGAGCAAAAAAGGATTAAGTGATTCCCTGTGCATGTGATCTTACTTTGTCAGTGTCTTTTCTCTTGGCCCTTCTTAACATGTCAGAATACGTGCATCAGCCATTGAGTTGCATAAAAATTTAATATGTGAATGAATCTCTTTTCTTTGTATCTTAAACTACTTGAGAAGGTACAGTTCTGATGCACAAAAATTTGTGTGAACCTTCTTCTACTCTAAGGCACACATGAAAAATTTATGCAGTGACATTGTTATGTTTTGGTTGTGTGATAGTTAGCCCTTGCTTACATGGTCCATTTATGGGAAACTAGAACTTAATGAGTGTAATTTATTAAATCTTCTTGATAAAGGCAAGAAGGAGGCTTAGACAAAGTTGATTCAGAAACTTAAGGAATTTAAAACTATGGTCTATGCATAATATAAGATTATGATGTTCTAGTCTTGATATAGTGTTTTTCTCTCATTGTCTGCGACATATTCTTGTCCCAATCCCAACCAGTCAAGCTACAGTTTTTTGTTTTTTTTTTTTTTTTCCCATGGGATTACAATGTTCTAGTCTCAATGTAGTGTGTCTCTTGTTGATAAGCTCTCAGTTCTTGCCATGGGGGTGTTTGTTATTTGTTTAGGTTTCAAGTTAAGGGTTTTTTATTACTCTTCCCTTTTAACTTTGAGGCAAACAGCTTGATTCAGGTAGGATTGTTAGCACAAGAATCTATAGGTAGGTATTTGTATAATGTTTCCCAACTCAATAGTTGAGAAAAAATGATCAGCATTATTTTACAGAAAGTTTGCAAGCTTTGGCTTCCTAAGGATAGTATAATATAATTCACCAGTGGTGTGATGCTGAAAGCTGCGATGCCTGTAGAGGTATAGGTGTGAAGCTATATATTTTCACTATCATCCAATTTTTCAGTTTGTTGGTTCTTTCCTTTCATAAGCTTTACCCACTAGCCATACACTTGTCAGTGATTTGTTACCTATTATCCAAGAATATCATAAACCAAACTCAGTTGCTATGTAGAGACACTCTTTGTGGTACTGTTCACTGTCGTTTTTCTTGGCACATATGAAGAGAGTTCTTAGCTGTCCTACAGCTATATGTGTAAGTAAATGCTTGTTAGAATTCCTCTTTTGGCTTGGTTGCTTAGTTTTAACTCAGTGAGAAATGTATGGATTAACCTATTGCTATTGAACTCCATAATACAGAGTTGTAAACACCAAAACATGGTCGAAGTACTATTGAATATTTTTTATGCCAAAACTTGTTTAATTCTCTTTTTATTGCTAATCATGGCGTTATTGCTTATCATGGCATATCTTGGGATGCAGTTTTATTTATGCTATCTTATGGGACTCTGTCAATTAACACTTCTGTTGATAAATAATGTGGCAAATGGCATGCTTTTATGATATTTCTGTTCCTTTTGGTTTATGTATAAATTTATTTAGATCTTAAAATATTAAAGATAATGGATACTTCTTTTGAGCCTGGGATCAAGATGTTGTGTTCATTTGTACGCTTACATTTTCCATGGCGGCCTTTCTGTATTTTAAGTTGAATTGTTTCAATTCATTGCCCAGCTGTTATGTACATTTTTGGGCTATCTGCTTAGCTGTTTGAATTTGCTTCTGCAGCGCCTTGTGACATAGTTTTACAAGTTTGCTATAGTCAGTGGAAAATAAAGAATTAAAGTATCACAAGGACTTCTGTAATGCTTGGAGGTATGGTATGTGAAGAGCTATGACACTCGAAGATTTTTTTACCCTAACTGAGATGACAGATGGGCTCGCAGTTCCTTCACGAGTCTGCGAGCTGGTCGCTGTGATGCAAAAAGAAAAGGATTGTGTTGTGAAGAACATTGGTGATGCAGCCAGGCAGTGGGCAGCTGTTGCAAGCACAATTGCTGCCACAGAGAATAAAGAATGTCTTGATCTTTTCATTCAACTGGATGGACTTTGTTTTTTTGATAGATGGTTAAAGGATGCTCAAAAGTTCAATAATGATACAAGTGATGGCTTTATAGAAGAATCAATTACTGCCCTGCTAAGAGCACTGGAAAAGCTGCAAATAGATGGGGAAAGATCTGTGTCTTCAGGGATCTGGATTACTGTCAATAATCTACTCAACCATAATTGCTTCCGGATTCAAGACAGAGCAAAAGCTCTGTTTGATCGCTGGAAAGAGGGCATATTTAGCGATAAAATCTGTGAAAGTGTTCAGGATGTTGGGGAATTTCAAGATGGAGTGCATAGCTGTCAGAGTAGCAGAACAGAGTGTGCTGTCGACTTCCATCCTGCAAAAGAAAGCTCTGATGGAGATAATAATGCAGCAGAACCTACTAGTGATGATTGTTTGCTGTCAAGGGGCTCATTTTCTCTTCAGCCAGAGAAGGCTGAAGCTGTACTGGTGCAGCCTCTTATTAATGAGATTCCATCCAACACAATTTTAGATAACAAAGATGCAGAGGATAGATCGCCAGGTCCTACTGTCACCTCTGTTGCATCAATCTCTATACAAGAGAGTGCTTCCGAAGGGAATTCTTCTACTGACATCCAGAAATTTTCAGTTCCCATGCAGCAAAATGCTGAACATGTGCCAGATTCCCTGAAGCAGCTTAGCAGTTTCCAAAGAAAATCGGGTCTATTAGCTTCTGCCTCTGGCAAAGTGCAACCTGGAGCTATTTCTGCTAGTGTTGATGCTACAAGTGCTCAAGAGAATGCAGAAACCACTTTGCAAAATAATGCTGATGTCAAAGAGGGTGATTTCTGTCTAATTCCCTCTGCTGACTGTGATGGAGAAATGTCTGCATCTGCCCCTAAAGTTGGGAGAGATGACGTGGAGGCCACACATCACTTCACGATGCAGCTGTCCAAGTCTACCACTAAAGGTGGCTTATGTTTTCTTGGTGGTTTGCAGGACTTGTCTGGGACTGAGAGTAGATCAGAGAAACCCAATGAATTAGGATCTCCTTTATCACAGATGAAGGGCCTTGGAACTGTTGATGATGATAGGGAGGATAGTGATGATGATAGGGGGCTATGTAGTGATGGGGATGGGGAACTGAGAGATGGTTCTGATTTCTCTAGACCAGCCATGGATCGTCGGATCCCTAATCTTATTGACTTGAAAAAATCTGATATTGAGCTCGAGTATGGCATACTTGATGCTCTAGAAGTTGCTCGACAAGTTGCTCAAGAAGTGGAGAGAGAAGTGGTAGACTACAGAGAACCATCCTGCAGCTCATCTTCAGAGAAAACGATGAAACATGGTGATGGGCAGCCAGGTAGCCCAGATTTTGTTAGCCAAAAACCAGAACTACACTCTGCTTTTCCACCTGATGAAATGTTATCTAGACAAAGTCAGCATGCTGAGGCAGATGCTGTGGGAAAAGGGTGCTCAATTAATTCTGATAATCTGGATGCTCTGGCGGAAAATGGCGTGCAAGAGTTGGAATCTTCTCAGGTGACTGAATTGGCTAAAGAACAAGACATTAATGCTGAGAAGGGTCTCTGGGATTTTGATCTGAATCAAGAAGTTACTTCTGATGATGTGGAGCATCCAGCAAATTCCCCTTTGACCCCAGTTTCTGTTGTTTCAGCTTCAAGGCCAGCAGCAGCTTCTGGATCGCCTGCAGCACCTTTGCAGTTTGAGGGGACACTTGGGTGGAAGGGATCTGCAGCTACCAGTGCTTTTCGTCCAGCTTCCTACCGTAAGACTTCTGACAGTGATAAGACTCTTGAGACTGGAAGCAGCAGCAAGACATCAAAACAGAGGCGAGATTGCCTTGATATTGATCTTAATGTAGCTGGGGGAGGAGACGAGAAAGTCATTGGTATCATTTTGGACAGACAAAATCCAGTCTCATCTGGACTCCAATCTGGGGAATCTTCTTTGGAGTTAGGTCCCAGAAGATCAGATAGGCCCAGCCTGGATTTAAATCGCATAAGTGATGATGATGATGCTCCACCATCAGATCTGAGATTGGAGGACCGGCTCTATTATCCACAGAATGGCCATCGTAGCCCATCACCTGCCTCCTCATCATCGGCAATGCAGCCTTCAATGAGAAACTTTAATTTGAACGATAGGCCCCTATTTGCCAATGAATTTTCAGATCAAGGCAAATTCCCCCAAATTCCAAGTTCACATGGAGGATCTAGACCTGCCGATCCTGTTTTCGCCATCATGGGTAAAAGAGTGGAAGTGGGTCATAAGGTGGATGCTGGTAGAAAGGAATGGATTCCTCAGATGCTATCCTCGCCGAATGGCAAGCTTCCAGAGCCTGCAATTGATGCTAATGTGATAAGAATGGGGAATGTGTTTGGTATGGTTCCATCGGCATCATACACAAACTCTCCTGCTTTTGGGTATAATGGATTCACATCTGGCCCCCCCATGTCCATCACCTCAGCTATGTATGGACCTGGCAGCTCAATCCCTTACCTGGTTGATTCAAGAGGAGCCCCAGTGGTGCCTCAAATTATGGGCTCTGCATCTGCCGTTTCACCGTACCCCCAGCCACCATTTGTCGTGAACACAACTGGTGCACCCCTAGGCTTGGGTGGTTCACGACCCAACTTTGATCTGAATACCGGCTTTTCAAATGACGGAGGAAGTATGGGTGGTTTGAGGCAGTTTTTCATGCCTAGTCAAGGCAGGTCACTCGAAACCAACTCACAACACTCTTCAAGCTCTGTGGTGGGTGGAAAAAGGAAGGAACCGGATGGTGGGTGGGAACCCTACTGGGTACAAAATAAACATCCACATGGTCCCTGGAGATAACTTTCCAATTGCCAGTGTCGCTCTCAATTCATTACTCTGATCAAGCCGATTATTCTGGGATTGCAGAATATAATTTATATTCAGTAAGCCGATTGGCTTTAGTGAGAGTCGGCCTGGAACTGAATAAACCTGGGGGAGTTGGGGAGTCGCGAATGTAATTTGATTGGTGCGATAAATTACTCAAGTGGGAATGTTTAGGTCTTTTATTTGTTTTAATATTGACCTAGTTTTTCTGTTTCCTCTTCGGTGTTCAGTAGAAGGCCGTTGCAGTCATAGAAAGCCCGGTAAAATGTAGCTGTAATTTCTGTTCCTCATATATACCAAAGAAATTTTAAAGGGGCCAAAGTCTCTCGTTGAGGCAATGCCTTGTTTTTTTTTTTTGGTTTTTTGGGGGAACTCAGAAATAATCAATGGGTAGATACCGGTGAGGAGGGGGTTTTGTACAGATCCATTGACCAAAGAAAGGGGTGCTTTGCACTTCATTTCGCTTAACGTGAGAGTTAAGAGGAAGTGGTAGGATTCAATGTCACGACCTCCCCAGGTCCAACCTTCATTCGGACAGTTCTTATGAAGTAGGAAACTCCTCTACTTTATGTATGCAAAGTCCAATATATAGGTTCGTGTCTTCAATACCGAAGCTGGTATAACTCGCAGCTGGATTTAAAAAAAATAAAGTCAACTTTCAAGACAACAGGTCTTGTGTCATTGATTAACTTTATCAGGAACCTCACATGACATGCATTTCACCATCTCGTCTCCTCAGTGATCCCCTCTTGTTCGAGGCCTAGTTTACAACGGTGAATTCCCTGTTTAGTCGGGTGCACGCCATTTTGTAATTACAAGCACGTATCATGACGCGGAATTACACAATAGCGTACTTGGCAAGTTCGTCTCGTGTAACTTGTAAAATTAAAATGCAAGTAATTTAACTGCCACTCTCTCGAAAATATAACTCAAGGGATAAAATGTGTCGCTCAATTTCCTACAAGTATTTTTATTATCATTATTCTTATTATTATTATTATTACTTTCTGTTTGTTATAGCTATCTTCGTTCCGGCAATGTCTGCTTGAAAGTTTCACCATGGATTTCACGTTCTATTTGCTCTCATTTTTTCCGAACGTGAAACTTTGGAAATTACTTCAATTAGACTGGCCTATAAATGGTATCGGATCTAAACATAAATTTTCAGAAAATACAAATTTATCTGTATAAATATAACAATAAAAAATAAATGTATTAAAAAAATAGAAAATTAACCGTTTCAAATTATTAATATTATAATTGTTTTCTACAAGTTTTCGTGTTTTAAATTTTATAAAGAATATTTTAATTTTCTGTATTACCAAGCTCATCTTTATATATATATATATATATATATATATATATCATATCATTACGCAGCTGATTTTACTCTTTCAATAGTTGTTTTGGAATTTCTCACCTTTTTTTTTTTTTTTGATTTAGATGTTCTTTTCTTAAAACGTTACTTTCCATTATATCTATATATATGTATAATGGAGTCCTTATTATTAACACATCACCAATCCCTTTCAAATTTGAAAACTTATTATTTGCATCGACTTCCCAAATATAACCCCAAAGTTGATTGTCAAGCCTTACGAGTTATCGAAGAAAAGTCACATGGATAATATATGCATGTGTGCTTATCAAAAACAGCAAAAGAAATGTTTAGACCTACCTTGTCATGCAAGAAAACAACTCAAGATGCTTCGTTTCCAAGGGCTTCCATAACGCCCATACCTTTTTTTTTTCCTTCCTACTTTAAACGGTTTTTTATTTTGTGTAATAATTACATGAAACTTTTATATTATTGGTCGAATCCTTAGGACTATTCGTGAAATACAATACGAAAATTTCGGATATGACAGCTTCTTTCTTATTAGAAGAAGAGGGTTCATTCTCCAAATTTATATGTTGGCTCTCTTGGACAGGTGTCTCATCCTCAATGTTGGTTGGCAAATCATAAATTTCCTACATTGGGAAATTTAATTTTCGCTCAAAATACTGTTATTCTCGTGTAATCTTGAACTTCTGCTTGACATCTTTTGTAATTTATGTTAACAAGTTAAATAAGAGAACACGTAGTACTTAGTCTGTGAAACAAAATTAAGAATAATGATAAATAATTTTTACGGATGATGAGAATATAAATACTAAATAGATACTTAAAATTAAATTAGTATAATAAAAGTTGTTATCTGAGAATAATTAAGAGAGAGATTGATGATAATAATAATAATAATAATAATAATATAGAAATGAAATAGAATAAGAATTTATAAAGTTAGAATTTGAAAAAAAAAAAAGAAAGAAAGAAAGAAAGAAAGAAAGAAAATGAAGAGCACCTACTAAATGGTTGTTTCCCTCTCTCTCTTTTTTTTTTGAGTTAAATGTATCTAACCTCCTTCTAATTTAGCTATTTTGCATTTTAATTTACACTTAAGTTTGGAAATTGAGACCTTCTGTTATAATTTTATTAATTTTAAAATTTGAATTTAATTTTAAAAAAGTTAAATATTATGAAATTTAATTCTTTTGAATTATTATGATTTTTTTTGAAATTTTTTAGAATTTATTTTTTAAAATTTTTTAAGAGTTACAAAAATTAAACCTATTAATATTCAAAAAATTATAAATTCTAAAAACTTTTCTAAAAATTTAATTATAATAACTCAAAAAATTAAATCTCATAATATTTAAATTTTATAAAATTATTTACAATTAAAGAAGAATTTTAAAATTAAAAATTTTAAAAATAATCTTAATTTTCAAAATTAAAAAAAAAACACATGAATTTTATAATGTAAGTTAAAATTACAAAAAATAAATCACAGAAATTTAAATGCATTTCACCCTAATATGACCCGAGTGGCTGAGCCTCATCTGCATCACAAGTCGACCAACTGGTGCGCAAATGGGCCCAGTAAATTGGGCTATCTAATTATTGAAAGGCCTTGACCAAGCCTATTAGTTGTCATATTGGTGACAGTCCCCTCGAAACTTATGTTTCAAGTGGCCCAAACACTAATTGTCCAGTTTTGTGGCCCAATGAATAATTATTCAACTTTTTATTTTAAACATTTCAAGTTTTAATTATAAAAAATATATATATAATTTTATAACAATAGAGAGAATTATTATATTATATAGTTTATTATAATTCAGTAAAATTTTTAATTAATTTTTTAAAAAAAAAAAGGAAAAAAGAAAATTAGACAGAAAGTCTTTATGGGAAAAAGAAAAAGTAAAAAGCCTAAAGAACAAAAAGCACTACATATTCCAAAGTGAGCAGAGAACCCTCATTAGGCGGCCGTAGTTTATGGCTTCTGCCTATATTTCCGAGATATCAATTGGCCAGATGTGGGAGGAGAGGAGGCACGTCCATAGAATTGACAAACGGCCAGGCTCCATCATAGATTTCTTCTTCAGGAAAATCTGCCTGAACCCAAATATGGGGGCTCGCAAGCACTGGAGATTGCTTGAAACTACCACAGCCGAACTCACTTGCACGCCTCGTTGCGTAACAATACCAAGCACGCATAAAAAAGTGGACCCTGTTTTGAAAGCACATTAAAGGGGCTAATTTTTCTTGCATAAACTTACAAGCAAAGCAACCGATCATTTACCGACTCACAGCCGCACTTTCTACGTCTTTATCTGCCCTTTGAAAATGAACTGCAGTAAGTGTAAAGACTTGGCAGATCTGTCAAACAACAACTGTTGCTGTAAAACAGATTCAAAATGGAAAAGGGGGAAACTAGGCCCAGTTTTCTAGTGTTAGCAGCCACTTTCGACAACATTCAGAGAAGTGATTGGCCTCTTACATTCTAGAGGGGGGCAGTATATATGAATGCTTTTTCTTTTTTTCTTTTTTTTTTTTCCTCTTTTCTTCCTACATCATGGGGGCAAGCTCGAAATACAAAATAAAATAGCTATACCCATTAGTGTTACACGTCTCTGTAATGGGTATATTCTATTTTTTGTTTTTTCATACTTGACACAACCCACAGGTGGCACTGTAATGAAATTGACGCGTACATGTTCCAGTGTGCACTCTTCACTTGCATGTCCTATTCATTGATTGAAGTTCCACCTTGTAGGCAAACTTTCTTTAGCTACTCCTTCCCACTTTTTTTAATTGCTATTGGTGTGCGAAAGAGAGAGAGAGAGAGAGAGAGAGAGAGAGAGAGAGAGAGAGAGTCATGGAGAAGTTGTCAAGTTTAATACAGCTCTTCACGACAGTTTTTCTCCACAACTTCTCTGCATTCATGGTGATCCCAGCCATGACTGATGTTACAATGTCTGCGCTCTGTCCTGGAAGAGACGAATGCTCACTGGCCATTTACCTGACCGGATTTCAACAAGCGGTAATGTTCAAATAACCAAAGATCTGGTCTTCTTCCTTTTTACTTTCTTTTCCTCTCTTCAAAGTTCCATGTGTCAAAATGCTTATTCATGCTCTGCTCTACCTTATTCATGCTCTGCTCTAGCTTGTTCATGCTCTGCTCTAGCTTATTCATGCTCTGCTGATCGGGTACTAAAATAACTGGGAGAATCGGATGCCAATGGCGCATAATATTTAGATATATATTTTACGCTCCAGTGTTAGTGTTTTAATTTTCTTAAAATTGATATATTATATAACCACTGATATTATTTAATGGCTAATATATATATATATAACACTTTGGAGTAAAGTGTGAATTTAAATATGAAATTATTTTAGCGTAAAAATTTAATTATTATTTAGTGTATTTTTATATTAATTTAGATTCAAATTTCATTATTCACCTCCAATTTTAATAAATTAAAATTGATATTTTAAACTCATTAAAATTAAAAATTAACAAATAAAAATTTATTTAAAATTAATAATATTCAAATAATAAGTCTTTTTATGAAATAAGTTAAACAAAAATATTAATAATAAGTGAATTTTAATTATTATCAATAAATATGATAACTTATATTCTTGCTAGACACCTATATTTTTACTCAAAAATATTCGGATATTAGAAAAATTGTCCATACATCATAGCATGTCATTGGTGTTATCAAACGAAATTTCCCTTCAGTTTCACTCTGGACGTGCCTGTTTCGGCCCTATGTGGAACAGTACGGAGATCGAAACTGCCTACCGTGAACACTCGGACCCACATTCTCATGCACTCAAATGTGTATTTCAACTAGATGTCCAAATCCAAATAGATGTCCAAATCCAACCCAATGATTCGGAGGACTGCTACGATCGTATTCATATAGCTTATCAACCGGTCCACTTGGCGCAACCTGACTTGAGTGGACCGACACAGTTTATGTTGGAACTTTCCTGCTTTCCTTCCTTCCTTTTGTTTTATTTTGTTTTATTTTATTTTATTTTTGTCCTCTTCTAGACTCTAGTCCAAGCTAAACCACTAAAATAGAGGCTTCTTGGATTGTCGGGCGATTGATTTTACTCACCATTCCCTCTATTAAATTACCAATTCATGTCTCGTACCTCTAACATATAATTAATCAAGAAGACCCCTTTATTTATTTAAATCTCTAAATTTCGCATTTGAGTCCCATAGAGGATGTTCCCATTTATTTAGTTGGGAATGAAAAAAACACATCATTCCTTCCTTGAGAAACTCCACTCCATTGACTCGCCCGGCCCACTTTGTTTGCGAACAACTCCCCCGATTCAGGAAGCTTTGGTAGCTTCGACTTTTTAGAGTTATCTTCCATCGGTAGACTTACAATATTCTCGGCACGCAAGCCCAAGCGTCAATTAATGAACGTGTCGCGCTCACTGTATCGTCACCTTTGGCCAGTAGTTTAAACGGGAGGGCATGGGAAGTCAAGTTAGCCTTCAAAGTCACCCAAGATTTTCTCAAACAATATATATATATATATATATATATATATATATATTTATATATAGTAGAATTGTGGTTTGGATGTCATATGCTAAGCTAATAAAACGTCCACTGTCACTTTGTCCATGGTGAAATTGACGTCCACTGTTCGTTTCCTCCATCCATGCCGTAATCGTGACACGACGTAGGATTAAGACGCCTATATAAAGTCTTGAACACAACACCTTTTTCTAGGTGGAAATTATCGCCCGAATTCTCCAACGTTACCGGTTGCCCTTTTGCCCTTTTTTCTGGGCGTGCAAGTCTGGGCGGAGCCTTAAGGGTCGCTTCGTTCTTATTGATTGGAGCAAAAGGGTTCTGAAATCGAGAGAATAAACACGGACACAGAGAGAGAGAGAGGGAGAGAGAGAGAGAGAGAGAGAGAGAGAGTATATGGAGAAGCTGTCAACGTTGAGCCAGCTCTTCCTCACGGTTTTTCTCTACGACTTCTCGGCGTTCATGACCATCCCAGCCATTACTGACATTACTATGTCAGCTCTTTGCCCTGGAGAAGAAGAGTGTTCCCTCGCCATTTATCTCACCGGATTCCAACAAGCGGTAACGATAAATTAAGGACATCTGTTTTCTTCCTTATTCAATCAACCCCTTCTTTACATTTATTTTTCCATGATGTACCATAAGAGTCGCTACAAGTCATTTATTATAGGAATCACTGCGAGTTATTTACCAGGGGAATTGCTACAGGTTAGACGTATAAGGTATAATTTTAGGGGTTCAGTTTTCTTCATATATAAATCTATGTAGTCAAAGATATGAAAATACAAAATTAAATTTAAAATTATTTAATTCAATAAAGATTCCATCTAATTCTGTTTCAGCTTCTTTTTTTCTTTTTAAAATCCATCTACCATTTGACTTCTTATTTACTATTTACATTAGCGGAATTCTCCTTAATATGTACGTCGAGGAATAGTAAATTAACCATAATCACTGTGAGTTGAACACAAAAATGAAACCCATTGTCGCTATAATTATTTTCTTGTTCTGGTGCAGATCATAGGAGTGGGAACATTGGTTATGACGCCTTTTGTAGGATATTTCTCCGACAAGTATGGCAGGAAACCGTTGCTCACCGTCCCAATGATTCTTGCCCTAATCCCGACAGGTAAAACATGCTTGCTCGCATAGTAGTAACCACTAACTAGTATTAATTATTAATATTTTAATTGGCAAATATTGTGATTTAATAATTAAGAAATCGTTAATATTATTTAGTATGTTAGGTGTATGTTAACTGAATTTGATACTTCGATAAAATTAATTTTTTTACCAAAATTATTAATATTTTAATTGAGTGGTCCACTATGCTAGAAGGGGACATTGTTGTATTGCAATACCCATTCGCAAAAATTAGAAGAGCCCTTCTTGTTTTTTCTTTTTTTTTTTGAAAGCGAGGTGGCAAATTTACGGCATTCTTGAAACTTGAAATGCCATAGCCTTATCCCTCAGCCCAGAGTTCCTGCTCACTTTCCCACCTTTTCGTGCGGGAAACCCATTGAATGTTTGACTAACTAATTAGGTGATGTTTACTACTTACTATATGACTACCAAGCTATTTAAATATAAGTAAGCAACTAAGCTCCACAAGAACCGCTCAAGAACTTGGAACTACATTTAGAACCTGGAGTCAACCGAATTTTGCAGACGGCACACTGATTTGACTGCCCAATAGCTAAAGATACTCCTCTTAAATACTGAAAAGTCGTTGGGTACGGTACCAACATTAACACGCGAAGGTCAAGAAAACCCACAACCACTCCCTTTGAAATTGGCTAATGGGCGGTGAACCTTGTACAATTTTTGCAAGCAATTATCCTCAACCGGCTAAGATTTTCATTTTGGCAGTGCTCGAAAAGTTTCAACTTGGGGATTCCACCGAGTTCCTTTGTGGCTACACCATGACGTGTCCCACCACCCACTGCGTGCGCTTGCTTTCGGCAACAACTCGCTGTCATACCCACGATTGAGACCGTTTTTCTTTTCTTTTTTTTTTTAATACCACTGGGTTTATGAAGGTTAAAGAGGCACAATTACAAATAAAATTTTTGTAGTAATTTCGGTTACTTATTTTAAAAACAGAAAAATATTAAAAAAAAACTTAATAAACTATTTTATATTTATAATTCACTATAATTCCTTAAAGTCAAGCCAAATAATTTTTTTCTTCTTGTTTTTTTTTTTTTTTTTAGGATTGCCATCTTCTGACTTCGGATCGATTTAAAAGTAACATAGAAAAGTAAGTGGCTGAAAAAGGAAACCAATTAATATTACGATGTGTGTGACTGGCTGCACATGCAAAAGACCAAAAAAAAAAAAAAAAGAGGTTGAAGTTGAGCTGGGTTTTTGCTGAACCAACTAATTGACCCTATAATTGGACATGGTTTAGTTATCTTTTTATTGGTGTAAAAATTTCTAATTCGGTTCTTCATCTCATGCAGGAATAATAATAATAATAATAATAATAATAATAATAGTAATAATAATAATAATAATAGAAATTCTGTTTGCATTTGGAAAATGATACCGTCGGGTAATGAATGTCACACAATGCAAATAACTAAATCCAGTTATGAAGGAGCGAAGTTGACTCGAATATTATTATGGTTGCAGCCATATTGGCATACAGCAGGACAAGATATTTCTTCTATGCGTACTTTGTGTTGAAGACCCTGACCGCCATGGTCTGCGAAGGAAGCGTCCACTGCCTTGCACTCGCCTACGCGGTAATTGATCTTCCCCTTCTTTTTCTTTTTCCCTCATCCGCACCTGACCGGAGAAAAGCTAACTCGTGGGCCCTCATAAATTAAAATAATATGTATCAATTGTTGAATAATAGTTTATAGGAAGTTGTCAACTCAAGAAAACACCCTTATTAATAAATGCATAGACCGGGGGGGGGGAGGGGTTGTTTCGCATTCATATTAAATGTGTTGATGTTAGTTATTCTTGACCTTAAAAAATGTAATAATTTAGTCATTATAAAATACTAAAATGTGCAAGAATATGCAACAGTGGATTATTATTTATTTTTATCGTTAATTGCACGTTCCCATTTTGTTATTGCATATTACTTAGTAATTTTTGTTGGAATATTTAATTTAAGAAAACAATTTTTTAAATTATGTAAACTTGTGGACATGACTACTTAGCATGGTTGGTGGCCATCCAATACATCTATATATATAATTTTTATAAAAAAATTTTATTTTGATTTTTATTATTTTAATATAATTTATTTATAATTTTATATTATATAATAAATAAAATGTATTTAAAATTTTTTTTAAAAAAATGTGTCGTAAATATTATGAAAGTGTTTAAATCATAAAACCCATTACAAAATGATGTAAACGGTGGTCGGTTAATTCATCTTCCCTCCAGTCTGTGATTTTAGAATTTTGGGCAACGGGTATTCTATTCAATCGCGTTGATGTTCTCTGAATGTTTTTGCAGGCCGACAATGTACTCGAGGGTCGGCGAGCTTCAGCATTTGGAATTCTGTCAGGGATTGGATCCGCTGCTTTCGTTTGTGGAAACCTCTCCGCACGCTTCCTCTCCACTGCCTCCACTTTCCAGGTTCTAGATATATATATATATATATAAAGAGCTCTGTGTGTGTGTGTGTGTGTGTGTGTGTAGATAGCTGTGTATGGTGTGTATGATATATGCTTGGAATTGATGTTGGCGTCTTGAATCAAATATTTTATAATTACTCAGGTTGCGGCTTCGTTGGGGATTGTGGCGACACTGTACATGAGGCTTTTCTTGCCAGATTCCGTTATTGATAAGGAACTTTCTGCACCGATAACCTCAAAGGGAAAGGGAAAGGGAAAAATCGACGCTGCTTGTGCTACTGGAAATGCAGCTGCTGAGAATGTTCAAATTTTCAGAACAATGCCTTCCTTGAACGATATGCTCTGCTTTCTGAAGAGCAGGTTATCTCTCTCTTTTTCTCCCTCTTAAACCCTAAATCCTAAAACCTAAACCGGGCTCTGATCCCGACTTTCTTTTTATTATTTTCAAATAGTATCCTTTTTGGGTCTTAATTATCTGGATTGAAGGAGATAGCAGTGTCTAAGAGATGCATCACTCATTCCGAAAATTGACACTTGTGTTTTTTTCTATTTCTAAGAAGGAACATTTCTTCAAGTGAACCGTTCAAGTGCCTGTTTTTACCGTCCAATGACATGGATCTTATCTGTTAACAATTGCTGAATTTTCATTCTTTCAAATTGTCATTTGTGTGCATTCGTTTGCAGCGTAACCATTTCGCAAGCTGCAGTTGTTGCGTTTTTTGGCAACCTTGCAGAAGTTGGCCTTCATGCTACGTTATTGGTACTTCCCTAATTTTGTGCATTAGAGCTCGCAAGTATTATAGTTTCTGCTCTAATTTGTTAAACTGAACTGTCATAAATCAATGGATATGTGATTCTCCGCTAAAAATAATAAGAATGGGCATGTATTAATGGATGCTGGTTTGCCTTCTCATTTCAGGTTTGTAAAATATTTGTGTCAAGTATATGCATCTCAACACATAGTAGCCATAGTATTTTATTTCTAATTTCAATTCAGATTAGCCCGAGTTATGTTAGTTTTATGTGGAAGCAATAACATTTGGAAATATTTCCCGACTATACCTCAGTGGTGAACTTCTATTGCACAAGATAATGGCTGACTTGAATATGCTTGATGCTATACTAGAAGAGTGAATGATCTTGCTAGTACAAAATTTCAGTTGTAATGAAGAAGATAATTAAGAAGTTGATGTTGTAGCTTGCCTTCCTCAGCCAAATTGAAAGTTGCAATTTGCTTTCAGGCATAAAACCTTGAGTTTGCAATTGATGCTAAGACTTGTGGGCTCTGTTTAATTTTATTTCTCCGTTCATACGACACTTCAATGCATCTGTGAGTGCAAGGCAGTGACCTATAGTCCTAGTATACTTGCAGGCATTGTCAGCAGATTTCAGATTAACATGAACTATTTTGAAAACTTCACTTCAAAGAATGAAATGGTACTTAAGGTTTGAATTCCACACCAATAATTTGCTGCTGAATAAATGAGGACAAACTGCATTCATATTGGACTGTGCCACACCTGTCATTCCTCCCAGATATCTCAAGTGCTTAGGTCTGGCCTTGGTTTTAATTGATTCTAATCAAAGGTTTAATAAACAAATGTTCTAGCTCGTCTTGATACTTGGATAAATTATCAATTAATTTCAAACCTCTACATGCAAAAGAGAATAGTTGAAGTTCATTTCCTTTTTGTTTTGTAGTACTACTTAAAAGCACAGTTCCACTTCAGCAAGGATCAGTTTGCTGACCTAATGGTAATTTCTGGGATTGCAGGAACTGTCTCACAGGTATGTCTTTCTCTATTTTTGAGGTCACAATGAAAATTCCGTGGTCCGACATGGATTGGTTTTGTTTCTGTTGATCTGAAAGTCAGTGATCTTGCAGTTGCTTCTCATGCCCCTATTGGCTCCTGCTTTAGGAGAAGGAAGGCTCCTTTCAATAGGGCTTTTCTTTGAATGTGTGCAGGTAAATACCTCATTTTCCATAATTGATCATTTGTTCATATTACAATGTCTAGAGCACAATATTCTTTAAGAGAGTTCGATGCAATATATTCATTGAATGTTTATTGTCTTGAATGCAGATGCTTCTTTACAGCATTGCTTGGTCCTTCTGGGTAATACTCTGCAACCTAACTAGCTAGTTCAAGTTCCTCTTACAGTTATATTTCTGATTTTTTTTTTTGGTTACTCTGTTGTGGGGTTTGTCAAGTTTCTTAATTGCTACATCTATATGCTATGCTAACATTTGAAAAGTTGATAGGTCCCTTACGTTGCTGCTACGCTCTCTGTTTTGTTCGTATTTTCACAACCTTGTGTGAGTTCTTTGTTTTCTTGTCACAATATTTTTTGTTTCAATTATATTTAATCAATATATTGTAACTAACATTTCAAATTGATTTGCAGCTACGGAGCATTGTGTCTAAGCAAGTTGGGCCCTGTGAGCAGGTAATGGAAAGTAACTTCAATGATTTTCAGACTGCAAAAAGATCCCTTGATCCCAGTAAAGAATGCTTTTTACATTGAAATACATATCTAAGAGAGGAAAAGCTATCCTGCAATATTCCTAATATCTATCTAACAAGGCTGGAAAATAGGAGTAGAAAGAAGACTTTATTTTTGAGATTTGATTCAAAAAGTAAGCTAATCTTTAGTCTTGCAACACATAGCATCCTTTGCCAACAATGCTACAGGTCTTGCGACTTTCTTATTGTCTTATCTGTAGTAATTTTTTTGATAAAGTCACTTTTTTATGCTCTTTCAGGGGAAGGCTCAAGGGTGCATTTCAGGCATTTGTTCCTTTGCCAATGTTATTTCGCCATTAGCATTCTCTCCTTTAACAGGTGACAGGACATTACTGCAAAATGTTATATTGAAAGTCAACTGAACTAACAAACTTGAACTCTTTTCCAGCTTTGTTCTTATCTGAACGTGCGCCATTCAATTTCCCTGGTTTCAGTATTATGTGCGTTGGATTTGCAGCGGTAAGAGCTTTACCACTATGAAGCTGATGTGTGTATGCATTTTTTTGAGCACCTGCATTACTTGCTCCTCTTTTGTTGCCCATTGCATAACTTGATCTTAAGGGACATATGTATTTGTTATATATGTGCATTCTTCATGCTATATCAATGTATATTTCACTATGCTGGTAAGGCCATGCCAAATACAAATCTGACCATGCAACCTGCTAGACCCACATGATTCAGACGAAGCCATCTTCTGGGGCACATTGAACTTACCAATGAAACTGCAAAAGGTATCCAATGTACCTGCACATTGGGCCATGCCAACCCAATTTTCACTCCTGTGGTTGTAATTTGGCAGTCATCATGATCAATTCAGCTTTATCCCTGTTCTGATTTTCATTTTAATTTAATGTATAGAAAAGTTGTGAACCGTAAATATTGGAGGCTTCATTTTGTTACCTTGTTGCTGATTAAATTTCCATTGGAGAAAGTTACCAGCATCTTACCATAATATGGCATATTCTCGGCTTATGTGCATAAATTCATCCTGATTTTGTTCTGGATTGATTGACTTTATGTAGATGGTGGCCTTCATTCAAAGCGTTATGATAAGAGTGGCTCCTCCTATTTCAATTCAGAGAATCAGCAATTCCAACTACGTAGATGCTTAGTCAGCCATGATAAGAGGTGGCTCAACCAACCATAGTTTATGTGGAAAACCTTGCCATCTATATTTTGCTCTGGGAAGTAGGAGATTCAGTAGAATTACTGCGTTGAAATTGCCATCTAGCGTCGTTGCAATCACGTAGACCAACTTATGTAGCTGTAAGATAGAAATTATTTATTTGGTCCCATATTTACTAAATAGGGACATTTATTTTCGATGAGTACTGTTATTCTTAGAAACAAATTATATGAACCCTTTTTTCACTGATTACTATTTCATTTTGAATGTAGTTATGAAGTGATGAAACACACAATCCCGGTAATAAATCTCATGAATGTCACATATGCTTGTAAGATGTTTTTTGTGGATATATCATTTTCCTAAGTTAATGACAAAGAATGGGTGGATGAAAAGAGAGATGGGTGAAAAGTGAGAAGAAAAATTTTCTTTCCTGTTTTAAAAAAGCTGATGTGAGGAAATAAAATTAAAAATTTTTCATTTGGAAATAGGTGGAAGTAGGAAGAATATTATAGTACTAATTTTGTCTTTATGCTTAAATTAATGTTAATAAAAAATAATTAATATGCATAAATAGTCCTTTTTTTTTGGTTGGTTAATTGACTTTGATCAAGTTTTAAACTCAAAATTTTTAATATTTAATAGGATAAGTTCATTGATAAATAGTTATTTTATTAATTTAGTAGAAAAATGAAAAATTTTTAAATTAAAAAAATTTCAATGATTAACAATTAGGTAGAGTTACAATCGAATAAATTTAAATGATTTAACTATAAAATAATTGAAAATTCTTGAATAAAAAACAACTCAGAACAATGTTACACTCGTATAAACCACATAATAAATAAATATAGAGAATATATATAACAAATAAAAGTCGTAGCTATTTTTAATTTTTCAAAATTAGTGCGTCTTGATGTTTGTATTGGGTATGTCTATGTCACTCTGTTTGTATTGGGTTCGCGTGGCGGTGTTTGCGTACGTAACTGACAACACTCCGTTGTTGGGTCCGGTTTGGTTGAAAATAGGAAGTTAGGAACGAACAAGACAAAAATGTTTTTTGAAGAGAAAAAAAAAAGAAAGAAAGAAAGAAAGAAAAAAAGAAAAGAAAAGAAAACATAGCCGTGTGGCGTTAACAGCACGCAAAACAAACAAGCGCGGGCACACACGCCAGTCCTGAATCCTACAACACCCTACGAAAGCCTCTCAGCTTTTTAAAATTACAAAAAGAGGAAAGAAAGAACCCGCTCTCGGCGCTCCTCTACACGATCTCCCTCTCTTTTCTTGAAGGGTTGGTTACAATGGCCTGCCATGCCAGCTTGTTGCTTCCTATAATTAAAAAAATTAACACAATTCAACCACATTTCTTTTACTCTTCCCTTGTCCGGAATCTTCCAGCCGGCCTCCTTTTCTCGGAGTTGGCTGCGGCTGACGTGGAGGACTCAACGAGACGTAACCGTAACATTCGGTTGATCAACCGGCGGCCCAGCCATCCTCATCGTCCGTCCTCTTGGCACGGTCTTTGCCTCTTGCTTGAATCTTAAGCAATGGAAAACGGCGCCGCTGCGGTCTATCTCCACGGCGACCTCGACCTGAAAGTCGTGGAGGCTCGGCGCCTGCCAAACATGGACTTGGTATCCGAGCGACTCCGCCGATGCTTCACCGCCTTCGGCACTTGTCGCAAGCCGTTCGCCGAACGAAGCGAGCGCCCGCACAGCCACGGAAAGATCATCACCAGCGATCCTTACGTGACTATCTGTGTCGGCAGGGCCACGGTGGCTCGCACGCGTGTCATCCCCAACTCCCAACACCCTATCTGGAACGAGCGTTTCAAGATTCCGCTCGCTCACCCCGCCAGCCACGTCGAGTTCTACGTAAAGGACGACGACATGTTCGGCGCCGATCTAATCGGAGTTTCGACCGTTCCCGTCGACAGGATTCTCTCCAGCCAAACGGTCAGCGATTGGTTCCCAGTTATCGGCTCGCACGGGAAGCCGCCCAAGCCTGATTGCGCACTGTTCGTGGAAATGAAGTTCGTGCCGTGCGAGGAGAATCCCTATTTCAAATACGGCATCGCAGCGAATCCAGGTAAGTTCGGCGTTCCCAGCTGTTATTTTCCGGTGCGTCACGGAGGGCGCGTGACGCTTTATCAAGACGCGCACGTGCCGGAATCGTCGTCCTTGCCTGACATCGAATTGGAAGACGGATGCACATTTAAGCACGAGAAGTGCTGGGAAGACATATGCCACGCCATATTGGAAGCGCATCATCTGGTGTATGTGGTGGGCTGGTCGGTTTATCACCGGGTGAGGCTGGTGAGGGAGCCCACGCGAGCGCTGCCCAGCGGTGGGAATTTAAGTCTGGGGGATTTGCTCAAGTACAAGTCGCAAGAAGGCGTGAGGGTCCTGCTGCTAGTTTGGGATGACAAGACTTCTCACGACAGGTTTTTCGTCAAAACGGTATGTCGTTTAGTTTCTTTTTTTTTTTTTCCTTAATATTCTTTTTTTGGGATGATTATACCCTTATAATCAGCGCTTGATTTGAGGGAGACAATTTCGTGTTACTCGACATGCGTGTGCTTTTCTTCTTTGCTATCAATTCTATAATCAGCGGAAGAAGTGTTGCGTAGCATGTTATTTATCAGCGGCGGTGGGTGTGCTAGATTATGTGTTTTTAATTGAGTGTTAGCAAAGTCTCGACTGGTCAAGCACATTTCATGAACTTTAGTGAAAAGCAATTGCGCGTTGTTACAAGTTTGAACACTGGATACAAGATAAGAGAAACTAGTCCTGCAAGATGCTTCATGAACTTATCAACTGTGGTTAGATTTTGACTGGGATCATAAGTCATTATGCTGAAAGCCCCCTTTGCATGCAGGCCGGAGTGATGCAAACTCACGATGAGGAAACTCGCAAGTTTTTCAAGCATTCTTCTGTTAAATGTGTGCTGTCGCCGCGTTATGCCAGCAGTAAGCTTAGCATTTTCAAGCAACAGGCATGCTTTATAATTAAAACTTTTGTATATTGTCTAATCCGTTTAATAATTTAGTTAAGAGAACTGAATGTTTGTTTGTCCTGCTTTTCCAGTAGCCTGCTGCTTTTGGGTTTTAGACAAAAGAACCATTTAATGTTGTTACTGGTTGCACTAGTTCTGGCTGTCTTCTGTCAACTGTTTTTCTTGTTTACTAACAAGTTTGTTGAAGGCTATGGGAACAGAAAAGGAAAGACGTTGGTGAGTTTGTTTAGGACTAAAATATTTCCTTTTTGGTGTTCATCATTTGCATAAAAAGCCACCATCCGACAGCATACTTTCATAGCATTTTCCCAAAACGGTTTGCCAAGGCCAAAGGAATTAAAAATAAAAAATAAAAAAGTAAAAAAGTAAACCCAACAAAAATAAGGTCCTCGCTAATAAGTACTGCCTTAGTTGAATGGTTGTGTGATAAAAGCAGGAACTTCCTGCTCTATCCAGGTGATTCTTAGCTAAATAGACAGTTCATCCATATTCCTGCATCTTGATCAAACTGAAAGTTATTGATATGTTTATCTGAACTAATAAATGGAAGTATTGGTCTCATAACATTTATGGTTCAGGTTGTTGGGACTCTATTTACTCATCATCAGAAGTGTGTGATTGTGGATACACAAGCATCTGGAAATAACCGGAAGATAACAGCTTTTCTGGGAGGTTTAGATCTTTGTGATGGCCGCTATGATACACCTGAACATCGGTTGTTTCGGGATCTTGACACTGTATTCCAGGATGATAATCGCAATCCAACCTTTCCTGTAAGTATGTTTTCGGTGGAAATTATGCTCACTCATTTTCCTGTCTTTTACTTTACCTAAATTTATGCAGCATATTACTTAAGGGTTGAATTGGTGCACACACATCACCCTGTTGTATATTTTCTCAAGAAAGAAGGAAATGCAGATATCTTTCCAAATGCAGCAATGCTTATGTGTTTTCTTCTTATGGAACCAATAAATTTAAATGCAAACTGTAGTCATTATTGTCCCTTGAGGCTGATAAGAAGAACCTTCACAATAACTCTTTAACTCTTGCTTGGGTGCATTTGATGTATGGCACCTGATCCATGTCATTCAGTTACTATGCACGTTGAGTTATAGGTGCTAGTGAGGAACTAAAGCATTCATTTAAGAAATGATGTGGTACCACCACAGAAACCAGTGTGATTCCTGGACTTAGAGCTCCATGATTGGCAGTCTCTTTCTTTTTCCTCTCATACTCTGGCTCTTCAAAAGACTTCTTCTCTTTCTAAATTACAGGCAGCAACTAGGGGTCCCAGGGAACCATGGCATGATCTTCATTGCAAAATTGAAGGGCCTGCTGCATATGATGTGCTTACAAACTTTGAGCAGCGATGGAGGAAAGCTTCAAAATGGTCAGAGTTTGGACAACGTTTTAAGAAAATTAAACATTGGCATGATGATGCTTTAATAAAATTAGAAAGGATGTCATGGATTCTGAGTCCTTCCCAATCTGTTCCAAATGATGATCCTATGTTTTGGGCATCTGAAGAAGATGACCCTGAAAACTGGCATGTACAGGTTGATAGCACTTCCTTAAGTAAACCTCCTGTTACATTTTCTTTTCTTTGGTAATTACACAATCTTTAACATCCATCATAAACTGACAGGTCTTCCGATCTATAGATTCAGGGTCTTTGAAAGGATTTCCTAAAGACGTTTTCGAAGCTGAGGCTCAGGTCAGTATGTTGTGCTCTGATTGAAATATTTCATATGTTGGATCGTTGCTACAGGATCAACGGATTTTGATTGATTGTAGTTGCTATAATATATGGCATTCCCTTCATGTTGCAGAATCTTGTTTGTGGTAAAAATCTGGTGGTTGACAAAAGCATTCAAATGGCATATATTCAAGGAATCAGATCTGCACAACATTTTATATACATTGAAAATCAATATTTCATAGGTTCGTCATATTCATGGCCAGCCTACAAGGAAGCAGGTTATTCCACTACTCAAAATATGATTCTTTGCTATACTACTTTCACAACCTGATGAGCATATTAAGTATTTAATATCTTTATTATACTCAGAGTTAATCTTTGTACCTGCTTAAATATTCTTAATTCATTGTCATATCTGTCTCAGTAGTCCTTTGTCCACCAATTTTTTTCCTCTTGATCTTTATTGATGAATATTTCTTCAAAATTGTTATTCTCTGGTTTGACTAGGTGCTGACAATATAATTCCTATGGAGTTGGCCTTGAAGATAGCTAGTAAAATAAGAGCAAAGGAGAGATTTGCTGTTTATGTCATCATACCAATGTGGGCTGAGGGTAGTCCCACTTCTGCTCATGTTCAGGAAATTCTCTTTTGGCAGGTATTGTGAGTTGGTAACTTGACCTCATGGGTAATGATGGGTACACCATTGCTTCTTGCTTTCATTAGCCAAAAACTGGAATTTCGGGTCTCTTTGGACCCAGAGGATAGTATTTAGGACCGATAAAAAGATATTTAAAAGAATAGGTGAAGATAGACCACACGTCAGCTGTTCCAGCTGCATTTCTGTAGGACCCTTTTCTGTCTCTTGCCCCAAGCTTTTTTTTCTTTGAAACTCATATTTATCCCCTTCTTCTGTGGGGTTATACTGTGATTATTATTCTTGGTATGTCTGTCAGAAATGTATATTCATTTGTCAGAATGTCACATTTACTTAGGCAGGAGAAATTTTTCTCCATTTTTTCCCTGGAAAGGGATGTTATCCAAGTGACTGAAATGCATATTGCTTTTACAGGGACAGACAATGCAAATGATGTACGAAGTCATAGCAAAAGAAATGAAATCCATGAATCTTGAAAACTCAAATCCTCAAGACTACCTAAATTTCTACTGTCTTGGGAATAGGGAAAAAGTTTCCAGAGAAGAGTTGGATTCGATTGATTCTGGTGAATCGGTAATTAAACTATGAGAAGCTTATTCTCTACTTGCTTGACTATGCTGTTAAATTAATAGGTTGTTCATTGCTTCTTGATTTTAGTTGGTTCAGCTGGGTAATGAAAAACAAGGATCAGATTTTGTTACTCATTTTACACCCATGACCATTTTCGTGCAAAGCTACTTAGAGAAACCGGTTTTGAGCAATTGGTTCCCTGCTATTACCAGATTGGGTTCTCTACTCCTTTTTTGGCTCTTAAAAAAGAGTACTCTATCAGTGTCAATACACAAGCATATTGAGGGAAGAAAGAAACCATTTCAAACATCAATGCAAAATGATCGTGTATGTATGAGGGTAGTATCCTGTTGATAAAGAGCTCCTTTGATAAGCGCCTCAACAGGGAAGCGCAGAGATATATTTGATATGCAACTAGAAATTTGTGGAATGATGGGACCTATTTCTAGGCAGTTCAAGAACCTTAACACTGTGAAAGGCGCATAGAGATGGTTCGGTATTGCCTTTATTGTATTTATGATTAGACCATTGCAAAATGCTTATGACTTTGTTTTGTTTTGTGGTATTACCCGATAATAACTCGGAAATTTGGATGGGGCACATTTAGTTTATCTGGTCTGATGACTGCATATTTTTCTGGCTTAAGTTGTTTATTTCTACGTCTTCTATTGGGGGTTCTGCATGGTGGATACCTCAACATCCTTTTGTGGATCGCGCACTGGACTATATGTGAACTGATTTGTGGCATTATGCTTCTTTAAATTCTAACGATCATTTCTTAACTGGTTTTCAGGTTCCAAATTCTGAAAGATTTAAACGCTTTATGATTTATGTGCATGCTAAGGGAATGATAGTTGATGATGATTATGTGATATTGGGGTCTGCCAATATTAATCAACGTTCTATGGCTGGTTCAAGAGACACTGAGATAGCGATGGGTGCATATCAGCCCCATCACACCTGGGGCAACAGGCGGAGACATCCACGTGGCCAGGTACGTAATAGCTCTTGTGGCAATTACCGAAGACATTACTTTTGCTGTTTGTAAATGATATATTCACAAGATTTTTTTTATTTCCCCGAACCAAATTAATCGGAGCAAATGAAATCAAAGTCAAATGTGTCTTCAGGTATATGGATACAGAATGTCTCTTTGGGCAGAACACATGGGAATGGTTGATGACTTGTTTAAGGAACCTGAAAGTTTGGATTGTGTCATGGGTGTGAACCGCGTTGCTACAGAGAACTGGAAGAGGTTCAGGGCAGAAGATTTTACTGCATTGCAGGGGCATCTTCTCAAGTACCCTGTGGAGGTAGATGGTAATGGCAAAGTGAGCCCGTTACCGGGATTGGAGACTTTCCCAGATGTTGGTGGCAAGGTGCTTGGAACCCGCAGCGCTACCCTTCCTGATGCACTAACTACCTAGCACCACCGGGTTTCTCTGCTTGGTCTCGCGTGATTTCACTTCGGCCATTCAATCATGCAGCCTTAACTTTTACCCAGCACAAACTCGGTCAATTTTTATTGATTTTGGCAACAGCTTATTGTTTGACAAATTTAGTATGGATTTTGGGAAATAAGATTATAATTGAAGGAATCAATGCAAATCACAGTTGATTGGCAGTTAGCTAAATCGCGTGCCAAATGCACGAACAAAATGGCCTAAATGCAGACAAATACACAGATTAAGTAGGCGACATAAATCTACAATGTCGAATTAATGAACTCGTTGAACAAAGGCATGCTACTCATGGTTCAGCAAATACAATCTTTCATTACCCATATTCAAGATTTATGAACCCCTAAATTACATTCCAGAAAAAAAAAAAAAAAAAAGCGAGAGAAATAAGAGACGAACCACACAAACGTTGTAAACCTAGTTAACGGTCACTTTTCCCACCATGCCAGCTCCCTGGTGAGGGGCACAGTAGAAGGAGTAAGGACCTTTCTCAACCAAGGTGACGTCAAAAGTCTCTCCAGGGCCATTGAGGAGATCTTCCTCAGCCATGGAGATTTTGGAAGCATCGACACCACTTGGGACTGCATCCTCGTCGAAGAGGACGTTATGTGGGAAACCGGCATTGTTTTTGAAGACAATTTTCTCTCCAGCGGCTATGGAGAATTCGCTGGGAACAAAAGCCAGGGATCCATCATCACCTCCGAGCAAGACGGTAATGGCCATGGCATTGCTGGCGAGCACTGCGCTTGCGGCAGTGGCCACGAAAGCAACACCCGCATCCTTCATCGAAGCCTTGACACTGAACCTCGGGACTGGAGAGGCTGGTGCCCTGGCACTGGCACCGGCTTTGGCCGTTGTGCAACTGGCTGCCTTAAGACCAGTGAAAGATGGTATGGCAACCGCTGCAGAGGTGATGGCGGCCATTCCTTCTCGTCTTCTGCGTCCTTTCTGGACTTGGTATATGCTTGTTGTGTATATATTGAACGCGATCAAGAGATAAAGGAAGGGAAGGCGTTCTTTAATAGTGAAAGGGAGCTTGTGAGGGTGAGGGGCTCCTCGTTCTGTGTGGTTCAAATTTCGGGTGGAATATGTGTCGGATAATGGACATTAGGGGGAATGAGCACAGAAATGGGTTATCTAAACACAAGTCCAATGCGTTATCTTCTCAGGCTTGGTCTTATTGGCTGGTTTGGATGCTGCCTAATGAGGTGGCGTGGACGCATCTAGATGAGGTGGAAAATCCGAAAGGGAAAGATGTGGTGTGGATATGCCTTCAATTGGTGGAAGAGAGAAAGTGCAAGGCGAAGAAAATGGTCGTATCTTAATACTTACCCCGCGATATTAGAATACATCCTCCCTAATCCTTTGGCCCAAGTCACCCGCAAGCATAGTTTCTAAATCCAAAGGGACCTCTTCCGGTTCAGGATCTCATTTACTCAGCAATAAGACTGATAATTTCTTATTACTGATAAATAAGAAAAACCTATCTCATAGGATGCAACAAAGGAAGAAAAAAAAATTACTTTTCAGGGTGAATCATGCTTTTTTCCTCATTTGTTTTTACTGTTCAATTGGAAAAAAGTGGGCGTTAGGTATTTGACAAAAATTTTTAAATTTTACTGTTTACTGATAGATCTATAAACAGTAATAAATTAAACGTGAAACTCTTGTAAAAGAAATTTTAAAATTTCATTATCTAAATCCCTTTTTTATCAATTATCATAAAAGCACAATTTCGTCAATTTTCTGAAAATTTTCAAGTAGAAAAAATTCATTTGAAAACATTATAGGCCACCATTTTTTTTCTTGATAATTTTAGGAGAGCTCTAATTCAAAAAAAAAAAAGAAAAAAGAAAAAAACTCTTATTGTGCTTATAAATCTTGTTTTTCCACAGTAACTTACCCCATTTGAAACATAGAATTTGGATGTCCTAATTAGTTATTTTTATATTCAACAACAATAAATAATATTAATTTAATTAAATATTATGATGATATTTTATTTATCAGTAAAATTAATCAACAAAAATTAACAATTAATAATAACAAATCATAATAACAATCAAAACAAAAAAACTAAATGGCCTTTATATTAGCCCAATGTGGGAGTGTATGACCATCTGCTCCCTCTCCCCTCACCCCGTCCACTCATCTCTTTCCTAAAATAAAATAGATGATTGGATCATTAACTGCCATGTCACTCATTGAGTTTAATGGACTCAGAATAGGTTATCCAAATTCGTTGTAATTATTAAAAGAATAATATTTTTAAAAAATCATATTATCTTGAAATTTGAAAAAAAAAAAAAAATCCTAATGTAATTACCCTTCCTTTTCAGTTCATCGAGAACCCTAAATGGGGAATGGGGCAGAACGAAGACATACAAAGAGCTTAAAATTGACAAAAGAGAGAGAGAAAGCACCGGAAGATTAAAGAGGAGTATAATCTGACACGATAGATTTAGTGCTGAACCTTTTTTTTTTTTATTTTAAGGAGCGGAATTTGTTTTTTCTAATATAATTCATCTAATAATTATATTGAATTCAGGCTACATAATTATAACTCATTAAGCCCAATGAGTGACGTGGAGCTCGACAATTCATTTTTCTTCAACACTATTAAATGAGCTCAGTTAGCTAAAAATAAATAAATAAATAAATAAAATAATAACCTTAAATCTTAATTTTAAACCTAAAATTTAAGTTATAGTCCCTAAAAAAACATATATTATGTTAACACACTACAACACGGTACTAGAAATAATCCGTCACGCTAAATTAACAGTGAATTATTTTTAATATAAAAGAATTTTCCGCAACGTAATTATTTATATCTTAAATTGAAGTTAGATTTGTTACAAAATACAAAGTTAAAATTATTTTTTTACGTTAACCATAAATAAAATCTATCTAATTTATCTCTTACGGTAGTGAACCACCCTCATGTCCGTAAATACTACAGAACCGTGTTGAGACTTGTGAGCGGTGGCATTTTTATGATATCCAAACGAAGATCTGATGGAAAGTGAAATTCAAAACAATGAAATGGACGGTAGACGACCTGCAATGAAGATCTGTTGAGAACCAGAGACTCCAATCAATTGTTCCTTTTCTTTGCACCGATTCTTGAGTGACCAGGCAGCTCCTTGATCATGCAGTTTGCTCTTAATTTATTGAAATCAATAGTCATCCAAAAACTGAATCCTAATCATGCATGAATTGCCTATTTTAGCAATCACATCAACATCGATTATTGATAAATCAAGAAAGCATTGAAATTGCAGGATTCCAGCGTCGGTGCCAGTGGCCTCATAGGCTCCCCCAACATATTCCTCTGGAAGGCCTCCAGAGGCAGACCTATTTTGGCTTGAACCTTAGCCCAAGACGTCAGACTATATGGTAACAGCATCAAGGCCTCACTCATTCGGGGTAGGTGAACTGTGACAGTTGAAGCTGAGACTTTCTCAAGTCTCGATTACAGTGCCAAAAGATTGGCCCCGTTGTTGAAACGGTAGATTACTGAATATGAAATTGCAATGTATAGCAGGCCAGAGCCAGGAATCCTATCTCATCAGTTAGTCGTCTAGGTGGTTTTCAGTTCCAACTTTGAATCTGAAGGACAATTATAAACCCCAAAAACGACTCCACTTTGCACTAGGGGCACCTTAATGTGTCACTTAAAAGTCGACCTAACTGCTAGGTCCAAAGAACAATTTCACTTTTTCCCTAACGAACTCCGAAGTGTACTAGTGCTAGTGAAGCCAACTACCCCTCCACAAAACAATTTGTGGCTGTGCAAGCCTATCACAAAAAGCTCTAGCAGTCTCGACATATAAAAATTGGGCACCAAACATCATTCTACGTAGAAAATTAGTTATAGACCAATATTCTTAAGCAGAAGTGCTCTTCACAAAGGGTGACTTTTGATGTAATGATAAACGTTACCTAATCATAGGTTTAAGTTATGGAAACAATTTCTTTACAAAATTAAGGTAGAATTACATACATCCCATCTTTCCACACTCCATAGTGTAGGAGCCTCATGTACAAGAACGCCCTTAGAAGTAGCTCTTTACAAGGGCCAAATCATGGAAGTGAACAGGACCAATCACAGTCCAAGTGTTATAATGTGATGGCTCACCTAAAACCAAAACAGAAAAAATAGAAATACTCAAAGCACTTTCTCAATTCAAGTCAGCAATCTTATGGTAGCAATCTCCAATGGTTCAAGTCTGAATGATGAAAGCATACTAATCTACTTGCCTTTCTTCTACCAAAACCAATTTTAATCAATGCACTCCCTCGCTTCTAGAGCTTCAATCAAGGGAAACACCAGTTGAGCTACTATATTGTCATATGCTGATGCAGAATGTCACTCAACAATAAGTTCTGTAACATAACATTGCATTCTAACCGCTTTGTAATTGGATCAGAACACCTCTTCCAAGGAGATTAGCTGCCTCGTTATTATGTGGAGCATTACATTAGATACTAAACTACCATGACAGCTCTAGCCAACTTTCACCAATATGTCTCGATGGCAAGTAGAATACATACTTGGCTACACCTTCCAACACATTAAAGAACAACTGGCAACAAAGTGAATGCTTGGACATGAACAATACCCTTAACACCAAGTTAATGGATAGATTCCCATCTCATTAGCCCCACTGAAAATTGAAAGCAAAATCTACATTCTTAGCATGATCATAATTCTAGAAAAAGCCATAACAGTCTTCACAAAAGACTAGAGAGCTGGGCCACAATAATAGAATTAAAAAAAGTGGGACATTTAGATGTAAAAATATATATATATTGGATGCAAAAGACAGGACATCCTTCAAATAGAGCCATTATGAGCACTTTGATAGAGAGATTATAGTTTCATCCATTATCCTTTCTCTAAGGATGCCTAAAGCTCCATTTTCCATAAGTTTCACGCATAGCTTTATCCAAGTTGACATTGTTTCTGAGTTCCTTTATAAATATCAAATAAAAAAGTACTCCAAACTGTTGAGCTCGTAATGAATCCAGAATAATTGGTTATGATGCTAACCTGCGAATGAAAAACAACATTGGAAAGAAAGCCACCCATAACTCTATACAAATCAGTTCCATGTATCAGAAACAGCATGTACACGGTACCAGCGCAGTCATCATTTCACATCTTTAGATTGGAAAACCGTCATCCCTACCATCACTATCATCATTCTCCGTATCAAAAAACTTGAATCTAACATCCCATTTTGGATCCAAGTAATTGAATTCTGAGCCCACATAGCACTTCATCTCATGGAACAGATTCAAATTGTCCACCAGTTTATGAAACACATTGCATCCACAGCACTGAAATTTATACCAGCCAAAAAAAGAAAAAGAAACAAACAAACAAATAAATGAAGAAGGATAAGAAAATTGCAAAAAGAATTTCGAAACTAAATAAATAAATGAGTGGATAATGATGGCAGAGTCAAATCCGAGGAGAAAATCAAGCTGACCTGAACGAAGACAGTGCCATCTGTGTAGGCATGTGGATTGATAGCGCGAGTGGTCCTTTGGCCACAAACATTACAAGTGAAGGCGACCCGCATTCGCCTACGCGGCGATTTAGTGAAGAGAGACCACGGGAAGGTGGAGACCTTCTCCTTATTGGATCCGTCCTCTGGTCCGGCAGGGACGGGGGGACCTTCCATTCCTGAACCAGTAGTCCAGCCTCTCACCGACGCCGCACTCAGAACCAAACCCATCGCTGCATCCTGCCAATCAATTAAACCCAAATTGCCAACGAGATTCTATTTCCAGAAACGAACTTTAAAATTGGAATTTATTTTTCTTTTTCTCTATTAAATTATAAAAAAATAAAACCCCCAAAAAAAAAAAAGAACTACTTTAGAGAGGGTAGGGTTGTTAGAGAGTGGAACGATGCTGGCGTCGTTGGAGTCGGATCGCATATCAGAGTCGTTTCCGTCCTCTGAAACAATCGAAATCGAAGTAATTACGTGAAAAAAAAAATAAAACAGCAAAATTAACAGAGAGAGAGAGAGAGGGAACAGGATGGTACTTTTGGAAGAAGTATACAATCGGAGGAGTCTGAGTGGAGAATCCATTCTTTTCTTCGGAGAGAAAAAGGAAAGAGACGACGATGAGGAGGCTACGATCGCGACGGAGGAGCTCAGCGTTTCCATTGCCGGTTCTCTCCAAGAGCCGTCTCGATTTTGCTTTTCTTTTCTTTTCTTTTCCTTTCCGTTATTTTTCTTTCCGTCCTAAATTTTCTAATCGTGCGATCTATTTAGATTAGATTTTGTTAGTTTATTATATAATTCACGCCTTCATTAGAATAATTTTATTAATATACCAAAAAGATAATAATAAAAAATATTATTATTAAAAATTTGTAAAAAAAAAAGAATTTCAATTGATTTTATTTTTTTAAAATTTGTAATAAATTCCATAAATACTAAAAAGCACCTCTGTTTTTTTTTTTTTTGCCCCTCTTCTTAAGCCGATATTTTTCCAATTTTATGATATATTGGTTTTTCACGTCAAATTATAGATGTGGCAACTTAAAAAAAAAAAAAAGGACACTAAAATGATGTACTTTCACCACAATCAAATGAAAAAATTATATTTTTCATTTATTTTCTTTCTTACTCATTTTTTATTTATCTATATTACTACTAATAGAAACATTATTTTTTTTTCTCTTTATTTTCTTTCCCACCACTCAACTTCAAATTCAAAGAAAGCCTAAGAGATTGAAACATTATTACTACTTGTGAAGTAAAAAATAGAGATGTTTGCGGTAAAAGAGAATAAATAGAGACACATGTTACGTATACAGACCAAAAGGGTCTCACAATATTTAAAATAAAATAAACAATAAATATTATATTGTTACAAAAAGAATTTGCAAAATATTCAAAAAGAAAACAAAAGAAAAATTCGATACACAATTCTTAGGTTTTGTCCAAATGAAGGATTGGACATATATATATAAAATGGTAGAAGAGATAAGGTTTGGTGTAAGGTTTAAATATTTATTTTTTTATTATAAAATTTATAAATTAATTATTTTAGACGAATGGTCTAATTTGTCCTTATTTTTATTGACCAATTCATGACAATACCTAACCTTTTGAAGCTGGGCTACAAGACAACCTGTGGTCCACAATGACAATTAAATTATAGGTTTTTGTGTTTTTTTTCCTATCAACCCACTCGCATAGGAATTGGGTCAAACCAAAACTGTGAATAGCCAGTTACGAACTGACACTTAGACAGTAAATTTAAAAAAAAAAAAAGAGTTACAAAGAGGGCAGTTCACAATAATTTTTAATTAAAATCCTAAAATATTTTATTTTTAAAAAATAATTAAACCCAACTGAAACTGGCAAGTAAATTGTTGGTTATGGTTTGTTCCTTCCCCAACCGTCCGTAACCAGGAGTTCTACACGAGAATTGAAATTGCCCCCACCAGGGACAGGTCTACGTATGCCGTCACCAAGCAAGATTTACCAATACCTGCACTAGTTAAATTCACCACAGCTCAAACAAATTAGTTACTTGCGTCTGATGGGAGAAGCAATTGGATAACAAATATAATAATTTAAATAAATTACACAAAAAATACACTAATTTTTACATAAAAAATCTTTTTAAATTAAAAAAAATTACAAAATATTTCATACTAAATATCAACTCTATTATAATTAAATAAATATAAAAAATATATAATTTTAATTATATTAAATAAATTAAATAAATTTAATTTAAATTTAATAATAGACTAATAAATTCAATAAAATAAGTTAATTACATTTTATTAATTATAACTTAACAAGTAAATTTCAAAATAATAATTAAACTATTCAAAATAAATTTTTAGACGTCTTTTAACCATTGTCCAAATTTCAATTCAGTTAGATTACAAATTAATATTCATCTATATGATTTATTAATATTATCATAAATAAGAGAGTAAAAAGTTATTAAAATTAAGAGATTACTAATTAAAAATTAATTTAATCAAATTACAAATAATTTTTTAATCATACGATTGATTAAAAAAATTATTAAAAATATAAATTTACAAAAACTAAAAAAGATAAAACTTATTATATTCAAAATATAATTTTTACTATTCAAAATTAAAAACTAAACTTATTTAACAACTATCTAAATTTTAATTTAATTATATAATAATATCTTTTCTAAACTTAAAATTAAAAAATATCTTCTCTTTCTTTTTACGACCTCCTTTTCTCTCTCTTTTTCGGCGGCATTCTTCTTCTTTTTTTTTTTTTCTCTCAAAACCGGCTCATTAGTTTTCCAATTAAAAAGATATTAATACTCATTTTAATTATTTTAAATTATAATTAAAAAATAAAATAAAATAAAAAAATTTAAACTATATATCTATATAAAAATAGACTAATAAGTCCAACAGCCTCATCACTTGATCTTTTGATAATAATTTAGCCGCATCATTCAATTTGTAGTCCCATTAAGCTCTTGCTAACGCGAGCCTCACATATTAAAGAATTATTTTTTAAAAATCAGAATTTTTTTATTCAAAAATAATTTATATGTAATAAAAATTATGAAATATGTAACAAAATATAATATAATGTACAATAAATTATTATAAAATATATTTAATAATTCATTGTACATTATATTATATTTATTGTGCATTTTATTATCTTTATTAAACGTGGTATGATTTTAGATGAAAAATTTCAAGTTTATAAAAATATTTTTTAATGAGTTGCACCTCCTTCTTTAATCTCTATCCTCTGGCAATGTAGTTGGACCCAGTAATTAAATGAAGAAACCAACACTTAAAAACTTGTTTTTCATGTGGCTTAATAATAAGAATTGTATTATGGGTAGATATTGCAAAAGTTAACCCGATTCACATATACAGACTTAATTTAAAAATTTAACTTTATCCAACGTACATTGATCAAAAAAATTTAATAATTTATAACTTAAAATAAACAAATCAAAATAACTTTAAATTTAAATAATTTAAATTTAAAATAACCCAAATTAATTTACCCAAAACTTAATAAATCTTCAAAGCACAAATAACCTTAACCCATAAAACCTTGAACTCATAACAATCGGGGCAACTTCAAACTGAAAACGTCTCGAAATTTGAACTGATTTTAATAATAAAAAAAAAACTAAAAGATTTGGATTTTTTCTGTTTTATTTTTTATTTACAACTTTATTTGTTATTTATTTTTGTTATTTAATTTGCTTTTATGTATGAATAATAAGTATCTTTTTAATTATTACCTAAATGTTTGAACCATTATTTTACTTGTTTGTGCAAAAATATCAAATATAACTTATTCAATTTAGATATCTTTAAGTAATGGAATCTATAACATTTTTGTGGGGTATAACATTTATTTTATCAAAAAATTTTAATGTATACAAAGAGTTTTATACATATATTAGGGGCAAAATGTAATAGCAATATTATACACATCTAGTCAATATTCATATTTTCATTCATTTGGGCACTTTACAAAAAAATTTATCTTTTCGTTGGTATTTAAATTTTGTGATATTAAAAAGCATCTTTTTGTCCTAGTATTCATTGACTGACAAAAAATGTAATATAGTTATAAAAAGGGTTAAATACACTTTACCCTTTTGTAGTTAACTTGTTTTGCATCTTACCTTCGTTATATTTCAATTTACACACTTTTATAGTTTTAATCTTTTAGGATTCATTAATTTTGTTAGGATATGAGTCCTACAAATAAAAAATACAAAATAATATGAAAAAAATAACAAAGAGAGAGATTAATTTACATAATTTGATTTTTAAAATATACTCACAGGGGAAGATAACTTAAGAATATTATTATCAAATAAATAAAAAATATTACAAGATTATTTAATTAAAAATAAAAAACACTCAATATACTCAAATTAAAACTCAGTCAAAGTCACACAAAGATTTATAAGCCTCATCCTCGAGTTATTGAAAGATAAAGAGTAAGTGTCCTTATATAGTATTGACCAATAAAATTTAAAATATAGTATGTTTATTTAAACTTTTTCTTATTTGGATACATATATATATATATATATATATATATATATATATATATATATATATATATATATATATATATATAGATAATCGGCCAAAATTCATTTCACTCAAAACCAGAAAAATATTTTAACCAGTTTAAGACACAATTCTAACAATCTCTATTGTGGCATGAATTGCTTGAGGTAAAAATAAAATAGAATTCCCCCTGATGTTTTCTCCAAAACCCTTTCGGCGCCTCTTAATTTTTACTGAATCTAACGCAGTTCAAGAGATCTTGAACCTTGCCATTGACATATGATCATAATCCATTGATAAAGAAAATAAAATAATACTCACTCCACCTACATACCTTTTTGTGATTTCTTGAACTTCACCTTGCTTTATTGACACGCAGAGCACCAAAAAAAGATAGGAGACCAGAGGTATAATAATACGAAAAATCCCAAAAAGACGTAATTTAAGGATCCAAAATTTATGTTTATCATCAATCTTGACATTTGAGGTTCATAGTAATGGAATTAAAATCGTAGAGATGAGACTTAATTAATGTGTCCTATGCTATATGAAGCATGTACAAACGATGGTTCAAGTGAAGTTTATTAGCAAAGAATCTAGTCTTCTACAAAGATTATAATGTTCTCAATAATCCCAAAATCGTATTCTCCAAAAGATCAAACTTATCAATATCATCCAATTTTATTGTTGCTATATTTGAATATCTAAAAACAACAAAGTCAAAGTTCTAATACTACTTGTGAAAATATAAGATATAAGATCTATAGGTACAACAATAAAAGACAACAAAATAAAGAGTGTGAATAGAAAATAACAAATATAGACATAGATGTGTGTGATTTGTGTTTTGGCTTACTTCCGCAAAGCACGACAAGTTGAGAATATTATTACCATGCAAATAAGAGATATTACAGTGTTACTTAATTCAAAAATTCAAAACGTCCGAATTGACATTTATTCAGTCACACAGAAATTTCATAAATTGACATTTACTCTTTTTTGAAAAATTCACAAATATAACATTATACGCCTTATCAAAGGCATACAAAAACTTACAAGTCTTACCCTAAAGTTGCTGAAAAATCGAGACTAACCGTCCTTATAGAGTATTGACCAACCAAATCTAAATTACTGCATAGCTTTTCAGACTTTTTCTTATGTGAGCACATATATATAATCTGTCAAAATTCATTATAACTAAAATAGGAAAAATATTTTGACCCATTCAAGATACAATTCCAACAGATTTCATTGACGAAGGATGACCAAAATGATATTATTTTTTCAAAAAAACAATCAAAATTATGAAATCTAGAAAATTAAAAAATTGTATAGCTTAGAAAAATTTCGGATTGAATAACACAAAAATTTTCAAAATTATGAATTCTAAAATTTTCCAGAAAAAAATCATATTGAGTAAAAAAAAAATTGAATCTCATAATATTTAAATTTTATGAAATTTTTGGAACCAAAAATGAATTCAAATTTTTTTAAAAAATTAGCATATGCAAAACAGTGCCATTTCAATCAGCTTCCGGAAACAAAAATAAAATCTTGATGCAGGGTCTTAATTGTCAAAATTAGAAACTTGAGTCTTAAAGTGTAAATCGCAATCTTATAAGGTTGGATGTATAACTATAGGGATTAAGATATATTTAACACTTATAAAAATATCAATTTTACACCAAACCTAATAATTAATTATTTTATATAATATATATAAATAATCAAATGATGGGTGTGCCTGATTTGCCTTCATATTACATTTTAATTTGGAGTTGTCATTAAAACTAGTGCATTTTTTAATCAGAGTGAACTCTTATATTTACTCAAAATTATAGCTTCTACTCAAAATCATTACTCGGAAGTAACTAGCAATTGAGATATTCAAAATGTCTCTAGTCATTAATAAATGATCTGAATTTCGATATTAATTCTCTCCGATAAAAAATAGCATATAGTTTCATCCAATTAACATCTACTAAATACTTTTTTAGTGAGAAATTTCTATTTAATTGAAATAGTGTAAAATTGTGAAGAAATGTTCGCCTTTTAATCAGCAATAGGCTGTATTTGATTTGCGGAAAACACGTGTATGAGAATTTCGCCTTAGGTAGCCACAGTCAAGAGATCCTTGAATACAAATCTACACTTCAGGATTTTGGCATGCGTAATAATTCTTGGGTTTGAATTGTATTCCTCTCTAGGCTTTGTATTATCACATTTGAATTTCTATGGTAAGCATGTCGTTTAAGCCCCTCATTTCTCGCAAAAGTCATGGATTGGCAACAGGGATACAATTACAATCTGATTTCTTATGAATGCACGTAGCCTGATTTGCAGCCCCAACCTTTAAAAGATTTATGGGTGTACTGATGATTTTGTGGGGTGCAAAATCTGCTGTTTGTGTTTTAGTTACCATGTAATCAAGTTGTTTACCTTTGTGCGTTCTTGTCAAATGTGGTTATGATAACCTCCTCTTAACTAGAAAATACACTGAAATTGTGTAGCCCATAAGATAATATTATTAGTCTTCACATTAGAATGTTTTGCATGATTGTTGGAAACCTTTCCTTGTTCTCCGTGCGCTCACTTATTTTGCTACAGGAAGTCCATTCTCTGCCCACGCAGAATATCCACCAGCGACATCTGTTATGGCGGTAAAACCCTGCAGATGCCAAGAACTAAGATTAGGAAATTTTGCAAATAACTTGCCTCGGAAGATGTTACAAGTAATGGGGGAGACACAACAAGGACTCATTCTTGCAGACAGACCGCAATTACAACAACTTGAGACCCGTGTGCCTATGTACCAGGATCCAAGATGTATATTTCGCTCTCTTTCAGAGTTAATACAATTGGATGAATCTAGGCCCTCTTTCCTAAAGAACAAAAGAGACAGGTTTTTTAATGTTTGAGCATGAGCAATTTGTAATCTCCAAGCCAATAATATTGCGATGGAATGAGATGATGTGCTGACATTTGATAATATTGCAAACAGAAGTAAGCTGGAGAAGCAAATCTAGCAATTAAAGTGCTGCATATTCAGATATCAGATAATTTACTCAGCAGGATTCACTGTGGGATTCGTGAGCTTGACCGTCTTTATGCTCAGAAATCTATGAACTCAACGTTGGCCAATGACATGAAATTTTCCTTCAAAAATTTCAATGCCAGAAGGTGGATGAAGAACTAGGGTCAGAAGGGGAAAGGACAAGGAGTGTGCAGGGATCCAATAACCTCCATTAATCACTTACAGCATTTTGCAAATCAGTTGCAGCCATGAGCGACCTCTTCCCTCCCTGGCACCCCTGATAAGCAACAGGTAAATAGCACAAAAATTCAAACCGAAAGACTCATTCATAAACTTAATCGCTAAAGAGGCTTACAACAACAATCTCATCATCCTTCTGGAATTGCGATGATACTTCCTCCACAAATTGGAGATTCTTGGACATCTCTACATAGGTAGAAGCAAGAGAAGAGAATTGGGCATTATGATCAAATTTATGCATTATACAAATTGGAAAATAAATCAAGCACTATATCTAATTGGATTATGATATGTTATCTATCTACAAATAGTTGTGTGGTTGTACTTGCTCCATTTTTGAACATGTAAGGAATGTTTACAGCCCCAGAAGGATGTCCAGAACAAAACTCCTCATGGGCCCTACAAAATAACATCAAAGGACAACAATCTTATAAAAGTCAACAACTTAAAGTAAAGTAAGAAGATAACGTTGAAGCCTTAGAGGTGAGGTGCTAATGTAGCCTTGACTTGGAATAAATAACTTGAAATACTCAGGTAAACTTTTGCATCAATGAATTATGATCCATATAACCATAGCTCGAAAATTAACCATAAGACATGTTGGGGAGCCCAAGCCGATAGACATTTTCTTCTTAACTCCCCACCAAGGCCTTGTGCCCTGGGGAGATCACGGGATCAAATCCCTTCACCTTTCTTAACTCCCTACATTATTTGGGATTTAGTTGAGCTGTAAAGCACCCCTTAATGTCCTCGGACCTGCATCTCCCTTTTTTAACAACATTTAACAGCTAACTACTGACTATTACCGTGTTGAAAAAAAAAAAAAAAACAAACAAACAAAGAAAGAAAAATAGACTTTTTCTTCTGGACTACCTCTCTAAAAAACAGAGTAACTCTTATTTACGGACAAATGTACTTGGGGGCTTCTGGACTAATTATTACACGCGAGTGAAACCCTGTTCTTATTTCTTCAGTCTCAAAACTATAGCAGCAAAACGGAAAACCTTTGATTCTAAAGAAAGAAAATTGTTGTTAAATTAGATATACCTGACGTCCAGGTAACGGTGACCACCTTGAAGAAGCTCGTAAGCAACACGAACGGGAACTGAGTTAGGCTTTCCAAGAGGCGGTTGCGTATCTGCATCTTTTCCTTTATCAGAAGCTGACCTGCATCAACTAACATTATATACTTATGCATATACGCAGCATTTCCACCCATCCTATCTTAAATTCCAAGTGGGTACCCAAAAAAAAAAAATTAGAAAAACACATGTAATTGATATTAAAAGACGGAAGAACACCCATTTCATAGTTCAGACCCGAAGCTACAAGCCTTTACTCTCACGCCCGCACGGTGTCCTTGTGCGATCCGGAACGCCGACGTTGACAAGGTATTCCTACCGGTAAATCGAAGAAATTAGCAATAACATGAGTAGATAGATCGACGCAGGAATGTATTTGAGACAAGAGATTACCTTAGGGTGCCGTGACGATAAGGACGAGGAATTAGTGATGGAAAAATGGAACGAGAAAGACGAGCAGAGGATGCGACGGCCGCCGGCATATTCTCCGGTTTGCGATAGCTTTTGCTCAACGATTATTGATCTGTGGATTGGGCTGCGGCTGGCGACTGAAATCACCGTTATATCATATTCACACGTTCTCTCGTGAGGATGATAGAAGAATTATTATTGTATGGTCTACGTGGCAGAAGTTATTTGTTATTAGGTCATAAGTTTTAAATTTGAATTTCTATTATTATTTTGGTAAATTAAATTTATATCTTTAAATTTTATATATATAAAAGAAAAATCCATTAGATTAACAGTGGCTTAATATCCCTTTTTGTTAGTAAATACTTGATAGTCGAGTGATCCGTATAGACAATTACCTTGATTCCCACTAAATAACAATGAAATTTATCAAAATTAGAAACAATAACTAATAGTTCCTTTTTTTTATTACATAATACATTTAAGTACCATTCAATAGTTTGTTGGCATAATAAATCATATGTAACTATTTGTCTCTCCTTTGCAGTAACATGACTCCTATAGCATAATTATTAACATGGTAAACTCTAATCTAGAGTGATAATAATTAATGACAAAGTTAACTTCTTCTCTAACTTATTAAAAAACTTTCTTGCACTCATCATCAAATTAAAAAGGTACATCCTTAATTAACAAAACACTTAATGGTTTAGTGATTAATGAAAAATCTCAAATGAACCTTTTATATAAAAACTTGTATATCTAAGAAAACTCTTAACAACTTTAATTGAAATGGGAAGGGGTAATTTTTCAATCATCTTAATTTTTACTTGATCCATTTTTATACCCTTAGAAAAAATCATATGCCGTAAGAGAATTTCATTGTGAATCACGAAATGACATTTCTCCCAATTTAATATCAAATTAACCTATGCACATCTTTAAAAAGTCAACTCCAAATTACTTAAGTATTTATCAAAAGAAAAACCAAATATAAAGAAATCATTCATAAATACCTAAGTGATGTTTTCAACCATGTTAGAAAAGATGACCATTATACATCTTTAGAAAGTAACAAGTGCATTATAAAGTCCAAAAGGCATCTTTATATACTTAAATATTTCTCGAAGGCAAGTGAATGTAATTTTTTCCTAATCCTCTACTATAATCAGAATCTAAGTATAACCTAATTACCCATCCAAAAAACAATAATATTTATGACTAACTAACTGCTGTAACATTTTATTAATAAATGATAAGGGAAAATGATCCTTTTTAATAACCACATTTAACTTCTTATAATCAATACACACTCTCCACTCAATGACCGTCTTTATAAGAATCCACTCATTCTTATTTGCTTCTTTAACACTGAGGATTGATACGACATCGACTATCCTAACACTAGCAACCATCAAAGCTTTGAAACAACTAATGGTAAGGATGAGGAATGTGTTATAAAGAGAAAAAGAAAATTTAAAGTACATAACTCAAGTTAAGGCAAACCTGAATTTAAGGTGATTATGTTGTTTGAGGATATGGCAACATTTAAGGGAGCTTTAGTTGGATATGCTTTGAAGAAAAGGATAGAATTTAAGTACACCAAAAAAAATAAAAGTCATGTGAGTGCTAAATGCAAAAAATCATTGTGTCCATAAAAAATTGTAGCTAAATTTGTTATAAAATTCAAGTATGTGTAAGTAAAGACCTCACCTAATAGACATAAGTGTTGTCTAGTGCTTAAGAATGACAAGATTTCAACTATATGGTTGATACAAAAATTTTTTTGTAACTTGTAGTTAATTGTAAAATTATCATTCGAATTTTTAAAAGAAATGGTGAAATACTAATTAAAATTAAAAGTTAACTTAATAAGATATTTAAAAAAAAATTAATGGTGGGAAATATGAGAGGAGATGTCAAAAAAAGAATGCAAAGTTGTGAGACTACAAAAAGAAAATAAAGAGAAGTAATCTTAGCACAACTATCATGTTAAGGGAGATCAAAACTATACTTAAAAAGGGACTTTTAGAGTTTGATAGAATTTATTTTATATTTGAATATTATAAAATAAGTTTTCTAGCTAGTTGTAAGAAGTTGATAACTATTTTTTAAAAGGAATGATTTTGGGAGAAATGCTGGCATTAATTGGTAGAGATGTCCTATAACATGATGTGTTGTGATGATTGAGTTCATTGATACTTGGACTTAGTTTTTCGAACTGCTAAAGTCTAACTTAGGCATAATTAATGGTATGTAATAGGCTATAATCTTAGACCAGCAAAAGGTAATACAAAGACTTATTTAGGCATGGCATTCAGACTTAGGCCTCCTTATTGAAAGGAGAATTGAAATTGAAGAATCTAAATTTAATAGGAAGTTGCAACCCAATTTACAAGTCCCGTGGAGGTAACATTGAGAAAGCCGAGGGAAGATATCTTCAAAACCAATTGTCAGTTTACTTTCTGGACCGTCATCTAACACCACTCACCAAAAGATTATAATTTTTTAAGGTATGGGCAAGATTGGGCACAAAGCCTTGGGCTTCTGATGGTAATCTTCAGGACATCCCAACCTGGCCACTAGTCCACAAAAAATGGTCAGAGTCTATCGGTCGCTGCGTTACGTCATTGCATGGCCTCTTGGGTCTGGTTCTGATTTGGGCCTAGTGATCGGAATTAGACCTCCTTATCAGAAGGAGAACTGAGAAATCTAAACTTGATTGAAAGTTGCCACCCAATTTACAAATTTTGTGGAGGTAGCATTGAGAAAGTCAAAGGAAGATGTCTCTTAAATCAATCGTCAATTTCTTTTCTGGACTATCATCTGACACTATTCACCAAAAGATTGTAGTTTTTAAATATAATTTACACCTCCCTCGTACACAAAAACAGAATATTCTATGGTAAAGACCTTTGCTGCTCATTCAGGCAATTAATTTCTAGCAAAAGAATTTGAACATTGCAGCCCTAAGACAACATCGTATGGTCAAAGAAACTGAATCATAACTAGGTCGTAGCCTTCATACTTCATTTGTTTGCTTAATCTTCTTATTTGTCTACGAACTTTCCCAATCCGTGAACACAACTGGTCGCCGACACCTAACACATGGACATGACTCGAGCTCAATCCAGCTACATCAGGCCCCTTGGTCACTAACTTTCATCGTGCTCCCGACTCATTCTACATCTTCTGACCTACACAATGCAGTGTAGATGCTTGACAGTAACACATAAGCAGATGATTCCTCTGAACCCAACTCCATCAGTTTCTCACAAGCATAAGCCCTATTTCATAACTGCAGTAGTTCTGGCAGGTGCTCAGTGGAAAACGCACCGTAAATATAAGCTATTTTCTATTTTAGCTGATTCCATAAATTCTTTAGCACAAGTAAACTTCCCTGCATGACTGAGGACATCAACCATATAGGTGTAATACTCAACAATAGGAACTAAACCAAATTCGGCAAAGATCATGTTCAAATATGCCCAACCCTCTCTCCAACAATCCCAGGTGGCTAAAAGCAGAGAGAATGCGTGTTCACAAATGTGACATTATCTGGGTTTGTGCCCCCTAGTCGTATCTCTTCGAGGACAAGGTTTCCAGCTTCCAAATTGCCACATTTTGCGTAAAGAGTTGAAATGGCACTTCCATTTGAAACTTCTAAACACAATCGTACTTTAACAGTATGTGCATGATTTGCCTTCAAGCTTTTAAAACACTAGCCATTGTTGACTCATGGGGTAAAATCCCTTCCATCTGCATTATGCCGTACTTTCTCGGAGGATCTTCAGTCTCCCCATTTTGCATGTACCCTGCAATCATGGATGTCCAAGGAACAATATCAGGTTTTTTCAAATAGCGAAACCCTTTTCGAGCATGTAACATACAACCGCATTTCACATGTCTGTCAACCAAAGCCGTCATTTTATATATATATCGGTGAATCAAATACCCGAATTCAGTAAATAGTTGTGCCGTTGCTTTCCTTCTTAAACAGCACCAATATCACTACAAGAATTGAGAAACTCACTAGGATTCATCTCACCATAATGCATCTTAGAAAAGAGCTTCAAAGCCTTAAGAGAATTGCCACTTTGGGCTTAAGCAGTGATCATGATGGGCCAAGTGATTGCCAACTCAAACATTTGAAGAGAATCATCCCGCTTAAGTCCCCACATTTTGTTTGCATGGTAACAAGGGCATTTACAACAGAAAGAAATGTTAACATCCCGCTTTTAATCTCAAGACAAAGTATCTGTTTGCCACCATTAATCAATTCCGCATTGGCGAATGCACTAAGAACACTGGTGAACACAAACTCATTTAACTCCTCTTCTCAACGCATCAATTTAGACACGCAGGAAGCCTATTCAGCAATGTATGTAAGGTACCTTTGCTTTTAGTAGTTCAGCCCTCACTTCTTGGTACCTTTTTTTTTTTTTTTGGTTCCTTTTTCTTTGCTTTTCTTTTATTCTATCAAATGCATATACATATATAGCTTGTTATATTTTCGTCAACAACTTCAATTTCATGTCTTCTAACTTACTTTCCTCTTTAGTTACTAACTTCAAAGTTCACGATTTGGCTAGGCCGTTGTCATTTCTTTCTTTGTCTCTAAATAAACTTGATAAGTTAAAAAAACAAAAAAAATGTGTTCGTTCCCTTGGTCAGTAATCCTATTGTTCTTTAGGATGAAGACTGAATCACAAAACCGATCATGAGCAAAAAAAGTATTGTTTGCACATAAGCATCGGATGCTAGCTTAATGAATAATTGTGTTTCATTATTGTATTTTTTAAATTATTAGCATGAGACTGGGGCCAATTGAATGAAAGGCTTGCCCGGGTAATTGAGATCCCTTTGAAGATTCATTTGCATCTGATGGACAGCCTATCCTTGTGTCAGTACTCCTTCAAGAAATCATGGACACTTGTGAAACATTTATTTTTTTCCATGAAAAAGTATTGCTTCCAACTAAGATTGGATAGTTCAACACTGGTACATTGTATATGTTGGATCAATCCCACTGGCCACCTCTCTGCTGCATTTGACTTCATTCAGATAGCTGCAAACAATGTATTATCAATTGGATCAATCCCACTGGCCACCTCTCTGCTGCATTTGACTTCACAAAAAAGGGAATTCTCCGGGTACTTGGCCATTTTCTAGTTACAGATGTAACTAATTGTATTTGGTAATGTGGTTTTCAGGGTATTTTAAATGTTTATTAGGGTGGAAATGTTAATGATTTTGAACCATCCCTCAAACATACAACTGACTGCTCGATTCATTTAGTTAGTTTCTAGAAACTGTCAGGGTAAATGTGCTTTGCATTCAGTAGTTGACACCTCTTTCATTTTAGGTGACTTATTTAATAATTTGGCTTATTTTCAAACTCTATATAGTGCTAAAATTACTAAAAGTGGAAAGTTTCGTCGTCTATGGAAAAATGAAGTTACTGGTTATATACGTGATTACTCTGCAAGAATCTGTTAAAGAGCAATTCTGGTGTCTACATGAACCTCAAGGGAATCCACCAGGCGTAATGGTTCGGTGGCCCTGAAGGGCTGTAGCATTCGTTGACAACCATGACACTAGCTCAACACAGGCACCAGACGTGATCCTGTTCCTGTTGTTATAATGATGTTGTTCTGGCTTATGATGTCTGTGTTCATGTTCCAGCTTCTTTATCGAAGTAGCCTCAAAGATAGGCCTTTCTATGGTCTTACTTTAGGAAAATCTGGATTCCCACATACATTTCTCACACCAGGAAGGATGGATATATAGGTCTTGTAGGGAAAAAATTTGCGAGGATCAAGAGCATCAGTTTGAGCTCGTGTTCAATCTAAAAATGTTCCAGAATTTGGTGCTTGATATAAATGCATGAAATTGAAACAGATAATAGAGTTACAGTCCCCTTTTTTTTTTTGGCTCTTGTTAAAGTGGTACTTTATGTGCTCTCTTTTCATCCTTATCCAATGTCATTGATTCTGTATACGGATCTCTTTTCCTTGAATTTATTCTTTTTTCTCACGTTATCGTGCCGGGGGCATTGGCTTTTGGCCCTTCAAACCATATTATGTCAAGTGCTCATTGATGTGCAACTGGATTGTACGCTGTGTGATTTTCATCGCCAGGGTTCGATTTCAAATCACCAGATATGCAAGTGATTTTGTTACGACTGACTCCTGGCTTCCCTTATGTTTAACTTATGTTTCAATCCCCGTCACATTTTGCATAGGTACTTAATGTTTCCTGTTAATTCTGTGCTTCGTTTTGGGACAAGTTATCGGCGTAGCAGAGGACACCGCAGAATTACTCGGGAAGTGACCGCAGCAGACAACCTAAGACATGTTTTGCCTCGACTAACCAGGATCGTTGATCCGTTGCTCCTCTTTTCCCTTTAAACTTAGGCTAGTCATCGCCTAAAACAAGACAAGAATTTCAAGTTGTTTTATGGTCTTTCTAGGTTCAATATTTGTGAACAGAAAGAGTTTAGGAGTGGCTCCTGTTCCCTTTTGGAATTTTGTGTCAATCGCTGTGTTGACAATAAACTGGACCTTGGTTCTTGTCTGGACATTTGAAGCAACGACCCTTTTTAATAGATGTAACTGGCTTCAACGCGTATTATTGTCCTTTATAACGTTATTTAAATCGTAGCTTTGCTTTTTATGATACATGGCAGGGATATATATATATATATATCCTGGCATGCCAACAGTGTTCGTGTTGGCCCATCTAGTAGGGAATGGGCCCTTACGGCCTGTGGGCATGGATATGCTGTGTGGCACAGGTAAGGTTCGAACATGCAGATAGTTGGCTCCCGTTGCTCTGGTTCAATGGTAGTGTCCAGTTTGGAGTTGGAAATCAGAATAAGGTTGAGCCGATTTAGCACTAAAGTCTCTTGCTGCTATTTTTTAGAGATTTTAGAACAAATTTCATCTACAAACATAAGAATAATAGATTTATGGGAAAAAGATTACTAACCCTTATCGTATAGCTCAATGGATGCATGATTTTTATGTAAATCTTCTATTTGATCAAGACTAGCTGCTTTTTTTTTTTCCCAGAAAATATTTCTTTTGTATTCGCAATGTTTTTGGAATTCATTGGGATAAATGCATGATTCGTCGTCGATGCATCCCATTCTCATGAAGTTTCACATTACTAATAAAAATACTAGGTAAATAGTATTTAGGTGTCATTTCACCAATAAAAGTGATAGCCACTCATCATATCATTGTTTAAAATAACAAGAAATTAATTAAAATACCATGCAAAGTAAATAAATCAACTAATAGCCCAAAAGTCTATTTTAAGTCTAGTTTCTACAGCCCTGATCAGAAAAATGAACTGACCGAAATGACTAGCCTTACAAGACTTAAATCCCAATTCGTCCAACGGCAATCCGTTTGACAACTCTAAAAGACCATTAAGGAAAAAGTTGAGAATATTAGGCTTTCCCCCATGGCATACGTTGCGAAGCAGAGAGAGAGAGAGAGAGAGAGAGAGAGTCGCATGATGGTATTGGTAGAGAGGCTCTAGAGGAAAGATGCTCTTGCCTATCACCATCATAACCATCGTCGTCGGCCTCATCATTTGTTTTTTGAAACCCAACAAAGCACACATTCCCCACACATCACATCTTGACGATAGGCCGATTTTCTTTTCTTTTTTTCTTCCGGGTGCTTAATTAATAATCCAAGTAACATTCATTGTCTCCTTTCTTTTGTCCCGTCCTCTCACATTCATATGCACGATACATGCCACAGAGAAATACAATGTAACAATTCATCACTCATTGAAAATTGTAAACAAGTCGTTGAAATTTGTACACAAACAAAAGACGCACATGTCGATTGTCAATTATCATTCTTATTCAACTCCATCCAATGTCTTTCGAGCATCTCTCCTCTCTCTCTCTTTCCACGAAAGCAATGTTTTCATAACCCAACCCGCCAACCGAACTAGAAAAGGTTTGATAACTAAGGGTTAATCAATTCAACTGATTAAGCCAAGAATCGAAGCAACTGAATCGATATTTAATAATAAATATAAATTTGTTGTGTTGTAATTGAAAAGAATAAAATATAGTAATTATATATGATATATTGTGACTAAAATTTATTTTGAATATTTAAATATAAAATTTATTGAGAGACTTAATTACATTTAAATCTTAGTTTTAGTAATTAAATTATAAGATTAGATAAATTTTAGGAGTCAATTATGAATTTAAATAAAATTTAGGACGCAATAATAAATTAGACAAAATTTAAAAGTCGAATTACAATTTTTGGTATTTTCAAGTCAAAACCAGGAACGGGACTGATTTTTTCATTTCAACCAAAATTTGACCAATTCGACTTTTATTAATTTTTACGGCTGACCTAAATCGGAAGTTCAATTGGTTCCCATTTTGATTTTTATGTCCAACTGGTCGATCCCGTATAACTGGTGTGTGAAAAATCCCAATATTATATTTTGCTATTTAAAGAAGGGAGCCAACCTTCCAAGGTTCCTATGTTATGAGCAGAGCAAGCGCAGACTGAACTTAATCACATTTTTTTATGCCCATTAATGTATATCGACTATACTTGTCCAAGAAGACACTCAACTCCATGTTGTGCATTAAATGTCCAGAGAATAAGTCTCACGGAAACAATAATCAATTGAGATAAAGGTATAAGATCATTCAAGAAGGACCAAAAAGAAAATGAAGCTATCTCCTGGAGATGAGTTATGAGAAGTTATTTAAGATAGCCTAGACATGTCTAGTTAATACCTATCATTGCAACAATAAACGATATCCAAATAAACAGACAGCGAGGAGGGAGATAGTGCTATAGATTAAACGACGTAAGATTTTTGTTTGGGAAGGATTTAAATTAAGCATTCTCACTTGAAAACCAATTTGGTTCTTTTGTTAAGTTCGCGCTTAAAACCACTTGAGCACTTGCAAGACAAAAGAAAGTGGTTCGATCGGGGGTCGAAGCTTAGACGGGCTTGACCTAAGCACACCAACACTCACAGTCAACCTTAAGGGAGTTAATAAATTAAGAGAGAAAGTTTCGGGGTCCATATCAGTTATAAATGAAATTGTGTAATGGAAAAAATAAAAAAAAAACATTCAACTAATCAATTTTCTAATGACTTTAGAATTAAGACTCAATTGAGTTCATATGAAAACTCTTAAAAAAAAATTTTTTTTAAAAAAAATCAATAAGCTTTGTATCATGCTATGGACAGCTCATGCAGATGAGTACTGGCTAAGAAAATAAACTCTTACGTAAATGTGGATTACATCACCAATTAATTAAAAGGTTTTTGAATTGATCCTTTCCGAATATACATGTTATTCTCACATAAGAATTGATGTGCTTTCCTTAACAAATTCCATATTTTTTTTATAGGAAAATGCTTTATATTCATAGAAACATCTTGTAAAGAGATTTTACATAAATAAAAAAAAAAGTGTCGTAACTAACAGATTTTTGACATGGATTTGTGTCCAGTAAATATATAATACCTCATTATCTTTTCATTATATGGAAAGAAAAAAAAAAAAAAAACAAACCCATTATCTTTAACTGGAATGTTATTGCTTGTCTTTTAATAAGGTTAATATTAACAAGAATAGTATTTTCCATGTTTTTCACCATTGAACAATGAAATATGAAAGCTCTACCTTCTTTTTTTTTTTTTTATTTGTTCTCGATATTGGCCACAGCATTAATTAAATAGTTCTGAGGGTGCGCGAGACGATCATAATTGCATGAGAGGCAAGCAAGCCGCGTGCATAAAAAGTGAATTAGTTGGGTCTTTTTTTTTTTTTTTCCTTTTATGTTTTTCTTTTTGGGTTGGTTGTAAAACAATGGGATGAAATATAATCATGAATCCATGCATGCATGGCAGCATAAATGTGACTCGTTTACTCATTAACTAAACCGGCACTTTAACATATAAGTTGAGGTTGTCTGCTGGTTTTAGAGTGGCTGGGATTACAAATTGCCCCCACCAACCATCAGCGATCCCACCGATCCCTCATCGCTAAGCATGTAACTTTGTGAATGTTAACATTAAATATTGTCTGCCACTCTTCTAATGTAGGATTATTTGCAAGGTATTCACGCTTACGTGCTGTCCGATGCAATATATATTGTGTTTCCCACCATCAGAAATTCATCATTGTTCTAGCTCGTACTAGTACTAATGGACCATTGTTGATTACTTTGTTATGCGTAAAAACTAAAAAAACTACATAAGCTTCCTTTCCTGGAATTCAAATTGAATTTTCAACTTAAAATTAATAGCTCGAGTGATATTAAACTCTAAATTTAAAACTAATAATTCAAGTAATTTTTTCACTGGAACTTATGGCTAATGACATATATATCTATTTATCACTTCAGGACATTATTTCTAACTCTAATTAAGGAAAAAAATAATTGGATGCATGGTGGCTTGCAGGACGAAAACGATCAGTTTTACCGATCTTTTTGTTTTTGTTTCTTTTTTTTTTTTTTGGCAAACAACTAAAATATACTACATCCGAAAGAAAAATACTGCACAATTGTTAAAAATTTACTGAAAAAAATATATATTACATTTTTCAAAAAAAAATTTACAAGTAGTTCTCAATTGTAAAAAATAACTGAACACTCGTCCCCAGCACCCCAACCCATAAGCCTAAGGAGCGGTCCTCCTTGGGCTACATGTTGACCAAACCAGCGTCTTAAGCTGTCAAGTATGTGTACAAATTAGAAAGCGGAAACAAAGTTAATTCAGTTTCTATTTATCTTTATCTTTGGGGTTATTTTGTTTTCAATCCTTAGATTAAAGTAAAGGGAAGACCTTAATTCGAGAGTTAAGAGTCAAGAGTCCCCTTCATTAAATGAGACAAATCACTCTATATTAAATACATTTTTTGGTCCCTTCTTCCAAAATATAAGGAAATGTTTGATTGGAAGATTTGAATTTAGTTTGAAATGTATTAAATCGTATTTGTTACCCAAAAAAAAAAAAAGTCCTAAATGGTATCTCTCTTCATCATATTCAATGCATCGATTTTCTCTTTCGTTAAAAATGTATCCTTCTGTTTTCCTCAAAAACCTTCAAATATATTTCCCACCATAAAAAAAATTTCATATTTCCCTATACTTGTAATTATTTTTCATAAATTTAAGTAATTGATTAAATATTCCAAATATCGAGTAACGCGTGAATACTAAGCTAGTTAAAACTCAAAGACAAACCAGCACAATCCTGTGAGTGCAAATCAGCCGTCAAACAGCCAATTCCAAAGAGCAGAAGCCTCAGTAGTTAATTCTGCAGAGATGAAGGTTAACCGTTGATGAAAGTGACTCTTGGGAATTAGTACAACGAATTGTAAATTTCCGAGTGGCCAAAAGAGCTATGTGCCCTTTGGTACAAAATATTTTTTGTAGTATTTTTCAGCCTCAGTGGTTTTCTTCTATATTAACATTTAACATGCTAATTACTAATCATTTTAATGTTTTTTTTTTTTTAAAGAAAAAAAAAACGACTGGCAAATGAGGCTTGGTGTCTGATATTCTGTGCATTCTGGAGAGTTCATAGCACGAAACTCTCGGAATAAAGGAGAGTTAATCTTATTATCATTAAAAAAAAATGAAATAGAAAAACTAAATATTATCACTTAAAAAGCCACACAGCAGTAAAATTTTTTTAAAAAAATGAATTAATTATATTTTATTTAATTTTATGTATAAATAAAGACAAAAACAAAACAATTATTGTAATATTTTCATATTGTGCCCTATGTATTATTATATAGTTGTGCTCGAAAAAATTTTAATCTTTTGTAAATTACCAAATCCAGTCACCTTTTATTTAACTTTCTGTTTTGTATCAAATGTAGTTTGTCAATTAAATTCCGTCAAGTTTTCATTAATCTGCGGAAATGATGACATTATCATCTTTTCAAATTTATCAAAATAACTCAAACTTTTTTAATTTGTATCATTCCTAGCGCATCTAATCGAAGTACAAGAAAAGTTATTGGTAGTCTAAGACGCTGGATGGTGTCACACCTTATTAATAATTCTTTTAATTTCAGTTACATTTGAAATTTTTAAATTTAATCGCTTTATTATGCATACTAGCATAAAAACATAATATATCTGCAAAAATATTCTCCAATTTCAGTTTGGACGTGACTATATAGCAATACAATGAAAAGTGTAACATATGTTATTTTCTTTTTTTTTTTAATTTAATACATCTTTCACCAAATTATATCACATTAGCACGTGCTCGTCACGTTGCTTTCACTGCACTACCACCAAATTTTTCCATAACGTCATTAATACTAAGTGAGAACAATAGAACCCTCTTTCATTACTTTCGGAAGCTATTGATTATTCAACAATCTTTATATTGTTTAGATTAAATCCGATATTTATTTTCACTGGAAAATTTTGATCACGATTATTCAAAAGAGAGATTAAAGCATAACAAATTTTATTTAAGATATTTTAATAATTTTAAATCTAAAAATTACTTATATAATTATCATATAATTATTTTCATAAATAAACAAGTAATGTTCAATATAAAATTCTTATTCCATTTAAATCAGTGGACTTGTTATTTAACAAACACACACAATTTTGTTTAACTACCGATGTATATGAGATTTTTTTTTAAATAAATATATATAATATGTGTTAGTCTTACAATTTTATTAATATCTTATTTTAATTATATATTAGTTAAAAAAATTATATATAATATTTTGATCAAATAATTATTTTGCAATTATTATTATATAACAATTATTTTTGTAAATTACATATTTATCTCATATGTTTCATATTTATATTTTAATAATAATAAACTAGAATTTAACTAAAAATTGAGAATACTTTTAATATATAATATAATAAAAAAGTGAGACAAATAATAACCGATTAAGTACAGACATACACCAGAATATGCATTTACTTGGATTAGGAGACAGCATTAAAAAAATGCCGAAGTTAAAGGATGATAGTGATTGATGTAACAATAAGAAAGGGAATTAACACAAAATTAATGTACTTATTTAGATACAATAAAATTTTATATTTTGTATGAAATATTTATATTAATGAATAATATTTTATATAATATAAAAAAATTACAGTGATATAGTAGGTATTAATATAAAATTTATTTATATTTTATAAAATATTATTTACAATGTATCAAATATTTTTATATAATATATAATTTTATTATTTTTAAATGAATTTATAAGATCATGCGGCCGTATAAGTATATTCAAAAGAAAAAATATAGATATATTCATCAAAAGTGATCCCGTCCGTCTGAGCAGCAGCACCAACAGGCATGATTGGCAACTCCTTTTCCATAAAGCAGAGAAAATCCAAAAAATTGGTGAACTTTTGATTTTCGAGTGATAGTAAGGCGAGCCCAGAGCTACCTGAACCCATGGCTCACAATCATGAAGAAGAATGGATTTCCATGCATCGAGCTTTGCAAAATAGGAAAAAGTCTCCCCCCCCCCCCCCACACTCCAGGTGAACGAACTCCCTTCCTGGAGGGCCTTACCCTTTAACTAGCTGAAATTCAACTAGGTCAACGAAGTGTGCTTTCTACCATGAAAAAAGTTCTTTCGAAAACAGCGAAGTGTGCTGCCAACAGTCAAGAGTCTTTCTTCCAAATATTATTGTTTATTTATACTCCTTAATTTCGTTAGTTAATAAATGTTGTACACTCTGGCTCCCAATAATATCCACATGTAGTCCAAAATAATATATATTTTTTCTGATCGAATCATGGATATGAAATATGTTCTTCTATATATTTTATCTTTAAAAAAAAAAAATTGGAAAAACATAGTCCCCACAATGCACCCACCCTACAAGCTTTCTGAAAAGAAAGGAAAAGTCGGATGGATTGGGGAATAAAAGTTGACATTTGAAGTTTCACGAAGTGAAGTGCAGGGGACAAAGCGCATGAACTTTTATCAAAGCTTCTATTTAGCCGTTAAAGTAGGGGGAATAAGTTACTTCCATTTCTCACGTCAAACTTTGGATATTACGCTTTTTTTTAATTCCAAAATGCCAGAAATCTACCACTCTCAAGGGCCACTATATATATATATATGTATGATTGCAAATTCGTCAATTATTTAGAAATATTTGTTTTATAATTGAATAAAAAAATTGTGTACAAAACTCCACATGGTGGCCGATTAGTGAATATTTAAATTATTGAAAGAACTTTTAACAAAACAAAATTTTTTATAATCGTTATTTATAAATAAATATAATTTGATCATTTTAACTTTAAAATTAAGAAAAATTGTAATTAAACCACAAGGTGACAGATTGATTTAAGTTTTGTTCAAATTAATGATTTCAATTTTGATTTTAATTCAATTCAACCTCTTAATTTGATTCATATTTGGATTTAGTTTAGCTTAATTTGGATTCAATTTAGTCAATTTTTTTAAAAAGGTAAAATAATTTAAAATTTTGAATAATTATGTGCAAATTTGAAAAAAAAAATTAAAAATATAAAAGACTTGAATTTAATTAATTTTTAACTAAACTTCCTACACTTCCTCTTAAAGTAAAGAGAAATAAAAACTTACATAATTATCCTACAAGTAGTTGATGAACCTTTATGTTTATTTTTGGAATGTATACTCAATCACCACCTTCAATTCCACTCTTTTGAATGTCGATTTTTCTAACAATACCTTCAATTGTAATGTCGTAATTAGTGTCCTCGTAGTACTCATAAATCAACTCTTATTCTCGTAATATCATTTTTTCCCAACCAACCATTGAGACATGTTTGTGCTTTACTCGAATCAGTAGACAAAGTGGAACGGGTCTCATCAAAGATGTTATTGTTAACATTAAGTGTTTACTCAACAACAATAGTTGAAATTGGAGTTGCTAGAATATGTTTAGCGATGAGAGTAAGGAAATATAATTTTAACCACAAAAAATTATTGAAGTTATATGAAATATTGAAATAACTACAAAAAAAAAAATTATAACCACAAAAAGATTTTGAAAAAAATTATAATTTATAAGTACAAAAATTCGATTGTAAAAGAATTTTTGCAGTAGATGAAGTATTGGAAATCTTATTGAAATTTGAAAGTAATTAAGAGTTTGACATTGAAAGAGAGAACGAGATGACGCATGAAAAATGAGAGGAGTTGGGATTTATATGAAAAGGCAAGAAAAGAAAAAGGAGAAGGGGGGCTGGACGGCTGAGAGGATAGGACTAGTGTCCTCCAACGGTCCTTTTGACCATCAGATTAAATGTTAATTTTTATTATTTATTTATTTTTTTTAATTACTAATTTTATTAGTGATTCCAAGTTTTAATTTAATTCGAATTAAAATTATTAGAATTAATTTTTATTTAGTTTTGATTTTAAATAAATTTAAATTTAATTTTTTTGATTTAATTTTAATTTTAAATTATTTTTATTTTATTTTATTTTGAAGTAGAACTACAATCATGGATATTCTTATGCAATCTGACACAAATATAATTTTTTATCAACAAGCAAATAATTGCCAGTTGTAAGCAAGCCATTAGCAAATAAGATTTTTGTTTTTCAATTTTATAACTATATAAATATATTGCACTCTCTTCATCTTTTCCAGATAAGTCTTACTCATCTCTTCTTTTTTCAATGATTTGTCTTTTTTCAATGATTTGTCTCTTTCGTCTGTTAAGTCAATTATTTACAAATCTTACTGGCTTTTATGAGCCTAGTTTTTTATTTTTACAAATTAAAAAAATCATTATTTTCTTTTAAGGAATATAATCAATAAAACTTGACTAAATAGAAAAATTAATTTAAAGATGATATGAATGAGGAACAAAGGAGAGCTTAAGCACAATATAACACTGGCTTATAATGCTTAGGTTTATGAGTTGTATTGAATTCATTATTTAAGTGGATCATATCCGTAATAACACAAATTTTTATTTGTATTTACCTATAAATATCAATTTGTTAATGTAACGTGAATTTCGTACCACATTTTATTATTAATTTTTTTAATTAGACAAATATAAAAAGTTCTTGACCATCAATTAATTTTGAAGAACTAGAAGTGTGTTAAAAAATTTAATATCAAATGAAATATATAATTATATAACATTAAAACAATTATCCTACCAATGAGTTTGGTTTTTCATATAAAATTGAGGTATATTATGTTACACATTTCATACTTGTTTGGTTTATCTATTATTAATTGATATTATTATTGTTAAAAAATAAAATTATAATATTTAATTACATTGATATTATTTGTTATCATTTAAATAATAAATATTATATTTTTATTTTATTATAATAGATATATTTTTTTTTGGTGAGTTTACTTTGTAGTTTTTCATATATAACAAAAAATTCCAAACATGTATGGTGTTTCCTCCTGTGTCATTCAATATCTTAACCTATTAGCTAAGCATAACCACATGTCAGGCTGATCCCAACTTTAAACTTGAACCAACAATTTTGAGGCAAGTTGGTTTAAATTAATGATTTAAGTTTTAATTTTAGTTTAGTTTAAATTTTTGATTTAGTTCAATGATAACTTTTAATTCTATTTAATTTTAATTTAATTTGAATCAGTTTGGTCTTCTTTAATGGCTTTTTCTCAAAAAGATTGTAAAATTTTAAAATTTCACAAAATTTATCTAAAAATAAATAAAAAATAAATAAAATAAAAAACTTAAACTTAATTAAATTTTAATTAAATTACCTAAATATCTTCTCACGGTTTAGGGAAATCAAAACCCACTTAATTCTCTTATTGTATGAGTGAACTCTCTGACCTAATTAAACTTTAATTAGGTTCCTTTACGAGTGTTCGTTTAGGAACCCCTTATTTTTGTGATGCATATTCAATTATCACTCTCATTTCTACGCACTTGAGTGTTCGTTTAGGTCCTGACAATACCTTTAATTGTAAAGTCATAAAAATCGCTTTTCCTATAATACTCACAAACTGACTCTTGTTCTCGCGTTATCATTCTCTTCCAATTATCGAGGCATACTTACACCTCAACCAAATTAATAGACAAATATAAAAACAAATAGACATTTGACTAATATTATGAACCAATAGTTATTTTATCTAGTTACGTTTTAGATTAATTACTTTTGAGAGGTTAATCAAAAAACAACAAATTAAAAAAAATTGTGAAACACTGCTACTTCTATTTTGTAAAATGAAACAACAATCAACACCTTTAAAAGCTAAAATAAACATCTTTTTAATAATTGTTATGAATACAAAAAATTTTAAGGAATAATAGAGTATTTATTATATATATATATATATATATATATATATATATATATATAATTGTTGCATTGATGCATATAACATTTATTATTTAGAAACTGACTCTCTTGTGTATATCTCACTCTATATATGTATATACTAGAAAATTTAGTTTATTCTGTAAATTAAGAAAAATATAAAAAGAAAAAAAAAAGCTTTTCAAATTCCTCTTTTTATTTTCTTAAAAATAAAAAATAAATTCTCTCAAACCTACCTTTTTTTCTTTTACAAAAAATAACTTTCAAATTGTCTTTTTTAATTTTTTTCAAAAAATTACTCTTAAATTTCACATTTTATTTTCTTAAAAAGAATAAAATATATATATTTATAATTTAAATCTCCTTTATTTTAATGAAGAAATAAAATATTATTCTTAATTTTTTTTTCAATTTTTATTTTATATTTTTATTTAAAAAAAACTCCCAAATAATATATATAAACAATTGAAATCACTGAGTATAAAACAAGTTAATGAAATTTCTCTAGTAAAAGAGCGGACCCAACATATGCTGGGATTCGCTTATATTATAAGACGTAATTATAATTTGGTTGCGGTTACCTAGACGAGGCCCCATAGACAGAGATCTATCGCTGGTGCTGCGGTGAGCAGAAGGTTCCCACGAGTCCAATAATTTTTTTTTTTGTTTTAAAAAATATAAAATATGCAGCAGACTAATAATAATATATAATACATATTTATGAACTTTTTTATGATTGCTTTTGCATCTTATCATTTTATTGAATATTTTACTTTATTTTAATATTGTATATTTTATTTTTTGTGCTAAAAAAATAAAAAAACGTATGAGACTTACACAATTTTCACGCTTGGCACGTAAATCCCATTAGGGTCTTTTTCATTTGTTTTTTCTGTTATAATTTATCTTAATTGAGATCTCACTTTTAATTTTTTTGAACTTATCTTTCCTTAAAAAATAATAAATTATTAATTTAACAAACCTCTTTGTTTAAACTTTTTAAGACAAGCCCTTAATTTTTAAGATCTCATTATATAAATATAAAATTAATAAATGTAATAAGTAGAATAAAATTTAAACTATCAATTATAAACGAAAAACTGAAACGATCGTTATTATCGACTATAACGGATAGAGTTTAAAGTAAAATAATTTTTTAAATTTTTGTGGGACCAATGAAGAGAATATGTAAATAGGTAGAAAGTCTACGTCAGTCTGAACCTTGTTCATGGCGATTTATGATGGTTCCTTCTACTGCGCGTTTGAAACTTCCAAGCCTAGAAATTAATTGGGTATGGTGAGCGGTAGGTATAGAACAATAAATGACGGAGCAAGAGCTTATATGAAATACGTACTGTGCGTGTGTAATAAGTATTTGTGAGAGTTTGTTCTTACACACTTCTTACATAAAGCATGTATTGCTGTGGGGGGGGGTGGGGATGGGGGGGAGCCAGTGGACTCCGTTTTAGTAGCGTTTATACAGATGGGATATGACAATAACAAAGCACAAAAACCGTGAGAAGGGAAGAGTTGTTGGACAGTAGGGTTGTCGTAGCTAGGGATGAATGCGATGGATCAATATGAGTAGTCGACAGAAAGGAAGCTTTCATCTCCCCCTCTCTCTCTCTCTCTCTGTCTCTCTCTCTGGTTCAACTACCACCGGCTTTTTTATTCCTTTTAGTCAAGCTCTATATCTTTTCTTTTGGGTTGCAATGAGTCCAGACTTTTTTTTTTCTTTTTTCGCCCCCTTAAATCTACTTGGAGATCCAGTAGGTCTGAGGAACATATATATAAAAATAAAAATAAAAATAAAAATATGTATCCGTTCCACTCTTTAACTTGTCCTATTTCTTTTGAACATCTAAGAGCTAGGCCGGTGGAGGGCGACTGCTATACATGTTGAACTGCTTTCTTTTTTAATGTCAATGGTAAGACAGTATAGTGGTTTCATAATTGTAGAAGGTTGACCTACGTTTTACCCCCTTAACCCACATTTTCAACTTGTCTAATAGGTCAAAAAGGATATTTGAATTTTGAAAGAGGAATTCTTGTAAAGCAGCGGAATGTACCTAGGATTCCAAACTCATTGCATTAGTGGCCTAAGCGTAGGACCCATGGATTGAGAAGTTGGCTCCTTTCACAATTCACCCTTTTCGTAATCCACTTCGACGAATATTTTTTTAGAAAAAACAAAGAAAAGAAAATTTGATAAAAATTGCAGACGATAATGTACACAAACATCTATGGTCCTCACAGTTAAATTAATTTGATAAAAGTGATCTGATCTCGCAATGATAACATTGTCCACAAACCAGCCAAACGAGTATTAATCTTGCCTTTCGGCCGCGTAGCCCGTGTGCGCGCGCGCGCGCCCGCCTGAATGGGAGACGTGAGAGTGCACCTAGGAGATCGAGTGGTGACTCTACTTCGTGGGTGTCTTGATTGATCTGGTCAACGGGGTTCTATAATACGACTTTTTTGCGGGTTGATGGCGAATTTCTAAGTCATTTTATTCCCGTCTTTGCCTGCTTTAAAAAGGCAGGCCAACTTCCTTGACTTTAATTCAAGTTTTTTAGTTAATTGAGATTTATATTTAAAATATAATATTAAATTTTAAATTTATTATTTTAAAAATTAACATGAAAAGAATTATTTAAATTTAATAATATTTAGTTAACAAATTTTTAAGAAAATTTAATGAAGACGTTGGGTATTGGATCTTCTTTATAAAAAGCTCAGACGAAGACATCGCCACTGACTTCAATCTCGACTTACCAATGTGCTAAGTTTTTTTTTTTTTTTTAAAAAATTTTAACACAAAAGAATATATATGCTAGAGGATACTGGAAGTGGCTACAGCCATCCACATTTTGCTCAGATACAGTGCTATTACAGCCCACTCTTATCCTCGACCTCAAACACGACCACGTGTAATTTTCTGGAGTTTCATTACATGGGTCAACTTGATGGAACCAAATTCAGTTTTACATTTTACTATTACCACAGTAAATATAAGGTTGTGGCCTTTATAATTGACTGATGTAATGAATCCAAAAATTATGCAAGCACGGTAATGACAGTAAAAATGTGTACATAGCGAGTCCATAGGAATTTTCTGAATTTTACTACCTATGTTCTTTCTTTTTCTTGGGTTTATGTAACTACCGTTTTAACTGTGAAATAGAACCCCCACCAATTAATCAAACGGCCAACGACGATTCATTTGTCTCTGTGCCCCCCAATCTAATGGGCGAGATCATAGTTGAGGAGTCAACAGTCCACACGAGAATGATGAGAGATGGCCCCTAATACAGCTAAAAGCTTAATTCACGTGTTTCAACAAGGACGGCGCGGTACATGCAAGGGAGAGAGAGCCCCGAACGAAGTGGTGGCGGAAGAAAAAATGAGGATCCTCCTAATCCACCGAGTAAGCTGCTGTAATGGGAAACTGATTTTGCTCTTATTTTGTCATTATTTGGGGATAAAAGCAAGCCATGGACATTTTGACCAAGAAGTGCCTCACTAATTAGCCACGCCGAGAGGAGTGGTCAAGGGAGGGTTGGCATAAGGCGCTGGCATGGGAGAGGCGCTTGGCTGGGCTTCTCACCAGTAACGAGGGGAAGAATAACTATGATGACTCTTTTGTCTCGCATCCTTCTTAAAATATGTATGCCAACGCCTGTAGCAGTGGCTGCGTGAGAGAGAGAGAGAGAGAGAGAGCGCTTGGAGTGAACAATCCCATCTGCTCGTTATTATTATTATTATTATTATTATTATTTAATGTGCTGTCTTTTTGAGTCTGGAACCACCTCTCTTTCCAATTAATTACACCACCCATCAACACTCCAAAGTCCCATCTTCCTCTCTCTCTCTCTCTCTCTCTCATTAACTGTGTTACCATCTTCACATCTTAAATAGACCACATCTCTGAGTTTCCGTTCTCTATTATTCGAATCGATGGTTGCTGTGTGTATATGTGGCCAATACAATTACCAGGACGGTTTATCTTTCATGTGGGTTTAACAAAGGGCTTCTCGCAGAGGTTATTGGCATTCTGTCCACCTCCCATCAACATATTATAAGCTTCTCATCTCCTCTCTCTCTCTCTCTTTCTTCCTGTCTCTCTCTCTCTCTCTCTTTCTCTCCCTCCTCTGTCTTTTTCTTCTTTAATCTGATACATATGGAGGTGGGCATACTGCCAACTGAGCTCTGTTGGTCTCTCTTTGTAAAACCCTCGTGATTTTCTCTCTTCCTGCCCTTCTGTGTGAGGATCAAGGTAAAGAGTAAAGAAGCTAAGTAGGATTAATCCTCTAATTATGTTGAGTTGCTTCTCTTTCTTTCTTCTTTGATTTTTTTCTGTTCGTTTATTTCTTATACTTCCCTGATTGTCTTCACTTTCAGTGGCAATTTCTTGTCCTAGATGTTAGATGAGCCCAGGAAAGAAAAGTTGTTGTCTACTTTTTTGATTGTGTTTCAACTTTGAACAAAAGATAAAGGAAGGAAAAAAGAACAGACGACTTTCTTCGGTTGTTATTTTTTGTCATGATTAATTGTCTGGCACGGCATGAAACAATTAGCTGCAAAGTAGAGTAAAAGGAAAAATTGATTCTGTTAACGGTGAGATGTGATGAACTCGAGAGAAGAGACGAACAGCAGCAATATCATGTGCAGGGTAACCCTTGTATTCATTTGTCGTCTCTACGTTGAAGTAGATATTTATTTTTATTTTCTCATTTGCATCACCTGAGTTCTATGGATCTGTTGTTTATTTTGGGAGCTGGGTCTTAATAGAAAACAAAAGTTTGGTTGCTCCACGAGCGTCATCAAACGGTGGAAAATGGATATCTACTATCTTCGGGCTTGTGATAAATTAAATCCGATCTACTTTCTTTAACATCATCAAAATCCTGGTTTAGGGTTTTATTGATCTTTTAACGATAATGTCTTAAACAATAAAAAGACTTGGTTCTTCTTCTGATCATGTGACAAAGAAAGGATTTCAAGATAATGAGGTTTTAATCCTGCATCTTACCCTGCAAAGTGGGGGAGTGCCAGCATGAGCAGATTTCCCTTTTTTTCTTTTGTGGGTAAATGCTAAAAGAGCAGACGATAAAAAGAAAAACAGGAAGACAGGTGATGAAACTTTTCTAGGAGTCGACTGATGAACAAGACTTAAAGGTGTTGGATGGTCTTTCATAACTTGCTCTTCTCTTGTATTTGATTATTGCGTGTGGTAGTAACCTAGGGGCATCAGATCACAATCTAGAGGCTGGGATTTCGTGTGTTAATGGGTTCGTGCATGTCAGCCCCGGAGCAAAATTTTTTGAATGTCAGACTTTCATTTACCTCTCTTTATTTAATACGGTAGGGTAGCAAGCCTTTATTAAGGGCTGAGATGCATTTCTAATACTCGCAACAGCTAATCCGTAGGCTCATGATTGAAACACTGACTGACAATGCCTTTTAATTGACACAAAAGAACGATCCCATATCCTCCCTTTGAGTGCGTCATTTGTCACGTCCAATCCTTCACACACCATCTGTGGCTGCAAATATTCGGTGCTGGGACGGTTATCGCAACAAGCAAAGCCCTCCCTGTTGGGTCGTAGCTTCCACGAGTTTTTAAGGTGCTTGGAGGTTGCTTTCAACGTGCAAGCTTTTTGCTTGTATGCTGCACCAAAAACGAAATGAGCATATCACTACTGGGGACTAGGATCCGCCTTGAGCCTTGCAACGGACATGTTTGGGTGACATCATCACAATGTCATGTAGATTCCAATAATATTGTTTCGAAATTTAAATTTTTTCCTCAACAAAAATCATTATGTCTATATTTAAGTCGCTTGAATATAATATAAATATTTAAAAAAAAAAGCGTAATAAAAGCAATATTTTATTATGTCTTCAGTTTTCACTTATTATTTTCATTTTATTCTGTCTATTTGTTCATCTGTCCAGTTTTTATGCACGTTATATAATTTTTATTGAAAAACCAAGTTGTAAAATATAAATGTTATTTGATTACAAGTGACGTCACCGTAAGAAACTGGACGCTGGACCTGCTTCCAGCTTGTGTCTTTGTTTCCGGGTGTGGATGGGGTTTTCCAAACAAAATTAAGGAAAAAAGAGAGCTATTAAATAGGCACGAGAATTTGAGGTTAAAAAATATATTTATATTGTTTAATTTTAAATCTAGTTACAAGTGATTTATAATTTATTAAAAAAATACGTTAATTATAATTAATAATTAAAATTTAATGATATAAACTTGTAGAACTATTATGTTTATAAGATGTCTTAGAAAACGTTATATGGAAATCACATAATCACATGCGTTCGCACATCACATTGCCATTATTTTGTTGCATGCCATAATGGGATTACAGATGTACAATGATCATAATAGTCAAATACTGATATAATAAATAGTGTAATATAGCTTCGACTAGCATCTGTTGTAATTAATGTACAAGCTTTGCTTAAGTAGCCTTGTTAATTTTAATGTGGGTTCATTCAAGCCTTGGTTAGTTCCTACTAAGCCCAGTGGTCAATCATGTCTACCCTCGTGTACGAATGCGATATTAACAGAAGTAAAGGGAAGATGGCGATTTCTCATTTGGGAACCATTCTGTTAAGGCTTTGGGGGGGAATCTGGAGCATCTCACAGCAGGTTTTGGGTGCATATTATCAGACGAGGCGTTGTTCAAAGAAAATCGGGAGGGACCATTCGCTTCTGCTGGTTGATTGTTGGAACACTTGCAATTCCTTTTTTAAACCTACGAATTAATCTGATTCTGGCACAGAAGTGGTTGCAAGCAAATCGCCATATAGAAAAATACTTAGTTGTCTTTTATGGATTCACTGAAAGGGACCAGAGAGGTGAGGGAAAAAAAAAAAAAGATTCCTTAAAGATACATCTTATTCAATAATCAATATTAAATTAAAATACATAAGGCCTGTCACTCTTTTTATCATATTGTAAAGAAAAGAAACTCCACCTATTAATTAGTAGATCAAGTCTAAATAGAAAATTAAATAAATTGATACCTAATTTTCCAAATAAAAAATAAGTTGTTAAAAAATGTGTTAGAAATATCATTTTTAATGAAGAATCCACATCTTCGTCACTGTAAATCTGGATTGGCATTTTAATTCCGCACCTCGATCCTTTGAAGGACCACGTCGTGTGAGGCCAACCAAGTGAAGAAAAAACACTAGATGAAAATTGTACATCTAATTTTTATTATTCATAAGTGGCCCTAGAATATTTCCAAGTCTTCGAACTTTTGAATATATATGATTTTAACGTGAAATCCCAGAATTAAATTTTATTATATAATTGCCAAAAGAGAGCTCGTATCTTAGTCGCTGATGTAATAAACATATGAATTTGGTTTGTCTCACGATTTCATTGCATTTTTTAATTAAATATTTTATCATCTTTGAAAAATATGAACTTTGGTTTGGTATAAATGAAATTGTAGTCCTTTTTTTCGTACTTGTCACACACACACACACACACACACACAGGCATATATATTTGGATCAATTTGTACTGGTGTCATGGTTGGTACGATTGTGAATAGCACCATAGCACGTGAATTATCCAACAAGGGCTGGAAATGGAAGACCCCATTATGTTCTGTTCTCTGGTTGGAAATTCGGAGGGAAATTTTAAATACGTTACAATCTATAGATAATTAATGTTGTCATTTTATCGCTACGTTCAACTTTATTGAGTGATTTTATGTAATGGCATGGACAGTGACGCTTAGGACAACAAGAAGCTAAGATAGACCCGTGTCCATCCCGTGGACATTTCGTTGGCAGAGGGCATCAACCAGGTGCGTTGAAAGTACGGTAGCCACCTTGATCATTTCAAACTTAGCATTCGGAGCAGAAATCTTCTGTTAAAACTTGGGAAAGCACTGTTTTCAACTTTTCAGTTCTCTTATTGGTTGTTACCCAGGCAAGGAGCTCGAGCCTGAGCCTGGTCCAATCAGTGGAAGTGGGGTTGAGCGGTATCGGTTATTACAATGCAAATGTTTTCTCCACCTCTCTAACCCAGATTTTCGTTCTAGTCTGCCTTTCACACCGTTGGATCAATTCTTGATCTAGAGCGGAGACACTGTGACTTGATGTTACAGTCGTTAAAATGGACAGGGTGTAACATCGTCGCCAATATTCGTGTTATAAAAGGCAGTCTTTTGTCACCCTAACCAAATGGTTTGTTGCCGCACCCGAGAGCCACTGGCAGACCAATTATCCAGAAACCAAGTTCTCGATGGAAAGCCTACTCGTCAAGTTAGTAGGCTCTGTATTGGAAGAGGTCAAGAAAACTGAGATAAGTACACAAAACGCCTAGTGTAACTCCAAGAAAACCTGCGATTGTGATTATTCTCGGTTAATATTGATTTAATAGCGACAAATCAGCTTTCAAGCTCTCCTGTCTTGCTTGCAAGTGTGGGTAAACATTTTGACCTCTGTTTCTCTCTTTCCTTTTTTTTTTTTTGTACTATTGTTGCCATCGGAAAGCTAAAGAGAAAGAATTGCACAATGGTAGTTGTTATATGTTAAAAGACACTTCCAAGCTATTAACCATCAAGCTCTGTTTCTACTCATCCCAAGAAGCGGCCAACATCTTTGCCATGAAACCATACCGGTCAGCAGCTTCATCAATCTACAGAAGCCGAAAAGTCAATAAGATTCGGTAGGACACAATAGATAAAAGTTGTCTAAAAGAAGGGAAAACATAATTTTTTACCATTTTTTGAGTTGGACGCCCAGCTCCATGTCCGGCCTTGCACTCAATGCGACCTATGATCGGGTTGGTCTGGGGGCTATTCTCCAAGCTTGTGCACAGAATGTATTGCATAGTCTAGGAACAAACAAGAAGCATTTTAGGGACGTGCATCAATTTTAGATAGACGTACATCCACCAATCAATGTTCAAGTTAGACTCTCCTAGGTGCTAAAGTAACGTGTGTAACAGAATGACAGCCAACCACCTAGACATCCACCCGACTTTGCATAGCAGACAATGAATTAAATACAAATGAACAAACATAGAGTCTTTAGACTCACCGCCAACAATTTCAACGAGTGTAATGGGACAACCCTATCATCGTGATCAGCAGTCAATAGCATGGTAGGCGGATATTGACGAGGCTCACTGAGATGCTGTTCCCAGGGTCTCCTCACATTATGCAGTGGCGAGTACCTAGGGAAAAGAGAAGTTACATAAAGACAAATCCAGCAACCACGAATCAATTAAAACTACCGAGTCATTAGAGAAAAAACACACTCATGAGCATGGCTGGTCCCCAGTAGAGAATGCAACATAAAGACCAAAAACGGAAAAAAGGAAAAAAGCCAAAACGAACAACAATATACAGCTTGTTGGCTCAAATGCCACTGAGCATGCTGATGAGCAAAATTATGGCATAATTGTTTAATCCTAACCTGGTTGCTAGTTTTAAGGTAACTTGAGTGATTCCGATTCCAATAAGCAAAAACTCATACATTCTTTGATGAGATCTTATAAGATCTTGGAAGAGTAAACAAAATGAAATTTACAGTCCTGATTGATAATTATGTAAATTTGGACGTTGTTATGCAATCAGAAAACCCAGACAGGTGTCAAGACTGGTCTTTCAAAGTCCTACTTGAATCGAAGAAGATAATGAAACTACAGTAAGAATATGGCACCGGGCTTTAAATATTTACTCACTTGATTAGCCAATGGAACTCTTCCTCGTTATCTGAACAACCATAATCAGAAGTCCATGCATGACCTGAAAAAAAAAGTCCTATCAGTGCATGGTACCAAAACAGTGGTTAATGCAGCAGACTAATATCAACTAACCTATGGTAAATTTGTGAAAGCGGAGCATGTCCATGACACCAACATGAGCCAGAGCACAACCAAAGAGATCAGGTCTCTGTCACAGAAGATGTCTAACAATAAACCCAGTAGAATAAAAACAAAAGAGAAAACTGAGACACAATCAAGCAAATAGATTAAATATTCACCTGATTTATGCAAGCCCCAATTAGAAGCCCACCATTGCTTCCACCTTCAATGCACAACTTTCCAGGTTGAGTATAGCCTGTAGATACCAGATATTCAGCAGCAGAAATGAAGTCATCAAAGCAATTCTGCTTTTTAGAAAGTGACCCTGCTTTGTGCCATTCTTCACCATATTCTCCACCACCACGGATATTTGCAATGCAGAAAACTGCACCTAAATGCCTTGTTAGTACGATGCGGCCAACACTGAATGAAGGCGTGAGGCTAATGTTAAATCCACCATATCCATATAATAGGCACGGGTGTGATCCATCCAACTTTATATCCTTCTTGGCTACAACAAACATTGGTATCCTTGTACCATCCTTGCTAGGCACAAAAACCTGAAGAGTTATAACTTAATCAAATGGGGAACATAATCTTGTCTGAATATGGGAGAAAAAGAATAGATGGGTGGAAAAATAGTCACCTGATCCACGTTGAAAGCTGTCCGATCAAACCCAGGTACAGAAATTTCACGAAATATCTTCAAATCTGGAACCCCAGTGTCTAAATTGCATTGGTATATGATACCGGGGGTAAGAAAGCTAGTAAACCCAATAAATGCCATACTATCCTTTCGTCTAGCAGATATTCCACTAACCGAGCCAATGCCAATTGGCAAGTTATGTAAAAAGGATCCTGTTTTCAGATCCCTTAACTGTAGAACATATTTCACATCACACAAATAACTGACAATCATTTGATCATCATTAATAGCACTTGCTGATTCCAAGACATCCTTTTCAGCTTCTGGGATAAGATCAGTCCAATGACTTGGCTGCTCTAGATTTACCCGGACAAGTTTATATTTGGGAGCACATTTGTTAGTCAAAAAGGTAAACAAGGTGCCATCATTTGCAATGGCATGATATTGTGCATCAAAATTGTCAATAAACTTGGTAAAGGGGAGCAGGCTACTTCCTCCTCTAAAGCCTTCAAGGCCTTCTGAAAATGCAGACATATCACAATAGTATACTTTGTTAACAGGATCACAGCCCTCCTCAATATAGAGTATAACATACTGCAGATTAACACAATACAATTTGTCAACAAGTAGAAATGCTCATTGAAATCAACTAACAGGCTTTTGTCTGGTGGCCAGGAAATCACAGCTCTAACCAATATAGAGTATAAGATAGTGCATAATATCACAAAAAAATTAGACAACCTGCAAGAATTCTTATTGAAATCAACCATCAGGCTCTCACCTGGTGGCCACCTCAAGCCCTTAAAAGAGTTTGGAGTGGACAAGTTAGGGATACAAATCCCAATTCTTATTGTAATTTCCACTACTTTCTTTGGATAAAAAATTAGGTACACAAATTGTGGACATCATTATACTTGCAAAATGCTCCTATAGTGAATTGTGGATCTCACAGAGACAAAAGTGTGCTTAAGTTTGCTACTTATCTCAAGCAGTAAATGCAGCCCTTTGCAATATGGAGTATCAACTAGAGCAGAATAACACAAAAGGTTTGTCAACCTGCAAGAATTCTTATTGAAATCAACCACCAGGCTCTCGCCTGGTGACCACCTCAAGCCATTAATAGAGTTTGGAGTGATCAAGTCAGGATCCAAATCCCAATTCTTATTGTAATTCCCACTACTTTCTTTGAATAAAAAATTAGGTGAACAAATTTTGGACGTCATCATATTTGCAAAATGCTCATACAGTCAATCATGGAACTCACAGACACAATCAAAAGTGTGCTTAATTTCACTGCTCATCTCAAGCAGCCAGTGCTTGCTTCAAAAGATCTTGGGCAAGGCAAGATTAACTGGGGTTCCTAAGTTGTACCATGACATCTACTTGTTTCCTTTACGCTTGGCTTAAATGCCATCCTCCTCCTGTCATCATAACCTTGAGCTTTACATACAATCAATACAATGCTTTACCCAGACAACTAAACTGTAGACGTCCAGAGGAATAGACGAGTCAACAGTATCCAGTTTCACATGTATAGAATTAATTGTGGAGAAAAATTTCTGTCCTCAAATGATTTTGTTTATGTACATAAAAAAACACCGACAGCAGGCATATGTTATCAACAATTAAATAAGAACTGACTTACCCTTCCATCATCTGTAACACTGGCTCCAAATATATATTTGGGGTTCTCAGGATCTCTCCAGCACAGTATATCCTTGGATTGATCTGTTCCAACGAAATGATAGTATACTTCTTGATTAAGATTAGCATTAGTCTCAGTCCCAGCATCCAAGTCTTCTTCCTCTCTGCAGAATGAATTCAAAATTTCAATCCAAAAAATTCTGCTACATGAAACCCAATCACGCTCAAAAAAATTCAATAGAAATTACCACAATTTGTAGCTCACAGTCCCTAAATTTATCGAATTGGCCATTTGTGATCCACAAATCAACTAGACTACTGAACCCAAGTTGAAATTCAAACAATATCTTTTATTGTCAACAAGCATATTCCACAAAACTGTTGCACATTTTATGCCTTAACCAGCGACGTTCTCCTTAATTTTCCTTAAATTTGTGACACCCAGGTTTGAACGAATACTTAGGGGGTGGCAATTCAAGTGAGAAGCAAAATCGTATGATGTGCCCACGTACTTAGGAGCTGGATAACGGCTATAGAAAAACCCTTTGCTGTCATGAGTCCAACTGATGCCTGAAAACTTAACCTGCAAGACAATATATACACATTTATACACACACACACACACACACACACACACACACACACACACACACACACAAGATATGCTCAATAATTTTCTCCCTGCACCAGTAATAGAACCTCACTCACTCACCCACGATAGAGTTTCCGCTTCAACTCTCTTATCCTCAATTTGCATAACTTTAATCGTCACCCAATCACTCCCGCTAGCGCTAAGCCCGTAAGCCAAGTACTTTGCATCCTCGCTAACCGAAAGTGTGTTCAGCGCCACCGTTCCGTCCTCACTAAGCGCATTGGGATCCAGTAAAACCTCTGCCTCCCCGTCTAGATTTTCCTGTGTGACAGACAAAAACAATAACAAAAAAACCTTCCAGAAAATAAAACAAAATAAACTAATGCAAGATAATAAAAAAATAAAAAAGCTAATGTTTGTAATTTGGAATCGAATTCTGGCCCAGTAACCTGCACGTAGAGGACGTTCTGGGCTTGAAGGCCAGTGTTGTGGAAGTAGAAGTACTTATTCCCCCGTTTGAACGGCGCGTCGTATCGCGGATAATCAAAGAGCTTTGTAATTTTGTCCCGAAGCTTGTCCCTCGTGTCACAGGTCTTCAGAACCGATTCCGTCAACTTTGCCTGCTGCTGTACAAACTCTTTCACTTCCTCTGCATCAGGATCTTCCAGCCTTCCACCCAAAAAAACGAAAAAAAAGAAAAAAAAACACGAAGAAAAAAGAAAAACATCAACGACGACGACAACGACGACGACGCTTCGTTTAATCATATTCATAGGCTACATAAGGACAAGCCAAACAGGACTCTTCGTATTAACTTGTCAAAGTCAGCAACGAGAATCAGCTCAAACTCAAATTGAAATTCAAATTTCGTTTACCATCGGTAAGGATCGGCGATCTTGACGCCGTGGTAGTCATCGAAGACGGACTCGTCTCTCCGGGCGATTGGATACTGCAAATTGCCATCGGTTGCCGAGAGCGAACCCATCGTCGAATGGCTTAGACGACCCCGAGCGCAAGGGAAGAGGTTGCAGCTTGCGGTTTCTTTACGAGAAGGTAAATGATAAGACGGAGAGCGGATTGAAACAGCGAGGCTTCGGCAGCGGCGTGTAAAGCGGGGAGCGTAAATAAGGGGCGAGCCAACGATAATGAAAGGGAGCTGCGCGCGGGCGTGACGGGCCAATGAGCACATCATTACGCCGCTTTATTCGGCTAATTGCAACCCCAAGGCTTCGGGAAAATGCTTGGCTGTGTTTATGATTCGTTGGGTTCGACATGTCGCCATGTTCCGTCAACAATGTCGTCATATGTCTCCCCCCACACTTAATTGACCATGACAGCCTCAACGTTTTTCCACAAAGTTGACCATTTGCTCTGCAAAGTAGATTCGCGTGCACCGCCGAAAGTCGTGGTGTAACGATACAGGGATTTGTTAATGGGTCAAGTAAGCGGATACTGCGTTTTGAGTCCCTGCCACAGACCGACGTTTTATTCTAGTTAAATGCAGGCACAAAAATTACGGAGTTATTTCTCTTATTTTATTATTTTACTTTTAAGCTTTGTGGGATTTGCCGAATTTTTGCTTACTCTTAATTCTTTTTATTTACGGTTTGTTTTCTTAGTTTTATATTCAAGCTTTCACATCATATTATTGTTATTATTATTATTATTATTAGAATACACACACACACACACAAAATTGACCCTAAATTTTTATAATTAGATTCTAAATTTTTTGACATTTTTATTTAATTTTTTTAAACAAAAAATAATCAAAATTATTAAAAATTATATATTAACCAAACAAATATTTTCATTAAAAATATAATCTTAAGTGAAAAATTTTAATTTAAAATATAAAATATTTTAAAATTTAATTGTAAAAATTTTAAGTATTTTTTGCATATCCCTTATGTGAAAAAAATCAAAAAATAATTTACTTACCTGATCACTCCTAACAAATCACAATCTTCGATCTCAAGGTTATTAGGACCAAAAGTTTGATAATTGAAGTGGTTATTTAATTGAAAATTTTAAAATTTAAAATTTAATTGATTTAATAGATTTAATTGTAAATAAATTAGTTAAATTGATATTTAATAGTCAAATATATAAAAATATAATATATATTATAAAAATATTAATTTGTAAATTATAATAATATACAAATATATGTTTATATATATAATATTATTATTATATTAAAAAATTTAATTATATATAATTCAAATTAATATATGATTATACATTAATAATATATTAGTTATTATACTTGTAAGTTAAAATTAAGAATTATTTGTTAATTTTTTATTTAATAAAGTTTTATATAAAAATTTTATTATTTAAATATTATTAAATTTAAATAAATTTTCATTACATTCTATTTTAGTATTAATAAATTTAAATTTTATTATTACATATTTAATATAAAAATTTATTTTGTATTTAAGGACAAATAATAAAAAAAAGTTGAATTCAAATCAATACAAAAATTTGAAATTTAAGTCAACAGTAAATTATAATTTATATATTTTTATTTAAAAGTAATTTGTGTCTTTTTCTTTAGATAAAAAAATATTTTTAATAATAAAAATATAGTTTAAATTAAAAAAAAAAACAAAATTCAACTGTTAAAAAAAGACTGAAAGATAAGACAAATACAGAATAAATATAAAACGTCATCATTGCCGAGCATTTGAAACAATGACGATGGCACCTTTCGGATTTCTCACTATCCTAAGTTCGAGCTCTACAAACAAATTCACGTGTTGATTTTCACTATCCATTTATGTATTTCTCTTAAAATATAAATATTTATATCTTAGTTGATTTTTTCAAAAACAAACACATATTTGTTTTTAGTACTAACAGCCGTATGATGAGTGTTATTGGAGTGGTATAAGCGTCATCTCTTGTCATAAGCCAAGTCTGAATAAGTGTAAGTTTGATTTGTTTAAATTGATAAATAATTTGTGTAAAAATTTTGTTTATTGTATCATAAAAATAATTTTTGTAAACACATTTTCAAAATTATATATTATGCATACAATTATTTATATGTTAAAATTAAATAATTATTTTTAATTAATTTACCATCAGTTTGATTTTATATATAATAATAAATTTTTGTAGTTTTAATTATTATATGAATATTATAAAATTAAACAAACTATTCATTAAAAGCTCGAAGATTCATTTTGACAATAGCATGGTCAACTTAATAATCATAAGCTCAGCTTTAACTTAACCTGTTACTAAATGACTTTGAGCTTTTAATGCTTGCATATTCATTTTCATGCTTGCTTATTAAAAAGAAGTCAAATTTAAATATGGTAAAATCTTATTTAACTCAACCCGTTTGCAGCCATAGTTATGACGTGCTATGTGCTCCCGGAGGAGTCCGCGCAAGTAATGCTTTGAATGAAGTGTGCATCTCCAGGGGATTCATTTTGCACGTCGGAACTTGGAAAGGAATCCTGACTTAAATTGAAGTTCCACCTTTTTCCCTTGTCCGAATTCTTATGTGACACTAATAATGAAAATAATCCTTCGTATGGTACTCTTACTAATACACACCTAGCAATAACACCAACTTTAAACACTGATATTACAAAAATGATGAGAGCGTTTTCACTTTTGCAGCTTTGGTTTCGTTATTATAGATTCAGAACCCTGTTTTTCCTTCCGCTTTCTTTAAATCAAAAGAGAAGAAAACGAGACGCAGGGGTAAATAAAGTAATAGAAGTCGAGAGAAGAACTATTTTATTGGGCACAGATCTCTGGGGTAAATGAACTCACTCCAACAACAATCTGATCACTACAATAGCTGGGAATATATGAGCTACCGGCTCTGTAAGGTAACGACTTTCATCTTGATAAACCTAGTTCTCTTTTTGAAAGAACCTCTAAAATAAGGCCACAATTCATGCTTCATTAGGCACATGACGGGAAGCTTTACAAGTTCCTTTATTGTGTCCACCATTGTTGAGAAATAATACATCGGACCTAGATTATAATGATGTAGTTAAGCGGATGTCGACGTAGCCAGAGAGCACCGCTCGGTTTCTTTCTTTCACCTTTACCTGATATATGATCCTGCAGATTACAAAATCATTCTCAGTTGCAAAATAAAAAAATGGTAAGCCTAAACTTAATGGCGGGCCCATAACTACAGGAGGCAACACCAGAACAATCGCGGTTTGACAATTGAATGAGACGTAGCAATAATAAGGGAAGATGCAACTCTACCTCAAGTCTTCAAGCCACATTTCGGTAATCAAGGTTTCACCAGGGTAGACATGTAAAAGAAATCTGCCCGATATGTTTTTTACATTATTAACATCTCCTCGGCAAATGCATTTGATTATTGCCCTAACCGCAAATCCAAGCGTGCACAACCCATGCAATATTGGACGTGAGAATCTTGAACAAGTGGTGAAACCAGATTAGTTCAACAGTCAAGGTGGCACAAAGAACATGGAAAGAAATGTGTGTAAGGTTGCCATGATCATGAGATAAAAGAAATAATTCAATTCATTTAAATAAATCAGAATCCAAGCAGCAGAAATGAAATCAAAACCTAAGATTGTACTTTTTTGGTTAGACTTTAGTCAATGCTGAATTAAATGAATTGGGAGAAAATAGCTGTCTTGTTAATAAGTGGCCAATCCAAATTTCTGAAGAAACAAAAATTATATATTGGTCAATGAAAAATGCATATTGGTCATTTTAATGAATCAGAATCCATGCAGCAGAAATGAAATTAAAACTTAGATTGTGCTCATTTGGTTAGACTTTAGCATTCTGCTTAGTGAAATGAACTTGAAGAACTGAATCAGCCATCTTAGCAATGAGATGTCAATTCCAATTTATCAAGAACAAAATCCATATAATGGTGTATGCAATATATCCATCCATGTTGATGAATTCCACAAGTGTAATCCAATTTCATGCTAACACAGCCCAAGAAACAGATATAGGCATTAAGATGTGTACCAACCCCGCAACTTTGGCAAACATAGGATCTGAATGAAGAGGATTGTAATCACCGGATAGCCTGTACAACAATGCCTACAAAACAGAGGAAGACAATCACAAGAATAAGCATCTTGCACAGAAGGTTTAGGCGTACAACTCTTTCAGAATGTTGACAAAATCCTATGCAGAGATTCATGTTCACCAAGACATGAGGATGTGAAAAATATCATACAATAAAGAAAAAACCATTGTTTCAAATTTTCTCTTACTAAGGTGTGGTGAACAAATGAATTTGTAGTCACTCTAGCAAAAAATGAATAAGAAATGAGGATGTTCATAGCAAAGTAAATGTAGCACCAAGTGGAGATAAGTTGACCAAAATCCAAGCAGTGACCAAAATCAGGTGGATGACGAGAAAAGAGAGGAAACTTAAGTTGACTTGAGACTTTTTTATTAGGAAGAACTTAGAACTACCATGTCTCATACCAAACATAGTTCATAACAAGACAGGATGCCAAGAAAGATTCATTAAATTAGGGTAAGGCTTTGTTGATGTTTTTGTCATGGGGTACAAATTTTTCAACAAGCAGACAAAGTGCAAGTCAGAATTCGGCTAACTGAGAGATTCATAGCAACCTATGAGCTAGAGGTGAATGTCACCTGCTTGGCAGTTGAAAAGATGGAGCATTAATATTATAGGCTCTGCCTTTCTCACTCTACGTTCCCAGATTTCAAATTAGGACAATCAAGGGCAAATAAAGTTGAAATTTTTTTTATGCTTTAAATTAGTTCAGCTTGATATTACTTGCCTGAGATGGTTGAGTAGAATCCTCATACACTGCAAAAGGTTGAGTTCTGGGGATCTTCACAAATCCAGCTTCATTGGCTGGATAGTTGGAGTAAGAATATGGGCAAGATGGGTTGGAGAAGCCACCAGCACCTCTGAGAAACAAAGTTGTCCTGCATAATGCGAAAGAGAATGCTTGGATCAATAAAATGCAGTTAATATCTCAGACACTTTAAGACCAAACTCACCTGTTCATGCATAATAATTCACCAGACTCTTTCTCATAACTTTTGGTTTCAATCTCCATAACAGCTGCTTTACCTGAAATTATTGATAGGGAAGGAAAAAAAAAAAAAGTTATACAATAAAATTTCAATGGCCATTTGCTAATTTTCACAAATGAAAATGAACTGTAGATGGTCCATTAAACTGAAAGAAGTTTTTGACTAATAGCTAGACTTCTCACCCCCAGACCCTGAGCCCTCAAATCAGATCATAGTATTGAAACTGGAGAGACAAAAAAACCCACTCTTTCACATTAGTTGGCAATGTATGTTAAATGGTGGAAAGAAGAGGTCACACAGTTTCCAAGGTGATCTTAACTAGTGCATCTAAATTATGTCCACATTAGCTTCCCTATAAAAGCAACTTTTTCAGCCAGTAAGTTGGTGAGCTGGAATTTTTCTGCCCACGAGTTACAAACCTTTGTCATGCAAGCCAGCAAGACTGAAAACATTATGCAGCTGCATCAAGAATGAAACAGATTAAACAGTATTATGGCTCAAAGAAGACATATGAAAGATGATACCTGTGCAACAGAACATCATAAGAGAGAAGAAAAGGTGAGGAATAGTTTACAGTTAAGCAGATATTAGGAGGAAGATGAGTAACAATCAATGTTAGAACACTTGTCCAACTTGTATTTGCGAAGCAGTTACTTTGGCACAGAGGGCTTACAGAAGCTTTGGAAGGAAATGGCTTATATATTTCAATATATTGTTGTCCATGCAAGAGAAGACTAGGATCATATCTGGTGACAATGAAAATCAGCAAAGAATATTATCTCCTTCCTTGAAGGATACAAAAGCAGGTGAAATTGTGGGCTCAGGATTGAGATATTCCGAAAAGGCAAGCCTTAACCCAAGTGAGAACTGTTGTGAAGACAACAACGTTCAGACTAGAGATCAGTTTAACACTTACTTCAACCCAGGGAAGTTCAGGCCTTTCTCCAACAATCCATTTGGAAACAGGGCAGCAAATGTTGGCAAGACCTTCAAACACAATTGGCAAATGAAAAAGTTTAAAAAGCAAACCATATATCCACCTATCTTTGGAAACAAGATTCAATCTCAAGAAATAACATACAGTATCAACAACAAAATTAAAACAACATTGTGGGTAAACAAACTGGGCTGCCCCGCCTTCATGTTCACTGAGTATGCACAATTAACTCAGTCTTCAATGACAATTATACACAAAAACGAACAAAAATTTAATCCAAAAAAAAAACAAAAATCAGCAAGCACCTGGATAAAATTTTGCCCATTTTCATGATAGACATATTTAAGCTCACTGGCATCCACGGCATCCCGACCACAGGCTCCAACGCCTAAGGCATAGATAGCTACATCCCTGTTCACAGAAAGAGTTCAATTATACTCTAAATCTCCATAAATCTAGTAAGTAGAAAAGAAAAAAAAAAAAGAAATGAAATTCAAGTATCTATAGAAAGCGAAATCCACAAACACCTATTACAAGTGAGACATACCTCTCAGTGTACGTGTATGTTGCCTTCGATCCACGCCATAAACATGCAACAGAATGAAAGACAACATGTTAAAACTAAAACCAACACCAACAACAACAATAATAATAAACTTATATACATACATACATATATATATAATTGAAAATAGAGAAATTGTCAAGTTTAGCAAATTACTTGGATCGATCGGTGCCGGAGTAGTACGAAAAGAAGAGACCCCCCCAAAAAAAAGACCAAGAAACTAGGAAATTGGAAAGAGAAGGAAAAGATTACCTCAGGGAATTTGTGAGCGAGAACAAGATTAGCATCGAAACTTGAACCGCTTGCCATTGAAGCACTTCTGAGAGCTTTCTGATGAATTTATCTTCCAAATTTCTGCAGAAACCAGCTGCCCGTCTCACTGGAGGTTTTTTCAGCTTCTTGCAACACAGATGAAGCGTCAGAAGATGGGTGACCTCCTGACCCACCAAGCCGTAATCGATGTTCACAAGAGTCCGGTCGTCCCCACTCTCATTTTTTCTGACGTTCGGATGCTAAAGATAGAATAAGTTTTAAATATTTATTAAAATATATAATTAAAAGTTATAATTAGAATTATAACTAGTGTTAAACTCCCATAGTATTTTTCAAGGTGTGAATTTACAATATTTGTAAATAAATATAAATATTAAATATTAAGATAAATTTTAATTATTATATTATTATAATTATTGTAATAATAATATAATTATATTTTTAAATAAGTATCTTGTTTATTTATTTTGTTTTAAATATAATTATTTTAATTATTTATTTTCTTTAAATTATTTATTTGACTAAAATTGATTTGTATATTTTTTTATATATTTTTATCCTTTTAATTATTTTTAGTTATTAAAATTTTTAACAAATATAAATATTCTATCATATGAATAGTGTAATAATAAAATTAAAAAAATTAAGATAATTAACAAATAATAATAAGAGATTTGTTCATGTTTATATTTAATAAAACTAGATTGTTTAAAGAAAATGAATACTAAATTGGTGACTATCACAAAGACATAATTGAGAGTTTGCTTTTATGTAAAAGAAAATTGAAACTAATATAACCTAATTTCAATATAGCATTTAATGAATGTAAATTATGTCATTTTGTTAATGAGATAAGTGAATTTGAAAAAAAAAAAAAAGACATACTAATGAAAAAAAAAAAGCTTCAAAACTCAATCTATTAGCCTTGGACACTTTATCATATATTTAAAGAAGAGATTTTTATATATAAAATAAATAAAATAAAATGTTATTTAAATTATAAGTATTTTTTAATTTTTTTAATTTTTAATGGAATAAAATAAGAAATTTAGGAGAAATTTTTTTTGAAAAAAATAAATAAATTTGGAAGCTTTTTTTTTAAAAAAAGTAAATTTGGAAGATTTTTTTAAAAAAACAAAAAGAAAAATTTATGAGTAACTTTTTTTCTCTCGCTTTTTCCTAAAAAGAAAAATTTAGGAGTTTTTTAAAATTTTTTAAGAAACAAAAAAAAAGTAAAAAAGACTTAAGTTATTCTCTTTTTGATAAAATAAAAAAAGAAATTTAGAATTAATTTGTTTTTAAAAAAACAAAAATAAAAATTTTTGAGTAATTTTTATTTTACCTTTTTTCCTTTTTTAAGAAAAAAATAAATAAATTTGATAGAATTTTTTCCTCCCTTTAAAAGAATAAAAAATTAAGAATAATTTTTTTTTATTTTCTTTAATTTGTAACTAAAGGATAATAAGTTAAAATTGATTTTTGTTAACCTTGTTAATATATACATATATTAGTGTTGTGTTTGTGTGATACATAATTTTGTAATACTTATTGAAGAGTTTTAATATGAGTTATATTAAATATTGAAGTAGACTTTAATTATTGGTTATTGCAAATAATGTAATTATACATTCAAGTAGATGTTGGCATTATACATTATACATTTTTAAGGAAGAAAAGAAATTGAAAGCAAAATGATCGGGAGTTGCTCATACCTAAACTTCCACTTGACATTGTATAAATGCATTTGAATAAAACACAAGAAAACTCTAAAGTGATGCATGGACCAGTACTCGGTATTATTAAGCCAAATGTGTTTAGAGTATAGTTATAAAATCCAGCTCGAGCATCGACTTGGAGCGATGATTGGCTCACTGGATCATTGGTTCAACCAATGAGTCAATAATTCTTCCGGTCGGATCAATGTTTAGAAATATTTCATTAAATATGACAGTTTAGGAAAAAAATGAAAACAGGCCACCACATACTTTTAAAGTATTACAGATCCTCCAATTTTTCTCATACCATTACAAGAATAAAGAAACAAAATTATCAACAAAAAGTAATCTAAATTATTTTATATTGTAAAATTTAAATTTCAAACTAAAAAAAAATTAAATTTACTAATAGTAACAAATCAATTTGTTTAATATTATATATTTCAGATTTCAAGTTTATGAAAAAGGATCTTAAGTTTTATTGTTCTAATTAAAAACATTGACATCATTGCTTTTAAATTTATTTTTGTAACTTCACCAATAAACTCAAATTCACTACAAATACTGTCATTTTCCATATTTTCAATGTCAACATCAAAATATGATAAACATTAATAATAATGTAAAAAAATATTTAAAAAATTAAAAATTATAATATTAAAATAAATAATAAATAATATTTTAATTCATATCATTATCATAATTGTTTTAAATACTCCATGATGTCATTTGTCGGCAAAAAGTCTTTGACTCATCTAATTTTAAAGTTAATGTTTCCATCTTTAATACCTAGTCTTTATTTACTCTTATTTCTTTATATTCAAGAAAGTTATAATTTCAACCTTTGAAAAGATTCCTACATTATAATTATTCAATGTATTAATAAACTGTTATAAGAAATAGAACAAACAAAATAAACTAAAATATTAATTTTTCAAAATTTTAAGATAATTATTTTTATTATAATATCAAATTATAATGAACATAAACAATATTATTAAGTCTTTAGTGTTTTAATTTATTGCATTTTTTTAATAAATATGCTAAAAAATACTTCAATTATACTCGTAACATATAATTCTACAATTTGATTTAAAAGTTAAATAATCAACTTCTTTAAATTGAGTTTACTATTATTATAATTAGATCACCATTTATCTAGAATAATAGTTATTAATATAAATAACTTATTTAATAAAAAAAATATAAAAAGGTAATAAATTAATAAAATTATCAAGATGTGTGATGTTGCAATCAATTTTAACGAAATTACGTCCCAGTCTCCTTTTGTACTATTCAAAATCTTAATTTTACTTATTAACTTGTGCATTAATGATTCGTTTTCATAAAAATACATCTCTAAAACATTCAAAAATGAAGAAACCACTAAAAGATATTTCTTAATCAATCCAACATCTTATTAATACTTAGGATTCAATCAAAACTTAACATTATAAAAATTCTTATGTAGTTGGTAGTCTAACCAAGTATCAATTACATTAAAAAAACCTTAAAGTTTTGTCTTTTTTTTTTTTTTCAAAATTTCCTTATAATTTCTATTTTAGTCACATGAATAGTCTCATATAAATATTCCATCATAAGTCTTTCATCATTATCAACTATTTGTAAAACACGAATTAAAAGTTTAATAATATGTATAATAAATACACATTCTCTTTAAAACTAAACTTCTAACATATCATCAATAAATCCCTTTTCTTTGACTTTTTTAACATATATATATATGTGTGTGTGTGTAATTCAATTTTAAAATGTTATGATAACCCTTAGTACTTATTTTTAGAACAAAATACTTTATAAAGTAATAAAATTAGTAATAAACCAAATTGGTGCATAACAAAGTATTTCTCTTTTATTTGTAAACTTTTTCATTAAGTCCAAAGAATTAGAATGATTATAAATATACTTTGAAATTTTGGAGACATGGTCAACAATGTCATTAACCTAAGTCATATTGCCTATATTATAAAAAATCAAATTAATAGATGACTACACAAGAAGACCAAAAAAATGTCTTAAGTTTACTTTTTAATAATCTATTAATAGTTACAAAATTAGACACATTGTCAATCACTATATAAACATCTTCAACAATAACAACAAATAACATAATTCTTCTTAACAATTTGTACAATGTGTGAAATGTCTTTGCTAATTTCTAAGCATCCATTAACTTAAAAAAAAATAGTTTCTTTTGAACAATAAATCAAGAAATTTATCAAAATTTTATAATTTTGATCTATCCATCGATCAACCATTAATGTACAACTAATCTTACTTCATATGACACAATAACTTTCCACAAAAATTTTTTTCCCTTCAACATTCTTAGTCAACAAATGACCATGATAACCATAAAAAAATGGTGCCTTATAATCCAATTTCATACTAGATATGACATCAATAATTGGTTAATAATAAATTGAATTTGCAGTATTAAATGGTATGAAAGCATTAATCATCCATCTAGATACAACAAGATCACGTCTTTTTATTGCATCTTTACTCTACAATACACTCTTTAAAGTTGTTGAGCACCAAGGCCAATTCTTGACATAAAAAATAACTAAATTCCTCTTGACATGTTAACTCTTTTTTCCTTAGTTTGTACTAGCTTTCTCCTTTCTTTAGCACCAAAATGAGAAGATGGAATTGAAAGAGGTTAAACTTCTTCAATATCATCATCAAGATAACGATATTACTACTCTTCAGAGGCCTTAGATCCCAGGTCAAAAGGATTTAACTAATTCAATATTTCTTATGTTTTCCTTTTTTTTTGAAAAAAATAATTCTTAAGATTTTACTTCATTCGATGTCAAACATCATATAACACCTTCCGACAATGATCTACTTCCCCTTTATTCTTGCTAAATGTTGCTAAACTCAATTAACACCTCGTCAAGAAAAGATCTTTATGCAATACAAATATATCAATTTTTCCCTTACCCTACTTGCTCTTTCATCAATTTTCTTACAACGGCCCCATGCTAAATCAATTTTCTGTCTAACGTTGCTTCTTATAGTTTTTGTAAGAGATCTACATTCAAAAGAACCAACATTTGATGAAGTGAAAACTTTAATAGTAAGCAAAGTGTTATCATCTCTCATTGAAAACATCTAACAACAAGAATATAAATATAAATAATAATAAATTTTATAAGACTAGTAATACTTCGTAATAAAATTCATATGCTAAAATTAAAACATATAACCATCAAAATGTCCACTTTTGTCATTTTTGTCGATTCAAGTGGTTAAAGTATATCTTGTGAATTGAAAAAAAATGTAAATTATTCTTTCTATAATTTCACTATATCTTTTTGACATTTTTATATACTACATAAGTATTCTTTGTCCCATTCTCTTTTTGTTTGTTAGTAAAGTGTAAGGGTATTTTACAAATAGCTTTTGGCAACGAGTATATATATATATTTTCCATAATTCTTATTGAGCCTTTTTTGGATTACTGTTTGAGGTTTATCAATACCTTATTTCAGGCAACTCGTCACCAGCCACATTAGTGGAGTGCCTGGATTAGCTTCCTATCCCCTTGTGCAGCATCAACGGTCACACAAGAGGTGAACCACCATTCACAGACTGCACTCCTGATTTTACAAATACACTTGACTGTATATTCTTTTCTCCTGATGACCAAATAAAACCATTAAGCATCCTTAAACTTCCCGAGCCAAACTCGGCTGATGTCCTTGGTGGATTGCCAACCTACTGCCATTCAAGTGACCATCTACCAATTGGTGCTGAATTTGAAGTCTCTAATGAAAGTAACCTACATTTGCAGTTCTTTTTCCTTTTTGTTTTTCCTTTTTCAAACACATATGTTGCTCTCTATTTCTTAGGAGGAACATTTTCAAGAGAAAGTTTAGTTTTCCCTTTGCGGAGCTGCTTTTGTATAAACTATTTGATTCTTTCATTTGTTCTTTTGCTCAAATAGTCATACTATGGCTTCTCGATGTTATCAGCTATATATGTATATGTATATGTATATGTATATGTATATGTATATACATATGTGGTTAATCTTTTATTCATGGCATTCCCACGAAGAGAATACCCGAAGCATATGTACACGCCTGTCACGAGACTACATAACAGCTCCTCAATGACCAAAACTGTGACTCTTACACATCATCGGCAAAACAAATGCCAGCTGCAATGATTCTCAATACCAAAATTGCAGCTGTGTGCTCCTACACATCAAATGCAAAAGCAAACGCCGATCAAACGAGCTGCACAGCTTTCCAGCAACACCTACCAAGACAAAATTGTGATTATAATGCCTGACCAACAACGAATTGCTCCCTGGCCCGTGACTCACTAGTGTATAACTGTCAAGTGGAATATAACTTACGGCTTTAAACCTTAAGTCAGTAGAGTGCTCTTTACCATGAATCACTCTACCCAATCTAAACAAAGACAGCTTGCTACAAACAAGCCTTGAAAATAACTGGGTGGCAAGCAAAACCAAAACCCAGTAACAATTTGAATGAAAAAGGTTGGAGAAAACAGCAGGAATTGTTGGCTAGAGACGATCAACTCACACGTTCCCTCTCAGTTAGTGGGGCTATTCTTCTTCTGGGGAGGCCAGCCGTGGCGGTGGAATACCAAGCTCATCAGCTCACTGGGAAAGAGGAGATATTTCTGACTTTAACGACGTCGTTTAGCTTAAACTAAGACCCGGTCCAATTTATTTGGTTTTTTTTGGGTCAATTAAGTTTTAAAAAATCGATCGGATTAGCCGGTTTTTTTTTTTTTTTTCGGTTGAATGTTCTAAACGATTTTTTTAACTAACTCAGTTCAGTCTAATAACCAATTCGACGGCTTATCAATCTGACCGTCTAGATCGAACCGAAGTTTATAACACTGGTTTGGAGTATGATTTCCGATCGTTAAGAGGGATTCGACAGTGTCATGTTGTGAGTGAAGTAGTCCGTGTCCCCACCCAGAGTGATTTCTAGATCAACTCGGCTAACTTGATGGATGAAGGTGTTACAAAATAAAGAAATTAATTTTAAATTTTTATAATTAAATTTTAAATATTTTTAGTTAAATTTGTTCCAAATAACCATTAAAAATGATATATAAATTAAACTAAAATTATTAATAATTTAATCATTTTTGGTCAAAAAAAATAATTTGGAATGAATTTAAAAATATAAAATTTAAATAAAAATATAAAAAATTAGAATTTAATTATAAAAATGTGTAAAAATTTACAATCAATTTTATGCATATCCCGTTAATACAATAGCTAGCTAAATCGGTAAAAAAATTTTATTTTTAAAGGGGAAAAAGAAAAGAAAAGAAAAACTTCTCTGACTTTCCTTTTTCTTCTTTCAACTATTCGTCATTAGAATCTTTTTGGGTTCAGGAGTAATTTACCACCATCCCAACGTTAGCTGGTCACTTGGTACTTTATGGAGATAGAAAACAACAGAGAAAGCAGGCAGTAGAAAACCCCTTCTTTTTTTTTTTTTTTTTCGGGGTGAAATAGAGAACCTTGGAGAAAGAACGTGTTTTAGAAGTTCACTAAATCTGTGGATAAGAGTATCTGTCCACCTGTAATATGGAAATTACATTAGTAGAAATATAAATTGTATCGTCTCCCTAAATTTTGATTATTGATAATTAATTTTTAAAAAATATTATTTAATATCCAAATTTTATTTACCAACAGTTAAATAAGTAAATGAATTATAAAAATTTAGTTTGAATCAGATCTTAATATTTAGTCAATGTATTTATAACAAGAGTCAAATGAGTTTGCTTCACAAATATTTGATCAGTTTTTCTTATTGCTTTTACTAAACTTCCCTTTTGTACTATCAAATTGTCACCCATTAATACAACACCAACATTATTTGATTACAAATTCAAAACAATACTGATAGTGCCTTCTCCAAATTCGACTAGAGCAAGAGAGACAATAATGCGGTTACACTATAAAATATTTGTCCCATAATTTTAAGAATTGAATTCGACTAATGGTTGAATTGGACTATTGAGACCCGACCATAAGTCTAATCCAGAAAAAGAATAAATTGTATGTAATCATATTTTTTTTTATTAAAGATATATATACTTAAATTTTACTTTAATAACATTTTATTTATTTTTACATGATATAAAAATATCAACTATCTTTTTTTTTTTTTTAAGAAGAATTAACTCAACAATCTGACCATCAGATCAGTAACCTACTCAATTGGACTGTCTTCCTGTTTACAATCCAGTTCAACTTTAAAAGCTATGCTTTTTGAACTCTTACAACAGTAAATTGCCTAGAGTTTCTTGTAGCCAATGCATCAATAACTTAATTGTTGTCGGCTATAAGAGTCCAATGACAGCAGGTAGATTCAGGGAATTCTCTCCTAACACCAGAAATTAGACGCTTTAGGCAGGTTAAGCCATTCAGAGAGAAGAGAGAACCACTTCTGTCAAAAGTGAGTTTTGATCACGCCCCTAAATTTGTCGAGCGATGCCCTTAGACCCGGAACAACCATATTGCCATCTTTAGTCACAGAATTATCGAAGAAATGAAAAAACAAAATAAAAAAACATAAAAGAAAAAATAAAATGCTCGGTCCATTCGCTCCATAAAAACTTCTAAAAAAAATTATAAAAAAAAAAAAAACTGATATACGACTATCAGTTGTCATCAAAATCACAAAACATGCCAAAAGTACAGAACACATCGCGGTTCAAGATTCATATGAACTCAGAGCTCAAATAGATTCAGAAGAGTGGGTGCATGGAACGGGTTGTCATCTGCCAAATGTTCACATTCTGTCTTTCTCTCCTACGTGGAGCACAAGTGATGATTTCATCAGAGACTTGTCATCCGCCAAATGTTCACATTCTGTCTTCTCTCCTGCGGGGAGCACAAGTGATGATTTCATCAACTCTGAGGATCATTTCAGCAGCCTCAGTGGCCGAAAGCACTATGGCCTGCTTAACTTTGAATGATTCTGAAATCCCAAGCTCGGCCATATCACCCACCTGCAATCATTTAAAAGATGCTTGGAGCCAACAATGGGATACTGGAGTTGCCTTAAGCATGCTTTGTGTAACAGTTGCATCACTTCTAGCATAAATTTCTAGCAGTCGGAAGCTAAAGCATTTGAGTAAAAACTTGAATCAACCAAACTGTTGGAATTATCATAATTACTTACAGATCCAGAGATAACATCAATTCCTGCAGTGCATCCTTCCTTGTGGTGCTCCGCACGAAGCTGTGCTAGCAACTCTGCACTATCTAAACCAGCATTGTCTGAAATAGTAGTTGGGATTGCCACAAGAGCCCTTGAAAAAGCTTCAACGGCATGGGACTTCTTCCCAGGAGTTACTCGGGCCAGCTCATCCACTTCCTTTGCCATCACCATCTCTGGCCATCCCCCTCCAAGCAGAACTCTGCTGTCATTGACTGTCTGAGAGAGAACACAAAGGGCATCGTGCAAAGACCTTTCTGCCTCATCAAGCACATGATGACTGCCAAGAGATCATCACAAATCATAATGTGGCATCCAACATTGGAGTTAATAACTCATGACTAACCAGGGGAGTATAGTTTACAAGTTAAACAAGACAAGGGTACAATAGTAATGTAACACAGTTCTCAGACTCATCAACATACAGGTTCCCACAACTCTACATGATCAATATATTGCCACCATGGGTACACCAGTAGTGTAATAAAAGATCATCAGACTGTATAACATACATGTTCCCATTACTCTACACAATCAATATGGGAGACTCTAAATTTTGAACTTTGCCATAAGGTTTCAAATTCTTAAAAAGAGAATAACATATTTATAGACTTCATATCCAAGAGTTTAACATTATATCAGAAGAGCATACCATCTTCATATAGCCTGGAGAAAACATAGGAAAAGAGAAACATCCAGTAAATATACCTTGCACCTCTCAGTACTATTGTACATGCCTGACCCATCTCAACACCAGAAAAGTGGATTAACTTGTCCTCTCCAATCATAATTTCCTCAATAAGCTTGCAGTGTCCAAGTTTAACCGACTCTGGATTATCAAACGTTGATGCAATTTCTCCACCAGTTACTAGAGCCAAACGCTCAATCCCATCAAAGTCAGCATGCTCAATTGCAAGTATTCCTGCATTTGCAAAAAGCTCCTCTGGGAAATTGTAGATCAATTGCCTGTTAACAAAGCAATTGATACCATGTGCTATTATCTTATCTACTTTTTCTCTCATTTTCTGTTTTTCAGCAGCTTCAATATCGGCAACCCTAGACATCGAGTCAACACGAACACGTGCCCCATAGATCTTAACTTTGTCTGTGTCCATTGCAGTATTTGCCACCAAAATCTTTGCATTCTCCATACGCTTTGGTTGGCCAATCCCTATTTTCTTATCAAGAATAAATCTGAACACAAGACCTCATTTTAGAATTACTAAGAAATAGAACATACCAACACATTAGCAGAATGGAAAGATCAAAATACATCCAAGAACTACAAGATAGAAACACTTAAAAGTCAGTTACCTTTTCTACTTGGATATGGAAGATATCACAGCAGTTACCAAATAAAAACTTAGGACCAACCAAATTAAAAGCATAACAAATTAAATATATGCTAATTTTTAGCACCAATGCACAGAACTTGGTTTCCAAAGCAAACAGAAGCAGTCTTTTTTTTTTTCTCATATTCAAAGCACACATGTCCACCAGCAACTTAAAAACATTATAACGCTGTTGGGAAAATGCTAACGTCCCACCCTTCATCTAGGAATGAATCTTTCAGTGATCCCCCAGGCTTCTTGATAATCTGGATGGCTTCTAAATTTGTGCTGCCCTGCCATTGTAATTAGTCATGACAAATAATCAGCCACTCCAGAGAGACCAGAAAAAAAATAAAAAGAGGAAAATAGCATAACAGAAAACCATTTGCCAGCACCCAAGTGGGGGCAGTTGGAACCTAACAGACAAACAGGAACATACCAGCTGGCACACTGACAGAGAAATAGGAATATTACATACTTCATTCCATGCAATATTGCATGAGAAGGAATTCCAAATATATTGATTTCCCTATAGAACCTAAGAACTAGACTTTCAAACAACTGTCACCATACTCATCAACTTAAACTTCTAACATAATATATTATCCCCAACTTCTGCAATAGTGAGAGAATGAGTCATTTATATAATCAGTGCAGGCATACAGTCATGTAATTGGAATTTAAGGGAGCATTTTGGCCACAGGAAAGACAAAAAGAATTTGGTCCTTCTACATTGCACAACAAATGGTCATCCTATATGTTTGGTTTTTTTTTTTGGGTTCATTGTCCTATATGTTTGTAAAGTGTCTTGAACAAGCCAGTCTGACGATGATCCTAAACTTATAAAGATGCATGAAGACATGGAGACCTCTGGCAAGATTTTATATATGTACTAAGATACAGCAAGACAAAATCATGATTACCTTTAACCTCATGACAGCGTCTACAGCAAGCTTTGCAAAATGTTCTTTATCCTGAGAGAGAATTTTGGAACTCAAAGTTGTCATTGCAATCTTCTTCAAGTCAGACTTGAATCTCTCTGCATCATTCAATCATTTCAATACACTAGAATGACATAAATGAAGGAAATGTGTATGATAGTAGAATAATGAGCTATTGAAAAGCTTTCCAGCATGTAAAGGCTAAGCACAATACAATACATCAGTGCCAAACAGATTCAATACAATCTCAAATTAATGATATCCTGACTAAAATCTCCAAAAACTAAAAAATGGATGAAAAACACAAGATACAGCAGTTTAATGAAGGAGCTGAAAAGAACAAAATCCATTAAAATAGATTTAATATAGTAAGTACAGGATGGCAATCATACCTTCATTATCTTTGTTATCTACAACCCTTCTCAATAAAGCATTGCGGGCACATTCGGCTGCCATGCGATAACCTTAACAACAAAAGAAACATCCAGATCATGTATTTCAAAACCATAATTTACCAGAATTGTTTTGATGATTGGAAAGGATCTGACAAAGTAAACCATTATTCAAACTTCTCAAGTGTATAATTGCAGAGAAAAACCTAAGAAATCTAAAACCAAGCTGGCACCTTTTGAATTTAGAAAAAGAAAAAAAAGTGCCTCAATGCACAAGAATCCCACATTGTAGGGTCTTAGGAAGGGTCAAATGTACATTAAAAACTGAACATTTCATCAAAACAAGACTAGAAAGTAAGAAAAACAGAAGAATCAGTACAAATCCATAGCAGATGACAGAAGCCAAGATAGAGAGAGAAAGAGAGAGAGAATTATTTCAGATTCTGCTTTGCATTTTAAAATACAGCTGTATGCATACTCATGAAAAATTAAAAGAGGGACTGCAGAAGGACAACAGAAGAAAAGAGATGGTATCAAGCAAGTAATCACAGAAGCCTATGAAAAACCTGCTATAATTGTCATTGGATGAATTTTTGTAGCCACCAACTTCTCTGCCTCCCTCAGAAGTTCCCCAGCCAAGACAACAACAGAAGTTGTTCCATCACCAACTTCATCATCTTGAACTTTTGAAATGTCTAACCCACAATTAAGGGATGCCACCAAGTTCTATTTATCAAAGATGTATAAACTCCAATGATGGGCTCCAATATTGCAGACATGGCCAACTACATAAATTTTTTATGGATTCCAAAATTTCTTCACGAGATATTTTTGCAGAAAAACGTTGCCTCCAATCGCCACTTACCCAAGGTGGCAAAGCAGGATGTGAAACCCAAAAGAGCAAAAAACATTTTTGATATAAATCACCAGCAAAAAAATTGTTAATGGTCATGAAAAAAAAAAAGAAAATAGAAAAGAAAGGCATAATGTTAGAAAAGAAAAACAGTAATATAAGGATACCAACAAGGACTTTAGCAGCTGGGTTGTCAATGTGAAGGGACTTCAAGATGGTAGCCCCATCATTTGTGACAGTGACTTCACGTCCCCTGCCAGTTGATTGTAAAATTTTATCCTGGAAAAATTAAACAAGGAGAACCCGTAATGTCATAAACTAGAAAGGTTAACAGCATTGCCTTTTCTTTTGACACCAGGTAAAGGATGAAAGATTACCATTCCCTTTGGCCCTAAAGTTGTCTTGACCAAGTCAGAAATGGCCATTGCACCTACAAATGATGCCTAACAAAAATAAAATAAAAGATTAGAGCGGAAAATGAAAAAAGAAAAGCAAGTCAGAAATTATCTTCGACAAGGAAATTAAAGTCTCAACACCCAAAGATGCATCCACAGTGACCAGAAACATGTTATACAAGCATCATTTACTTAAGTTTAGACAGGAATGCAGGGTCACCAACCGGAGTGAAAAGAACCAAGGCCAAGTAATTTTCTGACAAATTTGTTATTAATAACCAGTAAAAAATCCATCAAATACATAATCATCCACCAAAAAGAAAAACAAAAACTTAGCATCAATACAAGCGTGCGTTCCAATGAGTGTCAGTCAATAAAGGCACAAGCAGTAGCACACACAAGACACAAAAGGCTCACCATTCTGGCACGTTCTCCTTTTTCTTCGCTAGCTTCATCTTTGAAAATTTTATCAATCTATAACAAGAAGTCGCATGTGAAAGAGGTGAAAAAAAAAAACAAAAAAAAACCAAAGTAAAATAGAGTAGCAACACATGTTCAGGAAGCAAATGCCAACAGCAACTCAAGCGTACCGCCATTTCGGAAAAATGTATATGAGCGGGAGCTTCGAACAGACGCTAACACCAGAATCTGAAACAAGCAAAATCAGAGTATCAATTAAAGCTAACCAATCAATTAGCCCCAATCAACAGTGAAGGAATATTGACAACCACTGCATGCATGAAAAAAATCAAAAAATGTAGGTTAAAACATTTTCTTTTAGTTCCCAAACTGATGTGTTCCTGAGAACCAAGCCGAACGAAACGACAGGCAACTCCAGTATTACGAGTTCAAGAGGATGATCTTAGCAGAAGTAAGAAAGCGGAAATTTGAGTAAAACCTAGAATGGGAAAGACACCAACTGAGTAGACAAATTACCTGAAGCTGAAGAGGTGAAATGGAGAGACGCAGACGCAGACGATGGGCTCAGAGATCTGAGAGTTCGATCCCGCCGAAACCAAGTGACGTCGCCGACTAATCTAGGTTTCTTTGTTTGTCTTCGGTTTGCTTCTGGATGTCGGGTTTTTGACGGTAATTTACATTCAGGTCACTAATTTTCTTTTTTTTAATTTTATTACTCGACTTTAATATTTGATTATTAAATTATTTAATTATAATTTTATTTTTATTTAATTATTATATTATATTATTAAATACAAATTTATAAAATTTATTTACTTAAAAAAATTTCCTTTTTTATTTTTTAAAAAGTAAATCTTTATTAATATTTACACAAAAAAATTAAAATAATTTAAAATTTCATATATATTTACTTTTAAAAAAATTAAAAAATAAAAAATATATATTTTTCTCATATAATATATTAAATATCGTGTGATATGTGATATTTTTATAATTATTAGACTATATTTCATATTAAATTATTTCTAAAGTGACAATTTATTAAATAAAAATATAATTTTTTAAAAATATTTTTAAATTTTTTTAACATTATTGTCAATTGTAATATTTTAATTTAAAAATTTAACTTAATTTTTATTTTTATCTTAGTTGATAAATTTAATTATATAAAAATATATTTTTTAAAAATAAATTTTATAAATTTTTATTTAATAAAGTAATACAGTGATTATATTAAAATAAATATAAATTTAAATAATTTAATTATAATAAAGTAAAATTAAATAATAAAAATTAAAATGATTAATTAATTTCATGAAAAAAATATAAATTACCAAATTTTTTGGTGTGTAGTGCTTTCGGGACATATGACTTTGAGTTAGAATACAAGGGATTACGTTTTTCAATAATAATTATTGAGGTAAGGGGGAAATTAAAGTAATTTTTTATTTTAAATTTTATTTATTTATAATTTATAAAAATTAATGATAGAACCTTATATTTAAAATAATGAATTTAAGTAATTTTACTATTAAATTTTATAAATAAAAGAGATCACATTAATTTACATAAGTTAAATTTTTTGTTTTAAAATTTTGCCTTTTTTTAGATTAGGCAAGTTAAGTTTCAAGTTATTATACTTTAATTTATATTTAATATTTAATTATTTGACTATTTAATATATTTATTAATTGAATATATATGAATATAACATTAATATTATTAAAAATAATTTAATTCAAATATAAATAATTTTTAAAAAAATTTAGATGTCATAATACATAATTAATTAATAAAAAATAATATTATAAATAAATAAATATAGTATTTTACTAGATATTAAATAATCTTATTTATAATTTGTTAAATAGCTTATTATAATAATTCTATCTAACATATCTTTATCTGGATAAAATATTGATTAAAAATAATCCAATTTCAAAACTATATATATATATATATATATATATATATATATATATATATATATATATATATATATATATATATAGGTGAAAGAGCCAAATTTTAAAAAAGTATAGTTTTGTAACTTTTAAAAATAATGTCATACTAATATGCTCAATGCTAATCTAATTAAGGGACTAAATAACAAAAGTAATAACTATATTATCAAAATACATCTATAATATAAATTAATACGCTGTGATAGGCCAATAGCATAAATATTCAAATCTCTTAAAATTTTTACAATGAAATTGAACAATTATTATATTATAAATTTTAGATCTTATCTCATAATAATTATACAAATTTTATCACTTAAAAAGTTTAAATTAAATAATTAATATTCAATACATTTGCACAAATAAGTCATATGATATTATATGTAATTTTTGGTAATTTTAAATAATAAAATGAATTTGATTACCAGCAAAATTTATCCTAATTTTTTCTTTAAAGCAAAATTGTGAGCATCGTGGGCTAATAATTCCAATGCACATTAGACTTAGAGAGGCAGGCGTGTAAGACAAACGGAAGTTGGGACCAAAGGTACTTTCCAGCATTAATACTTCAATGTTCAAATCAATTTTCAAAGAAAATAAATTGAGAGAAATTAAGGTTGATTGGTGTTTAAAATTGTTTTACCTTGTACAAGATTTCAGTGAATTTTTTATACGGGCCCTGGTGAGTTTTAAACATGATTGGATGACCGACTGGATTTAAGAAGGTCATTCGTTTTAGGTTGGCAGCCCGAGCCTAACCAACAGTTTGGGCTTGAATGCGAATTGGGCCACGAGCTCGAACTGGAACTCTGGAGCGAGTTTGCAGCTCTCATTGAGCCCATGTCCATTCAAAGCTGGGCTGACCCTTTATCAATTCGTAACAAATTTTCAATTTTCAGTTGCTATTCTTCATGTTGTGTGAAAACTCTGCATACGAATATAGCGGTAATACATGGATATGTAGTGTCACGTGGCAGCAGTTGACTAAATGGATGCTCTGTTAGATAATACTTGCTGATATAGAATATTAATATTCAATTTAATGTGTAAATTTATCATATTTATTAAAAAATTAAAATTATTCTGTAATAACTAATAATAGATATTTTATCATATTTATTAAAAACTTTATTTTATATATATTTTATTTAAATAAGAAAATTAAAGAAATTTCAATTAAGAGTATTTTTGTAAAATAAAAAAATAAAAAATAAAAAATAATAAAAATAATTTAATTTTGTATATTTTTTCCTTTTAAGAAAACAAAGTAATTTTAAAAATATTTTCTTCCTCTTAAAAAGATAAATTTAAATTAATTTATCTTCTTTTGAAAATTATTTTTTTATTTTATTTTTCTTAATAATGAGTATTTGTATTATACAAATTTTAAATTTATATAAAAATTATTAATAAAAATTAAATAAATTATATTACATATTAAATTGTAATTGAGTATGTTAAAATTATAATTTTATTAAAATATTAAGAAATAAATTAATTATTAAATTAATTTCAAGTAATATAAATAAATAAAATTTATTAAAAGATTAGAATTTACATTAAATATTTAAATATTTCTATAATTATATAAATACTACAATATAAGTATTTTATTAACTTTATATTAATATCTTAGGTTTAAATATATACATTATGTGAGTTTTATATATTTAATAAGAAATTTTAAAATTATAAAATCTAAAATTTTAAGATATTTTGTTAAATTTAAATTTATTTTTCTAACTAATTTAGATTTAAAAAAAATATTAAAATTAAATTGATTTTAGAAAACTTTGTTTACCTCTTTTCTTTTGGAAAATTAAAAATTTGGTAGAAGTTATTTTTATTTTTGAGAAGAAATATTTATAATTTAAATTTGTATTTATTTTTTCCCTTTTTTAGAAATAAAAAATAAAAATAAAAATAAAAATAAAATAATAATATATGTACCTTTTTTCATGTTTTTCTTTTCAAGAAAAAAAATAGTGAATTTGAGAATAATTTTGTTTATACTTTTTTAAGAAAACAAAAGACTCGCTTAAAAACATTTTTTTCCCTTAAAAAAAGATGAATTTAAGGGAAATTTTGTTTAATTTCTAAAAAATTAAAAGAAGAATTTATGATTATTTTTTTCTCTTATGTTTTTAATTTACAAATTTATGAAAAGCTATTATATAAGTGAGTTGAGATTTTTCCTTAATTTTAACTATCTATATATATAAAGTTTCATTTTTTTACCAGGTGCAATCTTATAAATATTTTGTAAGTTTAATTAAAATTAAAATAACAAAAATATGTATTAATTTATTCATAGTAAAGTAAGTTAGTAACAAATAAATAAATAACAATATAAGTAAGTACTACTTGTTTTTGTAGTATAAAATAATTATTTAAAAAAATAAAATAATGTGTAATTATGAAATATAAAATTTTATATTTTTAAGCATATATATTTAAAATAAAATTAAAATTAAAATTAAAGTTCAAAGACTTGGAAAACTTATCATTATCTATTTCTAGATTTAATGAGAAGTTTGAGACCAAAAATTTTGTATTAGATTTAACATGATGTTTTATAAAAATTTTGATAAAAATGATTTAAATTATTAATAGTTTTGTTCTTTTTTGAGAATACCAAAAAAATAATAGGAGTAATTATTTTTCTTTTATAAGAAAATAAAATTGTGATATTAAAAGTAGTTGTTTTGTCTTTTTTTTTTTTAAAATAAGTAGAAGAATTTGGGAGAAATTTTTTATCTTTCTTTAAAGAAAATTAATTAAAAAAATTTGAGAATAATTTCTCTCTTTTTCATTTTCCTTAATTTAAAAATTAAAAAACAGTTACTTCACATAAGAAAAAACAATAAGATGACAAAAACAAAAACAACTAAAGTTTTCTTTCAACTTGTGTGTGTGTGTGTATATGGCTTGATTTCCGAGAGGGCACCGAGTAGTTTATAGTTTGAACAAACATTTTGAGAGTTTGAGATTTAAATTATAAAAGAGGACTGTTAAGTGTAGGGAAAAGAAGAGACTTAATCTAATGGTATAGTTGAGGGTCTCTTCATAAACGAAAAAAAAAAAAAAAGAAAGAAAGAAAGAAAGAAATTGCTCGACTTGATTTACCTCTTAATACATATTCAAATAAATCGGATTGAAATATTTGAATTTTTAAGAATGTCAATTCATTTTTAATCAATCAAGTTGTCAATCCATGAATTGTGATTGCTAAATTATGAATAAATATCTAAATTAGCAAGTAACAAACCTTAACTTGACGACGTGAGAATGAACTCCCACATAACTCTGACTATAAGAATTCTCGCAACATGCGCCATACTAAACAATTATCCCATTAAAGATGTTATTGGACTGCTAACAACTCTGCTAAAAAGAGTTAAAAGGTAGACTAGTTTCTATATAATTGTGATGCGAGAATAATGCGAGGACGGAGAAGCACCAAAATTTTTACTTCCTTTTTTTTTTATTTCGTTTAACAAAATGACCAGACATATTTGAATATCAATATCCCACCCATGAAGATAGAAAGCTTAATCTGCTTGGGAAGCAGGAAAAAATTGTTTCACCCCGCGTACCATGTGATTGGAGATGAGCTCCATTACTTATTCTGCCATGCAAACCCGTTGGACACTCCGAGTCCGTGCCAAGAATTTACCACCCCGCTGTACACGGCTTTGCCAATTGCTAGCTTTTTCAGTTTTGCACCATGTTCAGAATTTACAAAGCATATTTTCTAGCTCTCGAAATGACTATTGGCAAGATGCCGTGGAACAGGCGTCCGAGAAACGTGAAACAAATATTATAGTTCCTATTAGAGTATGAGTTGCCAGGAAATGGTCAAATCAGAATGTTTAGCATACTTTAATGAGGAACAAGAAGGCATATATTGATAGAAACGCTGAGAAAGGAGCCAGCTTGAGAGTTTCATGACTTTCATATAGCAACGAATAATTACGAAAACTTAACAAATATGAAGTCGAATGCAATCGATAGTAGAAAAGAATGAGACCTCGAGCTGGGGTCATTTAGGAGTATTGATCATTAAGTGCAAATTTCATGATAAGTCAAAGCACCAGCTGAAAAGACGAGACAAATCCTAGTCTTTATCCTCCAAAGCTAGGCAGGCTTCCCTGCCATAAGCAGTCGTAATTCTCTAACGACAATCTCAGCTTAGAAAGGTCGCGTGCGTCGACCAGCCGCCCTTCCACAAAGACGGGCATTCTTAGGGATGGGGTATTCATCTCTGATTGAAGTTGATGTTGTATAGACCCGCAGATAAAGTTGTTGGCCGAGGTACTGTCGTGCCCAAAACTCAGACCTCAAGTTCCACATACCAACATTATCAAGTGGAATATAGATAGCGGTCCATGACTTGGGATATACCTGCAATCACCATCCAGGAAAACATTGATTCTCGGTATGTTTCCATTTTGATTTCTCAGCGTCTTTACAAAGAGGTAATTTTGGTCTCACCTGAGTGGTGCATCGTGCTACCGCGTCCCGGAGATTATATTGATTCCTGCTAGCTGGTGTCCATTGTCCTCCATCCATACTGCATTTCGAGAGTTTCAGATGTCAACCAGAATAAAAACATATACCGATAAACTAAGTTCATAACATTGTCCGATGCTGTATCAATTACTATAAGCACAATACACACACTTGTGCTGATAAGCCATAAATTTCACACGTGTACTTACCCAACAACGAAGAAACTATAACCGTCAAGGTGCCAACTCTGCAGGATGTCCTCCTGGTTATAGAAAATGATTTCCACATATGCCCTGTAGTCTAAAGTCAGCACTGATGTGTCAAGGTAGAGTCCTCCACCAGTAGGTCTATCGGGTATGCTGTTCTCTCTGAAAACTCCCTGAATCTTAAAGTAATCAGCAATCTTTAGGGGAGTGTCAGCTTGGACAAAAGACACACTGTTGACTCCGTATCTTTGCTTGCGATTGATGAGACCCGCTGAATTTGCAAATATGATAGTTCTGGTTGTATTGATCATACCATAGTGGTATGAACCTTGTGGATTAGGCCTTGGTCCACTTGCTGTAAGATTAGTTCTGAAACAGGACTCATTATTAATGAAATTTATACATATACCATATTTGCTAATGCCACAAATTTGCATAATGCATTAGTGGCATATAGAGTCCACAGTATGGGAAGTTACAAATTGCAAACCTGCAATTGAGCTCATTTAATGTTTTTTGGTGACAAAACAAAAAGGGTTGCTGAAAAGAAGAGAACCTTGGAGTGAACAAGAATATACCTAATGGAGCGGGCCTGGTTGAGGGACCAGTCAATCTGTGTGGTTGGTCCACCAGGGGGTGGGCCAGAAACAGGGCCAGCAGAGTTGCTGTAATGGAGAACACCAGTGGTGGTAAGGACTTTATAGGTGAACCTAGTGGAAACCACAATATAATAGTCTTTTCCAGGCTGGTCGGCTGTCAATAGAACGGAGTAAGATTGGCCAACATGAACATCAATTGATGAGTAGGTGATTTGGAGAGTATGTGTCCCCTCTACTTCTACCAACTTCAGATTGTGGTTTTGGATGCGAAAGTTGAGGGAATGTTGCAATCCCACATTTGATATCCTAAGCCTGTAAGTTTTTCCTGAAACAAATTGGGCATCCGCATTAAAGGCAGCTTAAGAGCACAGATATTAGGGACAACTCAAAAAATTATTGATTATCTGTTTGCTTTTTTTTGCCGGGGGGGGGAGGTTGGCAACGATGGAGTAATGCTAATCTACCTTGTTCGACGGTAAGGTAATAACCACCGGGCCCACGACCATTGATGAGTATTCCATCAGGGAATGGTAGCTTTTTGCCACGATCCAAATGAGCTTTCAGGTTCTATACCATGGCAAATCAACTCATTACTACTCATGCAAGCATATTACTTCGTACAAATCTTTAGGGTAAAAAAATTGTTGAATAGAACGCAATAAGCAATTATGCCTCCTTTCCCTGCATCTAAAATGTGCGTAATTTGTATTTTTGATGCAATTCAGTCTCCTTAAAATGACAGTGTGCTGAAACAATGAAGCAATTTTGTAAACAATGTTTTACCGTGCCTCAGACACTGAAATTAGAAGAACACAAATACATAACTGATTTCAACTATTCATGAACACATATTGATTATTTTGCACCGTTGTTAGGCGTGATTGGAGGACAATGGAAGACTACTGGGTCCATCGGGTAAAATGTCATAAATTTGGTGGTCCCATTAATAGTCAACATGTTGAACCCACACAATGATGCAAGAATTATAAAATGGGAAAACCTTGGTAACAAGGTTGAAGCAACGCCAATGCAATGAACGCACACTAATATGACATAATCTGGTAAAAGATCTATTGAATTAATATATGTATATACACACACCATTACGAGAGTTGACACGGATCTGCCTTAATAATTTTCACCAGATAGAATAGATAACATAATAGAGAATAATTAAGCAGGGAGGGCTGGAAATAATGGTTTACCGTGTGGTTGGACTTGTACCAATCTCCAATAAGAAGGGTGTAATCGCCAGCAGGATCTGGGAAGGGGACAGGAATTCGCGGCCGACTAAGGATTCTAATCCCTCCAAAACCGCCGGCAGCCTTGTGAAATGCAAGAGATGGGAAGTAGTAGAAACTCCCTATCTGATCCTTGACTTGGAGCATGTATGTAAAATTCTTCCCCGGAGGAATGGGGCAAGTGGTTCCAAAAACACCATCCTCGAATGAGTTTCTCCTCTGTTGAATGCCACTCCTATAATTTTGTCTTTTTGGTTAGCCATAGTTGAGGCAATACTTGTATTACTCAAAAAAAAAAAAAAAAAAAGGAAAGATAAAGCACTACTTGTAATTAATTTCACAACAAAATGAACTAGATTCTTTTACTTGTATCATCTATTAATATCAAGGTCGTGAAAAAAGGTTAAAAAAAAAACAAAACAAGCAGACGGACTTCTATTCCGGTCATAGTTGACCATCTGCTTATACATTGACTGTCCTTCCAAATTAATGCTATTGGAACCCATGAGGGTACTGGAGTCATCTCTAGAATTCAAGATATTGAATTGGAATTTTAGCGTCAATTAAACTAAAAAAGAAGTAATGCAATACACTTACGGGGGAGGTTGGAGTTAAAATCACAACCTCTTCAAATTTCCACAAAATGTGGAGTTTAATTCCGAAGCATTAAAAAGAAAGTAATGATAATGACAATGTAATCTATGTAAAAATGTGATGTATGTAAAACGTTCAAGAGACTCAATCATCCCGAGGCTGGACCAAAATGCTCAACGCATAAAATGGAGAATCAGAGAATTATTGCTCATATGGGCACCGACAGTGTGCTGGAACTTTCTGGGTGGAAGATAGCTAGGCTTAAATAGACCACGATGTTGAAATTATGGGACTTTAAATTATGGTTGAACAAGAAGAACAGTTGTTTCCAGCTGTTAATATTGATGTACTCTCACTTAATGCCGTGGGAAGATCACTTTCCAGATTCTGAAAAGTCTTAGCGCTCGCGTAGGTCACTGAGAATGACATTCATGATGCAATAAACTAATTCACAGAAAATGATAAAAGAAACAAAAAATGCGAAACGGATTAGATCTAGGGTGATCAATGCCCACTATCCCCAACGCACAATGCTTTGATCAGCATTCAGTGGCTTGCGTAAGTTTCAAGATATACATGGAAATTAATAATGTGAGGCCAGCACATTGGACCTGGACATTTTATTGAATTTAAAGCAAAACGTTTGAGATCTTTAGGAAACTAGTTTTTAGAAACCTCACGAACATCCTTGAAAATTACGGATGTACCCCATGAGAGGGCAGTAGAGATTTGTCTTGTCAATGCAGGGCGCGCGTAATACAGGGAACATATTTTCTCAGGATCAGGGAAAGTTCACGACAGAGATGGAAACTCACCAAGAGATGAGGAAAGGCTCGTCTAAGCTGTTAAAGACGTTGATAATGAGGTTGTCATTAGTAACAGAATGGATATCAGGACCAGGGAATTGCCCATTGATCAGTATACCCTGCGAGCGAACGAAGCCAAAATCAAATTTTATGTGAAGGGTTGCGAAATTCAAATCCAATGGAAACTTTAAAAAAGAAATTCGGGAGAGAACAAGGGGAGGTTAAGAACGGGATCAATTAAAACCTGCTGACGAACTCCTAGTGGGTATATGTCCCCGTAAGTAACATTCCAGTCGAAGAATCTGTACGGATCACCAGCTCCCACAATGGCCACAAGAGAAACTGTGGCGCACAAGAAGACTGTGCCGAGTGCACCTGTTCCCGCTATGCTCACTTTCATTTCCTTTTCTCAGCCACTGCTAGCTAGGAGAGGGGATACCTTTTTTTTCTTTTTTTGTTCTTGCCCCCTTTTTTTGTTTTTTTGGTATAAATAGAGTGTGATGGTGGACAGAGAAAGACGCAGAGAGAGAGAGAGGAGGCGACCTTTTAAAGAAGGATTGATTTTTAGGCCATTGGAAGGAGGAGTGAGGAGGTGGTGTAAGATGTGGCATGGCACAATATTTAAAGTGCGGTACAGAGGATATGCGTTGACAGATAGAAATATAGCCGTAAAAAGAAAGAAAAAGGAAAGAGAGAGGGGGGGAAAATAGAGGGAAATTTGTGAAGGAAATTGAAAAATGAAGTGTCGGTGATGGGGTCCACTCATTAGGGTCAGCTGGCTTGCTAGGTTGAACTTGAACCGCGTTGTTGTGTATGGGGCTGGGTGTGGCTGTCTCCCACTGTGCCAGATGGGGTTCGTGCTGTGCTGTGAAGGAGTGACGGGGCTTTTGTCTTGACGCGAACCCCGGAAAAAGCGCATGTGATGAGCAAGGGATGGCTGACGAGTTTTAACCCAGCAGCAGGGGCCCTCTTTGGGTCACCCACAGAGTCACACTTGCCTCTCTTGCTTTAATTATTCGTCCTGAAAATTCCCACTATTGTTGTTTGTTCCTCTAGCGTTTGTTTAACTTAGAGAGAGAGAGAGAGAGAGAGAGAGAGAGAGAGAGAGGACACAAAGTAATTAACGTGTCGGTGACTGCTGTGAACAAGCGTTGGCTTTAGCCTTCATGGAACTTCTATTGCTAAAAAAAATAATAATAATAAAAAAAAGGCCCTAAAGCCAGTTCGGTGCCAAGAATGTGAACTTTTGCTTAGTGCATTCCTGTGGCGGCGAAATTCCGATTAATTCCAGAAAGTTGGGAACTAGTTTGCGTACAGAACTAGGGACAATTGCCTGTAATCCTGATACCACGTTAAAAAAAAGCGGGGGGGAGGGCGGGGGGCGCGGAATTACGACAGAGCATACCATGCAAGAAAATGACTTGGGTTGAGTCATTTTATGTGGTATGCTACGATTAGTTATGGAATAGGTGTAAGGCACGGACCACCCCGACATGTCCATTCCCATCCGTTTGGTCATGAAAGAGGAGCCAGAACGATGGAGACACGAATTTGATTGCCAGTTCACGAGAGTGTTAAAATGTGTGGGGACAACACGGTTACTTCGATCCGTGAAACATCGACCTGTTTGTTAACGTGGTCAATCTATCCAGGCAGGCAACCCCCACTGGATGTTCTTTTCTATGTTCTTTCCTCTTCACCTTTTCTCCTTTGTTTTTTTTTTCTTTTTTTTTCGAGTGTTGGAAACTTTTCATAATCAAAAGATGTGTGTTGGGATTGTCCGTGTTTTCTATAGTTTTTTTTTATTATTATTTTTAAAATAAAGTCCTTTAACTGTCTTTTCAATATGTTTAGATGGGCGACTTTGCCCAAATTGGACACTAGTGCACATGCAAGTGAATTGAGCACCACATCCATTGAATCGGGCAATTATATTGTACGCACAAAATCATACCAACATCCAATGATACCGCCTTCTCCTTTTACGCGCTTTTTGAGTGGAATCCAAAATGCTGTTAAGAAGCCACGAGGGCAAGCGAAGTTTCTATTGCATTTCTCTCTCTTTCTCTCTCTCTCTCTCTCTGTTTTTCTTTTTTTAAAAAAAAAAAAAAAAAAACTTTCTGTTTACTCGATCTAACCATCGACAGGCTGATGTTCACTCCTCGGCGGGACCGTCGACCTGAATTAGCGGGCATGCTACACGCGACATCACGGGCGCGGGAAACGGATATGATTTGCTCGCACGTGCGATAGCTTCTCCGCACACGTACAATAAACACGAGCCATCCACAGATTAGGTCGCGACGCTTCGCAGTCCGATATAACCCATATTTTGCTGTCTCTTCATGGGTATTGTACGTTTTCATTTGATGTTATCAACCCTGAATGGCGACGTTGGACTTAAAATTCCGACTACAATGTCGTCAATCCACGGTCGCAAGTTGCAACCCATTAACAATAAGCGAGGTCTTTGATGTTTACAATCAACGCAAGAACCAGCCCCGTGTCCCCAACAATCGAGCATTGAATCCCACAATTAAATTCTTGGCCTAAACAAGTTACTAATGTAGGCTAGAAGTAAGGTAAAACAGAGATATAATTGCTCATACCCATGCCATTTTTCTTCTAACAGGAAGTGTCGGGCACGTTTTCTTACATCTAATTTAGGAATACTGATACCTGAAATTCAACCAACTAATGTCCTCGTCAAATTGAGAACTTTCATAATCTGCTCATGAACCCACCAATTGTTGCGGAATGGACTGAACTGCCTATGGGAATTAAGGGTTCGAAGGGATTTGTGTTTCTTATGTGCCCCATGGTAAAATTGTGACTAACCTAGAAAGATGGAAGGGTTTTGTGCAGATGAATATTTGTCCACTTTACAAATACCACGTGGAGATTATTCTTCATGCCCCCAAGACAGGACAGGTTAGTGAAACTATAGTTATTAAACTTAATCCGACATTTAATTGAATTAAGAGTTCGGTGACTGAATTGTTAGTTCAATCATTAAGTCAACAATTAGACCGAACAATCACTTAAATATTTTTAAATACATTTTAACCAAAACTAGAAGCATCGACTTCGTTATATAGGCTTGAGCCAGAAAAAGTAGAGGCGGGTGATTGTCTTTTATGGAAAACCTTCGTTTAATCTATTTGCATAACAATGATATGGGATACAAAAGCAACAAAACAAGATAACTAAGCTCAGCGGTCAGCACCAAGACTTCATGTGTGTCAACGAGTGGGAGTGGTATCCCACATCACTGGCAAACAAAAAAAAAGTGGGGTGGGGGGTTAGTCGACGACCTTTACTGTTGTTTGTTTGTGATTATGGAAGTACCGTAACGAGCAAGCTATTTCTCAGGAAGACGTAATATCTTATATTGCAGAGAGATGATACTTTGATGGGATCTAACTGTGCATTGTCGCTTTCTTCATCTAAAACTTGGAGACAAAACCTCTTTTAACTTTTCATGATACGCTGCTCTAGATGATAATGCTGCTAGGGTGGCCTGCAATTTGTTTTTTTGTAGTAAAGAAATTATTTTGATCACGAGAGGTTGGAATAAAAGTTTCTTGTAATTTTTGTAACCATTGTGTAATTGCTGCTTTGCACGCTTGGTCTAACGATATTTCAGCCATCATTTCATACTAATTTGTCTAATTATCATAAAGGAATAAAGAGAAGGATCTTTTTGAACAATTGAGTAAATCCAACTCATAATGCATAGTAATTTGAAAATAAGAGCGAAGAGACACATCTTAAAAATCGATACTTTTGCAGTGCTTTATTTGAACATTTCAAAACCATCCATGATTGACTCAAAAAAGATTTTTTTGTGTGACAACAAAGTGAATCCACCAGTCATTCAACTAGGGTGAAAAATGACTCGAACAGATAACTCTAATATGTATAAACTATGCATGATTTTTGTTTCTCAAGTAAAAGACATTTGTTCATGCTATAATATAATCAAGATCAAGATAATTATATTTAATTGGTATATATTTTCAAAAAAATTTTCTTTAATGATAAATAAATAACTCTTAAAAATAAATAATTTGATTCTATTTTTATAATATCAATATTTTAAATAATTATAGATTCTCCGACATGTTCACTTACATAAAGTAGATATTATACCATTACTCTGACATAAAGAGACAAGTTTATGGTCATATTATCCTACGAGTTGTTTGCATCAAATTTTATCGGAGAAATATTCATTCTAAAAAAAAAAAAATCAATGAGTATTTAATATCTTAATATCTTGGGCTATCACATTTAGTCCCACCCAAAAATTTAAAATAGAAAGAAAATGAAAGCAATGTGTCAGGACAGGTCATGTTATAAATGGTGATAGGTTATGATTCAAATGGGTTAAATATAATTTAACTCTATCATCATATAAGAAGAGAGAAATTTTAAATCGTATAAATATGAATATTATATATCTTAATATATTGTATTTTAGAGAGTAAGTAATAATTTTGTGACAGATAGTATCAGAAACAACCTAACTTCAACTCTAGTATCTCCTATCAATCGCTTCATGTACAAAAAGTAGGTAACGAGAGCTCCGATTCCTGATAAAAACATTGATGAATTTGGTGAGAAAAAATATTACAGACGAATTATATTACAGACGGTGACGAGTTATATCAGAAACAGATTCGTACGATTCAACTCTCATATTAGATAAAAAGAGAAAAATTTTAAATTATATAAATGTAAATATTATACACTCTAATAGACTATTTTTTTTTTATGAAAAATTAATAATTTGTGACAAAAGTCTATTTATATAAAGAGAAAGACAAGTCTAGAAAAAAAATAATTAAAATATTAAATTGCACGACTTTTTTTGGTAACTTAATGGTGACATTTACTTAAGAAGGAGGCCATTATTTGTACAGCAAAATATTTGGAACACGAAAGAAATAAGAGAGATCAGAAGAAACTTCACCTTCATTTTAACTACACATCGGACCCACCGACACAACTTTAATTCATCAATAAATCTTGTAATGATAGATTCAAGGTCATCCGGCTTTGATTTTATTTATTTATTTTTATTTGAGTTAAGTACAAGAATAATTATTAATTACTCCAATGACACCCTGGTCCAATAAAAAAAATATTATTGATAAAAAAGAGGAATAATCAATGTCAGTGTCACCAAGAACGTTTAAAATAAAATTTAAAATTTCAGTCTTTTTTTTTTTTTTTACAAATAATATGAAGAGAGAAACTTACAAAATACTCTGAAGCAACATTCAATTGAAAGACGAGTTTTTAGAGGAATTTTAAATTTTGAAAAATTATTCTACCTTCTATTCCAATTCTTACTCTATATAAGGGTTTCACGACAATTTGTATTATTTTAATACGTAAAAATTAATAATTAAATTTATATCTTTTAAGTGATTCTCTATTTAATAAACTTATTTTTAAAATATTTAAGTCAACTTGATATGTTTTCTTAATTGTGCCAATTATATACTCACGAATTATATTATCAAAATTTACGTAAAAACCTGTCAACGGCCCCATCAATCGAACATTGAATCCCATAATTAAATAACTAGCCTAAAACAGGTTACGAACGCTGACTAGATGCAAGGAAAACCACACATAAATGGATTCAACTCTTCTGAAAATTTTGAGAACCGGGCGAAGGCAAAGAGATATTCTAATAGAAAGTGTTGGGCACGTTTTCCGAGATCTGATTTGAGAATGCTAGTGCTTGAAATACACCCGGTTAGCTTCCTCACCGAGTGGAGAACTTTCATAATCTGCTTATGAACCCACCGGTCGTTGCGCAACGGAGCACAAGACTGAACTGCCTATGGAAATTAGAGTTTCCGAAGGGATTGGTGTCTCTTATACATGTCCCATGGTAAAATTGTGACGAACCTAAAAAGACTGGGGTTTTGAGCGGATGAATATTTGTCCACTTTACAATTACCACACACACAGTATTCTTCTTGTTCCAGGGGACTGCGGGGCATTTATGCAAAACCTTGGAACAGGATGGTGAAACTATAGTTATTAAATTTGCTCCTTCATTTGACTCGAACCATTGGGTAACTGGATCGCCAATTTAACCGTTGAATCAATAATTGGACAATTTCTTAATTATTTTTAAATATATTTTAACAGAAACTAAGGGCATAAGCTTCATTGTATCGACTTTAGTCCAAAAATACAATTGAGATAGCGAGAGAGAGAGAGAGAGAGAGAGAGAGAGAGAGAGAGAGAGGCTGTCGTACTTTCCAGAATTCCTTCTTTCAATAAGAAAACGATATAGGATGCATAAGCAACAAAACACTATAACTCAGCTTAGCTGTCGGCACTGAGGCTTGCTGGCAAACCAAAACCCCCAACCCCAAACAGCTCAGCTTCATTTCTTAGGCTTGCTTTTATGTCTTACTGTCCTCGGGATTATAATTAGTCTTCTAGGTAATTTGTGCTTGTCTTGGGAATTTAAACCAACATAGACTTGCAACATGAGACGAATAAATTTGCAGATTGGCTTGTCTCATTTGCTACTTGCAGCTTTCCCTGGCAGAAGTGATACCAGTTTTGGCTCGTGAGATGGTAGAAGTGCATTTAACCCCATTTGGTAGCTGTTTAGCGTGATTCCCTTGTACTTGGACTTAAGCCTTTCATTTGACCTAACCAAAAACAAAGGCAGAACCAGGCCGAACAACAGTAAATTGAAGACACCCATCCGCAGATTTTCATCACACAAATATTGTCTATAACTATACGATTTCCCACCGTCAGGCACTAGCCAACATGCCAGGAGTATCGTACCAAGAGCACCCTAAATCGTAGCATTCTAGAGGAGACATCAAAGTGGGATGAAATCACGGTCGCCATTTGTGAGAATAAACGTCTTACCAACTGAAATAATTCATTCCTAGTTATCTTCGAAGCTAGTAGTTCAAGCCACAGTTTACACCTTGCTCACAGCATGAAACAAGACGAGAAGAACAATATGCAAATGAACAAACCAACATGAAAAATTTATACCAATCATAAGAAGTGTTCTGTCTATCCATCATTTATAATGCTAGTAAATGCACAGTGGTCAGGAAATGATCCGGCTATATGTGGGGCACATTTAAGGCCCAAAATCCCACTGATTGCACAAGAATTGTACAATATGGAAAACCAATTTAAAAGTGACCCAGTAAAAGCCATTAGTTTCCGGCGAACCCTGGCCGCCCACAACACTTGAAATTGACCAGTACCAATGTCATCTAACAAAAGAACTCAGCATTTGTCCTGTCCTGAGTTGTCCTCAAGCCGTTGGCATACATCACGCTGGAGCATCTCCATATAATCCTGCACAAGACAAGAATAAAAGTTGAATAAACCAACCAAACCAAAAGGAGTATTTGTGCTTAAGCCATAGTCATTACTCATCACTTAACAATATTGACACTGCATGCCAATTCAATGTCAACAACCAAATCACTGCAAGTTGCAAGAGCAACTGAAGCCAGAATGGCTATTACTTACCCTGACCAGATCCTCATTGTTGCTTAATTCGTCCACAATATGTTGAAAATGGTTTCCATTTTGATTCAATCTAACTGCATTTTCAACTACAGCATGAAAAACCTCCTCGGGTGAATCAAAACATTCAATCTTCTCAGCCACTTCCTGCAGGTTGTTCAATAAAAAATGGAAGATCAAGAAACCTAGTTTTTTTGGAATACTGGAAAATGACCAGCCAGATAATTTTGACACTTCAAGGAAAAATGCACTTGTTGCTTCTAAAAGGTTTTCATAATATTACACTCACCCGAATGCTTTGACTATTGGAATCTTCAGTTCTACTTGATCTTGTCTCACTATGCTGCAGCTGGGGTTCAGGCTCCACACCACCAAGTGGCTGAGGTGTAGCTGATACCTGGCCAAGAACCTGCGAAACAGCGGGCATCATCTGTTGGACCATCCTTGACAGATCTATGCCACCACCTTGGCCACTCCCTAAGCCTGAGAAGACACTTCCAAGTTCTTGGCTGTCAACCTGCTGAGCAATTTGACTGACAGTGCTCATTATTTGGGGGTTCTGACTGAGGTGTTGCAACATATTCCGCAAGACATTGGGAGAACCAAACCCAGTTCGCTCTGAAACACCTGCTAACAAACCATCCAAAGCAGGGCTATCTAGAACTTGAGTCATGGCACTAGCAGGGTTGAACTGGGCATCAGAACCATGCTCTCCCAGCAGTCTACTGTCTGTGGCCCTTCCAATGGTGGAGTCAACTTGACCTGGCAAGGTGTCATTCATGCCTGCCCTATTTGATATAGAGCTGTGAGATGCAACGGATTGTAAAAGCTGTTGACTGGTCATGTCAGTATTTACGCCCTTGCCCGATGCAGTATCAGTTCCAGTATCAACATTCCTGGACGGTGGCTTTGGCTGCCTGAGTCGCTTCTAGGCATGCCAATAACATATAGGTTTAGTTACTTCGCATATGTTAATTTTTTGTTTATGTTAATCTGACTGTGAGCACCAAGATGAAAGGGAAATGAAATATTTCAGAAATACTACTCAGAACAGAAGTGCATGAAAAATGCAGTACAGTAATTACACAAGCAGAAGTGCATGAAATTTTATGGATTCGACACTGGGTACAAAAATGATCACTAGACAACTTGAATGCTAAGAACTTTAGAAAGGACCCGATCATTGATCTGAAAATTAATGTGTGGGCACAGTACATGGGGACTAATTTAATAATCAAATCAAAATAAGCCACACATGTTAACCCACTCAGTAAAGTGGACACTTCTATTGCAATAGATTGGAGAAGTGGGAGGAGACAACAAGATGCAACTGCTTTCGCAACACAAACATAGCCAACATTAATCATCCATCAACATAGCTTTGTTCCTTGGCACCTGCAGTCACATACAAACTTAAAACCAATAGTATCCCATTTTTTGGTTCTACAGGATGCACAGGAGACTGTAAGCTACATAACAACTAATATCTCCCACCTGTGTGCGGGTGCCCAGAAGAAGGAAGAAAACCCCAACCCACATAAGAAAGGTTTAGTCACAAGTCACTTTGAACAAGTCTAGGAACCTTAACCAACCAGAGCTAGCTAATCTTGACAAGGGTAACAATACATTCAATACAAAACATTTTAGTAGGGTAAGTAAAAAGTAAATTTCTTAAAAAACATCTGAAAGGCAGGGACAAACTGATGAATAAATCCAAAGGCCAACACAGCCAGCTCATCTTTCATATACATCAAAGGGTCTTGCATATTTAATGAATTCAGCAAGAACTAATCAGTATGCAAATGTAAAAATAAAAATAAAAAAGAATCACCAGACCTTGCGTTCCAAACTCCCCATCCCCAGTCCAAGTGGAGTGGCTCTGGCACCCTCTGTAGGACCATGCCTCTCACTGGAACTTCGAGCATTTTCAGAAGTTTCTTCAAGCTTCAGCAATGTTTCTCCACTCAAACCTTTGGCACTCAAAAGATTTTCCTTAGCCTCATTGTCTCTTACTCCAGCAAGACTATCTGGTGGCTGGTACTTTCAACAATTTAGTATCTCCAGAGACAATGGCCAAAGCCCTTAAAACAAGATCACTAATTTCTCTTACCTTCTGGCCATTAGTTCCAGAAGTAAATTCCGTCAAAGACGTACTAGATTCTCCAGCTCCCTTGCCCATCATGTCATTAGACCTTTCATTAGCTGCATCATTCCCCTCACCAGCTCCAGCAGAGCCTGCTTGAAAGAATAACATGATCACTATCTCTAGGATGCGACAAATACACATTGTCAGTATTTTAGCAAGCCAAAGCTATCTACCTGATGCTGGCTGGTTCTCTCCTTGCGTATTTCCAGTGAAGTTCCTTATGTGTGAATTAATTTCTGCTACCATAGAAGACAATGACGAATCAAGCAGTGGCTGTGAAATGGAAACACCTCCACCAGTTTGTGCAGCATTCACAGCAACACCAACAGAATTTGAAGGCACTGGTGTTGCAATGACAGATCTCATTGGTACCACCTGCATAGGGCCTGAACCAGTACCATTTCTATGCTCTCTTTGGGTCCCTTCTGCAAAAATTTCCCTGGGGCCCGAACTTGATAGTACTGGTGCCAGCGAAGTGCCTAATGACAATATCTCAAATGTACTCAAAAAAGTCCACAATGTAAATTGAAAATTTGGATTCTTGTAGTTTTCTTACCAGCATGTATGTGAATATTTATGTGCCTAGGGGCATTTGGGACACCAACAGGACCAAAGGACACTGGATTTGAAGATGGGATGGTGCCACCAAAAAGAGAATTGGCTTGAAGAGGAAAAGGCTGGAAAAGAAATGCAGCAACACATGCATTAAGTGTTGATACTCAAAAAGCCAAGTCATCATCTCAAAGTAGTGAAATAAAATAGCTCAGCTAAAAATAGAAAACTTTCATCCAATAATGTACTAATTGCAGACAGGGACAGGTCCAGTGAAAGAAAAATGGATAGCCTACCTCATTCCCCGGCAGGTTTGTTCGTGTAACAAATTTAAAAGCCTACTGCATGTCATGAGGCAAAAACACCTCCTAAGCTTCAAGCACTTGTTCTAAAGTGAAGTACTAAATATTTGGATGTTAGATAAATGTAAATATGTTTGGCAGCCATTCCCTATTACTCCATCACATTACATCACATCTGGAAACTTAGTAGGATTGAAATGAGTCATATTCAGAAAACCACAAATCACCTCTAACTTCCTCAAGTATTACATCTGAAACTAAAGTAACTAGTTCTATAACATCATCCCCCCTTACAAACCTGGACCATTATAGGATTAGGCCCTGATGGAGATATATAAACAGCAGGCCCAGAATTCACGGAAGATTCTGCCTGCAAATGGCATCAAACCAATTACAAACAAAATAAATCACAAATTTAATCAATGCACTGAGTAAGCAATAGATCCTACCGGAGATTGTCCCATTCGTAATGTCAAGATTGTGCGGCCAAGCTCCAAAAAAAGAGCACCTAGATGTTGCATTGCAAGACCAACTTGCACTGATTCTGACTGAATTTGCCCTCGTATATTGATATCATCAGAAGCACCATCTTGGTCTAAGCGTCCTGCCATATGCTACAAGGTCGCAGTTTATACAATGACAAATGATTAGATGTTTTCAAAATGTTGCATTTATAATTATAAAGAATTTTGGGACAATGCCTTTCTTTAAAATTTCATTATATGACACAAATCCACTTATTCGATTGTATACAGCATTCAGCTGATCAATTTTAGACATGAAAAACTACAGCAATGGACATACCATCCACCACCCAACAATTCATTGTAAGCAAGAATACTAGCTGCAATTATTCCACACGACCTTAATTGTGAAATAATTGGCTGTCATCATCAAAATAATAGTGTAAGTTCTTCAATATTTTTTTGATGGCTTTCTAATTTCATAGAGACAAAAGATCAAAGTCCAAAACGCAAGTTGAATTAAAATTGAAGAAAAAAGAATTGAATTTTCAAGACAGAAATTTACAGATAATGTCGTCCTTGTGTGACTGCTGAGAAGCCGTTCTGCTTGTCGTAGTACAATGCTCAATGCTTCAGGTGTTCTCAAGCCCTGTGCGTCGAAAGGTAACTCCACCCTAGGGAAGTCTCCAGTGCCAGTTGAAGATGCACTTGGCTGATTCCCTAAATGAAGCAACATGTGTTACATTCAGCAACTTTCAAGTTCAAATGTATTGAGCAATGTCTTTCTGAGCATCACCATGTTGTGCCAATGCCTGTTCCATGCGCGTCATAAACTCAGAAAGTGTGCTCAATGAATCAGGAATTGGCTGAAACAAAAAGAAGACACTAGTTTTAGTGAACAGTATATATTTATCATAAATAAAAATTATTCAAGTAAATATTTTTGCTACCAAATGAAGTGAAGGAACAGGTATTGCCGGTGCCACAGGCATTTGAACAACTTGAGAATGTAATTGGAATGGTAGATTGAGAAATGTCTGCCCAGACTGTGATTGAGTTGCCGCCGGAACTTGACCACCACCATTGCCCTGCAACCCTCTTGATTCACTCCCTTGAGAAGCCTGACCAATAATATTTGGCTGTGAATGATATAAACCTTTTAGAAATGTTCAGTTCCCTTAAAGAACTCAAAAGTTTCTTATCCAAAATTTACTCTACTATTTTACAGAAGAACAAATCTCCCATCAACCCAAATTCACCTACACATGATTAAACATCTAAAGCCAAATATCATCCAAGTAAAGCTATGTACCACAACAGAGGGACAATTAGGGTATCAAAAACTGATGGCCTAAACAGGACTTTCTGTGATGGACGAAAAGAAAGGGTTGGGTCCCAGTGGGAAATTAGTGTTGGCTGTCAAATGACCAAGTATCACTGTTCTAAATACAAATATGTCAACAATGTGCATGAACCAAAGTCAATTAGCATAAAATGAAAGAATATTGGTTGAGTTGGTTAAGGGCCTGACAAGAGCCACATTGCCCAAAATAATTATTACTGGCATGAACCAGGTACAAGATATTGAAAACATGGTTCAAATTCAAAATGGTTCACTCTGTGATACACATATCACAAAGTTGATATTGCAAAGTCACCCATGTGAGACTTATATCTTGAACATTTTCACACAGCAGGCAGTACTAACCAAGGTAGAAGATTGTGTGCCACTAATATCACTCGGTGCAGTCTGGCCACCAATTCCAAGAGTGTTAAGAACAGCCCCAATAACCTATATGCCAAGAAATGAATAGTTTCAGCATTTTTAATCTTCTAGATATCCTGAAACACAGTTAAAGACCTCAAGCAGAGATGCAAGATAATACACAGGGCACTCAAAAATTAAAAAAAAAACAGAGAGAGGAAAACAAACCCGATCTAGATCTGGAACAGCTGCTTCACCATGATCCCCAACATTAAAGGTGCCTAGGACTACACTATGAGATATTTGCCCAATACGATTTCGTGGGGCACCGGAAGCTGCATCACTTCCTAGCAATCAGAATAAAACCACGATTTCATGAAACCTATTAACTTAAAGAAAAAGATGAGAATTGAGACATAGCAGAAACATATTAAATCATAGGTTGCTGCCTCGGTTTCCATTAGTCACATTTGCGTCTCCAGAGCTTGCATCAGTAGAAGTTTGTGATTGAGCTGGCTGCCTTGCAACCAAGTGCAATGTGTGCCCATTTTCCAATTCTAGAAACAGTCAAGGGACAATAACACATAACTGGTAAAATGAACCTGTTACAAGTGTGGCAACAAAAAATCACAAAATAGAATTCCCATGAGCTAGCAAATCAGCTATTTGGAGATCACAGCTGACAGTAGCACATTAGTAAAAGAACTCCAAAGTATGAAAACCATTGCCTGAAAACAGATCTGCTCGTTAACCACCAAATGCACATGTTACAGTTTGACTTCAAAATGACAGAGTTAAACTGAATCATGGTGCAGCCTACAGGGACATAGCATATCAGAAAAAAGTGGCAAGGTGCAGTGATTGACATCTTCAAAGGCACAACATATGCCTGGGCACACGCACACACACACATGAGAACACACAAGAATGTAAATGCAAAAAACTGGATACGATATTCAGAAAGGAGATGTTCATCCTTCAAGACCTTGCCCCGGAAAATCAGACGCTGCTGACCCACTGGAACACCAGTTTCATCAGCTATTTTCTCCTTGAATACTGCAACTGGCATCTGAATATAATCCAAATCATGATCATATAAGACAGTCCTCATATTGCTAAAAACAGAAGACTTAGCAACTCTCACAAGAGTGCACTAAAAATTTTAGTGGAATTTTCTGGATACAAACGGAAATTTTCAAGGCTTTTTTTTTTTTTTAAACATTTTGAGGGGCAACAATATTAATAGACTGTCCTTTAACAAATGTTAGGAATGCTTACATTTCTGTCCACCTGAAAACTGTAAATATGTGAATCTAATGTCTTGATATTGATCTCTATTGTTGGATCTGAGCTTCCTTCAAATACATTGCTTGTACTGGAACCTTCGTTAGAAAGTTGATCTGCCATGATATCCCAGCAAGCACCTGAAATATAAACCACATATCATATAAATAATTTCCCTAAATATTTGCAAATCAATTTCTTAATGATTCGTCAAATAAAAAAAAAAGAAAGAAAAAAGAAAGAAAGAAAGGATGGTAAGAAACGCTACTGAATTTACAAAAACTAAATAATGCTTCTTAGCATGAACTATCAAACCATGTACAATGTAGTAAAACTTTTCATACAAAGACCTAGTAATTAACCAAATAAAGACCAAGAAACTGAATTATCTAAGCAGCTCATCGTCAGTTGATCAATCTAGAAATCTAAGTAAGAATCCCAACTTTTACTCTAGTCTCTATTTCATTTACAAAGACAATGAATTTCAAAATTACAGAAATTTTGTTTACCCATAATCATTTCATGTTTGGTCCACAATTTTTGTGAATTGAATTTGGGTTAAATTAAATATCATGCTTTACAACAGCCTCTTCGCAAAATGTCAGGGGATATCTGCTCACAATAGAGGACCCTCTCCCAACCCTTGCAAAGCAAGGACCCTCATGCACTCTAGGGCCCCTTGGACATCATGCTTAACAACATATAAAGAGCAAAGTTCTTATGTTGTACATGATATAACTGATAATAAAGTATTTTGGTTTTATCATCCAAATAGCAAAGCAATAGTAATCCAACTTTCCAACTAAAATGTTAGTTAAGTCAAATACTTCTTTACTTAGTAGTTCTCTTCTTTACCTCTATAGCAGAAAATGCAAATGACTTTAAAATAATAAAAAAAAAAATGAAAAGAAGAAAATGTACAAAATTTCCCTTTAAATGGAAGTAGATCAATCAACAGTTGCATCTAGCAAAGATCATAAAGAACACATTTGGTGCATCCCCAAACTTTAATCATGTTTTAACCGCTTGTTAAGATCTTCATTGCAAGGTATAAGACTTAAATCCTACATTGCAAGTATGGGATTCCAATGCGAGACATATATGGACTTTGAGCTCTTCTATCTCAATCTAGTTTTTGGGGTGTGACTCTCTTAGGGTTAACATCAATTAGTGTTACTATCTGCTAGTTGCAAAAATGTGATGCTTACATTGCAGTGTTTGCCTAGAACTAGATCTAATGCAAAGTCAAAGCTGTAGTGTTCGCCCTGGACTAGATTTAGTGCAAGACTAGTCCACAGGCTGTAGAGAATGGTGGATTGTTTTGATCCTAATTGCAAGATATGAAACCAGAGTCTCACATTGAAATTTTAGGACTCCCATGTGGAGTTTCTATGATTTTGGGCTCTCCCACCTCAATAGCTAGTTTTTGGGGTATTGTTCGCTCAAGGTTCATATCACAGTTTTATGCAAATTTAGGGTAATCCAGAAACTCAAAATTTATAAGTTAATTATTTATTATCTGCCATTATTTCAGGACAGATGACAAATATCTCCAATATAAAAGAATGAAGAAAGTTGTATCTCTTCCAAAATCTCAATTCCCTATGATTCGCCAAACCAAAAATTATCCCATTCCCAACTTCTGCAAGAAAGATGAAGAGAGACAATTTTGGGGCTTAAAATCTAAACAAAAATCAAAAGATAATGTGGCCAAATAAGCGGAATTTCAAAAGTTGGACAACTCAAGATAGAGAGCTCAGACACATATTGAATCCAATCCTGAGGTTTCCTACACCAAACAGCAGCAAGCAACGTGGGCACCGAAATGATCTGATAAATAAAACACCTATGCCCATCAAATCTTGAATGTATATTTAACACAAAACGCTTTTGAAAATAGTCTTTTTCCAGTCAAATATTAGCATCAACACAAAGAACAAAATCTAGAAAATGGAAAACATTACGTACAAATACATACGAAGACAAGATCAAGAAACGTAGTCGATGGAAATCAGAAAACGGGATCGAGAGTCATAATAATAATAATAATAATAATAATAATAATAATAACAAACCAAAGAAAAAGAGAATACAAGGAGACAATCGCGAACAGGTAACATCTACCTTAGGGTTTTCTTTAGCTTATACACGTGGTAATACGAAAAACGGAAAAAAAAAACATAAAATTGAAAAAAGAACCTTTTCATGAAGAGGAAAACTTGACAGAGATAAATTAGAGGGCGCGTTTCTCAATGGACGCTCGCTTTGAAGCATTTGCCGACGGAGATATTCCCGTGTTCTCGTGCAGAGGCGGGCAGGCCTTAGCCGGTTATGCCTACTACGGTGGATTCCAGAACAATCTAGATCAGAAAGGGCGTATCAAAAGTCCGCCAGCGAGACGACGCCGTATACTGGTTCTCTACTTTTCAAAATGGCAAAAAATAAAGTTTTGGTCATCCACGTTTCCACTTGTTTCCAATTATGTCTACCTCATTTTAGTTTTTTCAAATTAGTCCTCTATAATGTTTCCCCCATGATTTTTATCTCTTTCTGCTAATTGTGTTAAATGTGTAGCCTATCACATCAACAGATGCGTGTTAAATTAGATGTTCCGTTATCCTTTCTTTTTAAATTTTTTTTTTCATCATATGAAAATTTTTAGAAACGATTTAAAATTTTATTAAAAATCTAAAAAAAATTAAAAATCCGAAAATTCAAAAGTAAATCCAAAAAAATCTAAAAAAATCAAAGTAAAATTTAAAATTCAATAAAAATTTGAAAATTTAAAAATGTAAAATAAACTAAAAAAAACATTTTTAGGTTTCTTAAACTAAAAAAAATAAAATAAAAACATGAAAATTTTAAAATAATTACAAAAATTAAAAAATTGTAAGAATCTGAAATTATTTTTAAAAATTCTAAAATTCTAAAATTCTAAAAAATACAAAAATATAAAAATTACTCCCTTTCTCTTTTTAACTCTCTCTCTCTCTCTTTTTTTTTTTAACTTTTATCTTTTTTGTTTATGTTTCTTCTTGTTGTCTTTTTGGTCTTTGTCTTCGCTTATGTTGGAGGTATATTGATAACAAAAAAGACCAAAAAAATGTTATATTTTATATTATAAGTGAAATAGATAGGGACGATAGAGATGGAAAAAAAATAAAGAAAGGGTAAGAGAGAGACTCTTTATTTTTTAAAAAAATATATTTATTTTTTAAATGATCTTTAAATTTGTTGAGATTTTCATATCTATTTTTAATTCTTAAATTTTATTTTGCCAACTAACCTTGCCGAAAACATAAAGGAAAAATTCAATTTTCATGTTTACACGTTTTGATCATCCGTACTTACACGTTTTTTAAATTATGTCTATTTGGTTTGGTTTTTTTAAAATTAGTCTTATATAATATTTTCTGTCAACAATTTTAATTATTTCCCGCTAATTGTATTAAATATATCATATAACCTATCTCATCGATAAATAAATGTTGGACTAGATGAATGTCATCATTTTTTCTATAATATGAAAATTATTAAAAAATAATTTTAAAATTTTATCAAAAATCACAAAAAATTACAAATTCTAAAAATTCAAAAGTAAGTCCAAAAAAATCCTTAAAAAATAATTAAAAATTATAAAAATGCAAAACAATTAAAAAAATCTCGAAAACTACTCTCTCTCTCTTTCTAACCTCTCTTTCTTTCGTTTTAACTTTTCTTTTTCTTTTTCTTTTTCGTTGGCAATAGATCGATAACAAAATAATTAAAAATATATATATTTTTATATTACAAGTGCAATATATACATAATAAAGATGGAAAAAGAAGAGAGAAAAAGAAAGAGCCAAAGAGGAGAGAGAGAGAGAGAGAGAGAGAAATTTTGGATTCTTTAATTTTTGTATTTTTATAATTTTTCATTTCAAAAAAAAATTTTGATTTTTTTCAATTTTTCATCTTTTGTTTAAATTTTTAAATTTTATTTTGGTGATTGGCAATGCCAAAATTTTTAAAAAACCCATTTTCAATTTGGATTTTTTAAAAAATATTTGAAATTTTTTAAAATTTGGGGAATTTTATTGAAATTTCAAATTTTTTTAAAGATTTTTAGATTTTCTAAGATTTTTAGATCTCTTTGAATTTCCAATTTTTTAATTTTTGGTATTATTTTTTAATTTTTTAATTTTATTCTTTTGAATGTTAAGAAATCTTCAAATATTTTTCCTTTTCTTTTAATTTTTTGAATTTTTGAATTTTTGTAAAGTTTTTTCCTACATTTTTCAAATTTTAGGTTTTTATTGAATTTTAAATTTATTTTGAATTTTTTAATTTTTTATTATTTTAAAATTTTTTGAAAATTTTCAAATTTAAAAAAATATTCACTTCTTGGTAAAATGATAGGATGACATATAAGGCAACATGCATGGACTAATATGAAAAACCATATGACACATTTAATAGATATTCACATAGAAAAAAGTCAAAACTAAATCAAAGTTTAAGTTCAATTTCAAAAAAATAAATTATAACTCAAAATGTGTATAGATATGGAGGATCAAATTTTGATTTTTACCTTTCAAATTTTAATGCATAGTTTTAGTTTTAACTATTTAGCAATCTTTTTTTTTCTTTATATGACCATAAATACACTTTATTTATGCCTCAAATAAAATTATTTATATATCTGATTATAACTACAAATAATTAACCTTTTAAACATTTAATTGTCAATATTTTTCATTTAATTATAATTTTTAATTATCAATATGGTCACTAATCTAAAACAAAAATGATTTATTTTTAATAATCAAATTGATAAATTAGAAGAGATATATATAAATTATGAAATAAAAATAAATTTTTAAAAATTATTTTGATTTTTTAAATATAATACTAAATATTTATGTGATTTTAATTAAACTCTAAATGTTTTGATTCTTAGTATAATTAGTGACAAAAATATGGTCAAATTGTTTATTTATATATTGATTGCATACAAAAATAAATAAAAAATATATTATTTGAAATGTATTTCTCCCAACAAAAAAAAATTCTCTAAATACTCCAAAAATCATATCACAGTTTCAAATCATGTTAAATAATATCTTACACTATTTGGGGTTGTTTTTTGGAAGAAAAAATATGCATAAAATAATTTCTTTACTTTTCATTTATTTTTGTGTACTATCCACGTAAAAATAAATAATTTGATCGTATTTTTTGTCATTATTTGTTGTCAACCAAAAAGAATGATTTTTTAAACATTTAAGACTACACTAAAAACAATTAAAAGATTGAGGACCAAAAATTACTTTTTCCCATAAACTACTAATATTATGTACCTTAATTTAAAACGGTAAACCAAACAAATTCTTCTAACAGAAGGGATATGGCTTGATTTCCTGAATTGTTTCATTAATTATATCTACTTGAGTTAACCAGATGGTTAATGTTATCAATTGTTTTCATAATTAACATTGTTTAAAAGTAGGAGAATTGTATTAATAGTTACCATTGTATAACCGAACGAACTTGATCTCTCCGCACAATTGGAAAAAGTAGGAGAAGTGAAACAAAGACCCACCACTGCCAAAGATGACAGCACAAGGGAGCAGTAAACCGAATGCAATAGAACACAGAAAATAAAAGATAAAGAGAAAGAAAATTAAATACTAAAAAAAGCCAAACTCCTTTCTTTCTTTCTTTCTTTCTTTTGAATAATCATTCAATGTATGTTTATACCAAATCTACTAGCAAAATGAAAAAAAAAAAAGAGCAAAACAAAATAAAATAAATAAAAACAAGGAACTGGCTTGGGGCAGAGAAACATTCCTCGTGGAGAAAAAAAAGTGGACATTGATCATTTTAGTGAAGATGAGAGAACAGATTGAAGAACTATTTATGGCCCAAGGTCACAGCCAGACTTTCTAGACGGATTAAAGAGGAAAGGGTTTAAGGCTTACTCAAGGATTTCTGATTTGTGGAGTGGAATTGGAAATTGGAAATTGGAAAATTGGGATTTGTCTGCAGTTCTGCGTTGCGGAGGACAATGAAAAGAAACGATTTTGTTTTGTTTAGTTTTTTTCTTTTCTTTTGTAATTTTATTAATCTTAGAACCATCAATATGACGTTGTTTCTGCCTGTTTTTCCTTTCTTAAAAAATCAGAAAAATAGGCCAATTCACCGATTTTCTTCTTGTTCGTTGGCTCCTCAGTTTTAAAGTCGTGATTGGACCGAATTATAAATCGATTTTCAATTTATTTAATTGAATAAATTAATTTAATATTATTTTAGCGACATTGCCGTAAATATTACCTTTTTTTTTTTTCATTTTTGGGAACTCACATTTAGACTAAGAGTTAAAGGTACTTGCAACTTTACCAACAAATTACATAATTTGTGGTTATTGTGACTTTGAAACCTATGCTCCTTACCCACCCCCAAGTTCTCAATGTGCCCTGAAAAATCCATATGTGTTGTGCAACAATATCTATTTAATGAAACTTTTCTGTAGCCTTCCAGTAATATGATTCTGTCAATAAACATAAATCCCTAAGTAGTATACGTCTCTTCTTATTTATTTTTAATATTTTATTACTAATATGATTGTTTTATTAAAAATTAAGATATTTTGAAAAAGGGTATGGACGTAGATTTAGAATAAGAAAAAATTTATAGGAATAATTTAAAAAAATATATGAGAATAAACCAAATGGTAGAACAAGTTTCAAAGTAAGTGGGAACCCAAAACAAATTGTAATAATAATTTAAAATTTTAGATAAAAATATATATGTACATATTTGATAAGTGAGTGAGTGGGTAATTGCTCCCACGCTACCCTCTCTCTTTATCATCCACTTTAATCTCTATATTTATTATGTTATTGTCACATGATAAAATTTATTAAATGTTGTATATATTTTAAAATTTACTTATAATATAACATTTTTTAATCTCAAAATATATAAGATTTATTTGTAATATTTTTGTATATAAAATTATTTTCTCATTCAATTTGTTGATCCCATAATCAAATTGATTGGAAAACTTCAGTTAAAATAATAAACAAGTTAAATTTTATATTTATATTAATATTATAAAAAATTAGACAAATTTATTGATTATAAATAAATTTTTTAACAAAAAAATATTTATGTAACATTATTGACTTAATTTTATAATTTTTAATAAATTCTCATAATTTATAAAACTAGTTAGTTTGTATTTTTTATTATTTTAATATATTTATATAAGTTATTTAATTATAATTTAATATATATTATAATTTACTAAATTTATATTAACAATTATTCATATATACTATAAATTTATATAATACAAATACTCATAATTAAGCACAATCAAAGAAAAAAATAATTTTAAATTTATCTTTTTGTTATTTAAATAAAAAATATTTTAAAATTTCCCTTTATTTATTAAAATAATACTCATAATTTTATTTTTTAAATATTTTTTTAAAAAATACTGTTAAATTTATTATTTTATTTTTTAAAAAATACTTATTTTTTATTTAAATAAAATAAAAATAATATATATTTTTTAATAAATATAATAATTTGCATATTATTTAGGTTTAACACTATTATTATTTTCTTTTAGTAATAGTAGATTCAACAAAATATTTGTCCAAAACTCAAACACTTAAAATTTTGAAAAAATAATTTTACAACATTACTTGAATTTCAATCATTTAAACTCAAAATGTTCTTATATTCAAAGTGTGTCCAAATTTAAAGGACTCAAATCTAAATTTAATTTGATTCCAATTATATTTTATGTAATATGTGACCTAAAATAAAACATAACTTAGGTCTTATTTGATTTATTGGTTATTGATGGTTATTATTGTTGATTATCATTATTATAAATAAATAAAATAATTTAATTTAATATTATTTAGTTAGACTAATATGATATTATTTATTATTTTTAATTATTAAAATAAATAATTAAAATTTGTATTTATTATAAAAATATTTAAATAATTAAAAGATTATTATTAAGAGTATTTAGTTCAAATATTATTTATTAATTATTATTCTATTAAAACATAACCTAAAATTATTTTTTTATTTATTACATTTGAAGAGATTTATCAATAAACAATAAATTTTAAAAAAATTAACCAAACACTTAACACCCAACTTCTATAAATCGAATAGCAATAACACTTCCAAAAGAGTAAAAACAAACAACCTTTTAATAACTCAAATAACCTAAAATTTGAGTGATTCAGAGTTAAAATAACTCGAGGAACAAAACCTAACCCAATTTTTTGAAGCAATCCAACAAGCCCATACTGATTGAACCCCAAATGACTCTGCCATCACGATGCCTATTTCCAGACGAAAAAGGGACCGGGTGATGTGACAGTGGGTCTCATATATAAACTTAAAACTTGTTTGGTGCGAGAGAAAAGGACAGGAAAGAAAACGTAGGGAAAGAAAACAGAAATGTTCAATGTCTGGATACTATATAGGAATGAAAAACATGAGAAAGTGCTAAGAAAAATTTCTGTGGCGGCCACCAATTTCCAATCTTACAGTTTTGTGGACAAAATGGATGAATATTGGTGGGGTTTTCAATTCTAACTTTAAAATTACAAGAATGTCCCTCGTCTTATTCTCTGTGTTCCATAATTTGTGTCCTTTTTATTAAAATTGATTCTAAAAAGGATAAAAAGAAAATATATTAAAAAATACCAATAATGTGTTATTATATATAATATTATTTATTTTCTTTAGATAAATCTATTATAAAAATATACCTTCATGATATATTTTTTTAAAAAATTATTTTATAAATATATTGATCATTATAATTATTAATTAAAAATAAATGTGTTGATTGATATTTTTATTTAATTTTTATATAAAAAATTTTAATTTGAATGTTATTAAACTTGAATGAACTTTTTAATACCTAACTTCATTATTAAGAAGTATGAAATCTAACACCTATATAACATTTTGTATTATATACAACTTAGTAATTTTATATTTTATTTTTTAAACTTTTTTGTGTTGAAATTGTTAAAAAATGATAAGAAAAAAAATAATGAGAAAACAATAGATATGCAATATAATTTATGAACATTTATACTTGTTGATTATTTATAAATATGAGTGTTATTTTATAAATAATATATTTTTTATTTTTTATCACATTTATATAAAATATTATGTTTTTCATTTTATTTTTTTCATTCATTTTTAACATATTCGTATAACTAACAAAAAAGTTATTTTCTTAAAATTTTTTTCACAACTTTCTTTCTCACCTCACTCTAAATCCAAACCAAGCATTAAAGTTTTCTATCAAAAATCATATAATATACAAATGGTAAGATAAAATATATAAACAAATATTATGTAGTATTTAACTTAGATGTAAAATCCACTTCTTAATATCGGATTATTATTGTATATTTAATATCAACTGTTCGTACACCATCCTCTTTTTTTTCTTAACCAAAAACTTTACATTTTAAAATAAATAAATAAATAAATAGACCCACCACGACTCGCGGGTCCTTCCCCCGCCCTTTTTCCGTCAATCCAACTTTTTCCACTTCTGAGCACTCCTCGAAGTCAGTCCGGAAAGGTTGGCGTCGTATGGTCCTAGGTGGCTTGCTGGAGACTAATAGTTTTATTGCACGATAAGATCGAAAAAGACCCCTAAAGAACCAAAAATAAAAACCTAAAAACACCTGTGGCATAGTAGTTGTACGTCTTATAAATGGTTAAAATCAACTTGTGACAAAAAAAAAGAGAGAGAATTATTGATTTTTGTTGGATATTTTAAATTGGTTGTTAATGGTCATAATTGTTTTAGGGAGTCCTTTGAAGGGGATTAGATTAACTAAATGGAAACGCCTTGCAGCAAAGTTGGAGCAATTAGGCACTTTTTCTCACGGGCAATGCTAGTGATGGTTTTAAGTTATTATTCTAATAATTTTTCCATCTACTATTACACTTAAAATGTTACGATTAGAAATAACTACAAATGGATCTAGTGAAAGTATTCATTTGCCTCATGACATCTAATTATGCTTCCTTTTTAAGTAAACTAAAGCTAAATTTTTTAGTAACATAAGTATTTATAAATATATTTATCACTGATTATAAAATATTTTTAATTTTTTATAATATTTCGATTATTCGTTAATTTATTATAATTTTGATAAATTGAAAAAAAAAAGTATATTAAATAATAGTCAACTTGGTAGCGAGTAAACGAATTATGAAATTACTAGATACAGTATAGTTATGTTACATACATAGGATTTAATATTATATAGATAATATTTAGTATTATATAATAAAATTATATAAAAATAAAATAAATTTTTATGTAAAATTTATATGATATGAAATATTATTCATATAATTTTAAATGCTATAAATCAAACCATATTCACTTGTATTTCACTGAGAATGCATCCACTGAGTGGAGTCCAGCTAGTTACTTCCTTCGCAGATGGGGATGGTTTTTTGATTCCAACTGCCTATTACACCATCAAGTAATGCATTAGAAGAGCATTCGGGCGGGCACCATGTGCCTTTCTCTACGAGTACTATATTTCAATTCTAAATCCCAATTAAATAGTTTTTTTTTTTTTTAAATTTTTCTGGCACTCCGCTGAGTCGGTATAAATATTAGAAAAAATGACGCTCTCCAACAATATACATCTAGCACAAAGTCAAAAGAGGAGACCAAGGGAGCAAGCCGGCGATGGAGGGCGAGAAATCAGCCAGTGCAGGGAAGCCAATTCGATGCAAAGGTGTGCATAACATGACACTGAGTCGTCAGACTTTTTGCTTTTTCTGATCATAGGTTGTCGGATCAATTTCTTTTCCAATCTTGTCTGATAGATGCACCCAACAAATCTTGCTTTGCAGTGGATGTCTCGTGTTCTTTGTAATAGACTAATAATGTCTGTTGATCTTGTGTCCGCAGCTGCCATTAGTCGGAAACCAGGAGAGCCTCTGGTAATAGAGGACATAACGGTGGCTCCGCCAAATCGCCACGAAGTTCGAATTCGGATTATTTGCTCATCTCTCTGTCAGAGCGATATCACCTTCTGGAAACTGAAGGTCTGTTTCCCGTCTCTCTGTCTTCCCAAGCCCCTCACTCCCCCTGACATGCTTGTGAATGTAAGATCTACATATGCTTAATTACAATCCAATCCATCTTACTTTTTTGAAGGAATTTCCTGCGATCTTTCCCAGAATTCTTGGCCACGAGGCTATCGGGTAAGTTTGTCTTATCCTTGTTCAGTTTTAATATGTTGGAAAAAGTTAGATGTACCAAAAATTTGGAATAGAAGCTAGACGGAGTGAGGCGACGTCATACCACCTCAGCGAAAATAACAAAAATAATAATAACAAAATTTTAATAATAAGAATAATAACAAAATTTTAATCTTGCTGTGCTTCAACTTGCTGCAATTGTAAACACTTCAGCGATAATAATGGAAACCAAGTCAACGGGAGTTGTTAGGCAAAAGCCGCTAAACTCACAGAGTACCCGGGCAGAAACGTCAAATGACTCTTGATCGTTCACTCTTTCTTGCATTTTTACCCCTCATATTTTGAACCTTTGGCATTGTCGCTGGCTCATCGACGAATGGCCGTAAATTCATTTTAATTTCCTTTTAAAAAGCAGGTGCAATAGCTGCAGTTTTACTTGATTGTTGCTATCTTGCATGCAGTGTTGTGGAGAGTGTCGGGGAGGAAGCAGATGAGCTAAAGGAAGGCGATGTCGTCATTCCAACTTTTATGGCGGACTGCAAAGACTGTCCAGATTGCTTATCAAAGAAGAGCAATCTCTGTTCAAAACTGCCCTTCAAGGTCTCTCCTTGGATGCCCAGATATGAGACCAGTAGATTCAGTGACCTTAAGGGGGAGGTTATATACCATTTCCTTTTTGTGTCAAGTTTTTCTGAGTATACAGTGGTGGACATTGCCCACGTCACAAAGATTGATCATTCTGCCCCTCCAAGTAGAGCATGCCTTCTTAGTTGCGGAGTATCAACAGGTAATACTTGTTTAGCCGACTTTTTCAAATCGAGTTTACACAACTAATGCTGTTGCACATCGTAAAGTGCAAATTTTTTATAGAAACTTGCAGTTCACTGGAGTTAATAATGTATGTTTGTGCGTGGCTTTCTGTGTTATTCACCAAAATTTAAGGGGTTGGTGCCGCATGGAGAACTGCTAGTGTGGAGGCAGGATCAACGGTCGCCATATTTGGGCTTGGGTCAATTGGATTAGCGGTAATCTATAAAAAATAAATAAAATAAAATAAAAAACGAAGATTTTCTCACAAGTATAATTTTATTTTTGTATCTTCTCCGATTTACAAGATTTGCTGCCTAGGTGGAGGCTCATGGCTGTCCTTGTTCTGCAGGTTGCAGAGGGAGCCAGGATGCGTGGCGCCACAAGAATCATAGGTATTGACACAAATCCAGACAAGTTTGAAATTGGTGAGTATCTACGAGTATTTTTTGGTTTCCAATTTTCTGGGATTTAGGTATTCTGAGATGCAATGAGTTCAATACCTAGGGTCGATTTGGTATTAGTACATGCTTCATCATCAACAGGACCGCATTGGCAATGCCCATTTGCTTGTTTTTGTTGGTATCTACTTACATGAAGTGCAAATAAGGTGTATCTTATACTAAGCAGTAAGCTTTACTTTGTTTAACATTTACTCTCATTTGTTTTCCACTCAGGAAAAAAGTATGGAGTCACTGATTTTGTCAATGCTGCAGATTGTGGAAATAAAGCTGTGAGCCAGGTTTTGTTCCCAATCCTATTGCGTAATTCTTTCTACTTTTGCCCGTTAACATTGAAGAGGGATGTAATTGACAAGAAAAGTATGTCTTTGCTGGTTGAGTTTGTGCCACATATATATGGCTGCACCAGGTGATATTAGATTAAGCTTTTTGGGGATGAGGCATTAAAATTACTCTACAGAACAGGAGCGTCGAAGTTAAGATGCTGGGTGATTAACTCTAATTTGTTTATTCGTATCAATTAGGCTATCAACGAGATGACCGGTGGAGGGGCAGACTATTGCTTTGAATGTGTTGGTTTGGCATCCTTGGTGCAAGAGGCATATGCTTGCTGCCGAAAGGTTTATCTGTCTCTCTCTCTCAAATCGTCCTTACATTTCTTTGACACTGCTCCTCCTTACATAACCAGAAATTCTCATTATGTGCAAATTCATTCTGTGCAATACAGGGTTGGGGGAAGACAGTCGTATTAGGAGTGGACAAACCGGGGTCGCTGTTGAGCCTTGCATCCTTTGAGGTCCTTCATGGTGGCAAAATTCTCACGGGGTCTTTATTTGGCGGTCTCAAACCTAAAACTGATATTCCGATTCTCTTGAAGCGTTACTTGGACAAGGTAAGATCAGCAAGATTGTTTATCTTCCTCTCATTTGAAATTCTTGCCTGGCATAGATCGAATAAGCAATCTATGCTGTTTGAGTAATTAATTTTAACCCTTGGAGGACTAGCAGGCCACAATATTCTTTATTACATGCGTACGCCTTTGGACCGTGATCAGTCTCGATAATTGGACCAACATCTAAGTGGCTTCACCACAGAGTGGTCTCGTCCTCATTTTCCCCACAACATTTATATGTGCATATACGGATATTTTGTGTGTGTGTGTGTGTGTAGTGTGTACATGTGCATCGACAGATACGTGATGAGATATATGAACAGGTGATGATTTATATTCCATAAGTGAGAATTCCTTTTCTAGTTTATATTGAACTGGGTAGAGCCCTTTATGTTTTGCCACATTGTAGTGCTCAACATCTCATTCATTCAGGAATTGCACTTGGACGAGTTTGTCACGCATGAGTTAGATTTCAAGGACATAAACAAAGCCTTTGATTTGCTGCGAGAAGGAGACTGTCTTCGATGTGTGATCTGGATGGATAAATGAGTTTCTCCCGTGCCATCTTTCTCTCTTCATTGCGAGAGGCTCATTCCAGCGTTTGCCTCACAATTGGTCATATGCACGTTGTGTTTTCTGTTCAAGTCTAAATTCATAAATGTACGAAACCATTTACTGGATCTTCGTGTCATTTTCTATTCGAGCACATTTATCAAATACTGATGCCTCTAGGAGGCCAAAAATGAGCTAGATGCGCTAGTAAAAGTATTCATTGGTAGCATTTTCGGATTCAGTAAATGACCCAAAGTGCCCTCGCCGATCAACTATAGAGCTAGCTTCGTTTCGCACTTCCCATTCAATGGTGGCTAAGCTAGACAAGGTAAAAACTAGAATTATCAGACTTCCACTCGAAATACAAGCAGAAATCGTCATCATCATAAATTGGAATTCACTGTTGTTCTTGAATTGGGACGGCAAAGGTCCCATCCCGATGGGAGTGGGGTTAAAAGAATTCGACAGGCCATCGAGCTGGCGATCCCGATCTCCGAATTTTCTAGCGAGGACGGGAACAGGGATGGTGTTCAAAGTCTATCCCAACCGTGTCTTTGGTTTCATCCGCATTGATCGTGTACTACAACATTCCTTATATAATAGTTGCAAGATTTTTTTTTTTTTTTAAAGAGTAATATAGACAATTACTGTAATCTAAACCTTAAATCCCCAAGTATGCCGCCTGTTAACAAGAAGTAAGCAGTCGAGAAGTCAATCGGTTCACATACCATGTTCGAATGGTGTTGAATAGGTTACTCGAAATTGGAATCAAGAATGAATTGGACCTTGCATAACCTTGATCAGATATCGCCGTTCTTTTGAACTTTTCAATCTTTCGAGGGTCTGCTTAATGTGATTCTTGATGTTCCCAGGGATGGACCAGCTTAACGATGACGCAAGCCGACAGGTGCGCCAAGAGAAAGCTTGTCGTCTTCTTTTGACCAGCCGGACAGCACTTGTCTTAGTGCGTGCGTTTCTCTGTTCGGTTGATTTTGGATGGGTGCGAAGATTAGTTATGTGGATAACACGTGTGGTGATATGATTGAAACTGATTTTTCCCTACGTGTCCAAATATGATTTTATTTGATTAGCCTCTTTCTCGATATTATTAAAGCTGCATAAACTCAGCTATAATCAACACCGCCATCTTTCTTTCTTATCTTTTTGTTCGGATTCGGGGTGAGGCGGAGCGGGAATTTCTAATTCCGACAGAGAAATGGATGATTCTCCAAACCTTATCCCTGACGGAAATCAGAGCCAAGATTGGAGTAGTTTTAATTTCTAACAACCCATCTTCGTTTTGTTTCGTATCATTGTCATTTCTATTCTTGAAATATTTCCACCACTAGAAAAATGTGGCTTCTGTTAATTGGCCATTCTTCGGGCCAGAGCTATACAAATGTGCCACTTGCTCTGTCACCGTTCTTGAATGAGCCACTCTCGGGTGGGATGACACGTTGTTTCACGTCACCCAAGTTTTCACACTCTGGAGGTAATTCTCCATAGGTGCCTGAGTCAGATCTGAGTTGTCCAGATAGAGACTGGCGATCCATCACATTGACCCAAGCAGCTGGTCCAGTCAGGACGCACTTCCCTCACTGATCGAGAACTCACCATTAAATAGCTCCTAGAAGGAATCCAAGAGCCAAAAAATAGTAGTAGGAAAATGTGGGCCTTGGTGTCACTTCTCTTTGGTGTCTCGTTTTGGATTTTGATTACCTCGCGACTGTACATCAAAGCTCCTAATTAGCTTCTTATAATTAGTATTCAGCACACTAATAAAGATTATGACTTGGATGTTCAGCTTCCGTTTCTGTTTTCGCCTGCCGAATGGCACCCAGGGCATATCTCTTGCTGGGTACATCTAGACGGGCTTCTGTGAATTAAGCTATTATCGGGAATACTGATGGTGATGCCATTTATATCGAGATAACCATGAAATTATGACATCAGCGCAGGCTGTCAAATTTTTTTTGGGCAAAATAAAATTACACTCTCCTTTATAACCCTTCGATAAACTCGATTTCTTTTTTCATTTGAAAACGTTTTGTACTTCCTTTGTCTAATTGATACATAAAGCCAAGACATCACCATTTGAATGGCTCCTTAGTTATTGTGAGAATGTGAGCGAATTTGGACTTATGTGCATGGTAAAAAAAAAAAAGAAAAAATCAAAATCATTTAATAATCTTTTTAATAGAATGAAGCCATTAAACATTAAAGTCTCTCATTCAGAATAATCTTTTCTTTTCAATTCCTCGCTTCAATCTCTCCATTCTCAACATTTTTCATGTTTTTTTTCTTCTATTAGGTCAAATAGAGATTTAACATATTAACCAAAAAGAAAAAACATCCAAAAAGTAGATGCAGACGAAAAGAAATTTAAAAGTATACGACTAATTCGACAAGTAAAAATGATATAGGACGACATTGAAAAAAAAAACAAAGAAAAATTATTCAAGGTTTGAGACAACATTTCGAGAATTTATTTTTTTTTTTTCCTTTTTCTGTTTATTCCTTTGGGTCAAACACGGTTTTTGACGCATTCATCAATTTCGTCTTAAAGTGGATTCGAGCAAAATTAAAACAAAAGATGGGAATGAAGTGATAAAAAATAAAGTTAAAGAAAAAGTGTAGGACTATAAGAATTTAATCTACAAATTAGTAACAAAAACAATAACAATAAGAATTTAATCTCAAATTTAGTTTATGGCCCTATTATTGTAAGTCTACACTTTCTTTAAAAAAAAAAAAAATCACGTGAAGTGATAATTTAATTAATAATTTAGTGTATTTTTTTATAGTGATAATTTAAGTAATTTTTTATATGTTTATTTGTTATTATGATTATAAATATAAATTTGCTCTCCAATTTTTTCTTTTTTTTAATCCGTCACTGCAACCATCTGCCCGTGATTTTTTTCCGCCTCTTAAATTATTAGTCATTTAACATTAAGCTAAAATAACGTAGCAGCGCGTCAAACACCCAAACCCACAAGCACATGAAGCGTTATGAGAAAGAAGTCAAGTCCAACCATCACAAAACCAGAATCTTAATTAACCCAAAACTAGAATTAAACAGTTGTCTTGATCACATTTCGTTTATGGTTTTCCTGTTCCCATAGAATCGAAATCGGCAATTCTGAAATCATAATCAAAAACCAAACCGTTATCGTCCTTAATTTCAATTCTAATCAGATTCTAATAAAGACTGCATGCTAAAAATGTTAACACCGTCGACATGACTTTAACAATTGACGCGGAGAAAGCATGCAGTGAAAATAATTGCCCCATTATTTCCTTTATTTATGCTATTTGTCTGAATAATCTTGAAATGTTATTATATAAATAAAAGTGAAATACACTAATATATTTCAATGAAGACATTTATTAATTACTTTATACATCTATAAAATCTGGTTCGCTTCTGGTTGCGTCTGTATCAAACAAATGTGATATGGCCCAACTCAAATCTCTAGTCGACTACGCAATCTGCTAAAACGAGACCAGCAAAACAGTTCGGGGCTTCGAGGGCTTTCTACGAAGCGCGAACGCTTTTTTTTTTTTGTTTTTTTTGTAGAAGAAATGGCCAGGCCATCATAGGAAAAGAAAAAAAAAAAAGGTACAGAACCTAAAATAAAGAAGCACAAGCCTTCAGCCGCGCCCTCACTCCCTTCATTCTTACCCAACGACAAAGGTGTTGGAATCCAGAACACCTTTAAATTCATCTCAGACGTTCAATGACCCCACAACAATCAAATGATTCGGGCCCCAGAGAGACAGTGGTTCAACGATGGATCATTGACTTCCCATTACCTTTCAAGAAAATTGGCTTCGGTTGCTACTGGCAGGCTGTACAAATTCCCTCCAGATCCATATTATTGAAGCATCGGATTACCGTAATCACAATTATTTGGATAGAAAACAAAAACAAGAGCAAAAAACAAAAATTAGAAAAAGAGCAGTAGATGGGGGTAGAACTTCTCTAACAACGTTCATTATATTGTCAATTTAAACACTTTTTTGAGTAATTTTGTGTTCTTTCCTTTCTCACAACTTCGTCCCCAACTTTTAGGAAAAGGAATGCAGTTTAGGTTCATTTCTATTTAATTTACACTCATGTAATTGGATTTTATGTTTATGTCAAGACCAAAATCTGCACGAACAACATTGCGCCGGAAAAAAAATAAATAAATGAAAGAAGCACTGAACAAAACAGAGTACAATAAGCACACTTAAATATTTATGTACCACATCCACATGGGATTACAGAAAATAAACATGGCAGACAAAAGCCCAGCAAATCCAACACGATGAACACAACCGGAAAGGGCACACTACACACAAAATCATTCGTATTTGCTGTCTTTTTTTTTTCTTAATAATTATTATAAGTTGATAAACTTATATCTCAGTGGGAAGCACACTATTCTCCTTTTCCTTCTCCTTTTTCCTCTTCGGTCTTGGGGTGATACCCGGGAAGTTTCTCCTTGATCTTCTCTAAAAATCCCTTCTTCTCCTTGGCCTCTCCCTCATGGGAGTGAGAATATGCAGCCTCCTCGGCGGAAGCACACTCCACTGGAGGCGGAGGCGGATCGGCATGATCTTCGGTCTTCTTGTGCTGTCCTCCTGGCAGTTTCTCTTTAATTTTTTCAAGCAAGCCCTTCTTCTCTTCCGATGGCTCCTCTGCGTGGACTACTTCCACTTCCACTTCCACGTCGTGTTTCACGACAGGAACAGCGGTTTCTTCATCATCATGATGCTTCTTTTCTTCTTCTGATGACGATATCTTCTCCTTGATCTTCTCCTTCAGTCCCTTCTTTTTCTTCTTCTTCTCCTTTCCTTCACCTTCTTCCTCGTCGCTAGACTGCATATACGATCAAGTTTTTCCCATATATTCAGCGTCTATATGTATGTGTGTGTGTGTGTGTGTGTGTGTGTGTGTGTGTAGTATCAATATTTAGATGCGTATAAGACTGAGATCTTAGAAAGACTTACAGAGCTAGAGCTGCTGCCCGATCGATGGAGCTTTTCCAACAGACTCTCCTTTTTCTCTTTCTTCCCCTCCTCCTCTTTGGGCTCAGAAACCTGAACCTTTTCTTCAAACTCGGTGACAATCACCTCCTCATGGAGCTTCCGATCTTCATCTTTGTTCTTCCTCATGAAATCGGACAACCCGCGATCCTTGATCTCAACTCCAGCTTCTTCAACCGCGGTGGGGGCGGGGGTGGTGGTCTCGCACTCATGGCTCTTTGGGTGACCCTCGTCGGCCATACTTAACTGTGATTATCGAACAATTAACAGTAATTTTACTCACAAATCTAAGCGTGATATGAGATCACACTAACAAGAGTGAGAACTGAGAGAAGCTTGTGTAGGTTGCAACTGAAAGTGCTTAGCTTTGTTGTTCTGCTGATGGGTTGGCCGTCAGTGAGTGGGTGCTCGTTTTATAGAGTCATGCAACGCGCATCCAACGCGATTAAGTAAATTAAACTCTAGGTATTTTTATTTTAATTTTTTAAATAATTAAATATTATTTATAAAAAATAAAAATTTTAAATAAAATTGAATTAAAAAATAAATTTATTATATTTATAAAATAAATATAACAAATATTAAACCAAAAAAAAAAAAAATCCTCTGTTGCTACTATCGAAGCTCTGCCTTCCGTAACCGACGTGTGAGCTTAACCAATGAGCAAACAATGCATCGCAGGAGTCAAAAGGCAGAAATTAATAAAAGGAGGAAAGTAGTAAAGTTGAGGGACATGATGTACTAAGGGCCCACTGGAAAGGCCGGTAAAATTTTTGACGCGTGGAAGGGGGCGCGGGACGCTGTCCACTTGTGGGCCCCAACAAAGATGTCGGTCTTGAGTGATTAGACAAGGGAGGACGGTGGAGGGGCCCAGTGAGCTCATCCGAGGAACACGTGGCGTAGCGTCGGCAAGAAGGACCAGAGGTCGGTCTCTAGATTTGCGTTCTGGGTAAAATTTTTAGGCGAGTCGATGTGCGTTCTTTTGAACGTTTTTGTGAAATCTGTGTTGCGTCTATTGCAAAAATTGAAATTTAGCATGTTATGTTGAATTATTATATTTAATTTTAAAAAATAATTTTAAATTAATATAAATATTTTTATTATATAGAAAATATTTTAAATTATATTAATATTTTATATATAATATAATTATTTTTATATTATATAAAAATTTTATGTTAATTTAAGTCCATTATTTTTATACTCATGTAATCAATTACTCCTCCTTTCGTGTCCACTTTATTTTTGTTGAATCCACGAGTAAACTATAGCTAAAGTTTGTTTACTACCGGGTTTGAGAAAGAATTTTAAATTAAAAAAATTAATAAGACAGATAAAATAAACATAAATTTATTGTCACCATCAATTCAGATATTAATTTCTGAAATTGAGATAACATTAGAGGAAATTTTAAAAGTATGTCAGTTACGCTAATACTAACTAAATGAGTTTGTCTTCTATCCACGTCTAATAATTATCTTTTATTATATCTAGCTGTAGAGGAATTTGGGGGGTTTACTGTTGTTTATTTAATCCTGACACCATAAAAGAAGTGAGCTTTCATCTACCGGTCGCTGGCAACTTTGTTCTACTTGCGTAATCTTCAATGCTTCTACATATATTTTGTCTTTGATATCTTCTTCTAACCTTGGTGTCTTTAATATTTGTGAAAGAATATTACTTTGCTATGGTATGATATATCTTTCTTTTGCTTTAATGTATGATCACTGAAATTGATTCATTATGTCTAATATGAGACCGCAATTTTATAAGTTTTTCTCTTGTCCTACCAAGTTACTATACTCTCAATTTCTCTCCATTTCTAATGGCATTATTTTCTTAGTCGTAATTTGCTTTTTATTTGTCTGTGATATCATCTCGTTTATTTTAGCTCAATCCAATCCTTTGTTTTTGTGTTTTTTTTTTCTCGGTTTAATCTTTTCTATCGTACTGTGATTTTTCAACCACTAATGAATGGCAACCGAGGTATATTTTTGTGTTGGATATGCACATGTATTATGATTGCTGTTTAAAAATGAAAGTTGAACATGTTTTCAATTTTTATTCCATAATATAGATTGTCTACCAGGACTCTTTCAAGTCATCAAATTAGAATTGATGGTTAACAATTACATTCTACTTGTGTATAAGATAAAATATATATATATATATATTTTTTAATTTTTTCACAACATTTTTATTAAAATATTTCTATATATTTTAAAAGTAATATAACTACTTCAAACATAATTCCACGCAAAATGCGGATAGGTAATTTAGTCAAGAGATGAGGTACTCGAGGCGAAGGAAAATTAATAGTTATTATAATAATTAAGGATACTCTATACTCTACCGTAGATGAAGTTCTGTAGTTAAACTGTGTGATAGTTGAATTGCCCTTTTCTTTTATTTGTTTTCTTTGGCCCCAGCAGCACTAGTGATTGATGGCAGACGGCAGATAATTGATGGAGAGAACAGACAATTTGATTGTTGAGTAAAACTTGGTAGTTCGCATGACTGCGTGTACGGGCAAGCGTATAACCTGAAATTCACAGTTTTCAGTTCTCGGAAAACAATTTGCAATTTAAGTTGAAAAACTTCCCCGCAATTCAGTGCAACGAACGATACGCAAAAGACGAAAAAATAATAACAAACATTCATTAGGATTTTATTTTTTATATGTTCTGCTTTCCTTCTTTTTCTCCACAACAGCGTTCCGATTACTTTGTAGATATAAGAACCATAACAATGATTCACAGCAGCATGAGAATACATGCAAATCAGGCGTGGTAACCAACCTAAAGATTAATCAAAAAATTAACAACGAATTGCAAAACCCTAATAAAAGTAATCAATCGTGGTTAATTGAAATTCACCAATGTAGCCCAAGAAACCAAGAATCTAAAACTGCTATTCACAAAATTGACTCCAAGTTTAATCAAATATGCTTCAATAGGAAGAGTATCAACTTGTGAAAAGCTAACGAGTCAGCTGCTTATATGTGGGGGATACCAGATAACAGAGCATTTGCTCCTGTGCTCAGCATAAAATCTCTACGGTTTGGATCTTGCCGCTTTTATGTTTGTGACGAGAGACTCTCCTACGCTAGACAAGCCTCTTCTCCCGACTAACTTCACCTGAAATTTCTTATACAACATGTCCATCCTTACTTGATCATCATCTAGCTCGCTAAGTTCAATGGCCTGCCTCCTTGAAATCAAACCATAAAGACATAGAAAACAACAATCCAATTCTTCCTCTCTAAATTTTACCCTCAACAATGCAAGAGACTCAGGATCACTTGACTTGGCATCAAACAAGATAGAGTAGCTCCCAAATGCCAGATCAGGGCTATCATATACTTCCTTCAAATCATCAACTACTTCAGCACCATTACTTAAATTGTCAGTCAAAGTCAATGACCTACTTTTTGCCACTCTCAATATATTAGCAGCCTCTCTCATCCCGCTGAGAAATGCTCCATGCATTGTTGCAGGATATTGTTTGTTAGTTGCCTCTCCTGCAAAGAAAACTCTTCCATCTCCTATACTCTCTGCAAGGATATCATAGTCATCTCCAGATGATCCAACAGCAACATATGAATAAGAACCATATGTGAAGCAATCTTTCCCCCATCTGGTACAGACTGCTTGAACTGGATCTGGAACAACGATCCCTTTGGGATGATAAATACCTCGCAATATGTCCAGGACCCTTCTAACAGACTCAACTGGAGACATCATCTCAAACTTAACAGCAGCATCCCCAGCAACCAGAGCAATTAATAATGGACCCCCAGAAACAGAAGAGTAGCTGTAAAACAAAAAGAACTCACCTCTCATACTTGAATCCTCTGTCAAATGCCCAAATGTATCAATCTCTCCTCCCCAAAAGTTGTAGGGAAACAGCAGTGCCACCTTATTCAGTAACCCATATCCTAATCTCTGTACTGCATCTTTCTTTCTTTGTGGAAGCTCAGGGAAAAATTCAATTGATCCTTTCTTAAGGACACCCAACGGTACTGTGCAAAGGACCATGTCCCCCCAAAACTCCTGCCCACAAGCATATACCATAACCCCATCAACACCATACCTAATACTCTGCACAGTCTTGTCATAGAAAATGGGAAGGTCCTTAGCAAGTTCCCTAACAAAAGTATCATTTCCTCCAGGAATAAAACAATGGTCACCCCCCATCTCATAGGGATCATCTTGATCCCAATATGCCATAGACAAGTTTGACATTAACGAAGCATTTGCGTATTCTAAATTTGCAAGATGCCAATTCAACAGCATTCTCTCCTGCCAATCTTCGGCTACCTTGTGAGCATTCCTAAATGCTTCAAGTGCCGTTCCTAAGTTAACGTCCACAGACTTAACTTCCTCTATCATTGCCTGCCTAAGCTTACAAACTCTATCCAACAACTTATTAAAAGAAGCTTCTACTCGGGAATCAATCTGGGAATCCACTGCCTTCCCATCAGGTAAATACAAAGGGCAAATATCTCTTACCTTATGCAGAGGCAACCCCAATTGTCTGGCAAGTACTCCAAGTGGATTACCATTTATTCCAGTGAGGACACTCCCACCGACATCCGCTGCTGCCAACACTCCTTCACCTCTCATTTGTTTCGTTTTCACGCGACCACCAGGTCTGTCCCGGCCTTCCAAAACCACAACCTTAAAACCCATGGCTATTAACTGCCTCGCGGCGACCAGTCCAGCGAGACCCGCCCCAACAACCACCACATTTCCTCTTTCTGCTCCCTCATGCGCCTTCAATTGCACTTCTGTGATAGCCGGAGAGAGCCCAAAGTTAATGTAGCCATGCTCTACCAGAAAATTGTAGGCAGAGTCCACTAGGTTCTTGTGCTCCGCCCGAATTGACTCCAGGGCGTGATCGCGCGTTAGCCAAACCGACACATTCGACCTCCAACGAGCGAGAATGTGGTTCCTTACAACAATATAGTTAGCTTGTTCGGTGCCGCCAATTGTGGACACCACGTTAGCTTCAATTTCTTCTTCGGTCAGTGAGTCGACGGGAAAACCCACAGAGATTGCGATTAAGGCTTCCACATCGAGCTCTTTGGCGAGGCCTCCTGCTATCCTGTAGCGGCGTAACGATGGGCTGCCATTGATTTCTGTAAAGAACCGCTTTCTACGGCGGCGCCTCTTGGGCGGGGGGGCGGGGTCCGTGGAATTAGGGTTTGCAGGTTGTTCTTCGAGTGTGTCCTCGGGGATTGGGTCAGATGACTCGTCTTGGGAATCCGAAACGGGTGCTTCCACCGTCGTATTAAGGGGTGGGGATTGTGTTTCGGTGGAATTCCGGATGTTGTTTTCAGGTGAGTTTTGCGGATCGTCGGGGTAAGTTTCTGGTTGGGCCGGTGAGAGAGTGAGGTCGGTGTCGGTGTCTGGTGAGGATTCGTCTGTTCCGACGTCGTTGGGGTTGTCGGAGGGCCCCTGCGGAGGGTCTGCGGCTTCCATTAGGGTTTATTGGTCAGCTTCGGCCGCATTTTAGCGTCAATGCACGTTTAAGTTGGGCCCGTGAAATATATTGACCCGACGTCGCTTTAAGTTGCCTTGGCTGGCAAGTTGGAACAACATTTAAAGGCCTGTTAAATAAAATAAAATTGTAATATTAAATTATATTAATAAAAAATGATAAAGATAATGTTCGTATTAAACAGAAAATAAAGACATAATGTTAAGGGTATGGGTAAATTCAAAAATAAAAAAACAATAAGTTCATTAATTAAAATTTATTATTTAACTAAAAATTAGAATAAAAACTTATTATGAGATCACAGCAATGTGATAAAAAAATAAAAGAACTTAAAATTGGTCAACTAAAAATATCTAAAATATAAAATAAAAATTTACAGAAAATATTTTAGACTATAAGGCTATCAATCAATTACTTCTTCTGGTAGTTATTTTTAGACCTAATTATCAGCAATCCCAACAAAAATTTACCAAACACTCATATCACTTTTATAAAAATATACAATATGTCTCAAAATTTAAAATAAACATCCTCTCATAGATATAAAGACCCACCCATTCAACATCATTTCAATTCAGTTTTAGAGATTCATGTATTTTTTATTAATTTTTTCCATCACCATTTGTTTTATAATCAATCCAATTTTAATCGCCACAGTTAATATTTTTATAGTTTCAAAAATTAAAAACGAGTTTTCATGTATTTAACCCAATGTAAAAGGGGAAAAAAAAAAACAACAACTAATCCAAAAGGGGGAAATAGGATTTAGAGTTCATGAAGTTTTAAATAAAATTTACAAAAAAGCTCAATGTGAAATTAAATACTTAATATTATCTCTTTGTTTTGAGGAATACTTGGCAAAAATTTTTGTGTCTAGCACTGTTATTCTGTCCGATTTCTTCATCCTCTTTTCCATTCTTTCTTTTTAAGAAAATTATTTTGACACAATAAATGAAAATTAAAGTTTGTTTTCTTGTTTGTTGTTTTTCCCTTTCCATTCTGTATGTGTAGATTAAGCTTGCCTTTTTTTTTTGAAATTCTAAAAAGAAATAGAATTGTAAATATATTAATTATTATATTTATAAATTAAGTTAAAAATTATTATTATTGAATTTTTTTGTATAAAAATGTACATTTAAATATTATTAAAATTAAATGAATATTCTTTATACTGAATTTTAATATTAATAAATTTAATATTTAATATTTTTTAATTTAAATTTTTATTTATTAATAAATAATAATAATAATAAAACTATTTTAAATGATTGTGAGCTAGGTTTGCTTGTGTGTGCGCGTGTGTGGTACTGTGATGGACGGCATGTTGCGGTGGCTGTTTGTTTATGAATGCCAGAGAAGACAATGGTGAAATGGGCTCCAAACTCCATTAGAGCCCAAACATGGCGCAGTCTCCGTCAAACCCGCTAGGCTTTAGCTGCCTCAATTTTCATTTTAAAGAAAACCCATCTCCTCCTCAAGACCGATAAAGGGTAAAAAAAAAGAGAGAGACCCATCTCTCTCTCTCTCTCTCTCTCCGCAGCTAACAGCGTAAAGGGGGAGGCGGGACCGGTGAGAGAAAATTTTAGAGTGGGAGAGGGTGCACCTTAGCGAATCGAACGTTCATCTTCTTCCTCTTCCTTCTCTTCCTCTTCCTTCACATCACTCCAGTTAGCCTTTTGTGTTCCGTTCTGCGAAACTAATTGTCCTTCCCAAAAGAATAAAAAAAGGAAAGAAAGAGAGACAGAGAGGAATAGAGGAAGAAGAAGAAGAAGACGTTAAGCGAGAGAGACAGCCACGATGATAACGCGATCGAATCTGGCGGAGCAGTTGAGGGAGTACCAGATTCGATCCAAGCACGACTGGGCCTCTGTCTCCTTCTTTTCTTCCACATCCAATCCCTCTTATTCAAGGTACCCCCCCAATCTCCCCCCCACCCTCCAACTCATTTCTCAATTCTGATCCTCTTTCTCATTTGATTTGATTTGATTTGATTTGTGATTTTAGTGATTGATTGGCTGAGGATTTTGGGGCCCCTCGGGCCCAATTGTTGTTGGGGGCAGGTTAGAAATATTTTGTATCTTTAGGATTTCTAAAATTAGTTTGAAGCTTTGGAAGATTGGTCGGTTAATCGGATCACCTTTAGGTCCTTCTTGTTTTGTTTTTTGCTAAGAAATGGTCTCCTTTTCGTGTTTTCGATTCTCGTCTTTTGTTTCTCTGCTTGGCAGTTCCTTTTTCTGCAAACGTTGTATCATTGCGTAAAAGAGCACGTTACTTCTAGGAGAAAGAAACGGGGCTTGAACATTTAAGAATGGATGGGTAGTTTAGATTGCGTAGACGTCTGAACGGGTCAATCACCTGCACTTTCTAACAAAAATGACATTATGTGCTTCGATATATCTGAGAAGATTTCTATCTTGATGCTTCAATAACTCTATCTGAACAAGGGGACTTCAGGAAACAGATTCTCGTGTTCATGAACCTGTGTTCTATTATTGATGTAATTGTGTCCCAGAGGCAATTAAGTCGAATAGCTCAGGCCTGATGTTTCATTGACTCTATAGTCCATTGGAACCAATTGCCGGCTATCAAGACCGTGTTTGAACTTCATATGCAATCTGGTTTGCTAGTTTGAGTTTACTTTTAGGTGTGGATTAGTTGTCAATGGAGGCATTGGTAGCAACTTACTGTCAACACCCATATATTGATGGGGACTCCAGCAGTTTGATTCAAGATAATAAATTCCTACCTCACAGTCACCCAATCACCATCTTTTAGTGCATCACACATATAATTCTTTCTAGATAATTTACTCGTTATGATGCAGATAGATATGTAGTGCAGGGTGATAAGATGGTTCCCATATAATGTACTTATGATGCAGAGAGACCTGTAGTACATGGTGACAAGATACCTTCCGAATAATGTGCTTGTTATTTTCTTCTAAGAATGGTTGAATTGGTTCAGAAAATTCAGTTGCAGTTGTGAAGAAGTTAGAAGCATAGCTAAATCCACACAAAATGCTTGAGGTGTCAACTGACAAAAGATGGATCATGTCAAGCAAATTTGGTAAATATAAGCTAGCCTTCTGGAGATGATAGAATAGAATAGAAATTTGACATGCAGGCTCTTTTGACACATGCTACAGGCTTGTGCATTGATATCTCCGATCATAGATACTCCATTTCATAGCAAAGGAATTTGAACTATAATTTGGGTGTTATGGAGATCAGTTTAAAGATATGGAAACATGAAACAGCATTGAGTCTTTGGGTTGTTCGATGCATTATATTCCTGCACAGAATAGCTGAAGATTGAGTGAACTGACCAGAAGCCACATGCATAGAACCAATGAAAGCCTCACAGGACTCTTATGATGTTAATGACATTTTATGGGCTACTTATTTGAAAGATGCTTCTTGCTGCTGGGAGTTGCTAGGCTTTGTAGCTATGATGAGCTCAACTACTATTTTCTTGGATATTGCTCACACATAACTCATCTGCCATGTCTCCTTGAATAGTTGTTGTTCATGAGTTGATGTATAGTTTTCGTGCTATGATGTCACTACTGATTTGTTTCTACCCATTGCCCCTTTCTGTTCTTGCAGGGTGGATGTTGTGATCTTTGTGATATGGGAACTCCTCAGTCTTGCTTTCCTGGTTTTTTCGGCTGTCTCTTTGTATTTTAGGCACATGCAACTTGCTTTTATCTTAATTTGCATCACAATGCTTCTACTTTTATTCATGAAAATCACAAAGCAGGTAAGATTGGCTAGGAAAAAGAAGCGAAGGATGCTTCTGCCACTATCCATGTAATACTATAGAAAGCAGTGACCATTTTTCGAAGCAACATAAGTCTGCAAGGTCAATTGTCCGCCCTGACCCCCTTTACTTTATTTAAATCTGTTACTGCACGGGAAGCAATTCTTGCAATGAATATGATTGAGTGATCATTTCAACACCCGCTGATCGAAATGATGGCTCCTTCAAGATGGAAAGGTTGAGATTGATTAGGATTGATGTTGTCAGATGTTGCTAATTGGATGTGGACATTAAATGGATTGTTTATTTCGTAGTACTTTTTTCTAGCATGGATAGGGCTGTCCAAACATCGTTCGAATTCACAGCGCATGCAGTCAGATACTTGTTCAATGGTGTTGAAATGCTCGGAAATTGGTTTTTATGTGTGTGGAGTTGCGGGTCCCTAATTGAAGTGAAGAGGTGGTTGTATACTATGCAGCTTCATTGTACGTGTACACATTTTGTGTAGTAATTAAAATCATCTGAAATATCATTACTTTCATTACTTATACGAGGTTTATAGAAAATACCATATTCTAAGCTATACGCCGAGTAAAGCTTAGTTACATCATTCCTTTTCCTTGGTTTACCTGCTTTAATTCTTTTTCCTGGTACGGCATATTCTTCAAAAGAAATTGATTTCCTGAAGACTGGGCATAAAGACGTGTTTCTGAGACCCTCCTTCAAGCATGCCTGAGTTTCCCTTATAGGAACTGGTTGGTGTTACCGTACCTAGCGGTGGATAATGGGGGGGTGATCGATTTTTCTTTGCCATTTTCTCCTGAAAAGAGACATTTTGTATGAAGACCAGAATAATTTCTCAAATTTTGAACGACTCGTAGGATGAAGAGCATCAGAATGGTTATCGGCTTATTGTTGACCATGGCTAGAAGACGTGAATTTTAATTCCCAAAGTAAAGATAGTCCAAATTGCTCTGGTGATCAACAAATCGCAGAGCACCACACCCGTGATTCCAAATATACAATTGAGTAGCGACATCCTCTTATACTTTCGGGGATGCCTTTTTTTATCGGTATCCACATAAAACATAGATATGCCAAGGTTAGCGACAGTGCAGTACCTCCGATCAGCACTGCCAGGCTTGGCCTGCAGATATAAAGTATTCTTTGTAGTGGACCTAGCGGTTATCTACTTTCTCTCGTTTAAATTGACATAATATTTCGGATTATTACAACATCAGCAAACAACCATCAAAGGAAACAAGAGGCGAGCCTCTCTTAGATTCTCCTCAGCTGCTATATATATAAAGCCCAAAGCAATCATAGTTTTGAGGTTGCAAGCTTGATAAGATCCTTTCTTAGGATCTTGCCAGATGGATTCTTGGGTATTGCAGGAATAAACGCAACTTTCCGGATTCTCTTGTATGGGGCCACCTGCATATAAAGCGCCCGCGTTATTGCACCAAGAACGTCATTCTTCTGTGTCAAAGGATCTCATAATCTATAAGAAATTGATGTTTCAGACACACCTGTCTTGCTATGAAATCCATCACTACCTTCTCAGGCAAATCACTTCCAGGCTTTCTTACGACATATGCCATTGGATACTGCCCAGCCTCCTTGTCGGGAAACCTAGAGATACGTTTTACAAAGATACATCATTTGGAAAAGGAACAGCAAGTGAAGAGCAAAATATTACTTCCTTTATTTCCTTTTCCTTTTCGGTTTTTTTTCTTAAATAACAGTAATTTTTTTTTTCCAGAAAGTGCATCTTATGGAATTTCCTTCTTTCCTTAATTTCTTTTTACACGAGAGATTAATCTCAACTTCTAGGGAAACAAAAATTTAATTATAAGAGCAAATGCTACTATTTGAAGTCCTGTATACATGGGGAGGGAGTGCTTACGGTATCACAGCAGCATCAGTGATTTGTGGATGTGAAAGCAACAAGGCCTCTAGTTCTGCCGGAGGGACCTGCCATTTGAAGACCCAACATCAATTTCAATGTGTCACAGTTCTCAGTTGGGCAGCATATATTGACTTGAAAGTATGTAACATTTTGTCAAAAATTGAACCCAAGAGTTAACACATTGGGACACAATTAGATAACTGAGAAACAGATGTTCCTTCCACCTGGTATCCCTTGTATTTAATCAGTTCCTTCAACCTATCAACCACAAAAATGAAGCCATCATCGTCAATGTAGCAAAGGTCTCCAGTCCTTAGCCATCCTTCTGAATTAAGAGTTGATGAAGTTGCTTCTGAGTTACCAAAGTAACCTGAAAATTCAACCCCCAAACCACAAAATAAGTAAGGCTAAGGCATCAGTCCGATCAAGCACATTAACCGGAAGCACCATTTGTCTTTGTTATATACCTAATGAAGAAGCTCTTTAGGACAAGCCTGGATATGGCAAAGTAAATGAAAACTACATCTCGTTCCTATTCCCATACGATAAATTCGCGTCAATCTGCCAGGTTCATCCACTTTACATGCATATACAGAAGTGGTAAGAGGAATTGGGTGCAGGCGACAAGCTGTCAGTATACATTCACTACCCTGATTTTTTGCCATAACACTCTCCTAAAATAAGGAAAGCTATAAGTCTCAACATTTATTCTCTTCTTTGAAGCCCATTATCTACCAAAATTTCTTATTTTCTTGTCACTGGGGGATTCATTAGACAAAGGAAAGGCACGATAACTAATCTAAAGTAAACTAATACGATACGACAATGTAATTGAGGTCCAGCACCACCCACCCCACTTGCATTTTCTTTTACCAAGGAAAAGAATGGACAATAACAACAGTTTGTGCCATTGTCTAACAAGGACAAAGTGATGCCACCGAAGTATGTGACCGACCATGCAAACTTTTATAAAGACATGAAACAATTTTATTTTAATTTTTGCTCTTCCCAACAGAATCGTTTAGCATGACGCGGCTTGTGAAGAGATTACGGCTCGATTGATAATTTGATGTCATTTTCGAAGCTGTTATCCTACCTTGCTTAGGAGTTTGGAATAAAATATCCACCATTCTTTTAGCTTAGATCAGCCAAGACATTAAAGCAATAAAACGACAGCGTACCTTTCATCACCGACGGACCTCTGAGCCAAAGCTCGCCGGTCTGGTTGACGGGCAAAGCATTGCCGGCTTCTGGGTCAACAATCTTCGCTTCCATGCTCGGCGACAGCAGCCCCGCCGTGCCATATCTCCTGCTCTCCTCCAGAGTGTCCGTTGATGCGCCGATCGCCGTCGACTCAGTCAAACCGTAACCCTGAAGAATTCTAGCCATCGGATATTTCGACAAAAACCCGTCTATCACCTCCTTGCTCAGCGGCGCCCCTCCAGACAAAATCCACCTCAGAGAACTCAAGTCGTACTTCGATTTTATGTGATCGGCGCCATTAGTCATGGCCACCAGAATCGGTGGCACGAGTGGAAGGTCCGTGACGCGGTATCTCTCAATCGAGGACAGCATATCCGGCATCTCGAACTTGGGGAGCACTACGATCGTTGATCCTGATGCAAGCAGGCCCGTTGCGAAAGCAGCCAGGCCGTAGATATGAAACATGGGGACGGTGCAGATGAACGTTCGCTCCCCATCAAGGTCATCGGCATCGTCGTAGCGTTCGACAATTGTTTGTACCATGGCGATCAGGTTCCGGTGGGAGGAAATCACGCCCTTACTTGCTCCAGTTGTGCCTGAGGAGTAAAGCAGAGTGGCCGTGTCATTCTGGTTGACTCGGTCTTTGACTCGGCTCTCACTCGGCTGCTTCTTCATCATCTCGCTCAACGTCGTCATAATTTTGGCTCCGGCGTTGTTCGGAACTTCACCGTCTAGGAGGATAACAGGCAGATTCGAGTTTGAAGCCACGAGTTTGGGGACGAGTTGTAGTGTGGTAAAGGCCAGCGAGGGCATTGAATCGGCTATTTGTTTTGCGATTTCTCGAGGAGTGTTCAGAGGATTGGTGGTGGTGATTATGGCGCCGAGGGACATGACGGAGAGGCAAACAATGGGGAAGAAGATGGAGTTTGGGGAGAGGAGAAGGACGACGCTGCCCTTCCGTACTCCCATGTCGGAGAGACACGTGGCGACGGAGTCCACGGCTTTCCACAGGTCGGCGAAGGTGATCCGGTGGCCAGTGGCGGCGTCGATGAAGGCAGTCTTCCCACGGTGGGCCTGGGACGAGATAAAGGTGGTCACGTCCACGAAGTCATTTTGAGGGAGAGGAACGGGCTTACGCTTACTGTAAAAAATGGAGTTGGACTTGCAAAATCCACTTCTTGGGTCGATCGTGGAGCCGCCGATGCCGCCTGCCATCGAAATTTTCCGACGCTGGTGCTGCCCCCCGTCTGTCCCTGGACTGTGACTCTGATTTGTGCAGCTTCCTACCCTTCCTGTCGGAACCAATAAATCTAAAAAGATTGTAAGTGGTATGTGGACCCAACTGTGCCTACAGGTGTCAAATGTCCCAGTCGCCTTTGTTGACTTTCCAGCGGACGGACGGCTTATTTTATTTTCATTTCCTATCTTAAAGTATTTAATATTCGAAAAAATGTAGGTGTAATAAACTTAAGTGGGTATAATTATTTTTTATATTATAATTATTAAATTTAATTTTTTAAAATTATTAAATATTATTTAATGATTAGTATTAATTTAATTGTACATACTTCACATTTTTTTTCATTTTTTTATTTCAACTTTTTATTACCTAATCAAATAATTGAGTTAAAATTTTAAATTTATTATTTTTTTCATGATATTATAGAAATAAATATTATATACTAAAAATAATGTATTTAAATATATAATATTATTTAATTCAAAAATTTTAAATAATTATTTTTTATATATATTAATAAGATAAAATAAAAAGAATTAAAATAGTCAAATAATATATATATATATTATCAATTTAAACCATATATTAATGTAATAATTAGAATGTAGTAAATTAATTAGTTAGCGTATTTATTGTGAATTAAATCTTAAACTGATAATTGAATATTGATTCAAAAAATAGATAAATGAAATTAAATTTAAAATATTATTTCATGTAATCAATACATTATAACATTAATTTTGAAACAAATCTATAACAATTGATCGTATTTATTATATTTTGTAAGTCATATTATTTTAACTAAAAATAAATTTGATCTGATTTGGTTTAATTGAATATTGATCTTATTTAATTTTTGTCAGTTATAATTATTTTATTTTTATCAACTGAAATTTCCCTATTAATTACTTAAATTTTTATTAATTATAATTTTTTTACTAATTATTTATTAATTAAAATTAATTTTTTTTAAAAAAATTATAATTATATCTCATATTAAAAATATTGCATTGTATAATCAATATATAGTCAAAATATGTACAAAATTTTATTAATAAAATTAAAATATTTATTAATAATTGTCATTCATTTTTATTTTATTAGTTATTGTTGTACATAAGTATGCCAAAAGGTAAGAAATTGGGGAAAAGAAAAGAATTCGAGAGCAAGAAAGGAAGGGCGGTGAGAAACGTGCACGAAAGTGCTGCCATGCATCTCATCACATACTTCCCTTGCTGTCTACTGTCCTGGGTTCTTAAGAAATATAGGCATGGGATTATGAACATAGTTGTGACAGTAGCAGTACTATATGTTCTTTTTGTGTTCTTCGCTCAAGTTTTGAAGAGTTAGAAAAGGGAACTATTCATGCATGCCTTTAAAGGAGGACTGATTTCCTTATGGGATGCAAGAAGCACATGACAGTGGCAAGACATTGGAAATTGTATATAAAATAAAGCAGAACTTGGATATATCATGTTCTTTGGTTCCCAACATTCTGCCCTAATTAATACTTAGTGAACCAGGAGCTGATGACTTTTGCATGCCAATTGCGAAGTCAAAGGCCAGTTAGCTTGTTGGACTTCATTTATGCTTATCGTAGCTCTATTGTAGCTCTATTGTAGCTTGTTTGTCGTTGCCGTCATCTTCTTAAGCTTTTATTTCAAGAACTTTGATTTGCCAATTGACAATTTAAATTGAAGGGTTGACATACTCCGATTCTCCTGACAGCAGGTATCCCATTGAGGACCAGGAAGAATAGAATGAATATTACCGTTGGTGGGATGACAGGACGGATGCTTACTTGGAGCAGATTTTTTCGTTTCTTTCAATTCAATAAAGAGGTGGTGAAAAAGGGACTATCAAGGGAATAGAATGATGAACACTGAACTCCATGTTAATGTCTTAGTTCGTGAGCATGGATTGAATCGTTGTTAATTTGTTTGTCTTTGTCCATCTGCACGTTCTATGGAAAACTATTGTGAATCGAAAGCTGGATAAAGCCTGGTTCATTTGTTATGGCTGTCAATACATGTAAATGAATGCACTTTGGATGGAATCTTGCGGGCATTGTGCGTTACCCCCACCCCCCATGTAGGTGTAGGGGGCCGTTGTTTAGTACAATGAAAAATTATGGTCACGGTAAAATTTTGTGTAAGTCAATTGAAAATTTTTGATATTAATTATTAAGTATTGATATAATGGAATTAACTTATTTAATAAATTATTAATAATAATACGATGAAGATGATTTGATATTGATTTTATTTTTATTAGTAAATTACTACTTGTCACTCTTACTTTACTTTGTCTTTCTTTAGCATAATCATAAAGTATTTTTTTTATTTATTAAAAAACTAGTTAAATTATAAATTATATAATAAAAATAATTTTATTATTATTATAAACCTCTTATTTAAAAGAAGAGAAAGTTTGACCTAATCATACATCAAGAGCTAATCTGGATTAGTGAGAGTGTCATGTTAATGTTGGAAGTTAATTTGGTAAATTAGCTTAAACATATCATCAATTACGTTATTTACACTTCAGCATTTAACGTCAATTCTAAAGAAATTAAATTTAGCGACCCATTTTTAAGCATTTTTGTAGTGAAATTGACTCTATTTGGACAGGATTATAGTCAGTGATATGTTTCTGCCGAATAAGAGAGTAAACAGTGAACTTATTCTAATAATTAGCATGAAATTTATTAGAAGGAATGATGGGCAGCGAAGGTAACGACATGGTCCAAGGCACCTAACATAAGCCTCTCAGAAACACGTTCTAAAAGCTCCTACAACAAAGACCTGGACAGAAAAGGAGACAAGACAATTCTCTTTCGCTTTCGCTAGTTCACTTCTTATGAAGAGAAACATGAATTACCAACCGGGTGGCTAAGAGAAGTACATGATGGTTCTCTCTCTCTCTCTCTCTCTCTCTCTCTCTCTCTCTCTCTCTCTCTCTCTTTACCGTACACAGAAATGGGGACATAAGAAGTAACTTCATTTATCTGGCAAATGAATTTAGGAGAGTCGTCGCTTGCGTTTCGATTAATCAATTCAGGGGCATTTCGATTGTTGACATAAGTTTGATTAATCGGTGCATAATACATCTGTCCCGCAAAATGCCTGAAAGATGTGAGATAACCAGCTGACATGTCTTTATTTAGTTTGAACTGATCAAAGATGATAGGTTTAAACCATCCGCCGCTGTTTATTCACCATTTTTTATGCTGTTTTTCTTACTCACACTTTCATGTGCAAACCAACTTTTTGGAAGACCGCTTGTACGTATAATTGACAACCAAATTACTTCCCCAAATGGCCTATTTGGATATTGATGTTTATTAATCTACATTTATGTATATATGTAGATAAAATTTTTAAAATGTTATAAATATAAAAAAATAGAAATAGATAATTATATAAATCAAATAATCTAATGTAAATATAAAATAGTTAAATACATATAATAAATACAAAATTATATAAATGAAATGTTATAAATATATATATATATATATATATATATATAAAATAAAAATGTAGTAATGTGTATGTGTGTTGTGTATATAAATAAAGTAAAGACTAACAAAAAAAAATAAACATGTAAATTTGTTTTAGCTTTCCCTTAAAAAAAAAAGGTCGAAAGGAAAAACTAATTTCTTTTAGTCAAATTGAGTCGTACAAATTCAAATTATTTGTGTTTAATTATTTTAAAATCACATTATATTAGAATCAAATTTATATTTAAATTTTTGAGATGGATTCCAATTGGGTTTAATTTTAACATTTCTATCACTAAATTAGGTACGTACAATAACTTTATTCTGGACAATTAACAAAATTACAACAGTTTTACTTATCGCACTTTACTGCATCGCCAAACAAATCCTAGGTTCGTTTGGAAATGTAGTAAGACATGGGAAGGAGGGAAGATGGACAGTGGGCCTTGTTTGGACCATCTCGATATTTTGGGCTGCTATTTTCTCTCGGTTCATACCAATTACCATGACTCAAAGGGGATGCTTTACTGGACCTTTTCTTTGTATTTTGACATTTTGAGGCTGCAAACTCCCAGAACTATATTAACAAAAAATAAAATAAAATAAAATCCCAGAACTATAAACAGCCAAATTATTGCATAAAAATCAAGCAGAAAATACAAACGAGTGGATGTTGAATTGAGCACGTAGCTGCAACCTGGGCAACAACAACTTTATGGCTTGCGTTTAATCAAAAAAAAAAAAAAAAAAACAAAAAACCAAACAGACAAACTCGTAGACCACCAAGCAAGTGTAAAAATGAATCTTTTCTGCTGGCAGATTAACAAGCTATAAAAAAGATCGAGCAGAGAAAACATACCGAGATAGTATCGTAGGTTAGAGGAGATTGTCCAGAATAAATAATAACAGCACTGTGTTGCTGTGTCGACGCCAGCCAGCGATCCAACATAGCACCCTTAGAACGATTGGAGGGATATCAAAGGAAAGCAAATTGTTGGGGAAAGAGAGGGAATCCATAAGCATCAACGGCCATGGCCTCCGCCACAAATCCTTTGCTCTCTTCCAACATGCTTGGCGCTAACCGCCTACTTTCTCCGCCGACGCCCAAAACCACCACATGGGCAATCAGAAAGACCCAGATTACTAAATCCTTGTACAACGAGAAGCAACCCTTTAAAGATTATGGTTTGAATTCTCTGCCATCAAATTCAAAGGCCACCTTGGCAGCTTTGCTCCTCTCTTCTTCAATCATCCCTCAGGCTTTAGCCTTGGACAACGCCACCCCACCAGCGCCGCCCGTCATGGAAGCGCAGCAGCCCACCAAGCCCAATCCCTCGAACACCTCTCCCTTCTCTCAAAACCTTCTCCTCACGGCCCCGAAACCACAGTCCCAGTCCTCCACCTCTGAGCTCCCCGAAGGTAGCCAATGGCGTTACAGCGAGTTCCTCAACGCAGTCAAGAAGGGCAAAGTCGAGAGAGTTCGATTCAGCAAGGACGGTTCTGCCCTCCAGCTCAGCGCCGTCGACGGCCGCCGCGCCACGGTCATTGTCCCCAATGACCCCGACCTTATCGACATTCTTGCCATGAACGGCGTGGATATCTCCGTCTCGGAGGGCGATTCCGGCAATGGGCTATTCAATTTTATCGGCAATTTGTTGTTCCCATTCCTTGCTTTCGCCGGATTGTTCTTCCTCTTCCGCCGGGCACAAGGTGGGCCTGGAGGACCTGGCGGGTTGGGCGGACCCATGGATTTTGGAAGATCCAAATCCAAGTTCCAAGAAGTGCCGGAAACAGGGGTCACATTTGCCGATGTGGCGGGAGCAGATCAAGCAAAACTGGAACTTCAAGAGGTTGTTGATTTCTTGAAGAACCCAGATAAGTACACGGCCTTAGGCGCCAAAATTCCCAAAGGTTGTTTGTTAGTTGGGCCACCGGGAACCGGGAAGACTCTGCTGGCCCGGGCAGTTGCCGGAGAAGCAGGAGTGCCGTTTTTCTCTTGCGCGGCATCAGAATTTGTGGAGCTTTTTGTTGGAGTCGGGGCATCTAGAGTGAGGGATTTGTTTGAGAAAGCGAAATCTAAGGCGCCGTGCATTGTGTTTATTGATGAGATTGATGCAGTGGGGAGGCAGAGAGGGGCTGGGCTTGGAGGTGGGAATGATGAGAGAGAGCAGACTATTAATCAGTTGTTGACCGAAATGGATGGGTTTTCGGGTAATTCTGGGGTTATAGTGTTGGCTGCCACCAATAGACCCGATGTTCTTGATTCAGCTTTGTTGCGGCCTGGCAGGTTCGATAGGCAGGTCACCGTGGACAGGCCCGATGTTGCTGGTAGAGTCAGGATTCTTCAGGTTAGTTCGCTCCATTCACGGCATTTTGTTCTTTTTTCCTAGCATAATTTGCAGGCTTTCTCGTAATTCAGTATCAACAATTTGAATTATCTGACACGATAAGGAACCTGGGCTGTGATTTTATTGTATATCTGGGCTTGCATATATGGACATTTGCGAATGTATTTATGTACCGTTTGTGATTGTACTCATGGACTTGCAGACATCTTGTAGTACCCCTAATGCCCTATTTTTCAATTCAAGATTGTCTGCTGGTATATATTGCACTAGCTTTTGCTAGCCAGTGATGATCGTTTCAAAGGAACATCTATGAGCAGAAGGTTCATCTGGTTAATTGCTTGGCCTGACTATTCCTTTTTCCTCTTTTGTATGTATGTTTCTGCTGAAAGCTGAGTCTATTTTCCCTAGTTCATACACTCAACTTTTAGCTTGCTTTCTAATTCACTTTTGTTTAACCTCTGCTTGCTCAAATTTACATTTATAATGACAGGTGCACTCTAGAGGAAAGGCACTTGCAAAGGATGTGGACTTTGAAAAGATTGCTCGGAGGACCCCAGGATTTACTGGCGCTGATCTGCAGAACCTGATGAATGAAGCAGCCATTCTTGCAGCAAGGCGTGACCTGAAGGAAATAAGCAAAGATGAGATATCAGATGCTTTGGAGAGGATCATTGCTGGACCAGAGAAGAAAAATGCTGTTGTCTCTGATGAGAAGAAAAAATTAGTTGCTTATCATGGTATATGATTTGTGCTAACTGCTAACTTTGCTCAAGTACATCAAGGTTTTATTTGGGCACACTAACTACATTTCACTCCAATTTGCAGAGGCTGGGCATGCTTTAGTTGGTGCACTCATGCCTGAATACGATCCTGTGGCGAAGATATCCATCATTCCTCGTGGCCAAGCAGGTGGTCTTACATTTTTTGCTCCGAGTGAGGAGAGGCTAGAGTCTGGCCTTTACAGCAGAAGCTACCTGGAAAATCAGATGGCAGTTGCTCTTGGCGGAAGGTCAGTTACTGAAGCTCATCTCTTGGCCAATCCTTTTGGAAAACCTTAATGAGGAATAATCGGTGTCATTCTTTATCAAACCCCCCTTTTGGGTCTGCTTGGCCTCTGATTTCATGGGTGCTTGAATTTAGGCACATGGTACATGGCAGGAAGTGCAAGTTCTATGCCCAGCCCTGGTATCTCTGGTACATCATTTATACGGAAATTTATCTTTCTCATTGGTAATGCAGGGTTGCTGAGGAGGTTATTTTTGGAGAAGAAAATGTGACTACTGGAGCATCAAATGACTTCATGCAAGTATCGCGTGTTGCAAGGCAGATGGTTGAGAGATTTGGGTTCAGCAAAAAGATAGGACAAGTTGCTATTGGTGGACCTGGTGGAAATCCATTCTTGGGTCAACAGGTATGATTGGGATTGGGTACAAAACATCAATGTGAATGGTTTTAAAATATTACTAGCTTCTTGTTCTCATGTTTGCCGTCTCCAGTTCACTACAGAAGCAACTTTATGGTGAAGACCTGACTTGTATTGGTTCAATTTGCAGATGTCATCCCAGAAAGACTACTCTATGGCAACTGCAGATGTGGTGGATGCAGAAGTGAGGGAGCTGGTTGAGAAGGCATACACAAGGGCCAAGCAGATCATCACAAATCACATTGACATCCTCCACAAGCTTGCTCAGCTCCTCGTAGAGAAAGAAACCGTTGATGGAGAAGAGTTTATGAGCCTTTTTATTGACGGAAAAGCTGAGTTGTATGTTGCTTGATCACACTTCTAGGCATTAAACCCATGCTGTATCGTAAGTTTTTGCAAACACTTACACAAGAAAGCAGGTAAAGTATTTAATGGCTTCAGAGTTTGTAGGGCTTCCAAAATTGCTTGTAGACGAGATCCTACCACGACATTTTTCTAAAGCTGAGGGATCAACATTTCATCATTTGCTCTCAGGGAAATTATTTGAAAAAAAAAAAAATGTACACGTGTGTAAGACATATGTTGGCTCAGATTGCACAACACAGTCATCTATTCCATTTGTTTCTGAAGATAGATCCCCTGGTTGAAATCATAGCTTCGGTAACTTGCTTTCAAAACTTTTCCAGAAACTGAGATGTTGATGCTGCAAATCTGAATATACAGAAACCATCTGGTGGGAAAATGATTTTGGTCAAGACATGCCAATGTTCCAACGTTCATTATGCTTGTTTGCATGCACATTCATATATGGATACTGGCACTGCATGGGGAACCGTGTTCATTTACTCCCATTTAAGATGATTGAACTAATTATTTTACACAGTGATCTGTGATCAGAAAGGGTTAATAATAGGCACAGGTGGTTCACCAGAGAATTTAAGAGGCGAGATTGTTAAGAGATACCCACTAATGCTGAAAAATATAAATATGAGATGTATGGAATTGAAAAATTAAGAATAATGTCTTAACATGTGTGTGTATGGTATAAAAATATTTTATGTGAAAAATTAAAATTGATCAATTAATAATGATTCGGTAGATTAGTTATTATGTAATAAGAATTGCTAAAGATATATCTGGCTAAATAACTCTTGAGAAAATATCCTCTATTCACTTAAGTGAAAAAGGAATCATAGTAACTAATATAAATATTAACTTAATTTAGTTGACCAAATCACCTTAAATCACTTTAAAAAATAAAATTAATTTAGTAAATTGAATTTGAATAAATAAGAGGTTAACATGATTTTCTTTTAATTAAAATAATTTAGTTGATCAATTATTTTATGAAAAAGAAAATGAAATTAACTTAGTAAATTAATGTTAAACGATGTGAAGTTAATATGGATGTAGTCAACTAATCATTTTAAATCACTTAAAAATTAAAGTTTACTTAGAAAATTGACTTTTAATTTCTATCTAAAAAATAAATTTCAATTATAAATATAAATTAAATAAAATTGTTCAGTCAACTAATTTTTGAACATATTTTTTTTTATAAAAGAAATATAATTAATACATATTTTTATTATAATAATTATAATAAATATTTTAATTTAAAATTTATTAAATATCATCTTAGATACACTTATAATATATTATTTTAAATTTATTAATAAAATACTAATTATAATATAAAAATAATATAATAAAAATATATAAAATAATGTTAAATTTATTAAAATATTTAAATTACACACACACACATACAGTTGACTCAATCTTTATAAGTTCATATATGATATAATTAATAATTTAAATTAAATCAAAAAAAAATTTCTTTTTAAAAAAATGTATTTTTTTAAAATTTATTAAATTATAAATTATTTGACGAAGAATAGATGCATTTGCTTTTCTCTTGCTCTTGCCCAAAAACTGATTTCCCGATGGGCGAGCGAGCCCATGGGGAATTTCTACGGCACTTTGGGCCGATGTTAGCTCCCACTGTGGGAAAAGATATCGCAGCTGTGGCTCTGTGGATTGGGATCCAAATGATTTGGGCTTCGTGTCTCCCCCAACACCTGCAAACTTGTGAAAGCAGCGCGATCGCATGCTAGAAGTGGACAGCAACATTGACGGTGGAGCGGAGAAACACTTTGCAGGAAGAAAATGACGAGTAGAAACAAAATTATCAGCGAGAATAAAAGCTAGGCTTCAGAGGTAGTAGAGATTAAGAGATTGAGGTGAAGAAGGCTCAAGAAGAAGCAGCAGCTTCGGTTGGATTCTGGTGTTAGGCGGTGCCGGAAAAACATTATGATGCAGGGCGGATCGTCGGGCATAGGCTATGGTCTCAAGTTTCAGGTCAGCTCGCAATTCCCTTGTTCACTATTATTTTACGAAATTCTCAGATGATGTAAACTATTATTATTATGATTATGATGTCTCTGATTACGGATTCAAGAAATGAAAAGAAAACAATGAATTCGAGGTGATAATGTGCAGGCGAGGTGCATATCAGACGTGAAAGCCGACACGGATCACACCAGCTTCATCACAGGCACTCTCAGTCTCAGGGAGGAAAATGAGGTACAAAAAAATTGCAAAAAAAAAAAAGAAAGAAATGATTCTGTCTGGACATTTAAATCTTATTTTTGACCGGCAACGATGTGATGAATGGAAGAAGCTGAAGGATTCGAAATGTAAACGCACGTTCGCAGGTGCATCTGATTCGGCTATCAGCGAGTGGAACCGAACTGATATGCGAGGGTTTGTTTTCGCATCCTAATGAGATCTGGGATCTTGCTTCCTGTCCGTTCGATCAGCGCATCTTTTCCACTGTCTTCTCCACTGGTAACCCGCCTACCCCTCCTTGAACGTCTCAGCTCGAAATGCCGCCCTTATTTTTTTGTTTTATTTAATTTATTTGCTGTTGATTATCTATCAATGTATCGGGCTCCATCCCGATCTGTGTGAAAATCCTGTTAAAGATGCTTGTTCTATTGCTTCCTGCATTGTATTGAAAATTAATTTATGGTTATTGGCAGTTGTTGGTAGTTCCATGATATTGTCTATGTGGGCACTGATCGATTTTGTGTTGCTATTAAAGGTGAATCACATGGAGCTGCAGTGTGGCAGATTCCCGAGCTATACGGGCAGTTAAATTCCCCTCAGCTGGAAAGAATTGCTTCCCTTGATGGACATGTTGGTAAGATTAATTGGTGAGTTCATTTCTCCAGATGATCCGCCGCTTGTTGCTTGAATTGACCAAATGCTAACAAGAAAAAAAAATACTTAAAAACAAAGTGGGAAATTGTATCGGTGAGAAGTAGCATAACTCTCTTTGAGGTTTTGGGGTCCTCTATTTGACATTTGAGAGAGGGATTTGGTTCTTGATTTTTTCTAGTTACAAATACAGTCTGAACTCATGTGACAGCATTTTTTTCACCAGTGTTATTTTTTGAAATTTCCTGTAATACCACTTAGGATCATATCATATATATTTGGTACTCTGTGCCTTAAGTTCTGAAGTTCAATCCTTGCATGTATTCCTTACGGCTGACTACTTAGGTATTCTCAACAGCATCTTATGGTGGCCATCTGGAAGAAATGATAAGTTAATTAGCATTGATGAGGCGAATCTTCTGGTGTGGAGTTTAGATTGTGCAAGAAAAGCAGCCCAGGTACAATAAATAAGTAATGGAATAGCTGGCTTACTGATCTTTCCGAGATCTGTACAATAAATAAATTGTTGCATTTGATGCCGATAGAATTATTCTGCCTGATCATTTCTATGCTAGTGCTGGAGAAACTTCAGTCTCTTGAAGATGCTATTACATTGAATTCTGCACCATACTCAATCAAGTCTTCATGCAAAATCTAGGTACAATCTAAGGAGTCAGCTGGAATGTTACATTACTTATCTGGTGGAGCCTGGGACCCACATGATGTGAATTCTGTTGCAGCAACTTGTGAATCCTCTGTCCAGTTTTGGGATCTTCGAACAATGAAGTATACTTGCTCATCACCTCTCTCTCTCTCTCTCTCACACACACACACACACACATATCTTAGCCAATTAAAAGGATGTCCCAATGCACAAAGCTCCCATATTTCTACAACCTTTAGGTCTGGGGAAGTACAGCCTTAGTCCTATTTTTACAGAAGGTTATTTCTACAACTTGAACCCATGACCTTTAGGTCAAAATGAAGTAACTTATACCACGACTTGCCTGTCATATCTTAACCATTCATTGCAACAAATGTAGAAAGTAGAATACAGGTGAGCCTCCATTAGATGCTATAAACTAAATGGATGCCAGAATTTCTGTCCTGTTTATTATCCCTAACCAGCCCCTTTGTTTAGTTGTTGCTGTCAACCATTTTACTTAGAGAATCCTTGTACTGTTTCCAACTTATCATATTTTGTTCCACTCAAGTATCTAAGTGGTGTTTCTCGTTACTGCTATATCTGCACCCAAATCAGATCTGAGTGTGGCCAATAACACATATTGGAAGAGGTTTGTGTCTAACAACATGGCACATGTACCTACAGGAAGACAAATTCAATAGAGTGTGCCCACGTCCGCGACATCAATTATGACACAAAGAAGAGGCACATACTTGTAAGGGTGTATTTTTGTTTGTCAAGTGTGCACTGCTGCATTGTTCTTATGTCACTTTTCCTGCATTGATTCTCTGCATTTCTACCATGGATAATTCTAGTAAAACTTACGGGTTTGGTTTTTTCCAGATAACTCCACGTTTTGTTCGTTGGCAATCTCTATTGCTGTTAATACCTCTTTAGCTCTAATTAACCAACCATTTTAGGTTACTGCAGACGATGAATCTGGAATAGACGTTTGGGATACTAGGATGCTGAAGGTTCCCCTCATACAGCTTCCCGGGCATACACACTGGTAGTGTATTTCTTCTCCATTGCAGTCCCAATATATTTGAGTCATGGCCATTCTTGATAGTTCTTTTTCACTATCACATCTTCTTATTTACCTAAGTTCAATATTCTTTCTCTCCCTGATGCATGATAATTGCTTGTATTTATGCACTCATAGTTCTCTCCTTGGACAAATTCTGGCAGGACATGGGCAGTAAGATGCAACCCTGAGTATGATGGTCTGATTTTGGTAGCTCTCTCTCTCTCTCTCTCTCTCTCTCTCTTTCACACACACACACACGAGCTGTGGCAGACACGACTACAAGAATTTGTTTGCTGTTATCCAGATGAAGGATATGCATCATGCTTCTATGAACTCTGCTCTTTGAAATAGTTCATACCTCTATGTGAAGAAATTTGCTTTTTTATGGCGAGGAAAGATTCATGTAACCAATCCCAATTGAATCTGGGATTAAGGATTCGTTGTTGTTGTTGTTGTTTGAGATCTTTTGCATTTAAATTCTGTATAGATTGAATGATTTGAATCTGTTTTCTCTAAAGAATGTCCTTTCATCTGGAGGACCACATTTGTGGGCTGGAAGGAATAAAAAAAATGCATATAAATCATCTATATTCTGTCTACACTGGAAGGTAAGAAGTAAAATATAGATTCTTATTTTTGGTCTTGATTTAGGTTAGTCAACCAGTCTTCTAGGTCTGCATTAATTATGTGGATGGTTGTCAATTTCAATGAAACTAATTATTCTTTTTCTTCTAGCTATGCAATTATTTGTACTTTTCTGACCAGACATAAGTTAATGCAGAGTTGTGGTACAGACTCAACCGTTAACCTGTGGTTTGCTCCCACATCAGCTGGCGATGAGTTACCATCTGAAAGGTCATATCTTGCATTTGCAGCATTGGCCCCATTGTCATGTCTGTCTTCTTTTTTAGTCTATTTGGCCAAGTTTCATCTATATATATTCTCTTGGCAGCCTGGTTGAGTCACCAACACAGCGAGTCAATCCATTACTTGATACTTATGGTGACTTTGAGGACAGTGTTTATGGTAACTAGTGTAGCTCCCTGGTATATCTTTTAATCTGTGTGAATTTTGAACTTGATCTGAGAAGTTTTATGCCATGTCATAGGTCTTGCGTGGAGTTCTCGTGAACCGTGGATTTTTGCATCTTTATCATATGATGGCAGGGTAAGGCCACAAATATGAAGATGGACAAACAGTTGAAAGGGCTGAAATTAATTCCTTCCGAGAGTGGAACAAGAATCTTTTCGTTAGAAAAAGGAATGAAAATTGTCGACACTAACTGTAGCCTAATTTGTATTGATGGAAGTCTCTGGAACTCTGCACAAACTATTGTTATTGATACAATTTTCCAATTCATGGTACCGAATTTTGACAAGAAAACTGCTACAGGAAAGAGAAATTGCACTATGAATTCCTTTTGATCATTGACAACCTCGTCAATTGATCTGTCATTTTCATGCATTGCAGGTAGTTGTGGAATCGGTGAAACCTTTGCTTTCCAAAAGATGAAGTCCACGGATACGATGGGCACAATCCTTGTCAGGTTGTTTCCACCACTTGTTTGCAGAGGATTACATCGAGGTACCAGATCTGGAATATGGTTCTGCATGCTACCATGGAAAATTTGTTGCTCACCAGATATGATTTAATCATGGTGGATGCCTACATCACATGTATTTAACATTACATAATGATCAAAAGACAAAAATAATGTTTGTGGTCCTGTTTGTTTATTTATCTTTTAGTAGGATATTGTTGTGGACGAAGAAACCTATTATGGATAAGAATGTGTCTAGTGAAATAGCAGTCTTCGAGTGCCTAGTCAATAGCAATGCGCGGATTAAGTAAAATCAAAGTGCACTTAAATTGCCAAGGTCTGTTCATGATGAACTGAACCAAATTAATGGATACGTGGATATTGTCCAAGATTGTGGCTCTCAACTGAACCCAGTGAAAGGCCACCTGGCGTCTATCCAAGTCTTGATTTCGGGTCATCTTCATCACCTCGCGCATTGAAGAATCAGTTTTCTGTTTCTGCCCTTCGATCTAGGTCACCCCCTTCGAGAAACGAAGTCGCCGGGGGTTGAGGAAGATTAGGCGTTAGTGGTTGATCCAACAACCAAAGTGGACAACGGGGGGCGTTGTAACCTGGTCAATTAACTGCTTACCTGGTCCACGGACATTGCACAGCTCTTAATCACGTCCCGGTTGAAAAAATTAAAATGACAATAAAATAAATAAATAAACTCATTGGATGCGTTTGGACAAGAGCATAGCCGCAGGATTTATAGGCCCAAAAATGGCCTATAAAGACCATCAGGAAGCAGTCGACCGTTGGATGTATTTGACTCGGTCTGGTATAAAATGCAGATAACAGAAAGTCTCTACATACCAAGCAAATGTAGAAGACAAAGATTATTAACGGTAAATTATTAAGAACGCATCCATCCCGAGTGCCCCTCCAAACAAATATTTCTCTCGTGCATCCACGCATGAACCACGCAAAAAAAAAAAACAAAAAAAAACAGACGGTGCGGTTTTGTATGAAATTAAAAATGTTTATAATTTGGAAGAGCGCATCGCAGTAATATTTATTTTATAAGAGGAGTTCATCGTGGGCTGAGTTTACCTAATTGCAAAGTAACGTAATGGGACATTGTCTTGCGTAACGCATGAGAATTGAGACTCGCGACCGAGCAAGCCGTCTGGCAACGCGCAGCCTTTTTTTTCGAGTTAAAATGTTAAAATTAGAGTTCAATAAGTCGTGGTATTATTGTTAAAATTAAAATTTAATTAATTTTAATAATATCATTATTAAATAATTATATTAATATTCATAATTTTATTAATTTAAAAATATTGCACAATATCTATTAAAAAAATATACAATAATATACTTATTACTACACAATAAATTAAAATTTTTGAATTTTTATATATTAAATATTAATAATATTTATTTTTAATTTATTTATATAATAAATATAAATTAACTCCAACACAAAACAAAACAGTTTCATAAAAAAACTTCCTTGTTTCCCTTGAAACTGATTTGATGAAGTTTTCGGACTCTTTTTTGTCAGATCAATAAGAAGCCAAAAAAAAAAAAAACAAGACGTAGTTTTCGAAGGGACTCCGTGGCAGATATCTGTCTTATTGGCAGGCGAAGCAGAGAAAATGGCTTTTTTACGTTTTTTTTTTTTTTTTTTTTTTTGCCGGCGGCGGAGAGAATGACGTTTGCTCTACTTTCCCTCCTTTAGGGTTGTGTTTGGATTGGGTTCAAGGGGTTAAAATTTACTGTCAGTAATTTTTAGTTTTATGTTGTTTTGGGATTAAATGTTTTCTTCTGTATCCATAACCGTTTAAATTGTTTCTTTTGAATATAAACCTTTAACTCCATATTCTCTTAACATTTAATTTTATTTGATTTAACCTCTTTTGCTGAGGAGCTAAATGAAATTGTTAAGATGACCCAAAAAAAAAAAAAGAAAGAACAGCTGGAGTGTTAAATTAGTAAAAAGTTTAGGGGGGAGAAAATTATATATTTTTTTTAGTTTTCTATTTTTGTAAATTTTTTTAAATATTTAATTTATAGTTTTTGTGCCCTATTACTCATCGTTATCCCCTCAATTTTTACTCTTGTAAGTTCACCGTAAATAATTCCTTAACATTTACCCTTTTAATTCCCCATTAATATTTATTCCCTTAATTATTATACTCTTGTAATATAAAACTTCAATTTGAACACCAAAACAAACGCCGCCTTAGTTAAAAATGGTGGACATGATTTAGGCAATTAATAATTTATAAATCTTTAGGTTGTTGGGGGGGGGGGTGGGGCACGTGACATCATTAAGGCAAGACATGGTCAATCAGAATTAATTGGCATTGATCGCGACATCGCTGTGCGTTCGGTTTATTTGAGAAAGAAAACGATGAGGAAATGAAATAATTATTTATTTGTAAGCGGGGTTTTTTGAAAAAAAAAAATATATATATATATATATATATATATTGTGACATAAAAAGATATAAATGTAAAAAAAAAATTTGCTTGTCTTTAAATAATTAAAGCAAAAGCAAAACTTTTTACTGAGAAATTTAATTTCTCACAAAATAAAAAAAGGACAAAAAATCATCGAATTATGCGTTACTTTTTATATCGGGACATAACTAGTATTTTATAAACGCAAATTTAAGAACTCTCTAAATGACTTGTTTATTTATTTATTTAATTATTTATTATTATGATTATTATTTTACTAGAGCATCTTTCTTTCCCATCCGGCGGCCGCAGTATCCTAGAAAACCAGGATGCGAAGTCAAAAGTCTCAGACAAATAGCTTCCTTGCAGAACAAAAACCTCAAAAAAAAAAAAAAAGGTCCAGCAATTTGCAAGAGATTGTCTAGGAAAATTGGGATGACGGAAAGTTCCAACAAGAAGCATTGAAAGGCCTAAAAAGGTTGAAGAAGAGGAAGACAGAGAAACCGAAGAAAAAGAAAAAAGTTAAAGAGGGGATGATTTTAAAGTGCGGTCGAGAAGCAACCTGCTTCGTTAAAAGATGGCTCTCGGATCTCGATCTGCGAAACCTATTTCTGGTCGTTCCTCTTCTATTTCTACTCATTCTTTTCTCTTTTGCTTCCACCCCGGTCATTCATCTTTCCACTTTTGCTCCCCTCACCTACTTTTTCTCCGCCGCCAACACCGCCTCTTCCGGTTCCGCAGTAGGTGTCAATTCAAATTCAACGACAACTGACCGTCCGGGTCTGTCGCCGCCGGCGAATCGCACCGAATCGGTGGCCCCTGGGTATCAGCGGGCAGGCGGCTTGAATCAGTCGAGAATAGCGGTGTGTTTGGTTGGTGGGGCCAGGAGATTTGAGCTCACCGGGCCGTCGATTTTGAAGAATATTCTCCAAGTTTATCCCAACTCAGATCTATTCTTGCACAGTCCATTGGATAAAGATGCGTACAAGTTCTCCCTGCTGAAGAGCGCGCCCAGAATAGCTTGGGTTCGCATATTTGAGCCCAAAACCATCCTCGAAACCGAGTCCCAGTTCCGAGTCCTCACCGCCTCCAATTCCCCCAATGGCATCCAGGTTTTTCTTCTCTTTTCTCCATTCCTCAGTTTCTGAATTTATGCGATCTTGTAGTCGGTTTTCTTTCTGTCGATCTGTTTTCCTGTGTCGTCTCGCCTCTCGTGCGGCGTGCTGATTTTCCATTTCTCTATCCTTTGACCAAGTCTGGTTCTGATCGCTCCGATTTTGGACTTTTCTGGACTCAAAAACATTTACAGAAATAAAAATTCAAGAACTAGAAAATTATCCATACGATAACTGTTATTAAAAAAAAAAAGAAAGAAAGAAAATCCATATGATAAAAAATATATGACTTTTTTAATTATTCCTTAAAATTATACTGTATTTTTCTGTAATAATTTGTTTTTTTTTCCCTTCTTTGTCTAAGTAATTCCCAAGTAAAACAAAGCTCTTATCGAACTTCTCAGTTGCATGCATCTAAAATTGTATTATGTACCCTTCGATCGTAAAATATTAAATGTTATAACCCCAGTAAAGGTTTTTGGTTTCTGTTCATGAAAATATATATATATATATATATATATATATATATATATATATATATATTTTAGATACAAACATATATTGCAGAAATATAATACCTTTAATGTAATATTTAATAATTTATTAACGCACTGCTATGGCTATCATTATTATTATACTTTTCGAAAACGAAAGCCGGAAAGAAAATGAAAGAGTAACAACATTTGTACTACTGTATATTCGTTCAGTATAGTCATATATAATGTGAATTTAATGTAATATTTTAATAAAATTATAAAATAGTATTTTTATTATTTTATTTTATAAGGAAAAAAAAAAGAAGATTTAGGTCCCGTTAAATCAGATTATGGTGTCTTCTTCGGTTGTCAATTGTCATAACTGTTACTGTTTTGAACTGTCCCACCTTATCAACTCTCAGCGTATTTGATCAGCGGCCGCGATCGTACGGTTGCTAGAGGGTGCTTGTGGGCCCATATGCACCGCCCGTTATCCATTTTGGTTTTTTTTTTTTTTTTTCATTGATTGGTTTACAATTGAAGTTTCATTTAAAAAATTAAAAAAAAAAAAAACAGAAAATTTCCTGCAGGGCTTGCTTCAGTATTTCAATCTGGTAGAGTGGTGTATAACAACGGTCGAAGAGTATCAGAAGCGAAATCATTTCACTTATGACTGGATAGTTCGAACCCGCGTTGACGGGTACTGGAATGCCCCATTGGGGCCCGAATTCTTCATTTCGGGTCAATATCTTGTTCCCACCGGCTCCTCCTACGGTGGCCTCAACGACAGGCTTGGCATCGGTGATCTTAATTCCTCCACCGTGGCTCTCTCCCGTTTCTCTCTCATCCCCAAACTAGAATCGGCCGGGTTCCGCCAGCTCAACTCGGAATCCGCCTTCAAGGCCCAGCTCACCTCCCAAGGCGTGCCCTTCCTCAGAAAACGCCTTCCCTTCTGCATTGTAACGGATCGTAAGTACGACTTCCCGCCATACCGATTCGGAGTGCCGGTGGCGGCATTGTCGAGCCCCGGCCCACTGAGTGGGGCCAAGTGCAGGCCGTGCACGCCGGTCTGCGAGGGTTCCTGCGTTGAGGGTGTCATGTCGCGGCTCGACAAGGGTTGGAGTTGGACTGATTGGGGGAGCAATACGCTTAAGCTGTGTGATGCTCACGGTGATTGGAAGAGAGGGTGGGAGAAGATTTTCGATAAGGTTGCAGGCGAGAAGCTGGCCTCCGCTAGGAAGCGGGTTACGGAGCTTAACTTTAAGCAATGTGTGGATGATTTCAATGCGTTCGGACGGCGGAGTTCTCACTGGGAGAGTCCCCCGGTGGAGGAGATGTGTAGGCTTGGCTTGGGAGACGATTAAATTATTATTATTATTATTATTATTTTGTTGTGTTCTCTCAATTAGAATTTAGATATTCCCTTTTCAGAGGTATAGAGATTATTAAATAGGAGGGCATATTTGGGATTCCAAACTTTTGATTTTAACGATATACTTGTGCTAAGGTACATATACATATACATATACATATGTATAAACACGATGCCTTATTTTTCACTGGATCTTAATAGGGACAAAAAATACAATTTTATAATGCAGTGTGGGCTGCTGTTTGAAAAAAAAAAATATATATATATATATATATATCACGGGATGGGAGGCGTGCGTCATAATTTAAAATGGTTTCTTTTTTGAAAATTATTGCAGAGAGCCGCCCATCAATCCAATTAACCCAGCCAAGGAAATTTGGAATGATACGCCACCCGACTTGTTGTTTATTAAGAGGAATAATGGCCATTGTACAATGCCTCCCAAGACAAGTTGCTTTGGTTGTTATTATATATATATATATAATGAGTCCAACCTGCTTGGGACTTGGTTTTCTAAATAACACATCCATCCCTTTTTTGCTGTATTACAAAAAAAAAAAAAAAAATCTACGTACATGTTCTTTTATAGCAAATCTTTATGATTTCACATCTGTTAGCAATTTGCATTTGTCCATAATTGTAAAAGCCAAAATACAAAAATAAACTTAAAAAAAATGTCGCTAATACCAAACTAGACTTGTATTAATTGAATAATAAAGTTTCTTTCCTAATGTCAAAAACTACAGTACATTCAACGTGACAGAAAAACAGAGACCATTCTTTGTCGTGTAGCTATGAAAGTCCATCTCTGAAAAGGGACGTATGGCCACACAGGTTTTTTGATTCATTGAGAAACATAAAGAAGGCGACTTTAGGCAAATTGGGTGGACATAAACTGAAAATTTTGGTTACTGTTAATCCCAACTAAGATGAAAAGTTGACAATCTTTGCATATCAAATTTCAAGTAAAGTAAAGGAGAATATAACAATAAGTGATTATTAGGATAAGAAATTTCAAACCTTTGGAGTTTTCTTGGATTGGGAAGTAGAATTTCCCTATCTTTTATGCAAAATAGACTGGTAGGTAATAAGTAATTGGCGAACGGGAGAGAACTTTTAAAGTTACATCAGAGGTGAAGCAGTGAAAGCAATTGCTTACTATCTAAAACAGAGATAGCAAATTATTAGGATAAGCTTTCTTGAGAGCTCAATGTCACGAATGGGTTATATCCTAGGTACAACCCAACTTTCACATCCCACGTCGGATAGGAAGAGAAGGATCCTGAGTCATATAAGCGTTGGTGCTGCACATCTCAATAGGTTACCTTTTGGGGAGAAGGTAATGACTCCGTGACAAGTGGTATCAGAGCCGATCCGACCCCGACTCTGATATTTCTGGCCAAGTGCTTCACCGAGAAATAGGCAGGGAGACCCCGATTCCGACGAGAACGTCGATGAATTCGGTGGGGAGGATATCACGGATGAGTTATGTCCGGGTAGGGATAGATTAGGTACAACCCAATTCCCATATCCCACATCGGATAAAAAGAGAGGGATTCTGAGTAATATAAACGTGGGTATTGCACACCTCAATAGGTCCCCTTTTGGAGGGAAGGTAATGAACCCGTGACATTAAGCTAATTTCAAAGATTCACTTTTAGTTAAAGCGAATTTCTATTTTTGGTATATCATAAATCGCTGAAAGAAATTATTAAAATTGGTATTTAGAGAAATTGCCATCGGTCGTGGATTAGAATACTCTTTAGAATTGCAAAAACTAATCTGTGAACACGCGTAGTAGTATCCAAATTAGCAATATAATTACCAAAGCACTCCTTCAACCCGTCGGCCGCCGATGCTTTACATTTGTTTTGCATATAAGTTTCACGCGTTATGTTTGACTTTGTAATGCAGCACATCATTTAGTAAAAAATAGAAACAGAGAAAGTGCCTACTGCATCGTGGGTTTTTGAGTTTTTCTTTTTTGTCTACATGGAGAGTATATATTATCGATTTTCTCTGTTACTTGTACATACAAAAATTTTATTTTACAAATACATAATTATAATTATAGTAAAAATAAAAGAAGATACCAAAATTTTAATTTTTGTGATCTAAAGTATATTATTTATATAAATATATTTAATTTTAAAAATTAATATTTGTGATAATAAATTTACTAAAACTTTTGATAAGAAAAACAACAAGGGGAGGCTGCCAAAAATTGCTTGTAGCCACATGACACCCCATCATGTCTTAAAGAAGGAATAAGACCACCTCTGATAGAGGCGAAGCAAAGCCATGCTCTCTAGCTGGCAAAGAGAAAGCATGATTGGATTTGTCAATCAACCACATAAGTACTCTCCCGATAATTGTTAGAGTGGTACAGATGCCAATCTAATTGCAGGAAATCCCGAGACTCAAGAGCCACATTCTGATGTGAATATATATAAGGTGGTTCATTTTAAGAAGGCTGTCAAGTGCAATGCGAGAATCTATGTCGAACCAAACCCGATAGAGGTCCAGCCACCAGGTCACAAAATACAAAATTAAACGCCACATGGGTCACATGGGTTTTTGAGTTTTGATTGTTCTCAAAAGCTACCAAAATTAAACACCAAGAAAACACAACGTGAAAGAGAGTATATGTAACATTCCACGAAATCGAAGAGCATTGAGTTACTGAATGTAAGATTGGCCCGTGATGTCAAGATCTCGGTCCCCGGTGGAAGGTGGGGGTTGGTGTTTGGGGCACATGGCGGGCTCCTCGACTGGCCCATCGGCACTTTGAGTATCGCTGGCGGGTGGCCTCTCGGCTGATTTCTGGGCTTCTCCTGGTTCATTAGCGTACATGCCACCACCATAGGCTTCATGTGTCACCGGTTTCATCGGTGACATCTGAGGTGGTTGATTCAAAGTCCCTTCATTTTCCTGTTTCTCACGATCCTTCTCCATCAAATCAAATTGTACTTTGTCTCCTCTCCTCTGTTTCTACTTCCCTTTCATTAATTTAATGCACTTCTAGAGTGCTGCCTTTTAGATTATGATACATGGCTAATCAAACTATACGCCACTTTTCACGCTGCATGCAATTTTAGCCGCCACCTTTCCTCTTTCCCCGTAGGTATAATAAACTGATGGGCTTGGGTTTGGGCTCGGTTGCGTTGAATCTATTTGAAGTGGCTCTAACTGGGATTCATGGGCAAGAAACCCCCTTACACAAGCAGCCGATCAACTTACTAACAAGTCCTGAATTCATTCCTTATTTTTAGCACAACTGATCGAGACCCTCTTGTTAGAATCTTTGAGTTATGTGTTCGAGTTTTACTAAGTCTGTTTTCTTTTCTTTTGTTTTTTTTTTTTGACTTTTCGGCCTCTCTTGTGAGAAAAAAAGAAAAAAAAGTAAATTCTTTTTCCCTAATCGTGGAGTTTGTAATGTCCGACTTTAGACTAGATTGTTTTATTTCAATTATTTACCTAACAGGCGAAATGCTAGATGAGAGACACAATTCTATTTGTAAATCATTTTAAAAGGATAAAAAATGTTGCCATGGATTTCTTGAAAAGAAAAAAGACAAAAAAATATCGAATTGTTTTAGTTATTGTACATATTCCACTGAATGAAGTATTGTTATCCTTCCAATTTATAATATCTCGTTCATATATCAATAAATTGGTCAAATTACTTTCTTTTGGTACATAAAATGAAAGACTAACAAGCTACATCACATCCCTAGTAGAGAATATTGAGTCCATTCCCACCACACATGGGAAGAACCCCACTACATCCAATGTCAGGTCCAAAGTTTAGTATACATATTCGAACATTTATTTTTTTTTTTAAAATTAGATAAAGAATTGTAACTCTTTTTTCTTTTCTTTTCTTTTCTTTTTTTTTTTTTGCGGGTTGGGGGGGGGGCATCAATTTGCTCCAATGGAGAATGAAACTCCATATTTTCAGTCATAGAGATACTCGTATAGTATAATCAAGAAAAGTGTTTTTTCTTTCATTTCTAAATGCTGTAACATTATCATTACACTAAACTCTGGAGAGAATAATTACGAACATTCACGGTAAAGTTTTAGGCAATTTTTTTAAGTATTAAGCATTGAATATTAGAACAAATGGATTTATTATTATGTCTACTTTGTCAGACACAAAACTTTCATTACCTCTCTTGTGTGTGTATTTTTATATTAGCATTATTATGCAGTTACATTTATTAGAATACATGATAATTATATGAAGATTTTAAAGTAATTTTTTTAGTTTTAATTTTATTTACTTGTGATAGTAAGAAAAATATAATTAATTCATATTTCTTATATTTATTATGTATTTACTAAATAAATCTAACTGATTTTATTTTTCACAAAAAGTACAACTACGTAACAATGTTTATTGAATAATAATTTATAGAGAATACTACTACATGGTAACATTTATTGAGTAATATAGTAAGTCTAGATATATAATAAAGTAATTTTCTTATATTTAGTTGTAAGACTAAATAACATATGATTAATTTATATTTTTTATTGCATCTATGTTGTTCCTTAAATATTATTACAGAGGTCTTTCTGTTTTACAAAAGGCCTAGAAAGCACAACAAAATGCCTATGAGGATAGGAGTGGTGGGTCTACATCTGTGCCTCGATTGGAAGAAAGGAACTAGAAATTGACGGTCCGTGTTTCAGTACTTAAAATGGGGCCAAAAAGTAAGGAGAAGAAATCGGGCCAACAAACAGTGCCTATACACACGAGGATGAGAGTTTAAAAACTGACATTGGTTCGTGTTTAGAATGAAGGAGGAAAATGATGAAAAACGTGAAAGCCCTGATTAATTTTTAATCATTTAAGCTTTTCAATTTGGATTGCCTTGTTAATTCCAATCGTGTCCACAAGGCAACGAGATCACCCAAAGCAATGTGAGATTATGCTCTTATATATAGTATATTTGATATAATGTAATGTAGTGTGATGTAATTATAATCTCCCACCATTAGCGAATATCGAATATGATCTCCCTGAAACTTAGGTTTTTTCATTCATGAATGCTGCCAGCGTTTTGACAATGAATCTCGTGACTGGATTCATTTGAAACTTTGTAGCTCACCACAAGATGCTGTGAGTAGTGGACTACCTCTGTTCCAAAGGAAATTTGATTAGGACACTATATGCCATGTTTGGTGGTAAGATAAGCAGATCTCAAAATCCCAAAAACCTTCAACCGCAATCTTCTAATTAACTTAATATTTGGTTAATAAGAGTTTCATTATATTGACGATATTAATTTGATACATTTTATCCTCAATTTGCATCAATTTTCTAATTAATTTAATATTTGGTTAACTAGAGCGTTATTACATGGGTGTAATCAATTTGTCTAACTCATAATCGCGAAATAATTAAGTCATTAGTTTAACTACTAAATTAACAATTGAAGTGAAGATTTAATATTAATAAATTATATTTTCTCTATTTAATTATGCTAAATAATAATAATTATAGTAGAAATCTAAATTTATTACCAATTGATCTTTAGTCAAGTGGGATTAGGGTCATTCCTCATAATACGGTGATGACGAGTTATACTCTCAGTGTTACAACCTCAAACACAAAAAAAAAAAAAAAAGAAAAAAAAAAAAAAAAAGAAAAAAAAGAAGTATATTATAGATATAGATTTGGGCCAAGGAGTGTTAGCCCAAATATAAATTTATATGTGAATTTCTTTTTACGTCAAATAATTAAAAATACGCAATAAATTACTGTTAAAGCACAATGCGTGAATTTGCATGTTTATGTTTGTGGTAGTTTAATGTGTAGTCCGTGATGTGTAACTTTCTCGGGGTGATTAATAAGAGCGGGCTTGAAAAATCAGAAATACAACGTGCTAGTATGGACTAACTATTGAGATTAAAGAACTCGATCTGTTGCAGGGATTTAACATCGTGTTCCTTCTCTTTCTCTAGCGCTTAAGGTGGCTCCTTCATTGCCCAATTTCAACATCAATTTGTTGGGAGTTATGGATCAATATGGGGCATATGCCACCTCAAGAAATCAGTTGCGTTGAATTAAATAATAACTGATTGTTGACGCCAAGGCTTTTGTTAGCCGGATTATAATTGACAAAGACCTTAATATGTTTTAAAACCCGCAGCTTTTGGAGCTTCCCTGCTCCTAAAAGTCAGTACTTGGTATCAATAATTTGTTTTGCTTGGCGCTACCCCCGCTCATAAACAGTTCTAATGCTTATTATTGTCCTCCAAATGGAAGTGTGGACTTAATTTTCAGCAGGCACATGTCACAAACGAATTATTTTACATGGTGATAGGTTATATTATAAATAGATTAGGTATAACTCTTACATTAAATATAAAAAAAAAATTTTATATCATATAAATATGAGTATTATATATTTTAATAAATTATTTTTAAAAAAAAAATAATAATCTTGTAATAGATATTATCAAAACTGATAAGATCATTTGGTGAGAAAAAATGTAATAAATAGTTATGTCATAAATAATAATAAGTTATATTATAAATAAATTAGATATAATTTAACTTTTATATCAATAAATATTAAAGGGTATTGTATATGTTGATAAACTGCCTTATAATGAGAAGGCAATGACCCCTGACACACACATTTCTCATAGGCAGGAGTCATTGAATCAGACGAAAAATAATGAATAACTGTTCCGTAAGTCAATTTAAAACGTAAAAGGCTTCTATGTAACAATACTATGCTACATGTGACTTCGTTTTCCTAGATATATCAACAACCTTATGAGATGAGTCTCTTAGATCCTATATAGAATTTTTCAGTTTGAAATTTAAGCGATTAGAAGAGGAAAAGCTTTAATGGGGAACAAATTTTACAAATATGTGTAGTACGTATTTTAGCAATATATATATATATTTTTTCTTTAAATGTTAACGATGATCCTATATATTAGATACATCTAATATGTGATTTTTTGATTGGTTGGTATAATATTTGTACGTTTTAATTAATTAACCTTTTTCGTTGTTTGTTAAAACTTCTCAATAAAAATAATATTGTAAACTAGCGAAAGATTTGCAACTTATGTACCTAAAAGAAGAACAAAAAAAAAAAAAAATGATTTGGCAACTTAGTTACGACATACTAGAGAATATGAGCGGAGCAGAGGGTCCGAAGCAACAGCAACAGGCAAGCTCTTTTCTGGTTTGACGGGGCACAGCTCATCTATTAAGTAAATTTGATAGACTCCTCATTTTCAATACAACCAGTTGGTGGATAGACAAAGAAGGGAATTATTACAATATTGAAATTGAAATTTATGTCCAACTTTGCTGCAGCTTGATTGCATTACAGGTGTCGTTACCACATTTTTAGTCCTTTCAAACTAATATATAATTTCGTAATCCTTGGTTTTAATTGTGTAGAAAGCTCAATATTATCTTTATTAATAAATCTTACAATATTAATAAAATTTTACTAATCTATCTTCGAAAAATGCCCTTTTTATTGTGTCATATCATCCAAAAAAAAAAAAAGGAAAAAAGAAAAAAGAAAAAACCCTAATAATTAAGAGTTCAAACATTAATCATGAATGTCTCAAGTTTGAATTCCTAAAAAGAATTTGTGAGACTTCTTATAATGTATTTATGCACTCGAAGTTACATGTTATTTGAAAATCACACGATTTATTTAATTTATACGTAAAACATTGAGCTGAAAGACAAGAGAAGAGCCAGAGTGTCAAGCCACGTTTGTCTTGCCTCTAGTTGGAAGTTAAAACAAAAACTATACAATATAGGTGTTTACTATTTTAACCTTTTTTTTTCTTTTATATAGAATAAGTCAAAATAACTCATCTAAAAAAAATCAATTATTATTGTTATTTTTTATGTTTTATAATAAATTATTTTAACCCCACTTCAACCCTCCTCCACCATTTTATACACTCTGTTGTTCTCTACATGCTTTCCTCCTCGCCAAAAGATAACCCAACGGCCAACAAGCACAATAAATTGAGCAAATAATAGATAGCCCACAAAAACCCCCCAATAAAAAAAAAAAATGGTGGGCGGATTCCTTCGCTCTCTATCTCTTCATAGCCCTTTATCCAAACCATGTGTCTCTCACCACACCCGATTTGCCAGTCTTCCGGGCGGATCACATCCCTTGATTTCGCATGTCAGGGATGAGATCAACGAGCTCAGAAATCGTACCGACAAGAAGCCCAACAGCGTAACAACATCAGCTTGCCTATGCGATGGCCTGAGCCGCGTTAAAGAAGTTAATGACTTGCTGGACTGTATCATCCAGCTCCCTCAAACCCAGGGATCCCTCCGAAGCCACCCCAAATGGGTTGATAAGCTTCTTGAACATTTTCTCGCTTTGGTCGACGTTTATGGGATATTCCAAACATTGGTTTTGGCACTCAAGGAGGAGCAACTTGCCGCGCAGGTGGCTATAAGGAGGAGAGACGAATCCAGGATCGCCTCGTACATTATTTCCAGCGGGAAAATTGCCAAAGAGATTGCTAAACTCGCGTGCAGGATGCGAAGGGTCGGGCCACATGGTCCTGTCTCTGGATTAGATTCAGTGCTGCTGCTGCTGGCGATGCTGAGCTGCTTGGTCTTTTTGAAGACGTCATCAATTTGACGACCTTGGTTTCGGTTGCGCTTTTCCGAGGAATTTCGTTATCATTTGTACCAAGAAAACCAACGGCCGCCTGTCCGGCATTGAGGATACCGATGATGACGAGGAAGGCAAAGAAAGCGGAGCTCGAAGTAGGAATAATAATTCAAGAATTCCAGCAAGTTGGGGAGGACAGCTTGTCAGGATTGACAAAGAAGGGGGATGAAGAGGTGAGATTGGGTTAGAAGAGGATGCGAGATTTCGAAGCATGTCTTGGTGACCTTGAACTTGTTGGCCATAGGGTGTTCAGGAGTTTGATCAATACTAGGGTTGTGCTGCTTAACAGTTTTACGTAGTGTAGAGAGACCCACATGGACCGAAAACAATTAAAGATAAAATTGAACAGAAATGCAACTCAATAGCCCGTTTCGTCCAATCAAGTGTTTTTTTTTTCCTTTTGAGAAAAAAAAAAAATCACTTACATACTCGATCACAACTGGTGTCTTGACCCGTTTGACTGGCTTGAGCAGAGAAATTTTCTTTTCTATCATCAATAGTAACCAGTTGGGATGGGGAGAAAATTTTTTTTCTTTTTTTCTTTTTTGGTTGCTTCTTACTTAAGTTGTCTCTTTTTTATTTTTAATTTGATTAGTTTTTTTATTCTTTAATAATACATAATACATTTTCTTGTGTACCGAGTTAAAAGATTAAATGGCCTGCCTACTAAAACAAGTTATGGTTTTGACAAGAAAAAAAAAAAAAAAGCTTTAGGGTAGATTTTCCTGAACACTAGCGAAAATAAACACACATAATATTAAATTTTATTTAGAGAAATAATATTATTCAGGTTATCCTTTTAACCTTTCAGCCCTAAGTAATTTTTGTTATTAATAATATTCTTAATGTTGATATTAAAATATGAAAAAATAAGAAAATTATAAATGCTTATCAATAAAATAATTCTTAGTAGTCATACTATTATGTCAAAAATTGAGTGAGGTATAAACTCTTATCATGAACATTATTATTAGTAATCCTATTACTATGTGAAAAATTGAGTGAGGTGTAAACTCTTATTATGAACATTATTACTAGTAATCATATTATTGTGTATAAAATTGACAAAGCTATAACTCTAAATATTAAGATTATTACTATTAATGATAAGAAATATTGAATAAGATATAGTTGGGTAAGTACAATATGATGTTATAAAAAATAATAATTTTTTATTTTAATTTTTTAAATATAATTTATTCATAATTTTAAACTATATAATAAATTAGATTTATTTAAAATAATAAAATAAATTTATATAATATAAAATTATAAATATATTATATTAAAAAATAAATATAATAAATACCTGTAAAAAAATAAAGATTGTAATAATTAGTAACACGTATTATCATGATAAAAAAAAAAAATCCTCATAAGGTTCATCCATCCATATACATTCCATAGTTAAAAGAGACTCAGTAACTTCGAGTCAATTGGAGGTAATTTGGCATAAACAAATCAAAGTTAATGTCATGTACTGCTCGTTCGTTCTGGTGCTGAAGCAGAGTACAGGGCTGACGAGAAGGCTATTAGCGGATGGAACGCTCAATTTTTCATTTTATGGAACGTAATAGGAAAGGATGCAACTAAGTCCAAAACTTCTTTCGGATGTTAACTTAATTTCCCACTTTGAAGGCCCAGCTTACTGCCACCACTTCATTGCTTCTACGAGTTCCCCTTCTGAACCATGCAGGCACGGCGGCGGGCTCGACACACGTTAGGTTGGAGAGAAAGAACCTAGAGGAGCGACCAGATGATCGAGTGCACCAGCAGATCAACAGCCCACATCTTATCCTGAATCTTCTTAGTAGGGCTTTTTAATAACTTAATGGCAAGGCTTCCTATTTGACTAGGGTCGGCTGAATCTTCTCCTGACCCTTATAGAACTAGAGTGGGGAAAGTATCAAACTCTTTGCCAGGTTAGGCTTCCTGAATCTCATTCTAGCCAATGCCATGTGGGTCTTTCGGTGGGAATCGAAATGAGAACCATACAAAGCATAACAAGAAAATGAAATAATTATGTTCGATTTATTCTGAAATTGGAATTTTATTTGTAGTCGTTTGGTTTATTTCGACAAAAGAATAATCTTTTTTTTTTTTTGTGTGGCTGTTTAGCTCATTTAAGAGTAAGAATTAAAATGTAACAAAATTTTTTATTCCAAATTAAAAATTTGTTTAAATTTTATAAGAATATAATAAATCTTAGCATGTTAAAATAATAAATTATACAAGAAATAAGATTCAATGCATAATCCGTTATATGATAATAGTCGTGTCACAACTAATATAAAAGAAAGATTATGAATAGGATAAAATCTAAAGAAATCTAACAAAGTGAAATTGTCTTAGCTACTATCTCTTTTTATGAATCAATAATTTATTTTTTAAAATAATAAAAAAAAAAAACCCCTCAACACAAACTCTATGCCCCGGTGACTTTTCTTTACTAGTGTTTCGTTATCTTTATCATTAACTGGCTGACATAGCTAACAATCGGACCATACATTCTTTGTTACTCAAACAAAATTAATCTAATAAGAGTTATATATAATCTAAAAAAAAAAAAGAAGATGAATTTTAACATAAAAATAAATTTTAAAATATATTTATCAAATATATTATGATTTCTCAAATATAAATTTATTTTTCAATCAAATTTATATGTTAAATTATAAAAATATAAAATATAAAATATTATTAAACTTAAATAGAATCTACGACCCAGTGGGCCACGTATAGAATCCACGGTCATTTTGCCCCCAAAGAAAAGAAAAGAATGAACTTCTTAACCAAAAAATCAAAAAAAAAAGAAAGAACAATGCATAGTCAAAGGCTCCGATTGAAACGGTCGCGTCCAAAAACACGAGAGAACCAACACAGTCAAACGCAAAGCCAACCGTCCGATACGACAAGGCAATGATCGCGCACGAACGATTCCCCACGGTTGCCCAGTGAAAAGCTCATCTATCGAGTAAGAGCAACGCTCAAGTTCATGTTATGTTACAATATTTAGTGTAATTAAATGTATTTTTATTTTTTTATAACTTTAAAAATCATTGATAATTTTTTGTTAAATATGATAAAGTTTTCTAAATTTAATATAATCATTTAATTTATTATACAAAATTATTAATACAATTTTTTTAATTTTTTAATTTTTTCTGGTTGGATAAGATTACAGTGCAACGCACCAGGCAAAACCCTGGTAATATAATGCAAGACTGAACCCCAAGACGACACACTCTCTGTAGTTCGCTTTTTGGTTCTTTGAGCGCCAGCAATTGTAATGTAATAGAGGAGGACACAGCCAGTGGCTGCGCTTTATTACAGAATCAAGATTTGAAAGACGAAAGCTTTTGCTGATAAAGGGAGATGATGAATTCGTTGACGTTGAAGCCCCCTTTTCCTATACCTAAATTGTCTTCTTCTTCTTCTTCTCCTCACAGTTCCGCCGCAGTCGTCCTTTCGAGTCGGCCTCGTTTGCCTTGTTCCACAATTTTTCTGAGAAAGACAGAGAATGTTGATCCCAAACGAAGGTTAGCTTCGAAAGCTAAAGCTTACGATTCTTCCCAGGATGCCTCTTCTTCAGCTAACTCTGGTGATTCCAAGCCGCCCAACGGTACTCTGGTAATTTTTTTTTTCATTTTCTCACCATTTTACTGTTTTTTTTGGGGGGGGGGAGGATGTTGCAATAAAAAAAGGGTCTGAGTGAAAAGCTTGTTTAATTCGACTTATTGAAATTTCCAACCCCTTTTACTCCAATGCGATTGAGTGGAGTGATGGGGTTATGGGCTTTTTCCCTGACGTTATAGTAAGACTGAACTTTTGTATATGAGAATGTGTAGTCAAGAGGAAATCATTCAATTTTCTCCTTTTCTGTCGTCAAAGTGAATTTGGGTTTCTGATTTTCCACTCTGAAACCAACAGCCGCAGAGCAGGAGGGACATTCTGTTGGAGTATGTCAAGAATGTGCAGCCCGAGTTTATGGAGCTTTTTGTGAAAAGGGCACCCCAACAGGTATTTGAAACTTTCTCCTTGGCACCATTCTGATTTTCTTAGGGTATATATCTGCAAATGTTGATTACATATGAAAAACCTGATTCATCATTCCTTGTATAGGTTGTTGATGCCATGCGTCAAACTGTGACGAATATGATAGGGACATTACCCCCACAGTTTTTTGCTGTGACGGTTGCCACGGTAAGTATATCAGGCTTCCTTGAGCTTGCTTGTTTACAAGGCATAGGTGGTGAAGCTAGTTCAATTCATATAGAGCATGTTTTGCTGAAAGAGGCAAGATGGAGTTAGTTTTTAACAAGATCAGATTGTGGCCTGTTGTTTAGGTGGCTGAAAATCTTGCACAGCTCATGTATAGTGTGATGATGACGGGGTATATGTTCAAAAATGCACAATATCGCCTGGAGTTGCAGCAGGGTTTGGAGCAAGTTGCTCTTCCAGATGTAAAGGATAAAAAGGTAATATGGCTTTCTTATGGCTTATCCTGTCCATCCATACCATATTAAGTAATTGATACTCTAAGTCTCTATCTTGCCCTGGACAGCACCTATATGGCAACTCCATGTATGTATATGCCGCCTTGCACATGACTTCTCTGAAAAGTTCATTCCTTTTGTCTAGTTACTTATTTTCACAGGGCACTAATCTTACATGTTGCCTTATAATTAGTTCAAAACCATAAGGTGTTGCATTTGTTTTACCAATTTCAATTTTTGCATTATATTGACCAGGAGATAACAACATGCTGTGACTATTTTAGGATGAGTCAGATTATGCACCTGGTACACAGAAGAATGTCTTTGGTGAAGTTATCAGATGGAACAACGTTTCTGGTCCTGAGAGAATAGATGCTAAAAGGTACATCGAATTACTTGAAGCAGAGATTGAGGAATTGAATCTTCAAGTTGGTAGAGCTTCTGCCAGTGGACAGAATGAATTATTGGAATATCTCAAGTCTCTTGAACCCCAAAATCTGAAGGTAAAGATTGTTTTGCATGCCAAATTAACATCTGTTTTTGAGGTCCCACGTGCTGATTTACATTTTTCCCTTCACAGATTTACCACCGTCAGTTAATCTGATTGTTGCCTAAGTAGATACGTGTTCATATATTTGTCAATTTTGAAAGTATCAACTATCATTTGTTTATAATACTATTTTTTTCCTCACTTATCAAGGGCAAGTGTGTTTCGTAACTAGTACTGCCACCTTATTTCCTATTTATTTTTTGCCAGGTTTAGTGGGCAACTTTAACTGTATTTTCTCATTATATGTTGAAAATTATATTTTCTCATTCTATGTTGAAAATTATCTTTTTATGGTTATGTAGGAGCTGACAAGCAGTGCTGGAGAGGATGTTGTTCTAGCAATGAACACATTCATTAAGCGTCTTTTGGCTGTTTCAGATCCTGACCAAATGAAGGTTAGTGTTTTATTTGCACCCAATTTTTTTTGTTATCTTCCTATCTGATGTAATCTTCACAATAAGGATGCCTTTTTAGTCTCCAGTGAAGTAGACTAGGCCACTGCTTGGTTTATGGTCAGCCTTGGGATTCAAAGTGGTTTGACACATTTAATGGATCTAAATGATTGGAATCTTTGGGATGATGTTGCCTAAAATAATGATTGGAATCTTAGGGACGGTGTTGCCTAAAATTCTCTTTGGTTTCACTATGTACAGATTTTCTAAACTTTTCTGGTTCACAATAGTAAGAGTAAGATGTTCATTCCAAAATACAGTAGTAGATTCCTTAATCTAGTGGAAGGATGTGTTTTGCTTTCTTTTTTCTTACCTGACCTTTTACATGTTTGTTGTATGGATATCTTTCTGATCCTTCTGAAGATGGTGCAAGACTTTTTATGAACCATACTTGGATATTCTCTTGGGGGTTGCCCGTTTGGTACTTTAGTGTTTGTTTTTGTCTCTGCCTTTTTTTATTTTTTATATATTTTTTTAATTTTCTAGTTGAATTGGAGTAGGGAAAATTAACTATAAGTGAGGTCCAAACCCAAGAACTCCCCCCAAGCTTTATGCTTGATGGTCACTAGGCTATAACAAGTGAAATCAAACTTTGATTGGTTATTTTTTGTGTTTGCATTGAACTTTTTCACACAAAGTCTGCAAAATTGATTCACTTCTTAGAACCAGTTTATAGAAGTGATCATTGATTGAAACCTGGCATTCTTGAAGGAAAATTTACATTTCACACCCTCTATGTAAGTCATTGTAATAAGTTAATATTGTATTCTAAAATGTTACAAAAACATAGTAACATTTAACTTCTTCTGTTAATTTTCTGTTAATAAAAGTAAAAAATAATTACAAAAATATTGTTATAAATAATATAACGAGACTAAAATCCCTTACTGTGGCCCATATTCACTAATCACCACCAACCAACTTGAAGGTTCAACCTTGGAAATTGCCATGGCTTTGATAACCGCAAAATGAAGTTTTAATAAGATGCCCAAATGAACCCATCCCACAATACTTCAATCCCAAGAGTTTGTGTAAGTGAGCACAACACTAAACATGAAGAAAAAGTAAGCCACAGGGAAATGAGAGGCAGAAAGAATTGAAGTTTTAATTATGTTGCTGTAACAATTGAGGTAACCTATCAAGACAATGAAAAAGGGGGGAAAACAAAAGTCAAAGTCTGAATTGCTTCACAAGCACACGTGCAAAATTGAATCGAACTCAAACATGTAGAAATTCTGAAATGGATGAGCTTGTGATTTGGTGGAACGCATGTATGAAAATTATCAATGGAAAACTCAAACAATGTGCAAAAACTAGGACCTCATGGCATTTCACAATCATGTTTAATGTCAAAATCTGTGTTCTAATTTTAAGTTTCTGACCACAAAGATGTTGATTGTCAATATTGAAAAAGCAACACCTTGTAAAAGTAAGTGAAATGGGTTAGGAAAGATGGGTTTTGGAGCTTGAAGGAAAGGAATAAGTGTATTTGTGTCCAAACCAACGTAGGGAGATGTTAAATGTCAGAGGATTTGAACTCTAATATGTTGTTTCTAACATTTCAATATACCATATGTGATTCATTACCAGTACCCAACTAGGTGTGAAGTGCAAATTCCCCCTTCTTAAATAATCATTTGGGAGGCTTCTTCTCTGCCTCCTACTCCTGCTTTTTAGAGACATCAGTAACTTTGAGTCTTATTACAGGCAAGAATAGCGGAGACTAGTGCACCAGAACTTGCAAAGCTCCTCTATTGGCTGATGGTGGTTGGATATAGTATTCGCAATATAGAAGTTCGTTTTGACATGGAACGTATCCTTGGGATGCCACCAAGACTTGCGGAGCTACCTCCAGGAGAAAACATTTAACCACTTTGGTTGGAACTATGAACAGACCATGACACAGAATTTGTAGCAGTGTTACTGGTTCTGGATCTAATTTGCAGATTGTGTATTTGGGAGGACTTTGGAGGGATTAAATGCTGGAAAGGTATTTTTTTTCTCATTTTGGCAAGACACATTTGGCTGCCTTTACGGAATCTAGCTACAAATACTCACAAAAAGAAAAAATAAAAAATGGATTCAATGATGTGAGTAGTTTTCAGAAAACATCTTCCTTTTATGGTTATATTTATACCAGAGTAGATAATTACAGATTATGTTAAGTCTGCTTGGTTCATTTGATCTCCTCAGGTTCTTCTTTCTTTCTGCCTTCTCTTCCTTCTTCTTCGGCTTCTTCTAATTTTTATCTAATTATATATTTGTGGAGAAGATCCAAGTCCGGCGCCTGTTAAGCTTCGAGTACATTTATTTTTTGTTGTAATTCAATAGGGATCAGCTCTTTTTCTCCAACATAAATTCAGGTTCTCCAATGGCAGTCCTACTCTAAATAAAAGGAAAAAAATAGGTAGTGAATTGAATGGGAGAAAAAGCGGAATGGATTATATGCATCTTACCTGGAGGTGTCAAACGAGTCGAGTGGGTCTTGGTAGAATCTTTGGGGGTTTGGGTTAATGTTTGAATTAGGCTGCACCTATCAAGGTAAATAACCGGGAAACGGTTTTTCCAAGAAATTGTTTGAAAAGAAATTTTCTGCCTCACTCAAATCAAACACATCAATCAGTAAATTTTATTCGGCAATGGCAGGGAACTCTCCACAAACATGGGAATGGAGGCAGGAGTAGTGGAATGACCACTCCCGTGGCCACGGATGAAACTAATTAGGCAAGCCAATTTTCAGGGGACTTAGATTCAGGGAAGCATAAACAATTCCTCGGCACGCTCCAGCATGGCCATTTCTTCTTCAGCCAAGCACACCCGAGCTTCTATTCCTCGGGCTTTTCTAGTGTCGACAAGAACAATTATATTGAACACCAGGGTCTCAGATTTGTCAGGACCTGCACATGTTGCCCATATAGGCATTCCCAGCCAAAGTCAATGTCACAAAATCCAGAGTTACTCCAACTGGAAAACTCAAGATGATTCCAACCTCTGGGGAATTTAAGCCATCCTTCATCACCTTGCAGGTTTTTCACAAAATCAACCTCAATCCTGGAGATTGCTTCCCTTAGCTGGTGCACCAAGCTAGTCATATCTGCTTCCTCTGCTATAAACAGTGTGGCCTAAGGAAAGTTCCCTATTGTGCATTCTGGAAGTGGAGGTACATCTCTTCTGCAAATATTCACATTACGACCAATAATGGTGGGTCTATCGATGCCTACTCTGGCCTGAAACATGGATCTCCCAGAGGCGTTGAATTTTGATACTTTTGGTGGGTAACTGCAGCAGAATATGCATTTAGTTCAATGGACATAAAATAAAACGTCATCCATTTTAAATCATAAAAATTACCCCAACAATAATACTTTAGTGAAGGGTGTGCTGTATATTAATAAAGAAGCAATTACCAATGTCAACTAAAGAAAAAGACCATCCTGCTCTCTAATTTACATCTGTAATGTATACAAAAGTGGCTCAAGGGAAAACTTTTTGAACTTCCGATATGTTTTTTCTTCTCTTTATAGATTTTTTTTTCCTTCTTTTTCGGTTCAGAAGGTTCATATTTCCCCATTTGGATTATTATCCTCAGCGAGAAAGAAACAAAAGGCTAGCTATAGTACCTCTTCTAATTCAATACCTGGTAAAAGATTACTAAATTTAAAGTATTATTTTCATGTTTAAGTTTTTTATTTCATTGACACCAGCATATAACAAAAAACAAACATAATGCTTTTTCATAAACAAAAATTTTAAAATATATTAATAGTGAATTTTTCCATGTAATTATGCTCTTATTTTTGTCAAAGATTCAAAACTAATAGAACATCATGCCAATGTGAAGTATGTGATCTTTTTTATGCGCTTTAATTTATTAGTCATAGCAGTTGATTCAACAAGATTTAATTTATTGGTCGTGTGCACTATATGTCCACATTGTGGAGCTCCTTTTGTACTTTGTTATTTTATTTTCTTTAATTGTTACTTTAGTTAATAGTTTTAACTAGGTGTTATGGGATTAGCATATAATTATTTTTAATTAAGTAAATGACTAAGATTAATTAGAATTTTATGTAATTAAGGGTTAAGATTAACTTCTCATTGTATCCCTAGTATTCTCGTTATATTCTACTAATCAACGTAGCCTCAACTTCAATTTTCATCATAAATTCAGCCTTTATTTAGTGTCCCTACATCATCTTATGTCTTGAATATTTTAAAAAACCTTACCTGTGCCTCAAGCACAATATCCAATTCCCTTCCATTGCATCAGATTCCTTTTTGTGAATTCAAGGCCATGGATCCTTACGAATTTCAATTTTCAGTAGCTGGTAATCCTCAGCAACAGACATATGGACCTGATATTTGACAAAAACCAGATACTTTGCCAGATACATTAACAGAGAAAAATCCCAACAGCCATCAAAAAGCAATTCAAAGGCTGGATTTATTACCAGCTGATTAACAAAGAGGATATCAGCCATTGATGCAATAACATCCTAATTTCTCAAACAACTCCGATAAAACTTCATATGACTGTGCAACACAGCACAGAAACTCTGATCACATACTGCTACTTCTAAGATACAGAAAGGAAACGGGCCAAAAGCCAAAAAAATTGAGCACCATGCCGTCTTGAGAACCATATAGGCGGAAAAAATTGGGACAAGTTTCCTTTTTCCCCTTATTTGCACTCTACATAAAGAATGCAAATGCCCTAAGATGGACATAAACAACACCAATACAGTTCAAGCATATAGAGTCATTATTTTCTTACCAGAGATGCCTCAAATTAATGTATACATGAAATGAATAAAATTTAAAAAAAAAAAAAACATCTATAGGGACATGAGATAAGGACATTGGTTTCTCCAATGAGGCACTATCGACTTTTTCTCTTTTTAACAACTACAAGAACTGCAATTAACAGAACACTACTCAAACACCTTCACCGCCAGAAATTATGCCTAATACTGCACAAACTACACGGTGCATTACCCCAATAACTCGTGCAGCTCATCTTTTGTATCAGCTGGATAAAACACACAATCATCAGGAAATTCACTAGTAAGGCTAGAGGTACCTAAATACCACCATTGCCAAGTTTAGAAATATAATAAATAATAACTGGAAACCATCAAAGCCCGTATTCACGAAAGAGTAAATATGCTTTCGGACATAAGCTTTCAATCTCAAACGTGCAAATGCTGTGTTGTATTGCTCCGAAAACGTTATACCGATTGACCAAGGCGAGAGCACTCTTGGGTGGTCGGAACTTGCTGCCCATCCACAAAACAGGGACTCGGCTTTCATTTTTCGCTTAGATTTTAGAAGGCAATAAAAATTAAAACAAAAAAATGAAAAAAAGCAATAAATCATCCTGTTTGAAGTCTGAATCGTCATCCGTATCTGTCTGCCTCTCTCCGCTTCTCTTATTAAGCTTAAAATGATTCAGTTACTACCGCCTCGCCCGACTCGTTTTCCATCCGTTTACCTCACTCCTCCAGTCCTCCTCCGTGACCGCCACCTTTTCTTCCAACCACCGCCATCCACCGCGGTTGCAGCCACCGCGCTGACCACCAGCTCTAGTACCAGTAATTATGATAGAAACGACAATTACGATAGAAACGACATTCTCCCCCTTCAAAGCCGCCGCTACGACTTCACTCCCCTTCTTAACTTCCTCTCCGCTCGAATATCTTCCTCTTCTTCTTCTTCTTCTTCTTCAGCGTCGTCTTCTTCGTCCACACTTTCTTACGAATCCACATCATCGTCTCCGTCTTCATTGGAACCCACCGAGTTCCTGCTTGCCGAGTCGTACAGGGCCGTGCCGGGTCCACTCTGGCACTCTCTGCTCAAGTCTCTATGCGCTTCTTCTTCTTCCTCCTCGTCGTTTGGCTTAGCGTACGCCGTCGTTTCGTGGCTTCAGAAGCACAACCTCTGTTTCTCCTACGAGCTGCTCTATTCCATTCTCATTCACGCGCTTGGCCGCTCTGAGAAGCTATACGAGGCGTTTTTGTTGTCGCAGAGACAAACCCTAACTCCGTTAACCTACAACGCTCTAATCAACGCCTGCGCTCGCAACAACGACTTCGAGAAAGCGCTCAATTTGATTTCCAGAATGCGGCAGGACGGTTATCCCTCCGATTTCGTCAATTACAGCTTGATAATTCAGTCTCTCACGCGGGCCAACAGGATCGATTCCGCAATTTTGCAAAAGCTTTATGGAGAAATTGAACGCGATAAGCTGGAGCTCGACGTCCAGCTCTCTAATGATTTAATTATTGGCTTTGCCAAGGCTGGTGATCCGACCCGGGCTATGGAGTTTCTAGCGATGGTTCAAGGCAGTGGATTGAGTCCGAAAACAGCCACTCTGGTGGCGCTTATATCGGCGTTGGGGAATTCCGGCAGGACGGCTGAAGCTGAGGCTATTTTTGAGGAAATGAAGGGCAATGGGTTGAAACCTCGTACCAGGGCTTATAATGCCCTGCTTAAAGGTTATGTCAAATCTGGTTTGCTTAAAGACGCAGAATTCATTGCGTCCGAGATGGAGAGGAGTGGGGTTTGTCCGGATGAACATACTTATAGTCTGCTAATTGATGCTTATGCCAATGCGGGAAGATGGGAAAGTGCAAAAATTGTGTTGAAGGAAATGGAAGCCAACAATGTGCAGCCTAGTTCCTATGTTTTTAGTAGAATCTTAGCTAGCTATCGTGATAGAGGGGAGTGGCAGAAATCGTTTCAGGTTTTGAAGGAAATGAAAGGGAGAGGTGTAAACCCGGATAGGCATTTTTATAACGTGATGATCGATACATTTGGCAAGTTTAACTGTCTTGATCATGCTGTTGCTACCTTTGACAGGATGCTATCAGAAGGCATACATCCTGATACGGTCACCTGGAATACGCTTATAGATTGCCATTGTAAGGCTGAGCGGCATGATAGAGCGGAGGAATTATTTGAGGAAATGATTCAAAAAGGCTACTCACCATGTACCACAACATTTAACATTTTGATTAATTCGTATGGGGAGCAGGAGAGATGGGACGATGTGAAGAGTTTGCTGGGGAGGATGCAGAGTCAGGGTTTACCGCCTAATGCTATAACATACACTACACTTGTGGATATTTATGGGAAATCAGGGCGATTTGATGATGCAATTGAGTGCTTGGAGGATATGAAGGCAGCAGGATTGAGACCATCTTCTACCTCGTACAACGCCCTGATAAATGCATATGCACAGAGGGTAGGTATTTTTTACTGTTTTACACTTTATCCATGACTAAGAGTGTGCAGTCCCACACTGGGGGACCTGTGCAAGAGCCAAATGTATACGGTTTTACCTTTATTTTCACAAAGAGGCTGTTTCCTATGACCTCTGGCAACCTTTTCATTACACCAAGTCGTCTCGCCCTTTACACTATCCTTAACTACACCATGAAAATTCCTGTACATTTTATTTTTGCTAACTGCCTCATGGAATTGCTACCGATGATCATGACTCTCCTCTGCTGCTTTGTGAAATTAGCATTGTATGCTTGATCTCAAATTTGAAAGATATCTACAACTTCTTGTGTGCTTTGAGAAGCATTGATAGATTATAGCTAAGATTTTAGGTCATTGTTTACGCACTTGGGCATTAAAATGCCTAATGTAATTTCACATCGTAGGTAACCCTTCCGGTTATTTACATATTTATCAAGGTAGCATGGTTGCCTTCTACTTTGTTACTCAGCCAAAATGTGTGTTGTGGTGTTGTTTGTAAGTTTCTACTCTTCACCTTGGTTTAGAAAGCCAGATTTTTTGTTTGTTGGAAACTCTTTTGATCCTCAAAAGAATATACATCAGGCCTTCCCATAGACATGATGTGATAGACATTCAAATTCATTTGCATCTATCTTGTTTTCACCAGTAGAGTGGCTGCACAATTCATCCCGAGCCTTCATTCTTCCTTCTCTAATGGCATGCTTTTGCTTGCTTCATTATCTTTTGATGTTTTCTGACAGGGTTTGTCTGAGCAAGCAGTAAATGCATTTAGAATAATGAGAGCAGATGGCCTGAAGCCTAGTCTCTTGGCTCTTAATGCATTGATCAATGCATTTGGTGAGGACAGAAGGGATGCTGAAGCATTTGCTGTGCTGCAGTACATGAAAGAAAATGTTAGTATCAGTTATTTATTTGCCAGAGTGCTTAGTGCTCCTTGCTTGCTAATGAAAATTTGATTTTTCTAATCATTTTATAATATGTCTGATTAATCCTATAATTGCAGGACTTGAAGCCAGATGTGGTTACTTATACTACACTTATGAAGGCTCTGATTCGTGTTGAGAAGTTTCATAAGGTAGGATATTGATGGAAATGCTGTGGACCAATTGATAATTGTCTTCTTGTTGTCTCTCTTAGCAGTTTGGGGTTTCTGCTTTCCATATTTGATCTACAGCATTTGAAATGCTATCTACGTGGCAATTGAGAAGGGTAGTGCAACCCATGAACTAACTCAGAAGTCTCAGAACAGTTCCAGTTACTGTCATCTTATCTGGAATGAATTTGAATGGATAGATAGTAAGTCACTAGTTCTCATTTAGGTCATTGGGGTTTGGGGGAGCCCAATATCAAGGGGCTTTTCGGCACACTAGATACTGAGGCCTATTATTTGGGGATTATCTTTTTGATGTTGGGATTTTAACTATCACTTATGACCTAGCAATCTTCCCCTTATATTAATTAAGCCATTTGCAATGACTCTGGTTTCCCCTGGAACCAAGCACCTGAGCAACACCAGCACACAATGAAGAACACATCTTGGCTCTCTCCATTTCATATCCTCTGGCACTGCCTTCCTGCAGCCTCAATTCACTCTTTCCCAACGGTTATTTTTGTTCACTCACCTTTGTTCTGTTTTTGTTTTTCAATCCATCATGCAGCCTCAACAGCAGCAACCAAACCAATGGCTACCAAATGAAGATAGTAGTCATGTGGTGCCAAACTGCTCTATGAGCTGCTTAGCTTGTTATGAGGAGTCACCTACTCTTTACTCAACCATCAGTAGTAGCCATGGAAGTCATGTGCACCGCTGTATTAATACAGCATTTTTGGCCAATCTTGTACTTGGGTTTGTTAACCATTTAGCCCACCTTTCAAATCACATGTCCATCCTTACTCAAATATGGGGCTTAAGCCATGGGGGTCCACATGAGCTTGACTATAACCATTTGTATCCCAAAATTGAACCATTAGCTCTAATACCATTATCAATGAGTTCAGTTTGACAGTTGCAGACGGCTTTCAACCCATGAAATTGAAGTTTATGGGCTTGTTGGGAAATTATTTATTCTAATCCTCATATAAGTCCTAACAGATATCATTGCCCTTGTCTCTGTTGTCATGACTAAATGCTTGTTGAACATAAATTATAGTATATCAATGAATTAATTGGAGCATTTATATGATGTATGGCTGTGTTTGCAGGTGCCATCCATTTATGAAGAAATGATTTTGTCTGGGTGCACCCCTGACAGCAAAGCTAGGGCTATGTTGCGGTCTGCTCTGAGATACATGAAACAAACACTAAAATTATAGTTGGGGCGCATGAACTATCAACCAAGGAGACATTTGAGAGAACTACTGTGTAGAAGTAATTGCCAATTTCAGGTTCTTTTTTTATTTTTTTTTTCTTTTTCCATGTTTCTGTTCTGGAATGTAATTGTGTGCATAAATAAGCAAGCTTCTCAAATTCCTGAGACCTTACTCTTTGTGGAAATATCTGTAATATATGAAGAATCAAATATTCTCAAAGTCTCTTACTAACAATAAAAGCCATGATGTTCTCAACCCCATCTTTAAGCCACTTTGTTGTGTTGCTCAATCTTTATCTTGCAATGCTTCTTTATTTGATGGTTTTGCAGGCACCATATCCTGTTTGTTATCATCACACAACCAGGAATGGGATCATACCCTAGGAATGATGACATTCTAAGTCCAGCAGCCATATCTATTAGGGTGCAACCAGGTTTCAAGGGAGCATTCATCTTTCCTTTCTCCTTGGATTGTAAGTTAAATTATTGCTGTAAATGGAAAATATCTTACAAATGTACTATAATCACATAGATTGCAATCATTCTTGACAATATAGATAAAATTTGTCAGTTGAGTATTGTTCATAATGCTATTCTGTTAAAAAAGAAAGTAGACTTTGAAGTGAAGAAGGTGACTTTTCTCCCTTTTTGGCACACTAACGGCAAGATGGTCTAGTTCTTTATTTTATTCAATTGTTTCTTTGCGTGGACGATTTCATGATTGGTTTCACATGATGCAAGGAACTGGCTACTCTCTCATGTGCATCACTAAAGCATATAGGAATGCACAGCAGATCAGGCTAAGTCAAATGGGAGATTTGGTGATACACTGTATTCAAAAGTCTGATGGGAATTCGCTGCAATGGTTAAAATACACTCAAGTTTGGTCCCCAACAAAGTGTAGAGTTTTGTTAGGCTGGCACGGGTGTTTCACATGCAGTTTAACACAATGAGATAGTATTCGTGCATATTTTTATTACACGGCCGCATTTGTATATCCGATAATTGCATCATTTTATTATCGATAGATTTTTTTTGGTCAAAAAATTTGCGTATGTGTTTATATTTTTTTACACGTATACTTATATTCATGATTATCATTATTTGTTATATGTATTAATTAAGTATTTTAAATTTATTATCAAAATATTACTTAAAGAATAATCATTCTAGTTGGATGTATATTGTTTAATCACTTGTGTTAATACATTTTAAAAATTTGTATTCACTTAACATTTAAAAAAAAAAAAAAAAGGCAATATGGAGGTTGTTTGTTATGCCAAGAATATTATGAATTTTATAACCTATGTCGTTAGATTAAGATTTTGTCAATAAATTTAGGTCATTACTCTTCATACGACAAGCATCCCTTTTCCTTTCTTAAAATAAAAAAAATAAAAAAGACAATCTTCTACTCTCGCTTACCTAGAATTTGCAGTTTCTCTGACATGAATGTTTAAAAAGAAAAAAAAATATGAACCTTCATGATTTTTCTTAATACAATAATAATTAATAATTAGTCTATTAGGAAATTGATGGGGAGAAGGATGGTAAGTCTAAAGACATTGCAAAGCGTTCAACATTTCAACTCGCGGTAATATTCCGGATAACTCACAAACTTGTGAGAGACACCACCGGTCTTGGGAGCAAAGCTCCCTTAGCATCGCAATTAGTTCTATGAATCCTTATTGACATAGAGGGTCTACAAAGAATGATACTTGCAACTCTCTCCTTTGCATTATATGGCAATATGTACCGATATTTTATATTATGTTACAAGATTCCAGATGACAAGTATGCTTGATTCACGTCCGCATCCTGAGGGGGGCTTTTGGAGTCGGAGGATTTTGTTGGTTAATTGGCTAGGGATATAAGGATTAAGAATGATACTTTATACGAATATGAGGTTACTAACAATGCATGTTGAAATGCAACGAGTTGTTTAAAATGAATGTCGAATTCAATAGTATGAAATTTTTTTTAAAAAAAATTAGAATCTTGACTTTTTTGTTGCAAATAATATAAATACTCTTATAATATTATATTTGTTGAGTAATTAATTTAAAAATGATAAATATTTAGTATTATAATATTAATATATTATATCTATTTTATGTCAGAAATAATAAAAATAAAAATTATTGACAGTTAATTAAAAATAATATAATTTTATCTATATTAAATATAATAAGATCATATAATCAGAGCATTATAGTCTAAAATATTACCTATAAAAATATAAATAATCTAAATTTTATTATTTATATTTTTAGTTGAAATAATTAAAATTTCAACATCTAGTATCTTAATATCAATATTAAATTTGAGCTCATAGTACGATATATATGTTTATCTACACTTGTAATAGTTTTTATTTATATTATATAATAATTCATTATTTTTCATTTATTTTGATTTTAAGCATAAAAATATATTAGATTACTACTATTCGGATGATATGAAATTCCCAAACGTGACATCAGTATGTATAAGCACTTTAAAGAATATGAGATCGCCAATGAGATTCCCGAAAACTTTAGCCACTCGAGGTGGCCCCCAAGGTACTGAACGCAATCGGTACACTCAGATGCTGGACTTCACAACGTAATTTTTTATTTTTTTATCCCGAGAAACATTATTATTTTCCTTTACTCCCAAGGGCGTGATGCAATTGCTTATGCCTTCAAAAAGTGAACAACGTAACATACAATTCATCGGTTCTGAGATTGTTGGCTACAATAAGAGATATGAGCATTCCACGAACAGCAACAGTACCACAATACAGCACATTTGTCATAAAGTGGTGGTGCAATTATACAAAATACAATAGCTCACCACAGATTGATTAATTCGAGTTCCAGGAACATGCACCAAATATTTCACTATATGCCCATAAAGGGCAGAGTGAGGGAGAAAAAAAGGGGAAAGAGGAAAAGCCTAGGGGAAAGAGGAAAATCCTAGGGTAAAGAATGAGCTTTGTTAAGCGTTTGCACAATCGAAAACATGCGTGAATTTAGAAGAATTTGAGCCCTCCCTAACTTCCTGTATAAGTCCTATGCACAATGCCATAATACAATCTCAGGAGGGCATCACCGAAACAAGAGGTCTATTTAACTTGCTCTTTGCAATTCTGGAACAGAACATGAAGAGTAGCATAACCGAGGATAACATGAAGAGCCTAAAATATGTCCTAATCTCTTGCATCCCAAGATCTAGCACCTCCATCTTTTTACCATATCTATTTCTTCTCTCCATCAAGTACCCATCAAGATATTCGTCTATGGATACCCATTTTTCCAAAGTGGCAGATATAGTCTTTGTACGAGTTTCACCCAGCTGGAGCGGTCCCAATTTAAAGATTGACAAGAAAGCGTCAGACCAATCATTGAGAACATCCTGGACTCAAAAAAAAAGAAAAAAATATCACCATCAACTACCTCAGAATTTAACTTCATGACAATAAGGACAACAATGACGAGAAGATACACGGAGCGAAAGAATAGCATATTGAACCAGAAACAGGAGCAATCAATTCTTAGGACTGAAACTACCGTACATTGAAGGTAGTGAGCTCAACAGGATTAAACATTTTAAAGCAGTCTTTTGTTGATACTGTGGCATCCCCGTATATCTGCAAATCATAGCATAAAACAAACATAAATGACAAACACAGGCTTTAAGCACTTTTGTGAAAGGAGTCAGCATCTACAAACCTCAAAGGTGAAAGCCATGGGCGCTTTTACAACATCGTACATGAAATCTGTTGCTGTCCCATGGGCAAGATACCTAATCAAACACAAAATAATAAAAAAGGTTAGTCTGTAATATTTACAAGTGGAAAGTAAATCATAATCATAGCTTTCAACCTGCCATCACAGGATGTTTTGCAAGAAATAATAATTCTTGGTACAAGTAGCACAAACCCAACAGATGTTTTGCAACAAATAATAATTCTTGGTACAAGTAGAACAAACCCAACAGAGCCTCCTCCTGAACCGATCATACAATGGTTGTGACAATGAACTTGATTCAGCTTGCTGAGCAGTGACCTCATCTGCTTTGCTGGTGATCCTTCAGGGGTTGTATTTCTGTGGTCATATGGCATAAATAAAGCCTACACAAACAGTAATCAAGTTAGTATGAGATAATGTAATGTGTAACAGGAATCTGCAATAGAAGCTAACAACAGCCACAAAAAGAGCCTCTGCATTAATGCCTGGCATTTAAGATGAAATTATTAGAATTTAAAATTTTAAAAGTTTTTAACACCAGCCAAATGAAGCTGAAGTTTTTCATGATTCATAAAATGTTAAGCATATTATTTTAAAGGGGAAAAAACTGCCTGATTAATTGTTTTCCCTCTCTTCCTAACAAGTAATCTCTGGTGATCTCCAGTAAAGCGCAGAAGAACAATACAAGATCCTCCAGCTAACCCCACTTCTTTGGATTATTGCTTGGTTGAGTTAGGTCAAGCCATTTATCTGTTTGGCAATGCCTAGGTGACACTTACGTGCTATAACTCTAATTTAGAATGAAACTTCCTCTGGAGCAGATGATATTTTAATATAATATTCCTTTATTTCTAGGGATGCATAGCTAGTTACCACACTCCTTTCTCAAGAAAAAGGTAGTACCACTCACCTGCATTCCAGAGTGCACATTAACCCATATGTCAGGCTCAAATGACAAGGCAAGTTTTCGCATTATTTGAGTTTCAGGCTCACTAAAAGGAGCACTGCCTGGATTCTCTTCATACGGATCATAATCCTATCAGTGGAGAATCGACAAAAATGAGAAAAAAATTCACCACATGGAACAGTAAACATTGTGAGAATCACATAAATGGAAATAAGGAACTTATTAATGCCTAATCCTAGAAATCAACAGTTTCACTTTCCTTAAGGAAGGTGACAAAATGCAACTCTTTTAGGGAGACCAAAATCAATTTCAATTGTCAATAAGCAAAAGACAGACCTCCTCCTTTTTGCCCCAATCAACACTCCAATTCCGGTTGAGATCAACTCCTCTTCCTGCAATCAAAAGATGAGCTTAAGTATTTCTGTTTTTCCAAGCAGTCATATCAAATGAATTGAAGCAACTTATGACCATTTCTCCTCTCACAAAGATCTCCTTCTTCAACAAGTTTCCGACCATTCAAGTTTTCCATTGGCACCACCTGTCATATCATTAGGTATTAGCACTCCCAGAACATCAATCTTTGACAAAGAAATTTGGCATAGCAACAGCAAAAGTCTATCAGAAATTTGTTCCCATCGGTTGAACAAACAAAAATAATAATTTCTGTTCTGGTCCCTGATGAATCAGTTCAACCAAGGTTAGCATACATTTTTTGGCTTCACTGCTGCACCGAAAGAAAAATAGCATTCATGCAACCAGTAGACAGTAACCTTAATGATAAGCTTGTCCAAAGTGCTGTTCAGGGAAGACGAATCTATACTGGGCAGAAATTGCTCTCCACTTAAGATTGACAAGATCCGCAAGGCAAGTTCTGAAGTAATAAGCTCTCTTCCATGTTGCCCAAAACTCTGGAAGACAAGGAATCATCTGTCAAAAAAACCAGCAATTACCGATCTGAGATGACCTACTCCACCAAATGTAAAATTGAAGTTAAAGTTTAATCTCTGCAGATCCAGCCTTTCCATTATCTTTAACAAAAAAGGAGAAAAGTAAGGCCCAATAACAATCAACTCCTCGCTCCATGGCAATTCAAGACATTAGAAACATTCAGACTAACTTACAAGAAGGATCCGAAACTTTGAGCTGTTACCATTCTCTTTTCTACTCCTGCAATAAGTAACTACCGTGATTTCTGCTTGGTAGCCTTTGTTTGCAGCTTTTATCGTCTCCACCTATTACAAGCGAGCACGAGCACTTACGGGATTGTCTTGAAACTGACATTAATTACGATACAAACACACGCACACACTGCAATGCCCATGACATTAGAAGTACTGATACCCAAGGAGGCAGGGTTTCGAATCCTATTTCTTCTATCCCCGTCTCCTAAATACGTCTACGTCCTTCAGACCCCAAAAAAATTATAAAAAAAAAACTTACAGTGAGTTTGTCTGGGTGACGATGTACCAAAGCCTTTATCTGTTCCAACAAATCATGTCTGCATGATCAGAGGATAAAACGAAATTAGGATACTTTGGCAGTTGGCGGCAGTTAGAATCGATTTAAAACCACTTTTAAGCCAAAAAACAAAAAGAAAAGAAAAAAGCAATTGAAATTAAAATAAAATATCCAGGAATTCATTCAAGAACTCAACATACACACGAGCATACAAAAGGTACATAACATAACTAATCTCGCTACGATGCGGGCCAGTAAATTTAGCGAATGAATCAAAGCAGAAATTCAATTCAATTCTTTGGAGCAATCGATTTACAGAAAGGAATGAAAACAATAAAAAAATAATAAAAAAAAAGCGGGGGACCAAAAGAGAAAAAAGGAAAACAAAGGAAAAAGAAAAAGAAACCTGGAATGGTAGAGATCGCGATTGATGGGCGTGAAAGTGAAATTGGCTTTACCGTTGACGACAGGAGAAGCAGCAGAAATAACGAAAAAGAAAAAAATAGAGAGGAGGGTAGCCATCCAGAAAGAAGAACCAGAGGAGAAGACGAAGAAATGCTTCTTGTTCTTGCTTTCATCTCATTTCGTTTTTCTCAGGCGAAGAAGCTAGCTTGACCGACGCGCCTTGTTCAATGACTCCTTTTCTTTCTATTATATCAAAAACACAAAGGCAACACATAAAAAAAAAAAAAAACCGCATCTTGTGCGACTTTGTCAGACGTCGCCGAAATTCCCACGTTCTACCGGATATGTTGTGTTATTCCTTTCTTATTATTATTATTATTATTATTATTATTATTATGATATTCGATTCTAAATTATCATCTTATCTTTGCTTCCCATTTTATTCTTTTCTTTTTTTCAATTTCATCTCTAATTATATTTCCCATTTTATACGACACGATGGATTTTGGAGTTGCGCAATGCAGTGATAGAATTATAGTCATTAAGTTTATGTAGTTAATATAATAATATATAAATAAATAATATAAAAGATCATAATATTAATTTTTTATATAATTTTTTTTTAGCCAAACCATGAAAATTTTAAATAAATATTATAACTTAGTTGAGTCAAAATTTACTTATATATTAATATTCTTTATTATACAAAGTTTTATTATTATTTTTTGAGAATAAAAAATATAATTTACATTTTTTATATTTATAAAAAACAGTATTTTCAAAAAATAAGACTTTTTAGTCCTAAACAATTATTTTTATTATTGTGTTGATTAAAGAAGTAAATCAGGGCGAGGTTTATTTCTTTTAGTCTCATTGGATTGAAGGCGAGTATTTTTTTATAAGGAGATTTTTATTTTAAATTTTTTTAAAAATAATTTACTAATAATTATAAATTACATAATGAGTTGAGTATATTTAAAATAAAAAATAATGAAATAAATCTATATAATACAAATTATATTTATAAAATAAATAAATATAATATAATAAATATCTTTTTGTTTTTATAAATACAATGTGAAATTTGAATATCGAACTTCTCGCAAACTAGAGCAAAGTTTAGAGACAGCGTAAGCTACATCAGACAGACTCAGCGGGTGGAAACAGTTGTTAACATGCAGACGGCTCCGAGTTGCCGATTCAAGGAAGCAGATTGAAGTAGCTCTGGGTTGCGTTCTAATGTGGCCATTTCTTGCTTGTCCAGAGGGTCACCCAAGCTTCTATCCCATTGTCCAATCTTGCGTCGGCCAAAATGACAAAGATTCAGAGAAGGGAAACCTACCGAGCCAATACTGCCGACCCACGCAGGCTTTCCCCACCAAAAATCAGCATCATAGAAATCCAATCTACGCCAACTGGAAAATCCCAAAGGGGTATGCTCCATCTTCGGATCATAGTTCACCTGTTTCTTTGAGTGACTCGGACATCACCTGCTCCATCTTCGGAGCAGCGGCAGTCCACCCTTTGAGAAGGGCGTTCAATGCAGCACCATCCAGTATCCTAGAGTGAGATATGCATATACCAAGAGCAATGCCCCCCAAATAAAGACGTTCACTTGAATGTTAGTCGCGAACGTTGATTCTCTCGAATTGGGCTCACAGGGAAGGAATTGATTGATCAGACGGAGGTCAGGTCGGCAGAGGAAGTCATTGAGACAGCAATTGACTTTGGTTTCCACATAAAAGGCTCCTTCATCATTGCATTCAACTGAAAGATCATCTTCGATCTTTCCTGCGAGAGAATGAAACCGCGTTAAGGTCCCTGACAAAGATGGTTTTAGCGTCTCTAGTCTTCTGGGTAAGGCATCATTAAGATGGCCCTTGTTTCGGCTGGCGGAATAGAATAGCACAGTTGGGCCGTATGGTGCAGGAATTAGCTGATCTAGAAGAGAAAGCTTGAAGATTCTTAGATGAGGAGGCGTTGAAACAGATGGTTTTACGTTGTCTTTGGAAATGATCCGCAATTCCATTTTCATCTTTTTTTTTTTTTTTCTTTCTCCTTCCTTTTTTCGTGTTTTCTGTCTTTCAAGTTTCAACTTTGATGCAAAGGTTGATACCATTCGAAGATTCCTCTCCTCCCCTACGATTGCGAATCGGAGGATTATATTAATATCTCTTTCCACTCTTTCGCACGAGTTGCTTATCAACAAAACAAGACGGTTGTCTTCGGAATACTCAATAGTTGCAAACTTAAATTTCTATATTTAATGTTTGAGATTTTAGTATTAAAAAAATATAAAATTTATAAAAATTAACGAAAATTATTTTATTATGCATTTTTTGATTAATAAGTCTCTTAAAAAAATACAAATTGATTAAATTATTCTGAACCCGACAATGATAAAAACTGACCACTAAACGTTGCAACAACATTGTAATTGAAAATCAGCATCACGTTAAACCGACAAGAGTGGTCCGGAGATGGACAGGTATACCAAATTTGCGTCAACCAGATCCACGAATGTGGCACTCCTACCTCTGGACGACTCTTTGAAGTGTTTCCTTTTTGGTTTATGCTATACAGCCGGATCTACGTCTTATGATGTGACGTGCTTCAGAGACTGCTAAACTAAAATCAGAAAATCATGATTATGGACTACTGAATTCGATAATCTAAACCTCATTTTGTGCGATTCATCCACTAGCTAATCCATCGTTTTCTTATTATTTTCGCTTTGATTAAATCTCTTGTTAGTGTCCATTTTCATAAGCTTTCTCATCGATTTTTTGCAACAAAAAATTGGGTGGATCTCACATCAACTTTTCATCTCATTTTTGTATACTTTTATTTTCCATCTCATCCGAACGAAGAAAATTTTCCTTTTTACATTCATTTTCTTTTCCATCACTTTTTTTCCCTATTATTTTCTAACAATCCAAACAAAGCATTAGTTATTAGTTAACTTTTAATTTTTTTAAGACATTGTTTTGGTCATTACCTGCCCACTAAGTCCCCCTTCTTTGATCCAAATTTGGGGAATCACTCTTTTTACTTAATTGATTTGTCAAGGATCATGCTAATTGTGACGGAACTAATTTCACACACCAAATCTCTTTAGTCAAACTCACACACAAATACACACAAATAATCATCTAAGTACTCACAATTATACAGATTAAATACAAATAATACTACATATAAAAATTTTTACTAATATTTATTATTTTTTCACTTACAAAATATAAAAGAAATATAGATATGAAATTTCTTTCTAATATTTTTCACACTTTTTTCGTTATATGAGTTTTTTACTATTCAAATCTATTTATAAAATTAATAATTAATATTTCTAATTATTTAAAAATTTATATGATATGTCTGTTAAATTAATTATATCTTAATAGATACATAATTATATAATTTAGTAATTTGGGAGAATGCCTCTATTTTTCCTTTTCTCATAATACTTAGTATACACACTGACTTAGTCCATATTTCAAATTCTTACCTTACTGGTCAACTGTAATTAGGCACACACAATATTAGCCTAGTTCCTAAGCTTATGCATCAACCATTAATATTATAGTCAATCCTTGGACACTTTTAGTTAACTTGTAATAAGACCTTATATTGTCAACTCGGACCCTTACTTGTGCATTGACATCGACTAATTTTCATATAAAATGTGCACTATCTCTTATAAAGTATTAAAAAATCTAATTATCTGATAAACAGAAAAACTGTTATATTTGAGCTGTACTTTGCTGTTCAGCACTTGCGATTGTGACGCCAGCACGTGCTGTTGCACAGCAACTCATGTTCCAGCCCTCATCTCTTTGCTCACTTTACACCAACACCTTTGACCTAACACATAGTCTCCCCTTGATTTACTGTCATACACATTGATCTCCCTCGATTTACTTGCATACACATTGATTTCATATTCTCCTTTGGGGTATTAAGAAATCTAATTGTTTAGTAAAAAAAAAAGAAAAAATTGTTATATTTGAGATGTTACTTTACTGTCCAGTACACGTCGTTGTGACACCAGCACATGTTATTGCACAACAATCCACGTTTTACCCCTTAACTTTATGCTCACTTTACGGCCAGCACCATGTCCTAACACATAGTTTTCCTTGATTTGTTATCATGTACGTTGATTTTACATTCAGTTTACTTCCTTAGCGTACTCAATTTCTTGTGTCAAGTATTTGCAAAAAGTGCCACTAATTATTTACACTCTGACGAGAAAAGTCATATGGGGGCTAACGCTCATCCTATAGAGAATTTAAGAGACCGTTCTGTTTTCCTCTCAAGGAGCTTACGACAATGTCAATTGCAACCTTAAATACTCTTTGTCTTGAAATGTGCCACATGCCACTTCATATGACAACTGATGTTAGAAACTCTTTTTCTCAATTGGGGTAACCAAAATGTGTTTCAACTGTTAAAAAGTGCAATAACGGTGATATTAAATAAATTGAACATAACCGATTAATTAATAGATCTGGTCTATGTATTATTGGTTAATCAGTCATGTTACACTTTTTATCAATCATCGCACTTTTTTAAGACTTTGTTCCACGTCCTGTCATATTTTCATGAAAAAAAAATTAGATTTTATATTGTCAAATATTTTATTATGTGAATTTCACACAGTGACGTTAATATGACATCATTTCGTCTCCTTTGTATTTGTTTCCTTCAAACTCTACCCATCTATTTGGTTTAATAAACACAATGAATGAGAGAAATTTTTCACTCTATAGCTTACCATATTTATTTTTCTCAATTTTAAAAGAAAATTATTAATTTTTTATATAATGATCATTTATTTTTAATAAATCTTTTTATTAACTCTTATCAATTTTAATATAAAAGTAAAATTAATATTATAATACACATTTTTTTGTTTTTTTTCTCACTTTTCACCTTTTTTTCAAACAAAAAAATTTTTAATTTTTTCCTCGCAATATTGTTTTTCAAACACAAAAATGATAAAAAAAAATGTTTTCCTCCAATTTTTATTCCTTCCATTTCGCCAAACGCCATTAATAACTGGTATACGTAATTTATCCCAAAAAGTGGGGGACAAAAAGTTTTTTACTACATAAAGTGTCATGTCAACCAGTGACCTTGTTTGACTTTCTATGGGTTTAGTGTTTTGATTTTTCAGTTGGATTGAGGTGAAGGGTATTTTTTTTATGAGCTTGGTTGGAAGAATTGTAAATACAGAGAGTTAAATTTTGATTTGATGTGATTCGTTTGAAAAACTCAAATTTTCAAATCAAATCTGGGTAAGTGACTTTAAAATAATTTAATTTAAAATGATTTAAATTTGAATTTGTGATGTTTAATTTGAAAAAATATCACTTTTTTAAAATTAAATATTTTTATAAAAAATAAAATAAAATAATTATTTAATATTTATTTATAAAACAACTTAACTTAAAATAGCCTCAACTCGAAGTAATTTGACTCCAATTCTACATAACCTATTTCACACCTCTATATGTAAACGTGCTGTAGCCCTTCAAGTCACCCGGAACCTCCACCTCGCAAAAAGGGCTAGATTAACATACATCAAGGGATTTTGCTTGTTCTTTTAACTCTACAAAGTGAGTTGCATAATAATTTTCTAACTGAATGTGTAATTAAAACGGACACTTGCCAACATAGTCGTCATCTCGGCTTACTTCTGTACAAGTTAAATGAAGTTCGTCAAAAATATTCACCTGTTAGTATCAGCTCCAATCATTCCCTCGGACCAGCATTTATGTAGCGCCGGGAAAATGAATAATCTATTAATTTTCCCACAACTTTAAACTATGTTCAAATCTTTGCCAAATATAAGCATATCATTATTTGTATAATATTATTCACAGTTAAATATATGAAATGCTTCCGTTCCATTTGCATTGCTCTGACTTGCCAAAAAAAAAAAGAAAAAAGATATTTAATCATTTATATTCAAACTCAAGTTTCAATTATAAGAAAGAAAAATGAGATTTATAAACATTTTAGTCCAATAAACATCTTACCAGATAACTTACAATTTACTAGAACTCCGTTTTGAGATGCTTCCCATCAACTTGGCCTTTTCCCTTAGAGCATATTTCTGCACTTTTCCGGTTGAAGTCTTTGGTAAATCCTCAAATACAATCGTACGAGGAGCCATGAAATGAGGCAAATGGTCCCTACAGTATTTGATAAGCTCCTCAGCATTGACATTGAACTCATCCTTTAACTTCACAAATGCACATGCTGTCTCTCCCCAATAATCATCAGGTCTTCCCACAACAGCTGCTTCAAGAACTGCTTGATGACTAAAGAGCACAGCCTCCACCTCAATTGTGCTAATATTTTCCCCTCCAGAAATGATAATATCCTTTGATCTATCCTTTAACTCTATGTAACCATCTGGGTGTCTAACTCCCAAGTCCCCACTCCTAAACCACCCACCCCTAAATGCATCTTTTGTTGCTTTCAAATCCTTCAAATATCCATTCATCACAGTGTTCCCTCTAAACATAACCTCTCCCATGGTCTTTGAGTCTGCTGGCACGCTCTTCATCGTGACGGGATCTTTTATGTCAACTTCCTCCATGGCAAGATGTTGGAGCCCTTGACGAGCCTTCATCTTTGCCTGTTTGTCTCGAGGCAATGAATTCCACTCAGGTTTCAAGGTACAAACTGTCCCAGGACCATAGGTCTCTGTTAAACCATAAGAATGAATTACATTGAATCCTATATCCTCCATCTTGTAGAGAACCTGAGGGGGTGGTGGTGCACCACCTGTCATCACTACTACCTTTCGCTGTAGAGGCTTCTGATCGACAAGTGGTGCATTTATTATCATGTTCAGAACTGTTGGTGCGCCACCCATGTGAGTCACTTTGTGTCGAACAATATTATCAAATATTCCTTTTGCGGTGACACTCCGCAAGCAAACATTTGTGCCACCTTGAGCAGCTATACCCCAAGGAAAGCACCATCCATTGCAGTGAAACATGGGGACGCACCACAAGTAAATGGGCATTGAGCCCATCTCGTTTAAAAGAACTGCTGCTAGAGAATTAAGATAAGCCCCTCTATGACTGTAAATAACACCTTTTGGCCTCGATGTTGTGCCTGAAGTATAATTGAGCGAGATTGGGTCCCATTCATCTTTTGGGCGTCTAATCTCAAAGTTGAATTTCCCCATGGTTACAAGACTTTCATATTCCAAGTTTCCAGAAGAGATATCTATGCCTGGACCTGGTTGATGATCACCGTCTCTTACTAAAACCAGAACAGGCAACTCGGTCCCCTTCTTGGATAAAGTTTCAAGTGCCCCTTGGACAATAGGGAGAAGTTGGTAGTCTACAAAAATGATTTTGGCCCCTGAATGTGTCAACAAGGTGGAGACCATTGCAGAGTCATGGCGCACATTAAGTGTACAAAGAACTGCCCCGGCCATGGGAACACCAAAATGTAGCTCATACATGGCGGGAATATTAGGGGCCAATACAGCAACCTGCTCAAATTAGAAAGACTAACAGTAGGTGCAATGGTGAAAAAAAGATTAAGAAAATGTCAACTTGTCGCATTCATTTCACTACTAAGTAGGTTGACATCCTGCCACTGGCATACTCAGAGGCTCAATTTTGGGCAGGGGGCAGCAACAAAACATTCAGCGTTACAGGATGTAAGGGTTGAGATTGGTAAGTTACTTCCCAAGTTACAGACAGCAATTAACAAAAGACGACCATATAGATAACTTGCATTGCATTTGTATGATTGTTCATGATCTTGAATTATTAACAAAATAATTGGTTTTAGATTATGATACGGGAGAACACGAACATTATGCAAATACATTTAGGAATTAAACGACTAATATGAAGCAGGAGTGAACAAGAAAACTACCAGCAACAAATAAAATAAAAAACTCTTTTTTATTAAAAAAAGAAAAAAAGGAAAGAGGAAATCCAAAGAAAGCGAGGTGGGTAGGGGGACTGACCACATCACCAACGGAGATTCCAAGGTGGGAAAGAGCGGAGGCGAGCCTGATGCACCTCTCATGCGTCTCTCCCCAGGTGTACTTGACATTACCGTAGACGATGGAGACTCTCTCTCTATAGACAATCGCCGAGCGTTCCAGGAAGCTGATCGGAGTCAGAGGCACGTAGTTGGCGGAGCACTTCATCATACCCTCCATCACTTGTAAGTACAAGTAAGTTACGCATAATAAGAAGGAAACTGTTTCACTCGCCGGCTGCCTGGCTGCTGTCTCTGACCCTGAGCTGAGTGAAGAACGTATACTTGAGCAACGCGGAGAGATCGAGAATGTATGGAGAAGAAAAGGGTTCAATTAATCAAGAGATGCTTTTTCTTCTTGTCCTGATACAGCGAACCGCACGGACCCACCTTCGCGTGCGGCGTGGCCCTCTAACTATCATACAGACAGACAAATAAAACTCATTGTGATCTATCAATGATGATGACCCATCGTGCTCGAGACAGGCAACGATGGTGATGTATTTTAATTTAATTATAATTTTTTATTAATTATTTCATTTTATTAAATATAATTTTTTTATTAATTGTTAATTTTTTTGTTAGTTACAATCTCACTAATTGTTCCATTCTACTAATTTTTTATCAATTATAATTTTTATTAATTATTTATTACTTTAAATTAATTTTAAAATATAATTTTAATTTATATTATAAAATATTATATTATATAATTAATATACAACAAAATTTGATTAATAAAATAATTAATAAAAATTAAATAATTAGTGAAAATATTATAAGCGGACAAAAATTACTCACAGGTACTAACCAGAAAATTGATTTGTCTGTTAATAGTCAATTGTTAATACACGGCCACCAAAAACTAATGTTTTAATAATAATAATAACAATAATACTACGGGGAGATATGCCTTAAAAAAAATCTTCAAATTTTATAAATTTTTAATTTTTATAAATTTTTATTTAAATTTTATTTTTAAAATTAATTAATTTTTAATATTTTTTATTCTCATTTGAATTATATGTTTTTTAAATTAACTTTTTAAATAATAAATAATTAAATTATTAATAATTTTTTTTGTCAATATATAATTTTTAATAATTTTGACACTTTTTGTCAAAAATAACTAATTTGAAATGAATTTATAAATATAAAATTTAAATAAAAATATAATAAATTTAAAATTTAATTATAAAAATTTTAAATTAATTTTTCATATATTCCTAACGCCTAATGGGGACGTGCAAATAATAATAATAGTTTCTATATACAAAAATATTTTCTTTATTAATTATTCATATCATTAATTCATTGAATTGAATTAAAGTACTATCTAGATAATAAATGCTATGTAATGTACGAGAAAAAGGCAAAAAAATTACTTGTCTCCACTACAACTTCCATTAACTGAATGTTAGTTGTTAATTCATAATGTATATATCTTTGTTAATACCCTTCTATAGATAATTATAAGCCTCAATCACATATATTTAATAAAGATGTTAATTTCTTTTTATAACATCATATCAATAATTTACTTAATGATTTTACGTTGCTCATGAGACAAATATTATGATTTATAACTTATTATTTAAGTTATTTTCATTAATCTTTGTAAAAAATATAAATTTTAAAATTTGTAAAAATTTATATATTTTAATGAAAAATTTTGTCAATCACACAGGGCCTCAAAAAGAGACTGCATAATGATCATTTGAGAAACTCCTTTTATCATCGTTTTTAACTCAGGCAATGATGCTGCCTGAGGTGAGAGAGCGAAGCTACTGTTTTGAAAACTTCTAGGAGGACGCTCATAATGATGACCTGCGAATCAATTCAATCTGTTGGAAAAGATGCGAGAAGAAGTCCTTGGTAACACAGTAGCTTACTAGTAACAAATGGTCTAGTGCCATGACAGGTGAGTTACAGAATGTCTATTTGACAAAGGCACCCTGGTTATACACAAATGAGAGTCGATATCAGCTGTTCCTCTTCCCCGTTTCTCTACAGGGACATCTGCAATGAAATTGTTGCAGTGCTGCCCGGGGGGATGTGGTGCGTGAATGGAGATGGGGGCTCTCGAAACTGAAAATTCCGCAAAAATTTCAAGACATTCTTGTGGCTCATTTTCGAGGGTGGATTGCTATCTATCTAATGTGGAACGGGCAAAAGGGGGTTTGGCACACTGAGTTTTATAATATTTATCCACAAAAAAAAAAAAAAAAAGCCGCCCTTATTCGTATTACTAAAAGATCCCCGGAATTTCAATTCCAAAGACAAAATTAGCCTTGGTGCTAAGAGATTATTTCTTTATTTGTCTAACTCGCGATTAGAAAAACAGAGAAGTTTGGGGGCTTAATTAGGGTTTTTGAAGGGAGAGAGCGAGAGAGAGAGATGAGCAGGAGCTTGGGGATACCGGTGAAGCTATTGCACGAGGCCTCAGGGCACGTGGTGACGGTGGAGCTGAAGAGCGGAGAGCTCTACAGAGGCAGCATGATTGAATGCGAGGATAACTGGAATTGCCAGCTCGACAATATCACTTTCACTGCTAAGGTTCCCAGCCACTTTCCTTTTCTTCTTTTTCTTTCTTTCTTTCTTTCTTCTTGTTGCGCCCTTGTTAGTTAGTTCTTGTTTTTTCTTTTCTTTTTTTTTAAATTGATTTACTATACATCTATTTTGCATCTTCAAAATCCTGGAATTCTGGGACCACCGTCCACTGAGGTCGTAAGTTTCAATCGATTTTCCTTTAGCACTTTATTATTTGTGTCGCAATTCTATCCAAGTAATGTTGATTGGTGAGAATATAAATTTCAAGGAAAAGTGTAGAGTAGCTAACAGAAGCAAGAAAAGAGAAAGGAAAAGGGAATTTAAGAGAGAGCAAAGAAGTAGAGAGATAAAGGGAAATTAAGTGTGTGATAAAGTGACAGATTGTATTATTTTCCAACTGATTCACTTCTTTTTTTTTTTTTTTTATTGCACATGTGGGTGAGGACGGAGTCACCTATTGACGTTCTCATTCAACCCCTTAACAGAGAGGATCCACCAGCTGAGTACTGTAAAATCCAAGTGGGTCTCTTCCACGTCTGGTGTTAACGAGCCTGAAACTAAACCTCATGCTCTTGACATAAATCCCTGGTTATTAGGGGGGCGGGAGCATACCGATCACCAACCAGCAACCACTTTGGGTGGTTCCAACTGATTCACAAAAACAGTCATCTCATAGCTTTCATGCAAATTGGTTGTTAATTGTTCTCAAGCTAAAGACTAGCTAACAACAATTAATCCTAACCCTTTATTATTACAATGATCTAATGGTGCGCAAACATGACTGCCAATTCCTTACACAGCTGCAACAAACTTCTCTCATTGAATGGCTGATCAGTGAGCCACATGGATGTTCCTAACAATGTGTTCCACTTAAGACTTTTCTTGACCTCATGGATTAAAATTAAGAAATTTTCACTGGTTGCCATATGTCTATTGTTTTTTTTCAAACAAAGACTAGTATGGCCTCAGCTTCACCATCCAATTAATTATCTGTTGGTGTCTTGTGAGTTGTAGCACAAGAACTGGTTGATCTCTCTGTGATCTGTATCCTTCGGTTTTTCCATTTTTTTTTTCTAACTTCAGCAGCTGCTCCTCAGGATGGGAAGGTTTCACAACTTGAGCATGTTTTTATTCGAGGAAGTAAAGTCAGGTATCTAAATCTCTCTCTTTTTTTTTTGTGTCCTTCTGTTATTTTAGTCGACGTTTTTATTTTGTGAAACATGCTTACCGCCGTTGACTGTAATGAAGAAAAAAGTCTGGCAGTTTTTGTTGGCCATTTATGGTATTGACTGTCTACTTTATGGATTTTGTAAAATGTTGGCAGGTTCATGGTCATACCAGATATGCTAAAGAATGCTCCCATGTTCAAGCGTCTTGATGCTAGAATCAAGGTACTCTTCCTCTCACAAATGGTTTGATTCATTTATAATTGCATTTATTGTATTATGCTGAATTATGTATCTTTCATCTTGAAGGGTAAGAGTGCATCACTTGGAGTTGGCAGGGGCAGGTCTGTAGCAATGCGGGCTAAAGTAAGTTTTTATTTAACATATTCTTTGTTCTTTTGTTAGAAGGACAAGCCTTGTAGTAATATTAAGGTTATTCGATGTGGACCTAAAGGTTATAAGTTTAAGTCGTGGAAATAGTCTATCTGTGAAAATAAGGGTAATGTTGCGTGCATTTAAACCTTTCTCAAACCTTTACTATTGGAGTCTCATCCACTGAGATGCCCTTTTTTGTTTTTTTGTGCATTTGTTAGCAGTTTTTGGAATGTTATATGTATCTGGCTTTCTCTGTTGTATCTTGGGGCTCCAAACTTCATTAAGCTTGGTACTATAAATGTAGATGATTTGATCGGTAGTTGAGGCACGCAATTTTTTGCACCATGAAACATAGTTGGATACATTCTTAATCCTAATCCCATCTCCCTTTTCATTTCTTTCTGGTTTTTACTGTTTCGTAAGATTGCATGTTGCCCAACTCATTACCTTTTCTCATTATGCAGGCCCAAGCTGCCGGCCGTGGAGCAGCACTCAGTAGAGGTGCTGCCCCACCTGTTAGGAGGTAACCAGATACTGAAATGGTTTGACCTTAGGCATTTCTCTCAATGTAAGCTGGCTGAGTTATTAAGGTCCTTGCTGTTGAAATCCTCAAAGCTTGGTCTAAAACGTTGACATTTTTGTACTGTTTTGGAAAGGGAAATTTGCTATGGTGTTGCTTGTGCCTCAAGTGATTAGTATGGATGTATTTGTTTGGAAAATAGGTAAATCTTATTGATGGTTTATGGGATGTCCATGTGGTTGTCGTAGGTAGGTGTTCATATGGCTCCAGGTTGGCTTTTGCTCTCCCATATCTGCATAATTTTGTGTAGAATGGAAATTATGACGCTACTCTGGAATTTTTAAGGCGTGGAAGTAGCTGTTGGATCCCTTTTATGCAGCATCATAGCAATCAACATTTAACGATGCTTGTGATGGTATTAAAGGTATTTGGCTAGATAACCCGCTTATTGAGAATTATTGTGGCTGAGGTTTGCTTCTCAAGTAGCTGCACGCCTTAGTTTTTCCGAACTCCAGAGTTTTTTAGCTGTAAACCAGGATGGCCACAATGCATTTTCGTTGCTTTTTTACTGTACTTAATTTACTTTCGGCATATTTTAAGGGACTTTCAAAAGCGGATCAGGCGTACACGAGCTAAATTCAATATTTTTGTTCTTTTCTTATTCATATTTATATCATTTCTTTTTCTATTAGACAAATTTATGTCAAAAATGCTGATTTTTTGCAAAATTTGTTTTAGAAATAATAATTTAACAGTGAACCATCTTCTTCACAGGGAAGTTAAGAACTGGATTTCTAGTAAAGAGGCGCGAGTGAAAATTTGAAGGAACAAAAAAGTATCTCTGGTATACTGTTTCCGTTTATGGAAAAAGATAATCGATTTGGAGATGTCCAAATATTTAACCCCATTTGTGTGAAATGGTAAGGCCTCATGGATAAAATGCTCCCTGCCGAGCAGATTTGGGGGATCGGCAAATGACTTGCTAATGAAGATCGGGATACAAATGATTCCAGAGAGCAGCGGCACCCCTGCACCCCCATAGACGATGAAACTATAGGAACACAACAACAGGAACATATATGTGACAAACAAAGTGGGGACCATCGCTAATAAACTCGTCACATTTAACGGAAATATCCATAGAGCTCCAAGTAGCCAATGCATAAGTTCCAAAGATTGGAGTCGTCAGCCGTGGGACCTGTCAGGACAACCCTAAAGAATCTAAATGGCAGAAGTGCACTGGGCCCAGATATGGGCCAGGATGCGAACTGCCCAGGCTTGCAGATTGTCCGGTCGTCTTCGTGTACTCTTAAGCACGTCCAAGTCCCGCCATCCGGTGAGCCCTAGATGGGATCAAAAAATCACTCGGGAAATTAAACCAATTTTGAAAACAAATTAATGGTAATAACAATATCACTAATGCTAATAATCTACCTGAAGAGAGAGGGTGAAAACTTAAAAGTAATGTTAGAAAGCATCAACGTCTGATTTACCTGCAAGCTCCAAAATCTTAGGTAGGCTCTTGATCCATCTTGCCGCAAGGTGTAGTAATTGCACATAAGCTGCATTGACGTGCGTCTTATGCATAAGAAAGCCAGTAACACTGACCAAGTCAAGACTAATTCTTTTTTTATATATATATATTTTTTTTCTTTTTTTTTGTGGATGTAAGTACCTTATGCTGAGTTATGTTGAGAAAAATACAACAGATGATGCTAAGATAGACTTTTAAGTCTCTGGAGAAGAAAAGTACAAATGTAAACTTAATAGTCGTGAGTATGCGGTCAGCTGTTGTGCAGTGATGAAAATCTACCTAAAATATGACCTGAACAGGTAATGGATGTAAGCTAAAATATCTGTTAATATTATTTTTCACATTTTAAGATCGGCTGAAAGATATTTTTGTTAGTAAATCCAGAATAGAACCTGATGATCTTGGCCGATGTCAACCATCCACCAAGAGCGCTTGTACCCATCTTCCATCCGGGGCCCAGCAAAAGATGTTCCCTAATGCAGGACAATACACAAGTCAATTGCAGTGACAAAACTCATCGTACATAAGGTGTTTCATAGATGTATATACTACCAGGTATACTCTTGATACTACGGCCTTGGGGTCAGTGTATCTTGAAATGGGACTGCTAGCTGTGACAGTGATTCTCTGAATGCATTCAGTTAACATGATGAGAGTGTTAAATACTACTCGAATCAGTCTGTCTAAGGATACAGGAAAATAACCAGGTAATAGAAACAAAATTCACCTTAGATAGAACAGGATTAACCCACTGATGCTTCCCGTAAGACGTGCCAGCAAAATACAGAACTCCATTGTTGTCCCCATCACATATGTACTGGAGTTCCTTATAACTAGACCGCCTATGCTGAAACCTCATGCTACAAAAAGTAACTTCCTATTAGTTATGCCTTCTTCAACCTAGGGCTCAGCTTAGGATACATTAATTTTTTGGTACATCTTGAGATGCATTAATGAGTAGAACAATTGTAGTAGCAGAAAGTTCAACCGTTATAGCCCCTCATGAAAGTAACACAGAAGAGTATTAAAATCATATAATGATTTATTGGTTGGAACATATTCCACCTATTCTCCGATAGAAACTATTTCTCCAGTTTACCTCCATAAGGATTCTTGTGTACATAATCAGTCTCGCCAAATTGGACTAGATTACTCAGTATTCAAGCACAATAAAATTCCATGGTTAGATTTTCTATTGACTATTTCTGCCACCAGGTTAAAGGATGAAGATAAGGCCAGATGACCCACCTGTTTGGTGCCCATGTTTCAATCTAAACAAGAGTAAGATACAAGGACCTAGGTTATAATATTGCAAGATACTCACTTTTGGTTATTTCCTGGACACACCAATCCAAGATCAAGATAATTTATTCCATCCTTCACCTGTCATTAACATGGAAGAAAATTATGCCCAATGAACCACATCTTATAGCACTTTTCATCTGAAATTCCTATTCTAGGAGGAAAAAAATAAAAACTTACAAGATTATCAAGAATTGGCATGTGCCGGCAAAGGTTGCTTTCACCCAACTGCAATATATGTGCACAAGCTTAAAATCACATTCCACGTACACTGGCCAACAGATGTTTCCATATCCAGGGCCTACATACCTTCTTAAGCAAGTGATATGGCATCAAAGGAAATCTCACAAATGGCAGCAAGTCAATAAGTGACTGAAGCCTATCCTTAAAGAGAAGGTCAGCACTTGAATGTGAAATTACTTCATCCACAACCTCCCACCCATATATTTCCCTAGCCCTCATGGCCCACATCAAAATTGAATCGAGAACTCTTTCTTCTGATGTAACAGTTAGATCTTGATGCTGCAAAAGTGATCTTTATTATAAAGAATGTTCACAAATAGTCAACATAATACCTACAAGCCTGATGGTTTTAAAAGCCAAAAAGCCATAATATAAGCAACAAATTACATCCACAATCTACCACATGATGGGGGCAACCCCTAATAGGTGCAATGAAGTTTTCTTAAAAAGTGTTCCAATTTTTTACAACTCCAATAATAAAAAATCATATAAACTCCTTGAACAAATAACAGAATGCAATTCAGTATCCTAACAGCGCACTGCTTCCAACCCTCACACTAAGTATCTTGTTGCAGCTCCCATGCAAGCATTTAAATTCCCTAAATTACTAGTTAATTCGTCTTGAATGTGTAAGAAGTCTACACAAGTTCTCATCCAGACTTTGAAATCCACAAAAGCCACACTCAATCTAAATTATCTGGACCCTCATTTTCTTTGACATTTGGAAATTAACACCAAAGCAAGATCACTTCCATCATTGGTCTATTTCCCACTAATAAAGTGTGTAACTGCAATATTGTATTCCATAAGAAACCACTTATCCTCTCTAAATGTCAGACCACTTTTCCTGGACTCCTAGAATTGCAAATGTTATAGTGCTGCCATCTCAATATTCAAGTCAACGCTCAAGCCAAAGTTAGAAGACTGAAAAGAGTATCAACCTGAATTATCTTGCTAAAAGTTGTCTCAGTTAGCAACACGAAGTCAAGGCTGGCAGTTGTACAGTAATCGAAGTGCATTGCAAATCTTCTCTCACAGGTTTCTTCAATGAGTCTACATGATGGAATTGATGAAACTGCTTGCAGGATTGGACAAACTGAGTCCTGCAATAAAGTTCAACAGTTAGCTTTAAATGCCACAGCCCAATTAACTTGCCAAATTGGTCTGGTTCGTCGTCCATTAAACTTGTGCATAATAGAAAAAATCTTGTTGTATGACCTTCTTCCATTAGGAGAACTCCATCCCTGCAGATAATATGTACATGAAAGGCATCAACATATAATTCCACATCATAAAGGGATCTCTTGTTTTGTTTTCAGAAGTCCCAAACCACAAGTCACTTCTCCGTTCTTTTAGTGCCAAGCACACAAGAAGCATATTGTAACAACAAAAGAAAAGTTTGATTCTAATACAAAAAATTCAACAAGAAAAATTATCCTGTAAGATATGGTTGCTACCTCTGATAGGCATTCTAAAAGTATTTTGCAACATTCCTGATAAAGAAGAGTGACCCCAAACTGATCAGCTAATAGAAGAAGCTGAAGTAACAAGGTTCCAGAATGTGTGGTATCAGCCAAACTGAGTTCCCCAATGTACATGTACTCAAGCATAATCTTGAATGCTTCTGGTGGCACTTCACTTAAGTGAATCTCCGAGGAACTAGTCTCACTCATTCCATTTGTGAACATCTGCCATAACTATTTTTCTTTAGCAACAATCCCATAGAATCAGTAAACAATAAAAAGCAACTACATGAAATCAGGACAATGAGAAACACACAATATTGTATTTGGTCAACATCAGAAAGTTAATTTTATAAATATCCTTCCTAGGAACTTTCTAAGATAGAAACTCTGTATGACCAGAAAGGAGTAACTACCTAGTCAGCCCATGCCCATGACATAATCATGTAGATGTTTCAGGCAGATCATGAAAATATTACTAAAACATCCCCAGTCAATTCTGAGTGGCCATTTTGGAAAACCTACAATGCTAGTGAACAATTAAATTGTTTCTAGATCAAAGAAACAAGGTGAAATTGATAATTACATCAATTTAATGGTAGATGTTATCAACAGGAGTCATAGTGATTGGCTTAAAATATGCTGGTGTGAAGCCCCTCTATTCATTTTTTTACTGCATTTTATGGTCAATTCATTAAATGGAACATTAATTATAATCCCTACTCACATGCTTATCAACTTATTTACCCATGCAAACTCTGTTGTGTCCATGACATTCTGTTCTAAATTACATAAAAGGTTACACAAATGATGCAAAAGTGACAGCTAAATAGAAGTAAGCCACCTCACCTTCATAAATGGGACACTCCATAGACTAAGAATAATTTTATGCAGCCGAGCAACAAGTCCATGACCCTCAATATATATGTTTACATCACTGTACTCTCCAGATGAATGCAGCTCGTTGAGCCTTTGCACATCGATTGAGAGTCCTAAGGGGAAGGTCACACGATAATGAGGCCGAGAGTTTGGACATGATAATTCCACATTCTTACCAAAATTCAGCATAGAACATTCCATTGTTTCCTCACACTGCTTTGCCAATGGCATCACTTCATATTGAAGGGCCAAAGACTGCAGTGAACCCAGTTGGGATTCCAAAATCTGTACAAGAGAGCAGGAAAACAGCACAAAATTGAGATCAAAAGACCGTTAAAGTCAGTCTAGCAGCTGAAAGCAGTCCTAACAGGAATGGAAACAACAAGAAAATACAATCCCAATCTTGTAACTTGGACTGCATGAAAACCAGAAGCTTGAATTAATGAAATACCTGGGTCTGGCCTGTATAGATATATTGAAGAAATGCGTGTATAACTACATAAGATACATCCTGCATTTGAATAACATCTTCATTTGACGAACTCAAAGGAAAATTTCCAGAAGCTTGTAAGATAACCTTATGAGCTGGGACAAGCCTTTCTTTGCTACCATTACCAACAATGAACACCACATCACATAGTTCCCAACTCTCAAGAAAATTTTTGAGACCCCATTCCTCGTAACCTGTTTGTCCATTTTCCAACTCCTCCCCAAGATCCTCCTTCTGGTCATATTCTGCTGAATCCACTTGCTTCCATAGCAACAAATGGTTATGTGGTAATGGCAACACATTGACATTTCTATAACCAACATGTTTATCCCAGCTACTAAAGCCAACATACTGAACACTACAATTTGGGTTTGAATCCAACCACTGAAATACAAGATTCTGAAAAGGGTATCTTCCTTTGCCAACACTAATCAACCCATCATAAATACCGATCCAATAACTCTGGAATGCAGAAGAGCAACAGAGTCCCATACCTTCCACATCAACAACACTTTTCCCATCTACCTCGATTTTCAATCGGCGATTCCTATGACTTCCAAGAATGACAGTATAATGAGGATTATTGTCCCTCTTGTAATGGTAGTGCTGGCTCCCAACATTCTCTCTAAACACCACGGTGACATCATTGTGAGCATAAGCATCAAAAGCCACACACCCTCTGCCTGCTTCCCGGAATTTCAAATCCTTACTCCAAACACACTGAAAAGGTGCTACAGTGAGGTTCTTTCTCTCTTTCTCTTCTATCATCTTTCCCCGTTCAAAAAACCAGTACTCTTCCTCACGCACTCCGCTATTGCACCAGGAAATCTGCAGTATTTATGATGTTTGGGGAGGCTTTCAGATACTGACAAAGATTCCATATCTATCAACTATCTCCAAAGAAATGGACAATTCAAGATCAAAAAAATATATCATGTACATGAATTTTTTTCTGGAAAAAAAAAAAGAAAATTTTCTTTTTTTAGGAATTAATTGGCTCTAATAATTTTACAGGTCACTTAACAGCCAAAACCCCCTCAGAGTCAGGTATCTGAAAGAGAAGCAGATAGTGCCAGAAGAAGCCAACCAACTAGACAAAAACAAAAAAGAAAATTCTGAATCGACAAGGAACAGCTGTAAACCATCCATCACAATACTCAGCATCATCATCAATCCTACGCCACAATCTTATCCAACGACAACTGACGGCATAGGAATTTTCTTTTATACATATGAAAATAAAAAAAAAAAACAACTATAAATTGAATTGAACCTCAAAAAAAAAAAAAAGCATAGTGGGTATCGGATCATAACAATCATAAACAAAATATCAGGATCACCTAATTCAATTGTTAGATGCCAATCACAGCACACTGCTTCTTGCCTTCTCGCTAATCTTTACCTCCCCGCCCCCACACACCCCTTTTGTCTGAATTGATAAAAGAGACATCGTGAACAACTAAATCTCTTGCCTTCTTCTTCTTCTTCTTCTTCTAAATCCTATTAACAACGGGTTTTAAATCCTATTAACAACGGGGCAGGCCGAGGAGTGGCGAAGAAAAAGGACATCAGACTTTACGGATCTTTGGGTTCGACTTTGTCAGAAAACAGGGTGGCCCGGTTGTCGGCCACGTTACATCTTTCCACGTTTATTATACGTGGCAATCTTATCTAATTTACGAACAAATACCTCTCAAACTCAATTGTTTGTTTTTTTTTTTTGTGCATTTTGCTAAGATGTCAAACTCAGTTTTCAATAATGAGCTTCGATACACCGGGCCCCGTATGGGAAGAGGTTAAAATAATTAAAATTTTTAAAATTAGTATTTTCAATTGGAAATTGAAAAAAAAAAATTAAAAATCTGTAATTAAAGACAGAATCCTAAGGAAAAATCAATGACTTTAGGAGAAAACTCACCTCAACACTAAACTTCTCTGGAAAATCGTGGGGATTGTCGTTTATGGACGTCGGTGGCAGCGAGAGTGTTACTACAGCACCTGAAAAATGCCGTCGGTGGAAGAAGAGTTCCGATTGTATTACAAGGAATAACAATTCTTAGATACAGAAGCTCACAAGAATACAACCCACAAGTACATTTTTGACTTATCGCCAAAGTAAATATTGTTATTGAAATTCCAAAATTGGCATACCATGCAAGTCGGATTAGAATGATAGATGTCAAAAAAAAAAAAAAAAGTTATTTGATAGAAAATGAATTACAAACTAATATTATCAATATTTGAAGCAGGAACTGTTGAGGAATTTGCATTATTTATGTTGGTACCATCAAAGGAGTATGGCATTAAGGTTAATGGCTACGAGCGCCGAAAATTAAGTTAGGTTGATTCAACAGCAGGCAGCATTGGACTTCACTTAAGCAGTGTACCGAATTTCGTTTAAAGAATAAAAGTCACATTATCTTTGGGTGCATATTTACAAATTACAATGTACTTTATGAAGTTGTACTTCTTAACATTTGAAGTGCTCGTCTATGTAAGTATTGGTAACAAATATAAAAGCGTGTATTCAGGAGACAATGTAGTGGAAGCAGCATCGGTTCTTCCATTTATGCATGTGGTTGTAGCCGACGGTGATGACCCATCGGAGAGTACAAGGGGTTTGGACAAGAAGCATCGGACAGAAAAAATAATTGTTTCGGGTAAGCTAAGGGTAAAATGTTTTGTAAAAAGGGTTTGATTTCAATTAAATGTATTATGCCACGCAGAGTAAACGATTTTTTCTTTTTCAGATGTGTAGACCGGAGGTGGTCGTCTCACGGGCTGTACAGCACAACAATATTATATTTACAGTCTCTGCAGTTATTTTGATAAGTAACAATTGCTTGAAAAGTGCTCGCGCGACGATTCTGTGTTGCAGCAGGGGGCTGAAGTTCAACTTGAAGGAATTGGATTTGCCAAACCAGGTCCAGCTCATGCACCGGCTTCTACAAATTAGTCTCAGCAGCTTCTCTCCAATAGCAACACATACAGGATCGTCGACAAAATCAACAGAAGAGGTTACAACTTCCTGCAATGTCATCCCAGTGCCTGCCTGCACCAACTTTGTTCTAGCAACAAGTTCAAATTTGCGGTAACTTAAAGGAGCGTAATTTGTAACATGTGGCAATATCCTCTCAAGCAGACCAATTGGAAGCCATTTTAGCAGCATTGCCAATGCGTGACAACATCAAAATAAAAGCCGAAGAATCTGTAAAAGACCTGACTTATAATCCAAGCCAAGGAGCCAAGTTTATATGAATGAATGGAAGATAAACCCAGCTTTTCCTGCAACTACAACTCTTTATTCCGTCTTCTACAATCCCCATTCTTATTGAAATTTTCAAAACTCTCCATCTTAAGAAGTTCATTTTGTGATTGGTAACGAGGTTGAAGTTGACAGGTCGTGAAAGGTTGTAGACGAAGTCGAGAGGGCACATTCAGGCGAGAAGCAACGGTGAGGAAGACACGTAAGAAGGGACCAATACATGTTGGCAATGTTTATGAGTTTGGCTTCGTGTTCTAGTTTTAGTTATCTAATTACATACGACGTATCTTTGCTAACAACGACGTCTTCTCCGCTAATGACATGTGGCTAATAACAATTGTATGACTTCAGTAATTTGTTACCATTGATCCTATTATACTAATACAATATACATTAATATACCACACTGAAAAAGGCAATTATATTCTACATCATTAATCTTTTATAACATATAAAAGAAATAAATTAAATATTTGCAATTTGTCTTCTTGTGCTTTTCCTGCAATACAAGGCAACTAATAGCTTCTTTCCTGCTCCTTGTCATGTGCTGACCTAGAACACACGAGAGCCGGGGAAGGTCGGGTCCGGACAAGGAATTAACGTAATTTTCCAAAGCCTGGGCCCGATCAATGGGTTATGCTATTTTAGCACAAGCCCAACCTTCCAAGATTAGGGCAGCCCAAGCCCAATTTGTCTGGTCCATAATTTTTTAATTGATCGACAAGATGGAATAAACCAAAAGTTGAACCTGTCGTGTTAAACATATGTTAGACATAGAGACAGGATCAATGCATGTAGGACACAACAAAATATGTTATGTTGGACAAAAAAAATTAAGAAAAATAAAATACGTATATTAAATTAATAATTAATGTGCATCACACACATGTTAAAAATAATAATTTTTTATAATTGTGACAACAAAAATTAAAAATTTATCTTGACTCTATAGTTCTTTTAAATTGCTCTTATGCTTAGTGGCTCAGTGAAATATGTGCTTTTGCAATGTGCTTTTACTGATCACTCACTTCTTGGAATCTCGATCTTACTTAAAATGAAACCCTCATTCTTCTTCTTCTTCTTTTTTTATTTTTTATTTTTATTTCCAATACAATTTAGGTCTGCTTTTGTGCTTCTGCGTGGTGTCTTGGCTTCTTGTGCTTTTAAATTGGTTCCTTTGGTGACGTTTTAGTAGTCTTACATGCGATCTAATTTTTCAAAAGAAGAGACTTTTGGAGAGACCACAAGGCTTTTTGTACGAGTCTCCTAAAGAAATACCTTTTGGCTATCGTGTTCATGTTTATACTTACAGGTTGGAATTTTAATTTCCTCCTCCTGGGTTTGAATCCGGCTAATTAAAAAGACTGATGTCCTTTTGCTTACACCCTTGTCAAACGCTCCTACTTTCATAACTCGGCTAATCTTCGCCTACCCTGATGCAGATCGGATTGGTAGGTTTAGGTCAGGCTGGGCCAACGTTAAAAAAAAATAACCACAGCCCCTCCAATTCTACGGCAGGCTAGGTCAGGTGGGTGGGCCTTCAAACTCACGGCAGTCTATGCATAACACAGTAAAATGACTGACCAAGGGAATTGTCAACAGTGTCCTCAATTAATTATAGGATTATCTCACAAAGCTCCTCCAACTTCTTGTAATTGTAATCGACGCCCTTGTAACCGGGCAGTTCTCACTGATCCCTCTAAATGTGTGTATCCGACTTGATATTTGACTCTATAACTATCTATAGAGTCTTTTTCTTTTCAGTTTTTCTAACAAGAAAAATAAAAATTTATATATTAATCAATATATTTATAAATTAAAATTAAAATTTATTTGTTCATATTTTTATTTAATTTTTTCTTAAAAATAATTATCATTAGAATAATAATAAATTTGAATGATTTATTATTGTATCATATTTTAAATGAGTTTAAAATTTAATATATATATATATGTTTTTATTTATAAGTTAAATAAATTTAAATTAAAATTAATATAAAAATATACTAAATTATTATTAGATTATTACTTCAAATAATATCTATGGAGTATATTTGGCTTATTACATTATAGCACTTAAAAAAAAAATCACATACATCGTCCGACTTACCACAACTCAATTAACTGTTCTGACTCATCAGCCACACAAGCCACTCCGTGGGACTCTTGCCATTTTTTATTCCTTTAATTTGTACTGATTAAACTAATGTTGATCAATTAGTAAAATTTTTAGTTAACTAAAATAGTTAAATAATTTTATTTATTAAGCAAACAAAATATTAAGCTTGTGCCCACATGAACAACCTTTGGCATGACTACAGCTGGGGTTATCCTAGAGCCATGAATCCTAAAACTAAGAGAAGGTTTTTCTTTTTTTTTTTTTTTTAATTTTAATTTGACTCACTACTTTTTGGGTGAATTAAAATTAATTTAATGTCAAATATGAGTAAAATTAAAAATTTTAAATGATATTTAATTAAAATAAAATAAAATAAAATATTTGTGATTTAAAATCATTTTGTATGTTATATACTTAAGAAGAAAAAGAAAGTGAATATGTTGTGTTTGTCAACATTACCTTAGCTTGCCAAAATATTTCTCTGAGATTTCATTGAATATAAAAATATATTTCCATGAGTTTACAAAGTTGAGGGAGGCATTGATTGTCATCTGTCTTCGATCAAGTTGAAATGGAATCGAGCTTTTTATTTTAATCAAAGAAATAGAAAATTACCAAAAGTATAAATGTCCCAAGGCCATTTTTCCTTTTTCAACTTCATTTGTCAGTGGAATTTTTGGCATTGAGAGGCAGCAAAACTTGACGAGAAAACACACGAATTATTATTAGTCAAATAGTAATCAATGCATAACATATTAAAGGACGACTCTTCTGCGTGCTTTCAATCACGTCTACGGGTAACTCAATTGCAACGCAACATTCCACTGGCACACGATGATTAAAATAAAAATAAAAATAAAAATAAAAATAAATCAATAAATAAACAAAGAAAAGAGAACATCTTGCAGGGGAAACGAAGTAGCATATAAAAATTGAATTATTATTTAACTCCTGAGGAAAAACAGGAATCCTGCGCAGCATTCCCCACCATGATCAGATCACTCAAAAAAAAAAAAAAATCAGAAAAGAAGTTCAACGAGCCAACACCAGAACATTGTGCTCAAAAGCAAGGGAAACTTTCACGAGGGGACAACTTTTGTTGCTTTTCTACACACCCCAACCCCCCCCCCCCTCCCCCAAAATGCAAGAGAATAAAGTTAGTCACTTGTATGTTAAAATTCTTATGCGCTTCTCTGCTAGAGTGTCAGGTATCCAGCAGGAGGAAGTGAGCAGGATCAGCCTTTGCGGCATAGCCAAATTTGGATGTACTATACTTCCGGTGCACACCTGTGAGCTTTCCTGTTCCAGCATTCTGATGAAAAGTAACCATAAGCCTCGAGCATTCTCTGCACATTATTCCGAGGAAGAGAAGACTCGGTGAGCACTATTAGTCGTGGTCTCAAAAGAGTTCTTTCTGCTATATTACAGAATTCCCAATGACATGTGGGCAAAAACACACTTACAGAAGCTGCTCTTCTGAATAGTTAGAATACCACTCGTTAGTATTGCTCCATTGCCTAGACTGACTAAGACTGCACTGAGCAGTATAAATTGCAGCGGAAGCCAGTAAAGAAGGAGGGTACTTGAGCATGTCATACTCAACTAGGCATAGCTCGATCATAAAGAATGACAGAAGCTCAAGCTGACAAAATTTCAGAACCTAATCAGCACCATTGTACTAGAAAAAAAGAAAAAAGAATTTAAATGCCGTTCGATTGTTTATGTAAAAAGTTTGAAGATACCACCTTCTTGTCAGATTGTGCTGCCTTGAGATACCTCCTCATAAACACATATGGTGTGGGAACAGACAGGTTAAACTCTAGGGTGTTAACCATCAATTTCTCCTGCAGATACCAATGATGAATAACAAAACTCAATTCTGGCCCAACATATATTGAAATCGCAAAATAGGAATCATGAGTTTCTTTGATTCTAATATACCATGTCAAGCACTTCTTGTCTGCTGTAGGCCTTGTCAGAAATCAAAATGAGATCCTCCACCACAGGAACTGATACTTCTTCATATTTGCATGCAAGAAGCATGGCTGTCACCCCAACTAACTGGAGTTTCTTTCTCACTATCTGATGGACTGCTAGAAATCTATCGATGAGGTTCACTGTAAGGTACAAGGTCTCATCCATCAATTCAAACTTATAGTGTACCTGCTAATCGCTTCAAATTCGTCAGTGATCAATAATTTCATATAAAATTGATCTTCTCAGCAACTTAAGCCAGTGAAATTAAATTTGCATACCTCAATCAGCCAGTCGATAAGAATACCTCTCATCCTCTCATTAATGTCAAATTGTTGTGCCATATAGTTCGATGAGACACAGTGAGATCTCTGCAAGCATAAAATGAGTCAAAAAGCTGAAAATGTGTGTTCATTTCCATCTATCAGCAACCTTTCTTAGAAAGTCTAATCTTGGATGCATAAAATCTCCTGAAAACCAAAACCTCCATCATAAGTTGATCGAGTTGAGCTTCCAAGAAATGTTTTAGCTACATTGCCTTTAGGAGATATTTATAAACTGGCATTCTTTTAGCCAGTGCCTAACCTTAACACGATTTTGAGGAAACAAAGTTATTTCTGGCGGCTAAACAAAAGGCCAAGATCTAAGAAACTGGCTTGACACAACAACAGCAGCACTGACATCAAAAGTTGCTATTGTATGACACGATGGCAGGGAGACAAAAACTGAACGATGTATAGAGGGATTTGTTTCAAAAATAAGGCAGAAATACTTGGACCTAGTCTTACCTCTGCTTTCTTGTAGAAAGTATGTAACTCATCGATGTATTCAACCACAGCAAGCGGGTTCTTCTTGTCACAGCTGTCTATGTCGACAACGGGATCTTCATCTACGTCTTTCATTTCAATCTCTTCCTGCACAAACCAAACCAAATCAGCAAAAGCTTGATGGAGAGTGCAATAACAGAATAGGATAACCCCCCCCCAAAAAAAAAAAAAGCTGTGCTGAACACTAAAGACTGTTTGAATACCATCCGGTCAATCTCCTCCAGCATTGCCTCTGTGTGTTGCACGAACATAGGCGCAGAAAAATCACTATAGTCGTCCACATCTACTATGGTGCAATCTTCTGACTCACTTGAAATTGAAACAGAGTGATGCCATTTCTTGGTTTCCTGTTAAAACTCAGTCTCATCATTTTTCCAAATGTTTTCAAGCCAGGAATTAACAATAAATTTGATTTTACTTAGATTGCAGGATAGGTACCTCCGGTTTGGGTAGCTGCTTATTGGCTAGCTGCACAGCAAACTTCCTAAACCACCAAGGACAATAATAATAATAATAATAATAATAATAATAATAATAATAATAATAACTGAAACACAATCAGAGAAAGAGCTGCATCTCAGAACCAAAAAGGCAAGGATCTTCATACCTCGTGATCGGTCGATGCACTGGCATGGGTGGGCTCTTGCAACATGTTGCTTCTCTTCTATATCAATAAATATACAGCAAAAGAAAAGAAATATCAAAAGTAAGCAACTGAAGCCGACACGCTAATAAGCCATCCAAACATCCTTTTGGTTGATGCAAAAGATATTGGGAAACATTATATCAAGAAAATAGATATTTTAAGACCGCAAGATATCAAGAAAACAGAAAAATCCAGCACACCAGGAGTGCTAATATTTATTCATTTGGCTCACTCGCTTGACATAATTCACTGTTCTCATAATCTTTCTTGTTTTCTTTTTACCAAGAAAATGGACGTTGAAACCAGGTAAGGTAAGCCTCTTAAGAGTACAAAAGAGCATGCACATAAGAGTTTCAGATTAAACTTACTGAGATAAGCCTCTTTTGTTGACTGCACCGGGGTAAAGTGGAGCTCCGATAATGTTCCGATTGATGTTGCTCAAAGCCCTCCGGTTGTTTCCGGTGGCCGCCGGAAACTTTCCCACTCCGGTTTGTAAATTCCCTATAATTGATATAACAAGAGAAAAAATTTGGGAAAAAGAACGATTCTTAATATTAGGGCTTAACAGTTAAAATCTTCAAATTGGCACCATTGAAACCAATAAAAATTTTGGGTTCGATTACCTTGAACGTTAGCGGGTCCGACCACCCCAGGGTTGTTCTCGTCTGATCCAGCCATTTCTCGTCTATCTCATCCACAAAGAAAGGCCACAAAGAATCAAAACCCCCCACATAGGTAGGGAACAACCAAAAATCTTCCGGTATCATCCATCAAGAACATCCAAGCCCCAGATTATAAATAAGCCTCAGATTCATTTAAAGATAAAAGAGACGATCAAGAACTAGTAGAAAAGATTGACACTGCAACACCCCAGATGATAAAAAGTCAGAAATTTACCTTCGAATCCACTGGCTTTCTCTCTCTGTTTTCTTCTTCTTCTTCTTTTTTTTTGGGTTCGTTTAAATTTCAACCAAAGAACTTGAAATACCGGGCGAGACTGCGACTCAATCCAATCCAATCGGGTTGATTGATCCAATCCAAGAGAGATAATCTTCAAAGATTACTCCATTGGACCCACCAATGGAGCGTCGTAATCCCCCCTCCCTCTCTCTCTCTTTTCTGGCTCTCTCGGTGGCTGTTTGTGCTATATCTGATTTTTAGGCTTTTGGATTTTAAAGAAAGAAGAAAAGCACGAAGAAGGGTGAGAGGCCAAGATAAAAAGAACAAAACAATTTTAAAAAAAGAAAAGAGAAGAAAAGAAAATAGAGAGAGAGAGACGGAACTATATGAGCGAAATTGAGACGGAAACAGCGGATATAGGTCTGCACATGTCCCTCAATTTTTAAAACTAACGGCTAGTAAGCCCATTCCCCCAGATTGAAAAGTCGCGTTCCCACCCTGCCCTTCAACGGTTACCTTGCACAACAGCATGTGCCTCTTTTTTTATTTTTAATTATAATAATATATATACGAGCACTGCCTAAACTTTTTCTCATTATTTCTATTTTCCCTCTCCCTCTCTCTCTCCCCCTCTTTCTCTTGTAATAGGCAGCAGCCTTTATACGTGGCACATCTTGATAGGTAATTGACGACGGCTCCGTACGCTTAGCCAATGTTTGGATATAAATCATGACGAAAAAGAAAATTGAAGAAAAAAAAAAAGTGATTTTCTTATACTTATTAGGATAAGGATGAAGAAGGATAAAAAAGAAAATGTACTAAAATTGTATTCCCTTATTTGTAAGCGTGAAAAAGGAAATAAAAAAAACAAAAATCTGTAAAATTACATTCCTTTAGTTTCCTTCCAAAGAAATGAATGCACATACACAAACACACACGTACACACACATATATATATAAAAGGATAATTTGATCCTTTGTTAAAATCACTTTTATTTTCCTCACTACTTTTTTACCAATAAATGAGATCAAGAATTATGGGATTCATGTGAAAATTTCTTGAATTTTTTAACAAACTTTCTTTGAATTTATCAAAAAAAAAAATATATATATATATATATATATATACTTTTTAACCTATTTTCTTTTTGAGAGTTTGCATCTATACTCTTTTTTACCTATCCAAATATAAGGTTGGTTTAAGGGATAATTGTGGTTTTTTGTATTTTAACAATTTCATTTTCACTTGGCAGAAGAATGATGTGTTTTTAAAAGTATCAAATTGATTGAGTCAAATGAATTTGAGTTAAATTATTTTAAATTTATTTTATTTTAAATTAAATTATTCTTAAATTACATTAATTACTAGGTTAAATTTAGTTAGATGTTTTTCAAGTGGGTTTAGGTTAAGGTTTTTGAATTTTTTTAGTAACATGACTTAATCCTATTTTTTGAGTTTGGTTTTTAATTTTATAACAAATTAAAAATAAGATCTTGCAATTAAATATTAGCAAAAGGTTAAGATGGAATGATGCACATTTTTATTTGCTCATATTCATGGGATAAGTCATTTAAAAGTCTTATACATTTCAAGGTTTTTTTAATATAGTTTTAATTTTTTTAATTTTAAAAAATAATTTTATACCTTTAATTATTAACATACCTTTTTTATAAATTAATTATTTTAAGAAATTTATGGTAAATAAATTTATAAGTGATTCTTGTTTTGATAAAAGTAGTTAAACCATACACACACACACACGTGTGTATGTGTATCAAATTAAAAGGTAAAAAGGAATACACAAAGAAAAAATACACACGTAAATATATGCTAATAAAACCAAATCACTTATTGTTTTCTTCATACATCTAAAGTAGGATATATTTACACTTAAGTTATTAAGTTTGTGATTACTTACACATGGGTGAGTAACTTAAAAATCGTTTATTTAAGGGTAAGATTGTTACAAAATATATATTAATAAGTCATTAATGTTAATTTTTAAAAATCGTCGTTAAGTCGTGACATAATATCTACCCAACATTTGATATGGCTAATAATACGAAATTGAGTCAAACAAAAGTGTTACATTAGATGACTTTCTCTCTCTTATGTGTTACTTGCCCAAGCTCTTCTCACATTTCTCTCTCCTTATCTTCTGTCTCTACTTTCTCTTTCTAAGATTGTTCTTTCTAACATCTCTTTATTATATCTTTTACTTCTCATATTTAAAATTAAGTTACTAACTATTGCATAGCTTTACAATTATAGTAGTAACCTACATTTTAATTTATATTTAGGTTAGTAACATTAGTTTCATATACTGATTTAAGAATAAAAAGTAAGAAATTTCTAATTACATAAATTTTATCTATCATTCATTCATAAATAAAAGTAACATTATTCTATAATTAATATCATCCCAAGTATATAATATACACCATGTATACCAACCATTCTAAATGTCTTGGTTATCCTAAAAAGGCATTATACATAGTATTTTTCCTATATATACCTATATAAATAATTATCTCCATAAAAAAGAAAAGAGGATTTTAAGAAAAGGCATGATATGCTTTGCAAAAATACAAAATAAGATTATGGACAATGTTTGTAAACAAAAGACAAAAGACTTATGTTAAGAATCAATAGTCACTATAAACTCTTGAGTATATACACTTAGGCTTTTTAAATGAATCCACTAATTATATTAAGACTTTGTCTCTCTATTAGAAATTAAGACCTTATCATTTTTCTCCTTTTAACTTATAATTAAAATTGCGTATAATTTCATAATTAATAAATAAACAAACAAACAAACAATCAAAAAAGTCTTTCTAAGAAACTCATAAGTCTTAATGGTTTTAGAGGACGAGGAGATGAGGCATTTTGCAGTCTCATTTGTTATGCCTTGGTTAATGATAGTTTTTACAAGTCATCATTGATCCCCTCTTGGTCAACTTACTTGTATGTAGATAAACCTCCTCATCAGTTTTAATTTTTTACTTCTTTAGCTTACCTATTATGTTTTTTAATGGTGGTGGATCAATGAGGTCCTTTTCACTTGTTTCCTAAAAGTGCTGACTTTGTAAAGGATTCACCATAAAGGAATATGTCTCTAAATATTTTTCCTTGGTTAACCAAGGATGCAGATAAGTTATAAACATTGCTCTTTTATGCATGATAGAAGAAATTGCATAACAATAAAGTATACTAGACACATCATACCTTTTATATGAACAAGTTCTCTTCTGTAGGTCCACAACCACCCTAACACCTCTATAAATTATCTCATATCCATTAATACTATTGGAAATCACTTCACATTCAAAGCTCTCTTTCCTTCTAACCCTTAGTTTTCTCCTGATCTGATACTTGAGGTTGTCTTTCATTTGCCACAAATATCTTTATTTGTTCTTAGTTTAGTCATTACTATCACCTTCATTTCTTCAAATATGGATAAAATGCATTTCGACCTTACTCTCATAATTCTACCATTCACTTCCTTGTATAAATTGTTGTTAACTACATCATATTTGATTGATATGTCAAAATATGTTTTGTATTAGCTCTCAATAGGATGCTTGTCAAAGTCATTGTATGCTTTAAGCAACAAAACTTTCATTTACAATAAGCTCTACTCCAAATATGTGATGTTAGGGGCCTCGACACTATCCTAAAACAATGTTGATAAATTATACTCTTTATGTCATTTTTTCCATTTAGCAAATATATGTTTTACACAAAACCTATGTTTTTCCTTAGGTAAACAATCCTTTACAACCTTTAGGATACCTTGCAAAAAAGTTTACAATCGAGTCAATAACTATGATATAAGTTTACAATAAGAAGTAATAATAATATAAGTTTACAATTAGGTTAGTAACTATGATATAAGTTTACAATAGGAAGTAACAATAATATAAGTTTACAATTAGGTCAGTAACTATGATATAAGTTTACAATAGGAAATAACAATAACATAAGTTTAAAATTAGGCTTGTGACTAACATTTTTATTTATTTTTAGGTTTATAAATGTTTGTATTAGTAAATAATGCAATAGGAGTAAAGGTATAAAATTGAACAAATGAAGTACAAGCATTGAAAATAGAGACTTATAGGGTGTTTATCAGAAATTATTGTCTAATCATCACCATTTAGCATGTTGATGTCAACTTTCAACAAAAAGATGAACCAACTCCATGTTGCAATTATCTCCTTCTTAACCATAACCAAAGCCATTGGGAACATTTAGTTATCTGCATCTATTCCAACAATTGACAAGAGGACTTATTTAACAAGTCTTTTTGAGAGAGCACCATCAATAATAATTATCTTTCTATAACATTTTACAAACCCCTTTTTACAATAATCAGGAGCCATATAAATGTAATCAAATATTGGTATTTCCCTCCTAAATGCAAGCATTTAAACTTCTAACTTAATTGTGCTCTTAAGGTTATATCTAAAAAGCTCTTTTTTGTAGTCTTACAAAGTTACATACTTTTTATGAACATCTCCAATATGCATTTCTCCTACCAATTTTTTGACTCGTTTTAATTTAGTGATGTTGACATTTAAATGGTACTGATTTTTACATATAGTCTACATATCCATCAATTTCAGGGTCTTAATTCCTTAGTAGCTTTTGGATGCATTTTTTGTCAATTAAGGTACAATGGCCCTTTTGCTGCTAAACACCCTGACATAATTATGATCTTCTTTGGAAATCTTATGACTCTGAAGGCAATTTTGCTAAACATAAAAACTATGATTTTCTATAGACAATTCTTTATAATCTAATCTACCCTCATTAGATTTAATATATTTCTTGTATAGGTTATCTTAACTCTATTAGCCATAACATACTTCACTATTGTTTCTTTGAATTAATCAGCATTTAAAAATCTCATTCCAAGGACAAATTGTAAATTCTTTAAGTATTAATCATGCACAATGCCTTTTTTTTTTTTATCTTAATGACTTTATCTCTCTTATTATTCCCACAGAGTTAACAAACTTATAACTACCTTTTTTATCACTATCAAAATATTCAAGTTCATATCTATGATCCTTAATAAGTCGATTTGTTTTAAGTTCATTGTTTTTACCTTTATCTAAATTAGGTTAAGCTTTTTTACTCCTACTAACAACATCTTCTTTAACTGAACTCTTCTTTTTTCCATTAACATTACCCTTAAAAGTGTAAAAATATTTCACTTATTCTCTTGCATTAAAAAAACTCTTTATCATCATCTAACATGACTTCAACAAGAACTTGAACAAATTCAAACTTAAAATTTTCAACTCTATCTCCATTTACCTCCCTATCATTAGTAAATAATGGCCTACTACCCTTGTTCTTATAAGCTACTCGACTTTTTATAGTGCCTAAACTCTCCTTCTCACCCTCATTCCCATTACCTTCATTCCTACCACCTTTATTCCCATCATCCTTATTCTTGTTACCTTTATTTTCACTAAAATCAGATCCCAGTATGTCCTTTGCCCCTACGCTGCCTTCTATTACAGTTACATTACCTCCCTCAATAATATCATTATCAACATTAGGTCATATTGTTGTCTCTATCTACTTCTCCTTACTTTACAATTATCTCTATTTCACTGTCATTTCTTTTGATCATAATGTTCCTCTCTTCCATTTCCTTAATATCAATGTTATTGTGATACTCCACATAACACTTAATTTTTCTCTCTTTGTTTTTCACTATGTGCTTAAACATATCACACAAAGCATTATAAAATTAAGGAAAGATTGAGAAACCCAACAAGGTTTACTTATATGTAAACATTATTTAGTGTTATGAAAAACCTAATTTGGACAATTTTTTAATTTTGGATAACTAATAAAATTCATAAACCTTAATTTGAATGACATTCATATTTCTAAAATTAAATAACTCTCATATTCTTAAATATGGTCGACCAATAAAATTGACAAATACAAATTTATTTATTATGATGTAACATTAAAATTATAATTAGAATAATTTGCAATTAACATAAATTTATTTATTTTAAGTCCTAATTTTAATGATTATCTCATATTTAATATTTAAAAACCCTAATTTTGTAACTTATAATATATACTTGTCTAATCATAATCAAACAAAGAATGTTAATTTCCACCCCAAAATAAAATAAAGGTGTAAAAAAATGAGATTGTAAGATATCTTTCCTTACAATAAAATTGACAAATACAAATTTATTTATTATGATGTAACATTAAAATTATAATTAGAATAATTTGCAATTAACATAAATTTATTTATTTTAAGTCCTAATTTTAATGATTATCTCATATTTAATATTTAAAAACCCTAATTTTGTAACTTATAATATATACTTGTCTAATCATAATCAAACAAAGAATGTTAATTTCCACCCCAAAATAAAATAAAGGTGTAAAAAAATGAGATTGTAAGATATCTTTCCTTACAATGATCAAACTCCAATCATTGCCGGTCATTAATGACAACCTTTGTTGGGGATGGAGGAATAAGAGAAATTTGGACTCAAATGATTTGAGGGACGAGGGAAAAAAAAAAAAAGATGAAAATAGATGAAATGAACAAAAACTTAAAAAATAAAAAAGAAAGAAAAAGAAAAGGGAATTTGTAGGCCAAAAATTTTTTTGAAAAATAAAAGAGTTTAAAATTTTAAGATTTTCAGAACAAAATTTTTAATTTGAGAAAATTAATTTTTAAAAAAATTGTCACTTAATAAAAAAAATAACATGACATGACAATTTAATCAGTCTTAATCAGCCCACGATTGCTTAAATAACATGGGGAAATACGTCATGTGACGATCGCTAATGACTTCCTGGCTTTTTCGAATTTGGTTGATTAAAATATTATTATCAAATACTAATCAGAAGTTAACTAATTGCACTAATTGATCTTAGACTCTCTAATCTTAGCGGTTGGAAGGTGGATTCGATTTTGAAAAAAATGTTCATGATGGCTCCGCGCCCCATAACAGTAATTTTTTATTTCCAATTTCGAAATATGATAATATAATATTTTATTTGATTACACTCGGAGGTCCAATAGATGAGAAAGAGAGTGCTGGAGAAGTAAGGAAAGATTCACCTGAGAGAGAAGATTCGAAGTCAACTCCCCAACCCCATTTTATTTGTTTGTTTATTTTAATCCTCGTGATTGCGTCAGCGAGCAAGAAGTAAACCATGGCGTTGGCATCATCAAGAATCTTCTATCTCTGTTTTCTGCTGTATCTGCAGAGTTGGGCTTTTCAAAAGTTCAGTTGGGTTGTACGGTCTCAAAGACAACGTAGGGAGAATGAAAAAGTACTCATGTACTACTTGTCCTTTGGGGTATCTTCAAGAATCTTTTGCATGTTCGTTTATTGTTGTTTTTTTTTTTTTAAATCTTTTCTCCTCTCTCGCCGCTTTAAGTTGTTTCTATTTTTGTGCCATTTTGGCTCTTTGAGAAGCGGGTTCGATTTCTTTTCTTCTTTTCCTGGGTCTGCATCATGAATAATATCTCTTCCTTGATGGATTGCTGACTGATCTTCAAATTGGGTTTTCATTCTTTGATTGGCAAATGACAGCAGTGTGTCCTGTTTTTTTTTTTTTATTTTATTTCTTTTACATTAGGTGACACCCCCTGGATACGGAGTAAGTAAAAGATAGACCTGATCTTCCTAGTTGGATTATTAATTTATTGTTAGTTTTTAAGCTCTGAATTAGTGAAAAATTTCTATGCATCAACCATCCAAAGAAAGATCAGAATAAGCTTAAACAAGGAACAAAGAGGAAATAATTGTTCTACTAAAATTTTATGTAGAGGTTCATAGTTTTAATTGGGGTGTGTGGGTGTGCTAGGCCGTGTTAATGACATTCCAACAATTTGGACAGGCTGGGGTTTTGAAGATTACTTGAATTCATGTTGGAACTCGGAAGTTTGTGATCTGTGTCTCCAGGAGAAATTGGATCCTTTCCCCCAAAGCTGAGGTATCAATAACAGATTGTAGTCTGAGGGTTCCTGGGAGTACCTTAAAGAAAGATTGCTATGGAAGATGGCGATTTATCACCAGGTACCGTGCTGGGGAATCCTGCAGATTCAATCATGGACTTTGACTACGTGGATGAATTGTTGTTAGAAGGATGCTGTTTGGAAACAAATGGATCTGAATTCCTTAATACTAGTCCTTCAAATTCTGCTCTTTTTGTAGAGCCCACCTCTGCGTGGTTTGCTTCAGATACTACCAATGTTGATTCAACCTCCTGTCAATCTCAAGGAGGTAAGCAGGAAGACAAGCAGATGTCATTGCTGCCCGGAGATCTGCCGTTCAAAGAAATCCAAGAGGGAAGTTTTCCTAAAACTCAGACATTTGATCAGAATGTCGTTGGTATTGACAAATTGGGGAACAATCCAAGTGAAGGTTCTGAATTAAGCAGAATGTGGTGGATTGGACCAGGAGCACACCCAGGCACTACCAAATCCGTGATGGAGAGATTAATCAAGGCAATTTGGTACATTAAAGACTTAGCAGTAGATGAAGATGTCCTTATTCAAATATGGGTCCCAGTAAATAGAGGAGGTCGACTTGTTCTAACTACTCATGACCAACCTTTTGCACTTGATCCTAGCTGTCAGGGGCTTGCAAGTTACAGAGATATATCTGTTAAATATCAGTTTTCAGCTGAGGAGGATGCCGAGGACTTCATGGGATTACCTAGTAGGGTTTTCTTGGGCAAGGTTCCAGAGTGGACTCCCGATGTCCGATATTTTAGAAGTGATGAGTACCTTCGAGTAGATCATGCTCAACAACATAATGTACGTGGAAGTCTGGCCCTTCCTATTTTTGAACAAGGTAGCAGCATTTGCTTGGGCGTTATTGAGGTGGTGATGACTACCCAAAAAGTCGAGTACCAACCTGAGCTTGAAAGTGTTTGCAAGGCGCTTGAGGTTTGTTTCTTTGTTGTTCTCTTTTTGGATATATGGGTTGGAATGTATTATTCTTTCCCCCCTTTTTCTCTATTTGTGGACCCGGTGCACATGCTATGGCTCTATCCTTCCTTATGAACTCACCTTCCTAAGAGAGACTAAATTAGCATTATACAATCCCAACTCTCTGGTCTCAGACCAATGTACTTTCTCTGTCCACTGATAGTGGGACATAAGATTCCTCTTAAGCTTGAAAAAGGTGACTTTCCTGTCTGGGGTGGATTTGACCTGTATCAAGGGTCTTTTGCTTGGGGCTCGAGCAGGAGGCTTGTCCTCAAGAAAATCTTCAGGTTTGCATAGAAGGAAGTTGGTGGATGATTTCATATATTCAAGTAGCAAAGTCCATAATGAATATCATGCTTTTGTCTGTCGTTAGTTACTTGCTTGCATTGTTTTTTATACTCCCCGTGATAGATTAGTATTCCTCACCTTAATCTTGACCTTTGGATGTATGCTCCAGTTCAGACTAAGAATATGCTTTCGATGTTCAATACTGAATGACTGTTACCTCAACCCTTATTTTGGATGTTTGATACTATTGAATGGACCAAAGGATCTGGGACTTGTCCAACCTAGTTAAACATATGCCAGACTTTCAATAAAATAATCCCAAAATTTTATCTTATGACTGGAGAACTATGTTTCACTTGCAGGCTGTCGACCTTAGATGTTCAGAAATTCTGAGCACCAGGAGCATAAAGGTAATTCATTAAAAAAATATTGCAAGATTAGTTTTACAGAAGAATTCCTTATTTTCTATTTTATGTCAATTCTCTTCAGGTTTGTGATGTTTTTTATGAAGTGGTGTTACCAGAGATTCAAGAAGTTCTGAAATCTTCCTGTGAGATGCATAGACTACCATTAGCTCAAACTTGGGTTCCATGCATTCAACAAGGCAAGGGAGGATCCCGACATTCTGACAAGAACTACACTCATTGTGTTTCCACTGTAGATCGTGCATGCTATGTAGCTGATCCTAGTGTCCAGGGTTTCCAAGATGCTTGCTCCGAGCATCACTTGTTAAGGGGTCAAGGAGTTGTTGGACAAGCATTTATGACTAACCAACCTTGCTTCTCAAGTGACATAACTTTAATCAGCAAGACTGAATATCCTCTTTCTCACCATGCAAGGATGTTTGGATTACGTGCTGCTGTTGCAATTCACCTCCGTAGCATTTGTTCTAATGCAACTGACTTTGTCCTGGAGTTCTTCCTGCCTGTGTATTGCAGGAATCTTGAGGAGCAAAAGAAGATGCTTACATTGTTGCCCACCATTATACAACAGGTGTGCCAGACCTTGCGAGTGATCACGGACAGAGAACTAGAGGATCAAATTTTGGTGCCACCTGGCAAAGTGGCATTTGCTTCCGATGGGAGATCTGGTTCAGACGGGATACCAACAAAGAACCAGTCACATTCAGAGAGGTATTTATCCATGCTGACTTCTCCAACGAGGTTTAAAAGGGTGGAATTGTTGCTATATTTTGTCAAAAAGACAAAAAAAAAAAAAAAAAGTGATGACTGTTATGAATTCTTTGGGGTACAGGCAACATCAAGAAAACTATGGCCAAAAAGGGAGTGCTGAATGTGGTGGAGATGCTATTTTGGATGACGGTAGCCTTGCAAGTGTAGGCATGCAGAAAATAACAGACAAGAAACAAACTATGGCAGAGAAAGCAATCACCCCACAAGTCCTTCAGCAATATTTTTCCGGTAGCTTAAAAGATGCTGCAAAGAGTATTGGTGGTAAGTATTATTCCATAAAATATGCCTTAATTAATATGTTTGCTTGACGTTGTTGTTTGAATGAGAGAAAACAAGTTTGGTTGCTCTGGTCTGGATATGATATTACCTAGTAGGACTTAACGTTTTTCTGTCTTGCAAATTAATTTATTAAATGATTATTCAGTTAACGGGGAAGTAATGCCCAGTTAGTACCGTAAAACTTTAAGCTTTTGCTATAGTCATAAACTCAATGCTGCCTCCCTTCTGCTTTTGTTATTTGTCAATGACATTTAAAATTTAGAAATTGGTAGCATATTGCTTTTCGTGGCAAATTGTTAGGATTTTGCTTTGTTTTGAAGAATTTTTTTTTGTTAAAGGTCCCTCCCTTTTCCTTTTAAACACTGCCTTTTGTTGCTTTGTGCATGCTGGATGGATAGTCATCAGTGTTGACCTGTCGGTTGTGACTGAGTCTTACGCTACACCAAATTTTCCCCGTTGGAAGTAAAATATATCGTGTGGAGAGAAATGACCAATGACCATGGAACTGATACTGTGGGTGGTGGTGGTTAGCATACCACTACTTGCACAATTCAGACTCGGTGAGAACCATGTTGAAATGCGTTAACATTCTAGAGTCTATTTATAGCTATGGCTGCTGTCGATATCCCTAATCGCTTGCACTTTTCAAACTCATTGGTGAGAACCATGTCGAAAGGTGTTAACCTTTCTTTCAAGTAGCACTTTACGTAGTAGGTTTTACAGAAAATAATTTAAAGGGCCGGGACCAACAAAGACATTCAAATTACACAGAAAATATTCATCAAATGTTGTGTTTTGTTAGGGAACCTTCATAGTCGCTGCTCAAGGATGGGGGTGGGGTCAGGAGGTTTGTTTTTTCAATCCCTTGTTGTGCTTCCGTTGGCTGCTCCTTTCATTGTCATTGATCATTGATCATTGAGATTTTGCTCTGTTGCTTAGAATGCACAAAAGACAAGCTGTTGCATTTTCCTCTGTTATTATTTTAATCCATGCGGCTATGTTCTCTGTAGCTCAAGAAATATTCCCCGGATATGATCATACTATCAGTTTTTGCAAAGTTGAGTTATATGCTTACGCATTGCCTATGTTCTGCTAATATATGGCAGTTTTGCCCTAAAGTAAGTGCTATGTCTGTCGTTCATGCATGCACCTGTATTAACGTGAATACTCTAGCCTTCCAATTTAGAACCGAGTGCTAAAAGTTCTCTTTGCACGACATGATTGACAAGTATGTTGAAGCTTGCAAAACGTTTTATGTTATATGAATTATGTCGTTACTCATTTCGTCATATTTATCTCAACTTCCTATGTATTACCTTCAAATTTCAGTTTGCCCCACAACATTGAAAAGAATATGTCGGCAACATGGAATAACTCGTTGGCCTTCTCGAAAAATCAAGAAGGTTGGACACTCCTTACAGAAGCTCCAGCTCGTGATCGACTCGGTCCAAGGTGCCTCTGGTGCTTTTCACCTCAACTCCTTTTATGCAAACTTCCCTGAGCTGGGCTCTCCAAAATTATCGAAATCCGGGCCCATTTCGGCTTCAAAGTCAAGTGATCATCTAGAGCCATCAAGTATACAGCCTGAGGGAGGTATTACAAGTTTCCAAGCTACTACGACAAAATCACCTGCCTCCTCATGCAGCCAGTGTTCCAGCTCAAGCCATTGCTTGTCCACTGGGATACAGCAACAATGTTCCACATTCAGTACACCTGTTAGCAAAGATCCTATTCTGGGAGGAAAGTCAGGCAATGGTGTGTTGAAGAGGGTCAGAAGTGACGAAGGACTGCATGCCCCAAGTGCGGAAGAACGAGAGCCATTTCCAAGATCCCAGAGCCACAAATCTCTTCTGGAAAAACATTATTTTGGTAGCCATCCGCCATTACGTAATTGTAATGGCCGGTCAGCTCAAGATTTAGATGGTCAAAGGGCGAAAGTCACTTATGGAAATGAGAAAATCCGAATCCGCATACCAAACAATTGGAAACTTGATGATCTACAGACAGAAATTGCAAGACGTTTTAATATAGATGAAATAAGTGGATTTAATCTGAAGTACTTGGACGATGATGCTGAGTGGATCTTACTATCGTGTGATGAAGATTTGGAGGAGTGTATTGATGTATGCCGATCGTCACAGAGCCCCACAATTAAACTTTTACTCCAGGTTTCTAATGTCTCGGGAAGGTCAGCAGCGCTCCCTCATGATCGTAATAAGATGTCTTGTGTCAATGGAACTGGTGCTTATTGGGACTGATGAAATCCATCGTTGAGTTGGTGGGAATTGCATCAGGATTTTAAAGTGTTTCTAATAATATCCCAGAATTGTGAATACGTTAATGCACAAAACATCCCAGGAGGCAAAAGGAATGAGCTTGGTAGCATAATCAGCAATTACGTTTGAGAAACCAGTTCCGAAGAGATAATTTGTAATATGACTTTAGTTATAGTCCGGTGCATCCGCATTGTACAATTGTTACGAGGTAAGAGCACATGTATCTCCAATATGAAGCAATGATAGATTTAACTGAATGCTCTAAAGACAAGCCAATTGACGAACTGACATTACTTCGATAAAAGAACATCGGGCAGACGTTTCAGTTGCCATACAAGATAACTCAACCTTTTCCCTTCTTTTAACCAATTGTTATTTTTGCTAGGCAAAAGACTAAACTTTACATGTGACATCAGCCCAGACATTTCTGAGGTAATTATAGCGGCAATTACAGTGTCCTGAGTAAAGAACGGCCTAGCATGTTGAGTAGAAGAACAGCAAATTAACTCTACAAGAGCAGTTCCTATGAGGTAGAAACTTAGCGGCTCATGACTACAATGGAACTGATGGCTGATTTTCTTGTTTCTCGTCGTGCTCACCTCTAGGAGGAGGGCCGAATATGCTCAACACCACCTGCGAACCATTGAACCACAGACAGTTCAGAACAAATCTATAATTGACAATTCATGACCTGAATAGAAATTGATGAGTCAATCTTGAATGCTACTCTGGCCAATATATATATAAATTTAGTGGTTGCCAAAGTTATTCTAGTTACATTGGAATTAAGTTGAAATTATTAATTAGGAGGCTAGATATACGCAGGTTGAATTAGCATTCGTCCAAAACTGGCCATTTGGTACCTTTGGTGAGTGCAAACAATTAAATGGACGTTGGTTGGACAGACTTACTTTCCCGATATAATTGAGAGCTAAGTGTCCCCATTCAGATGCCCCCATAAAATGCCAAAGAATTTTGAAGGCCAGAATAAAGAGATTACTGGTCCATATTTGGATATGTTGGAGGGTGCATATTATCTCCGACTTTCTAGAACTCAGGATAAACATTAGAGTGAGGCTGATTTTAATTTCAATGCCATGAGTGCAAATTCATTGGAATTGATATTATCAGTTGACATGGGATACCTTTGTCCTATGATGCATTCAAAGATTTTTGAACATTGATCTTTGTGTTGGTTAATTTGGTTATGCAATCATCATAAAACTCTGTAGCTTATTCTAGCGTGAATCTATTTATTTCCTGAGCCAACAGGGGCTCCACCATTTAGTAACCTATACTGCTTACTTATCTTTACCAAGTCATGATTGGCTAACCACAATACGCAGACCTATATGAGAGAAGTCAACACGATTTCTTTTATTTTATTTTTTATTTTTACGGAGAAGCAAACACTTTCTATTTTCAAACTTAATAGTGTCTAATAACCCAGCTAAAGGTACACCAATTTGAGTTGCAGAAAAATGATCAACTCACCGGTAAGAATACCAGGCCATGCAGGAAACCAAGGAGGACCAGTGCAAGGTACACTTTGAAGTAATAAACCTGCATATGAAAGAAAGAAACTGAATAGACCCGAAAATATCAACCTTCTGAGGGCTCTCGAAAGTGTAGTATCACAGACCACAAAAACTTCCGTCCTTGAGAAGCAAAGAACAAGTACACCGACTAGCTTTGTCAATGTGATTCCACTGCAGAGTCACATGGAAAAAGATTAGGGAATCTTGTATCAATACATATGCTCATTAAATTCATGAGAATCACACAGTAGCAGAGTAACAGAGGATTAGTTCCGATTGTTCTTCAGCTGTCAGTTTGGTTTTCCTTGTGTGTGTGATGTTCTATAATCCAACCATGATTCCTGGTACGCAGAAGGCAATTGGTTTTTTTTTGTTTTTTTTTGACTGAGTTTTTTTCCAGAGTCATTTCCCCATCACATGGTCTGGAGAGAGAGACTGCAGCGTGTTCTTTTCTTGAGTGACTGACAAAGTATTCACTCATAAGATGCAAATTAAAGTTTTGCGATAGTAACACCATTACATAAGTTCAACAGAAGTGAACTCAATCTATAAGAGTCAATCAATTGGAACAAATATCTGACTCCAAACTCAGATCCCAAGCAGAAAGTATGAACCTGAAGACTGAGGCCCCCATTGTGCCAAGAGCCTCCTTTACCCTTTCGTCTCTGTTTCCACTACTAACCTGTGTCGGAGTAAACCAGTATCAATTGAGAGCCTTTAATTTGAAAAATGTTTAAAGATTTAGAAGAATGAAAAATCCCTATTATGGTCTTAAAAATCAGTTTAAACTCAATAAAGCACTTGCCATTCATTGCTTTTTAAGGGCATCCAAAATAGTGTATGGGTAGAAATATGACTCTGAAATTAAGTTTCCCAAGTTAGCAATGCCACCACAGGAAGTGGACTCGTAATCAGAAGGCTTTCAAACAACCAAATATAGCTTGGGGGTGGAAAGACAAAAAATGATATGCAATTCCGATGTACACTTTGGAATACTCAAATAAGCAAATGAAATAATAGGCTTGTTTTCAAAAGGAAGAAAAAGGTTTAGTATGACAGAGAATCGAGTGATGCTCACCGAGAAGGCATGCATGATATGTACACAAAACTCAACACCAATGCCCACTGACATAACTAGGTTAACAACAGATATTGCATTGAGTTGAATACTCAGCATTGCCATCACACCCTGTGGAGTTTCATCTTGTAAGCATAAGCAAATAGAAAGAGCAAGCAAATTCCCATGCATCACTAGTATAGGAGACATACCATGAGATCTATGATCATCATTGCCAAAACAAGCAAGATGATTGCTGAACTCCATAAACTGCATTTGCAAAAGCAGAAAATGTATACAGAAAAAAACAGCAACACTTGCAGAAAGAACTGAAAATACCTGTAAATTTTCTCAAGGAGAATGTTCAGAAAGGCCAAATAGGTTACTTACCTACATGTGATGATCAAGCAAACAACAAATACAGCACCTGGTAAAACACCAAATAAATCCCATCAATTATTGTAGATGACAATATGTGGAACTTTGCAGACACACTAGAATACTAATCAATGCAACTGTAGCTGCAATGCCAAAGAGCAGTACTGAGAGAAAGGTGGTGTCAGAGATGACATCATCAACATTGCATGAGACCACCCCTTTGGCATGCAAGAGGCAACATAATTGCCCATGAATACACTAATGTATTTAAACTACCCCAGGAGCTACTCAAACATTCAATTACAGTAGCATGTTTCAGAAAAAAAATGGTTAGCTTCCCCTTGTGCAACACAAGGGCATAGGTGAAAAATAGAGCACTACAATTGAAATTGTTAACAATTTAATGATGAAATAAATGGTATGTAAAGTGATGGAGTTCCGAATTTACTAACCAATTGCTATAGCAAGGTTGATCAATGCAGTCCTCCATATATCAAGGTATTGTTCGAAGAACATGTAGAATACTGAATATGGGAAGATCTTCATCTGTGACACAAAACAAATGTAGTGGGAAACAATAGCAGCTCCTCCCAATGCAAAAATTCTTTTGCTAAATAACAGTAAGCATGGACAAACTGGTCAAAAGTCTCTTCTGTGACAACAAGCTACAAAATTTAACAAATTTTGTTTTCTGGCAGTATTCTTATAACACCTCAGCACTAATGTCACAAAAATAAGTAACTAAAATTGCACAAAAAGCTAAACAAGAATAATTCTTATGTACCGAAAAGACAAGCTAAACAAGCTGCTTGCATCAAATCATAGTCAAAAAAAGGCATCTTAATGCATGAAGCTTCCCACACTGTAGAGGTCAAAGGAAGGATAAGATATATGCAGCCATACCTTTGTTTTCACAAAGAGGCTATTTTTGCCACTTGAGCCTGTGACCTTCAAGTCACAATGAAGTAATCTTACCGTTACACCATAGCTTTGCCTGTCAAAACTATAAGTCTGCCAACAGGTTTCTTACCTTTAAAGCATCAGACATCCTTGAACTGAACTTTCGAGCTGCCCTCATTGAATTGACATAGTCAACCTTCAACAAAATGTAGCTATCTGAGTGAGAGGCACTTAGAAAGCAGAGTATGTGAAGCAAACTGTAAGAAAAAAAAATCAACTACCTGCTTGTTCAGAGGAGTATGATACGTACGGAAGGATGATGCTTGAATAACACCATTCTGATAGCCTAATTGTAACAAAAAGAAGGAATTCACATCACATTCAAATAACAATCTACCTGAGGGAATCTATAGAAACTAGACCCTTCAAGTATGCATGTAAGATTTCAGTGAATGGATTCAATTGGATATGATAAATAAAGATAAGTATCAGACTCAACAAACCATTCAGGTCCACACTGTTGGTGTATGCACCATGGCCACCTTTTGCACAGTCAGCAGAAGGCAAAGAGTTAAGGAACCATGGAAGCTTCTCCTTAAATTGTGCTGTGGATGGACGATCATTATTTAAGTCTGAGTGAAGGAAACACTGAAAAACCACCAGAAAAATTATAATTAGTCGGACTTGCTTCACATGAAAGCATTGATCTTGCCTTTGTGATTAGTAATTTAAAGGATATTTATAAGAAAATATGGCAGAAGATGCCTCTTAGCACTTTCAGTTGCAAAGTGGGTAGATTACCGTGGTACAATCTTTGCATGCTCCACCTAGTCCGCAAGAAGTTGCATTGGGAGGGCAGCAAGGAGGCTGGCAAAGAGAAGAGATATAAACATATCAAAACTTGCATATTAATGGTTTTGACAGGCAAGCTATGGTGTAACAGTAGTTGGATGCATGGGAAGAAAAAACATGCCATCACTTGGTCCCCAAAATTGGCTATGATGACATTAATCAAGCATAACAAGGGATTATAAGGGCCATGTATTAAGTTTCATATTGAAAATCTGCCAGTGCCATTGCCTTGATAACCTCTGCTGATAAAGAATAAATTCCATAGTTTCATCTGAAGTCACAATTCGGAGATCCCACATTAAATTAAGTCATTTCACTTAATTATGATAGACAGGTATTAGAAGAAAGTTGGATCATTTTCAGTGTTTCAAGGCTTTTATGTGCAAAGTTCTTTGTATTTTGGAACCATTTGCAACTTCTTGTGATGTTTTCATAATAAAAAATGGAGTAAAGCCATAAACAGTTAAAATATTGCACAATTACTTCAGATAAACTTTGAAGATACCTGATCATCAGGAGGACAATAACTCCCATTTGTGAACTTCCGGCAGCAACCAAATGCTTCTGGAGATATCCATACAAGAAAATCATCAAGCCATGAAGCCGCTGGCTTAGCAATATAGCTGGATTTAGGTGTCAATGATGCTTTTGCAATCTACAGAAGTGACAAGAAAAAGGATTCTAATCAAAGAGATTCAACATCTGATTTAGGAAGAGCAATAAGTCAATAATGATCAACACTGAGGCATCCACAAACACATAGAAGAAGTAAAGTCAATAATGCACTAAAATTAATCATATTTACTAAAAACAAATTTTTGTTGCATGCATAGGCTAAAATCCATTCAGAGATGTTTATCTTTCTAGAGCAATATGTTGCACTAACATGTTATAAAAGCAAACAGGGCCATGAGTCTCAAATTCTTGTGAATTTTTTTCATACGTAAGGAAAAGGGAAATGACCAATATATAACTCAGACAATAAAAGGGCCGCAAATGAAACACAAACAAGCTAAACGTATCAGGAATCTGAACAAATGGGCATATAGGGAACCATCTATTATGTTGATGAGGTATTGCAAGACTGTCTGTTCATTCAGATATGAGCATTACCTCATTCAAAAGAGAGTCTGAATTGCATTGACTGATGGAGCATAACTGATTTGTATGTCTTGATTCTGAGCTGAGTAAATGACAATCAATTTGAACACACTAAGCATTAACATCAGCTTTGGTTGATAAAATGGACACTTCTGAAAGCAGAAAGAAAATCAGAAGTAAAAGGATTTCTTGAAGTAATAATGACATAAATGATCTTTGCTATAGGAGGGTATTTTATGTATTCCACTAATTGTAGTAGATAAAGCTTATTTATATAGCGCATTTCATAATTAGACCACCATAACAAGAAAATCTTTACTTTGAGTAGCTGCCACCAGATTAATGAAAAAATCTAGAGTAGAGAACAGCAGTCTGAAGTAATAAAAAAATCATGCCTAAGCTAACACTGTTATGACTTGCAATAATTGAAAATTAAATTGCAATTGCATGCCTCATTATCAGTTTATGTTAAATGTTCATAGCATGGATCGCCTCAAAAAAGAGAGTTTCATGTGGCATTTTATTTTACCAAGAAGACCATTTATTTTGTGCTCAAGAGGCCTCTGTGCAACAGCAGAATAAACAACTGAATTTGGCTACTTGTCACTGGCTCAGTTTCTTTAGATATATACAGGGCAGCTGTGCACCCCTCCCACCTCAAACCCCTTGGGGCTAATCCTAAAACAAGATTCAAAGTGTAGCTTACACAAAAGACTCCAAAAGGGGTTTCTTTAGATTCACTGGTGCCAGGATTTGTTCCCTAGTTGTTTTGACTAAGAGTACAACTCTACCACCACACCACGTGGCTGGTGGCTAATGAACCAAATGCATGTGATAATCAAAAGTGCAGGGTCCAATCAACAATAGGAGTCAGAAGCAATTTAAGATCATCATCAATTCTTAGTGGTCAGTAATCCTTCACAGTTTTTGCAGGACATTGGTCCAATGATATAATAGATTTCCAGCCAATGACAGTGCTGGACGCCTAAAGGAAAATTATGTAAGAAAAAATAGCAGAAAATAGGGAGTTACCTATAGTTGTAGTTCTTCACAACAAAATATACTGGAGGACCAATTCTGAGATACTCAGAGACATCATTAAAATAGCCCTGTGTAAACAGAATTGCATCTTTAATCTCAATTATCAATAGAACATCACAAAAGGTAACTGCAGTAAATGTTGTCCTAAGGCTGAAACCTGAAGATAAGAGTCCCGTGGAAGAACAATTTTCTGCTCCAAACCGGGCTCAAGTCTGGTGCATAATGCCTACAGTGTCCAGAATGATGAAAAATATCCCTTAGAAACATGCAAGAGGCCCAAAAGTCCATGGATTTAGGAAGACAAGAACTATCCTCAGAGACTCACAATGCTAGCTAATGTGAATGCAACAAAGATGGAAACAACCAGTATCTTGATTCCCCAAAAGCTGAGTATGGGTGCATGGACCTCCTGAGATTTAAACAAAAAAACCTCATCTAGATTAGAAGTATAGTGCTAAGAAACATTTTTTTTTTACAGAAGCATATCAATCATCAGGGAACCAAGAATTCAGAACATGGCACTTTAGTCAAAATAGAACATAGTTGGCAGCATGTAGGCATTGCAGCCCAGCAAAAACATCAGTTGACTGAAATTTTCAGGGAATGACAAAGTCTAGTACCTTCATATATCGAGACAGCAACCCAGGTCTTCTCACACCAATTCCTAAATTTTCACATTGTACATTCTAATCACGATATGATATGAAAATTCAACCATTTAACGAGCACCAAAAAAATGAGATAATGCATCAACTAAATACAACTACATAGTTACTTTTATCTGAGTCAGCATATGATGAAGAAACTTTCAGACATGGAAAGCAATCAACTCTCTTGTCCTCTGCTCGTAAGAAGTCAAAATATATCAAGGCAACAAAAGCAGTGACTTGCAGAAGAAAGTCAAGAAAAACAGCCAATGCTGCAATAGAGGAATGCTAAGTTAGTGAGATAGTGAGACAAGCTGAAACAGAGAGTTCAGAATAATAAAATTATTCAACAGTTTTCAGAGAAATGAATACAAAATCTAACCAGCAAACATTGAGAACACACGACATGCTGGCATGGGTATAAAACTCCCAACTGCAAATGCTAAAACCTCAGATAGACTAGCAAGTGTAATTGATGGTCCAACTTCCACAAGTGCATTGCTTATCCGTCCTTCTAGTGCCAACTCCAATGGTTGCCGCTTAACAGCATGCACCAATATGCACATGTTATCCACCCCAACCTGATAATGACAAAGAAGTTCATCTAATTATTGCTCAGGAAAAGATAGAACTAGTTTTTGGTAAATAAAGAACAAAAATTCCTTCATTCTATTTTTATTCTCTAAAGCACTATATAATTGTCAAACTAAATGAATAGTATATAAATATTTTGCTACAAGTTTCTTAATGTTGGAGTATAATATAAAATGCATATCTTGAACCTCACCCAATAGTTTCAACTTTTAGATAGAATAATTTCATAACATGGTATCAGAGTCTTCATAAACAAGTGATCATGAAGTTGAATTTTGCTACCCTCACATTTAATTGTGAACTTTTAGAGCTCAAGAGAGCCTTCTTTGTTCACACTTCCAGCCCAAGTGAGCTGGATGTGTCAGAATATAATGTATAATTCATATTTTAGCACTCACCTAAAAGCTTAACCTTTTGGATGGAATGGTTTCTTAGCATATAAGTTTGAAGTTCCATATTCCTCGAGAGATACATGGAATGTTTAGGAAAATTCCTACAGCTGCTAATGGCATGGTCAAAAGCTAGTCAACAGTCAGATTGTGGCCAATTATTATTATTATTATTATTATCATTGAGCCAATCCTTAGCCACTTAAAACAGTATGAGACTAAGACTATAAAGATAATAATAGCAAACTCATACACTTACTCAATTACGCCTATCACAAGGACAAGAGTGGACAAAAATAACTTAAGTCAATAGAAACAATGCCCCAACATTGAATACCATTGGGTCCAAGAGGTGCAGAAGGAAGAAACTTACAGCTAAAACAAGAAAAGGAATAACTTCCATGATGATTAGCGTAGATTTTACTCCAATTGCACTATAAAATCCTACTGATCCAAGAACTGAGAGCATAACAAGCACAACTCCAGAAAGACCAAGCAATACCTAAAATTCAAGCCAACGAGTTAGTTGAATAAAGAGGACAAAAATTTCTTTAATGCAGGAGACTATCATGCCTAAAAAATAAAGTTGTATTACAAAAGAGCACATCCTACCAAAGAAGAATTGAAGTTGAATTCGTGAGGGAGAACATACCTTAGACGAGACATAAAAAGAAGATAAACGAAGTGTATCACCAAGAGTAAGAGATATGTAGGCAAACATCACAAGATAGCTTACCTGAAATGAAACAAGCAGTAGAAAGCAATTAAGCAAGCAGCACAAGATTAAATGAATTACAATTGGCACATTGACACAGAAGAAAGAAAAAAGAGCCATGCTATAGATATATAGTTCTTTGATCAATTATTTCACAAAGCCATCCTCATCTGAAAAATGAGGAAAGGCTATTGCCAAGGTACGGTCCTCTACTAAAATGGGGTTGTAGGAACTGTAACAAGTTTGCTTGAAATGCCTCCGGGTCTTAAACCCAAAACCTATTTTCCAGCACATCCACAGAACCTCTAAGGCCTTGCTTCTATGGAAAATGACATATCCACAAATAAGCTTTAACAATAAATCTAACAAACACACATGTCACCAATGAAATTTGTAATTGTAATTGTAGGTCCTATAACTAGATTCAAAATGACATATTGTGCTTAGTAAGCAAAGTGGCTGTATGATTGTTTATAAGAATAGCATTAGTCTATTTCAATAAATCAACGGCCAAGAGAACTGAAAAGACAAAAAAAACAAAAGAACACTCACTAATATTGTTATGACATCTGCAGTACTTTCTCTTTTCAATTCTTCCTCAATAGAGCTTTCCGATGAAAAAGAAAGGGTGAGATTTTTAGATAGCACCAGAGGCAGTAATTCTTCCTGACACATAAAATATAGAGGTTGATAAGGAACACAGCAACAATGCATTCTAAAACTGTTTCCCATTAAACTAGTATAGTGAATTGTGTTTGAAATCTGTGACCGCACCAGAAGTCAAAAATTAGCATATTCAGGATGAACTTGGGGTTTCAAAAGCAGAACAAGCCTCATAAAAAGGGTCTTTACTTTTTTATTTAACTAATTCCCTTAACAGAATAATTAAAAGAAAAAGTTTAAAAAATAGAGTTTTGCCTCCCAATCATTGTGTACAATTTCAAGGGGATCTTCACACATCATCTTAACAGATTTCTCAGAAGGGTGGCAAAAACTTCATAACTACATTTTTCAAATATATTTGTCATTCTAAACTACTTGTGAGCAAAAGAACCTTCTATACAAGCTACATGGATTCACACAGAAAGTATTTGACTTACATGGCAAAACAATATATATTCCAAAACACTTTTGCCACAATGTTGCATGAACAAGCTAATCAATGATGCTGTCATGGCAAACATCTCCCAGCTAGGAATGACAGAGCCAAGAGTTGTTACCAATCAGTACAACATAACACTACCGCACCAAGCACCTCAAGATAAAAGAACTGAGTGACAAAATAAGCAGTGAAATAGATTAAAAGCAAACCTTTGCCAACTTAACAAAGTCCTTCTCCCAAGCAACAGCCTTGCCATTTTCGTTTCCTTCTACGCCAATCACATTGTTAACAGGATAAGTTACCACAAATGCAGAAGCCTGAACCAGAAACTTTGTCTTAGACTATTAGGATATCATCCCACATGTAACTGTTGTCTAATTTGCAGAGATAAAAACACTACCTCAGAGTAGTTGTTGCCCAGAAAACCTCCCAAGGCAGTGCTTGGGTCAAGAGGGCCCTTGAATGCACTCATGCAACTGTCTGCAGAGGTATAGTGCTGAAATAGCTCACAACAAATAAGCTTCAGTAGATTAACTTAAAAATGGAACTTTATTGGAGTTATTTCAGATACATGTCAAGTATAGTATAAGAAAATTGGTCAAATTTCACATCATAAAATTTTAACATAAACATTGATAATGGACTTTTTATTTCACTCTAACACAAGTTATTTCTCCATAAATTAATGGGATATCCTTTGTATATAAGAGATTTTTCAAATTTAGACTACAACACCCATTGACCTTACAACAACCAGCAAAGACATATTAGTTGTATGGGACACACAAAGAGCAGAATGCATTTAAACTGTTTTTGGCATCTTGGAAGTTAAAATCATAGACAGATTCTAACATGTTGCCATCCAATCCTAAAGTCCCACACAAAATAAAGAACCATGCTCAATCCAGAAAAATTACATGCATAACAACATGAACATCCAGCTCTATTAGCAACCAAAAACCCAATCAGAATATCAGTAAGCATAAAAGTTAAAAAATAAAAATAAATATAAAAAAGCGAAACAATTTAACTTGTGACAATAGGAACATTGGCTTAATCTTTAGAAAGTAGGCACATAGAACTGCCAGATTTTACCTGTAAACAATACATCACGTGCCCAAGTCCCCCATTATTATCGTAATTTTGAGGATCCATTTGGAAATACTAGTCAGGAGAGAGAGAAAGAGAGAGATGTATCAGTTAAAAAATACAAAATCATATATGTAGGCCAATAGTCCAGCAATAAAGCATTCCAGGGAGGTGTTATACAATACATATCTTCCCTGCGCCTTTTCTTCCCCATTTTTGATAAGAAGACATAAAATGAGATGTACAACAAATTCAATTCAAATTTGACCATAGGTATCTATTTAGAGGCACCAAAAGAACCGAAGTGAAACAATGAGGTCCTAGAGGAAAATGTAAAGGAAAAGTCAAGATGGGGGAGCAAAACATGAAGCATGAAAACTTGGAACATGTTGAAGATCCACACCAATGCATCATCATGCCAATAAAAACAACTGGAAACATGAAATTGGGGTGATCACTGTCAAATGTAGTTAAACTGGAAGAAGCAATGGTTGGTGTGACAATAGCAAGCCTTGAAGGCACTTCTAGGAAAGCAGAGTTACCAGCACAAAATGCAGAAATCAAAAATATCAAAAATTTTAGACAACAATGCTGCATTGCCCAATATGCAGATCATTAAGCAAGAAAAAACCTGCAGAACACTTTGAATGCCACAATCTTGGCCCAGTGGCTTCAAACAAATGTCAGTCAGAGATACCATCGAACCAGAATAATTTGCACGGATTCCATCAATCTGTTAAAATTGATTACTATTAACCCAGAGTTCCCAATTACAGTTGGGCAATAAGAACAAAGGGAAAAAATTTATAGAAACAGAAACAGAAATTTATGGAATGGTTCTCAAATCCAATGCATAACATGTACTTTACCTTCTTTTGTATTTCAAAGAGTAGCTTAATGTTGTCCTCAGTCAGAATACCTGGCGATTTGCCATCCCCAGTATCTGGAACTGTTGCTAAAATTAGCTGGAGGAAAACGTCACTGTTAGTTGCTGCAATAATCAAAATGAGACAGTAAATCCCGTCACTCATTAGATTGGTGCAATAGAAGAACACCAGTTATATCAATGGCATGTCATTACATACATAATCAAGAAACACCACAACACCTTCATCAACCACCAACATGTAGAATAGTACTATACACCCTATGTTACTCAAGCACAAAATCCACAATGAGCCACAAGCCAGCAAGACCACCAAGGAAAATTCCAGAAACAAGCAAAGTATAGCAAAAAGGTCACCCATATGCCTGAATTTTGTTATCCAACATGAGAAACCACAACATATGCATGGCTATTTTCCTATGCTCAAACACCATGAGCTGCTGTACCAAAAGCTGTGCATCATAATTGACTGCAATAATGATAAAGCAGTACTAAAAGGTAATGACCAATCAATTTACCCTTTTAATGAGCAAAAATTAAAATTGTTGGAATTTAATATATGACCCATATACTGGACAGTATTAGAGTCTTCATGACCAAGTGATCATGAGTTTGAATCACACTGCCCTCACATTTAATTGTGAATTAATTTTGAATTTTTGGTTTGCTTATACTTTAAACCCAAGTGAGCTGGGCTTTTGCATGAGGAGACATGTTGAAGTATAACATATGATCCATATCCTGAAACTCACTTAAAAGATTGACCACCCAGGCAATAGTCAACCAATGAAGTCATTTTATTGTTGTGCTACAGTATGTAAAAGCATAATATGAAGCAAAAGCAAAGTCCAGTTTTTTCACTAACTAGCCAGGTCAACTCAAAGGCAATTCTCATTCCCCAGTAATGCCTGTTGTACACAGAAATAGAAATTTTTAATTCATCCTAAGGCCGTAAGAACTCATATAAAAGATAACACCTGCCTAACCATCATAAAATCAATAAAAAAATTTTTAAAAAAAAGACTGATGAAAAATAACATAAACTAAAAACTTTTAAGGAACACTGCAGAACCTGCTCAATTCTATAAAAAGGAGCTAGATGGCTGTCAAAAAATCGTTTTTCCGCTGCAGCTTTGCTCCCAGGACCCACCCACAGCTGAAACAACATATGTTAGCCATTGAAAGATATATAGGAAGAAAATTTACAAACACAACAATGCCCATACAAAAGTTAAAAATATCATGCTATAATGCTACTAACCATCAGTAAATTTATACTGTTTCTCATTGATTAAAAATTAAATCCATGTCTAGAAAAACATAATTAACTTGATATCTTTAGATCTTGGGAGCATTTTACTATTTCATCAAACCTCACTAATCCTGCCTGCAAATTTTTACCCACTATCAGCAACAAGTTCCTTATCAGGACATTACTATGATTGTGGCACAGTGAAAATGATTGACAAAAATAAAAAATAAAAAATAACAAGAGTAAAAAGGTAGAATATGTTCTCAAAAACGAATAATTGAAATTGGATTTAAGTAATAAAGTATACCTTCTCAGGCAACGTCTCCACCTTAAAATGTATTAGACCTAAACAAAGCAGCAGAACTGCAGCCAACGACAAGCCTAACACAATGGTTGGATGTCTAGCAACCCATGTTCCGTATCTCCTGAATATAAGGCAAACCTTGAGGTCAATAACCATTCTGCCCATGTTGATTGAAGAAAAGATAGCACAGGTAGCAACCTGTAAAACTTTGACATATATCCTTGAACAACCGAAAGCTGAACTATGTTTCCAGTTGGAGTAGAATCCTCAAGCATCTGATAAATGATCAAGAGGAAAGAGGTACAGAAAAAGCACTAGTAGAAAGGGAACATCACAATCATATAATTTCTTCTCAGAGGCTTTTTTTTTTTTTTTTGGGCTAAATTTTGAATAATCTGGAAAAGTAAACCCACCTAAACACAATTGGCCTCATTCATTCTCATTAAATTGTGGTAGGATAACCATCAAAACTTTGCATGACGATCGCAGGAAAAGGTACCTGAACAGAGAGGTTGTCTTCCTTCTGCCCAGTAGTAGAAAGGATTTCACCACCATCAGATGCATTTGATGATGGTTTCATTCTGGAAGTTTGGTTTCTTTCTCTTTTCCGGTGAAAAAAGCCCCAGCCCAAAAACATAGAAACCATTATGATGTAGAGGATTGACAGTGCAAAGTCAACACATCTGGCCTGCAGAATGAAGTGTGAAATTAAAGTAGCAAAACATACACTGTAAGGCCACAAAGATTACCAAAGAAAATGGGCATATTTATATGCCTAGGTGCATCATCATATTCACCCAGAACCAAAAAAAAAAAAAACAATACAGAAGCTAAAAATTCTCTAACCTGTATTCTCTCACCTTAAGATATCCAATTCTCACTGCACAAGAACCCTCCTTGTGCCCTGAAGGAAAAGGCGTATTGGCACAAACAGGAGACAAAGGGCAATCACCACAAGAACACCCAAGTGAAATATCACCACATGTATAGGTAGAAACATTCATAGGTCTCATTCCTGATGACTCTGGAGCAGTTGACAGGAATGTAATGGCATAAGGCGAGCCTGGCAGATTTGGAGCAGCTCGTCTACCAATGAATGCAAACCAATCTGCAAAAAGTAATCACGGCATAAGCACTAAAAAAACACAACAATCATTATGCAATCAATGGTAAGACTAGTCAACTGAAACATATACCAACAAAGAAATAAGTAAAAACTGAGTAGCTTTTGGCCTATCAATAGCACCTCTGCTATGGGGACCTATAAAACATAGGAATTTGATGCAACTCTTTCACAATTAACAGATGAACTGATGGCCATTGATCCAAGTAGTAACAATGTTATTAATAAAAGACCTTTTCAATTAAGAACTTATGCATAGCATCTCAATCATATCATAGGAAGAAAGGTCACTATGATGCACTAAGATTCAGGACACACCCTTATGAAGGAACAAAATGACACTTTGTGTGACTATGGGCATCTTCATGTTTCCCGTGTAGAACAAGACACAGAAGACTATTTTTTATTACTTGATAATCTTTGTTACAATTTTTCTTATTCTTATTTCACAGCTTATTTAGATACTTTTAAAACATTATGGGAAAAATAAAGTTTTAATTATTTAGGATATTATTAGGTTTAGTGAGTTTAGGCCAAATTTTAGAGATTTAAAGATGATATTTATTTATTTCCTTATCAGTTATTCTTCATTGGACTTAAAAACTAGAATAATTAGGGCCATTAGCAGCATCGATGTATTCAATCTATCAAACTATGAATTATCAATCAAAAGAAGTGTTGTTTGTACAGTTATTTTATCTTCTTTGGTGAATTCCATAAACTCCATGAAAGCTTAATCAAGTGTTAGAATTTAATTAACATCTTTATGCTTCCATTCCACATCATTTCCAATGAAAGAGAGAGAGACAACCAATGAAAACAAGTATAATTTTACCTTTAAAATTCTGAGCGCCTGCACCAATGAAGTTCAAGGCTCGAGTATTCATGGTGCCAAATTTTACATCCTTGCAAGAATCATATAACCCTTCACCAAAAGCATCAGTTATGAGAAAATCAATTCCATCCACGGTCAAACTGTTCTTAACCTGAAAAGAAAATAGGATACCACAAATAAATTCACACATTCAGGCTCTACAACATAAGCAATGGTGTTGCTGTCTGCAAAAAATTGGCAACTATCTAATACATGTGAAACATATGCTATTGACTGTAGGAATTGCAGTGTTTCATGAACAATTAACAAATTTGTGCAAAGTTCAGCAATATTAAGATGCATGTATCTCAAAAAAAAAAAATATATATATATATATATATATAGCGAGAGAGAGAGAGAGAGAGAGAGAGAGAGAGAACAAATTTTGATTCCTGTCTGAGAAAAAGACCAGTCCAAGTTCTATGTGCTCAAAGCTTCTGTTGATACCAAGTACTATTTCAAATCAACAGACAAATTTGATTCTCATCAGTAATGAAATAATTTGTGTTCAATTTCAGAGGAATCTAGGAGGAAAACAAAAGACTTTTACAAATTACAACCACACAGGATGAGAAAAGGCACCTTACCTTGGAAACAGAAGTCACATTGATAAATAAACTCTGTTGTGGAGAGCAGGAAAGCTCACAAAAAAGATTCAGAAAGTTTCTCAAGCATGCTGGGCACCCAACAAGAAAAGGAATTGCCTGGTAAATAGCAATAAATCAATTGTATAGATGAAGATAAATTGCATAACTTTGGAAAGCATCGAAAGGGCAGCAAAGAATACCAAACTTCAAGAATATTTACTGATAATCTGTACTCAGAAGGTTCACAGACCCTCAGCAAAGTCCTAACTATTTAACTGACATCTCAAAAACAACAGCCCAAACAGTGACTCAGACGAGAACTAAAGTTAAAGCATAAAAACAATTATAAAGCTGTAAAAAGCCACCCAATTAACACATTAGATGTTAAAAAGCCTGCACATATCTCCTCAACCCTGGGCCCATGCCCACAATAAAAGCTCGCGTTGTCATACTCATACATATCAAGGCAAGAACAGAATATTAACAATATAGTATACTAGTATCTCACCTGCTGGACTTGAGCCCGCAATGTCTCAAACTGAGCTTCTGTGCAACAAACATTGCCAGAAATCGTTGGGCACAAACTTTGGATCTTTTTCGAAAGCAAGTCATCTGGCTGAGGAACAGAAAAGCATTTGCCGCTCAGTACTCTGGAAGTTTCATAACGGGACATACACAAAAGTTGCAGCAGGAAGAATGGTACAACAGCAGCATACATCATCCTAAAAGGCATACCTTCACTGCAGGGGAACCATAAGGACAGTTTAATACTTTTCCATCTTCTCGTGCTCCACATATATCGTACATTGCACAATATTCTTCAGTATGTCTTTCCCTATATGCAGAGAGAGAATTTTCATAAGACAAGTTACAACAGGAATACACTGAGAAATATGAAGACTTAAAAAAAAGGGCAAAAATTACTCACCCAGTAGTGGCTTTGGGGGTCAGAAGCAATCGTATATCAGACCTTTCCGCACAAACTACAGAGACGAGGCATAACACCTGCAAATCCACATAATTCAGAACCAAACAAGGTTCAACCAAAAAGAGCAACTGCCTTCGTTGGTTCCAAGAGCAGGCTAACACAAAGCTACGGGGAAAAAAATAGTAATGCAATTTGGACGGTAAAGCATTCCCCCCACCTTTTTTCACTATAAACAGTCCAGAAACAAATTCAGGGTAGTCTAAATGTTAAAAAAAAAAAAACAAAGAACAAAAAAGAGAAAAGAGTTCAGGAATCACGGGATAAAAGACTGTGCCAAACAGCGAATCATTCAGAAAAGAACAAAAAAATTAAAAAAAATAAATAACAGAATTCTTGCCTGCGACATAAAGATCCATAACAACAACAACAACAACAACAACAAGACCTCCATAGCCCTGCTTGGCAACTCCATTTTCCAGTGATACCCACACAACAACACAATCTAATTAATGATTACTCCGAGTTCATGTGTGCGTGTTTCGTGTATGTTCCTTGTAAGCTATGCTTCCGCCTCCGCAGAGACATACTGAGAGAGGTAGACTACTTGGTCTAGTTGATACTTAAAACAGACGAAGCGTCGTTTTTCTTTCTTTTCTTTTTTCTCTTTTTTATATTAGGATTATACAATAAATCCATTCTCCTATTTCCATAAATGCCCAACTACTAGCTGTACCCTCGAGGGACTCCACCGTTTTGTTTTTTTTTTTTAATAAATCAATAAATCAATTTATTTATCTTCTTGTTTGCTTAAGTATCCCCCTTTTTTTTTTTTGGTTCTATCTTTCGGTGTACTTATTTTACCAAATAATAATAATAATAATAATAGTAGTAGTAGTAGTAGATCACTTGTTTGCCAAGCAGAAATTAGATTTTTTTTTGTTTTTTTTTTTTTGAATTTGATAACCAAGAACCGTTGACAGGATTCTCAAAGATATCCATTCTTGCTTCTGACAAATGGGAAAGGGATTAATGATCAAGAAAAACAAAATAAAAACGAAAAAGAAAAGAAAGAAGAAGGAGAAGAGAAGTGGGTAGCCCATATGTTTGTGACGTTCGGGTCAAGGAAAAAAAAAAAAAACAACAACAAGAAAAAAAAGGCTACTTAACTTTTTCCTTTTCAGCAAGAAAGAAAAAAAAAAAGAAGCCAATGGAATGGAAAGATTTCCTTCTGTCTTCTTTTCCTTAAATTTCTCAACAACGACAAAGGAACACGAGGAAAAAATCAAGAAAGAATCACATGATGTGGAACCCTAGAGAATAGAAAAACCAAACTGAGAAAAGAAGAGAAAAGAAGAAAAAAAATAAAAGAATATTCTCAGAAAGTAAAGAAAAATTAGTACTGCTAAAAATCATCAGTCCTCGAGTGAAGAAACGAAGAAATAAATGGGGGGGGGGAGTGGGGAAGAAGAAGTCTTGCCAGAAAAGAAGAGATGGACAGGGGAAGCTCCATTGCTCTGCCCCTGCTTGACAACTGATGCATTGCAACTTGCGAGAGACTGCCCAATCTTGTTTAATTAACGTAACCTGGACTGGATTCCTGAAAGATATAGAGAGAGAGAGCGAGAGAGAGAGACAGAAAGAGGCGCCGGAGAGTTTTAATGTGTGTATTGTGTGTTGGGGGATGATTGGGTATTCTGATTTTATACTTATGGAGGGGCAGGCAGCCACAACTGAACTGGACGGTGCAGGGAGCCTTTTGAAGTGTGCATTGAACTGGACAGAGGAGAGGGTAATCACCTCCGCGTTTACTCTCGTAGATTTGGCTTTTGAGTCGAGGTAAAAAAATGTCACGCGCTTTCGAAAGGCAAAGATCCCCACACTGTTTTTGGTGTTTATTAATTTTATTAATTTTATTTTTAAAAAACGTGAATATAGTAAAAAAAATTTTAAAAGTAAAATTATTAGATAAATAGATAAAATAAAGAATAATAATATTATCATTATTATTCTTTTAGCTTAAGTGGATAAATTTATAATTTTTAAAAAAACTAATTTAATTTTTTTAATATTATTATTGTTGAGTTGAATAATTATTTAAATGAATTATATTGTTATTTAAATTTAATTTTTTACATAATTTATGTAATTTAAATAATAAATTTTTATATTTTAAAAAATTAAATTAAATTAAAATTAGTCAATTTAAATTACTATTTAAATAAATTTTAATATTATTCAAATTTAAAATTATTTACATAATTTTATTATTTAAAATAAATTACTCAAAAATTTAAAAAAAAAATAAACATAGACTGAATTTAAATAAAAATATCTAATTTAATTATTTATTTAAATAAATTTTAATATTATTCAAAATTAAGTCTTTTCATGTAATTTTTATAATTTAAATAATAAGTTACTTAAAATTTAAAAATAAATATAAAAATTATATTTAAATAAAAAACATTTAATTTGAATAATTATTTAAATAAATTATACTATCATTTAAATTTTGAATCTTTTTATATAATTTAAATAATAAGTTATTCAAAATTTTAAGAAAATAGAATAAATAATATTTAAATAAAAAATACTTAATTTAAATATATGTAAAATATTTTCACTGCTTCGTTTGGCCAACAATATCCACATACTTGGATTTTACTTAATGTTTTCTCACCTATGTACCCTTTCTTTTGTTCAACAATTTACCGTTGGGTTGGGTTGGCTTGGCTTGGAAAATGATGAAACATGACAAATTACAATGGGGATACGTTTTTCGTTGGCCTACCATACACAATTAGTGATATATATCTTTTATTAATAAACAATAGGACGCCACATAACAATAAAATACTATTATTCAAAATATAAATGTTATTTTAATTCTATATAATATATCTAATAAATAGTGAGTTTTGATTTATTTTTTAAATTCTAAAATGTTTGTTTTGAAATTTCTATGGTGGCTGCCTCTACCTAACTAGTTACAACGTATTAGTTTTCTATTATTATATTATAGTCTCTTTAAAATTACTGTTAAATTATATTATTGTAGCTAATAAATAGGTAATTTTGAAATTTATTGTTTATAAATGTAACTGATTATTTGGTAATTTAATCAAGAAAATTGTGATATAAAAAGGTAATTTTTGAAAATATTTGATAAAAATTTGGATCAAATAGCTACTATAGTAAATAATGAATTTAAAGAACACTATTATTTGTAATATATTATTACACAAATTAGTTGAGTATTAGCCCATCCAACAAATTATTAGTATATTATTAAATACTTACTCATTATTATATAAATGTTGATAAAAACATAAATCATACAAATTTAAATTAGTAAAAAGACTTATATTTTATGGTCCGATATTTACGATGACGTAAGAACAAAATGCATTTATAAATTGGATATGATTTATTTTAATATAAGTATTGCAAGTTCTAAGATTTATTTTGAAATAAAATTGTTTATAGGTAAGAATAAAAGAATAAAGAAAATTTTAAATAAATTTCATTTAATTATCTAATAAATTTGGCGAATTCTTTCTGTCCTTAAAAATAGGTGTCAGAGACGCGGCTAACCCACGTTTTGCAGAGCTAGAGCAAATACTGGCAGTTCGCAAATTCACGGTCTTTGGTGTTTTGGTGTTTTCCAAACGCCTCGATAATTGCGTTTTGCTCCAAACTCCAGTTTTGCAAACGCTACCGCAAATCCCAAACGGGGCCTACCACTTCTTCCGGTAAAGTAGGACTCCTGTCCACCACCTCTTTCCATAAAAGAAATTCGTGTAAACTTAAGTTTGGTATGAATTTTTTTAATATTTTATTAAAAAAATATATTTTTTTAGAAAAATATTTCTTTTTTTATATATATTTAACTGAAATACTGAAATTTGATAATAAATTTTTTTGCTCTGATTTTTACTCTTCTGACTCTCTTTCTCTCTCATTTCACTCTCTTTCTAGTAATTTTAAAATTGAGGGAGAACAAAAAAAAAGTAACCGCCTTTTTATTATTAATTAAAAAAAGGTTTTTTATTGTTAATTTTGAAAAAATATTAACTATTTTTTAAAAATATTTATAAAAAAATGAATAATTTTTATTAATTTAAAAAATATTTTTGTTATATCAAAAATAAGGAAATTATTTTTTTAAAAAAATAAAGTTTTAAAAATAATGAATTTTAGTAGATATAATTAATTTTAATATTATAAGAAAAATATTTTATATTATATTAATTATTTACATATAATATAAATTTTATCTTTTTCTATATTCTAAATAGGTAGATAGTTTAGTTAAAAAAAAAAAAAAGAAAAAAAAAAGTAAAGGGTAGATTGCATTTTGGACCCACAGATTTGTCCTTTACTCCTAAGTGCTAACCTCATGCGGTAGGTGGATGCCACATTTAATCGCCAGCTATTTTTTCCACACACACACAAAAAAAAAAAAAAGATAGAGTCCGTGTCGGGTCAAAGGGCATGGATGACAATTCGCTTTCCTTCCCCAGGTTCTCTGTTTCGAAACTAGGACCAGCTTCTCTTTTTCTGGCTGCTACGTCGTCTGACCAAAAATGATAAAAAGTAGGACTAGGTCTAACAATAAACATATTACGGATATTATTTGTTTATTTAAAATAATTAATTTATGAAGTATGTGCTAAAAAATAATTTAAATTTTTTATTTTTATTATCTTATCTTTTATATATATGTACAACTCTCTGTTCGAATTATAAAAAAGTAAATCCTTCTCGTTCTGGAAAATTCTTTTCGTCCAAAGTTCTCCAACAAACGAAAACCAATTTGAACTCAAACTCTGTTCATATTTGAATTGATTAGGTTTCAGAGATAACGTAACACTGTTAACAGGAAAGAACTATATCTTGAACTAAATCCAGAAAAAATGCGAGCCAATTTCAGTTGGCGGTTGGCAATTATCATACGCTGCTCCACGTCATGTTTGGGAGAGGAAAAGCGGCCAAAAAAGCAGAAAAAAATAGAGAGAGAGAGAAAAGGGGTTTTGCTCGTTTTTTAAAAGAGGACCCTTATGCCGTGTAGACTATACAAATAAATTTATTTAATAATTTTAATTATTTATTTTTAAAAAATAAAAAATTATATATTTATTTTATTTTCTTGATTTCTTCTGGCTTAAGTCAATTAGTTTTTTTCTTTTAAAAAATGTGTAAACAATTTTTTTGGAGAAAAAAATTAAATTTTTTTTATTAGTGAGATTTATTCTTCTCTTAATTTTAAAATACTTTATTTATAAAATAACTAATTTATTCAGATCAATTTCAGTATAAGGGTAATATTAAAAATGTAACATATATTATTTTCCTTCTTTATATTACCCTTTTCTAAATACATGGAAAATTTAAAAAAAAATCCCCTTCTTCTATCTCTCATTCCTTTCATTTTCTTTCTTCTTATTTCTTTTTCCCTGCTTTGTTCTCCAAACAAAGTCACAAAGGGTTATTGTCGTGCCGCATATAGCTTCTGGGCGCCTCTTTGCATCGGCGACTTGAAATTCTCTTAAGTCTCTACTAATACTATTTATCGGTTCGTAATTCAGTTAGATTAACTAAAATTTCAGTGTTGGCCATTTTATTTTGGTTAGTTGAAATTTTTTTTAACACTGTATAATTTAAACTCACCACCGTGTTCACATCTAACATGTATGAGAGATTTTTGGTGAATTGTATGGGCAAATTCCTTGTATATCAGAATTACGTTAAAAAAAATGGTGTATTTTCGTATAATGTATGTTGGGAAAATGGAAAAAGTTTAAAATAAAAAAGAAATTTGAATAAAATCAAAGTAAATAACAAATTTATTAGATCAACATTATATTTAAATTAAAAATTTTAAAATATTAAATTTATAATTTATTTTTATTTATATTTTTGATATAAAAATTTTGAATTCTATAATCAAATATTTATATTTAAAATCTTAGTAATAGGGTGTCACACCCATGTGCTTGCTCCACACAAGGCAAAAGTGCTGATTCTGCCCCGACATCATCTTGGCCTCCTTCCATGCATTATATGCATTTATGATAAGAACTAACTTTGGAGATTGATGTAGCTGAAAATATCGGTAAGCCTAAGCAATACAAAGAAGAAATAGGCGCAATCATACATGTATAATATATATATATATCCAAAAAGAGTGGTGACGTATTCACCCAAAATTATTAGGATGAATGATTTAATTTTTCAAATGCATATAATAATTATATAGTTTTACTACTTTTTAACCTATTTTTTGGTTAACACAATTTATAAAATTTATAGTTATTTGCATCTGATCAATTAGGGCTTACATCCGAACACTTAGATCATGCATTTATTTCTTGACAACTTTTTAGGTGAACTTCTAAACAAACTTTTTAAGTGGTCATAAATATATATATTTTTAAAATATTAATTATAATCAAATTAAGTACTTAATTTGATATATAAATCTAAAATTAATTTTGTTTTACTATTGTGTTAGTATTTTTGATTTATACATTATTTGTGTTCATAAACTATAACTTATTTTTTATTTTTATAATTTGTAAATACTAAGAATCGAATCATATATTTAAAATTAAAAATTTAAGTAATTTTATTATTTTCTTTTTTGTTTACAACCAATCTCTTAGATTTTAAGAATTTCACCTTCTAATGGTCTTTGTTTTCAAAGGGCTAAAAAAAAAAGGATCATATAATAAAAAAATATTATTTTAATACATCAAGTTTCACTTATTTAATAAATTACCTATTTTATCACCATTTATGGAGCTTGTTTGAAATAATAACAATTTTTAAAATTTAATTCAATTGATTTTTTTAATTTTTTTGCTTGCTATCAAAATTTATAAAGGACAAAAATTTAAATGAGTTTTCACCCTTAGAAGAATGTAATGAAATTAGTAATTTTCATAGAACTCAATTCATTTCATTATATTACTCATAATTATTTCAACCAAACAAACTAATATAAATATATTTATTTATTTAAGAATTTATACTAAATAAAAGATTAATATTAGAATTCTAATACTAAATCAATTAAATTAAAATGTTGAATTCTGTCTGTTGAAATTAAATTGAATTATATTAAAATTTTAATACTAAACAAGTTGTTATTAAATCCTTGTGCCAATTGAATATTTTTATTAAGTATTATATTAGATTGATTTTATTCATTGAATTTTTTACATGGATACAAGAACAATATATCTTAAGTACCAAAATCTTAGCCTAACTCTAAAACTAGGGGTTATGGTCTCTTGATTTGAGCTTTAAACTTGTTTTTTTCAAACATTGAGAAAAACAAAATTTTGGATCAAAAAATTTAATTTATGGTATGAAAATCAAAATAAATTTGAATTCATTTAATTCATATCTAAATTATAAAATTAATCTATGGTTTGAAATAAATTTTAAGACAAAAAGGTTTGATTTGAATTCTTAATTTGATATCAATATTTTTAAGTGATAAAATGAATCAAACTAAATTCTTTGTTCCAATCTCATATATAACAAATTTACCATATTTTTTAAGATATAAGAATTTGATTAAATTTTTATACTTTGAACTTGTGATGTAAATTTAATAAATTGGTCAAAAGGAGTTGAATAATGCTCCATTAAGCTTACTCCACTCCAAACAAGCTCTTAGAATTGTTTTTGATGCCACTCTTGTCTAGTCATATTTTCATGCTAGCTAGAGATGAAAGCACTCATCGCTTAGGTTCGGGGTAAAAAAAATGTAACCACCACTTTATTTACAAGTTTTCCTTCTTCCTCGTTAGTGCTGACTTATACTTCCAAGAACAGGAGCATTGCTCATTTTTAACTTTATCCCAATTTTGTAAGAACTCATTTTTTCTTAAAGTAGAATTCCTGCCACAAAATTCATGTCTGGTCACACAAAAAATTAGTGCCTCGATATTTTATTTATCTTTGTGTTTTATTTCAGTGATGAAATTGATTGCTGTATTTTTTTATTAAAAAATTTATTAATCATAAGATATATAGTAAAAATAATTTTTTTGATTTTTTTAAATTATAATTTAAGATTTTTAAGATATAGATTTAAGTTTTGAATTATTAAATACTTTTTTAGAGGATATAATTTCTGTTTATTAATAAATAAATGAGGATGAATTGGGATGGGAGTTCAATAATCAGTTACAAGTGCGCATGGAAGCACTAATCCATAATGTCATAATGATGAAAAATAAAACCTAAACAAAAGTAAAGGTTGAATAAGGGGACTCGAGGGAGTGGGACTAATGATGGCGAATGCGATGGCAGGGACCCACCAAAGAAACGGATTTTAATGTTACCCGGCTAAAAGGAGGAGACTGCAACAACTTTAAATAAAAAAATAAATAAAAAAATAAATAAAAAAACCAAAAAATTGTGAAGATTGCATGTTGGGCCTTCTGCGCATGGACACACATATATTTTCTATTTTCTTGGGGAGTCCTTTTCTTTTTCTTTAAAAAAAATTAATAATAATAATTTAAAAAAAAAAAAAAAGAACGCTTACAAGAGAACCCATTCTTTGTGATGATTGCTACTCATTTGAGGGCATCATAGCTCCCGGCGTCACGCCTCGATCATGCAGAAACTTCCCCGCCCTGATGTTGTGTTTTGGTACCCAACCTCCGCTCCTTTTGGCTTAAGCCAGCTCAGCCCACATGCCTACATTCAAATAAAAAGAAAAAGAAAAAAATACTTTAAATAAAAAAACAAAATAAACACGAATTTATATGAGTATAATTATATAAATAGAAGTCATTCATAATTAATAATTATAATAAATTAATATTTAATCGTATTTAATATTAAATATGTTCTTTTAATTAATTAGTTTACATTAAATATTGTAAACATCAAGACAATTATGCGGAAAATATACACAACACATAAATTAATTAAATTTTATCAAATAAATAATTTTAAGTAGCCTTTCATAAATGTGAAAGCCAAAAAAAGTTCAATCAAAGTAAAAACTTTGTGACACTAAAACCAAACCAAAAGTTTTAGTTAACAGATATTTTAATGCCAAATTTGTTTTAAGATCAATTAACTCGTTTGTTAAATTAATTATAGTATATTTTTCACAAAATAAAATTAAAAATAAAAATTACTAAAATTTGGAACTACTTAAAAAAAAACGGTAATTTCAATTATGTACGTGTTGATATTTTAGTAGATCATAAAAGTATTAATTTTAGAACAACAAAATATGGTATTTTATTATTATTAATTTGAATTATGTATAATATTTCAATTTAAAATAATATTAATTTATTCTTTTACGAATATCTTATGAATGGTACTCTTGATTTTATAAGATATAACGATTATTTAAGAGTATTTGTCTTATATCCACAATAATGTTATTACGAGTTCTAGTATTTTTAGAAAAGAAAAAAAAAACAAACCATAATTGAACAAAAGTAATTAGTTTTTAATTCGGTTCATTTAGTTATAAAAATGATCCAATTAATGGTAATTTCGATTTGATTACCAAATTAGTTTTCTCAGCTATAACTTGTTTGAATAATATTCCGTGAGTTGAACTAAGTCTCTACAGTAGTCGCTGGACGACTCACTTCTTGCGTTAATGTAAAGAGAAATATATGTAAGCATAATGTAATTCCAACTGCATTTTAAAATGTAACAAACAGAAAAATATTGAGATTTAAGTCTGATAATAATTAGTCCCTTCTGTTAGGTATCGGTTGAGTGAGTTTAAGTAGGTTTGGAGATGGGCTCTTTTATTTAGTTGAATATATATATATATATATCTGTGTGGGTGTGTCCTTTTTTTGTTTTTGTTGGTGAATTTGTTTATTTTTATTTATTGAGATTAATATTAGAGCAAAGCCCGTTAAGAAGCATTGCCCCGATGGCGAGGACAGGGACGGGCCCCTCCGAATTAATGTAGGCCTGAGGGTCCTTTGACTTTCGGCCAGCCTGCTGGAGGGTCCCCATTAAATCGAGAAGCAGAAGCAGACAGCAGCCTAGGAATAGATATCTAAGGGAGTTGTTTTTTCTTTTAAACACATTAATTTGAAAAACGTGCACCTCACATATTTATTTATAATTTAAAGAAAATATATAAATATATTAAATTATTATTTTAATGTGAATTATTTATCTTATTAATGTTTTTATTCTTAAAAATAAAAATATAAAAATTACTTTAAAGTAAAAATAAATAAATTACAATTATTTTGTCCTTAATTTATTTAAATAGAATTACTTAACTTTATATAATATATTAATTAATTTTGAAATACTATCTTATGTTCAATTATAAATTATATATGATCAAATTTCTTAAATATAATATTAGAATATATATAATACTTATATTTTATTTATTATCACATTTTTACTTATTAATTTTTTTATATATTTAATATTAAACATTAATTTTGAATAAATTAATTGGATAGGTCAAATTTTAAATTTATGAATTTTTTACTTTAATAATCGATTTGATTGTTAAATCCTTGATGTGAACACGCCTCGCACAATTGACGAATGGGTTTCGCTTTCACATCGCTATCCCCAGTTCAAATCGAAGTCAATGTACAAGTTGTTGCTCGTGGGTGCAACAACTCGCTTTAATTTTAGAATATCAGCGAAGGTTCGGGAAGTTTATACACAACACTTCACTTGAAGGAAAGGGTGTTATTACATGGGCGGTCTCATGGGTAGGGACCTAACGCAGCAGCTGAGGCCTTTTTTTTTTTTTTTTGGGTCAGAGAGAGAGAAAATAATATGAAAATTAGAGGGTGAAATATGTATAGAGAATGATAAAATGTAAATACAATTAATAAAAATATCGAATGCACAGTTTATTAATGTGTAAATACCCCATACAACCAGTAAAATCAAGCCACATCAAATATTTTTATAGGCCAGCTATTACCTGAAAAAGTTATCAAGTGCTATGTGTAGCAGAAGGTTTATTTGTATGAAAGTATTTTCCCACTTTAAAATAGGATCGAGATGCTCATTAATTAGGGATGGCCTTAGCAATTGCTGTCCACATATTGCAACGGGTGGACATCAACAAATAATCAATTTTCCAATGGATCGAATACCTTACGAACGAAACAAGTCCTGCAAATAGACTTTATAAGCTTCCGCATTACGTGCAAAATGTTAACATATACTCAGAAGTCTCATACATTTAATTGGTTGGATGTCATGTTTATAATGACACCTACCCTTTTACATACGAAACTTGATCAGAGTTCTTTGCTAGTTAAAATTATAATAATTTTTAAAAATTTGGATATCACTCTAACAAACAACTTGTTCTTTGTAACTGAGAAGTGCATCTCTACACTTTGAAACCCAAACCGATTCATCAGTTCTAATTCTTGCTTTCTCTCGCCACTCATTGGATACCACCCTTACACTCTTTTATTTATTTATTTATTTTTAATTCATCGGAAAAATCCGCTTCCAGACTTTAACAGGTTCAAAAAGATAATTATTTCAACCATAAAATATCATAGGCAAATCGTATAGACCCTTCACTAAACTAGTAAATTTTGGTTACAGCAAATGCATTCAATTAAATCGCTATTGCATGGTTTGCAGGGTTTGTTTATGTACATATCATTTATTTGACTAATCAATTATTGTTTTACTAAATATATTTGCATTTTCTTATTTAATAACAAAGCTTTTTCAAAAAAAATTTTTGTGGAAAAGATGTTTGGTTTGTTACTAAAATTAATTTTATTTACACCCTTATATAACTTTGGGGTGTTTGTCTCCGTTGTTTGGGTATGTTATTGCTGTTGGTCCCAAACAACAGCTGTTAGGTTGTATATCTTAACCCGTATTTGGTTTCTCTATTACTGATTATTGGTTATTATTACTGATTATTGACTGTTGTTGTTATTGGTTATTATTACTAATAAATAAAATAAGATTATAATATTTAATGAAATTAATATTATTTGTTACTGTTAGAATAATAAAATGATTATTTAAAATATTAAAATTTTATTTTAAAACGTTAAAATTGTCAGAAACGTAAAAACAAACACCCCCTTATCTAAACCTAGGATATAAACTTCTTCCTTATGTCCATCACATGTTATCAGATATTTGCTGAATATGGGTATTAATTTACCAGAGAGAACAGCTAAAAGTTGCAAAGTTTTGATGAGATAGCCTAATTCAACTTTTATTTCCCATGCACCAAGAAAATAAAAAATTTTGCTTTCCTACTTGCATATGCATAATCTAATTCGATCATTACTTTGTGTTTTTGGTTTTGTAGTTCTCATTACCGTGTTATTATAATCATGTACGTTGATTTATTTTATTTATTTTTATAGATCATGAATCTTGTTCAGAAATTGATTATTGAAGATGAAGATATAACAAGGAAGCAACTATTTGTGTAGTTTAAACAATCTATCAATATTATCAAACATTTATTCACAAAAACATAATGTTTTGAATAATCATTTTACTATTATAATAGCAATTAGATATATTAATGTAACTAAACATTATAATTTTCTTTTATTCATTAGTAACAATAATCAGCAATTAGCAGCAACAATCAGTAACAATATTCAGTACCAAGTAAATCATACGAGCCAAGAATCTATTTTCAAATCTACTGGGGTTTGTCAATATGAGCTCACAAATTTAATTTATGTATATGCTTATTTGATATATATATATATATACACACATAATTTATAAAAGTAATCATACATAGTTTGAAAAGCGTTTGGCCTTCCTAAAATGAATTTCTAGCCTCATTACTGATCATCGGGTTATTTATGTGACTCATTCCATATGAATTTAAAATTAACTAATTTCATTTCATTTTTAGATACACATCAACAACTCTTATTAAGGATGACCAGCATCTAGACTATCATCATTTTGGGATAGTTGTTTATTTATGTTGTTCATCTTATATTAATCGACCTTTTTGTTACTTATGTGGCTCATCTTATATGAATCTAAGATCAATTAATTTCATTTCCTTTTCATGATACACATCAACGACTCTTATCAAGGGTGACCAGCATCCAAGCTTTCATCATTTTGGGCTAGTTGTTGATATCTTTTTTTAATTTATGTTGCTAATCTAATATGAGTTTAAGATCGGCTAGTTTCATTTCCTTTTGAGGATACACACATCAACAACTTTTATCAAGTGTGACCAATATCAAAGCTATCATCATCTGTTGAGTTAGCTGCCGATGAATCAAAAGTTGACCAGGTTTTATGCTTAATTCTTAAGGATTTTCTTGTTTCTTTTAGTTTCAAATCTGATTACTTTTGACGATTATTTCTTGCTTTATAGATGTTGACCTTCTTGAAGATAACGAGGAATAATGTGCTTTGGCTGTAGTGAAAGCGCTTTAACATTAAACAAATTTGTTGTCAGGATTTTGAAGATGCTAAACTCACTCTCTGGTTGTGAAAAATTGGTGAATCACATATGCACAGATAGCTATGGATGTCTAGTTTCATATGCAACAAATGGTACATTAATCCAAGTTCTCTACATAGAGTTATATCTGTTTTAGTGAGCAATGGTCAAACCCTTCTCAAAGACGAGTTCAAAATTGGTAACTTGAACACGCAGTTGTATTTTGACCATCTCTCTCTAGACATCCAATTGAGGTGATTCTTGAAGTTATGGAAAGCTAAGACAAAGCTCTAATTCATATGTTGAACAATCTAGCCAGTTTGACCGTCTTCGAAGTGAAAATTAAGTTGCAAGTCACGGGTTCATTCTAGTAGAAGTGCAAACTTGCTTTGGGTAGCTTTGTATTGGGCTGCTGGAACTTTAATAAGGTTCTTAAGGTTGTGTAACCCACCTGGAACTAGTTCTCTATGGTTAAGCTCAGGAAACAATCTCCTGGAAGATTTTAGCTTTATGGCTATTTTCGGGTCCTTAACGTGCTACTTTAAAAGAATTTGCCGGCGTGAACTCAGGGGAAAATGGCTACCTTCAAGATGTTGCGGGGCAATCCTAATGTACAGAGCTATGGAGTATAAAAGAACAAGTAGCAAAATATTGAACATAAATAAAAAAAAAAAGGGAAAAGGAGCAATAGATCAAATATTATCTTGAATTATTCGTTTGGTTTAGCTAACATTTAATAATTAATAGTTATCAACTTTTTCTTTTTTTGTACAATAGAAGCTTAAAAGCCAATATTTATTACATGAAATATCATGACTCGAATATGAAACCAATAAATTCTTAGTGGCAAATAGTTCATGAAAAATGTTGAGCGACTAACAGTTGAAAATTAATAAATTCATTAATTAGTAAAATCACTAATAAAACTAGCTGTCTTACCTGCGGATGTCTGATGTTATTGTTAGATTTGTTTAGAAAAGAATTGAATTTTTATGCAAAAATGAAAGTTAAAAAAAAAAAAGTTTTAAATGCCAAAATATTTCTTGTAAGATAAAAAATTAATTACATGTACGTTAGATGGTTTCTCCATTGAGATTTGTTTTTGATGTGATTGTTGAAATCAGACTCTATTTGCTTCTTTGATTTTTCTTTGATTATCCTATCCAAAGAAAATAACTCCAACCCATAATTTTTTCGCTGCTAATTCATAATGAAAAATAGAGAGAAATAAAAAGTTGTTTTCTATAATTGAGAGACACGGTTAGGAATGTAAGAAACAATTGATAATCTTGGAAATCAAATTCTGCCGGGAACAAGATGAAAGCAACGTTTTGATATATAAAGAATTTCAACTATAATTTTCTGGCAACTCTTTACCTTCTATAAATTTCATAATTATAATATATATGATCTCTAATGATGTTAATTAAAAATATAATTAACAGTATGGTAACTATTATACAATTCTTTATCTTCTCTAGCCGAATGTGTGGAAAAATGTATATTATGTAGTTTTCTTTCTGCCCTTTGATGGGTACTGAATTCCTCTTTCAAACCTCACGAGACATTCTCTGTTGACAAACGATAGTCCCATTGAAAGCCTGCCAAGTATGAAAGAGTAGTCAGACCATAAAGCAACGAACGTTAGTCAAGTTCAAGATAGAAGACGATCTCATTTCTTGTCACAGAATAATTGAACATTCCATAATGTTTTCATGATTAATAGGGGAATGCGCCTGCCTGTGCTGACCATTGCGGCCCATGTGTCTAAGGGCACCATCAATTCCTCTTACACGAAGTACTTAGGCATAAATAATAATAATAAAAAAATAACGTCAATAATAATATTTCGATATAAAACGAGCACTCATTTGAAAGTCTACTCATCAATGGGCAGCATGCGCCACGGGAAATCATATATCTAATATATGATGATTATATAAACTCCAATTAAATATTTGATCTATAATTAATATCGTTGTTGTCAACTTGAGCATGCACGAAGTAGAAGTATGAGCTTTGTACAAATTAAGTAATTGAACCCAACGCTCTTATGCTTTGAGCCAGTGGATGTGCCCTTTTATTAAAAAAAAAAAAGAAGAAAGTCATGTAATTACCAAGCAACTGGTCGCCTTGGTGTGGCTACTAATGTTCAGTACTACTTAGATCCTTTCCATGTCATGTGTGTGGGGAGCGGGTTGGTGAAGGGGAAGAATCTACCAAAGTTAAAAAGGGAGAAGCCATGATTTTGGCCCACTACACTCCTCGTCCTCTCTGCAATAATATAAAAGCACACTGGAACCCCTACCGGAAACCTTTTATGGTCTCTTCTTTTATAGAGATGACTACAGTGCGGTTCTAGACCCGTTTAAGTTCTGTACTGGCAATTATAGTTTGAGAAAGAAAAAAATTTAAACCAAATTATCTCTAGACAATTCAATTTTGATTCTAATTTGATTATAATTTTAGTCTAGTTTTAGTTTAATTTTACTTCGATTAGATTTGATTTAATCTGATTTACCAAAATTCAATTAATTAGGGCCAACGATAAAAAAAAAACATTTTCAATTTAGAACCATTTATTTTTTATTGTTCGAAAACCGCGAAACCACCTATTTGAACCGACGGTTAGGAAGCATAAAGTTAATATATATTTGTATATTATATGCTTTTCTAAAAAGATTAAAAAAAAAAGTTGAAAAAACCCAAGCAGAACTCACGTCCGCTAGGGCAGCTTGTCAAGAGTTTTGTCTGAAGCCCCAGTCCACGTAACTAACCCCCTACGAATTAAGAGGCTGCTCTCGGTCGTAAGTTTCAACTGTAAACAATCTGCAATTGGCGCCCACATACGTGCGCCTAAGTTACTGTTCTCTACGATTGGTGGTCTAGGCTCAGTATTGGATCGCTGGGGGACTTTGTGATAAATTTTTTAGACGCTTGGGACCCTTAGGGTCGTGTACAAAACTTCGGTTGGACTCTTGTGAAATTCAGAAATCTGAATATGAGAGCCCTAAAAAAATGGAAAAGAGGGGGGAAAAGAAGGGTTTTCCAAAAACAAAAGTGGAACTTTGTAGGATAATTAACAAATGGCAAGCGATGCAATAAATTGTCTCATATATTTTTAATACTTAGGATATCTAACTTATGAATCTTGTGTCAAGAAAAGAGATAAGAGTTTAAATTTTATTTTCTCCATCCTTTTATATATATATATATATGAATTATAAGAATTTCTTTTTCATATCACACAAAAAAAAATGATGGCTATATAATTGAAAATCGAGCTTCTATAAAAGTCCTCACGAGGAAAAAAAATGAAAAATAAAACAACATAAAATAAACTAAAACAGGCTTTGGGTCGATTGATGTCAGGCCACGCGGGCCAGAGCTCCGTTTTTGGACCTAATATGCTTAGGATGAATAGGAGATTGGTGATGGCTGCTATAAGGCGAATTAGCAGAATGATGTCGGCGCTGATTGTTGCGGTTTTTGGCATCGGCTTTTACCTCACTTGGATTGGGCTTGACGTTAGCGATCTGTTCTAAGGTGTCCAAAACTTCATCCATGGATGGCCTACTTCTTGGATCAGATTCCAGACAATGTACGATAAGCTGGGCGGCTTGCACTGCTGCGGTCAACGGATATTGACCTTCCAGTCTCGGGTCCATTATTTTCTTCAGTCTCCTTTTATCAGATAGGTACGGTCTGGCCCATTGCACCAAGTTTAGCTGATTGGTGGGCCGAGTTGTGTCCATGGCTATCAGACCCGTTAACATTTCCAGTAACACGACGCCGAAACCATAAACATCGCTCCTCACGTACAAATGACCTGCCAATTTTGTCGGCATGGTTAACAGTTTGTATCCTTCGGTCATTTGTCATCATTCCATCCTTTTAAAGACTCCCAGAGAAGAATAGCAACTTTCAACCATAGCAAGACAGCTTATATAATAAGGAAAATTGGTAACAATTTACCAGTGGCAACATATTCAGGAGCTGCATAGCCATAGGTGCCCATAGGCTGAGTTGAAACGTGCGATTGGCCATTTGTTGGGCCTAATTTTGCCAACCCAAAATCTGAAAGCTTGGCATTATAGTCCTAGAGTTCCCAAGGGTCTAAATTAGAAAGAGATTGAAAAGTGATAGTAACTATTCACAGTAGAAAGAGGAGCAAAAATAAAATTTAAGAAGTGAAATAAACTTTACCCCATCCAGCAATATATTAGAGGACTTGAAGTCACGGTAGATGACACTATTCTCTGATGTATGCAAGAAAGCAAGACCTTGAGCACCTCCAATCGCTATTTTAAGGCGAGTGTTCCACGGAAGTGGTTGTATATTCCCTGCGGAAACCATGTCAAAAAAGCTTTAGAGTTGTAATTGCCAGCTCAACAAAGAGAGAAAATGATATTTGTTTTATATATGATATACTTTTTCTTTTTTGGGTATTTTATATATGATATACTTACTCCCGAACAGGTGGTTTTCCAAGCTTCCCTTTGGCACGTACTCATAGACAAGCAAAAATTGATTGCCTTCCATACAATAACCCAACAGCTTGACAAGGTTCGGATGAGAAAATTTACCCAGCAATCTCACCTCAGCCTGCAGTCCCAGAATCCAAATCATAAGCGTCTGACCCGGTCAACAAATTAATGAAATGATTGCCTTGCAGCGGTTTAGCAATAAAAATTTCCCACACACACACACAAAGATTGTTTGATTTATTGTCGAAGCAGGGCTGCCAGGTGCACCGGCGCGGACGCCACCCCGTCCTGGAAGAGAGGGTCAACGGGCGTATGTCAACCTGGCCCATATGTGAACTGAGCATATTTTATGAGGAGTGTGTGAAGACAATATTAGCGCCCACCGGTCTAGGCCGACATAATTCGTCAAACTCTCCCTTCAAAAACGCTCGTGATTGTGGGGTACAAAAACGTGAAATGTCGTAGAAGAAAGTCATTTTATAATCTGGCGCATTTATTTTGAATACTAATTACTATCTTTATTACTAAATTAATAAGCCTTATAGGCCATTACTGCATATTAACAAAAAAAAAATATCATCAATCTTAATCTGGCGCAATTTATAATATATCATCATTTTTAATTATACTTAAAAATGTCAACCAATTGATTGACAGTGCCTAATCTTCATTATTTATTAAATAGATAATTGGGGTCTAATTGACTGACTTTAAAAAAAAAGAAAAAAAATGAATTGTGATTACCTGCCATTCGTCCAACCCTTGAGGACTGTCTTGGTTGGATTTCTTGACCGCTACGGCCATGCCGATACCGACCTTAGACGGCGCGTATGTTTTCTCATCAATCCAACCTTTGAAAACTCGACCGAATCCCCCCTCCCCAAGCACGGTATCGGGTCTGAAGTTCCTTGTAGCGCACTTTAATTCTGCTAGACTGAATACTTTGAGGTTTGGTGTAATGATCCTTCCCCTAGGCACAGGAGCAGCTGTTTCGTTGTTGTTCGTCTTCCTGTTGCCACCGGGAGAATGTTCCTTGAAACCCTTGCCGTCTTCCGCCATGCCGGAGGAGCTTCTAGCACTTGACGGTCCATTAATTTGTTTGCTGCTGTTTCTGGATGTCTCTGCATAAATATATGTCAAATTATACATGCATAAATACATACATATATATATATATATATATATTCCATAACCAAAGAAGCTGAATTATTCTGAATTTGTGGCGTTTTTAATTAACAACGGAAAGAGATTGATCATAGGATGCATAATGTTGAATAACAATAATAAACTCCTCAATTAAGCTGGAACCAAGTCTTTATTGTATCTAACTGGTACGTTTTCCTATCTCAAAACCGCAGATTCAAGGGGAGAGGGATTGAAGTGGAAACGTAATGGACTGATTAAGGAGACAGAAGAATGATTAATGTTTGTGCAATTAATTATTCGAAAACATCAACCAAAAATACAACCAAAAAGAAAAGAAAAGGAAATAAACCTAGGAAATTAGAGCAGATCCCAGGTGTATGCTTCTCTGTGGACCGTGTTACCTGATGTAAAAGACTTGGTGGTGCCTGGGGTCTGATGATTGCCCACAGGAGTTCCAAAACAGCTACCCATATTGATGATGCCCAACTCTCTATTGTTCCCTTGATGGAATCCCAGATGTTGACAATATAAGTTTAATCTTGAGTCTTTCCGGTTGCTGGAAAGATGGAATGAAAGACCCAAGAAACAACGTCCCAGCCGAGGAAAACCTTGTATCTTGGACCTTTTCTTCGTCAATCACCTGCTTTAATGTGCATCTGACTCTGTGTTATGACTAAAAAATTGCCTTACGGTACCACTTGACCCGCTAAGAGATGGTAGAGCGAGCTCTATTATTTTTCACGAAAAAAAAAAGGAGGAAATTACATGGCAGAGAAATATGTAAAATAAATATATTGCGGATACAATTATTATCATTATTAATTACAATTTATATATTTTTATATATAATAATTAATATTATAATGAATTGATATTTATTTTATGTGTTTATTTATTTATTTTATAGGAAAGGTATCGTTGCTCTAGATGCCAAGTAGAATAGCACAACGACTCTCGCTTACATTTGGATCGATTTGTAGGAAACTAAAGCAATTGCAAAAACTAGTAGACTAGGAGACACCGAGAAAGGAGTGGGTGGCTGAAAAGGAGAAGTGTGTTAGTATCTTGGTGCTAAAAAACCCATAGCATGCTATCAGGGGTTGATGTTAGCGTCTTCGTTCGTTAAGTTTATCTAGTAATCCCCCACACTTTCATACAAAATAGTGGTATCTTGCCTTTTGATATCTTGGTTCTTAAAAGCCAAGATACTGATTCTTTGGCCAATTACTACTACATGGTGGGAGAATGTCTTAGAGGTTCTAGGTTGTAGGCAACTGGAGAGGTGAAAGCTATGGTAGCTATTAGCCCCCCCAAGTCCTTTAGCATGGACGTGACAGTAATTGGGGGGACCTTGCACCAATGCTATGTATGAAGATGATGTCAGTCTCGCACGCCAAGGAAGCAAAGGATGTAAGTGATCCGCGGTGTAGCCTGGTAGCCTACATGAGAATCAGCGAGGGCATACACAAAACATATGTCAAATTTGCACATGACAACTAATGGGGTTGGGTATGGTAACCAGCAACCAAAGCAAGGCATTAAGGCTAATTTGTGGGCTGTGTGATGGCAAGGGAGCAAGTTAGATAAGTGGCTAAGGCATTGGCCAGCAGTGGGCTAGAGATTGGCTGTGGTAGCTTTTTGTAAGCTGGGACAACACACTGGATAGACGGGCTATCAGGGCGAGCTATCATGTTGAGGACAACATGTTAGAACCTGTCTGATGAATCTAAACCGTTGATTTTGGAATTATAAGTTGCAATTTTACTATATAAGTCGGAGCTAGTTTCTGTAATTTTCGTTTTAATTTTGATATAATATATAAATTTATTCATAATTTTATATCTTTTAATAAATTTCGTTTGATTTTTTTAAAATAATAATTTAATAATTTTAAAATAGATTTTAACAAATCTAATTCACTGTTAAAGTTAATAATAATTTTTATTAATTTGTATATATATAATATATTAATGTATAAAATATATATAATATATCATGTAATATTTAATTTATAATTTAAAAATAAAAAATACAAACAAAATCATTAAAATTTTCTTCCTTTTCTCTCTTCTCTCGCTTCTCTTTTAGTTTGTAAGTTCGAGCACAACTATTCCACTAAATTTCTACAAGAATTCTACTAATTCAGAACAAGAAATAGATAATAACCTACCTTATATTTGCTGCCCTTCCTTAAAATAATCTAAACCGGTCGTTATTAAAGCCGCCATTATACACCTCAATCCAAGACCAACCAAGACTTACAAAAAAAAGGAAACAAAAAACAAAATTGAAAAAAAAAAAAAAGGGAACAAAACGTTCTTGGGAAGCAACAGTGACCCAGTTCGACGGTGAGGATGATAGCTTACCTGGAGCCATTCATTCATAGGAGTGACCCTGAATCGAGACAAAACGACGACGTTCCCAGCCCATGTCAGTCTCTTCACCTCCAATTCTCGGGCAACATCGAATACTTGGCCACTGCATTAGCCAGTCGAGATTTCGGCGGCCTTTGCTCCTCTAAGCCTCTGGCTTCAATCAGACCTGCTTACAACAATAAGAAAAATATGGTTCTTAAGCTAAACGTTTTCTAATTTCCCAATCAATTATATTAAAATTAATGTTATATATGACATCATTAGAATGATTTTTGTTAAAAATCAGCCTTTGCAAATTCATGAAATATTACTGCAAACATAAAAAAGAGAGAGAGAGAGAGACTCTTGACCCAAAGAATTTCTTAGTATGTTACATTGTATTTGATTTTTATTTTATATATATATATATATATATATATATATATTTGGTTGAAACATCATAAGAAAATTTTGAAAATCGCATGAATATTGAAAAAGAAGTTATTCTTAAGTCGCAACATATATTTTATCTATTGAAAATATAATTTTCTACTCAAATTCATAATAATCGGGGGAAAATGTTAGAAATTTTGTATTCCATGGTATCGAAATTAGGAATTTTGTCACTTCCCTAATGTTACTCCCTGATAGACGCTGGAGAAGAAACTGAGCTCACTAAAGGGACATCATGATGACGCTATTCTGGGACCATGTGACGGAGTTGTAATTAGAAAAGAGTGTTTGTCCGTTAGGCTATAGTCATGTTTATTCAAAGTCTCCGGCTATGCATGAGTTTTTCCTTTTTGTTATGCGTCCTCTTAGACTTAGAACAACGACGTCGGACAGTCAACACATCCACTTCGTCGAAACTTTCCAACTTTGTAAATTCAACCATTCCCCGTTGGGTCCCAGTTGAGAAATTTCCCTTCCCCATGTCGGCATCCCGTTAAGAAGAGCAAGACGAAGTCGTTGGCTGCCTAAATAGACACACACACACACACACAAAGTTTTATACTATATTTTATACTAAATCAATATAAATTAGTAGAATATAAAAATATAAAATATAATATAAATTTTTTCTCTATCTACTTAAGTTTACTAATTTTGCATCTCCTAAAATTCTCTTTTATAAATAAGATTCTTAATCTACTATAAATTATTGATGAGACTTTTTTTTTTTTCAGCACTCGTTTACCTGAAAATTCTTAAAACGTTATAGTTTTATGCTTGTCATTGCACTTACTGCACAATAATTATCTCGCTGCAATTACAAAAATTATTCTTGTTTCGTGGTTCATTACTTCGTTTTTTATCTTTCGTTTACCCTACATGTGATATGAAGTATGTTTCTTTTCTTATATGATTCCTTAACAACAGCTGTTTAAAAAGTAACTTTGAAAGTTTTTTTTGGTTGGATAATTTTCACTTTGTACTATTACAAAATAATTTATATGGACAAAACTATCTACAAAAGAAATATTTATATTGCAATATTAATATTTTCACTTGCTGCATGAATTAAATTTGCATCTCTATTTTAAGAATATTTACAAAAATATGAAATCTTTTTTTTTTTTTTAATTTGTAACTCCCATAAGACCATAAACAGATGGTTCAGTTGCAGTAGTATCTTTGCCATCCAATGCAATTTCAATGATTCAATCACAACGTCGTCATTAGATTAAAGCATGCTCTGTTTCTTCATATTGGGGCATGTAGAATAAAACTCTAAAGGACTAGAGAAGGGAACTCATAGAAATGAGGAGCAAACCTGCAAAGGTAAGGAAGAGAAGTCAAGAAGAGAGAAATATTAAAAAAAAAACACAAACTCTCATAACAGGCGCTACGCTAGCACACAAATGCTGTTGAATAAAATAGGTATCTATCAGCCCGACATTTGGATAGGAAAGGATCCAGCTGATGGTTTTGAGCTGAAAGACATACTATGGGCCCATTCTAGCCCATATGGAATGGGCCTAATGGGCCGGTAGGCCTAAGTGCTACGTCTCCATCAAAATACAATCCAATTGAGTCGAGGCTATTAAGGTAAAGGTCTGTTCTCTGTGCAGAATGAACGCAATCCAAGAATAAATATTAGAGTCGGGGCTTTTAAGGTATTGAATATCTCTAACACGGGGGACAGAGAGAGAGAGAGAGAGAGACAGAGAGAATGAGACAGAGGCAGAAGCTTCCATGTTTGGGCCAGGCATCCAAAGTCTCTTGGGCAAGGCCACTGTTCTTTGGTTGATGTTTTTAACGCGATTGCAGTATGCTTTGAATCGGACAACCCAACTCCTCTTTCATTATCGAAAACCCCACTCTAATGCACATTCTGATGTTTACAAGTGATGCGAGTATGCTTTCAATTGGACCCGACATGCCCTCTCTTCTCTGGTTATCAAATACAATCACTAATGGACTTTTTGATGTGATCCAATTGGACCCGACAGTCGAATCGGTTGCCCTATGACTTGACATTGACTTACTTTGCCAGAAATTTTTTTTGTTTTGATTCATTAGTTTATTCTAAAAATTATAAAAAAAATATTTAATCACTATAAATACTGAACTTTTATTTTAAAAAATCCATACATCAAACTACGCTTTTTTTTTCCAATCAAAATTAATTTATTTTATATATGATCAATTTATTAAAAAATTAAAATACCGTATATTTTTTAGATTATCCCTATTATTGTCGGGGCAGTCAAATAAAAAATGCTGAATAAAGTGAGACGTGTTAACATTTGAAGCAGTCAAATGCAGATGATTCCCTTAGCTGTGAGTCTCGCTTGAAATGATCACCATATTCTCTAAAACTATCCTTGCGCACAATTTCCTTCGAATTGCTTTACAATATACTGGTTTTCCCTTCCTATTAATTTACCCTTCCTTTTAAAAAAAAAATTATTTTATTTTATTTTATTTTTCTATCACATGAAAAGTAGTTGAAAATAGACTATCAAAAAAGTTATACATTGTAACAAAACAAAAACATAATGTTTTGAATAATCATTTTACTATTATAATAGCAATTAGATATATTAATGTAACTAAACATTATAATTTTCTTTTCTTCATTAGTAACAATAATTAGCAATTAGCGGCAACAATCAGTTACAATATTCAGTATCAAGTAAATGAAACAAGCCAAGAATCTATTTTCAAATTTACTGGAGTTTGTCAATACGAGACGTGTAGGGCTCTAATTTCCGAATGGGAAAAAGTAGATATATCGGAAGTTTTAGACGGGGTTTGAGATGTATTGGTGGGAGAGACATCCGTATGAGTCTTGTTTTTTTTTGGAAAATATCTTATGTATGTATAAGTAAGATAGAATGTGTAAATAAATAAGATGGAATGTGAATAAAACTATATAAAAAAAAAAGTGTTAGAAGCATAAAGTTAATATATATTTGTATATTATATGCTTTTTAAAAAAGATTTAAAAAAAAAAAGTTGAAAAAACCTAAGCAGAACTCACGTCCGCTAGGGCAGTTTGTCAAGAGTTTTGTCTAAAGCCCAGTCCATGTAACTAACCCTTTACGAATTAAGAGGCTGCTGTAAACAATCTGCAATTGGTGCCCATGTACGTGCGCCTAAGTTACTGTCCTTTATGATAGCCTTTGGTGGGTCTAGGCTCAGTATTGGATCGCTGGGGGACTTTGTGATAAATTTTTTAGACGCTTGGGACCCCTAGGGTCGTGTACAAAACTTCGGTTGGACTCTTGTGAAATTCAGAAATCTGAATATGAGAGCCCTAAAAAATGTACAAGAGGGGGGAAAAGAAGGGTTTTCCAAAAACAAAAGTGGAACTTTGTAGGATAATTAACAAATGGCAAGCGATGCAATCAATTGTCTCATATATTTTTAATACTTAGAGCATCTAACTTATGAATCTTGTGTCAAGAAAAGAGATAAGAGTTTAAATTTTATTTTCTCTATCCTTTTATGTATATATCTATATATATAAATTATATGATTTTTTTTTTCATTATCACCCAAAAAAAATGATGGCTATATAACTGAAAATCGAGCTTCTATAAAAGATTCTGACAAGGAAAAAAATGAAAAGAAAAAACTACATAAAATGAGATAAAACAGCCTTTGGGTCTATTGATGTCAGGCCGCGTGGGCCAGAGCTCCGTTGTTGGACCTAATATGCTTAGGATGAATAAGAGATTGGTGACGGCTCCTATGAGGCGAATGAGCAGAATGATGTCGGCGCTGATTGTTGCGGTTTTTGGCATCGGCTTTTACCTCACTTGGGTTCGGCTTGACGTTAGCGATCTGTACTAAGGTGTCCAAAACTTCATCCATGGATGGCCTACTTTTTGGATCAAATTCCAGACAATGTACGACAAGCTGGGCTGCTTGCACTGCTGCTGTCAGAGGGTATTGACCTTCCAGTCTCGGGTCCATTATTTTCTTCAGTCTCTTTTTATTAGATAGGTACGGTCTGGCCCAGCGCACCAAGTTTAGCTGATCGGTGGGCCGATTTGTGTCCATGGCTATCAGACCCGTTAACATTTCCAGTAACACGACGCCGAAACCATAAACATCGCTCCTCACATACAAATGACCTGCCAATTTTGTTGGCATAATTAACAGTTAGTATCCTTTGGTCATTTGTCATCATTCTATCCTTTTAAAGACTACTAGAGAAGGATAGCAACTTTCAACCATAGCAAGACAGCTTATCGTAAGGAAATTTGGTAACAATTTACCAGTGGCAACATATTCAGGAGCTGCATAACCATGGGTGCCCATACGCCGAGTTGAAACGTGCGATTGGCCATTTGTTGGGCCTAATTTTGCCAACCCAAAATCCGAAAGCTTGGCATTATAGTCCTAGAGTTCCCAAGGGTCTAAATTAGAAAGAGATTGAAAAGTGATAGTAACTCTTCACACTACAAAGAGGAGCAAAAATAAAATTTAAGAAGTGAAATAAACTTTACCCCATCCAGCAATATGTTAGAGCACTTGAAGTCACGGTAGATGACACTATTCTCTGATGTATGCAAGAAAGCAAGACCGTGAGCAGCTCCAATCGCTATTTTAAGGCGAGTGTTCCATGGAAGTGGTTGAATATTCCCTGCGAAACCATGGCAAAAATAGCTTTAGAGTTGTAATTGCCCGCTCAACAAAGAGAGAAAATGATATTTGTTTTATATATGATATACTTTTCTTTTTTGAGTATTTTATATATGATGTTCTTACTCCCGAACAGGTGGTTGTCCAAGCTTCCCTTTGGCACGTACTCATAGACAAGCGAAAGTTGATTGTTTTCCATACAATAACCCAAGAGCTTGACAAGGTTCGGATGAGAGAATTTACCCAGAAATCTCACCTCAGCCTGCAGTCCCAGAATCCAAATCATAAGCGTCTGACCCGGTCAACAAATTAATGAAATGATTGCATGACAGCGGTTTAGCAATAAAAATTTCCCACGCACAGAAAGATTGTTTGATTTATTGTCAAAGCAGGGCTGCCAGGTGCACCAGCGCGGGCGTCACCCGGTTCTGGAACAAGGGTCAACGGGCGTATGTCAACATAGCCCATATGTGAACTGAACATATTTTATGAGGAGTGTGTGAAGACAATATTATCATTCGTCAAACTCTCCCTTCAAAAACGCTTGTGATTGTGGGGTATAAAAACGTGAAATGTCATAGAAGAAAGTCATTTTATAATCTGGCGCATTTATTATGGATACTAATTACTATCTTCATTGCTAATTTGATAAGCCTTATAGGCCATTACTGCATATTAAAAAAAAATATCATCATTAAATTATAATTCCAGTTGTTTTCCCTCCTATCTGTCTTAATCTGGTGCATTTATAATATATCATCATTTTTAATTATACTTAAAAAATGTCAACCAATTGATTGACAGTGCCTAATCTTCATTATTTATTAAATAGATACTTGGGGTATAATTGACTGACTCAAAAAAAAAAAAAGAATTGTGAATTACCTGCCATTCTTCCAACCCTTGAGGACTGTCTTGGTTGGATTGCTTGACCGCTACGGCCATGCCGATACCGACCTTAGACGGCGCGTATGTTTTCTCATCAATCCAACCTTTGAAAACTAGACCGAATCCCCCTCCCCAACCACGGTATCGAGTCTGAAGTTCCTTGTAGCGCTCTTTAATTCTGCTAGACTGAATACTTTGAGGTTTGGTGTAATGATCCGTCTCCTAGGCACAGGAGCAGCTGTTTCGTTGTTGTTCGTCTTCCTGTTGCCACCAGGAGAATGTTCCTTGAAACCCTTGCCGTCTTCCGCCATGCCGGTGGAGCTTCTAGCACTTGACGGTCCATTAATTTGTTTGCTGCTGTTTCTGGATGCCTCTGCATAAATATATGTCAAATTATATTTCTATATATATATATATATATATATATATATATATATATATATATATATATATATATATATATATATATTCCATAACCAAGAAGCTGAATTATTCTGAATTTGTGGCGTTTTTAATTAACAACGCAAAGAGATTGATCATAGATGCATAATGTTGAATAACAATAATAAACTCCCCAATTAAGCTGGAACCAAGTCTTTATTGTGTCTAACTGGTACGCTTTCCTATCTCAAAACCGGAGATTCAAGGGGAGAGGGATTGAAGTGGAAACGTAATGGACTGATTAAGGAGACAGAAGAATGATTAATGTTTGTGCAATTAATTATTCGAAAACATCAAGCAAAAATAGTGCCAAAAAGAAAAGAAAAGAAAATCAAGCTAGGAAATTAGAGGAGATCCCAGGTGTATGCTTCTTTGTGGAACGTGTTACCTGTTGTAAAAGACTTGGTGGTGCCTGGGGTGTGATGATTGCCCACAGGAGTTCCAAAGCAGCTGCCCATATTGATGATGCCCAACTCTCTATCGTTCCCTTGAGGGAATCCCAGAGACGAATATAAGTCTAATCTTGAGTCTTTCCGGTTGCTGGAAAGATGGAATGAAAGTCCCAAGAAACAAGTTCCCAGCCGAAGAAAACCTTGTATCTGACTTAGTATGTATCTGACTCTGTGTTATGACCAAAAAATTGCCCTATGGTACGGCGTGACGCGCTAAGAGACAGTAGAGGGAGTTCTATTAATTAATTATAATTAATATTATGATGAATTGTTACGTATTTTATGTGTTTATTTATTTATTTATTTTATAGAAAAGGTATCGCTGCTCTAGATGCCAAGTAGAATAGCACAACGACTCTCACTTCATTTGGATCGATTTGTGGGAAACTAAAGAAATTGTAAAAACTAGTAGACAAGGAGATACCGAGAAAGGCGTGGGTAGCTGAAAAGGAGAAGTGTGTTAGTATCTTGGAGGCTAAAAAGCCCATGCCATGCTATCAGGAGCTGATGTTAGCGTCTTAGTTTATATATAAAACGTCAATTATTTATTAACTCTAGAGGTTGATTTGTCCTTGTGAGAATGAGATAGCAGTCAAAAAATGTGGGCACGTCATGTTGAAGGAACCGTTGGGAGCATAGACCAATTGGCTAACACACCAGGCAGATTATAACAAGCAAGAAACTGCTAAAAACAAAGGATACACAAGGTCTCAACAGGTCGCTTCCAGCAGCAAATTTTGCTTTCTTTAGTTCCTCTACTTCATCAACTTAATAGTGGTATTTTTCCTTTTGATATCTTGGTTCTTAAAAGCCAAGATACTCATTCTTTGGCCAATTACTACTACTAGATGGTGGGAGAATGTCCTAGAGGTCTCTAGGTTGTAGGCGACTGGAGAGGTGGAAGCTATGGTAGCTATTCTCCCCCCAAGTCCCTTAGCATGGACGTGACAGTAATTGGCGGGACCTTGCACCAATGCTATGTATGAAGATGATGTGAGTCTTGCACGTCAAGGAAGCAAAGGATGTAAGTGATCAGTGGTGTTGCCTGGTAGCCAGCATGAGAATCAGCGAGGCCATACACAAAACATATGTCAAATTTGCACACGACAACTAATGGGGTTGGGCATATGGTAACCAGCAAGCAAAAGCATGGCATTAAGGCTAATTTGTGGGCTGTGTGTTGGCAAGGGAGCAAGTTAGATAAATGGCTATGGCATTGGCCAACAGTGGGCTAGAGATTGGCAGTGGTAGCTTCTTGTAAGCTGCGACAATACACTGGATAGACGGGCTATCAGTGCGAGCTATGATGTTGAGGACAACATGTTAGAACTTGTCTGATGAATCTAAACCGTTGATTTTGGAATTATAAGTTGCAATTTAACCATATAAGTAGGAGCTAGTTTCCGTAATTTTTGTTTCAATTTTTTAACAAATTTTGTTTAATTTTTTAAAAGTAATAATTTAATAATTTTAAAATATTTTTAACAAATCTAATTCACCATTAAAGAATGATAATAATTTTTATTAATTTGTGTATATATATATATATATATATATATATAATATACTAATGTATAAAAAATACATATGTGATATTTAGTTTATAATTTAAAAATAAAAATACAAACAAAATCATTAAAAAAATTCTTCCCTTTCACTCTTCTCTCCCTTCTCTTTTAGTTTGTAAGTTCGAGCACAACTATTTCATTAAATTTCTACAAGAATTCTACTAATTCGGAACAAGAAATAGATAATAACCTACGTTATATTTGCCACCCTTCCTTAAAATAATATAAACCAGTCGCTATTTAAGCCACCGTTATAAACCTCAATCCAAGACCAATCAAGACTTACAAAAAAAAAGGAAACAAAAAAAAAAAAAAAGGAACAAGACGTTCTTGAGAGAGAGAGAGAGAGAGTACAACTTATAATTACCAAAGAAAATTTGACCCGGGAAGCAACAGTAACCCAGTTCGACGGCGAAGACGATAGCTTGCCTGGAGCCATTCATTCATGAGGGTGACTCTGAATCGAGACAAAACGACGACGTTCCCAGCCTATGTCTGTCTCTTGACCTCCAATTGTCGGGCAACATCGAATACTTGGCCACTACATTAGCCAGTCGAGATTTCGGCAGCCTTTGTTCCTCTAAGCCCCTGGCTTTAATCAGACCTGCTTACAACAATGAGAAAAATACGGTTCTTAAGCTAAACGTCTTCTAATTTCACAATCAATTATATTAAAATTAATGTTATATATGATATCATTAGAATGATTTTTGTTAAAAATCAGCCTTTGCAAATTCATGAAAAATTACCCAAACATAAAAAAAAAAAAAGAGAGAGAGAGAGATTCTTGACCCAAAGAATTTCTTATTCTGAGATCATTAGATTTTACATTGTATTTGATTTTTATTATATATATATTTGTTGAAACATCATAAGAAATTTTTGAAAATAAACTCATTTTTGAAGGTCCATAATAAATCGCATGAGTATTGAAAAAACTATTATTCTTATGTCGCAACATATATTTTATCTATTAAAAATATAATTTTCTATTCAAATTCATAATAATCGGGGGAAAATGTTAGAAATTTTTTATTCCCTGGTATCAAAATTAGGAATTTTGTCACTTCCCTAATTTTACTCCCCGGTAGACGCTGGAGAAGAAACTAAGCTCACTAAAGGAACATCGTGATGACGCTATTCTGGGACCATGTGACGGAGTTGTAATTAGAAAAGAGTGTTTGTCCGTTAGGCTATAGTCATGTTCATTCAAAGTCTCCGGCTATGCATGAGTTTTTCCTTTTTGTTATGCGTCCTCTTAGACTTAGAACAACGACGTCGGACAGTCAACACATCCACTTCGTCGAAACTTTCCAACTTTGTAAATTCAACCATTCCCCGTTGGGTCCCAGTTGAGAAATTTCCCTTCCCCATGTCGGCATCCCGTTGAGAAGAGCAAGACGAAGTCGTTGGCTGCTTAATTATTGATCACATTTTGCTAAACATTAATGATTTCAAAATAATCTTGTGATAGTTAGAGATTAATCGTATAAAATATAATATATTTTTTTTCTCTATCTACTTAAGTTTATTAATTTTGCATCTCCTAAAATTTTCTCTTTTATAAATAAAATTCTTAATTTACGATAAATTCTTGATGAAACTCTTTTTTTTTTTTTTCCAGCAATCGTTTCTTTTCTTATATGATTCCTTAACAACAGCTGTTTAAAAAGTAACTTAGAAAGTTTTTTTTTTGTTGGATAATTTTCATTGTTTAGTATTAAAAATCATTTATATATACAAAACTATCTACAAAAGAAATATTTATATTGCATTATCATTTTTTTCTCTTATTGCATGAATTAAATTTGTATCTCTATTTCACAAATATTTAAATATATATATGATTTTTTTTCTAATTTATACCTTGAAAATAATATTTTTTATTCCAAATTTTTATTAATAGTGACATTTATAAAAAAAAAATTTAAAATATTATATCTCTTTTTCCACTGTCTAGTGAACATTAACAATTTCTTTAAAATTTCAAAACTAAGTAAGCAAACTCACAATATTATTTCCATAATATTTATTCTAAAAATATAAAAATAATTTTATTAATACAGTATATTTATATAAATTAAATATCTAAATCACTCATTTCATTATTTAATAGTAACAATAAATATAAAATTAATTAAATACTTCATTAGTTTTTCAACAATTAGCAATAATAATCACTAATCATCAATCAGCAATAAATAGCAACAATGTTTCATAATGAGATGGTATAAGACACTTTAGTTTTATTTAATCTTGTTTCCTGTTTGGAATGTTATTTAATTAGTATAAAGGAAAAATAGACTAACTATTTGGAGGCAAATCATACATAATTAATAATAAAATAGAAAAAAAAACACACACACACACACACACACAAACCAAGATTTTTTTTATAAAGAAAGAAGGGAGAGGGAAACTGTAAAATCCCAAAAATTTTTAAATTTTTATTTTTACGAAAATTAAATTTTGTATCGTCACATGCTGTAATTTAGGAAATCAATTCGGGCTTTGAGCTCTAATTTCGGTGACGCAAAAATTCTATTAGGTGGTTTGTAAGCCCACGAGCCCATACTAGACCATGTTGGTGTGTGAGCCCACAAGCCCACACTAGACCACGAGCCTTCATTTTATTTTATTTATTCCTTTCTTTCCCCTCCTTTTCTTTTCTTTCCCTTCCACACTAGACCATGTTGCAGGCTAGCTTCATGGTGTTCGATAAGGCTCTCGTATTGAATTATTTTTCACTCCACAAACTTCCCATAAGACCCTAAACAGATGGTTCAGTTGCAGTAGTATCTGTGTCATCTGATGCAATTTCAATGATTCAATCACACCATCGTCATTAGATTAAAGCATGGTCTGTTTCTTCATATTGGGGCATACAGAATAAAACTCTAAAGGACTAGAGAAGGGAACTCATAGAAATGAGAAGCAAACCTGCAAAGGTAAGGTAGAGAAGTCAAGAAGAGAGAAATATAATAAAAAATAAAAAGAATAAAAAATAAAAGAAGAGAGAAATATAATAAAAAAATAAAAAGAAGAGAGAAATATAATAAAAAAATAAAAAGAATAAAAAATAAAACACACACACACACACACACTCTCTCGGAACAGGCTATGCTAGCACACAAGTGCTGTTGAATAAAATAGGTATCTATTCAGCCCGACATTTGGATAGGAAAGGATCCAGCTGAGGGTTTTGTGCCGAAAGACCTACTATGGGCCCTATTGTAGCCCATATTTAATGGGCCTAATGGGCCGGTAGGCCTAAGTGCTGCGTCTGCATCAAAATACAATCCAATTGAGTCGAGGCTATTAAGGTACGGGTCTGTTCTCTGTGCAGAATGAATGCAATCCAATAATAAAATATTAGAGTCAAGCCTACTAAGGTATTGAATTTCCCTTACACGGGAGACAGAGAGAGAGAGAGAGAGAGAGAGAGAGAGAGAACGAGACAGAGACAGAAGCTTCCATGCTTGGGCAAGGTATCCGAAGTCTTGAAGTTGGTGACGGATGTGCTATTTTTTTTCTATCACCTTGTATTAGGTGCACACACACACACACACACACACACATTTATATATATGCCCCTTAAAATCTATACCATCAGAAATAAATTTCTCCTTAAATCATGTCTTCTTTGGTTATCAAAGACCATCTCTAATGAAAACTTTGATGTTTTTAACGTGATTGGAGCAAGCTTCCAATGGGGCAGGGCCTCTGTTCTTTGGTTATCAGAGTGACAAAGACCATCTATAATGTGCACATATTGATGTTTTTAACGTGATTGCAGTATGCTTTCAGTTGGACAACCCCACTCTTCTTTCATTATCAAAAACAAACTCTAATGCACATTTTGATGTTTACAAGTGATACGAGTATGCTTTCAATTGAACAAGCCCTCTCTTCTTTGGTTATCAAATACAATCACTAATGTACTTTTTGATGTTATAAACATGATTGGAGCATGCTTCCAATTGGACCCGACAATCGAATCGGTTGCCCTATGACTTGACATTGACTTTGCCCGAATTTTTCTTATTTTTGATTCACTGGTTTATTCTAAAAATTATAAGAAAAATACTTGGTCACTATAAATACTGAACTTTTATTTTAAAAATACATACATTAAACTATGTTTTTATTTCAATCAATTCATTGTAAAATTAAAATACCAATAAATAAAAAATTGGTCCGTAATATACATTACTATAATATATAACACACGTGTAAGTATCTGCAATTTATATAGAACCATGTTTTATAGACATATCTTTTCTTTACATGAGAATGATGAAAGAGACATTTTAATATGCATTTGACGACTATGATCATACACTCAATAACTATAACTAATGGCCTTAAAAGTATGATTTGATGGTAAGTTTAGTACTTACTGAAATATATAATTAATAATAATAATTTTGAATATAAGTATGCAGATAAAAAATTATATATATATATATATATATATATATATATATACTTTTTTTAAAAAATTAAAAATTATTAAATATAAAAATGTACAATAATTAATTAAATAATTGTATCTCAAATAAAAAATTTGTACATTTATTTGACTCAAATGTATTGACAATATGTCAAATTCTTTTACTTATATAAATATTCTTCATATTAAAGTTTCTTATAAGAACTATAGTTATTTGACTTAAATCAAGAATTGCTCTCTCATATATACTTTTTTATCTAAAGATTTTTTTTTAATTTTTTCAAAATTGCTCCTCTATATTAATAAAGTTAATTAAAAATGTCTTTTGTCTTTATTTTTCTATTAAGTCTGTTATATGACATCTAATTAGGTGTCACATAAGATTTAAAATGTTGACTAACATAATTATTAACGTGAATTTTTAATTTAAAAAATATTTTTAATTATTAAATTTAATTTTTTAAAAGATTTTGTAATTAAAAATAGTTGAAATATTCTTCTTGTATTTTTTCAATAGTAAAAAATAAGGTTTTTGCTTTTTTTTTTTAAAGAAAAAGCAAAAAAATTTTTGAAAAATTGAATTAAGCAATCAAGAAAATATTTTTAAAAAAATTTAAAAAATATATTGAGATAGACCTCATGTTAATAAATATTTTAAATTTCATATAATGCCCAATTAAAAGTAACCTAATAGACTTAATAAAAAGGTAGGAACGAGGATATTTTTAACTAATGATATAAATGCAAAGAGTAATTTTTTTAAAAAAAAAATAGTTTTTAAATCATAAAACATTGTAAAGTGAGAAGTAAATTTTAATTTAGCCCAATGATTCCTAGACTGAGAGATCTTTTACTATTTTTGAACCGTATCTGTGGCTCCGACGAAAAACAAAAGAGTGCGCATGGGTTACAAAACGTCGTTGTTTCCATTATAGAGCCAATTGAAAATTTTCTCTTTCCTCCCTTGGATAAGACGTATCTCTTCTCGTCGTCTCCGCAGAGCATCCATCGTCCGTCCTTTTCACCCTTTTGTGGGTTTTATCAAATCTGTTGGATTTTGCAGGTTTTCGAGACTTCTCAAGTGGAGTTTCGTGAATTTTTAGTTGACTAGTCTATATTTACCAAAAGCTTAATTTCATTCCCCCATGGCTTTTTTTCTTGCCATTCTTTCTCGAATCCAATTTTGGGGATTGACCTTTCCACATGCGCACATAGAATGACTTTGCGTTCAGCATAAGCTTTGTAGAATCGCCCTGCTCCTTTTTCTTATTCTTTTTCTTATTCTTCTTCTTCTTCTTCTTCTTCTTCTTCTTCTTCTTCTTCTTCTTCTTATTATTATTATTATTATTGATTTTTCTGCACTGACCATCCACTTACCATGTCTTGCCATCTGTGCAAATTTTGGACATTCCATCTTGATCCCCATCGACAGCTTGTCTCGAGAATTGGACAATAGACAGGAGACGGAGACGCATAATTTAATCAAATTGTACTACTAAAGAGACTTATAATAAGAAGACATTTCAAGACACATAAATAAAACATTATTACATATAATCAAATTTTGGAGGCTAACTCGTATATGTGTAAGGATTATAGAGTGTGGTTTAATTATTATAAGTTTAATTGTAAAATTTGATACTTGAATTATACATTTAAAGTTTATATGAATTATTTGTTCTTTTACCTCGTATATAAATGTTGGAGTGGTTCCTCCTAGTTTCATAATAATAATATGTAAAATATTTTCTTAATTTATTGGATGACAAAAGGAACATAAAATTATAATTAAAGTTGTTTTTACGACCATTCCCAAAAATAAAAAGGTCTATCCATTCATCCAAAAAAGTTTCGAGTGATTCTACTTGAAGTGATCGAATTGGGGTGTTATAAGTGATTAGTTGCAAATAGCTATAAATGTCATGAATTTGTATTGATTAAAAAAAAGTTAGACATTACTAAAATATTAATATGTGTGTGTATTTATCCAATTTAAAATATTCTGAGTAAACAGATGAATATATTTCCAAGTAGTTATCTATCAGCCTCCTTTCAAAATATAAGAATTTGATCAAATAATGACAAATGTTAAAACATCAAATTTTAGTAGAATTATTAATTAATTTGCATCCAACTAATTGAGATTTCTTGGCAAATAAATCCATTTAAAGATGCATCTAAATATACGAATTAACAACTACTTAAAGTTACCTTCATGCTTTTACATAAGCCTGCATACAAAGATAATATAATCACTATATTAAATTTATCTAAGTATGTCATTTAGAAATCTAAATATAAAAAATAAAATCGAAATATAAAAATTACGCAACACACATACTGTAAGTTATTTTTTAATAATTAATTATTTAATAAAATTCAATTAAAGACCCTAACAACCACCTAGAGAAGTCCGTATCTACATCTTTATTAGGTATAATGACTTAGAAATTTCGGAGAAACTTGAACTTTTTTTTCCTTTTTTCTCGTACTTTGCTAAGCTTATTTCGATAATAAATCTTTAGAATCATGGTAATTGAAATATTTTTTATAGGAAAAAACTTAGTGACAGTATAATGAAAGCAATACAATAGATATCAACGGATATAGGTAATATGACGAAAGAATTATTAAATTAATAAAATAAAATAAAATAACATATATATTATGAAATGAAATGTATGTTATTTATGTAATTTTTATTATATTATTATATAATAAAACTCATTTTGATTTGATGTATCCACGTTCTATGTATTCGAATCATTGAAACAAGAGTATTGCATTTTACTCATAGCATAGAGAACGACTCTTTACATGTTCAATGTATTCTTTTATTTTTCTCCAAATATATATTTTTCTTTCATTTGAAATCTCCACACTTCTCCATACATTTTCAATGTCAACAATGCTTTCTCTCTCTCTCTCTCTCTCTCTCTCTCTCTCTCTCTCTCTCTCTCAAATAAGTTTTTATTTTCTTTTTGTGATTTTTTGTATTGCATTACATTTAAATGAGATTGAGCAATGCACAACTAATAGTTTAGCGAGCATGAATATATGTTGACGCAATCATAAGACAATAGAAAGCTAATTTGACCTAAGACACGTTACAAACTTTTTTTATTATCTTATAAATTATTTACTTATTTTAAAATTTTTTAGTCTAACTAAAAATTTTGTTAAACTATTTTAAAATGTTAAGTTCTCAAGTATTTTTTATTAAGAAAATATTTAATAACTTGATTTAATTTTTTGTTTGTTCATCAAGTATGATTTTAATTAGTTAGGTTTAATTAGACATTTTTATTATAAATAAGTCTAAAAGTTAAGTCATTTTAATAAATTATTGATTATTAATCTTATTATATAAATGATATAAAATTTTTTTAAAAAATTGAATTAAAATAATGATGTTGATTTCACTTTAAAAGAATTCTTTTTTATAATAAGATCTCTTTTTGAATGATTTTGTTAGGTGACTTTTAAAACTTAAAATCTATTTTAAGTTTGTACTTTAATTTAAAAGAATTTCTCTTTTTGATTAAATTTCTTTTTGAATGATTTTGTTAGGTGGCTTATAGAACTTGAAATCTATTTTGAGTTCTATAATATTGACAAGTAAAAATAAGATGAGAATTGCAAGTAACAAATTCAATTATAATTTAATTGATTGGTGACCTGATGTTCAAATTCAAAATTTATTTATAATAAAAGATGCATAGATTGTTAATTTTGTTTTATTTTAATTATGATGATGAAATTTTGTATAAGATGAATTCAAAAATTGTGTTAATTTTTTAAAAATTGTTGTAAAAGTTATAATGATACATATGAGTTTATGTATTTGAGGGAAGTTCAATCAATACAATAAATTAGTCTCGTACTCCATTAAGAAGTTGAATAAAAAATAATAAAAATAGCAAACAACAAAAGAAACTGGCATTCTACTGTTGTTATTAATTCTAAAAGAAGCATGTTATTATAAATATTGATTTTGATTTTATTAGAGAGAAAAATTAGATGTTTAGAGAAGTTAGAATACATTGAAAATATTATTTTTTACATTCTAATTTTGCAAATTATGTTGTCATTTTTATTTTATAATCTATTAATTTATTTCAAAATATTTTAGCATAATTACAAAAAAAAAAAAGTTATGATTAATAGAACAGAATTTAGGGCACTCATTGTTTGACGTTTTAAGTTGGTAGAACGATGGAAAGTCCGGTTGCCTGCGTAATATAAAATATCGCAGGAGGCAATCCGACGGCTGCGTTTCGGTGTTCAAATATCATCCTACAAGTCCGCCTGCGGACAAGCCGATCCTTTCCTTTCTTCTGCCTCCTGCTAACGCCTGCTCTGCAAATTATTATTATTATTATTATTTTTTATTCTTCGCAACCTCCGTGCAATTGTGCCGGTGCGTTCCCATTGATCAAAAGCCACGATGAACCACCCCACCATCAAGAAGTCTCCCTCTGCGCCACTCCTCTATTTTCTTCCAGCTGGGAGAGGTGGCGCCGCAGCTGCCTCCGTTAATCTCTGCTGCAATTTCAATAACCTTCCCGATACCGTGCGCCGTAGGGCGTCGGCTCTGCTTCTCTTTGTCTTTCTCTCTGTTTTTCTCCTCGCCTCCTTCTTCGCTGCTTCATATTCCTCCCGGGGTGCCCCCATTCCAATCTCAATCTTCAGGCTCGACGTTCCGTACCCTTCCGCCAACCTCACGTCCCGCCCGACCAAGAACACGGATTCTCTCAATCACGCAATTCAGGAACAACTCGCCAACCGCACCCGCAAAGATGCCCGCCCTGTTCAAGATGCTTCCCCTGTTCAACATGATTCCGCCTTCGATTCTGTCTCGATTCTGTTCCCGGATTGGGAGGTCCTCGTCATCGTGTCCTTATCCATGCCATTGACGCTGACTGCCGGCGACAATTTCGTGTGCCTTTATCCAAACGCAGCAACTTCTCCGGCCAGGTTTTCCGGGATTTTGCCTTCCACCAAGCAAGCCACGTTCAAGTGCAAGCTTCCACCGAGAAATCGCCGCCGGTTGCCGTTCCTGTCCCCGAGATTGACCAGAGAGTCCTCTTCGGCGATTCCGCCGCCGCCCAAGGAGTTGCTGCGGTGGTCTTTTGTGGCGTACGACTCGTTCTCGACGGAGGACGACGTCGTTCTGTTCGTGAAAGGGGTGAACAATCGACAGGGCGTAAACCGACCGCCAGAAGAGTTCCAGTGTGTGTTTTGGGATGCCAGCGGCAATAACACCGTTAGAACCGCCGTCGCAAGCTCCGTACAAGAGGTGTTCCGGTGTCCCCACCCGGATTTAAAGGCGTTCGGTTATGGCGGGGAGGACCCAATCAAACTCCAGGTCTCCCTCGAGATCGTCCGAGAAAAACTGGTGGTCCCCACCGTGGCGTATTACATCCCCACCGGGCCCTCAAAGACAGCGAGTCCGCAGCCGAGGTCAGAGTTGTGTGCCTGCACGATGGTTTACAACGTGGCCAAGTTCCTGAGGGAGTGGGTGATGTACCATTCAGCCATCGGCGTGGAGAGGTTCTTCCTATACGACAACGAAAGCGACGACGATCTGAATGGGGTGGTCCAAGGGCTTAATGAGGAGGGATATGGAGTTTCGACGTTGCTGTGGATTTGGCCCAAGACGCAAGAGGCTGGCTTTTCCCACGCCGCCGTCTACGCAAAGGAATTGTGCGCTTGGATGATGTTCGTTGATGTAGACGAATATGTATTTTCGCCTTCGTGGGCCGATTCTTCACGGCCGTCCCATCACTTGCTCAAATCTTTGATACCAAAGTCGTCGCCCTCCGATCACCGCCGTCGGTTGATTGGTGAAGTCTCGATTAAGTGCAACGAGTTTGGGCCGTCCAATCAACGGTCGCACCCCGTGGAAGGGGTGACGCAGGGGTACAATTGTCGAAGGCGTGTGGACAATCGGCACAAGTCCATTGTCCTCTTGAAAGCGATAGATTATTCTTTGCTTAACGTAATACACCATTTTGCCTTGACAAGCAAGTATAAGTGGAAGCAACTGAGTTTGGAAGCAGCCGTGGTGAACCACTACAAGTACCAAGCTTGGTCGGAGTTTAAGGCCAAGTTTCGGAGACGAGTATCGGCGTATGTGGTGGATTGGAGGAGAAGCGTGAACCCCATGTCCAAGGATAGGACGCCCGGGTTAGGGTTCGAGCCAACCGAGCTGCCCGGTTGGGAACACAAGTTCTGCGATGTTAGAGACGACAGGCTAAAATTGCTGACGCAAAAATGGTTTGGTAAGCAAACCGAGGCAGGATACAAAATGGCTTGGCAGAGATGAACGTTTATTTCATGCCGGATTTTGTTTTAAAGCCTCCTGCTTTATTGATTTTTTACACCCTCTTTACCCGACTTTGTGGACCTTTCGTCATATATTTTTTTTTTTCTTTGGATTGAATTGTCAAAAAGGGTATTTTATATGAGTAGATTTAGGTTCGAACCCCACAATTAATCATATCAAACAGCTTTGTGACCACTTTGCTCCAAGGGGGTCTTCTTGTTAAATATTAGTAATGCCGACAGGTATGAGACACCCAAGAAGCATTGAAGTCATGATCGACTTTAGAGGCCTAGATGGATATTCAGCATTTACACAAGCGCCTAATTGGTTTCAATGAATGGTTTCAACTCCAACACCGCCAAAAAACCGAAAAAAAAAAAGAAGAATATATTCAATTTTTTATTATATAATTATTGGTTATTGCATAAAATCATTCATATATGTGTAAATATGAATTATATATATATAACATCTAAACATATAGATTCTTTTTATAGAATATGGATCCACTCGGTTAGTTTGATCCTTTCTCGTGTCGGATGATGAAAGATATCGTAACTAGTTCCTTAGAGGATGAATCTATAAGAATTCATCTATCCCAGTAACCCTAAAAATAGAGAATAATAAAAAAAGGGGTCCCTAGTACACTGTTAGGATAATGTTGATGAATTCCAAAATCCATTTTGTTGTCACTTGCGACAACTTTAGGGGTCAAGCTAAAAAGTCAAATTCCAAGAAATTGACTCGTAAGCTCTAATTCCGTCTGGTCCCGAACAAGTTCAAATCCCACAAGTAATTTCTTGCGAGCTCAAACTGTCACGATACGAAACTTGATTTCGTGTTCTCTTCACCGTTCTATGTACATTTTCATGGAGGCTGAAATAACGATCCAAAAGAGAGACTAATTTCTGCCACAACTCCTACAAAATGAAACATGCGTAAACGGCTAAACCATATGGCCTTGGAGAAGTCGAGTGTACACTCGAAGTCATCTTATAAACCAATTCAATGGCTCGAGAGAGTGTCCCGTGTGGCCCTTTCTGTTTCCTTCTCGCTGATATCCCTTCCCAAGTCGTAGTCTTCTTTATTATCCTCAGATGCTGATTTTTCTATCTTCCTTTTCTTGTTCTTGCTTTTTGATTCATCTTTCTTCTCATCCATTATTGAAATTAATCTTTGTATACGCCCATAACATGAACCGTCTTGACCTGAGGAAGCCGATTCTACTGGAGAGGCCCAGTGTACACGGCGCATAATTTGCAAGAAGTAAATGATGAGAGCAATCACGCAAACTAGCCCAAAAATGAGGAAAAGTCCCCAAAAGCTTTTAAGGTGTAGCCTATTTGCCTCAATCTCAGAAGTGTCTGAACTGCAAGTGCTTCCCTTGAGCCACTTGTCATGGATGCGCTGTAGTTCACCATTCTCTGAAAGCGCCAGAATTGCGGTTGACATATCAACTGCTAAGGGAGAGTCCCGTGGGAATGCCTATATGGACACCATATATGGTTTAAAAACAAAACAAAACATAATTAGGAAGGGAATAAAAAAAGACGCAACAGCTTTATAAAAGAGTATACACGAAGCAGACAGTCAACCCCAATCAGTTTTAGGACCAAAGATGGGTTGCCTTATTTCTTGACAGGATGGACACGCACTATATACTATGATCTTGCTCTGTCCAGGCACGTTGCATGCAATTTAGTGCCAGTTTAGATCTGCTGTGGGTAAGTAATATCATGGAGGACCACATCCGAGAGATTCATGTACCAGAAGTACATACTAAGTGTAAGTGCACTGCTTTTTACAACTATCAACTAACAATTTCACCTTAATCTATTGATCCACGGTGAATTAGTCCAAAATTAATTGCAGAATTCTGCAATTTATGTTGGACCAAATGCTTCTGCTTTTTGATTGAAATATAGACAAAGAAACCAGGAAGCAGATACTCACAAAACCCCAGCCGCTCTTTGTAAATTCTTGACCTACTATTCTGAATGAGCACTGGCTTGAGAGGAAAAGCTCCACATAAGGACGTTCATCAACCACAGCAGCAACACCCCCCTTTTTAGGACCTTGTCGGAGTGCTTTGGTGTAAGCTTCAGGTGATCCAAGGGGAATGAGCCTGGATTTCGAAATTCCAAGTTCCTCACTCAAATAATATTCAGCAAAAGAACCAACTTGGTATCCTATAGGCTCATTGCCCCCTCTCAAGCTTTCAATTCCTTTAATAGGGGATGACAGCTGCTGCACTGTGAGTATAGATGTCAGACTTGCAGTGTAGCTCGAGTTGATTATTAAAACCACGAAGAGCCATATGAGTAGCACGAACCGACCAAGGGTACTCATGGTCTTTTCTTCTGTAAGGGAAATGCATAATAAATTCAAATCAAATCTATGATGATGCATTGTGAACTAGCATTAACATAAGTCCACAGAAAAAAAAAAAAAAAAACCAAAATTTGACTTACTATGGGCAAAAAATAAAGTTGACAAGCCGAACCTGCAAGATTAACAAACAAGTACTGGATAAGCCACCAAATCTATGTCCAATACTTGCAAAAAGTTCCTTATAGCTTCAGGAATGGATGTTCAGAAATTTAGCGCAAACAGTATCATGGAGATGTGAGAAATTCTCTATGCACAACAATAAAGAGCAGGAAAGCATGTGATTGAGTAAAATGAAAACAAGCTGGCTCAGCACAAACATTGTGGAAGGCTAGAGACAGAACAGCATCGTCTACATTCTATCAAAAAGTTGCTTGAGTTCTCATTTAAATACTTTCTTCCTTACACTTCGTATCTAGCAAGGGAATAATGCCAAAAATAACCACTTTAACTGTTCTCTGCTTTAGGAGAGGTAACGATAAAAATCTTCATCAATTTCTATGTCTGTGAATAAACTCCTTTGCACCACTCTACTACTGCCAAGAACCGTAAAACCCAAACATACATTATCACTGCAGAATTATTTGCTCAAAACCAAAAAACATATCACATAAAATTTACCGAGAAAAAGATCTCTTTGCTTTTTTTTTAAGTATCATGACAAGATGTTAGTTCAGCAACTTACCACAAAATGGTTACAACTTGTCTCTTAGGTGGGCCCCTGAACTCATCATTTATTCTATGCTCCAGAATCCACACAACCATGCCAATAATAAGGAAGAAACAACCAGTGATGATCCACAAAAGTGGACTGAATGGGCTCAGAAATGCCCAAGCCCCTGAGTTCAACTTCCTAAATGGGGCCACCACAACTAACCCAGATGCTGCAAACGGCTGTGTAAAATCTACAATTTTTGTTCGATTTGTTACAATGGCAATATCACCAATAGCGGCATCAAAGATCTGCAGCAAGAGTATAAGAGAGTCAGCAAGTGGAGATAAGTAACTCAGCATAAATTTTAAACCTCGTACTCTAATTTTATTGTCTGGTACTCACACCAGTCATGACCAAGTTAACAAGCTCTGTGTAGCTTGGGTTTTTTGTACCATCTCCAAAAGGTACCAACTGATATGGAACAGCGTACGGCAACAAGTCTATGGCAGCAGTAAGTACATCTATGCAGAAACCCTTGAATGTGTTAGTTCCTGGCACTGGGGCTACAAATTCCTGGAAACTCACCCGTATAGGCACACCAATTCTTAATTGCTTCCCATAGTTGGGGAAAGCCCATCCACGAGGCTTTGACAAAGTCTCTCCTGGCCAAATAACACTATACAGTTGCTGGCTTGGACTTGTTGGTGGCCTTGTAGAGAGTGTCCTCGGAGGCACAGTTGATAAACTGGAATAGTTTGACCAGTAACCTATCCGTCTGAATCCAGTTCCAACAACATTGATAATATCGTATGCAGGAAGAATAAGAGATTTGTCAGAATCAAACTTAACATGGCCTGTCAAACCAGTAAAGTCACTCTGCAGTATGTTGTGCAGTAGTTGATCTCCTCCATCAAAAATGCTCAAAGCCTCAAGGTAAAGGTTACCACTATCCAGCGAATGCAACTTGGAATCATTAGAAAATGAGATAACACCACCCTGGTTAAAATAAGCATCAATGGCACGAGCAACCATCCAGACAGAGTCATAAGCATAGAGCCCATAAGAATTCAGGCCCAAGGAACCACCAGTCAACTTGTTCCACCTAGAGGCAAAGGCTCTCTTTCTATCTGAATCTGGGGTGTACTGACGCAAAACAAGCACTCCTTGAATTAAATCCATGGTCTCAGAGGGGAGAAGAGAAACAGAATCTAAAACAGATGAAAGCCAATCCGTAGCTATCCACACATAGCCATTACCCATCATTCCCAGACGCTTTGCCACGGAAAAAACTTTAATGCCCATGTTGCCACTTACATGAACAATAACAACTCGAGATTCCATTAATGCAACTTTAACAAGAAGGCTCATGATTTCACCTGGATTGGCTCCAGATTCTGGATTAATCCCCGCTTTGTAAGAGATTTTACACCTCCTCTCTGCAAGTTTATCACTTAGAGATGAGATGCCATTTCGTCCAAAATCATCATCAATGTAAATGGCAACTACTTGCTTCCAACCATAGTGATCAACAATATCAGCTACTGCAGTCATTTGGTATAAATCACTCTGTGTAGCCCTCACAAAAAAGGGGAACTGAAGTGAGTTTAGGGTGGTGTCTGTTGCCGAAAAGGACACTAAGGGAATTTGGAGTTCATTCGCAACATGGGATATCATGTGGGCAACTACAGAAGATTGTGGGCCTAGGATAGCAATGACATCAGTCTCCATGAACTTCAAAGCTGTCACAAACACAATGACAGTGAGTAGTTAGAGACCACTTTTTCCCTTAACAAGTGGTTGAAAACAGCATTGATATCTAACACTGATATAAAGGAATGAAGCAAATAGTGAAATACCTTCAACCATGGCTAGAAAGCCATTGCAATTGGAATTTTGCATTTTGATTTCAAGCTTGGTTCCTTGCAGAATGCCAGAATTTGCATTTACATCTTTGATAGCTTCCTCAATGGCAATCTTGGCAACTTTTCCAATGGAAGAGTCAAATGAGAAAATGGCCCCAATGCTGACAACAGCAGGTCTGGTGGTGACATTCTTTGCATAAGCACTTGCAAGCAGTCCAACTCCGAAGACGAGAGGTAGAAATGAAAAGAATCTTGCCATGTTCATTTCAAATCACTGGGGCAATGTTGTCCACAAGTTTAAATGAAGTTGCTAGCTGCTGCAGTGGAAGAATGCATGCATTCATTGATACATGGGCACTATAGACCAAATGAAATCCATAATTGTATCAGAAGTTATACGAAGGCCAAATTTACCCCAGAGGCTGACACCATGTTTACATCATCATCAAATAATAAAAATGAGCAAAACTGAACTGTGATTAGGGCAACAGCGGAGCACATCCTTCATGGGTAGAAAAGAAAACGATGGCAGATTAACAGAGCCGACTCCTCAATGATAAAAGCAAAGTTTTACAAGCTCAACCAATACCGAACAGATTGACCCATATGCTTTTTGATGCAATCAAGTATCTCCGCTTGGTAAGAATAAACGAATACAACAAGAGAAGAAAAGCGGGCAGACATCCTTATTGCTCACCTCTAGAGGCAAAATGGGAAGACGAGCAATCATCCAATTACCAGACAGTCCTTCTGGGAGACCGCCATGAATAATCACCTAACGTCTTGTGCTGCGGCAGCCGATTATATTAACGCCTAAGCTATCCTTGCTGCACAGGACACAAATAAGAAAATGTGGATTCTTCGTTTCCGTCACACGCGAGGCCCCCATGTGCTTAGGAAAAGAGTAAAATAGAATAGCACAGAGCAATAAAACTATATTTAGTAGAAAAGAAGAGGAAAGAAAAGGCAGCCACATAAAGCAATAGGAACGGAAACCGGAGTTAGATTGAAATACACATTCATTAACCCCAAGCGTTTTCTTTTGAACAAAAACACTGTAGGCCTATGGTTACGAGCTCTTTGACTTAACACACAACGAAGACAACGGAGAAAAACCCAAAAATGAAGAGTAAATAACCTGACCCGGAGAGTAAAAGAGCATCCAATGTCATGGGTTCGGCGACGTTTGGGTAGGCCAACCGCCGACATTTTGAGGAACGCCGGCGACAATTGACGAGAACACATCTAGAGTCCAAATTCGCGTGCCAGGGTTGAATTTCTTGGCAGGGCAGGGCAGGACAGAGCTTGCCGTCCCTTTGGACGTATGTTTCATTTGGACGAGAAACACACCATTGTCATTTATCATGTTTTGAAATCTCGAGAAGATTGCTCGGACAAGAAACATACCATTATCACCTTGTCATGCTTTGAATTTTTTGAAATTATTATTTTTCTTCAACTTTTATGGGCGTGTCTTTAAAAAGTTTAATTTTATTAAATATTCTGACGATAAATTTCTTATTATTAATTGAAAATAATTTACTGTTCGTTAATCTTTGAAAAAACGAAAAAGTAAATAAATGCTCTCGTTTGCAAGTTTAGCTTCTTTTTTTTTTTAAAAAATTTTTTTATTTATTATCCCAAACTGCACCTCTTGATTTATGATTAGCCCAAATCTTCTTGCCAATTTGGACGAAACATCTCTTTGCGTCTAAAGTTAACATTAGAATAAATTCTTTTAGATTACTAATATCATTCGTATCGAATAGATTAGAAGCGTCAAATTAGAAATGTGATTTAAACGTTATTTAGTAAAAGAATTTAAATGTGTAAACGTTAGCATTAGAAATGGTATTAGTAGTATCATCTCTAATGTTAACCTTTACACATTTAAATTAATGTGAAAGTAATCCTACTACAGGTATCTATAAAAAAAAAAAAATTAAAAGTATGATATATATTTTTAGATTGATTCGCTCACGTAGATAATTATTATATACAAAAAATAAATTTTATTCAAAATAAAATAATTATTATTTTTTTAAATAAACAAGTTAAAAGGAGAAATGATTATTTTGAATTCACAGTACCTTATTTTATTTTATTTTTGGGGTCCACTAGTCTCTTGACCAGAATATGTTATTTCGGCCCTTATCTTGGCTGATGTGGGATTTGCAGGCATCTGCAAGAAAAAAAATAAATAAAAGCATAAACCCCTAAAAGAGTGAACTTAGGATTTCTGTACTCTGAGCATTGAAATCGTTAAATAACCAAAATATCTTTTACTTATGAAATTAAGCTTTTCCAAATTATAGAAATTCTTTTCCTTTTCTTCTTTAAATGCGCTCACAGTCTATCTCATCTTTACAGAACTCATTTCCTCGAGTTCAGTCGTCGGTGCTAATGATGCTTGGTACGAGATGTGAAAACTGTCCGAGATATATATATATATATATATATATATATATATATATTCGTATATATATTCTGGTTGAATTTCAACCAAAAAAAAAAAAACAAGAGAAAAATTCAATCAACCAAAAATTTCAGGACTTGAAGTTTTATCTTGATATTTTAGAGATTAGGAAAATCTGATTGGACTCATTCAGTGGTAAAAATTTAGTGAAAGAATATTCTCAGAAATAAAAGAAAAAATAAGTAATTATAGTGATGTTCTTAGAAACTTATATTTTTATTTATGTATTTTAAAATTTTATAATTTCTTCATTTTTTTATATTTTTAATTTTTTTTATTTTGTAAGATTTTAATTTTTTCTTTTCCACTTCATCCGCATTGCGAAGGTCTAATGGGCAAGCCAACCGATTGTAATGTTACGGGTCTAATTGACGGAAAGAAATCTTAAAGATTTAATAAAATGTAGGTAGCAATGTGGATATATATATATATATATTATGGGCCAATGAATAAGAACCCTTACCATAAAAAAACCTATACACAAAAAAAAAAAAAAAAGAAAAGAGGTGGTTGCTTCGACAGCTCCATTTTAAACAACCCAAGTTGGGCTTCGTTGTTTTGTTTTGTTTTTTTTTTTTGGGTTGTTTGACATTAAAGTAGAGTCCAACCAAAATCGAAGTTCAAGCACATTGAAAAACGGGTGGTCCTATGTGAGACGAGAGAAGCACAGAAGAAAACACATTACCCGCAATGCCAATGAACAGAAGGGGGATTATTCAATTGCATGGCTTTTGGGACCAAGGCAGCCAATAGCGTAAAAGCACACGGATCGCCGACGTGGCACGAAATTTCAAAATCCCGCCTAGATCCCCAAAATCTTCATTTCGTTCGCAATTGAATTTCGATTTCCACCGAAGCTTAATACGCTCCGCCTTTCAACGTATGTGTCCTGTCCCAAATCCAATCATATTAACCATTCGGCTTCGCTCTCTCCTCGAAACCCTACTAGCTTTTTCTCAGTAGCTCCACCCCCAGGTGAGTTCCGGCTATTCTCGTCGGTTTTTCCATGTTTCTTGATCCCGTTTGATCGAATTTTCGGCTGATCTGTTCTCTCTCTCTCTCTTTCTTTTTCTTTCATTTAACAGGATTCGCTATGAAAGGAGGTAAGTCGAAGGCAGATGCGAAGAATACCAAGTAGGTTTTCGCTTATCATCTCTATACTTTTACGTTTCCGGTTTTTATTTTATTTCTCTCTCTCTCTCTCTCTCTCTCTCTCTCTTTTTCCCCCTTTCCTTTGGCTGACAATTTCGATGTTTGTAAGGAGTTTTGATTAAAGGATCGATTTCTTTTAGAGCCTGGAATTGGTAGATCTGAGAAATTTGAGCCTATTTACTATCTGATTTGTTTGTTTATGGCGATAGGCTTGCCGTCAACAAGAAACCTGCCAAGGCGAGGAGATCCGGAAAGGCTGCCAAGGACCCCAATAAGCCTAAGAGGCCTGCAAGTGCCTTCTTCGTTTTCATGTAATCATCTACATCTTGTTATCTCCCTAAATTGCTTATCTGTAAAATAATAAAATTCATTCTGAAATTATAAGGAAAAAAATTGAATTATGTTACGAGCATTTATACGTGACATGTACATGGCATTGACTTCTTGTTCTAGCAACGTAAATTTCGTCTCTGTTTGCTGATTTGATGACTTCAGGGAGGAGTTTAGGGAACAGTACAAAAAGGAACACCCTAAAAACAAATCGGTTGCTGCGGTAAGTCGGCTAATTGTTCCTTTCTTGTTTTTTTTTTTTTGTTTTGACAACTTTGCCTCCGGTTAACTGGCATGGCATTTGAAACAGAGTTTTCTTTTTTTTTGTTTTATTTGTAAGGTTGGCAAAGCTGGTGGAGATAAATGGAAGTCATTGTCTGAGGCTGTAAGTATTTCCCTGTCTCGGGATTTTATTGATCTAAATTTGCTTACGGTTTAATTAATTTGAAATCTAATATAGGAGAAAGCCCCTTATGTAGCCAAGGCTGACAAAAGAAAGGTTGATTATGAGAAGAAGATGAAGGCCTATAACAGGGGCCAGGTATTGTGTTGATCTGGTTGTTATATCTGAGGTTTTAATCATACGAGACCATAGTGGTTGCATTCATCTATTTTGTTTTTTTTGTAATATAACACGCAGACCGAAGGCCCCAAGGATGAAGAGGAGTCAGAGAAGTCAATGTCTGAGGTCAATGACGAGGATGAGGAAGATGAGGAGGGCAGTGGAGAGGTTAGTTGACAGGATATGCTGGTATTTTAAATACAGATGCACTTAAAATTTAGGCGTGAAGTTTATGTCTGATTTGACGTTTTTTAATTCTTCTCATGCAGGAAGATGATGAGTAGGATTGGATAAGGGGGGACATAGTGTAGTGATGTAGGTTGTGACATCGTTTCCCTTGTTGATGGTCGATATCTGCTTGTTAATCTTGTTTATCTGTTTTGTCATTTAAAAGAGAATGATAATCTGCCCCCTGTCAGTATTATTCCCACAACATTCTTGAGGCAATGTAGATGGGATGCTATTTCTTTTGTGTACTTTGCCACTAAGTTTAATGATTTAGCCGAGCAGTATCTTTTGAAGAGTATATGATTCTGTATTATTTTGTATTCCTCAGTTTGATTTTTCTGCTTCTATTTTCCCCTTCAAATCATCTTGTTTTGCTAGAAATTTTTTGTTTCTCTATTCATAATTACCTGTTTTGTTTCTCGCTGTTCAACTTTCTCAATTAATGACACAATGCAATGGGTTGAAGAGATGTTTGCTGCCTTTAGAAAAAGGGGATTTTTGTTATTTGGGGATTATTGAAGGTTGATTTGCTGTGTGGTTTTGATGTATTTTAAGATTGTTACTGTCTTCATATGAGTTATTCAAAATATTTTTGTTTAAATGTTAGAGGACGTTACAAAGGTGTTGAGATAGACAGAGCTTGTAGGCAGTCTTATTGTCAGGGTGCTTGACTTGTCAAATTTTTTTGGGTTTGGTTTAACCTCGAATCACCTGAGGGGGGTCTCAAGCGGCATATGTTTATTTTTTGTTTTTTAACTGGGGGCATGGTCTCAGAGTTTGGTTTTATAACCTTGTCACTCGGATCTCCACTGCTATAAATAGCTTTTAGCCTGGGGCCTCCACTTTGCTGGGGTAAATACAATTTCGTTTTGCAAAAATATGCCGATCATAAAAAATAGCTGCCCTCGGGGACAGCATTATTGTCTGGTAATATGATTAATCTTCGTTCGGCCAAAAAAGCAACCATTCTTATGGCCTAGGCTATTAAAATCACTATAAAGTTTTTCTTAAATAAGGTGGCATGATATGGGCTAAAAGTGTTCTTTTTTTCGGTGGGTTTGGAAATTTCTTACTTAAATTTATAGAGTTGAGTTTGATATCTATAATTAAATTCTCGGTCTGGCACGTGGAATGGTGGTCATTATAAACCATGATTAACGTTGTTCTGGTAAAAGAAGATTTTAAGTGAAGTTTTGATATCTGTGGCACTACTCTGCGATTAAAGCAACTCTTCGTGTCCCAATGAAAGCCTCGTGCGTTGCGCCATTGCCTCAAGTCAAGCCATCAGGCCATTGAGAATTTCTGGTAGGGCGGCTTTACCCCCGAGAGGAAATTTCATTCAGCCAACGGCCATATGGTACGGTATTAAGTGCGTACGAGGATGGGGACTTCGCGAGCCATCCAAAGCTTGAGTTCAAGAGTTTTGGGTTGGGTAATATCCGATGTGGCAACCATTCTCGGAATAATTTACCCTCACCGACAAGGAACGCGAGAGCGAAATATGCAAGTTCACTGTTTTTCTTCCTTGTCTTTCCGATGCAATTCAAAACTATAATTGTTTTAAGACAAAAATATTCATTGCTACCTATATTAATTACAATTCAATCATATAAAAGCACTTAATTTATGATTTTAAAAAAGAATTCATTACCAAATTTTCATTTTTTTTTTAAATAAGTGTTATTGGCTACTACCGAACAATAAATTATTTTTCCATTACCATATTTTCTTTTTTTTTTTTTTTTTCAAAACGTTATGGACTATTATTAAACCATAAATTATATTTGTGAATAGCATGTTTTGGGATTACAACTACAAAACTCAGCTATAATACTAAATAGAATTTAAGTGGATGGCTTAATTGAATTTGATTCCAATTCCACTTTATGGTGATTTATTATGGTTTCGTTTAGTCTCATTGCCACTTCCATGCATAATTTTTTTAATGAAAAATTACATTTTACGCTATATACATAGATTGCAATAATAAGTCATACTCTACTTTTTGAATCTGATTGCTAGAATTAAGAGTTTTTAACAATTATACCCCCAAACCATGAAACTTGTGGCAATTCAAATGGACGTTAGTCTATTATAATAAAAATTAGAAAAGGATATAAATACTTGATATATTAATGCCAATAATAGACCCACTCGTCTGAGCAGGCTTCCTCTTCTCTCCCGTCCCTCTCCTCAGTCGGCTTTTCTTCTAGTAGTCCATGGCAAGGTAGGCTTTATTCAAGTCGTGAAATCTACACACATTCACAATTCCCCACTATGTTCTTGACCATTATGACAATTTTCAACTAGTCAAGGTAATGTACCTCCCAAATAGACCTTGTATGGAGGAGCTTATCTACTTCTTCAATTTCAAGTTGCCTTTTTGGGGCAAAGTTTCTCTTTGTCTTCTTCACCGGCAAATGTTTAGAGTCTATACTCAATTTGTATACAATTACTTCAGGGTCTATTATGAGCATGTCAGCTAGTGCCTGTACAAAGTTGCTTGCGCGAGTCCTGAGCAATCTGATGACTTCCTCCCGCAGCTCTCCCCTCGATTCCCATATCTACACAGTTCGGGAGAATGCCTGAGGTCAAGTGGCACTCGGACTGATCGACGATCGTTGTGCTGGGATTCCTTGTTTTTCTTGCTCACTAGGGCTATAATAGGCTGAACACATGAATGCTAGCCTAACTGTCCGTGGCTTTAACATATGTAACTTGGAGCTCACAGACTTGCTTTTGTTCTCGTCAAACCTCTCCAATACGTTCAGGTGCAGGTAACTTTGACTTCCAAGTTTTTCATGGAAAGAATGGCATTAAGGGCACGGAGCTCGGGTTTGTTCAAAATGACGTTGTAGTTGGGATATTGACAACGAATTATAAGGTTGCACGGTAAGCCGAGGAAAGAGTTCCAATTATTAGTGGGCAGTTCAACAAATCCTTCTGTGGCAATGGGATACTAAAGAATCCACAAAGCGGATATCGCATCGGTTTCAGCATCTCTCTAGATAGCCTATCTGTTTGAACGCTTCACAGTACAAAATGTTCACGGAGCTGCCAATGTCCACCAAGATGCACCGCACTCGATCATATGCCAGAGAATCGTCGTGTGGATGCTCAATCCCTTAAAGATCATATGCGACGACGATGGAAACATCCTCACCATCACGTGCCCTCTTCCCCAGCACATTCAGGGTTCTCCAAGCTCAAGATTTCCTTGCCACACGGCTTCCACCCTCCGTCGATAGAGAGTCCTACGATGAACAATGTTGATATCACATTTTAACTGGGCCACGAGCCTAGCTGGGCTTTGCTCTTCTCTATGGCCTCGTGAATCAGAATTACAAGATGGGTTCTCGCACTCTAACGCCTGCCTGGGGACCCTTTTCTTGTTCCCTTCCACCAGCCCATTCGGCCCCTTCAATTTACTGACCCAAGAAATCCCTCACGACGAGTCGTTACATCCTTTTTCCCTACTCATCCATGGTATTTCCATGGTCTTCGGCCCTAGCTTGACTATGCAGAGGTGATCCCACGACTTGTCAACGGTCGTGATAACACGTCCATGTATACTCACAGCCTCCAAGTGCCCGCGCGATCACTTGTGCCGCGTCTTAAAATCCTAGTAGTATATTTTTGACTTTTTCCATAGTAGTATATTTTTGACTTTTTCCATCTAACGTATGTGGGAGTGAGATTGACTGTGGAAACGGGAAAAGTCAAGGTCTGGCACTAAAGCAGATCGACATTCGATGGCCAATCCAAGAGAGCCGCGTCACTCTTCTCTCCATCTCGGTTTCCATGATAAATATGATGATATTGCCAGGGGCCGGCTCAATTGAGATTCATCCTTTTAGTCGATTACCCACCATCTACTTTTTTTTTTTTTTTCTTTTTCTATCTGAGATGCTGAATCTAGAAGGATTGGGGCGGTGGTGGCCGTCGCAGTGGTTGGTGGCGCTGGTGGCGGTTTGGGTAGTCATAGAGCTGGAAATAGCAAGTGGACAACAGAGCTACATAAACAACCATCAGTTGGCCTGCTACGATCAGAGCTTCAACTCCATAACAAGAGGTTACCGGTGCAACTCCTCGTCGTCGTCGTCGTGCCAGTCTTATCTGACCTTCCGAGCAGCCGCCCCCTACGAATCCCCAGCCGATATCGGCTATTTGCTGGGCGCCCAGCAGTCGGCCCCTCTCATCGCCTCCATCAACAACATCTCCTCCGACGTGTCCCCCATCCCTACAGACACCCAGGTAATTGTTCCGGTGAATTGCTCCTGTTGCGGTGGCCAATTCTACCAGCATAACGCCAGCTACACCCTCAAGACCACGGCGGAGACTTACTTCACTGTGGCCAACGACACCTACCAGGGCCTCACCACTTGCCAGGCCTTGATGTTCCAGAATGCTTACGGCGATCGCAATCTGACGGTTGGCCTGCGTCTGGTGGTTCCCCTCAGGTGTGCTTGTCCATCTTCCAATCAGATCGCCATGGGGTTCAAGTACTTGCTTACCTACATGGTCACTTGGGGCGACTCCATCTCTTCCATTGCTCAATTGTTCGGCGTCGACGAGCAAGCAGTCTTGGACGCTAATCGTCTATCAGCCACCGACACTATTTACCCTTTCACACCAATCCTGGTTCCTTTGACTAAGGAGCCAACCACCAAGATTGAAAGTCCTCCCCCGGCGGCGTCCCCGCCTCCGCCACCCCAGTCTCCTGGCATCCCTGTCGGTGATGGACCCAAAAAAAAGAAATGGGTGGTGTATATGGGTGTTGGGATTGGAGTTGCTCTCCTCCTCCTCCTCCTCGTCTTCCTCATCTTGTCGTTTTGGTACCGCAAATCTCGCAAGGCCAGGCCTCCTCCTGTCTCCTCTTCAGCTCCAAAGATGCCAAAATCGACGGAGCCTGGGTCAATCCTAGATCTGAATACCAAGTCTTGGTCTCTGTCTTCCCAGGGCCTCCACTATGCCGTCGAGTCCTTGACCGTCTACAAGGTGGAGGACTTGCAAATTGCCACCAACCACTTCAGCCAAGCCAACAAAATTAAGGGCTCGGTTTACAGGGGATCCTTCAAGGGTGACGCTGCGGCTGTAAAGATCATGAAGGGGGACGTCTCTGCCGAGGTCAACATCTTGAAGATGATCAGCCACTCCAACATCATTAGGCTTTCTGGCTTCTGTCTACACGACGGTAACACCTACCTTGTTTACGAGTACGCAGAGAATGGTTCCCTTAGCGATCGCCTCCATAACGAGTGCCAAAAAGCTGCTGCTTCTTGTCTCGATTGGAAACAGAGAGTTCAGATTGCATACGATGTGGCCCATGCCCTCAATTACCTCCACAACTACGCCAATCCCCCATACATTCACAAGAACTTGAAAAGCAGTAACATTCTCTTGGATCCCAACCTGAGAGCCAAGATTTCCAACTTCGGCTTGGCAAGAGCACTGGAAGAGGAGGATAGCAACGGTGGTCTGCAATTGACAAGGCATGTGGTGGGTACACAGGGTTACATGCCACCTGAGTACATCGAGAATGGTGTGATCACTCCCAAATTAGATGTCTTCGCATTTGGGGTTGTGATGCTGGAGCTGTTATCAGGGAAGGAAGCCGCTTCTGGAGGTAACAAGAATGCAGGAGAAGAACCACTGTGTGGATCAATAAGCCTGGTGCTTGATGGGGACAACGTGCGAGAGAAACTTCGAGGCTTCATGGATCCTTTTCTGAGAGATGAGTACCCTTTGGATTTAGCTTTCTCCATGGCCCAACTGGCTGAAGCCTGTGTTGCTCATGATCTTAATGCTCGACCTTCCATGCCTCAAGTTTTCATGACTATATCCAAGATCCTTTCCTCTTCCTTGGACTGGGATCCTTCCGACGAGATCGAACGCTCTACATCCCTGAGCATTAGCAGATGAGGAAAAATGGGAGCCGTCCTTCCCACGCTTCTGTTATATCCACGTCCTCGTCTCATAGCCGTTGCTGGCAAACGAACGACCGCCATATCTAATTCCACTCCCATAATGAATGGCATCGTCTCTGTTTAGTCTCTTTTAAATCTCCCATGTATCAAGTGATAAGTCTATGTTTACACTATAGAGCTCGGGTTTTGTTGTTCTTTAGCTTTCCTGCATTCGTCAGTAATTCCCATTCAATTTCTTCTTTGCAGATAACCCTCAAATTCTGGATTTCTCAGTATCCGATTCAAAATAAGATGGGTGACGAATTTCACAAAAGCACCAATGATTTCCTTTTTTGGTCAAACTCAGCCCAAAACCAACAAAAATAAAACATCAGAAGAAGATACAAAATATTTAGTCAACTTCTTAAAACTTGGCTTTTCCTTTGCAGAAAGCTCGATGGATATAAAATATTTAGATTTTTTTTTATTTTTTTATTTTTATAGCTGGGAACAATTCTCCTTGACATGAATGTAATTACTATTCTCTACTTTCTTATTTCCTATAAATAAATAAATAAAAATAAGAAGGCTACTTATTATAATGCAAAGAATGCACAATGTGGCTACTTATTATAAATGCACAATGTTTTCCGGAAGAGGAGTGGGCACAAGTTATTCGGCTTTGTTAGAAGAAGGACACGATCAATAGTCATGATGTAATTTAAATTATTAATTATAATTGATATCGTAATAGTTTTATTTTTATTTATGTAACAGATGAGCATCCTATTCATGGGATACATGAATCTCGCGTCTTTTTCTTTTTCTTTTTTTTTTTCTTTTTGCAAGTTATTTACATCCCGCATTCCTTTTTTTTTTTTCCCCCCTGAAATTGCAGTTCTCCATTAAAGATCATTTTGTACCTGGAGAGTCAGACGATTCAGATGACTGTTTTTACTGCCAAAGAAAATTGCAAATTAGGGAACAGGGTGTATGCATATCAAGCTACAAGAGGCAAAAATCACAATTTCATTCAAGGCTATTCATCTGTTGCAGATTCCACGGAACAAACCAACCACAGGGGGTTTATATCACTTCTATATTTTTTAAGGCTAATAATCTATAGCCCCATGTAAACAACATAAATGCAAGCAGTTTCATGCATATTTTGTTCAAAGACAAACCAGGTGGCCAAGAAAACCATTCATGCCGGAGCTTCTTCTTCTCCCACTTGGCCACTAGTCTTTAGAAACGCGGCCCCCTTCTGCTGTGCTAGCAACAAAAATACAACTGGCAACAGAATAGAAAAGCATGAGTGGTACCAACACTTTCGTCAAAAAATAAAAAAAATTGTATTGTATCAGAAGAGTAAATTCTCGTAACCTTATGTTTAATCTCACTAAATATTTCGACTGAAACTCAAACTCATGACAATGGCATAGCAATGAAAGGGCTCCTACTTTTATTTTTATTGTTGGACATATATTAGTCCCAACGTTTATTAGAGACAATTCCAAAAACTTGCTGAATAGGTCATGATGCTATAGATATTGCACTGATTGAGATTTTGGCTACTGGGGTTTGTTATGTCATTACTGTCTACCGTGATGTCTGTTTACATCCATGAATTCGGGCATGCCATTGCTGCGGTGCTTGACTTTTATACTCTTTAACGAGGCCGAAACCACTGATGAAAAAGTCTGGTTTCGTGAGACGTGTACCATTGTACATTTGTTTTTTTTTTTTTATCCTAGTTTTGTCAGGCGTGCATGTTCGCGCATTGTTCGTAGCAGTATCAACAGAAAAAGGATATTGAAAAGAATTAATTTAAAAAGAAGGTTTCCTGAGTTGCATTTTTCTTTGTTTCAACGTCATCTTGTAAATGTCTTTGAATGGTGCGCATTACATATATACTTGATAAAGGCCACCTCCATCTCCGAACCGTTGTAGGATATATTTTCTAATAACAATTAGAAAATACAGATGAAAAGAAGAAGACAGAGAGAGAGAGAGAGAGTGAATGAGTGAAAAGAAGAAGACAGAGAGAGAGAGTGAATGAGTGAAAAGAAGAAGACAGAGAGAGAGAGAATGAATGAGGGAGGGAGAGAGAGGAATATAGGAACAGAGAAAGATACGAATATGGAAGAGCGAGGGGGAGCAATTGAGAGAGATAAAGTTATATTATAAATTTTGAGAAGTTCAGTTTTTCACATAACGGCATCAGACACACAATAGCTTTTTCAACAGATATCGGTAACATAGTTAAACACTACAAAAAAATTTAAAATAAAAAAAATAAAATAAAATAATATATATATATATATATATATATATATATATATATATATATATATATATATATATATATATATATGTTTTTCTCAAAATAGTTATACTCAACAAATGTTTCACACAGATAAGTTGTAATCTAGCAAACAAATGGAGTAGAAATATAAAAATTAGATGCATTTTATGTGCGAGATTAAAAAAAGGACTACCGAGAAAATTATGAAATATTATCTACCGTGGAACTTTTGAAAACTTGTCGAAAATTGGTCGGGATATTTGTTGTATTAATTTTCTTCAATTTAATAATATATGATTATTTCGAAAATGAATGTCTTTTTTTATTATTATTACTGCTATTTTTTCATATACAAATCCATATGTTAATCTAATTTTCTTAGCAACATGAGCACCAGCTCCGAAAAGAAAATAAAAGAAAAATTAGATATAATTAAACTGCAATATATTCACTTTACTTCAAAAAGCTGTCCCTCCAACAAAAGAAGGGTATCGGCCACATTAAAAAATTTGAGTAGATCGTATCTAAGCGATGACTAGATAAGCATCATTTCCATCCCTCTAAAGCGGTGAATAGAGGGTCCAGTCGGTTAAAAAACAATCCGCAGCCCCTTTGTAAATATTAGTATACAACTATCCTATTGGTTCTGATACGAGTGTTTACGGTTAACTGAACCATAATTCAAAAATCAAATTGAATCAAAATTTTCAATTCGACCATTTTAGAAAATGAGAGAGAAAGACATTCATTTAATCGAAAAATTCATTTCATAGTTAACTTATTGAGAATTAATTGTAATACAGAGAATTTATTTAGTATGGACAATTCTAATAAGAATTATTTTCAGCATTATTAGGATAAAAAAAATTAAAGAATACATATAATAATACTTTCGTTGGGTTCAATTAACCAATTAGAAATTTTGGTTCAATTAACCATAATTTTAATTTAATTTAGCTCGGTTCGGTCAAATAATCAAATTGTTTAGTTTTTTCTACATCCCTACGGCAAGGGGCAGGGCCACATCCTGGTCTTAAATTCAAATGGACAAAACGTGCGGTAGGCGAGCAGACGGAACCAAGATGAAAAATCATTGGTTTTTATGCAGTATCTGCATTATAGATGTTGTACTAAAATAATTGAAAATAAATAGCTGGAAGTAATGTAAACATCACAGAAAACCAATCTCAGTGCGAGTGTATAACCAAAAAGCCACCTAGTCTATTTAACTGCATACCGGAAAAAGCAAATGCTGGGAAGAGAACAAAAGATACCTACTTGTACATCCCGCCAAAGCTTTACGCATTCATCAAGTCAATAAGCAGACATGCTTAGTAAACAAACCTTTGCAGCCAAGAACTAGAAAAGAAGTTGCCATTGCCCATAAAAAACAAGGCAAGTACAAGCAGAGCTATCAGAAGGGTCCACATCCATCTCTGAATCCTTCGCTTACCTCGGTTTCGATGGGGCAGAGGAATAGATTTTGCTTTGGTCTGGTTTGTGAACTGGGATGCCCTCCCAGGCCTCTTTGTTACAGTGGGTTTCTCTCTTGTTTCTGATACTTTGATTTCAGTTGCAGTTTCAGGATTTGGAGCAGATTCTCCCTTGCTGGTACCATTTATATCCTCCACCACTGAGATTCGTTTTTCCTTTTTCCTTGCCCTCTTTTCCCTTTCCTGCATTGAAAATAATTTGATCCCGGTTAATGCACAAAGGGCAACTGGTACCATCTTAAGGAAATACAGCAGGGGATGTGACTTATTAGGTCTGTATTTTTTGTTTTTTGATGAGAGACTTATTGAAGTTGACACATCAAGAAACTGTAATCAAATTTTTGTCATGTCAAAATTGTAAAATGCTGATGGAACTAACTCTCTCTTTTTCTTCAGCTTCCTTCTGTGCTCTTAATGCGGCCCTTGCTTGGGCCTTCTCTGCATATCGTTTCTTCCTCTCCATTGCCTCTTTAGCTTTGGCTTTCTCATCCAATATTCGCTGCTCCTTCAACTTGGCTGCTTCCTTCTCTTTCCTTAGTTCCTCTGCCTGCCTGGCCAACTCATCTTCCTCCTTTGAGCGCTTATGCTCCGGTTTTCTTGCCTCTTCAGTGTCATCTCTGCCAGAAACAGTTTCCAGGCCATGCCCCAAAAGAGCATGTTTTCCGGGCATTGTACTTGTAGCTGTCTGATTCTTTTGGCCTCCAAATTTTGCGGTTGACTTGTCATCCTTTTTTTCCACCTCCACAGGTGCAACTGGTTTTGCCACTTGCATAGTCAATGTCAAAGATACGGTGTTGTCCTTGACACCTCTTTCAGCAAGAGGAGGAGCTACAGGTGGCTCCTCGTCAGGTCCAAGTGAACGACCATCCAATGTCTGCAGTCTCCTCACTGTACTTCTCACATTGCAACTCACGTATTCATCTCGGAATGCATCACTCTTGTTCCACAGTTCCATAACTCTCCCCACCTAAATCATAACTTTGTAAGTGCAAAGGTAATGCTGACTGCAATATCAAAGAAACAAACCGAACTGCATTTGCTCACCTGGTTAACACAATGACGTTGGAGTTCCTCTTTATCACCCTTCAATGCCAAATCATTAGCCACATTTGCATCACCCATGTACTTCCTAAAGCACTCATTCTGTAGAAAGAAAAAGGAGGATATATAATTCCACAGCATGTGCAAATTATTACTGGCCTTTGCCCATTCCCCAGACTCAAGCTTTGTCAAAACCCAAAACCAATTAATATCTCAAACTACAAGTTAGAATAATTTCTCTGAACTTAAACAAATGCCTTCGTTTCCTGAAGAGAACATGAGTTTAATTTGCCCAATTGCATAACGCACAGAGAGAAAAGCAAATATTGCAATAGCAGAACTTTTTCTTGGGACAACCATAGAGAGAAATTTAATAGAAGGATAACAGTTTCAACCATGCTACAATCAAATTTCTGAGGACAGGTCAGTCTCTTTCAGGAGGATAGCAACATCACTTGTCTGACAATGAAGTACCAAAAAATGAAGTTACAACACATTGCACTAATGACAAGATACAGTTCATAATGCAAAGAAATTTTATCTAAAAGTGAAATTTTGTCCCATCATCTTCAAATATTCACAAATTAGGTAAATTTCACTAGTTTTCCCCATGTACATCCAGGCAACATCAATTAGAACCTCTTAAACTTTGATTTGCATGCTGGGATGAATATTTTTCCATCCACTAGGGTATTTGGGAAAAAGAACTTAGAAGCAATTTAAATTGCCTGCAATTTCAAAGACCGATGTACACCAACATGTAAGAAAGAGTTAGAAGGATCATAATCAAACTCCTGATAATGTCAGCCATATTTTTCTCTGGAGAAAATATCATATCTCCAAATTCATGCTAATAAACATAATTAAACAAAACAGTCACAAACTTGAATGATTGCAGCAAAATGCTTGGGTTTTGGCCCAAATATCTCAAAACGAGCATCATTTCCTTCTTACACTATCAAGTGTACCATGCAACATAATCAAGAATACCACATGCAGACTATCAAGAAACTATTTAACCCAAAATCTTAAGTTGTTGGGTGAGACCTAGGAATAGATCATATATTAAACACTAACACTCTCCCTCTTGAAAAGCCTAGCTCACTTCAGCTGGAAGCATGAACAAACAGGCTCATCTTGCCTGTTAAAATTCACAATTAAATGATAGAACAGTATGATTTGAACTCATGATTTCTTGTTTATGAAAGTTTGATACCATGTGAAGAAACCATACAACCCAAAAGTTTAAGTTGTTGGGTTCAGCCCCAGCATAGATCATATATCAAACTCTAACAAGCAAAAGATTACCTTCTCATAATATTGTTTCTTCAGACTCCTTACACGTTCATATGCCTCTTGCCGCATCTTATCTGCATCACTAAACTCAGCCTGCAGCTGTTTTAGCTTGTCACGTGCATCATTAGCCATCTTCTTAGCATCTTTGGTGGCTGCTTCAGCTTTTATAATAGTCTCCTTCATTGATTCAACTTCTTTTTTCATAGACTGCATATGCCAGCAAAACAATCTAAGTAGGCAATACAATATACAATCATTGAAACTGAAAGAAAAAGAGCTTTCTGCACTCTAGCTATTATCCCCCTATGCAGGGTCTATTCAAACAAGACAAATCAACCAATACCATGCACAGAACAAATTACCTACTGTTAATGTAAGTTAAATAAATGCTGGCAACAATAAAACAGTTACCTTCATCTGCTCCTCAGCATGGCCTTTCTGATCCATAGCCTGCTGAACCTCGTTGAGACTACCCATACTAGAAGACAGCTGCTCACGAAGCTGCTTCAATTGCTTGATTTCGCGAATGAAATTCTTTTCTTCCTTCAAGGGTAGGGTTTCATGTTGTATCCTATACTCTATATTATGGATCTGATTGCAAGCCAAAAATTGAACCAGGAAACCAAGGAAAAGATGAGTTGATATATAATGAGACAAGAATTTAAATGAACCAAACAATTAACCAATGCACATACCCTGCCATCGATATCATCAACAGAAAGGGCAGTGTTCACTCTGTTAATAATAGATTTAACAGCATCTAATTCCTTGCATTTCTCTCTATACATTTCACGTGCAGTTTTCTCTTCTGATAAGGCAGCATCAAAAATATCTCCATACTCTTTGCGTTTGGCCTGAGGCATTAAAATCCTTCAGCCATGATATGGTTTTAAAAAAAACTTTTACAGGAATATAATACAGATATTCCACAATGCAATCCTTACCCTTTCCATTCTGACTTTTGCTTGAATAGCATCCCGATTTTTAGTCATCTCATCAACTTGAGACTGCCCATGTTTGATCTGTTCTTTCAAATTCTGGTCATTATACCTTGGAATCCTGATCATGTAGAAGCATAGCCTTTTCCCAACCTCAGAAGCTGCATTTTGCCCATCAGAAGCATCGACAATGTAGCCTTCTCTTGGAGATGTTGAGGTTTGGTCCCTTTGGACCTGATCAATACCCTCAGCTCCCTTACACAGTGTTTTATCCCCATTAATAACAACAAACTGCTCTTCTCCAATTTCAGCATGCATATTATCCTCAATGCAGTTAACAGTTCTTTCATTAGTTAAGACAGAGACATTTGGAGCCTCAGATTTGACTAAAAGACCACTAAAGGTGACTGAGTCATTTTCAATGTTTGATTCTGCTTTCACATCAACCAGACAAGGCAAGTTGCCTTTGTTCTCAACAGAATCACACATAGAAATTTCTTCGTCTGGACAGTCACCAGAAATGACAATGCTGGCAGCATTTTCAGGGGTATCATTTAATGCTTCAAATCCTATGCCTGTACCACCAGCAGGGGAAGCAGATACTTTCTCTTCGGATACAAGGAAAGCTGAACCAGTCTCAGCTTCTAGTTTTCCATTATAAGCCAGGCAGTTTGTAATATCACTAACAGCATGACTATTATTATCTCCAACTTCTACTTTTGTATCATCAACAGGATTAGTACCAGTGCTTTCCGTGTCACTTACAGCAAATGTTTTGATCCCAGGCTTCATTGCGGTATTGTGGTGCATATTTGCACCCACTATTTGTGATTCCTCGGTTCCAATATCTGGCTCTGTTACTGTACCACTGAAAGCAGCGACCGGATAGCTTTCGTCACTTTCAGTAGGTACACTCCTGTGAATGACAGTGGAAGTCAAGACTTTGGTGATTTCAGAGGGCCCACCTTGTTCAGATGTGTTCTGACAATCCTGAATGGGACCATTAACATGACTGGTACATGAAGCACTCTCCTGAGCATGACCAGAGTCCAAGCTCTGTCCTTCTTCATGAGTAATATGACAATTAACAATCTCTCCTTTTAATTGTGCCTCAGCCTCAAAGATGCCATCTGTTGGGTCTCCACTTGCATCATCATTTCTTGCACTTGCATAGTTCTTATCCTTTCCAGCATCAAAAATAGTCAAGATCTGTGCCTTTCCAGGAAAGTTGTTTTGCTCAGGTATGTTTTGATTGGCAGCAGCCAAGTCATCAACAAGAACGGTTTCGGTCACACTATCTTGAGCATGACCAGAGGGCAAGCTGTCTCCATGTGCATTTGACGCAGTGGGATCAACAGCTTCTACTTCTTGCATCTTTACATCAACCGTTATTGGACATGAAGCCATTTGCATATTCTGTCCCAAATCCACCGCAGCTGACCTCTGGGGACCTTCCACAGGAATATCATTGGTCATTTCCCCCACTTCCTTCTCCTGATGAAAATCTGCATCAGTATGAACACTGTCAGGAGTTTCTGCCACCAGCAAGTCTTGATTCATTGTGTTTGACACTGAACCTAGATTGCTTTCCCCATCAACTTTGTCCACACAATTGCTAGATTCATTTGGCTCATGATCAGCAGCACTTTTACTAACTACAGTCTCTTCCAATTTGGCAACTGGCTCCATACTATCTTCTTCCGAGCCGTTGGCTCTCCAAACATTGGCAGGCAACAATTCATGTTCACATTCCACAGCCTGGGATACATAAAGTCGAGAATCTTGAGTACTTTGAGTATAGTTGGTTGAATCCAACTTACCATGATCCTCTCCATCATTTACATGACAATGTGCTTCAGAATCCGTCACTGACAACATTCCATTGAGCTTTCCAACACCCTGTTTTGCATGTTCTGATTCAGATGATACGGAGCCGGAGGCAGAGGCAGCATTCCCATCATTAGCACAACTTTTTCCCTCCCTGACCTCATTTTGATCAGCCCCAGAGTCGCCAACCCCATCCCCAATCTCCTTGACGTCAAGCACAAGAGGTTGAGACTCGCCACTGAGATCCATAATGTTAACAGGGGGATCATCAACAACCACACCGTTTCCATTGGCAAAAACGTACAAGCCATTGCCGTCACCACCACCACCACCACCACCACCATCACCATCATCCTTTCTGTTCCCATTCACATTGGCATGGGCCTCGGTATTGGCATTGGCCTCCTCAATATTTCCATTCCATTCTTTAGCGAGATCATCCTTTTCGATACTCATATCCGGTCCACACTTCTACTACCGACAATAAAAACACCAAGACAAAAAAACCAAAAAAAAAAAAAGGAACACAGATCAAACCAAACGCTCTAGTCTCAGTAAATTTTGGAAGCGAAAAACAAATTAAAAAAAAAAACCATCTCATCGATAAATAGTCGATAATTAAGATCAAAATGAAAAATAAAACAGATCAGAATACACTTACAGGATTGCAGAGCGTATTAAAAACAGATCGCGGAAATGCAAGAGCTTTTGTTCACCAGATCAGCGGCCGAGCCCGCGGATTCGACAGATATAATGTGAATGCACCGCCTTTATTTCTGTGCAGATCTCTGTGTTTGCGACTGAACCGGCCACCACACACACACACACACACACACACACGTATATATATATATATATAGAGAGAGAGAGAGAGAGAGAGAGAGAGAGAGAGAGAGAGAGAGAGAGCGAGAGGACATTCAGTTCCGTTACGAGTTAAATCGTATTTGGAGTCTTGTGTATACCTTTAACGGACTGTTTGGTTTGGATGATTGAAAATTAAGGAGGAGGGAAAAAAATGCTGATTTTCTCTCTTTTTTTTCTTTTTTTTAATTGTCGTTTTGAGGGTCCGTTCCAACAAGTGTCAATAGGTCCTTGGTCCGTTAATAAATTATTCCTTTTGTTTTTTTTTTAATAACATATTAGTTGTAATGTTAGCGCTATGATCCAAATATATATATATATATATTTTTTTATTTGTAGGGACTAAGGTATGATTCATAGGATAAAAAGTAGTATCAAACCTTTTTATTGGAAGAAATTTAGGTATATATAAAAATAAATATGTCTAAAAATAAACTTAATATTATAGAAAATTCTGTAAATAAATATAAAAGTTTCTCAATATTAATTAATTGACTAAGCATGTCTAAAAATATGTAATAAAATGCAAGAATACGTGGATTGAAATGTAATACTTAAAACAAACGTTTCGTATGTGAATTCAATTTTGGTTTTCATGCTCCGTTGCCGACATCTCCTTTCTACAGTTGACTTTTCGGTTCCGCAAGTGCGAGCCAGCACCTAAAGGTAATGCCAGACAAAGTTCCGATATTTTCAAATTGCATCCACTGCAGCCGAAGCGGATTCTGAGAATAAAATGATAGTCGAGTGAAACCATTACAACCATTCTTATAAATTCTAAGAAGCAGATGGGTACGTGATTATTATGGAGACGCTTGAGCATTCTAATATGGCTTTTGTATGTAACGACGAAGCATAAATGCAAATTTCTTTCTACGATTCCTCTTCATGTGGCGAATTATTTCATTTTACTGATTGGAAGACTAGGGTTGAAATGGTGAAAATGGTTGCAATCGATCATTATCTTTCAATTTTGACAAAAAAAAAATTAAGTTTTATTACTTATTGCCAAAATATTTTAAATCATACTCTTAAACGTGTACCTAAGACGATACTAAAACGTACAATTTGTAAACTTTGCCCCCCCCCCCAAAAAAAAAAGATGTATTTGAAACTTTTGTCGAATGTGTGGCTATTTGATCTAATACGTGGAGTGATATTTGACAATTTCATTCATGCACGAGTGTTATTTGTAATTGAATTGATGGTGCTCGTGGACCATAAAAAATATATCTTCTTGCATTTAAAATTTTTTATGAACGTTGTTGTATTGTCATTGACTTTTCTCATATGATTTATAATATTTTAATAAAATATAGTTTATTAATTAAAAACTTTTCAATTAATTTTAATTGATGAATTAACAAAATGTTCTAAACGCTTTATAAATGTAGGTATTTTTATTAAAAGTGTACACCTCAGAACCAGTTCAAAAATCAAAATTAATTGAATTTGCTGACCTGTCAAAAATGAAAAAGGGGATAAATGGTAGGATTAAGGTAAGAAAATTAGGTAAATTTTGATTTCTTTAAACTTAAAAAAAAAAAAAAAGAAGAAGAAGAAACGCATGCAACTTAATTAATACTCAACTAGGTTCAAGGTATTTATTTATTTATTTAAAATTTTCATTCACTCTAATAAAAATTTTAAAATTAAAAAAGGGGACAAGTCAGATTAAAACGGACTGGATCGGACCCAACAGGACCAAAAAGTTCCGGATCCCCGAATAGTTGGAGGGACTGTCCGAGTACCATTTTCCTCTTCCCGAATCAAAACCGACCGAAAACCGAACCGTGGTAAGATCTATTATTATAGTTGCGCATGGCATCAAATTCCAAGGGCCGTGCCAGCGAGAGTAGAATTCTAATATTATCATAATATGTTTCCCTCGCACGTAAGACGATCTACACTATATTGGATAAATGCAATTCGATTCTTCAATGGCGCCTCACAGATCTCAAGTTATATCCTAATTATAAAATAGTTATTAATACTAAAACAAAAACAGAAAAGGGCCTCACTTCAATTAAATTAATCCAAAAAAAGATATTTATGGAACTAATAAAAGCAAAACAAAATTCTCAACTCCTTTTGATTTCCTAGGCTTCCCATAACTAAATGAAGAACGTGCAATACACACAGCCACAAACAATGACTTTTTATTGTTGGCCATATTTGTAAACCAGTCCCAAGAATTCAAAGAACCCCATTGACCCTTAAAGCGTAGATGTTGAATTTAATGCCTCTCTAACACATTTATCCTTCTACAACGGTTGGATGAAAGTTAAGAGGCCGGAAGAACAGAAGGGTTCTATGATTGGTGTTTTCCACAGAGTTTCCTTTTTTTCAAAGGGAGTGGGTGGCGTATAATACAAAGAAAGACGGCAAGTCTGTAGACTGGACGTGCATTCCAAGTCTGTACAGATACGCAACGGCTTTTGGAGCCAACCCCATCAATCTTATGAACGACAAAGAGGGCAAGAAGAAGAAGGCTGAAATGGGGGAGGCGGCGATCCAGATACCCTTAATCACGCCATACACGATGGGAGAATTTAAACTCTCTCACAGGTTTGCTATATGTTACCTGTAGCGATCCAATTTAACTTCTTGCATCATTATATTCTTCTTCATCATATTTCCAAGTAGCATAAAAATAAAATAAAATAATCAAAAAAGAATGTCAAACATTAAATTTTTACTAGGACCCGGGAAAAAGAAAAAAGCTTGCTTCTGCGTCTAATTTAATGATTTATAATAGCTGTGGCATGTTCATCTAAACGGGAATATGCTTAATTTTGGTATATATATATAGATAGATAGATATATATATGCTTATGACGCAGGGTAGTTCTGGCCCCAATGTCAAGATTGAGGTCCTACAACTTCACTGCTCAGCCGCATGCAATTCTGTATTATTCTCAAAGAGCGAACCAGGGTGGTCTCTTGATTGCTGAAGCCAGTGGAGTTTCAGATACTGCTCATGGGTAGTTTGACTTTTCTTTTCCTTAATTTCCTCTCTTTTTTTTTAAACATGTTAGAAGATTCTTTTGATATACCTCCCGAAAATAATAATGTTCTTCCTATCCTAATTTCTTTTGAATTCACGTAAATATGAATGAATCTGGAAAAGTTACCCAAACACCCCTGGCATCTGGAAAAAAGAACAAGTGGAAGCATGGAAACCGATTGTGGATGCTGTTCACAAGAAAGAAGGTATATTCTTTTGCCAGCTTTGGCATGCAGGAAGAGCTTCTAACTACAGTTAAGTAGCATGGCTCTCTCGTTTAGTTGGTCTGCTTATTGTATTCTAATCACATTACAACTGAGTTAGAAAAGACCTCTTTTTGGCTCCCAAGTGTTCGGAATTAGTTGTCTACTTGTCACCTCACAAAATCTTTCTTTTGTTCATACTACGAATGGGGCTTTAGGTTTATTGTTGCACCCTTTATTTTCAAGCAGCAGTTCTGTCTATAGAAGCCATGATCTTATTTGCTCATTTTCATGAAATAAGATCTCAAGTACGGTTCTAATGTGCAGGTACTTCTTTATATCACTTGACCACTAAAACTTGAACTCATTTGTTTGCAGTAATTACAAAATTTTGAGATAAAACTCATTTTGTTTTCTTTTTTAAATTATTAAGAAAAAAAAAAAAACAAATTTCATGGACCTCATTGTGTATTTTGATAGAGTTAACCATTCTGTGCAGGCTTTCAACCCAATGGCTGCCCTCCCATATCTAGCACTGAAAAGCCCATTGCAGCAAAGGTTCACATTGATGGCAATACTGCCGCAGAATTTCCACCTCCTCGTCAGCTCAGAACTGATGAGATCCCTCGAATTGTCAATGACTTCAGAAATGCAGCTAGAAATGCTGTAGAGGCAGGTAAATTCCATTTAGACTCTTTTTCCGAGTCATGCCTTTAATCGCCAACATTCTTCATGGGTCCTGTCTAATTTTGAGTGTCTCTAGTGACCGTAAATCAGTTATTATTCTTGTTTCCAAATAAAATCATAGGTTGCGGTGATACGATGTTTGGTTGGACATTAAGTTAGCATTGCAAGTAAGCCAAAATGGGCAGACTGATTTTGCATACATTTGGCTTAGCTTGAATCTGAATCATGCTTTCTTTAATTGGAAACAGGCAATGAACTTGAATTTTGAAGACCTACTTATGATTGTATGGTAAATTCTTCCATGATTATTGTATTGAATTGTCAACGTACTGTTTTTGCCTGGAATAGCAAACAATAGAAAAAAAATTGTCCTTGAGGCTGTGATTAGGCCATCGATGTGTACAACGGAGACTATTTAAGCTAAAAAATTGAGTTCAGGTCTGTGGCTCAACCTAACAAGCAATAATAATTAGCAGAACTTACAACAGCTAATGGTCCTAAATTATTTTCAGTACTTTTTGAAATATCATAACGTGTAGAATACAAAGTGTTACAAACCATAATAACACAGGGTCATGTGCACAAACTAATGTAAATCAGTTGAAGGCCTCTTGTCTAGCTTCTCCAAGCACATGTCGAGACCAAGCGTGCCTAATTGTGGGGAGGACGACATAATTGAAGGCAAATCTAACTTGCAGACAAGAGAATTTAACTAGCAACTGACAACCTGGCATCTGTTTGTCAAGTAAGTGAGAGAAAAGTACCAGGATCTCTGTGAGAAAACTCGGGAAAAGGTGGCAAAGTGTAGGAAAACTAATGAACTAGATTGAACAATGTGAAAAGCAAGAATAAATTTACTCCTGGGAGGCTTTGAGGGTGTTTGTGTGTGCATATTTATGGCTGAGAGGCTTCTTGCTATTTACAAGTTTCCAGTTGCAGTAGCTAGCGCTAGTCGTTCCTTGTAACGGTAGTCTCCGCATTGCACATCTATTGTTCACAGTCGTTGCAGTTAGTAAGAACATGCCTTTTGATTGTTCTTGGTCGTTCACAGAGATTGTCGGCCCTGGAACACTGATACTTATTCTTGGCAATTTGCAAAGATTTTCGGCTCTTGGAATGTTGACACTCTTGGCAGTTTTGTGGTGATGTTATACTCTAGAACACTGACACTATCTTTAGACCCTGCTGTTCCCATGTCCATATCTCGCTAATTTGTCTGTTAGTTCTAACAATCGGTTTTCCAGGTCTTTTATAGGCTGATCTTAACAGGTTGAAAGGCCTTGGCATTTTCACGCTTTGAGGACTAATCATCATATTGTAGACCGTTCATGAGCAGACTTTTGTAGTAACACTTGCGGAAAAAATCAAGAAAAAGAAACATCCCTTACCTTACCGTCAGTAAGATAAAGTCCTTAATAAATAGGTCTAATGATATATGAATTTAAAACTTCATCCATCATTAGTCTTTTTTTTTTTTTTTCTTTCAGCATTGTCTCAAACAAGCTTTTTGGATAAAATGGAGAAGAGTAACATGACTTTTAATCCCTCCCTTGCAGGTTTTGATGGGGTGGAGATTCATGGAGCTAATGGTTATCTTATCGATCAATTCTTGAAAGACCAAGTTAATGACAGGGTAGATGAATATGGAGGGACCTTAGAGAATCGTTGCCGCTTCCTGGAGGAAGTAGTTCAAGCAGTTGCTAATGAGATTGGAGCTAACAGAGTTGGCGTCAGACTCTCTCCATTTGCCGATTACAATGACTGTGGCGATTCAAATCCTGAAGCTCTTGGTCTGTACGTGGCCAAGTCCTTGAACAAATATGGAATCCTGTATTGTCATGTGATAGAGCCCCGGATGATCACGCAGTTTGATTCGCAGGAGACCAAACATAGCCTTTTGTCCATGAGACAGGCATTCGAAGGGAGTTTCATCGTTGCTGGGGGATATGAAAGAAAGAGCGGGAATGAAGTGATTGCCAGCGGACGTGCTGATTTAGTTGCTTTTGGACGCTGGTTTCTTGCTAATCCCGACTTACCTCGAAGATTTGAGCTCGATACGGAACTAAACAAGTATGACAGAAGTACCTTTTATACAGATGACCCTGCATTCGGTTATACGGATTATCCATTTCTCGAAAACAATGCTCTGACGAAGACGACGCCGCGGCCGTCGCCCCCGGCACTACCACAATGACCATCCATTGAATTGTCAGTTAGTTGTTGGAACTGAACATTGGGAAATATTTATCTGGAATATGTTTAAAATTGGGCCGCCGTCTTAGAACACTTCAAAAAAAAAAAAAACAGAAAAAAGCTTGCTCACGGCTGTAGAAAGAATAATAATGTCGTCGGATTCTTCGTTTGCATCGTCGTCTGTTTATCCTTGCAACAGAATAACGTGGATGAAACTAAGGTAACAATTCTCCGCGTCTATGGGGAAAATCATTGCTAAAATGGTTGCAACATCTCGTTACCCAGCCTGGAACTACTGAACTAGAGCATCTGGATTCGCTACTCTGACGTACTCAATACGAGACGAAGTACGAGAGTTGGAAAATACTGATGCACTAATTGTTTGAATAAATGCATGGATCTTCCCTTCGGAGTAACGCCCTAACAGAAATTCCCCATGGCCTGGAATCTGCCATTCGAGGCAATGACGCGGCGCAAGAGGCTTTCGTTGGGATACGAACAATTGCTTTGCTCGCCGAAATATTAGTGCCATAAATACCAAAACTTTTCTTAAAAGTTCCTTTTACCAAAACAACGTCCACGTATTTTACAACGGCTACCGTCCCATACACCATACTGAGATTTTAATTATAGATATCAAACTCAACTCTATAAATGCGAGTAAGAAACTTCGACAGAAATCCCAAAAGGCAAAAATGAAAAGTCTTCAGTCCCCATTATGCCACATTAAGAAAAACTTTATAATGGTTTTAATACCCTAGGTCATACAAATGGTTGCTTTTGGCCAAATGAAGATTAATCATATTTACTAGACAATAATGCTGTTCCCAAGGGCAGCTATTTTCTAATCAGCATAATTTTTCAAATTAAACTTTGTGTTTAACCCAGCTAAGAGAAAGCCATGGAAAAAAGATATCCACAGAAGTAGAGATTCCAGTGGTAAAGCTAAAAACCAACCTCTATGAGACCATACCCCCCAAAAATAAAAAAAAATATAAGGATATGATGCTTGGGACCCCTCAAAGGTGATTCGACAGATCAAACCCAACAAAATTTGACAAGCTAAGCGCCTTGACAATGAGATCGTCTAGAAGCACTGTATATCAACACCCTTGTGACGTCCTTAAACATTTAAACAAAAACATTTAGAATAACTCACGTGAGAAAAACAATCTTGAAATACAGCAAAGCCACACTGACAACAAATAAACCCTCAATTATTCCCCAAATTACTACCATCCCCTTTTTTCAAGGTCAGCAAACAACTCTTCAACTCATATGGAATTGTCAATAATTGATAAGGTCAAACACCAAGAAACAAAACGAGTAATTATCAATGGAGAAACAAAAAAATTTCTAGCAAAACAAGGTGATTTGAAGGAGAAAATAGAAACAGAAAAATCAAACTATGGAATACAAAAAAAAAAAAAAAAAAACAGAATCTTATATTCTTCAAAAGATACTGCACTTGGCTAAATCATTAAACTTTGTGGCAAAGTACACAAAACAAATAACCTCCCATCTACAATGCTTCGAGAATCTCAAGGGCAAAATACTGAAGGGGGGCAGATTATCATTCTCTTTCAAAGGACGACTGATAAACAACATTAATAAGCAGACATAGATCATGAACAAGGGAACTTTGTGGCAACCTACATCACTATGCTATGTCCCCTTATCCAATTCTACTCATCATCTTCCTGCATGAGAAAAAAATAAAAAATGCCAAATCAGACATTAACTTTAAGCCTAAATTTTAAGTAAATCCATACTTGACTACCAGCATGTCCTGTCAACTAACCTCCCCACTGCCCTCCTCCTCTTCCTCATCCTCGTCATTGACCTCAGACATCGACTTCTCTGACTCCTCTTCGTCCTTGGGGCCTTCAGTCTGTGTGTTATATTACCAAAATACAAGATAGATGAATGTGACCACTATGGTCTCGTATGGTCAAAACCTCAGATATAACAACCAGATCAACACAATACCTGGCCCCTGTTATAGGCCTTCATCTTCTTCTCATAATCAACCTTTCTTTTGTCAGCCTTGGCTACATAAGGGGCTTTCTCCTATATTAGATTTCAAATTAATTAAACTATAAACAAATTTAGATCTAGAAAATCCCGAGACAGGGAAATACTTACAGCCTCTGACAATGACTTCCATTTATCTCCACCAGCTTTGCCAACCTTACAAATAAAACAAAGAAAAGAAAACTCTGTTTCAAACGGCATGCCAGTTAACCGGAGGCAAAGTTGTCAAAACAAAAAAAAAAAAAAGGAACAATTAGCCGACTTACCGCAGCAACCGATTTGTTTTTAGGGTGTTCCTTTTTGTACTGTTCCCTAAACTCCTCCCTGAAGTCATCAAATCAGCAAACAGAGATGACATTTACGTCACTAGAACAAGAAGTCAAGGCCATGTACATGTCACGCATAAATGCTCGTAACATAATTCAACTTCTTTTTTTTTTTCCTTATAATTTCAGAATGAATTTTCTTATTTTATAAACAAGCAGTTTAGGGGGATAACGAGATGTAGATGATTACATGAAAACGAAGAAGGCACTTGCAGGCCTCTTAGGCTTATTGGGGTCCTTGGCAGCCTTTCCGGATCTCCTCGCCTTGGCAGGTTTCTTGTTGACGGCAAGCCTATCCCCATAAACAAACAAATCAGATGGTAAATAGGCTAAAATTTTTCAGATCTACCAATTCCAGGCTCTAAAAAATTCGTTTCTTGCATCAAAACTCCTTAAAAACATCGAAATTGTCAGCCAAAGAAAAGGGGGAAAAGGAGAGAGAGAGAGAGAGCGAAAAAAAGAAAAGCCGGAAACGTAAAAGTATAAAGATGATGAGCAAAAACCTACTTGGTATTCTTCGCATCTGCCTTCGACTTACCTCCTTTCATAGCGAATCCTGTTAAATTAAACAAAAAGAAAGAGAGAGAGAGAGAGAGAGAGAGCAGATCAGCCGAAAATTCGATCAAACGGGATCAAGAAACATGGAAAAACCGACGAGAATAGCCGAAACTCACCTGGGGGTGGTGGAGCTACCGAGAAAGAGCTAGTAGGGTTTCGAGGAGAGAGCGAAGCCGAATGGTGGATATGATTGGAATTGGGACAAAGACAGACATAAACCGAAAGACGGAGTGTCCTAAGTTTCGGTGGAAATTCAATTGCGCACGAAATGAAGATTTTGGGGATCCAGGCGGGATTTAGAAATTTCGTGCCACGTCGGCGATCCGTGTGCTTTCACGCTATTGGCTGCCTCGGTCCCAAAAGCCTTGTAATTGCATAACGCCATTTGTTCATTGGCATTGCGGGCAATGTGTTTTCTTCTGTGCTTTCTCTTGTGTCTCGCGGAGGGACTGTCCCTCGGTGGCTCTTCCACGTCGTTGTGGTTGGACCCAACTTTTTATATATCCAACCCAAAAAAACGAAGCCCCGACTTTGTATTATTTGAAAATAAGGACTGTCCGAGCAAAGCGGCCTTTTTTTAATGCCTCCACGTGACTATCTTCAGGCCTCCCCCCCTCTCGCGGCCATTTATTAAGTCTAACTTTGGTGCTGCCTAATAATAAAAAGCTTTAGTTCCTTTCATTAAATTATAAATTTGAACTTTTTATAAAAATTTCATAAGACTATAAAAATATTATCTTTATTTTTTATTTTTATTAAAAAAATTTTTTTTAATACTAGAAGGAATTTGACCCCTAACATTACAATCCGTTGGCTTTGCTCATTAGACATTCACGTTGTTGATGAAGTGGAAAACAAATTGATATGTTAAAAAATAAAAAATAATAATAAAAAGTAAATGAATAAGATATAAAATATAGTAATAAGTAATTTATTTTTAAAAAAAAAAAAAAAACCTTCTAATCTTGAAATTTAGGGTGATTGAATTCTTCTTCTTCTTCTTCTTTTTTCGGTTTGGTTGAAATTCAACGAGAAAAAAGATGTCCAGGGCCAAAACGATAAAAGCCAGCTCCACTTCTCATGGCGATCTGAGGCTGCCTTCTTAATAATGCCCGCAACACGATTGTGCCTTTTGGTATCTCGGACAGTTTCACAATTTGCACGAGCATCATTGGCAGCCGACAACTGAACGCGAGGAATTGAGTTCTGTGAAGATGAGAGGGAGAGAGTTTTTTAAGGAGAAACGAAAAGAATTTTTAGAATTTGGAAAAACTTAATTTGCTAAGTAAAAGATATTTTGGTTATTCAACGATTTTAATGCTCAGGATTCACAAAATCGAAGTTCACTTTTTTAGGAGTTTTGTGTTTTTATTTATGCTTTTTTTGATTTTTTTATTACTGTAAAAAATCATCCGTATAGTATATATATATTCTTGTCGTATTGACTATCTCGCCTCACCAGGTAGATACGTTCAAAGACCGAGCAGAAAAGCATTCGGATAGATGCAGGAGTCAGCTCTCAGTAAAACTTCACCAGCCAAAAATGCACTTCAAGTTCAAGGGATGTGCTGATGAAGTTGTTAGTCTCTCGACAGTGCAATCCATCGAACAGCCAAATCCAATCACGAGAAGTTATGTGAATCGTTGCTGCACATGCATTCGGGGACTGGGTACTGTGTGACATCTCTTCCAGCTTTGCTAGTCCTGAGTTCTGGTTGACCTAAGGATTCCCTGTGCAACTCCTTTATGATCCTGCTGAACTCTTCTTCTGGAAGAGAAGAATTGAGAAAATGAGGCAGCATATGTCGTTTGTTTGGGGTTATATACTTCTTGTGGCCCGCATAGGCTCGGTCTCCCTGCATCAACAGAGTTTGTTTGAGCTTAGCACAAATACATTGGAGCTCGTAAATGAATAAACAAAAGGTCATCATAGATCCTTCAACTGCTGAAAAGATGGACGAGTAGAGATCATTTCCGGTACATTAATTTATGACCGACTGAAGACATTATGGTGGACGATACCTGGATTGCATGCCCCATGTTTCCACCATGAGACGGAATGAAAACATCACTGTTCACTGAAACTATATAATCAATTGCAGCCATAAATGAAGCTCGCTTCTCAAATGGCTCCAGTTCTCCAGGCAAGGCAAGGTCTTCCTTGCTGTAGAGATGAGGAAATTTTCTAGTTAGCGGTAGCAAAGCTTCTTTTCCACCATGAGGTTGCCCTCCAGCCCAATATATTCTTGCATCGTTTGGAGCACCAAGAGCTTTGAGCAGCCTAGAATACATCAACCCAGAAAAAAGCTCTTATCCATCAATCCCTTCGGAAATTAATATGCATTCTCAAAGGATGATATGAAATCTATGGAATCAGGATCGATTTTCACCTTGTTACCTCCATGGAATTCAATGGGCACAGACCAGAAAGCTTTCGGTCATGAAAACTCAAGTGTGATCTTGCAGTTAGGAGTTCAGGCCGTTGTTTCCGCTCTGTGCTGATCATCTCATCATATTCAGGGCTGAGACCTGGAAGGCAACCAGTCCTCACCCATACGTCCTTCTCCATTCGTAGATGAAGAGCGACATAGGGTCCCTTGCTCCGTATCCTCTCTGCAAGCTTATTGCCAAGCTCCAAAATATGCGGAGCAAATTTTAGTGCATGAAATGCCACCTGAAGTCAGACAAATAACAGTCCTCAGCCCAAGGTATTGAGAACATTAATCCATTGGATTGAAAAATTAAGCAAGAACAGGATGGATTTTAAAACAATTGTCATTATCTCCTGAGTACTCTGGCATAATTTTTCTTTTCAGGGTGTACTAATCCAAGTCTCCTTAATAACTAGACCGACAAAGGGGCTAAACAATGAAGGCAAAACGTTGAATATAGAGGCCATATTACCTTGCATCGAAGTTTCTGAAGATCAGAAGGAAGATCTTTAGACAGCCTTGAATCCAGACCACGTAAAAGCAGAACACCCTCCCTGTTAAGCTGCAGAAACCAACAGAAATCTTCAGTAAGATATTTATTGTCGGTTGGCATCCTGCAGAATTTGCCGAGGGACAACAACTCGGTTACCAAAAATGCACAAAATCTAGAAAGAATGGGAAAAATTAAAGATTGGCCTGAAGTAAGGACCAGATACTACTAGAACTATTTGCCCATTTTAGGCAGCAACAAAAATATATGCCGACAACATGCTAAAATACTAAAAGGGAAAAAATAAAATACATTAATTGAGAAAAATGTCCAAGAGATATATGATTGCAACAAATTAATTAAAATGGATGGCTTCCACAAAATGGGTAAATTGATTTAATAATTCCGTCCTTGGAAGTGTCCCCGAAGGATTTGCAGCTATTTCAGCTCATCAAATGTTAACCATTGGGATAATCAATTATGATATCATCTTCTAACTGCTTTGGCACAATATGCTAATAGGTAAAACAAGAAAGAAACTAACAAGCACCAATTCAGGCTCAGCAGCAGCTAAAAAGCTTGTGGACCATTGATTGCTGATTACATTTAACAGGTGCTATCTAGTTTTTTGCGAAGAAGCGCCAAACGATCCATAGTAACAAACAACAAAAGAAAACTAAAGCATTGCCCAAAAGAGCCAATTTTGAAACCAAGGGTCGGCCTATTTAGCGAAGTTGTAGGTTCAAATCATGGATTTAGCCGCAAGAAGATAGCTCTCTGTGAATTTATTTGTCCTGATATGGAGAGTGGAACTTAATACGATGCACGAAAGTTATGCTGATGCCTCTGAACTGCAATACAAAAGGGGAAAAATAAAAAATAAAAAAACCAAAGGAGGGACCATTCTTACCCGCCTGAGATAACGTGAACGGATCCATAGAGGGGAGACATGAAGCGGAGTTCGTTTCTCTTCCACCGGCCTAGTCATTATATGTGTTGATGGCAACGAGGAAACTATCCTTACATCATTAGCTAAAACCCTTTTGAAGTGCTCCAAATCAAATATATCATAAAATTCACTGCATTAAGTGTAACAAATATCAGCCTACTAAACAAAATGGGCAACAGCCGAGTTCTGTCAAAATGCCATATACCAATGAAACAGGATCAGAATGCCAAAGAACTGTTAGACATGGACAAATCTTTTTGGGTAAACATGACATCATCAATGTAATGCATCTTTAGCATTCAAAGCTAACCAAAGATGTTAAGGGCATGATAAAGTCATATTCTTGACCTTTTGCTTGAAATGTACATAAAGGTTTAATCTCTCTCTCTGCCTTTTTTTTTTGGTTCCTTCATTTATTTGTTCAAATGACCCAAAGCCATAAACTTCAGGAAAAAAAAAAAAAACCGAAATTTTCCTTTACCAAAAAGAAAAAAAAAAAAATGTCAAATTTGTCAACAATTCAGGAGTCATGAGCAGAAGAGGAAAAGTTGGGCAGTTTACCTTTCATCCCCCCAAATAACATTGACTTGCAGAATTGGAACAACCAAAGCAGCTCCAAGTATTCTTGCAATAACAACAGCATCCACAATCTGATTCTTTTGCTGATTTATTCCACCAGAAACCACTACCAAAAGATACTTTCTCCTATCGCGCACTATTGCCTCACTCCATTTCTTATACTCCTCACTGAAGTTCAAGCATGGCCTGTAACCCAAGCCATCTGGTTGCTTCCAGAAGTCACTGGTCGCTTCATTCTCTACTGATTTTTCATTTTGGTTTGAGATAACCAATTTTGGGTCCTTTCCCTCCACAAATTTCTCACTGTTAGAAGAAAAATCGACATGAGATCTTGATCCATCATCAGAAACCAACCAACCCTTCTGGTCTCTTTGGCCACTAGCATTGAATGCAGCATTTGCAGCGAAAGGAAATTGTGACCTCAAGTACTCATTGGAGAAAGGGTCTCGGCGGGTTTTAGATGTCAAACATGGGTATGGAGAGAACGGCACCAAACGATCAAGGTTGAACCATAACCTGATGATACCAAGAAAACAGAAAAGAACGAGCGCAAAGAACCAAGCTTTTGGACTTCTGAAGGAGTTCAAGCTAAAAAGCCTGTTTCTTGGCTGTTTCTTTGGCAAAAGAAGCAGAGGTTGAAGGGAAAATGAAGATAAATAATTGTTTACCTCGGAAGGAACCGATATGTAAGACACCCTCTCTACATTGTTCTTTGGTTTTGCCATTAAAGAAATTACTTGTACGGAGAGAGAAAGAGAGAGACTGAGGATTCTTAATTAATTGCTGTCTTGGTTCCTTGTTGAAGACAGGTACTCAGAGAGAGGAAGGGGCGGCGGGAACGCCATGTCTGAACAGAAGTCTGTACGCGTTGTTTGTGGAATTGAATGCCGCAGCTTCCTTTTGACGGGTTGTTTGAAAAAATGCTGTGTCTGTACCAAGTGGAATCTATTTAATTCAATTCCATTAACAGGAAAGATTCAAGTAAAAGACAACATCACTCAAAGCGTATTTCACGCAACCTTCCCTAATAATTGCATTAAATGGAGATGCATGACTATTGGTCCATTTTTACTTCGTAATAATCGAAGCACCTTGAAGTCTCATTTGGCATAATAATTTCTCACCCCTAACTATAATATTTAGGTAGAATTTATATATATATATATATAATTTGATAATTATATAAATTTTCATAAATTAAGTATAATTTTTTAAAAATAATAATTTAATACTTGTATAATATTTTTAACAAATTTAACTCGCTGTTAATAAGTATAACCAGATTTCATTAGTTTAGATAAATAATATAATTATATGTAAAATTTAATTATGTGACATGTTGCGTAATATTTAATTTAAAATTAAAAAATATATATATATAGAAAACTCTTTCCTTGGCCTCTCTCTCCTTTCTTTTTCTCTCTTAAAAAATTTACAAGAAGAAAGGAAACAAGCAGTTGCACAATCGCCTCCTGTATTATTGCACCATCTCGAGCATTATGGCTCTCTCAATTAACTCAACAAGAACAACACAAGCAACAAAGTTGTGAAGAGGGGTGATTCTGTGTACCTAATTAACTTTAGGAAAGGTAGAAGGATAAAATTTTACAATGAGCAAATTGTTATTTTTTAGAGGTCATACTAAATTAGTTAAAATAAATTTATTTATATATTAATTCCATTTATATGCATTATTATTTATGTGGGTTAATTACTTGCTAAGAGATGGAAGGATAAATTAGTGGAATGATAAGAAAAGTTGTGATGAAAAAGGATTAAAAGTATCATTTCTCTTTTATCGAAACCAATATATTACCAATGAATTTTAATTTAATAATATTAAAATAATTTTTAATATTAAAGGTTTTAAATTTAAATTTTGACATACATCAATCGAACTGAAAATAAAAAATCAGTATACTCATCATTCTTATAATTAATCTATAAACATATTTAGTGCAATATAGTAGAAAGAAGGCCATCAAGTAAAACAAAAAGAAAAAAAAAAAAGAAACTTGCAATTAGTTGGTAATACTTTTTTCGATTAATCAGTTGAGATTATAAAACTTGCAATTTTGAAGATAGACTTCAATACTATCGACTCACTAATAAATTTTAGTTTATTGGTGCTGAAATTATTTTTAAAATTAAAAATTTTTTAAGTCAAAATTTAGATAGATGTAATTAAAAAAATAAAACTATTGAATCAGAGGAGCACCGGCAGAAATGCACAAGGGAAAGTCAAAACGACGGTGCGGGACGTGCGTCAAGGAAGGGGAGAAAGAGGAGCAGCGTCCCATTGTGCAAGGTCCAGCTGTCCCAATAATAGAATTTGCAGAAACATCCATCCATGTGACCTTGCCTGCGTCTCCACCCCGTCCTCCTCCCAAAAACTAGACATTTAAAAAAAAAACAAAAAATACAACAACAACAACAACGACAAAAAACAAAACCTCCCCGCCTGGTACGCTAAGGTTGTCTCGAAATTTTGGTTGAATAATGTCTGAAGATGACAGTTGGCACCCAGTTACTATCCACCCTGGCACCTTCCTCTGACATTTGCTACGTCGGTCAATCAAGGCTCCAGCTGTGCTGCTCTCTCTTTTTTTTTTTTTTCTGTTTCTTTTTTTTTCCATTTTTTCCATTTTTTTTTTTTTCCATCTTATGCTGGATAAGGTCCAACAGCATTCTTTTTTGTTACCTCCATATGGTGGGATATTCGTCCCTACAAGCGGTGAAAAAGTGGAGATTAGGATAATATTAAATTTCAATGTAATTCACGGGGTGACAACATTTATAATATTATTATTATTAACCTAAAAGCATCAAATCACGTTAATCACGAGCAATTCCGTATAGAAATCTGGTAAATAACTCCCTATAAAACTATAGTTTTTTCAAAAGTTCCTATTGTCTTGTGTCTAGTTTGGTGTACATGCAAATTAATGAAACAACTGCGCATTGCCTGCCTATAGAAGAGAGAACGCAATCCCTTTAGTTACAAATGTCTTGCAAGTTGAAACGTGGCTACAAGACATAGGAGGGGAACGAGATAAACTGAAGTGGGAAGAAGTGGGTTTGGGGAACAGAGGCAGGGCTACTCTTCTTAAGGGCATTGGCCGTGCCGTCCCTTACTGTTTCCTTTTACACAAGAGCAAAGTTCGGTTGTGCTCGGCAAGTCAAATCAAATGGGCTGGTGATGGGTCCAAAAATTTTGGTCCCAATATGGAGTAGATGCAGTAGTGGCACTCTCTTTGCTGGCATTGCTCGTTGCCACTGTTTGATTTAGAGTTGTACCGAAGGGTTGTGTTGTTGAAAAATTAAACTATAATAAAACGATACTTTTCTGAATTTTCATTTGTGAAAATTCAATTACCACAATACAGGATCTTTAAGCGAATACTAGCAAATGAACTGTAAGGAATCGACGTACCGTCCATATCGGTTCCTTCGTCGGAGGTGAAGATCTCTTTACCGATCATTGTCTGAGAAGATTTCGCCTTTCCTTTTCGGATTCTTTCCTTTCGCGTCTATCTGCCTTTTCGTGTCTACCTGCCTTTTTGGTCTCTCTCTTCCTCTCTCAATTTTCTCCGACTCTTCCCTTTCCTTTTCTGATTTCTCTAATGGCTGAGAGAGTTACGGGAAAACTTAATGATAACGTTTATATCCCTTCCATAATCGTTATCATTAATTAGGAATTAATACCCTAATTAAATCATTAATTAGGGAATTAATATTCTAATTAAAACGTTACCTTTTCCTTCCGCAACGTTTACGATTTAATTAGAAATTATCCCTCTTTTCCGATAACAATTATTCTACCCGTAATCATTATCTATTTCCCGTAACAATTATCTTTAAATAGGGAGAGTGGAGGGATTTTAAACCCAATGACCCAAATTGTCATTATATCCAACCGACCATCATATTGGACCCTTTATATTGGGTCATACTTTAAATAACAAGGGCCACTCATGTTAATTAATCTAACAAATCTCCCACTTGGCTCTTGTTATGATTTAATGAATCAACAACAAATAAGTGTGCACAATCCTTAAAGATCATCAAACCACAATATTTAATTGAATTAAAATGATTGGATCATGGCGGTCACATGTTCTTTGGCGACATGATTCCTTCCATGTATCACATGATCATTATAATTCATAATAACCTTACTGAGGAACGTTGAAACTTTAATTGTCATTTCCGAATATGCCACTAGTTATCTCACAACTGTAATTGTATACAACCAAATGGAGATAACAGAGCGTAATCAAAACCATAACTTTAATTGAATTCACGAGTGTTACAATAATATGAGCAGTACATAATATTGGCCTTTAAGAGAATGCGGACCTATCTAAAATGCCCATCCCTTCAACATGTCCAGTAAATGTTTTAGGTGGCAAACCTTTAGTTAATGGGTCCGCTATCATCAATTCAGTACCAATATGTTCAATTGACACTTTACGGTTTTGCACTTCTTCCTTAACAGATAGATATTTCAAATCCATATGTTTCGCACCTTTAGAATACCTATCATTTTTAGAGAAGAAAACAGCTGCGGAATTATCACAATAAATTCTTAACGGCTTTTCTATACTGTCGACCAAACCAAGCCTTAAGATAAAATTCCGCAACCATAATGCATGAACAGTAGCCTCAAAGCATGCTACAAATTCAGCTTCCATAGTGGAAGTAGCAATGACAGACTGCTTCCCACTTTTCCAGGAAACTGCTCCTCCAGCTAGGAGGAACACGTAACCAAATGTAGATTTCCTCGAGTCTACACATCCAGCATAATCTGAATCCGAGTAGCCTACTATCTCAAGATGACTTGATCTTTTATAAGTAAGCATATGATTCTTGGTGCCTTGTAAGTACCTTAGTACTTTCTTTCCAGCTTTCCAATGATCTATTCCAGGATTACTTTGATATCGGCCAAGCATTCCAACAGCGAAACTAATATCTGGTCGAGTGCATGTTTGAGCATACATCAAACTTCCAACCAATGATGCATAGGGAATGGTTTCCATTGATTTTCGTTCCAAATCATTCTTTGGACATTGCAGTTCATTGAACTTGTCCCCTTTCTGAATTGGAACTATTCCTGTAGAGCAATTTTCCATTCTAAATCTCTCTAACACTTTATTGATATAGCCTTTCTGAGACAATCCCAACAATCCTTGTGATCTATCACGGAATATCTCTATTCCTATCACATAGGATGCCTCAGTCATATCTTTCATTTCAAAAGTTTCAGAGAGAAATTTCTTAACGTCATGTAACAAACTCATGTCATTAGCAGCCAATAGGATGTCATCGACATATAGGACTAATATAATGAACTTGCTCCCACTGACCTTTATATAGATACACCGATCAACGGTGTTCTCTACAAAACCATACGACGTAATGGTATCATTAAACTTAATATACCATTGTCGGGAAGCTTGTTTCAGTCCATATATCGATTTCTTTAATTTACACACCAAACTTTCCTGCCCTGTGGTTATGAAACCTTCAGGTTGGTCCATATACACTTCCTCTTCTAAGTCTCCATTCAGAAAGACGGTCTTTACATCCATTTGGTGGAGCTCCAGGTCATATTGAGCCACCAAAGCCATAATGATTCTTAAGGAGTCTTTCTTAGATACTGGAGAGAAAGTCTCCTTATAGTCAATGCCATCCTTTTGAGTGTAACCTTTGGCAACAAGTCTGGCTTTGTACCTTTCGATGTTGCCTTTTGAGTTTCGCTTGGTCTTAAAGACCCATTTACAACCAACTCGTTTTGATCCTTCAGGCAACTCTACTAGTTCCCAGACTTGATTTACATCCATCGATTTCAACTCTTCCTTCATGGCATTCAACCACTTTTCAGAATCATTACAATCCATGGCTTGATTAAATGAGACTGGATCTTTATCAATGCTTAATTCCGATTCATGCTCAAGCGAGTAAACCACATAATCATTCGATACAGCTGACCTTTTCTGTCTTGTAGACCTTCGTAATGCTATATCTGGTGGCATCGCTTGTTCATTCGAAATTTGTAGATTGTCACTTGGTTCATCTCTTATGTGCTCACTTTGCGTGTTTCGTGCATCAATTTGTTGTCCTTGCATGTCACGTGACTGTGATGCAACAAAAGGAACAACAACTTGAGTAGAAACACTGGGTGTGGGGATACCAACTTGAGTAGGGGTACTCAGTGTGGATCTTTCATTTTGCAATTCTGTAATATCCACTTTTCGTGATTCCCCACTCCCACTGAATTGACCATTTTCAATGAACCGAGCATTACCAGACTCAACTATTCTAGTGCTATGGTTAGGGCAGTAGAATCTGTATCCTTTAGACTTTTCAGGATAGCCAATGAAGTGACCACTAATGGTTCTTGCATCAAGCTTTCTTTCATGTGGATTATAAATCCTTACTTCTGCTGAACAACCCCAAACGTGAAGGTGTCTTAAACTGGGTTTCCTACCTGTCCATAACTCGTAGGGAGTCTTAGGGACAGCCTTACTAGGAACCCTGTTCAGCAAATATGCAGCAGTCCTTAATGCATGCATCCACAAGGATAAAGGTACAGTGCTGTAACTCAACATACTCCTAACCATATCCATAAGTGTGCGATTCCGCCTTTCCGCTACACCATTCTGTTGTGGTGTACCAGGTATTGTGTACTGTGCACATATGCCTCGACTTTCAAGAAACTTTGCAAATGGACCAGGACATTGTCCACTTTCATTGAATTTTCCATAATATTCACCACCCCTGTCTGACTTAATCACTTTTACTTTTCTATCTAACTGCCTTTCCACTTCGTTAATAAACACCTCCAGGGTGTTTACTGACTGGGACTTTTCATGCAGTAGATATAAGTAACAGTACCGTGAGTAGTCATCTATAAATGTGATGAAATATTTCTCACCACCCCATGTGGGAATATCAAAAGGGCCACATATATCGGTGTGTATTAATTCTAAAGGCTCACTACTTCTCATGGCTGGGTTCTTTGATGTGTATCTTGTTTGTTTTCCTTTTATACAATCAACACACACTTCCCAATCAGTAAAATCCAATTGAGGTAGGATATCACTTTTCACCAACCTCAATAACCTTTCTTTGGATATATGACCCAATCTTTGATGCCATAAGAAAGCAGAACTATCATTATGCATATTACGTTTGTTACCTATACTATGCTCAACAAGAAATAGAGAATCAACATACATAGCATCAAGATTAAGACGATACAAATCATCAACCAAAGTACCAGATCCATAATAGTACGAATGTCTATACAATGAAAATGCACCGTTTCCAATCTTGAAATTAAATCCTTCTTTATCTAACTTTGCAACAGAAATCAAATTTCTAGCACATTCAGGAACATAGAGACACTTTTCTAGATCCAGGTGACACTTAGTGTCCAAGATCAATCTGTACGTCCCAATTCCCGCTATTCGAGCTTTCATTCTGTTTCCCATGTAAAGGAACTTCTCAGTTCCTGTTATGGGCTGGATTGAAAGGAATCCCTGCATAATATGTGACACATGAGTAGTAGCTCCAGAGTTTAACCACCAAGTATTGTTGGGTACTTCAATTACGTTTGATTCAAAACATACTGATATACAGTACATACCTTTCTTTTCGAACCAAGCTTTTCTTTTTGGGCAATCCTTTTTGAAGTGACCCATCCTTTTACAGAAGAAGCATTTCTGATCCTTTTGGATCTGACCTCCAGTGACTTTTATAGAGGTCTTGTCCTTCTTCTTACCCTTCCGGTATGGTTTAGACTTACTACTGCTAGCCTCATTGCGAACAGTGAGATGAATGGAGTGATCCCTCATCTTCTTTAATCTCCCTTCTTCCTGAACCAGCATGACCTTAATTTCTTGAAAGTTCCATTTCTCTTTAATAGTGTTATAATTCACTTGGAACTGGCCAAATTCAGGAGGCAGTGAGTTGATGATGAATTGAACCAAAAAGGATTCACTCACATCCATTCCCATCGTTCTTAACTTTGCTGCTAGGTTAGCCATACTTGTCACATGATCATGAATGGGTTGTGACCAATCAAATTTCTTGGTCGTCAGCTCACTCATTAGGGTTCCTACGATGGATTTGTCAGCTATGTCTGACTGAGAATATTCTTTGATTCTCACCATAAATTTCCTTGCATTTTCGGTCTTAGGCATCGATGGCTTGACATTTTCAGCCATCGTCATTCGCATCAAATTCAGACTCAGCCTATTGGACCGTACCCAAGCCTCATGAAAAGACTTATCGGATTCTGTACTGGTCTCTGTAATGGCTACAGGCCTTTTATCCGTGATGACCGCTAGGTCTAAGCCCAAAACGCCCAAATGAAACTGAATATGCTCAGACCATTCTGCATAGTTCAGCCCATTGAATTTGATCATTGCATTGCCTAGGGCGAAAACGTTGTTGAAGGCTGCAAACATGATCCAAATTAATACTTTAATACTTTGAGCAAACTTTGATGGATTCAGATACATGCATTACAAACTTTGATTATGTATTTAAGTCCACCTTTGGGTGATCCTCAAATACATAACTTTAATCAATAACGATGCTAATTAGATATACTTTAATAGATCAATCAATCATACTAGAGTGAAACATGAATGTTATCTTTGGATATACAATCATGTTTACTCAGTATATCAATCAATCCCCTTTAGTGTTATTAATTATAGGCAATGATCCATCTTTGGATGATCTCCTAGCTTTATAATTAATAACTCCAATTGTTCATGTACAACCTTTTATTAGCATCAAAATGAACAATTTGAAATTCATGATCATTTAAATTTTTTCAAACCAGGCCACTTTGGTGACTAACAAGTTTTCAAAATTTTAATGTTCCATTCTGTGGGAGTTGACACAGGTCAATACTGGCAACGCATTTTGCCCATAGTCGGCTTATGCTTTACGCCGATACCCACCTGCGATACAAACGACAACCGCGAGCGACACAGGATCCGGTGGCCGGCGCACTATTCCGGCCGACAGTCTCCGGCAACGCAGATTCCGGCCGGAGCTCCTCCCACGCCGGCCAACCCTGCCGGCACCGCCCGGATCCCTCAGCCGGGCCTCTGTCGCGGCCAGCAGGCCGATCGGGTCCCGGCCACGTGCGCTCGCCGGTGGCCCCTCGGCCCCGGTCGGGTCGCGCTTCTCCGGTGGCCCCTCGGCCCCAGTCGCCTCGCGCTCGCCGGTGACCCCTTCGGCCTCGGTCGGATCGCACTCGCCGGTGGCCCTTTCGGCCCCGGTCGCCTCGCGCTCGTCGGTGGCCCGTTCGGCCTCGGTCGGATCGCGCTCGCCGGTGGCCCTTTCGGCCCCGGTCGGATCGGGCTTGCCGGTGGCCCTTTCGGCCCCGGTCGGCTCGCGTTCGTCGGTGGCCCTTTCGGCCTCGGTCGGATCGGCTTGCCGGTGGCCCCTTCGGCCCTGGTCGGCTCGCGTTCGTCGGTGGCCCTTTCGGCCTCGGTCGGATCGCGCTCGCCGGTGGCCCTTTCGGCCCCGGTCGGATCGGGCTTGCCGGTGGCCCTTTCGGCCCCGGTCGGCTCGCGTTCGTTGGTGGCCCTTTCGGCCTCAATCGGATCGGCTTGCCGGTGGCCCCTTCGGCCCCGGTCAGGTCTGGCTTCGGCCAGTGCCCCTCGGCCCTCGATCGGGTCGCGCCGCCGGTGGCCCTTTCGGCCCCGGCCGCTTCGGGTTTCGGCCGGTGCCCCTTTCAGCCCCTGATCGGGTCGTTCCGGCTGGGCCAATCTGGCTACCCCGATCTGGCTACTCCGGTTTGGCTTCCCCTGCGACGCGCAGAAACACAGTGCACACCGGGGTTCCTTTCGCCGTACCCGGATCGATTTGGATCCCGGCGGCACCAACCTTTTCTTTCATGCGCCTGTTCCGTCAAGCACAACAGGGAAAACGAAAACAACAACGCAGTATTCGCAAAAACATGCTCTGATACCAATTGTTGAAAAATTAAACTATAATAAAACGATACTTTTCTGAATTTTCATTTGCGAAAATTCAATTACCACAATACAGGATCTTTAAGCGAATACTAGCAAATGAACTGTAAGGAATCGACGTACCGTCCATGTCGGTTCCTTCGTCGGAGGTGAAGATCTCTTTACTGATCCTTGTCTGAGAAGATTTCGCCTTTCCTTTTCGGATTCTTTCCTTTCGCGTCTACCTGCCTTTTCGTGTCTACCTGCCTTTTCGGTCTCTCTCTTCCTCTCTCAATTTTCTCCGACTCTTCCCTTTCCTTTTCTGATTTCTCTAATGGCTGAGAGAGTTACGGGAAAACTTAATGATAACGTTTATATCCCTTCCATAATCGTTATCATTAATTAGGAATTAATACCCTAATTAAATCATTAATTAGGGAATTAATATCCTAATTAAAACGTTACCTTTTCCTTCCGCAACGTTTACGATTTAATTAGAAATTATCCCTCTTTTCCGATAACAATTATTCTACCCGTAATCGTTATCTATTTCCCGTAACAATTATCTTTAAATAGGGAGAGTGGAGGAATTTTAAACCCAATGACCCAAATTGCCATTATATCCAACCGATCATCATATTGGACCCTTTATATTGGGTCATACTTTAAATAACAAGTGTCTTTCATGTTAATTAATCTAACATGTGTTCCATTCAGGAAGGAAGGCAAACAAAACAAAGGGCCATGCTCCTTTTCATGTGGGTATTGTTTCCTCACCATGTGCCTCCTTTTCATGTGAGTATCGTTTCCTCGCCATGTGCAATTATGCCCTCTTAATTTTGGTTGTTTTTGTACTGTCCGGCTGTTTGGATGTTTTATGGTCTGGCACGACCACGGCAGTTCCTTGGCTACAGCTCAACTTTATGCTTGATGTACTTTACCTCATCCCTCAATTTGACCTGGGCTTATTTAATTCAGTGGAATCCAATGGCGGCTGATTACCGCCTGAGGAGACCCATAATTTATAGTTAATGATTGATAATTTAAAGTTGATAACATTCCAAAATGATAAAATTAACATTGTTTAGTAAAAATAACTAATAACTGTTTCTAAGAATAAGTGTTGACTGATTATCTACCAAATCATCTTTCAAATCTTAAACAATTATAAATGTAAAAATCAATTAAAAATATATTTATTAAAATTTTAAGTATAAAATTTGTAATTAACAAATTTTACGTTAAAAAAATAAGTGAATATATTTAAAATGTAATAATAAATTGATGAGTTTATTACTTAAATTTTATTTAAATTTTTTCTTAATTTTAAATTTAACAAAGAAACAAATATAAATGATGAATATTTTTAATTGTTTTGGGTTCTAAAAAAGGGCAAATATAAACTAACACATATTTCTAATTAACTTGCATGTAAGGTTGAGAAAGTGGTAATATGCTATTGGTAGGTTAAAAGATAGTAGACTCAATATAGAAGAGATTTGCATTTGAATTACGTGGTTAAGAAGTTTTACATTGGAAAAAAGAGATAAAAATAAATAATATATAAGTGAAAAAAGATTATAAATTTAATATTTTAAAATTTTGAATTGAAATGTTGTATCGAATTTGCTATTTATTTAAATTTTATTCAAAATTTTTTTATTTTTTAGTCAATATAAAAGAGATATACATTTAAGTTTCTTGAAGATTTCTCTTAATTTTGGAATTTGTACTTGAATCTATTAAAGATTTCTCTTAATTTCAAGTCAATGTAAAAGAAATTTATACTTAAAAAGTAGATTATTAGAATTTCAAATATAAGTCATAGTTAAAAAATTTTACATGAAAAATTTCTCTAACAAATTATTGAGATTTCATGTATGAATAGTATAGTTTAAAAATCCCGCATTAAAAATTTCTCATGATTTTGGGCCAACATGGAAGAGATTAAGGAGAGATTACTGAACTTTTAAATATAAATTATGTAATTCAAAAATTTTATATTAAAAATTACTTTCAAATATTATCAAGATTTTAAGGACAAATTGTATAATTAAAAAATCTCACATTAAAATTTTTTTCTAATTTTGAGTCAATGTAAAAAAGATTCATATTTAAAAGTGAGATTATTAAGAATTCAAATATAAGTTGTATAATTAAATAATCTTATATTAAAATTTTATTTCAAAAATTATTAAAATTTTATATGTGAATTGTATAATTAAAAACTTTTAAATTAAAAATTTCTCTTGATTTTGGGCCAATGTGAAAGAAATTAAGGGAAGATTATTGAAATTTTAAATGTAAATTGTATAGGTAAATAATCATATATTAAAAAATTCTTTCAAAAATTATTAAAATTTTAAGTGTAAATTATATAATTAAGAAATTTTATATTAAATTTTTTTCTAATTTTGGGTCAATGTAAAAGAAAGTCACACTTAAAAAAATTATTAAAATTTTAAATATAAATTTTGTAATTAAGAAATCCATTAAAAAGAAGATTTCTCTTATTTTGGGCTCTTATATTTTTCTAAAAAAATTTCAAGAGGTTTAATAAAATAAAAAAGAAAAAGAAAGCAAAGCTCAAGGATTTAAATCAAATAAAATTTGATTAAGTTATATCTAATTTTTCTTATTATTTTGAGAAAAAAATGATATTATTAATTCAAGAAACTGCTTACATCTTGCCCAATAGAAGTATAAACATGGCCAAGAGTGGACCTATGCCAAATGAACTCACTAGGCTTCTTTAAAGCTATCTTAGTTCTGGCATGAGAAACCCCATTATATTTATTTTTACATGTTGTACTTTAAAGTTAGCAAAAGAGGACAAGAGAAGTCTTATATCTTCTACTAGTTGGCCTAGCAATGTGTCCTCTCCCCGCTTGAATTCGATGGCTCAAATGGCGATCAAACCATCTGATTCTATGTATATGTTTGTCAAAGATAGATTAATAGCTTTCTGGATTGCCGCTTGAATTGCCAGAGTCTCCAGAATGTCCACCGGAAAGTCCTTTTCGTGGAAGTAAATACGGCCTCCCCTTGATGATTGCCACAGACCACTCCAACGCCTCCTCTACCTTGGCATGTTGCTTTTGCTAAAATTATTGTTAACGTGGTTCGCATAATTAAAAATAAATATCAAATATTTATTTTTAAGATAATAATTAAAATAATAATTATTCACTTATTTATATCTTTTAAAGTAAACTAATTTGAGTTTAAATTAGTTATAATTACTTAGTTTAAAGAAAGTAGGATAATTACCGATACATGATCCCACCTAGGCAATTGCTATGTTTGTGATAAGTGCTGCAAAGATGAGTAAAAAATTTTATATGTCTGATGGTATAATTGTCCATTTGTCTTATTATTTCGGACTTCTAACTATACATAAATGGATTTTAGAATTTAACATGTGTTTATTATGATGTAATCTTATGAATGTCATTATAAAAATATTATATTAATTTTAAAATAATCATAATGTCTTAAATAATTGTAATATTAATAATTCATATATAAATTACATAAAGACATTTTCATTATACTATAAATAATATATAAAACTTACAATTAATTATTTGAAATAAATTACTTAATTTTACAAAGAGTTATTTATTTTAATAAATTAATTAAAATAATATGTTAAATTAAATATTAAAATTAAAATTTTTTAATGCCCACAATTATAAAAATGTTATATTTTAATATTTAATTTATTAATTTTATTATCAAGTACGTATAAATTCAATGCATATATCATCTTTTATCTATAAAAAAGTTTAAATTTATATTTTATGATAACTTATTATTTTTGTAATATTAATATATGCTTATTTTTCAGTTAGTATAATTGTTTTTATAGTTTATTATAATAATTTTATTTGTATTTTAATATTATCTAATGACAATTACGTGGATTAAAAATTAAAAAAAATTAATTTTAGAATGTATGGATGTGAATTTAACCTTTCATATGGATTAACTACCTATTTCCATAAAATTAAATAGGCCAACTAATAGATCCTAACATTTTAAAGATATTGTGGTCTTTTACAAATAAAAATTTATTTTGTATATATAAAGATTATTTGTATAAAATTTAAATTGAGATTTAAATTTTTTTATCTAATAAAATCATGTCTCAATAAAATTCTTGAATAGAAATTAATTAGTTTCTTCTAAGAATATTGCATACCTATCGTGATCTATGTATAAAAATTTCAAATTAAGCAAACTATCCATCACAGTAAATGAGGGACTGTTCGTAAGGGAACGAAACAGGAAGAAATAAATTAGAGGGACTTAATCTTCCTTTCTCTTAATTAATATTATCCAGTATAAGCACCATTAAAAACTATACACATTTTGCACACGGGTTTCTGATTATTATTTACAGAAGTGGCACAAAAAAGGCTCTGTAAAAACAAATATTTAGTGGGTCGAAAATATATATTTAGTCAATACCAATCGTGGAACGGATATGTTAGCATTGTTTGGATTAAAGAAGAAAAGATGTGTGGTGGGTCACCAGAGTGGGCCTTTTGCATACAACAAGACCACCGCACTTGCACATGGCGTATGGACAATGTCCTCGGAATTAACTAACATGTTATCGCCCGACTCTCCCGTTTCAATGCATCAGCGGCTGAACGAAGAATTTGAAAACAAGAGTAGAGGGTAGGGTTAAATTATGGCGACAGCTGACTGCAGATTACGGATCCAAGAAGAGATTGTTTTGAATTGAGGAGGCACGGGAAAGGCATTCCATTTACTCTCATGTGAGCCTTGTCAACCCCATGTGAGCTGAATTCCTTACAAAAATTATAATTTCTTTGTTGTGCTCTTGGGGCCCCGTTACCGTTTGGAAAAGAAATAATAGAATTAAGTTTAAGTAGCTGCCTTTGGAAAAATATATTTTCTGAGGTCCATGGATGTTGGTCAAGAAGCCAATGCATCGTCGCCCAGCAGCGATTAGAAACGTAAAAGGAAACCCTAAGGCAGCAGACTCTACTCAAAGTTGGTCTATGTCAAGTAGGTGACAAGACCACTACAATATGAGCAAGAGACTCATCGAACTTTAAGAAGAGAGTAATGGATCTCGATTCTAGGTCCCGCAGAAATTGAGGAATGAGCAATCTGCCAACAATATACCTCATCCAGCTAAATCAGTAGAGATTGTTATTTGTACATAATCCTTCTCTAATAAATATAGAGTTAGTGTTGAGACTCTAAACTTTCACATTCAATTTTGATGATGACAAAGTATTGAGTGTTATTAATTATTTGTTTAGTGTAACTAGTCAAAAATAAATAAATAAATAAATCAAACAAACATACAAATAAGAACAGAAGCAATGAAAGCACAAGAAGACAATAAGCCAACTATTGAATAAAAAGAGTTGATAAGCTACCATGGGAGAATATCATATGATCAATTCAACAATAGAGAAGAAGGCTCTCAAATTTAGTAATGTTTATTGAAGATCAAATTATGGTGACTGATGAATGAAGAGTCAAAGGCCTGAAGAGTGGATGGATGCAATGAGGAGCTCATTAACATGTTGCAACTCTCAATAAGAGGTGGATTAATAAAGCATCATATAGCGTTGAAAAGCTAGATATGTTTAAATTCTAATGCCATTAACAATGCATTGATTGAAGATGTATGGAGAAATTTATGATCAAAACAGTAAAGCATTTAAAAAATGTCAAAACAGAATATATCGATTAATTTTTAGATAATATCACGGTTAGTTAGAGAATAATTAGCCGTTGAGCTATATATATGGTTGGAAAGAAATTTGAATTTAGTTTCCAACCCAAAAGCAAGTTTTCAGGTACAAGTTTTCAACTGTAAACATACATGTTATATACAAGTTTTCAAATCACAACAATTACTCGCAATGGAGAACAATACTACTATAAATTCGAAGTATTTGCAAAGTTTACAAAAAAAAAAAAACTAATATTTTGGACGATTTACATGCTACACATATCCAAGTGCACATCTTCCTTGACAGATTCTCCAATCTATTAGGAATGACAACAGGTAAGGCAGAAAGGGGGGACTGTGATCTTGACCCCCTGCTTTATTTTCTTTGCAATGTTTGGGATAGTGTTGTTTCATGTGTGTAGGAATTTTTTTTTTTCTTGGATGTTAGTCTCTGCAATTCCATTTGTTAAGGTCTATGTCTATATGAGACCTAACAAAGAATATATTATGAAACTTGGAAGAATGCAAGGCATTTTATTCATTGGTTTTATGTGGAAAGCATACTAGTGCTCAACTTTTGATTTGTATGCTCTTGCAATTTATCTGTGCTCTCTCTTTTGTAATTTCCCATTTTGTTGCAAAATATATTATAGAGTGAGAGGGAGGAGATCCGTTTCAATTTTAGCTATATCTATTGCTTTCATGCACCCGTTAAAATATTTAACTTAGAGAGTTATTTAAATGCTTATTATGATAATATAAATCAAGTAATTGATTTTGTAGGATAAATTTTGTACACTGCATTTTCATTTGTCGCCTAAATCAAAAAAGAATTTAAGTAGTCAAATCTTTTCTTGTATAGGTAAACTCGTTAAATTTCCATTCTTTCCTCTTAAGGTCAAACATGCCCCAGCAACTTCCGTTCAATGGTTACTGTTAAAGCTAATATTCAATAATGGGGGTACATTCTTGACGAGACATGTTCTAATTGTCCAGTGATTTGGCTGAGCTCTAAACATACCTCAGAGTATTTATGAGAGAATGACACTGTGCGAATAAGAATCGGTTCACGAGTACCAAGGAAATGACGATTGCGACTTTACAACCGAAGATATCACCCACATTGGAATATAGGCGCTCGGGGGAGTGGGACTGAGAGTAATAAATGAGTCTTGCATCCCAAATGTTAAGTATAGGGGTTCATACGGCAGGAGAATTACATAATTTTTAATTACGCTAAACTTCAAACAGATGCGTAAACTATTTAATTTGAAGTTACTTATTTCTAAAAAATTTTCATTTTATTTTATAAAAATATTAAAAAATTTAAATTCTCAATTTTTTTTTAAAAAAAAGAAAAGTAATTAAACTAAACAAATTAACTTAAATCGGAACATTTTTGAACCAGATTGAATCAAAATCAAGTGAAACTAAGACTTAAACTTAAATTAAATCGAAAACTTTGAACCCGGACCATAATCGAAAATGACACTTCCTGTTAGAACCGATCCGTCGCCCCGCAATTTGGTTGCAGTTATCGCACTATGAAATCGTGCCGGCCATATACCATTGAAAAATGAATGCGGCAAAAACAACATATTTATTATAATTTGATCCGTTGGATTGCTTGTGAAAAAGAAAAATAAAAATAATAATTAAAAAAAAAACAAACAAAAACCATTCCAAAAGTAACAACTCCTAAGACTATAGACTACAATGTATGCGTGTGTAACATATATATCGAAAGCAACTGTAAATTTTAGAATAGAAATAATTATGTAAACACCACCCTCCATTCTTATAAAATTAATTAAAATGTATATTAAATTAATTTATCTTCAAAGTGAAATGTAAGATGAAAAAAAGAAAATAAATACATAAAAATATATATGAATAATAATAATAGTAATAATGGCAAATATCGAGAGAGAGAGAGAGAGAGAGAGCTGTGAGTCTTGGCCGGGAGCACAGGGAGAAGGGGGAAAGTATTTGTGAAAACACACTGATTAATTCTAATCCTCAGTGAGAGCTGAAACCTTGAAACGACATCGCTTTTTTATTTTTAGTTTTTTAGTGGGTCGGATCTTTCTTTTGAGCGGCCATCTCGGGGAGACTTGGGAGGAGCTGTACTGAGAGTTGTATACTTTTGTAGTTCCCGCGTTGATTAGTGAGATTGACGGAAACTAACGAGCTGGCCATGGACTCCGAACCTTATGACAGCAGTGGTGAGTTCGGTTTTGGCTTTCCAAAGATCCTTTCTCCGTTTCTTTTGTAATAATTTTGTTTGCAGTTGTGATTCTTGTCTGAATTAGGGTTTGGGTTTTTGTGGAGCTTGTTGGCGCCCCCCCCGGCTTTTGTTACAAAATTAGGGTTTTTGAGCCGGGAATTGCGTCACTAGTAGTACTCTTTCACTAGGAAAAAAGAAAGGGAATTTGTGAGGTAGTGCTGACGAGCAATCGTAGTTTCATAGCAATTGTAGAGAGAAAAAAGAGAGAGAGAGAGGGAGAGGGATTTTGTTACCAGTTTGTTCAGTTTCACTCCACGTAGAAGCTCATCTTCATCTGCATTGGTCTCATCAAAGACTATACTCGACATATGGAAAACAAAGTTTTCAGATCTTGCTGGTCTTGGTTTTGTGGACAAAGAATTGAGTTTTACCTCATATAGAGTCATGATGATGGGAAAAGAAAACTATGATAATTTAATTCATCAAGAAATTTGTGATGGAGCTGCTGAAAGTAGAGCCTAATAGTGAAGTGGCTACCTATGAAGCCATTCAGAGCTTTAGTAAACTGGGCAAAGAGAAGAAGTGCAAGGTCTAGGCTCTTTTATTGGAAGAAGAACAATAAATTTTGGGGTTTGCATTTTGTGCAGACTTTCTTCACTGCATTTGTGGTTAGCGGATGATCTATAAGCTCATTGTCCTGGTTAGAGATGGGATTACTGTCGGCTGCCTTCTGACAGAGACATCAGATGTAACATCACATCATTACATCCCTTTACTCATGCATACATTTCCAGCCATTTTATTCTGTATTTTTGCTGCATCTCCAATACGATGTGCCTTCATGATCTTGTTTTACCTCCAATTGATCAGGAACTGATGACGACCTTCCCCCATCACATCAAAACAGAATCCGTCTAGGGGGTCACGTGGCAGGAAATGGAAGACCAGTTGTAGGTTCTATCTCATATTCTAGGATGTATGGTGAGACAGATATGGAGAAACAAATTCACCAACTTGAGCAAGAAGCATACATTACTGTTCTAAGAGCCTTTAAAGCTCAAGCTGATGCCATTACTTGGGTACTCCTTATGATATATCTTTCTTGCATTTAAAAATTTTAAATTTTTCTGATCAGTTGTAAATGACTGCTATATGAAATGTGTTTTCTCAAGGAGAAGGAAAGTTTGATAACAGAATTGAGAAAGGAGTTAAAATTATCTAATGAGGAGCACAGAGAGCTTCTTGGTCGGGTCAATGCTGATGACTTAATACGAAGTATAAGGTCTGATAAAACTCCAAAATGGTTTTTTCTTTTTTCTTTTTCTTAAAAAGTTTTTAAAGTTATAGCCATTTATAAGCTATTAGCAAATCTTAATGACATTATACTGGTGATCACATTAGGGAGTGGAGACAGGCAGGCGGGCCTCAATCTGGCATGCCGAGTGCTGGACAAGCTGTTCATGATCCAACTCTGAGTCCCACAGTGTCTTTGTCTCGGAAGAAGCAGAAGATAACCTCATCAGTCCCTTCTCAATCCTTTGGTGGACCATCTCCATCATTTCACCAACAAGCAGCTTCTGCATCACGCCAACCATCTTCATCAGTGCCTAAACGTGGATCTGTTATGGGATCCAAGGGCAAGAAGCAAAAACAAGTGAGTTAAAAAAATGTGACATATGGATTGACAGAAAAGGTTGCAATGTAATGCACATTTCTAATGCCTACTTTATTCTTTTTTCCATTTTCTGGATTTCTCAGGATTTACCTGGTGCTTCATCAATGAAGTCCTTTCCTTACCCTTCCTCAGGTCCATCTGGAAGGGGTCACATTGCAAATAGGCCATCTTCTGGTGCTACTATCAAAGGAACAACATATGACTCTCTGATTGGGAAGACAGTCAGGACCAGATGGCCTGACGACAATAACTTTTATGAAGCTGTTATAACTGAATATAACCCAGCTGAGGTATATATGGCCACTTATTATATCTAGATATCTTTTTGGGTGGTTATTATGCCAACATAATCTATCCACTGTTAGGGACGGCATGCTTTGGTGTATGATATTGGAACAACGAATGAGACATGGGAATGGGTAAATCTCTCAGAGGTAAATCACTTTTGTCTGTTAGCATTTGAGGAATCAAGTAATTCTTCCCCTCTCTTGTTCTCACCTGGATTGTGCTCTTGTGCTGCAATTTTAGTCTTGAAAAATCACAAAGCTAGAAATTTTGATGGAATGTATTATTGGAATAATGAATATTGGAAAGTGTCCTGGGTATATTGTTAGGCTATTCATGGCTGGTCTATTTTTAGTTGGTCTTGTAATTTACTTTAGTCTCAGTATTAAGAAATTTCCTGATTAAAGTAGAATTGTTAATTAAAAAATTTGTAATCTGGCTTGCTTGTCTTGTGTAGCAGTACTTATCCTAGGTGGAAAAAGAGCCTTGGTTTTCAGGTTATAAATAAATGCCATTGGCTTTACAAGATTTATTCATGAGAATTTGATGTCTTGTGATAGAATCATTGGTGAGCTAGTGTGTGGTTACTTCTTCTTCTTCTTACCTCTTGTTGTTATTCTGATTACTGCTGTGGCTTGGAATTTTGTTCTCAGCTTCTTAAAACATCAGTCTAATAAAATTGAGCCTTGGCATATTTGGGGTTTTGTCTCACAGATCTCTCCAGAGGATATACAGTGGCAAAGTGAAGATCCTGGAATCTCTCATCGTTTGGGCTACGGGGGATCAGGCCACAGGATAAACAGATCCATAGGCCGGGACAATGTTCCAAGTGTGGGAGGTGGCAAAGGTGCCCCAAAAGGTCGACCAAGAAAAGACTTGTTTCCATCACAGAACGGGATTGGTAAGAAGTTGCCAGATGTCATACAGATTCTCCACACTGATACACTAATCAAGGAGGTAACTGAAAGTAGGTTGATTGAGATCAGAAATTGTTTTACTGTAACTTCTCTTAAAGATTATACCTTGGTATATTTGGACAGGTGGAAAGACTTTTTGGTACTAATCATCCCAATCCTCTAGAGATTGATAAAGCCAAGATAGTGCTGAAGGTTAGATAAGAAACCATGCAGGCTTCTTCTTGTCCATTCATTTTTTACAAGTTTTATTGCTTTCTTCGCAATTCAAATAATTTTTTAACTATTTTTTATGATGCAGGATCATGAACAATCGCTTATTGATGCAATTGCAAAGCTTGTTGACATTTCTGACAGCTGTGGTGGTACATATTATTCCTTTTGCATCATCCCACAGAGATTTCTTTCATAACGTCAGCCAATATTAAAATCAGGTGGCATCAGTTCAAGTATTTGCTGGTTTCATATGAGCTTTGCTTAGCAGGCTAGAATTATTTGCTTCTGAAGGATATTAATGTTTGATCCTCATGGTAGTTCTCTGAATTTTGGATTGAACAAATTTGGAATTGCATGCTTCTTCCTGGTGGTTTCTGATATCAAGTACCATTTTTACTGGACGTAGGGCAGCTGCAGGATAATGTTCTTGTCTGGATGCTTGCATATAAATAAAGATAGGCTTGTGTCTGTAGGTATAGAATAGTTGAACTAGTCAAATCTGAGCCCACTTATCTTACTTTATCCCCATTTGTTGGTACTCCATGTTGGTATTTTGGTTTAAAACAGGTTAGGGCTGCCACTATGGGCAGGCAATGAAGAGAGAATGAGGGAATTGGTCAGTGCTACTAATGCAGCGGGGCTTGTCTTCTGGATGATATGGTGGCTAAGGGACGAAGGGAGGGAATTCATAGAATTATTCTTTAGTTGACAGGTAAGAAGAGAGAAGCTAACTTGAAAAATATTGTCTTAATCTTCCTTTATCATGAAAATTTTGTGTTACAATGATGTCTTTCTTCCAACATGAGGTGATTATTTATGGTTTGGGTTGTTAAGAAAATGCCCTGTAGAGATGAAATTGTTGTAATCAGGTTTCCTGCTTTATAATGTGTAACATTGAATTGTAACCTTGGCTTGGTCTGAAATTTTGTCGAATTGCTGCAAAATATGATCCTACTTGTTGCAAACTGGCTTCTTACTTCCTTGTGGTAATTTTATTGAGGACTGCCATCGTTGTGATTAAGAAAATATTTTGGAATCCAATCCTTAGCAGAGGAGATTTCAATGTAATTAAATGCAAGTCTTGTCTTAGCATTCTTTGAGAAGGAGTTTCAGCGTTGAAAAATGAGCATTTCAAATTCTCTTCTTGGTTGCAAAGAAATGAGCTTCTTTTTCTGGGTTACGTATCTGAGCTCATCTTTTGTTTTCTCATTCCATCAGAATTAATTAAGCTCCTTTTTTCTTTTCCTCTGGTACTTTGGAATTATTTGAACTCTTTTTTTGAAGTTAGAGCTGTTCAAACATTTTTCCTTTTTTTGTTAAAAATGGTATTGAACTGATACAGGAAAAAAGAATGCAGAAAAGAGGAAAGAAAATTCAAAGTTGAAATTGTATGGTCCCTAATATTCATCTTCTTCTCAACTCAAGAAATCGGCAAATTTATTCCAAGGGTAATACTATTCTCTCGACTTGAATGTTCGACTAAGTTTTCTGAATTTTTATTTTGTCAAATTAGATTTATCTGTGTCGACTTTTCAAGTATTCATATGACCTAGTCAGACAACCTCGGAAAGAATGTTGTTACTTGTATTCCTATGATATGGCTAAAAGATCCAATGAATGTCATAAATGACTCTGAACACGGTTGCATTAAGCTTTAAGTTCATTTATGATGTAAGTGTGTAACAATTAATGGATGGTATCTGGTCGGGGTTTGAACTCCGCCCGTTTACTAGCAAAAGCTTTTGGAAGTTCTCAGAGAGATTTCTTGTTTCCCCTTCTCTCTCAATCTAAGCAATTGTTGTTTTTTTTATGTTTTTTCTAGTTGAATTGGAGAAGAAAGTATTTTTTATAAATAAAGTCTGGGAATTGAATTTTAAATTTTACCTCAAATTTAATGTTTGATTACCATTGTTAAATTATACCCAGTAGTTATCAATTTTTTGTTAGAATAGCTTTATTTTGGAATCAATCTCAACGACAAAATCCCTGTTCCACCTTTTGAACATGCCTTTTTAACATCTTCAATTTGTAAGTGATTCTGTCTTTACCCATAATGATTAGACTTATCTCATTCCAAGCATCTTCTACCATTTTTGTAAAGCCAGGCTTAAGAAATCAAGCATCAAAGAGCCTGAATGGTTTTGGTACCCAATCAACACTCCAATATCCATGAACAAGGGATTGTGGTCTGAAATACCGCTTGCTATTGCCAAAAATTTCAACTTGGGAAATATCTCAATCAAACCTGTGTTTGCTAACAATATGTCAAGTTTAATCTTCTGTAAAGGAATTCACCTCTGATCCAAGCATCTCGCCTTGTGATAAGAGGACATCAATCAGCTGTAATTCCCAAAAAAAGAAAAATCTTCAAAAAGAATCAAGCTTAGCCAACTAGTTCACACGTTTTGGCCATCCAATTGTCAAACAAGAAATGCTCTCCAACATCTATGCTTTCCTTGTACCATGTCGTGGCTAACCCCCTAGAAGACCTATTGGAATTCATTGCTAACCATTACATTCGACCTTTCGCCCATAGCTTACCAATTTATAGTTCATCACCTGTTTTAATGTCTCCTGCAAGCATAAGTTTTCAATTTTTTCCTTCTGCCTCACTCTTCTTATTTCCTTTATTTTTCCTTCCTTCCGTATACCTCCAATATTCCAAGACAACAATTGTAGATGCATAGCAGAGAGAAAAGAAGTGTCGACCCGCTGTTGCCCTCTCTTTTGTTCATTTCCAGCCATTCTCTGTTCTTGAACACCCAACTCTGATAGTTGCTTGATCATCGCCTCCTCTTTTTCCTTCTATTGACATACTTAGAAGCTTCCTTACCTCCCCCATTTGATAGAACAGTACCTCAGCGCGCATCTCTATAGGGAGAGCAACAAAGATCCTCCATTCATGTTCATGCTTCAGCAAAAATCTCAGAGCCTTTACAACGTAATTCTGTAGAATTCCTATCTCCTTCAATGCCTTCAAAATTTCATCTGCGTGGTGGCACCTTGGGCGACAGTGCTCAAGAATTTCCAAACATCTTTCAGTAATCGCATTTGTCATTTTCCAAAATAGCAAGAGATCTCTCCATCGTGTTGCTTCTATCTCTCATAACATCAATCACTTCTTTCATGCCTGGGGTCACCATCTCAAGTTCACTTTCAAGTGCATCCATCATTGGTGCCTTGCGCTTGGTGCCTCTAAATGAATTCCCACCTTAAGAGTTGGTAGAAGGACGAGATGCATGGGCGAATGCATTTTAAGGACCCATGTTCCCCGCAGATGGCTCACTCCAATTGACTTCATCTCCAAATAAACTGATGTTATCATGATTAAGGTCAAAATCAGTAGAGGTCTGAGGTCCCCTTCTTTTACCATCTCTACACTTCCTCCCCTGCACTTCAATACTCTCTTCTGTGCTTCTATCTTGTGCATACATGCCGTACAACTTGTCATGGTTGTAATTGGAAGATTAAGTCATTTTTTAGTGCTAGGCTTGACCTGTACATTAAATTATGTGTCAAGAATATTTTGAATTTTACTAGTTTCATTCACCCTAACTTGAAAGCATGTAATATCATAATGGATACATGAGATAAATCCAAGTTAAACTTTCACCTGAATTAATTGCATTTTTGCAACCGGACTCCGAGGAGATCTACCAAGATCATCAAATGTTTTTTTTTTTCCTTGCCAAAAAAAATTTTATCTTTTGTTTAATGAATTTGCAGCGAGAGATGATGTTTCGTTTTATACTGACATTCGCATATTAAGTTTTGAGTTTGCTATTTTTCTTATAGATAACTGGATAATTTAGACAAGACCTTATTCAAAAGGGCATTGTATTTTTTTTTCCCCCCATTTCTTCATTCATTCGGATTAATCTTACTTTGGTAGGAATATTTCTTCTAAGAAACCCTTTCCGTAAGACAAGCCAATTTCATGCTATTTTATTATTCCAGAACACATTTGAGAGAGAGAGTGTAGACAGAATGTTTTACATTCTCTTTTAGTTTCGTGATCCTCTGTAGAGTGCAGGGCCCTTTTGAATAAAGTCATCGTTGAATTATCTAATTATTCAGAGATAAGCAAGCCGAAGACCTCGTCCAAGAAAATGAAAATGATTGTTACGAAGATTTGTTACAGCGTCGGCACAGATAGACAACTTCTTTTTTTTTTTTTTAAATAGAACTTCCTTCGTTTAAATGAAACGAACAGAGGTCAAAAGATTGAATTATTAAGACCCATACTTGGAATTAACTTTTCAAAAAGTAATTATTATTTCTATTTTTTTTTTTAAGAGTATGGTGATGCAAAAGAAGGTTTAATCTGCAAAAACCAGGACTCGCGAGCATCGTGCATTCGTAAAATTTTTACAATGTGCATACACATACACAAACGAACACCCAAAAAAAGTCAGAAAAATGAAGATAAAAATAAAAGGTTAAGGCCCAATGCATATGGAGAGGGCGAATTGAAGCCACTCTCTTGATTAAAACCCAAGAAATCAACGGCAGACATCGGCAAGCCTACAGTAGAGGGAGGGCTAGGACTCCCCCCGTCTCTTCCAACCTCCACCATCAGCAGTCCTCTCAAAAATGCGCGGCTGCTTCATAGGAAAGCTATCCTTCCAGTCCGGGTACTTCATCAGATACTCCCACTGCCTGATAACATAAATTGATGCTTTATTTTATGAAACTATTTATAAATTTATAATGTTATCAAACTATTTACAGTTCTCATTTTGCCCCTCGTTGAACCATGCAACACAAGTGTAATTCTCTCCTAACACAGCACTCAACACAAGCCACCCATGTTAGCTGTTATCTTTCCCAATGAGTAGAGATCAAGGAACAGGTTGTGTCCCAACATTTAAACGCAGTTAATTAAGGCGACTCTTTTCTACCTTCGTAAGTTATCCACAAAATCTGGGCCTTCGGCATATGGTGACGTAGAACATTCAAGCAGGATCTCTGCATCGCAAAGATTCTGTAATGTCTGAGCAACATATAGCTGCCATTTGGTCCTGCACCAAAGCCAAAAATAGTGGAAAGTATTATCCACATGTTCACCACGGTAAGCTTCTTTATTAGTTTGTTTTGTTACATTAACTGTGATGTAAGGCCACCGCACACAGCTAATTTCTTACTCTCAGTCCATAAACTAATTCAATAGCATCCTTCAATCAAAAAACAACAGGAATAAAAAGGTAAAGAAACACTACCAAGTGCATGGACTAATCACAAAACAATCTGCTTCAGTGTCATATGTCTCCAGCAACCTGCCATTCCAGGTCAAGTCCTCATAAGATGCAGTTACACGGATTCTTCTGACAATCTCATCAGGGCATCTTGCAGTACTATCAAAGCTTGCTGGCTTGAGGGATCCAGAGGATGTTTCTACCTAACAATGTGCAAAGACAGATTCTGTATCATTTATATGGTGTTCTGCTTGCATTATCATGATTTTCATTATAAATTTTGCATCTGCACATCAAAATAATACAATTTGATGGCTTTTCCATATAAATAACTACTACTCTAGTTATAGGAAACTGGCCCCCATGGTCTTTAGTCATACTTCAGCTAGTCGTTATTCACCTCACATAACTCAGACTATCCATACTGATACCAATGCAGCCCATAGAAAGATGAAAAAGAAATGCCAAAAGTTGGCTCTTACCACAAACCCAGTCAGAATAGGGCAAGCATTTCCTTGAGAATCCCTCTTGGTGTTATGCCACAAAACAAAAAGTGTTTGAATGTGAAACTTTTCTGGTCTCCACCTCAATGTTTCAATTATTTTTGTGCACAATGGCAAAGAATAACCACCCAATTTTCCATGGCTTTTAGAGCCAGAGGAAACGTTAAAATGCTGCAAACAAAGTTCAACATTTTTCTTTAACCATTAGCTTCCACAGCCACAAATAAATCTCTAAAATACTAATGACAGAGTAGATGTTCTTGGACCAGACTTTAGGTGAAACATCTTCAAAACCACCAACTATGTGAACCTGCATTTTATGGTAGACAGATCAATTAGTCCCTGCGAGGATACTGGAACATCACCAAAGTCATGAATAGAGTAACAAAACTTTGAGGTAAAGTTTGAAAGGATACATCCAAGTTGGCATCAGAATCATAACTAGTAACAAGCGACAACATCTGGGTAAGACCAATATCAACAATTTTGGTAGAGTCCATATGGGCAACAGATATCCTGCAAGTGCACAGCAAAATCACCATGGCACAATCACAGTTAATAAAGCTTGTAATTATTCTATCTCTGAAATATCTTCTTACATTCCAGTTCTCCGGTTTCGGATAACCAGACCCACACATGTTGTTGCCTCATCAGTGCCGACAAACTTTACATGCAAAAAACAAAGACAACCCGTAAATAACAGAATTGAAAAGGAGAAAAAGATGAGCAATTTCAACACAAGATGCCACCATGAAAATATCAAAAGATGTTGATTGTGAATTTTTGATGATTTATCAAACTCTAAGACCAAAACTGGAAAACATGAGAAAAGAAAGTCCAAAATTCTAAGTCCCAAAAGAATGTTTACCAATGTTACTTCCTGCAACTTAATTTTCTGCCTCTATAACAGAACAAATGATAAGTGCAGGAAAGGACTAAAAGATCAAAGATAGCTGAGAATCAAATCTTTCATTTTTTTATGATTATTATTAGAATTATCATAATCATCATATCTGCTGGCTGATCACAGACACACTGGAGAAAGTAAGAGGTTAGTTGCATCTAGTACGAGATGCAATTTCTTTTGGCATTTCCTCAGGCATTGCGTGTATGCTGCAGTTTGTGAAGAAAAAGGGTACATGAATTACCAACCATAATCAAAGAAGAAAGCTACAAAATTTACATAAGTAGATAAGAATTATTGCAATAGGGGGTGTTTTAGGCACTTGGACAAGCGCTCCTCCTCAAACATTATACCAGCATTAACCCTTAAGGATATGCAATTCCTAAGATGTGTATAGTAGGTCCAATTGCCAGCAACTTGTTGCTGCTCTAGCAGACAAATTAATCCAAATGGTCAAAATTGGGGATAGAAATTTGAGGGATGAAGAAGGGATAAAAAGAAGCGTACATCCACATGAGCAGGGTCGACCGTAGCATATTCTCTTTGGAAGACATAAACCCACCTACGATGTTTATGTGTACGTGCATTTGATGAATCGTCATCGTCCCCGTCCTCGTCCTGGGCCTGGGGAAAGGAGCACTTCCATTCTTTCATAGACTTGAGCGTGTGTGAGGCGGACACCAGCGATGGGTGTTCCATCAAAGACTCCACCAGGGTCCCACTTCCCTATCCCAATTTCGTCGCCAAAAGACACCATTTATACAGAAATTCAACCGAAAGAATCAAAATTTATGAAATAAAATAAAATAAAAATTGCAAACTGCTGTGCTACTGAGCTTTGAAGCTCTGCCTCAACCTTGCTTGGTAGGTAATCATAATTTTTGTTCACTGATTATATGGCAAAATTTAGAAAGGACGAGGTAAAATCTAAAGAAGTGGGGAAAGAAACGATGAGAAAATAGCAGAAAGTATCTGTACCCGAGATTGAGATTGAGATTGAGACTCAGACTGAGACTGAGACTGGGAGGAACTAGATGCAGGAAATGGACGGCCATCCACAAAGATCATCTTCTGATCTTCTTCTTCTGAGCTCAGCCGACTTTGATTGACAATATCGAGACTTCCAGAGGACAGCTCTCTCTCTCTCTCTCTCTCACACACACACACACAGCGGGCAAAAACAGAGACCAGTAGCGTTGAGGGGCACCCAATAATAGTTTTAATTAAAAGTACGTCCTTCGATTAAAAAAACTATTTGATTTGATGGTAAATTATTTAGTTCAAGTGTCCCACACAATGCTTTAAAGTTATGAATTTATAATATAATAATTAATATATTTATAGTATATTTTTCTTTTAATTTTATATATATATAAAGTGATCATTGAAAATCCCACATTAAAGTGGAATTTAAATGGAGTAAGGAGCACCCCTCTATGATGTGTCTCCGAGCCTGCGGATTCTTTCTGTACTAACGTCTGACAGTTAATTACTAATCATTTTAAAGTTAAAAATAAATTTAAAAAAAAAAACGATCTTCAGATTTTTACATGTCTCTTTTTTACTTTTTTTTTTTTTTTTGAAGCGAAGAGCTGTTGGCCCAGCTAGTCAGAGCACTGTAGTACGGGATTATTACTTTTTTCTCAAAAAACAGCACTCACGCTTATATGAATCAAAATTCTCCTCTTCCTATCCGATGTAGGATGTAGGAATTGAGTTATATCTAACCCGTTCCTTCCCGAATATAATCCGTCTGTGACATTTTCCCCTACTGAATCTATCGACATTCTCATCGGAATCAGGATCTCCCTACCTACTTCTCCCACCGAATCCATCGACGTCCTCGTCGGAATTAGGGTCTCCCTGCCTACTTCCCAGTGAAACGCTTGATGAGAAACATCGGAGTCAGGATCGGGTTGACTCTGATACCACTTGTCACGCAGTCATTACCTTCTCCCAAAAGACAACCTGTTCCAAAAGACAACCTGTTGGGGTGTGCAGTACCTACACTTATATGACTTAAGATTCCCTTCTTCCTGAGATATAAGAATCGAATTATAACTAACGCCTCCCTTCCCGAACATAATCCGTCCTTGACAACTAGCTCGCTTTTCACACTGGTTTGAGAGAGCTAATGTCTTGATAGGTCCAACTAGAGAACAGACGGAATTGAGCTGATCCACAATCCAATTTGGATACCATTGTTCTTTTTAATCCGGCGCGCAGCTTCTCGTCTTCTAAACAGAGTTGGGGAAAAGGACAATTGGGGCTCAAACCCTACTGCAAATAAATAAACACAAAACAATGTTAACATGAGTCTGCCAACCACGAGATTTGCCTCAAATGTAAAAACGGATCCACCCCTACAAATTATTGATTTAATAATTGTTAAAATGGAATCAATGAGATTGAGCTTAATACTAAAATTATTTTTAAAAATGAAAGTCTTGAGTTCATTTCAAATCATAGTCGATGCCAATTAAACAGAAAAACAAATTGTTAGAATTGAATTCAGATCATTAACATCATACACTCATATTGTCCTAAAAATGAACGGTGTGAGACCATAGATAGGATCATGATATTAATAGAGTATCACTCAACTATATACAGTGAAAGATAACATTAAGGGTTTTTCATATGGCGTCTAGAAATGATGAAATATTCCTCGATTTGTGTCTAAGACAGCCTGGGATAACATCTTCTGGTAGCTCATCCATAAACACACGGCCAGATAACTTTGCTATTGCCTTCAACCTGATTTTTGTCTCGCCAGCTCCGCTACTGATATTGAGCAGTTTTTCCCTCTTCTCTTAAAAGAGAACCGATACATTCACTCATTTACCGGTGAGTGCCTTGCCATCAATGACCTTTCTTTGGCTTTAGGTCAGTTCCCAGCAGCAGCATCGTTTCTGATCTGTTCTGTCTGTGTGGGAAGGAGAAGAGCAAGTCTTGTTTTGTATCTAGCAATTCGCTTCAGCCGCTCTTCCCTTAACCTACAAAGGTTCAAACAGGATATGAATTGAAGTTGGTCATCTTACATAACAGGCAGAAAGAGAAAAACTTCTCAACCATAAGGCATCCGAATACTCTAGACCGTGTAGGATTAACCAGACACACAATGGCATCCTTCTTTACAAATTACATCACCATTGGAAGGCAAAATTGCTTCAGATATTAACACAATTGCAGAGAACAGAAGCCTAGGCATTTCATAGCTCCTAAAAGTTAAAAGACATTTTCTTGAACAGTTGAAATCTAACTCCATAGCTGCGTGCAAGCTGAAGGCTCAAATTTTCTTCAACAGCTCCAACAAAATAACTAATGCTTTGAGCTTGAGTAGTCAACGAATGGCAAAAATTTTGAAGCTAACATTGAGGCAAAAACTGCCAGAATGATCTCATCTCTCACAAAGATATATACACAAGGAAACCTTAGAACCAGTATGTTAAGTGAAAACTCACCGTGCCCGGACCCTTTTGGCATGCTCAATGTGCCTTTTTAAGAGATCTTCAGTTGATAGATCTTCAACAGGTTCCTCATCCTGAAAACAGGAAAAAGCAAAAGGAAAAAGTAATTATATGAATATTAGACTATTATCAGTGCAGGAAGATGCCAAAAAGTCAATTCAGTTTGCAAGTCCCACACTGGTTGAATGCATGCTGAAGGAATTAGCAGCAAAAAAGAAAAGGAAACATCTTGTAAGGTCCAGCTTGATAAATTAAATCCCCCATAAAAGGTTAAAAGACTACTAATAAGAGAAGCTAAATGTAGAAAGACTGCCAGTGAGACAGACTATGAATAAGAGAAAAGATTGCTAATTTGATTATGTGTGAGATTAAGAACTAAGCAAATAACCTCATCTTCTTCCATTGATTCTTTTTCTTCTTCTTCTTCTTCACCTTCCTCTTTTGCTGAGTGATTGTCCACTGCTGGTATTGGCAGAGGCCTTGGAAGGGACCTTACAGCATCCCCATGCTGTGGCTGCCAGCACGCATAAAAATTGAAAAGACAAGAAAAGTATGAAAAGCAAGAGGGAAGAACTCACAAAGTTGATCTTACCATACTCTCAAGCAGTTTAAAGAACTACAGTAAGCCTAGCTGATATACAGCTAGAATTGCTCTCAGAAAAGCAGGTAGGTAATGCCACAGAGAATTACTGTTATGAGTCATAGCATAAAAATACAATCCTGAGTCTTATTTGGCATCAAGATTTGAGAGTACAAACTTCAAATTGCTTCAAACTAGGCATAGAAACAGAAGAATATCTAGTCTTGCACAGAAGTTTCTCTATCTGCCTTCTGAAGCATACTAGCAAACAAGATGTACAATTGAGTGGAAGAATGAAAGTGCTTCAATCAATCCCAGTGGAAACCAAAACATATAAAGTCTCATCAGCATTTTCACTCTTATGAAAGGTAGACATATGTCCATCAGAAACAATGATTGAAGAAACTGGCAGGTTTCCAATACATTATAAGCTAATCCAGTTTATTACAGAATATACCTGAGTTTCCTCTGGAAATCCATTCCTCAACCACGACCGACAGAGCGAATAAAGAGTAGCCCCATCTGATATTCTTACCTAAAAGTTCATAAAGCATCGATAATTAACACTGGAAAGAAGAAGAGAAAAATCATAACTATGGTTCCAAGTTCCCAACTTATGGTTGGAGATAAGAATGACCCCTTAAACTATTTATGAATGCATTTGCAATAGCTAACTCCTTATGCATCTATTAAGGAATCACAACAAAACATGTATAGAAGCTGAAGAAAAGAGAAAGTGGAAGAAGGAAGAGAGGAAGAAAGGTCTCTCACTTTTCGATTTCTAACAACAAGTGTATCATCTCTACCTCTGCCAACAAAGAGAAAGGTGAAATGAATAAAAAAGTTAAGCACCTGCAAATATGAGGCATCCATGGGAGAAAAGGCAACAAGCACGATTGAATTGGACAACTCTATATCTATCGGATTACCTGGCACTCTTATAGCCATTAGAATCAGAAACTGGAGATGGAGTAACCTAATCAAGAGGACAGTCAAAACTTAGTTTGAGCAATGAGAGGAATAATGATTGTCACATTATTAGAATAGTAACGAAGAAGCAAACCCCAACTGCCTAACTGACAACATTCACTACGAGGCAATGGCAAAAAATAAAGAGGAAATGTGCCTGAAAATTTCAATCAATCCAAGAATTGTCCCATGTTAATCAGTTGAGGTTTATACTCCAGAAGCAGTAAAACGTGTCTGAAGCAATCAACTTTGGCAAGGAATAGTGGTATTTGAACTATAAACACGTGTACAACGTACACATTGAAAACATAGGCTACATCTGTACATTGGCCATAACAGTAATAACATGTAGATCATGCAGCAACACTCATATTAAGATCCTCGCTGATACATAAGCAGAGTAGAAAGGATTCTCAAGTGCCATTATTCATTCTCTATCCATTGAAATACTCGGAAACAACAAAGATAATTTACGAGACAATTACATACTGGCCATTGGCCAAGTTTTTTTTTTTTATTATTATTATTTAATGGGACATTGGCCAAGATTTAAAAAGCAGCAATTTAACAATGAAATCAGTGAAAATACTCTCAATTCATCCAAGAAAACAAAACTAATTGTGAAAAGTAGTAAAAACCAACGGAGATATTCAATGGGAGAAAATATTTAAAAAAGAAAAAAAGCAAAAAAAAAAAAAAAGTCGAAGAAGAAAAACGAAAACCTTGTGAAGGGGTTGGGCAGTAACAGGGAATCCCTTAATAGGGTTAGGAGCCGAAGGCAGGAGAGGAGGGTAATGGTGAGATGGATGCTGCCTCATCGAGTGAAGGGCGGGAAGAAGATGAGGATGCATATGAGAATCAATGGTGGCGGTGGTGGCAACGGCGGAAACAGCGGAGGCAGCGGCGACAGGCCGGTAAGCGTAAGAAGGAGAAGGTGCTAGGTTATTATTACTATTATTACTACCAGACAAGGCAACGCCTCCGCCGCCGCCGCCTCCTCCTCGGGGGACAGGCCTAGGATTGAAGCCTCGACCAGACGACGCAACTGGGTATAGGATCGAAGGATTTGAGCTTTGACTTTGGTATAGCTGATGTATTGTGTACGGGGAAAGAGATGGCTGGGGCTGTGGCTGTGCTGCTTTGGCGGCACCGGCGCTAGGGTTTGGAGCGTTGGCCATGGTGATTGCCGGTGCAGTGGCGGGGACAGCTTCGGTATTTGGATTTGGAAGGCTTTCTTTCGTGCGTGCGTTTTTCTTTTTTCGAAATTTCTTATTTCAAATTTTTAAAACTAAATTCCGAAGCTTCTGAGAATTTGTAACCGTAAATAATAGTATGGGCACTGAGCGCGGCCGCGAACTCAAATTTTATATATATATATATATTTTTTTTTATTGAAGCTACTCAAATTATGAGATTGCTGATGCTGATTGATTTGATAATTTGTTAGATTTTTTATATTAATTTAAATTTAATAGTAAAACTAAATAATTTTAATTTTAATTTATGTAAATAATAATTATTATACTCCTAATTTACTTTTTTTAATGTTAAAAAAAAGAGAGAGATTGCTAACGTGACATATCATATCATGTTAATTGAATTTAATCCATTTAGCTCCAAAAAAACAAAAAAGAGGGTTATGATTTGTTGTTTTGTAACTTGTTATTTGTTGAAAATTTTCAAGCGGCAGACTTTATAGGTAAAAAAAGAAAGAAAGAAAACACACACAGACGCACACACACACACATATATATATATATATATATATATTATAAATAATTAATAAAAAATATACAAATTTAAGATTTTTTAAAAAGAAAAATATTTTTGCATTTGAGTCTGTCAATCTAAAACAAATTAAATATGGTGCAAAAGGGCAAGATTGTGGCATTGAAGACTCCATATGTGGTGCAAGAGGCCATCAATGTGGTATAAAAGGCTATTGTACAATCAATGATCTTTTTTCACAAAAAATTCAAAAAAGACTCCGTGCAGGCATAAATATTGTTTGGTATAAATGCATAAATTATAATATAATTAAGCGTGACATTTAATAAAATGTCACCATATTTTATACCACAAATTAACTTGTGAATAGTATTTTAAATGAAATTGACAATTTGCTGTCATATGCAAATCCACATAAAAAGGCTAACGTGTACCATTACAGGGTATATATATATCAATTAAGATAATACAAATTATAACATGCAATAAACAGCTACGCTACTTTATAATGTGTTAATTCGTTTGCCATAACAAACAAATTAAAAGGTCATCAGCTTGGGATTAAAAGGCATCCGTGCGATATAAATGCATGATTTATTACATAAATCCAAATAATTGATAAATCATTTGTAGTACTTTTACAAGTTATCGATTAGTAAATGATGACATTGAGGTGCCCTGTAGCAAATGAGATGTGCCCCTTAATTTGACATTCAATCGACCTTTACAGCCTCCTCGGCTGACTTCCGTTGGAGAAATGCGAGAGTCTAAGTAAATTTTATATTTTATAAGTCAAGGAATATTTTTATTATTATTATTTCTTTTTTAACTTAGGACACAATAATTTAAATAAATTTATAAATTTAATATTATATTTTAATTTAAAATTTTAAAATATTTAAATTTTAAATTACAGATATATATATTTTTTCAAATATTTCATTGTTTAATTATTTCGAATTCTTATATCCTATTCACTTGTCTTGTTTATAATTGTCATTAGTCTTTTTATGTGTAATTGGACACTATAAAATTACTAGTGTAACTTTGTCTATAAATTAGAGATTTTGAATTTGAGAGCTTGGTTACACCTAAAAAATGGAGATATTCATCGAGGGCTCTCCTGTCTCGAGGGATTGAAAATGAAAATTAGAAAATATTTGCCTAAAACTCGCCTATTTCTTGAAAATTTGAAATAATTGGAGGGGATTTGACGAGAATTTTTTCGTTTTTTACATATTCAAAATTAAATTGAGGGGATTTTATAAGGATTTTCTTTTTACTTAAAAATTTGAGATGAGATTAAAGAAATTTGTTGAGTACTATAGTTTCATAAAAAAAATTAAATTAAATTAATAAAAAAATAATAAGTTTACCTCTTATTAGAAATAAGTCGAATAAGTTATGTTTTTGTTAGTTTAAATATGTCCAATACAAACTTAAAAATACTCTAACTAATATAAAACGTATTTAGAGTCTCTTAAAAAAGATCAAAAAAAAAAAACAGATTTAAGTTGATTTGATAATAATTAACAAACAAAATTTGTAATAATTAAAATTTACAATTAATTTAATTTACGATATAATGAAATAGTAAAAAAAATAATTTTATAAATGAATTCAAATAAGTTGAAATCAAAAATTTGTGGTTATTTTTGTATCATCCATTATTAAGTAGGTCGACCACTAACGAAGCAGTCTGATGTCTGACTTCATTGACAAATTTGAAGAAGAAGAAGCAATTTACACGGGGTGTAACACACAAGGTACTTGCTTTATACTTGAGATTAAGGTTAAGTATACATTTGGACTACAAATTTTTCACATTTTGTTAAATAAAATTGTAAATTCTTAATTCAGTCAATTTAAATTATTAATTTCTAAATCATTATTTAATAAAATTGTTTAGTTATAATTTTTTTTTATTAAATGTCACGTCGTTTGTTATATTACATGCAGAAATGTCACGTCGGTTTATTATATATTACATGTCATATGTATAAAATAACTAACAAAACAAGGTGATTTTTGACAAATCATCTCCTTTCTCCAAGAGAACGCATTCCCCTAGTCCCTACAAATCCACATTCCCAAATCTTAATTTTATTTTTTAGAAATAAAAAATTTAATTTAATTTAATGTTTTTATAATTATATTTATTTTATTTTTTATTAAATTCACCCACTATATTAAATTTAACTTAAATTAAAATTTTTTATTAAATATTATTAATATAATAATGATATAGGTTAATTAATAAATATAATTTTATATTACCATTATATTTACACCATTAAAATTATTAATATAATATTAATATTAATTTTAAATTTATATAATTTTAATAATATGAAATTTTAACTTATATATAATTATTATGTAATAATAATTAATAAATTTTTTTAAATAATTTTAATTTAATTGATAAAAATAATTTATTTAGTTAATTTTAAAATAAATAAATAAATAAAATTAAAAATATTAAAACTTAATAAATAAAGTTATTATTATTATTATTATTATTATTATATATTTTTTTATCGTCACTGAATCTAACGCTTGCAAGATCCAAGAAACTCTCTCTCTCTCTTAGCGCGCGCGCGCGCGCGGGGCTCCAGAGTTGACCCAAGAGACAACTAGAGAAAGTTAGGTCGTGATCTTGGAGAATCAGAGGTAAAGGCGAAGGATATGATTTGTCAAAAATAACCTTTTCTACTTATCCACTAGAAAGTATATTTATTTACCATCCTCTAAATGTTGTCAGAGAAACGCGAGGACACCCCCCTTAACGTGGAATAAATACCTTGTTTTTTTTTTTAATTTCTGTATTATGCCGAATGCTCACAAAAGGAATGACATTAAATACAAAATTATTTTATTATCTTTCTGATAAATGAGAGCGAACCAGAAAAAAAATTTTGAAAAAAAAAAAAGGGAAGAAACAAAGCCTGTAAATGCTAAATTGGATTATTTTTTTCTAGTTGAATTATAGGAGAAGTATTATTGAGATCTGAAATTTAAGTTATATTTTTTTTTAAGAATAAGTACGTACCCTTTTTCTGTCAATTTTGAAGTATTCGTATGCAGATAATTATAAATATTATAAATTTATCTTCATCGAAAAAAAAAAAAAGAAATGATCAAAATAGTATTTATTTATGAATACGTTCAATGTACATGTAGTGGCTTTAAGAATGTACATGATAGTTTAAAAAAATCTTAAACATATGGATATTGTTTGGCGTACCTAATGCCTCTCTCGTTGCTTTATGTTAAAGTTTTTTTTTTTGGTGTGTGTCTCCCACAATTAGTTAGAATATTTTTATTTACATTTGTTTTAGTGTGTTTAAATTTTAATAATTTTATTGTCTTTCCTTGACTCTTTATTCTTAAAAACAAAATTTCTTCGTACGCATGAAAAAATAAATGAAGATTAAAAGATCATTAATTGCTATCATTCAATTTAAAAATTTAATAATTATTTGATATGTCTTTTTTTTATTAACTTAAATTCAAAATTTTAAAATAACTTAAGTGTAATAAATAAAAATTTATCAAATTTAATAAATTACATTTAAGTGGAAGGAGGTCCATCTAATTTTTTTTTTAATTTAAACATTCACTCAAAATTATTATTTTTTATGCAATAAGTATTTTTTATAAAAATATTAAATGAGTACAATAATAATTTTATATTAATTCATAAAATAATAATTAATATTTTTATTATATATATATATTTTTTTTATTTTATTTTTTTGATAAATTATCAATTGTTAAAAGAGGACCTACACAATATGAATGCACCCATGCATTGAACTCATAATACTGTGATATTTATTACACTTAGACAATTAGTTTAGTTGAGAGTAAAGTATCCATCTTTCTCTAAATTCGTCCGCTGTAAAAAAAAAAAAAAAAGATATTTCTAACTAATATCTTTATATTTGTGATGTATTTTTATTTTTCAGAAAAAAAGGAAAAATTATAATGTTTTGTTGTCTTATCGTCATGAAACTGAACATATATTGATAACTCAGAAAAAGCATTGATCGTCTCTCCCCCATCGCCGTTGGCTATTCTTCCATTTGCCTATCTGCCATCTACGCCCAGCCTGATCACTTTTCAAGCGGTTGCAGGTTCTTTGGTGTTCTTCCATTTACCCTTCCTACTGCTTTAACTTCATCATCTTCTTCTTCTTTCTTTTTGTTTCTTTTTTTTTTTTTTAATTTCTTGTGATTATCGATTACCATTGTATGTAATCCGCAATGATCATTTCTTTTCTTTTTTCTTTTTTCTTTTTATTTTTCTAAGTTAATTGTCTAATTTGACAAGGTCATTTTTTGGGCTTCTCAAGCAATTTTTTTTTTTTCAAAAGAAAAAAAAAAAGACCCATCTAGGGTAGCTTTGTCTAATGATTAGGAAGTAAGCGTCAATGATAGTGTTTCTGATTGATGTTTTATGTGATCTTATGTGATCGTTGTTGTTGTTGTTGATGTTGTTGTTTCCCTCTTCATAGCCTGAAGAGATTGCTTGATGCTGCAGACAAAGAGGTTGAAGGAAGCTTTGTACTCATAATCGGAATCACTCTCTAGGGTTTCCTGCTATGGTTTAATTTGGTTTCTGTTTTGCGTTTCTGGGGACTGGGGAGCAAGTTTTTTCCTTTTTTTTTTTTTTTGTTGAAATTTCTGTTTTACTCAGACTGGACTGAAGATTTGGATTTTAGTGGTAATGGAAGTTGGTGAAAGGAGGATTGGGGCTGTCATCGGTGTTCATAGTGATGGATCTTGATGAAGAATTGAACTCAGAAACTGTGGACTCTGCCAACGATTCCATCGTGGTGGGAGTGGGACTAGGGTCTTTCCCAAATGACTTAGAAATTGCCCATGGCAATGTAGAGGAACGTGTCAGACTGCTGGAAGCAGCCACTTCCAGAGCTAGACAGCTCCAGAGATGGAGGCAAACCCTGACAGCCCCTCAATCAGTTAACATTTCCAGGACAATGGACACTAATGCCACTTCTAATGTCCCTGGGCGGCAAATTACTAGGCAAGATACTACTTTAGAGGTCAAACCTTTTGGCAAAAGGCTTAATTGCTTGTTGATAGCCAAGGCATTGGAAATGGACATGGATGATACAACACCCACAAGTGATATGGGCAGCTTTTATGATTGTAACATATGCCTGAATGTGGCAAGAGATCCCATATTGACCTGTTGTGGTCACTTGTTTTGTTGGGCTTGCTTCTATCAGTTGTCATATATTAATTCAGATGTCAAAGAATGCCCTGTGTGTATGGAACAAGTTACAGATAGAAGCATTGTCCCAATTTATGGTCATGGGAGTGGTAATGATAGCCACCGGCACCATTACAACCAGTTTGGCTTAGCGGTTCCTCCCCGGCCCCATGCCCACCGGATTGAGAACACTAGGCAGCAACATTTCAATGGTGCAATGTAAGTCTTTCCTATCAAGCAAAGAATTCAGCAACTCATAATCCTGACCATTGTAGAGGGGGGGTTGAAACTGCTGGACCCATGATCTTGATGGTGCTCCTATCCTAAGGTTCAGGCACCAATTTCTTGGCCACCAGTAGATCCCATGGTTCCCAGATGCTGCCTACCACTGTAAGAGTAGTGGGCCAATGTCATCAGTCCTTTCCAATTTCCAGGGCTATTTTTGCAAAGACCTGCCTCATTTTTTTTTTTTTTCAAATCTCTTCTTTAATTTGCATTGATTTTTCTACGCATTCAATAATGATTGTGGACAAACTTGAGGCATTTATCCAAACTTCTCATGTGAGACCCAATCATCGGTTGTGTAGGGATGTGGATTGAGACTTACTCTTGCCAATCATTCAGTCAGAAGTGAGACTCTACACTATGAGTTACTTCTGCATTCCACTCGCTCTTTCATGATAAATGGTTCTGCTACTTAAAGCAGTCCTCTGTTCTTGCATCTTTATCTTCTATGATGAGTCAGAAGCTTCAAGACCTTCTGGACTGGACAGTAGTTAGTGATGGTGTATTTTGTAAGAGCATACAGTTAGCATCTGTGATACAGGAAAGGCATATATGTAAAGAAGATATCAGCAATATAACGCAATCCTTGGAACTTTTACCTCAAAACATATTAGCACATGTTTTTCTCTGGCTCTTAGTGTAAACACTCGCGATATATTGTGGTTCCAATTTGTTTGCTTCTCAGTTCTATGTACTGGGAGTGTACCAAATTGGATTCTTTATCGAAGCAGATCGCTGGCAATACGGAAAATTCCTGCGTGTTGCATAATAATAATGACTCTGTGTACTGTGGTACATTTTGCACCAAATTTCAAAAATAAAGCTGTCACATAGACCAGTTGACGCATTTCCAAAAGGATACATTTGCAGCAATACTTTCCGGAAGAGAAAAATGTCTGCCTGGCAGCTAGCACTCGGCGACTGACGGGTGTCTGGTTTGCTAGCATTGCAGTTTTATATTCTCTTTCAGTAATAATTTAGCCTCATCGTGATGGTGTTGGGGCCAAGTTCTGTTTCAATGGTTTACCGAAGACACCTGAAAGTGACCCAAAGTTTTTGCAAAGCAGCGGTATCTCACCACGCCAATCCCTGCTTGCACGCTTGAGTACATGCGGCTGATTCGTTAGTTTACGGTATCCACAACGAACAAATCTCAGAACTGCATTTTTTTTAATTTTCATTTGAAGGTTGACGGATTTGGAACGAGACGGAAGGGAGTTGCAGAGAAGAATAACTGATCTGAGCCGTACACGTAAGCAGAAGGGAAGTGGGGCCAGGTGGGATGGTAGGTGGGTTTGGGTTATTTCAATGGGGAAATAAGTGGTTTTTTTCGCCCCGAGCAGTTCGTTTCGTTAATTCTTCTATCCAAAGGAATTGTCACACATAATAAATTAACGCTGGAAAACGGAATTTTGGTTCAGAGTTCTCATATATGTTTGCACATAAAATTAATCGCAACAACAACATATTGGATTACATTACGTATATAGCCACAAAGAGTACAACACCATGCTCAAACGACAAAGCTGAATCGACAGACAATGATAATGGTGACGCCATTTCGATACGTAGATATTACATGATATAGATTTTTAACGTTCTAGGCTTCGGACCAAGTAATATCCAGACCACCCCAATCATTTTTAGGGACTCCCAAGGCTTTCCAAACTGCTTTGGAGGCGTCAACAATGTTGTTAGGACAGGGAGGTTGATAGGCATGATCGTCATCGCAACCCATGGTTGAGTCGCACTCGTCTACCACCATGGCCACCACGCTGCGCCCGTTTGCACTTATCGTAATATTTTTGAAGCACCTGTCCATGTTGCTGAACCAACCAGTGGATAGTGCGACGATTGGTGTGTCATCGGAGTGATATTGATTGTCACACTCAGAAGGGCCGCCCCCATCTCCGCCTTTCTCGAAGCTATTGATGGTGAGGTGGGCTTTGGTAAGGCTAGTCACTGGTGGTGAACATGTGTAAGTCGGGTAGTACTTGCCTGCCTTGCAACAATCAGAGTCATTCTCCGGGTTGCATTTTCCTGGCGGGGGATTCTTCCCCTTGATTCTGCCACTGGGACGACACTGCTGGGCTTCAATATTGAAGCAGTAAGCTAGGAGGAGAATGACTAGCAGTGTAATGCAAGCTTTCTTGCTGAAGGTGCTCATTTTCTCCGAGATTTGTCTGATGCAGGATAGGCTTTCCATGTCCGTATTTATAGCACTGGCCTTAGGAAATTGCCGTTGGCAGTCTTAAAATTGCGGATGGAGACTTTCTTTTAGTCGCTCTGCCACTGGGAAACCCCGGTGGCAACGAGGGCGATCAACGTCAGAGACTCTATCAGCGTAGATGCTACGGGCCAATATTTCCTGGATTGCAAATTCCCGTTTTCCCTTGACGCAAATTCAGAAGTACTTTGACTTGGTTTATTCGGGTTGATTGTTAAAATTAGGATAACAATCTAGGGTCAGGTTACTGCTATTAACTTAATTTGTATAATATTTTAATGATACTTTTATTTATTTTTTTTGTATATTTTATATTAACTAAATTTTACCGAAAATAAAATTAAAGTATTTAAATTTTTAATTATAGGTCAATTAAACATATTCAAGTTTTTTTTTTTTTTTCAAGTGTGTAGACAAATAGGAATATCTAATAAAAGTAACAAAACAAAGTTCACTAATAAGTTCAAAACTATGGCTCCTAAATGTCTTCGAGTTGAACCATCAACGTTGAGCATACGTTTTAACTTTTAAGCTGTATTGGGTCGGTTGCGATCGAAATTTTGTCAACATTCTGATAATCTGGTGGACCGAAGCGATACCCAGAGCCAGAGACGTAGTTCGTGTGCAAAAGACCGCAGAACCGTCCTCTTATAATGCATTCATTTTCCCCGTCAGCAAAAGATCCAGAGCAATTGAAGAAAACAAATGCTCGCGACGGGTATCTAAGGCGCACAAAGGCAACTCTTACTCTCAACGGCTGTGAGAAGGGTGGAGACGGTGGCACTTCATCTGAACTTTATTTTCGTTCACAATTAATTTATTATTATTATTATTATTTTATTTTTTAAATATAATGAGAGTCAATAATTGGCTTGTTAAAAATTAATAGAAGGGGATGGCGTATCTAAGGACACCGCAGGAGTCTTCAACACCTCAAGTCACATTAATACTCCCAAATTTATAAAATTTAGAAAAAAAATAGAAGTTAAACTCCTATTTCTTCTAAAAAATAAATCTTTTATTATTATAATCAAAGTGTAATAAGTACTTGGTTAACAAGATTGATGTGAATTTCGTAAAAGTAAGCACATTTTGACAACTTGGCAAATTCCATTATTCCATAGCACCTGTAAATTGTTGTTTAGCTTCCGTTTCTTTCGTATAAAATATTTTGTGAGAAAATGTTTTCCTCATCTGTTGTTCTTTATTTCACGTAAAATACATAGTCAACGAAAAAAATTCTTTGTTTTTCCGAAAACTAACTTTTCGCAATTCCGTAAATTATTTTCCGGAGCTCTAACGCGCAACCAGAATACAAAAGGGTTAGATGATAGAAGATTTAAGAAACACCCCCAAGAAGTTGAGAGTTCAAATTCTACTTCTATAACATGGAGTTGTTAAGGTATCCATTCACTGTAGCCCTTTCACAAGGACACCTAGAGTTCGGTCTCGACGTGAACGAGTATACCCAAAGTTCAGTCCCAAAAGAATTGTTGTAGGTCCCTTCAGATACATAATATTGACCATGAGTGAAATATTGTTTCTTAGCAGGAATATAGCGTAGCTTATTACTTCCCATTTTAGGTGTCAAAAAAAATAACTCCTTCCCGTGCAAACCGCGACCTAAATCTTCTCAATCTTCTTATCCCCCGTTGCTTTTAGAAGGTTACGACGAACACATGTACCCATGCCACCCAAAGAGAGAACTTGATGGCGACTTAACGTCTCTTTACACACTTGGGCCGAATTCACATTTCTCTGGCAACATCCTCACTAATTTAGAGAGATACTAAGATAAATGCACTATTACGTTCTTGATTCGATATGTCAACGTAGAGAAACTCAGTTCAGAGAATTTGGAGCATATCAACATGTGACCCTTCTTCACCTGAGCTTATAGAAGTAATAACTAACTAATATCCTTATACTGTTTTTTTTTTTTTTTCCCTAAGAAAAAGAAAACAAAAAACCAAAAAACACATGCATCGATACGGCTTGCTAGAATTAGTCGCTCTCGCATCATGCCAGTCCTCATCTTCGCTAGCAATCGAGTCACGCTCCTATCTCATAAGTTTTAACGGACAAATCCATCTGCGTATATCGCGGACAAACTCTTCCACACAATATGTACAAAAGATAACATCATTGCTCGCATTTGTTCCTACATATGTGCAATTGCTCACTTCCATTGTTACCCAAGTGTTCCCTCAAATGAATTTAAGTTGCAGCGAGGTCTTTATCAATGTCTCACCCAGAGTCCACATTTCGATGGTTTATATTAGACTGGTGTATTAAATGTTAGGTAAGGCAAAGAATGGTATGTTGAATGGCTTACTTAATCTTTTTGTCTATTTCTCTCCTTTTTTTTTTTTTTTTTTTTTTTATCCCCCACCTGCTTATCTCTAGGAATTTTAGGTTACACCTGTTGGCAACGATGCTCATGAAGGCAAACCAGAAGCTGCTGTTGGAGATCTAAGAACCTGCTGCAACAATCGAGCGGCAAAACGTTGTGTGATCCCACCAATAACTCGCCCCCCTAGACTGCGTGCCTCAGGCTGTTGAAGGACCTGAACAAGAAATTTCAGCAGTTAGCTTCATGTTAGGCAAGCATCGATAGCAAGATCTCATGGCAGTTCTGGTTGGACACAAATTCGTTGATTCAATTCTTCAAATGGAATTCTTTTGGTTCATGAAAATTAACAAATTTGCCTCCTTTCGCTCCCCTTCTTAACTGCACATGATAAGATATAAATAACACTCTTCCTTGTCAACAATATCATGAAAGCTGATGATTGCACTTCAACTGAATGTTTTCCTAGCGTGTCTCTATATTCATCTTCTTAAATCAGAGGCCTAAACACATTCTTAAATTTGGCACTGACAATTTCCGTTCTCAGTCGTTAATAGAAATCTTGACTCTATAGCCTCTCCACGAAATGAATTGGCATTGATTATACAGATAATTTTGCTCCACTTACTTTTTCTAAATTTTCATTCTCTATGAAGTGATACAATTTGCAAGACATTTAAGCTGAAGAAAGGCTACTTTCCTTGAAGCAGCTTAGTACATATACACCCTACAACTTGAATGAGAAGAGTGAGGGAAGACAAGTGTGCTAAAAGTGGCAGACAATCACAGTACCATGGCCACTACTTGACATGTTAGCTTCTTCCCATTTACATAACAGGAACCCACGCACCTAAACTCCACAAGCTGAGCTCAGACTACTTTCAATTCTTATCATGCAAAGAGAGACGAGTGCACACTTTTCCAAACTCTTAGCCCTTATAAAACTAGAACTTTTTGACCATGAAGTGATGTAAATATAAATGGATAGTCTGTATGTAATTAATTATCAATGCCACTAGAAAGCTGTCTAAACAGCCACCCAAAACAGCAGCATGTGTGATGAGGATAAGGGTCCATCACCAGTGTCAATGAACAAGGAAATGGTGGGTCCCCATGCAGAAAATATTGACAACTATGTAGACATAAGGTAGCCTCTGATTTGCAGAAGCAGAAAAATGGACAGCAAAGGTACAAGCATAACTTATTCTCTCTACTCTTAACCAATAGCTACATTAACAATTTCCGCTTCTAAATCAAAAGGCAACATGCTCCTTTGATTCTCTTCCCAGTTGCAAACCAAAGAATATGTTAAAAAATTTGATTCAAAAAACAATCAGTATGCTGTGAGCTTCCAGCAGAGGGTTAACGTTCAGCAATCCATCACAAGAATTTGGAAATTCAATATGTTTTTAATTTTCTTTTACCTTATTTATTACTGGGGGTTGAGCTGATAGCTTAGGATAATTCTGTACTCAAACTTTAAGATACAAGAGACCCTCAAAGTAAAAGTCCTACACTTGCCCATAATTTGCATGAAGTGGCTGGTCATACAAACTCAAACCTGAAGGTTGCAATGCCACTCTCATGAGGTGCTTCATAATGGCCCTTAAAAGTCCTTTATTATGCAGATGTGCAAAGTTAAGCTATAAACATATTAGTGTCTTATGTAACAGCAGTTCAATTGTATTTCCACAAACTGTACCTGCAATATTGGTTGTAGAAGGGCTGGGTCAAAATCTTGGGAGGACTGAAGCAGCTCCCATATTCTAAAAACTTGGTTCCGAAGCTCCATCATGTTTCCTATTTCGGCGTCACTCATTGCAAGAGGTCCAACTGCATTGCTATTAAAGATCAAAGCCTTCATAATGGTGGGCATAGAATTATAACCTTCGACAAATGAACCTACAACAACAGATTCAGTGACGCAGACAGCCTCTTTAACAACTAAAGTGCGAAGCTCTTCCCCATCTGGGCCCAATAATAACTTCAAAACAGGTTGTAAAGCATCTTTTGTAGAGAAATCTCTATCCTTTCTCCCCTGGACAAGTAGATTTTCAAGTCTATTCCATCTGCATCAAGCTAAAATTATTAAAACCTCAAGTATGACTATGACATTAAAGAGGATCTGTGGCAGATTTAAACGTAGAAGGTTGATGTAAGTAATATCAGGTAAATACCTGAACCTCCCATCTTTAAAAAGCAACTCAACAAGAGCATCTCTCAAATATGGATTTGGATCAGTGAGAAGCCTCTTAGCAAAGTACGGATATGAAGCAGCCAGCACCTTGAAATTAGGATCAGCATAGAGGGCTAAGCCCTCAAGAACAGTGAGTGATCTCAAAATCAATGCATAATATGCTGGAACTGCAAAAGATTTACATGCAAGTCATCAGACAGTAAGAATTATGTCCACTAGCTTGTGATCAATCTTAGCAGCTACATTTAGTTATGTAGGAAGTAAATTATGAAGAATATTTGCATGGAAGCATGAGCCTAAATAAAACCACCACAAACTCACCATTAAATGGATACTGATAGAAAACAGCACCCAGACCATCCACTAGAGTTTTAAAATTTAACTCGCTTACAGTGTAATTGAGGGCATCATCAAAAAAGTTCTGTAGTGCTGGCACAATTGGAGACACATCTACGTCACGAGATAGAAAATTTAGAGCATAATAATCGAGAGCCATAGCTCCATAATCTCGATTCACCATATGAACAACATGACCAATTATTGCCAGTCTTGCTTCTTCTGGCGTCTCACTCATCATCCCAAAATCAAGAAAAGCAAGCTTTCCCTCAGGTGTTGCTAAGAGATTACCAGGATGAGGGTCTGCATGGAAATACCCATATTCAAGCAATTGCCTGAGGCTGCACTGTATTCCCAAGTTAACTAGATCCAGAACCTTCAGCCCTTGCTTCTCAATGGCATCCTGCTCATTTAACTTGACTCCATCAACCCATTCCATCGTCAAAACTTTTCCACTCGTATACTCCCAAAAGATATCTGGAACAAGGATATTTTCCTTGTCAGCATAGAGCTTTCTAAACCTCCTAGCATTTTGTCCCTCCTGTAAGACCCTGTCAAAATTAAGATTCAACCCGGAAAGAATCCTAAAAAAAGTAATTGTTTAAGCCTTTTTTTATTCATAATTAGTAATCATTGAAGCTTTACCCTTCTGGTTTTTGAAAGTGGAATGAAATGTACTACTTAGCAAAAGTTCCAGAATAAAATGACAAAAGCTAGCAGGGTCAAGCTCAGTTTGTCAATCTTAGAATGACTCAGAAAGACTTAATGCAAGTATGTTGAACATGGCAAAGCAAAGAATCAGTGACTGCCCAGAAAAATGACCTGCACGTAGTTTAGCTCTTGATAAACTCTGCTGGCAAACTCATCAATAAGAGCAACAACATCAGTGGTGATAAAGTTGACATAATTATTTATGAGCCCTCCCACACCTCTTATCAAGTAAAAGTCAAGTCCTATAGCTTCTTCAATACCAGGCCGTTGCACCTTGACAGCAACAATCTGTCCAGAATACTTGAGTTCAGCTTTGTACACTTGGCCTAAACTGGCTGCTGCAATTGGGGATTGAGATATGGATGAAAAAATGGAGTCAAGCGGTAAACCCAACTCTCTCTCAATACAAGAAAATGCTTCTGCATCAGGGAATGTGGGCAACGCATCCTGTTGGATTGCACGTGATGGAGAAAATTTGTCTTAGCACTTAGACATGTGAACTGGCATTAATTGAATTGATAAAATCATGATGACAGAATTGGAGACTGATTTGTTCAGCAAATTTAGCAACATAAATTGCAGTACAGACTGACTTAGTTGCTCTAGAACTTTAGATAGTTGACTTGAACCTGAGAGCTTTTTGATCATAGACTCACTCAACCTCTAAACAGCATGGTATTATCAGTACCTGAAGCTGGGAAAGCTCATCAAGATACTCGGGAGGACAGATGTCCGGCCTCGTAGACAAGCCCTGACCCAATTTGATGAAAGTAGGCCCGAGTCGGGTGAAAATTCTCCTAAGCTCAGCAGCTCGCTCTCTCTTGTTTAGATCAAACACCCCTTTCCTTTGTTCAAGCAACAGTTTCAAGCCAAATGAACCCAGGGCAATCAAAATTTCAACAGTCCTACGCAGTACCTGAACGACAACAGCAACAACAACAACAATTCCAACTCAGAGAGGCGCCTTTTTGTTTGTCGACCCAATTGACAACAAAATAAAACAAGACAACAGAGGCAATCGCAAGGAGAAAGAGAAGAAACCTTGAAGGGCCTAGAGCCGTATGTAGCAGCAAGAAGCTCGGAGCTGTATGTGGATGCATTTGCAGCGCGGACCATGGCCCTTGCCTCCGCCTGAAGGTCTTCGGCTCGATCCCCGCCTCCTCTGCCTAAATTTCTCTCTCTCAATGCCGTCACGCTTCTCGGTCTAGCTTCCACAAGAGCTGCTCGCGCGTTCGCTTTCACTCGGACTCTTTTCCTCAGCTCCGCACCCGGATGCGGCCATGCTGCCGAGCAGAGGCCGCCGGCGGACACAACGCTCATCGCCCCGTTGCCTCTTCTTCTAGGTAGTTCTCCTCTCCGCTAAAATTTCAATGGCAGGTTTTGAGCGATGGCCACTTCTAATTCTAAATTGGTTCCTTTTCTTTTTTTTTCTTGAGTTTCAAATTATTTCGTGCCCGCTGCTTCCATAATGAACCCTGTGCTCCTTCGTCAGTCACAATAAATAAATATACAAATAAATAAATAAAACAAAAATCATATATACGTGAAGCAACCAAACACCCAACAGCCACACCTACCTGCTATTGTTAGCTATTAAATTTATTTATAATAATTCTGTTGACAAATCAATTGTTTTTTTTTAATTATTCATAATTACACTTCAGGTACACTTATATGTTTTGCTAATTACTATGACCAAATATAAATATATAGTTTATTGTTATGAATATATTATGTTATGGATAATTATAGATTATATTATAAAAGAGTGAAATATGATTCGACTCTTATATTAGATAAAAAGAGAGACTATGAGTTATATAATCATAGTTATTATATATTTTAATAGGTTATTTTTAAAAAAATAATAATAATTTCTTAATATATATTAGAATCGAGCATTTCCTGCCAAGATTCCGGACCAGACGGTAAAAGGGGAAAAGTTTGAATCTAATAAAAAACAACATGCTTGCAGACATAATGTTACGATTGATAAATTTATTTAGTGGGCTAAATAAGGTAGTCTGTGTGTATTTAATGTAATTATTCAAGTATGGACTCGTTCAAATTAGTTTATAAAGTGTCATTTGCATTTGTGGGACTTCATCGTCGCAACCCGAGGCATACCATATCAGGGAGGCTTGTCCTGTATGAACGAACGGAAATTTTACTGAGTTCAGGGTTTGTATTTCGTTGGGGCCTGTGATTTGTGTGCGCTTAGTTGCTCCCGAACCCAGAATGTGTACGAATGCATACCGTGATCGTCACGGTTGCCGGTGAAAATTGCTTCAAGCTAAACAGTGGAGGTGCTATGCCTTCGCACGGAGTAGGCGCAAGGAGAGTGGGGGCACTCAGAACCAATTTTAATGTGTTACCAAAGGTCCTTGAGAAGAAATCAAGGAGAGTCCACCCATGTGTTTTACCCTTTGAACTGCAACGCCTTCTATGTTTTCAACTTTTTTTTGGTCCGCAGAACTCAGCATGCCACACACCAAATTCATCTTTATTAGCCCTCTGAAAAACTTGTGAATTTGGTCGTCAGGCGAGAAAAGATTTAAGGGAGTTGCTCCAAACCGGACGCAAGCTTACTAGTATAAACGAAAATTTTTTATTAGCATCCTGAGTGGAAAGATGGTGAAAAACAGATTTAAGCAGAAACCTTTGACTATTAGCATCAACCAAAACTGACCCGCGCTGTACCTAAAGTTCAAGGACTTGGACTTAAATAATCAAAAACAAGGCACTGCTCCAGAGGAGTATGCAATTCTCAAACCGCGCTGTGTGGCGCCGAGTTGACTGAAGAAAAAAAATTTAAAGATCTGCATTCTGACTTTTGGGTGGAGCAGAAGACAACACGGAGAGAACATCTGTCACAGATGCCATGATGCTCAAGGCAGCTTTCAGAACATCCCGGGAGCAACCAGGTTTCACGATGGCTCGTATCTGGCAATTTGGAGGAAAAAATCACTGATGAAACAGATAAATATTGAATGCAGCAAGTCAACAGATTGTAGAAAGAATTCCCACAGCCAGCCTGTTTTCCGTTGTCTGCTTGGCTTATCATCCGCCGGTGCTGTACTAGTTTTATATTGAAGTCCCCAACCCAGCCCCTCTTCTCCTTTTCTCACAGAATCAGATTACCAATCTTAACAGATGCATGAAGAAAGCGGAAAAGGATATAAACAAAATTTATTCTCGTACAACCTTCTAATTTGTTTTTCTTCTCTCTCTTTTTACTTTCATGCAAACTCTGGTTAAACAGTTAATCTCAAAGCAATACTGATTTTCAATCATGATATGTGAACTGCTCAGTCAAAACAGCCAAAAGAATTCTGAACTCAGTGTGATCTGACTTAATCTCATCACAATGTAAATAAATGCAAAAGAAATAATTAAGGAAAAACAAAGATGTGAGCACCTTGTCAAGGTATTCCTGCAGTTTCCTAATTCGTCCCATGTAATCCTGGTCTTCAACACAAAGACTTACAGGCTTAGCATCAGCACCAGGACCATCAAATTGAAGGGGCCCAGGATTTCTATACAGATCATCCATCAAAAAATTTGTTGCCTTGTGTCTTAGCAGCCTACAATCGTAGCCATACAGAAATTTAATTACTCGCAGTTATGTTCACGTGGGAGCAAAGGTTTTTTTTTCCCAAATTTTGGGTGATCCAACTTCCGTAAGTATGCATATTGCTTCAACTGAATAGCAAGTTCTTGGTGAATTATAAAAAAGGAAAGGGGCATACTCATATGCTTTGCCTTTCAAATCTACAGTAGCTGGATGTATTGCAGGTTTTCCGATTGAAGAGGCACCTGGACTTTGAGCCCATCGTTTCACTGTCATCATTGCCTGTATTCACAGAAAAAAAGTGTAGACAGATCAATGTCCTGTGTCACAGCAAGCATTCACAAGTATTATGGGGGGAAATTTTATTTGAAATTAGAAGAGGGAGACAAAAATAAACCCAACTGTGATGGGAGCAGCACCACACCGCCACTTGTTCACAGGGTTCTTCAGATTAGTAACAGTAGCCAGAAAACCATTCAAATCAGCTGCAAGAATATGGTAGCAGATGTGGCCAAGGACCTGCAGAAATGCGGTCCCAAATTAAGCAAGCAATATGTATCCATACTTAAATGGTCAGGAATAGAAATAAATTCTTCCTTTGATAACATACATAGGCATAGTCACAATCAAATTTTGATGGTACAGATCCCCTAGCCTGATAGCCAAAAAAATGGCAAATGGCATTGAACTTTTTCCCCTTGTATATGCCTGCTTTCTGGTCAAAAAACACAAGAAACATGAGAGACTATAACTTAACTAAGAATTATTGTTAGCAAATCTTATAATAACCAATGCCTGCAAAGCAATAGAATATAAAACATTTTAATATTGTGACACATAATGTCAACATACAACAGAAACATTCTGTTGGAAACACACTAATACAGGAGGACAGCATGAGAGCAAAAGTTGGCACACATTGCCTTGATACATTCAGGATGAACAATGTATTCAAGGGAACAACATTCTTTTTGCAAAAGCCCAATCACTTGCGTGGACTAAGCTTTTAAATTGCTCCGGACCTTGTAGCATAAAAAAAAAAGGCAAACTGGGAACTTATTTGTCAAAAAGAACAAAAATCTCAGGAAACTGGCCCTGTGTGCAGTGGCAAGTAAATACAAAAAAAATTATAGTCTTGTCCTGGGAGTTCATAACCCAAAAATCATTTAGTATCTGATAATCATCCAAGGGTTCTTTCACAAATGAGGACAAACATGGGTAATGTAAATGGCATACCATGCGGCTATTCATTTCTGTCTCCACGAGATGTGCTAGGAGTTTCTCTGTCTCAATCTGGAGAAACAAAGGGCAGGCAACAAATTACAATCTGTAGGCCAGACAATTCCTTTTCATAGACATTCCATGCTTCATACCTGTGATAACTGTGCTGAGTCATCTGATTCAGGGTAAAGGAGCAGCTGTGTATTCAAGATTGAAAGTTAAAACAGTTGAACTCTTGCACCTTGCAATGGCTGACTAACTCAGAGCGAAATTCAAACCTGTTTCTTGATGAAGGGTGGTAAAAATTCGAACAAAGCAGATGCCCAAGGTGAAAGTTGAAGAGAGATTTGGTCAGGGTTAACACCTTGCTTGAATAAGCCATGTATTTCCTGAGAGTAAAATCAAATTTGATAACTTCCCTTCTGCAGTAAACAAAAGCCCTCACAGAAAAGTGCAAGTCTACTGTGGTTTACGAACATAACGCAATGAGTTACCTTCAAGAGAGCATACACCTCTGGAATGCTTTCTATGAGCCCTTCTGGCAATAGAATGACACCATGGTTCTTATCTGGCACAATCACATCCCAGTCAGATAGCCAAAAACAACAAAAGAAAAGCTTCATCATTAATATGCAACTGTTACTGTGAATTACTAAAACCAATGCATCTCTCCTCAGAGATGCAGTGAACCACCTAAACTCATAGTTAAAACATAGTTCAAGGCAGTCTGGTGTGCTGACACCATATTAAACTGCATGTTATCAGCCAAGCTACCTCAATTTGATCTACTGGTGGTCAACCAAGCTACCTAGATTTGATTTTTTTTTTTTTCATGGTTGGAAGAGATTATTCTGCATTAACTTGGTAGAAAGATATGCATTGCTTTTTTACTGACTGAGTAAAATATCACAGACATGACATAAAACAAGTTATATTTCTTAAGACCTTGCTGTGCTCTGGCTTGTACGGCATCACAAATTTGTTTTGTCAGGTCAAATAAAGTGAGCTTTGATGCTGCTACCTCCTCACCCAGGATCACCTGCGGAAAGCACATTAGGCATTTAATAGGGAAGCGAAAACATATACATGAAAGCATCATTTGTGTCATAACAGCATACCAAACACTGGTAGAATATGCAAGACTAACCATGTTTGGATGAGATTGGAGCGCGCATTCCAGAGCAACATGTGATGCTTTTCGGCCCATGAGTCGGATAAAATAATAATACTGAAAAGGATCACTTGAATAGTTAGGGGAGGAAAAAAATTTCTTGGCATTTTAGAAATAGCAATTTCGGGGTGGTCATGTATATACAATTTCTCAAAGTAAACCCTCTGTTACAAGCCCTTTTAAAAATCCCTTATTGACTGCATAGATTAACCAATTCATTCGGTGAATGAAGTAATTACCTTTTCTGCTGAGAGGGCATCTGTGCAGACATTGCTGATGAGCTGGGAATTGACCTATACAAGGAAAACAGAAAATTTGACCATCTTCCTCCAAGTTAATCAACTATACATAAGAAAGTAGATTATTGCTAGTAAGCCTGAGCAGGCAGCTTACCATCAAAGTAAACACTACCAAACACTACTGGTTAACAAATTAATAATTGAAAATCCCCAGAAAATTAAAGCAGTAGACCCTCCAAAATTTGGTTCCTCTTGTAGCATGTTGTTTGAAAAAAATTTAAGTTCACCAAAACTCCAGCTTCTTAATATTCTAGTGTTAGTGAATGTTTGCAAAGACCAGTATATAAAGAGACACTCAGAAAGAAATGGGTAACATGTAATCCACAACAAATGATTATTGTGCTTTGAAGGACAAACTACAGGAAAGCTTTCTATTTCCCTTTTTTCACACAAGCCATCTTGGTAGGAAAATGTGTGACTGCCAATATTGCTTGGGGAGTACCTTGCATATTGTATCAAAACCAACATTAGTTTCCACAAACTGATTCTTGAGATCACCATTCAATGTAACTGGAACACCAACCACCTGCAAAATTGGACCAATGCATTCAGTGACTGATATAAAACAAGAACACATGCAAGCTACATCATAATTATCCATAGGTGGCAATACACATAAGGGTTGAAATAAGCATGCAGCAAAAATGAAAATGCACTTCACATAGTACTTGTTTATTTAGTTCATGTCCAAGAGGCATGTGGAAAGTACCTTCGTTGGGCATTTTGCCTCAGCAAATGTTTCCGCAAGCTGAGCAGCATCTGTATTGGATGTAACCCCTTCAAAAGTGCCAAGTATCTACAATTAGTAATTGGTGCAGAGCCAGAGATTCGTACTCTGCTAACCACTTCTTAATGAATCATTGTTACCTCCAATTATAACAAGGCCATCCAATTTCAAATCTTTGCAAGTTGTTAATGCAGCATTAACTTGCTCAGTTGTTCTTATTTGATCTTTTGTCCGTCCCAACAAATCATAACCACCTAAGGGAGAAAAAGGAAAGAGTTATGGTCACGTTGCATGGCCATGTCAAAATTGAAGATCCCAACATGGAAATGATCAGACATTACCTTGATTTTTGTAGGTGGACAGAACATCATCAGTAATTTCAAGGGTTTTATGTGCAAATAAACCTTCAGAGCCACCTGTTTGATGAATAGAAGAAACCTTAGAAAGCAAGTTCCATTCCCTTTGGAGAAAATTGGAGAAAAGATCATAGGCTTCATTCCAAAAAATCAAGAACACTGAAACATATACTACAAGGCATGGCACAAATAAAAAATGGCCCAAAAGAAATTGGAAACTGCCAGATGCAGTATGGAGCCTTAAAAACATGCATATATATGCAGTTATAATAATTCTGAAATTTAAAACATCGCCCACCTAAACTCCTATCTCAGTAATATAAACCAAACAAAATTGTTTTCTATGAATAATGCTGAGGATACTGAAAGCTTTATACAAGACTTTCTTACTAAGTTACATGGCACATTTTACAATAATGATTTGTCATTTCAATACCCTGCCCATGAATTTTGTTCCTTTAAGACACCAAGAAACATGCTTCGAGAACAAGTGATCATCTGCATGTCCACCTATGCAATTATACTACGCAACACAAGAATTACACATGAAAACTGACAGAAATATTGCTTCTTACCTAGAAACCCGAGTAAAATGTTGTTGGGGTTGTGGATTTTAAGAGCATTGTGAAGGCCCCAAATGACATTATGCCCTCCTGGAGATTGCCTTCCACAAAAGGCTACTCCTACCCTGTTGAAAGATACAGATGAATCATATGACAGCAATGCACACTACATAATTAGTTAACAAGACACACAAAAAAAAAAAAAAAAAGAAGGAAGCAGGGAAAGCAACGGGGGGTCAAAAAGCGCAAAACCTCATAGCAGGATGCTCTGTTATGATCTGGGCATCAGGAACTTTTGCAGTAGCCCTTAAAAAGTGAGCCAAAGGCTGGCCGTAAGTGTGGGGGAAGTATCGGCCAACTGTGTGGGCATCCGCTGGGTCTGCAGCTGTGCTGGCGTCACCAAATTCTACCCTCACGGTTGTTCCCTGCGCAAATGGCATGTTTCGAACTCAATTCTCAACAGATATTGCGGGTGAGCGGAATCACAATCAAACAACAAACAAATAAAAAAAAATCAAAATACCAAGTTGCCACAGATTCCAACAGTACAGAAGGCATTTCAATGATCAGTGGAGGACGAGGAGAAGAAATTCCAAGAAGAAGAAGAAAATAATTGTAAATAGATCTATCTAGACAGCAGCAGAAGACAAAGAGATTGAGCTTCCACATCTAGACACAATCTGAAAAAGTCCAACAAAAAAAAGAAAAAAAAAAACAAAGAGAAAGATGATGTTTTGGAGGAAGAAGGAGGAGACCTGGAGACAAGGAGGGAGCTCTGGCTGGTAAAGTGATCGGAGTTTCTGAAGATCGGAGAGTTGTCTGGGAATGCCGTAATCGGAATCCATTTTGCACTTCTTTCTTTTGTTGTTGTTGGTGTTGGCTTTTTGGTAGGCAATATGAAAGAATGAAGACTGACAGGAGGACGAGGAGCAGGAGGAGTGGACGCGCAGGAGATGGTTTATGGGAGTTGGTGTTTTTGACTTTTGGATGTGTCTGCCGTGTGTCAGGGTCGCCTGAGACGTTTATTTTCTACCCATCCTAACGACCCCTTTTATAGGAGGCAAAATAGAAATTTTATTTATTTATTTTTAAATATAATTTATGTATAAAATTTTATATTTTATAAATTTATTCTATTATTTTTATTTTAGATAAATAGTATAAAATTAAATATAGCATAAAGTTATAAGTAAATTATTTTAAAAGTAAAAGTCAAAATAAAAATCATAGAAGAAGAAAAACCAAAATGGTGGGCGATACAACCAACGGAAGTTGCCAAACCAACAGAATTACGACCTGGGGCTGTTTTCCTTTTACGTAATTGTTCTTGCTATGGCAATTTTTTTTTTCACTATTCGGAAATTATAGGAAAATTACTATTTAAAAAAATGTAGAGGAAAAAAAAAAAACAGAAGAAGACGAAATTTTAACAGATTTAGTATTATTATGTCCTTTTGACTTGAGTCCCGAGTAGATGGTGGCGAGTATCGAGCGAGATGGGGCTGCGGAGGTCGCATTCGGGACCGCTAAGGCAGAAGGACACGAGGCACAACTTTAACGTTGTCAATGTCGTCACTAGCATATATTCTCAATTAAAAAATAAAATAAAATAAAGCAAAAACAAGTTACCACCGGGACGTGCCCGATGTTTCCCAAACCAATTTGGAGATTCTCTTGTAATATTGTATTCTTTTTATTAGAGGATACTTTTGTGTTAAGAGTTTATATTTTTTATTTTTAAATTTTTAAATTTTAAAAAATAAATATTGTATTTATTAAAATATTTAAAAAATGATAGTTTTATATAATTCATAATTCAATAAATTTTTTTAATAAAAAACAATAATTTATTATTGTTTTCTACTTTCCTCATCCATCTTTTAGTTTATTTCACCCCGGTCCCACTCCTTTTCCGAAGGAACAAACAAAGCAACCAAAAGGCATACATAAGCTTCCCTTTGCGTGAAAAGTCTTTCATGTACTTTGCAACTATATGTGAAATTTCATAACGAATTCGGAGTAACTCTCAATACCACCATTACCAACTCAACACATATGTCACCACATGTGTGGTCTTGTGATAAAATTATCAACTCTTAATTCCAATAATTAGAGTTCAAATATTGATAATAACTAATAAAGAAGAAAAAAACATATGGGTCTCATTACATGATTTTTGTGATGAAATCACTTAAGTGTATATTGGAGTGGTGGTATTAATTACGAATTGGTTTCTTGATTAAGTTTCACAATAAATCAAAAAAAAAAAAAAAAGAGGGAGGTAGAGTTGAACTATGAAACATATTCTTTTGTTGTTTTATTTTATTAAACTAGATTTGCTCACATTATTAAATGTGAGTATCATTTTCTCGGGGGTACTTATTTAGTATACATTGAATGTTTCTATATATGGTATGCTTTATTAAAGAGCTAAAATAATGAGTAAATATCTTAAAAAATAACATAATTCTAATGACTTTTTGTAAATAAATACTTTTAACTATACTATCCATATTTAGCATTTTAGATATATACATTTATCATTTTTTTCCCATTATACAAATGCTTTCATCAGTTACAGTTTTGTGCTACGGTCAGTAGTGTTAGGAGTTCTGGTGTGGTTGTTAATCTTTCTCGTTAATTCTGTTGCATGCGTTGTATTCGATTAAGGGATGACGGAACGGTAACGTTGGGCCACGTGGTGGGCGAGATGATCGTTCGATTAAGCCATTAGTATTACACCGTTGTTCTTTCCGTTATCTCTAAACACGTATAAGCTTAGAGGATACAACGAAGACACTATTAAACTTAATTTATTGATTTTTATGTATTTATTGTTAAGTGAATGGTACAAAAAAATAAATTAAGTTATAACTAATTTTACAAACTCTCTCTCTCTCTCTCTCTCTCTCTCTCTCTCTCTCTCTCTCTATATATATATATATATATATATATATATAAGCATTTGCAATTTAAATCAACTATTAATAAAAAAAGGTTAAAATAATTTGTAAACTAAAATTTTAGTGTAAAATATAATTATTTTTATACGTGAACAAATTAGGCATGAAAACTTTAATCATGGATAGTAGAATTTCATGATTTCTACAAAATTTTAAAAAAAACTTTAATCCATTTAAAATTTGAAGAATTTTCAAACACAAAAATAATAGAATATATATTCTTTCTCTCAACACATTACTTAATGATAAAAAAAAATTTTTATTTAAAATTCATAATTTTTACTAATTAATAAGATTGACCTATTTAAAATGTTTATTAAATTATTTAAATTTTGATCTAATAAATTAATATTTGATAAAATATATTTAAATATTATACGATGAATTATGTCTTACACCCAGTACGTTTTACCTGTTATCTGTCTGTTTAAAAATTTCTCATGTCCTAGTCCATTGGAACCGAGAAGTAAAACGAAAGAAACCATGAATAATCTGCTGTGATCAGTTAAGCAAACCAGCATTAGCCCATTGTTTTGAGTTTACTGTTACTTAAATAAACCCCACCGTTATGTGGGAATTTCAAAACAAAACACCGTAAACAACGATCAAAATCATATATCGTACTGATTAGATCTCACCAAAGTATTCCACCTTTAGAGTCACCCACTGATTAGATGAATAAGCCATTGTATGTAACGCGTCGCTTCGTAATATAACTAAGAAAGCACGGGAATCGGAGGAGACTCTGTGTAACCTTTCAGCTCGCACCAAGGACGGGAGTAAACGGAGTAGGATGGGTCTTTCTAACGTAAATTCAACCAGTGCGTTCGGTTTTTGAATGTCCAATGTTCAACTAGCGGACCCCGACATATTATACTTGGACTAAGTGTCACGCAGATAGGTTAACTCCGTGACAATATTTTTATAATTATATTGGGGTCCAACCTCTTTTTTTTTTTTCTAAATTAATAGAAAAACATTATAGGAATGTTAATGTCTATCCTTGTGGGCTTGAGAGGGTCATTGTCGACATTCAAATTTAATCTTTCTATAACGAAGGACTGTCACATAAATAATGATAACTTTTACAATTTTTTTTTTAATCTTAAAATAGAGGCAGTACTAAATTTAAATCTCACGTAATATATAATCACCTTTATTTTTTATTAAAAAAGAAATTGATGCCATTGGAAGAGTTTGAATTCCGTCGAATGTGTGGCTACATGCAGGCATATCACCAAACTTTCATTTCTAATGGCAGCTCCAACCCTTTCTTGAACTCTATTATTTGAATAATAAAATTTGACGCATTATTAATCAAAAAAGAAACATTATCCATGGATGAATATTTTTTCGACCTTTTATTTTATTTGAATAAAAAAAGACATTATAAGAATGTTAATTATTTTTGTACATTTAGACTAAAAATCGCCTATTAATATTCTGATTTAATTTCTTTTATAAAAATATTTATTATTTAAATAATAATAATTTTGAGCGAATTTTTTAATATTTCATTGCAAAATATTAAAATTGAAATCTCATATCGTATCAAGTGCAAATTCCTATAATTTGTTTGAATTTAAAAGGGGTATTACTGAGAAATTTGTTGATTTACTATCAAATTTTTATATCAAGTGATTAACTTAGTTATATTTATTTAATTAATAACTAGGTATTTTATATTCAACAGCTTTTTTTTTTCTTCTAAAAATGTGCATATATATATAGAGTTTATTATTATGATAATATTTCTAAAGTGGTTAGTAGTTACACATTTATACTTTTCAAATACATGATCGCTCTTCGACTGATATGATCAAACCACATGTATTTTTCCCATTTGAAAATTTTTGCTTGCGCAGAAAGAATGGACAGCTAATTCCTACTCGTAAGAGGTCCTGCCGCAGCCTCCAAGTCTGTAGCACTGATTGTTTCTGACCAAAAAGAAGAAGAAAAGTCTGAAGCAAACATGAAACAAAGTGAAAAATTCTAGATTGTCAAAACACACGTCGAAGTCTGTAATGTACCAAAAAGTGGAGTAGTTTCTGGAAGCGCCTTGCGGTGGTCAAAAAAAAAATAGAAGCGCCAAGGAAGAGTTTCTAGGAGCGCCATCTAAACTCTTACCACGCGGACGTGCGACGATGAATTGTTAATGTAATTATATATGCATCTTTGAGAGCCCATTGTCAAGGTCCTTGTAAGTAGAGATGGACAATACGTTCGTAAGCCCGTGATACCATGCCCATGTCTATCAGTTTTTCTACCCAATCAAAAAAAAAAAAAAAAAAGAGTACAAAAATAGCAAGATTTTACTATTTTGCTGGGAAAAGAAAAACATTGAGAGAAAGATGTTGAGATTGAAGGGCAACAAAGCCAACATATTTTCTGTGACTAAATAGGCCTCAATGCGAAAGGATGAAGACATTGACCTATTCATCAGCAACAGTCGTGCATATAGAAGAGTGATGCTACTTTTATAAACAAATTTTATGGATAAATCATATAAGTAGCTCCTTCATCAATCACAATTTTTTAAAAAATTTAAATATAATTAAAAGCTTACTACCACAATATTAAATTTCATAATAATAATAATAATAATATTTATTACGATTGAAATTTTTTTGACTTTTATCAAATATATCATATTAAAAATTAAAAACTAGTTTAAAATTTTTATTTATTTTGAAATATTTTCTTATTAAAATTACTTTTTACGTGAAATAATTATAGAAAATTAAGAAATTTAATTATGGTGACTTATTTTATTAATGTTAAACATGCATTTATAAACTTTTATTGACAAGCTTCTTTGTGTGTGCGTATAGATATACATATATATTCACTCAAATTAAAATTTATATTAGAAATATTTAATTTTAAAAATAATTTCATCATCAATCAACTATAATTCTATATTTATTTATTTATTTATGGGTTGAATGAGGAGAGTCAACAACTCTCCCTCGCTAGAAAGCTATCATTCTAGGCAGACTAACGCCAGCTACATCAAGATGTAAAATACGGGAAAATGCCGAGGGTGGGCAATCAAGAACCTCGCTGTGCACATGATTGACTTGCACTTCCTATTCACAGCTCCTCAGCTTCTCTACACTTCTCATTATTGTTATTATTATTATTATTATTATTATTATTTTTGAAAAATTTGGACTGGCGGAGAATGTTTCGGGTTCGGGTCCATCTCCTATCTTTTTAATATTTTGCCCAAAATTGGCCCGATTTTTGGGCAATGCCGGTTTGGTGGGCCAGGCTTGAAGCCCAACACCTCATGCCCTAATCACAGATCAGGCGAAGCAAGCGAGAAGCCTCTGGTCCTTTAAATTATTGGCCTCCGCCTGAGCTGGGATGAGCAAACAGAAAGCAACCACACAATACACAGAGCAGCAGTGGCACGTCCGCTGTATCGTCGTCGTCTGTTGTTGTGGCGGGTTGGGGGGGGGGGTTTGGGGTTTTAGCTAGATAAATCGTTTCGAGTCGTTTGGACTGCCATTCCCTTCACTTAGAGAAGAAAAGGAAAAAAGAAAAAAAAAAGAAAAATGGAAACTTCTCTGAGATATGGAGGAGACTCCAAAGTTCTAAGAATCCATGCCAAGCAGAAATTTCCCATCGATTCTAAAACCCATCTGCAGGTCTCTCATGTTTACTTTGATTTTATTTATTTTTGGTAATCTAACTCTCCATCCTACGAACTTGTTTCTCTATGTTAGTGCCCATTGCAATGCTGAGTAGATATCTAATTCGGTGATAGAAGCTATTCCATTAAATGGGTCCTCGTTAAATTTTTTTATGCATAATCGAATCATGGTCTTTGGGTTTCTTACAGTTTCTACGTTATCTATGGCTGTTGAATTTGTATTTAATATGTTCAAACCTGGAATATTGATTTTCTTGATTTCTTTTTGTTGGTTAGCTTCGCGGAGAGCTGGACACAAGATCTGGAGCTCCAAGTCATTTTGAAGCCATGATAAGGCACTTCTACCCAGATGTATGCCATGCCCTCACTCCTGCATCTATCTATACCAGTATCATGATGATAGCTTTTATTATTTTTTTTAAACAAAAAATAATAATTACCATTATTATTAAGCAAAAGTAATCCCTTTACAATCTATTATATTTCACAATAAACTGCAGCTATCGGCCGGTCTTGGCCTGGGGTTGCAATACAATAAACATGAAAAGCTCCGTTACATCTTACGTGGCAAAAAGGCCTTTTCTGTGACAAGTGACAGTTTGTTAAGCTTCAACGTTAAGGGACGATGTTATTTTGACAGTGAACTTAAAGAGGTCAGTATTCTTTCAATCTGGAAATTTGCGGGAATGTAGGTGTTTGATTGTGAGTCATTGCCTCCTTTTATTCTGGTGCAGCTGTTGCTTATATCTTGGTTTTGTTTCATTTATTTGTGGATTTTCTTAAAATGATTTCGTAGTGATTTTTAGTTTAGTCTTAGTGCATAGTGACAGTTTAGGTTTCTACATGCAACAAATTCATTCTTGTGTCCTGTCCCGACAGAGGAAGACAAAAGGAGCTGCAGAATTTACTTGGAGCATATTTAATTTTCAAAAAGACCAGGATGTCAGGTTCAAAGTTGGATATGAAGTGATTGACAAGGTGGACTCCCCCCTTTTTTGTGACAATAAAAAATCTCTATATGCGAACTTTATGTGCCTTGTAATTCTTCATCTCGATATATCTAGGTTGCATATGATTTTCAATTTGTGTCATACACTTTTCATGATTGTTATTATATAGTGTTTCTGTTTCTTTCTTTCTTTCCTTCTTTCTTTTTTACTGGTGTGTGTCTGTGAATTATGTCTGTTGGCAACGTTATAGTCTCTGTTGCTTATCAAGGGCATAGGAGCATGAGAATGTGAGAAATTGTGTGAAAGAGAGAGCTGGCAACATACTAGTTGTCAATTCCAGTACCCTCACTCTAGTTGTTCAAGTTGAATTAAATTGTTGCTGAGTTTTATTTTACCAAAATGCATGTGATGGCTAGTATTACAATGTTATAGGGGTGTATGTTATTAGGGTGAAGTGTGCTTGGTGTGTAGCAAATGTAATTTTAACTTTATCATTGGAAGCTTGATTGTAGGTTTGACTTGCTTTGCTGCTTCAGTAATTAGATTTGCTGTTTTCTCTTTCAGGTGCCTTATTTTCAAATCAGGGAAAATAACTGGACCTTCAATGCTGACACGAATGGTAAATGGAACCTGAGATTTGATTTGTGAGTCAAGGGAGCTAAACTTAATGTTTTTTGAAGGTAATGGCTGCAAGCTGCATATTCAATTTATTTCAATTCTGATATATCTGAATCTGAATTATTACGGTCATGATAGTATGATATTTTCATCTAGAGGAGGTGTTTGACCCACCTCTAAATAGTGAGATAATTTCAGCAATCTTGGACAACGAACCAGACCAGTTTGACTATAAACCAGACTAATTTTCGGTTTTTTAGCCCGTTCTGAGCTGGTTTTTGTGGGTTATGACTGGTTTTGAGTTTTGACTTTTTCTGGTGCTTACAAATTAACCAAACTGATTGTCCAACCAAATCCTGATTCTCTTGATCCAACTGGTCAATGCAGTACAGTTTGCAAAACACTGGATGAAATACTAACCACTATCTTCTTAGAAGACATGCATGGTTATGGAGTGGCCATGCTTCAATCACAATATATTAGGTAATTCATATTTTGAGAAGGATAATATTAGAAAGTTCCAATTTGTCACACCAGTTATAAGATCATATCACTTGTAAGATGTTTCTCCCCTATAGGGCATATGTGACGATGTATTCGTAACAAGGATTTAGAGAGAACATTCTGTAAAGGTGAGCTTCTCATCAAGCTTTGTGAAAATGAGGACATGAAGAAGGGCAAATAAGAGTGATTTCTTAATTTGATTGTGTAATTTGAAGAATTACCAGCAAGGTGAGTGTAGTTAGAATTTAGGGTTTGAGTTAGAACTAAGCATTGTATTCCAATGATGCCTCAAAAGTGGTCATATTGCCTTTGTTGGTTTCTTCAGTGCATTTGCTGGGTAGAAATGTAATTGAAGGATGAGTCTTGATATACAATCAGGTTATTACATTGTGAATTAGAGGATACAAGGTTGGATCATAAAAATAGTCTTTTTGTGTAAATAAGAGTATTGTTGCATCTATTTGATCCTTCCCCAGACTTCGCATGTGGGAGACTTGTGTATTAGAATGCTCTTTTAGATAGGTTTGTGATTAATGATCTTCTATGATATTCATTAATGGGGGAATGATTGAAGAAATTATTATTGTGAGGATGATGATTCACTGGATGACACGTAGAAAGTTGTAAAAGCAATTGTCAGTTGTTTCTCACAAGTGCTTTTCAATTGTTTCTTACAAGACTGGAAACTTTGGTTTTTAGCTATATGATAGTGGCCTAGCAATACAGATGAATTAGACCCTAATTTGGTGTGGCTGGTACTTTGGAAATTGATGGTCCTTGGAAAATTTTGACTGATTACGGTGTCTCTTTGTTGCGTGCAGTGGTGATATGGAAGTGAACATGCCGTAAGTGGTCCATGTTGATCTTGGTCCTTGTTCTTCTTCTGAGAAATAGGACAGGGCCACCAAGTGGGATTTGTAATATGCAGGCAGCTACTGGACTCTCCTTTTGAAATGTTATGCTTTATTTTCGCACTTCAAAATAAATCAAAGAGCAAAACATACTTCCAAATAAATCAAGAAGCAAAACATCCTTTGGCCAAAAATTCTTGTTGCTGCTAGTTTTAATCATGGAGTGGGATCCATCCAGATTGCCAGGCACGGCATCAGGTATCTCGGGAGGGAGTATTTGGTTTCCTCCCAATATGCACACGGTTTTTCATTGATGATGATCAACTAGTCGAAATGATGTATCGGGATGGAAGTGTTGATTTAAACAAATCCTTCTAACAAGGTCTAAACTTTACAGCAGCTTTTATATTGGGGTTCAGAATTAGGGCTATATGTTAAGAGTGTAATGGTTAGTGGAATAAATATTAAGAGAAGAAAAGAGGTTTAAATTTTAAGGGGTGGGGAGGGTGAAGAGAAGGAAGGATAAAAGTTAAATGGGAATAACGAAGACTAATGATAAAAGTCAGTATTCAATAATGTTTTTAAAAAGTTATAGAAGGAAGATGTCTCCTACTGTGATACTTTTTATTAGATTAACCCATAAGTACTTCCTTCTTTTTCTATGCTTTAAGAATTTCCTTTAACTCCTTACCTTTAACTTCTTAACCAAATAAAATTAAATGTCGAGGAGTATGGGATTAAAAAGCATCGGTCTCAAAATAAACGAAGCAAACGATGGTGGGATTTCGAGGTAAATGTTTAATCCCAAAACAAACCAGAGTTATCGGTTACCTAAGTAGCTATTAGCCCCGAATACCCTCAAATCAAACATGTCCACTAGTATTTCATAACCATACGTGTCTCTATAATTGATTGCTATCTAATGGTAGTAGGTTGTGATTTTGTGGGCCTAAATTAAAGAAAAGCATTAGATGCAAGAAAAAGAAAGAAAAAAAGGGGGGCGGGGGCGGGGATTTATTGATGATAACTACCAACAAATATATATCAACTTGTCCAATTAGAAAAATTTTTAGTGATGGGATGTATATTCTAAGCCGTAATATAGATAGATATGTATATAGTAAACGATTATTTATTATTTTAATAATTTCTTACTTTTCATCCATAGAAATTGATGACATTTATAACATTACATGTGAGCATCGATCCTTTTTCAGGGAGTTACCGATCAATTTTCTCGGGAAAAAGGTGGATAAATGCGTTAAATTGAAAAAAAAAAGAAGAAAAAGAAAAAAGAAAAAGGGAAACTTGCCATGGGAGGAGTTTAGCGCCGACAGATGCGAAAATCGGGCAAGCCAGGGGAGAAAATAATTAACAATTTAACTAATTTATAATTATTACCCATGAAAATAAAATTAACAATATTGGAATATTATTAAGAATAGGTGTGTTGATTTGCTAAACCTCTCACTGATTATCATCTTCTGACCTGTGTTGTGAGAGTATGGGAGAGCCAATCATCAGTCCTTTTAAGAAATTGCATCGCCCATTTAGAAATTTCATTCACGTCATGTTCAGGCTGAAAGGTGAAATAAGTCTTACTAATTTTATTAATTGACAGCGCTGTAATTTTCAGTTACAGTGCCTTTACGTACTACTTTTTTTTTTTTTTTTGAAGAACTTGGACGATTTTTCCCTTAAAAAAAAAAAAACCCTTATCTTCACGCGCGCTCTCTCTGTCTCTGACATCCACAAAACCTGTCTCTCCCACACACAGACACACACACACACACACACTCCCTCCTAGAACACGGCAACAGGGACAAATTAACAGACAAAAGCTCTTTCCGTTTTTGGTTTTTTTTTTTTTTCTTGGTTATTCACTTTCTTCACATGACTCGTCTTTTCTTCAGGCTTCTAGGCGCCGTAAACTCGTCGGCGACCGCCTTCTCGAGCCAACCTTCTTCTGAAAAACCGGCTACCATAGACTCGGACTTCGTGGTGATACTGGCGGCGCTCCTCTGTGCCCTCATCTGCGTTCTCGGCCTAATCGCCGTCGCCCGATGCGCCTGGCTCCGCCGCCTCTCCTCCGGCGCCGTTTCACGCGCTTCACCTCTGCCTTCCGCCTCTTCGGCCGCCACAAGAGGCCTCAAGAAGAAGATCCTCCGCTCCCTCCCCAAGCAAACGTTCTCGGAGGATTGGGGCGCCAAGTTCTCTGATTGCGCCATCTGTCTGGCGGATTTTGCCGCCGGCGACGAAATCCGGGTGCTGCCGCAGTGCGGGCATGGCTTCCACGTGAGCTGCATCGACACCTGGCTCGGTTCCCACTCGTCCTGCCCGTCCTGCCGTCAGATTCTGGTGGTGGCCAGGTGCCAGAAGTGCGGAGGTTTGCCGGAGTGCGGCTCTAGCAGGGGAGCTGACACGGAGGCCAGATTGAAGGAGCTAGAAGACGACGACGACCATCGGCGTAACAACAACAACAACAACAACAACAATAGTAATAGCTTCTTGCCCTAGCTTTCTCATAATTTATTTGCTGAGCTTCTCTAATCTGCAATCTGCCGTCTTTTCATTTCCTTTCCCTTTTTTCCTTTTTCTTTTTCCTTTTTCTCTTCCCTCTTTTCTCCAGTTGTAATGTAAGTTCATAGCACAAAACCCTCTTGTTTGTTGCGGATCTCAGCCAAGCAGCAACTCTGGGTTTCAAGCTTTTTGACTGCTTTCAGTAAAAATTACATTGTTTTTTTTTTCTCCTGTATTTGGTTTTCGTCACTCTTGTACTTTCGATTGTTGTAATTAAATTTGTAGTGGACTGGATCTGCAAATTGGAATCGTGAAATACATTAGTGTTTTGTGCCTAGTACCGAGATCGCCGGTGGGCGAGCTTGCACACTTAACGACGGCGATTGACTTGCAGTTAGCAGCCTGAATACTAATCCCAGGATAGGGATGATCCCCTCCGTTACCAAAAGTAAAATACGTAAATCTACAATTTTACATATTTTGCATGGACGGAGAAAAATAATGGCAGAGAAGAGACGGCCTGACATGGTTAACAATGGATTTCTCTTTCTCTCTTTATTTATTTATTTATTTATTATTATTATTATTATTTGTAACAAGTCGGCAAATGCATGTTTTAACGTCTTATTATATATTTTGTTACCTATTTAATTAATTTTATAATACATCTCATTATTTTTTTGTGAAAAAAAATTTGACACACTTTTTGTTGTTCTATTTTGAAATTCAGATTTTTCGTGAAAATTCAATGAATGTTCAACAAAACCAATTGAATGAGTAACAAGATTAATATAAATGTACCCAAAAAAAAAAGTAGTCATCAATTGCTTTTTTAATTATTTTTAGCAACTTAGTATACAATTTATTAATCCTATTATACATTTAATTGATTTTATTGTATATTTAATATTTCTAACAAAAATTTCAAATTTTTTATTAAAAAAATCTAAAAACATGGGAAACTCAGTCAGTACCCAGCCTAGCCTAAATTTTCTGTACGGCCGTATTTCTTTTTCGAAAAGGATAGACGATTTCATTTCCACCGTCTCTGGTGGCTTTGGTCGGGCCGACAAAGTTCTTTCGACGGTCAAACATTAATTTCCGTTTCCAAATTGACAACTTCTAAGTGCTTAATTTTAAAAGTGATGATTAAAATTCATAAACTTCTGGCCATTTTGTTTTCTAGTACTTTTTAGTATAATTAGTTATGATATTATTGTTGATAATTTTTAATTTTGTCTTCGAGTCTTGACGACACTTTCTTCTTTTGTTGGCCTTTCGCCTCCCTTATAACCCAGAAAGAAAGAAAGATAAAAAAAAGCTGGACGAAGGTGGGGGGGGGGGAGAATTTTAATGATTAAAGATTGTCAGCCAAGCTTCCATTACGAAAAATGGTTGCCCCAAATCAATTTTGGGATCATAGAGCTTATACAATTCAAAGTTAACGGACCCCTTTTACACATGTTTGAGTCAAGCATTTTATACTGTTTCTGGCTGTTACAACTGGGTGAGTGAGTGCTTTTGGCTTCTTGCTCAGTAATTCTCGCCCGCTGTTGCTTGCCATTGTAACGACTTTCTCGACCAAGCACATGATTAATTATTCTTCGCAGAGGATATGCAGGTCATAAAAGGCCATACCGAAATGTCAAGGCACCGCATTCTTCCAAACCGCCAAAGCGCGTTGAGTGCAAGAGTTATGCAAACTAGTAGAAGTGTTCGCGTAGTACAAGTAATGGGTTGATGAAGAACTTTTTCTGTTGTGATGACTATAGAGTAGTAGTATTATTCTTTTTTTTATTATTTACTTTTTTTGGAAAAAATATGAAAATTAGTTTAAAAAAAAAAAAAAGGCTCACCACTAGTCCACTCTAGCCCCACCAAATTAGAAGAGGTGAGAATTAAACATTTCATAAATGCAGATCCACGCCACGACAGTTTTGCCGACAAATTAATAGCCACCCCATTGGAAGATTAGAGCCGGATGGACTGCAAGTGCACGGGGTAGGCCATGCTATAAATGGCAAACAGGTCGGTCTGTTCGGTTTCATTAGCCAAACAATTAGGCAAACGTGTTCGTTTCATAGAAGCTCGTCAAAGGGTATAGTAATCCCCACTAGTTTAACATAATGTTCTCCAGGATATCATTTAAAATTCAGCAGATTCTCATTACCAAGTTAACCAATCATTTTCTCTCTTGTCTTCATTAACTTGCAAATCGAGATAGCGTCAGTCCTTTGCTTTCCTCAAAAGACCAACAAAAAAAAAAAAAATCAAAGGAAAAGATAGTGTCAATCCAACTTATAGTAGTACTGTACTGCCTAGTGGCCTGTTCGACCCACATATATTCCATTTTCTATAATCCATTGTCTTCGGAACCGTTCAATAAAATAAGCTTTGCCTGGCACTCAGAAATGGCGGAATAATAATGTTCGAGTGAGCTTTGTCCCACTTCCGTGTCTATAACGAAAACAGGCCAACATGATTATGTTGCAGCGAGTCGAGCTCAATAAATAAAGGCCTCTGGTGGCTACCTCGAGAATTTTCTTCGCTCTTCGAAGAAACTTCTCCGTCCACTTTTCCCTCCTGCCTATTTATTTTTGGGCAGTGGTACACGGACACAGAAATTCTATCCAATGAGAGCCAAAATGGGTTGTCGAGTGGGCTTATGAAATTCAAAATTAGGTTCCTTTTTTGTGAAAATATAAATTTATTTGTCAAAAAAAAAAAAAAAGATGTGCAAGAAATACAATGGAATGTGCAATAAATTGTAAAGAATGTAGCATTTTATTTTTTGACATCTGATTACACATCCTATTATATTCTTTGCACATTCTACAATTTTTATTGTCTATCTTTTGAGTGAAAAATATAAAATTCAAAGATATATATATAACACGTAAGACCCATTATGTGAGCTAACTCTGACTTTTTTGTAACTAAGGCCTATTGGACATTATTGACTTGCAAAGAAAAGGATGGATATTGGGTGATTTGCATAGAATGAATCAGTTCTTGGCTAAGCCGTCGCTGTTAGCAGTATTTGGACGAATAACAAATAAGATATACTCTACTACCTTCGGCCTGCGCCATCCATTCGAGTCTGGTGCGCCTAGAGCAGTGTGTAAGATATTGGACTAACAAGGACAAACAGTAGCAATTACCAATAAATTTTTTTTATTTAATTAATAAAAGTATATATATATATATATATATATTAATCATACTTATAATATCTTTTTATAATATAAATTAAAATTATATTATTAACATAAAATATAATTATTTTTTTAATAAAAATTTAATTTTAATTAGCAAATGATTTATGTAAGAATTGTAGTTAATAAAAATTAAGTAATTGATAAAAAAAATTATAATTAAATAAGTAACCATCGTTGTTTCCTTTGATACAGTGAAACCTGAATCCAAGTTCTCTTTTCCGCGGTGCAGCAGTGAACTAACGTCTACGAGATAGCGCTTTCTTCCTAAGAACGTGTGAAGGAATAGCCGATTTTCTCTGTCCACCAATTTTTTCTCTCCATTTTATTTTATGTATCCTGTGAACTCCATTCCATGAGTTAATGTATTGCAACAGTCACGTCGGAGCTTACACAAGGATATAAGTATGAAGTCGTAGCAATTTAGTATAATTAAAAAATTAAAAAAATTTATAATCTTGATTTAAAATGGGATATAATTTTACTGTGAGAACGGGGGACGGTAGTAAACTTGCACTTGCCATCCTGGTCTCAGGTGCCCTTACCTTGACCAAGTGGTCGACTTAGCTTTTGGGCCCAAGACTCATTGCTGGTTATGGATCAAACCTCGTGACTTGTAAGGAAGTCCTGAAAAGAATACGGGGGGATCGGCCACGGTCACTCTAAAGAAATAACGCGAGCTCGAGCCGCGTTGTCGCACCAGTTGCAAAAGGATAAAGGAGACTCTGTCAGCGTCATGCAGACTCGAGGCAATTCAAGGTAACAGGTCGATTTGGCCCGTACGGACGTTTGTGGACATCGCCTTCGCATCCTGCTTCGCATATTTTCTATCTATTGTCCAAGTCAAACAATTAATACATCAACCTGTCGTGTCATTAGATCAGACAAATTCTGTAAAATAGAGATGATTTTGTGCTAAATTTATTATTAAAAAAAAAAGAAAAACTACCAACATTAAACTTTCTTGAAGTTGACTAGATTTGTGGGGGAAATAAAGAAAAGCAAAGTTTAGGATATTTATATTAACTATTTATTAAAACTAGAAATCAATTTTAATGATTAAATTTAAAATATTCAATGTTACTTTTAAGTCAAACACAATCAAATGACGAAACAAATCTGTTTTTTTTAATCTTTTTTTTCCCTTGTTTTATCTATTCAATCCGACCTTGATTGATTTTGATTAGTGTTATTTTTTATGATTGAACTGAACTCAAAGTGCCATAAACTTTTGATTTTTACGGTCCTACTAGTCGGTGTGATTCGTTTTCAAAACATATCTCCCCCCCCCACCTTCTTTTTTTCGACATAACATACAATTTAACTACCAAAGAAAAAGAGAAAAAAAAAAATTTAAACAACTGTAATCGCTTAATTTTAATTTCTTTCAAGTACAAAAATAGAAAATCATCGTACAAGGAAGTCGCAACACAACGCAAGCGAGCAGCAATTTATTAAAAGAACGGTCTGACGAGTTTGTTGACGAGTAAGAAGGGGTATTTAGAAATTGAACTTTGAACAACCCATTTTGTCACTTCTTTTTGGTAGGGTAAGATGCCATTTTGTTGATTCCACATAGACCTTCAGTCTTGCCTGTATTTCTCTTCATCCTTATGTATCCTGTTTCTCCCCATTTAGGTCCCCAGGAGTTCTTAACAATGATGTAATCCAAGCCCTTGGTCGATCCATATCCAACGGCTGTCACTCCATGATCTAGGGCTGTTCCACAGTGTCCATCAAAAACACCCTGCAAGACCAAAGAAGAAAATAAAAAAGGGAAGCAAAATATAAGTTTTGCATCATGACATATAGCCAAATGTCAAATAAAAAAGCGGGCATGCTTGTGCATATTATGAGCATCGAGTTGAGTAAATGGATGAGAAGTAGGAATTATGTAAGGCAGAGTAGGTTATTGACTCACCCCGCTATAGAACTGGAAGTCTCTCCCGGAAGCATCAATAGCCACACTTAAGGGCTGGTTTGCAAGTGCCTTCAACAGGCTTTCTTCATTGTTCTGGGGCACGTCATGGTACCCACTAATGGTTACAAGTTCTGATTCTTCCTGAAAAAGGGAGAGAACACCGTGTGTTAATTGCTATTGGGGGTGCATTGCACGTATTGGTATTGGGTTTTATTTGATTAAGTAGCATCAAGATTTTACCTCTCTCATCTCACAAGTGCCCTCTTTCATAATGTATGGGTAATCTTTTTCCTTGTGGATTCCACCATTGTCTATTATGTAGGCAAATGCGTAATCCATAAGTCCTCCATGGCATCCATTGTTGTAAGTAGTGTCACAGTCGATCAGCTCTTGCTCAGACAGAGAGGTCAAATTTCTAGTAACAATCTGATTTATGCCCTCCACTGCTGCCACTGTCGAAAATGCCCAGCAACTACCTGGATACAGACACACATCTAATTATTACATCACACACGAGAACAGTTGTTGCAAAAAGATAAAAAAAAGAAGAAGAAGAAGAAGAAGAAGAAGAAGAGTGAGGCAAAAGTGGGCTAGGGTAGGACGACTAGGATACCGCATGATCCCTGGTTCTTGACAGGAGTAACAGCTCCTTTCTTTCTCCAATCCACGGACTTGGGGATGCTATCAAAATCCTTGTAAGCGAATTCTTGATCAGGGAATGGGCATTCCCTCCTTTTAGACACGTCAACCTTCAAGCCCAAGTAAGTCATTCTGAACTCTTCATGGCTCAAGTCTGCGAATTCGTTCAGTCCAAGCCAGTAGTTGCTGACCTTCTTGTTAGTCTCGTCAATGTGGAACAAATTATCTTTGAAAACCTCAAACCTGTGCAGCTTCTCTTCAATACTCTGGTAAACCTTTCCGTGCTTTGCTATCCATGATTCAAACAGATCAATGAGCTTATCCGAGGATTCCAAGTCGTCTGGGGTGTAACCGACGATTGAGAACTCACGAGCGAAAGACCAATTGGCAATGAAAGAAAGAGACAGGGCCAAAAGGAACAGGGCAGAATAGTGGCAGCTACAGTGAGCCATTTTGAATGTAATCGATCAGCTGCCCAGAAATTGAAGTATCCAATGAGTTAGGATTGGAAAAGCAAACGAAAATGAAGACGGAGAAAGGTTAGGGGTTGCTTTAAATAGGCGTTGTGTTTCCAGGATCATGCAGCCTTCAGATGTTGCTTGCTTTCAAGTAAAGTTGTAACCTTGTTCCCTTTCCTTAAGTACTTGCGTACCTGTGCCTTTAAGATTGATTCTTTTAGTTTTAGCTGGCTTTGAATCCAAGCACACATGATTATCGTCACTAAAGCAAGGACATAACATTCATGCGTAACATAACATAATTCAGGGCAATTAATTTGCCATTGAAGGTGGACTACAGAGCATAGTCCAGAGTCAAGCCAAGTGTCACGGGGTCATTACCTTCTCTCCAAAAGGCAGCCTGTTGGGGTGTGCAGCACCCACGCTTATATGATCCAGAATCCCCCTCTTCCTATCCGATGTGGGATGTGAGAGTTGGGTTGTACCTAACCCATCCCTGCCCGGACATAACCCGTCCGTGACATTCTCCCTCATCGAATCCATCGACGTCCTCGTCGGAATCGGGGTCTCCCTGCCTACTTCCCGGTGAAGCGCTTGGCGAGAAATATCGGAGTCGGGGGGTCATTACCTTCTCCCCAAAAGGCAGCCTGTTGGGGTGTGCAGTACCCACGCTTATATGACCCAGAATCCCCCTCTTCCTATCCGACGTGGGATGTGGGAGTTGGGTTGTACCTAACCCATCCCTGCCCGGACATAACCCGTCCGTGACACAAGGCTCATAATCTTTGAAGCCCAGGAAAGGATATCAAGGTCTCGTAACCCAACATAGCAATTACCTATTTTAATCTTTTCTCTCTTATTATTTGTTTCTCTAAATGGGTTTAGCTGCTCCATTTTGGGTATCCTCAGTTACTGTGTTTTACGTTTCTAAAAATGTTACCCATAGGGTGTGGGTCAACGTCCCTTATTGGTATTATTTGCACTACTTTAAACAAAATAATGATTATGCGAAATAACCCGACCACTTTTTTTTTTATTTTTTCAATTTTTCCTCAATGAACTATACTCGTGTTAGGATATAAATGTATGAATTTTTGCTACAGATAAAAGGTCATGATATGAAGAACCGAGAAACTGAACATGTTTCTCATTTGTAGCCAATTCGAAGGCAACCGAAGATCGTTTTACCTTCTACTTTTTTTTCTTTTTTCTTTGGTCAAAAGAAAAAAACAAAAAACAAAAAGAAAAAAGAAATGATACCCACGATTCTGTTAAAGAAAAATTACACCACCACACCACACAATCAACTAGAGCGTAACCCAACCTGTGGAGGAACACATTCCATGAACCAAAAAAGGATAATCAGTCACTCTCATTCCCAACGCTTGTAAGTGTCTAAAATATATATATTTTACTATACCAAATATTTCGAAAGAGAGGCCAACTCAGGATATTACCTCGAACGAGAAGTCTCCTAACCACTAGATCACAAGAAATGTGCCATACTAAAATGCATCCGACCCTCGCTAAGCGTTGCCCCTGATCTCCATTAAAAGAGCAAAAATGATCCTCTGTTGCAGTAAATATCAACAGGAATCATAAATCTCAGCACTGCAAACACAAATCCGCGCTATAAATACTGAAATTGATACCACAGTGTGTCAGTAAAACGCCGTCAACACCCAAAAGGAAAGGTGTTCATGCACTCTCATGTCTATTTGCAAGCAAACGCACAGGCCCTTAATACGACGACTCAAAAGTCAAAACTGCACCTCCCAGCTCTATAGGGCCAACCAGTGCCGTCGAAGTTATTGCCTAATTCCGTGTAACTCGGGGCTGTATTGAATTTGTGCTTTCCTTTTCGCGGCACCACCAAAATAAATACTCAACCAAGACGCCACCATCCCCACCAACAAGAACTGAAAGGATTGATGATCCATGCATCCAACCATGTACATCTTAGGACTTATGATGCGGTCCATGTACACAACTTGTTAATACTATCATTTGGGTAGACAAACAAAAAATGCTTGATTGCAATAACGGGCAAGCTCCAAGAAGAAAAGATTTATGACTCAGAATCCTTCAAATGATGGTTACTGGACAATAACCCACAAACAACTCCATACAAAATCCAGTATTAAGTAGCTCTATAGCTGAGGATTATTACATGCCAAATTACACAGAATAAAACATTCAGTTGCAATCAAACCTACGCATCAAACGGTGCCCCTGTACCAAAAGAAGAGTTAAAATCAGTAACAAAAATATTGGAGGTGTTATTCCTAGTTCTAGCACAGAGAATAAAGTGGTGCACAGGGTTAATTGCAGCAATCATTAAAAGACAATAATGTAAAACTTCTTTTACCAGTGGCATACCGCGGTTTATTTTTACTCTACAACACTCAGTTACCCTAATCGGCAAGCACCAAAACTGCACCAATTACTCACATTCAAATGTGAAACAGTTATGTATGGGAAACCTATAATTTATAATAAAAAAATCTATACAAAAGCACTTCCCATTTATTTGAAAGGTGATACTATCAAATTGTAAGTATCAGTTTATGCAATTTGACATGGAAAAAGGCACAGCAAGTAAGGGAGATGGCGGCTGCAAGGAACTCATGACAAATTTAGTCTAAGACTACAAACAGATTATGTAATCCAGAGCACACCAAGTGGTAGGCTACACAAGAAAGCATTGTCCAAAGTCTTGAAAATAGTATTACAGTTAGTCTTGGGCATAGAATCAGAAATGTCAAGAAATGGATCCCAAGCAACATGCCCAGTGCAAGTGTGTAACCTGATCCCCAGGAATCAGTGGAATCATAGCTAAGCAAAACACAGCAGTAAAAATATGGAATCCGAGCACCAACTTTTATTTAAGATGGAGATGATTGGATGCAATCAACGCAAGAAAAGCAATAAATTGGCTTGCTTTCCAGCATGCACGCTGAGTACATAGGTATACCAGCCAAAAAAATATCCCCAATAAAAGCTAAGAGTCGTGTTTGGTGCTTGATAGTCGAAAGGTGAGAACTTGATGTTCATATCAAACAAGAATCGAGTTTTATCACCCATCAATTTTCGTCGTTGGTCAATAGCTATTATTAACAGCTGTTGGTCATCATTGGTTAGCTAAACCAAACAGGCACTACATCTTTTGATTTGAGCACCCTAATCTAAACATGTCGACATAGAATGAACTCCAAGCTTGAGAAGAAACCCAAGAAAAACAGAATAAAAATAATAAAGAAAAAGCCCAGATTTCCCACAATTCAAGTTGTGTGTGAATACGCTAGTACATGATTACAGCTTGCTCAATAAAACCTGATTCAAGAATAAAGCATAAGTTTTGGTCAAAATGAAAGTATAACTTTAGATTCAAGAACGGGGTAAGGGAACCTCAATATCCAAAAGAATGAAATAAATACATTTATTATTTATTTATTTATTTATTTATTCATTTGGTTTAAGCTTGCACCACAAATGATCCAAAGGAAAAAAAAATAACTGAAAAAAAAAGAAAAAGGAAAGACGAACCCGGCAAAAAGAAAGAAGGAAAGGTAGATGCAGATCTAATCGGAGGATTTATGGGACTTGGAGGAGGAGACATAATCGGGAGGTGAATAGATGAGAGCGGCCACCATGGCTCCCGGAAGAACCACGTACTTCGCCAGCACCGCCGCCTTCGACACCAACGGCTGTCCTTTCATCCACGCCATTTCTTTTCTCTCTCTTTTTCTATTATTATTAGTCTTCACGTCGTTTCCACTACAGAATCAATCAGAGTGCAACTGTTGAGTTGATTCGATTGCCCTACGGCTTCGCGATCCTTACCTGCTCAGGTCCTCACGACTCACGATTGTGTGGGATGATGTTCCTGATAATAATATAATATTATATGATATATATATATATATAGATATACATATATAATAAGATTTTTGGTCAAATATCTCCGCATCAAACGGTGTTCAAATTCATGGATCAATGAATAAGCAGTAAGCTTAAGCTATTGGGCTGGGCTTTTCTCTGTACATTTGGACTATAAACACCATAGCACAATGCACCTTTATTTTCCGACTTGAAAAGAGAAAAACAAACAAACAAACGGTACGTTGTCCTCTTCCTCGTCTTCACCAAAACTTCGCAGTACTAACGCCACTCCTCCGCCCTCTGCTCAGCTCCCTCGCCCCTCCGGTCTTTCCCTTCTCGTTTTAATTTTGCTTAATGGCAGCAGAATACGCGGGCAGGAGGAATTCCAACTCTCAGCTACTGGAAGAGCTGGAAGCCCTCAGCCAGTCTCTCTACCAGACACACACCAACAATCCCACTTCCAGCAACAGAAGAACTGCTTCCCTCGCTCTTCCTCGGACTTCGCTTCCCTCCGTCACATCCGCCGATGAGATCACCACCGCCAAGCACCGGTCCAGGCGCATGTCCTTGTCGCCCTGGCGTTCCCGGCCCAAGTCTGATCATGATAACGCCGACCACACCGAGGAGGGTCCCAGGATGGCCGGTAGTGATCAGTCTCCGGACGTCAAGAAGAAGCTTGATGAAAGAGCTGCTTCAACAATGTCCGAGAAGAAGGGAATTTGGAACTGGAAGCCTATCCGAGCCCTTTCCCATATTGGGATGCAGAAATTGAGCTGTCTGTTCTCTGTTGAAGTGGTCACTGCGCAGGGCCTCCCAGCTTCCATGAACGGCCTCCGGCTTTCTGTTTGCGTGAGGAAGAAAGAAACCAAGGACGGTGCAGTTCACACGATGCCAGCAAGGGTTTCACAGGAAGCTGCAGATTTCGAAGAGGTCCTGTTTCTTAAGTGTCATGCGTACTGCACTCCTGGCCAGGGAAGGCGGCCGAAGTTTGAGCCTAGGCCGTTTTGGATTTACCTGTTTGCGGTCGATGCCCAAGAGCTGGACTTCGGGAGAAGTTCTGTGGATCTGAGTCTCCTAATTCAGGAATCCATGGAGAAAAGCCTGGAAGGTACCCGGGTTCGTCAATGGGACACATGTTTCAGTTTGTCAGGAAAGGCTAAAGGAGGCGAACTCGTTCTTAAATTGGGATTTCAGATTATGGAAGATGGAGGGATTGATATTTATAGTCAAGCTCAAGCACAGGGCTTGAAGTCGAATAAAACGGGAGTTTTCTCGCCTTCTCTTGGCCGTACACAGTCAAAGAAATCATTCAGTGTTCCTAGCCCCAGGATGTCAAGTCGAGCTGAAGCTTGGACTACTGCACAGAGAAAACCAGCCGCAGATCTACCAGATATTGATGACCTGAATCTTGATGAGCCAGACCCGGTTTCTAAGCCAGGTCCCTTCACCAAGAAATCAGCAGAACTAGAACGAAAGGCTGAAGATCTCGATCTCCCAGACTTCGAAGTTGTGGATAAAGGAATTGAGATTCAAGACAAAGAAGAGGCTGGAAAAGAGGATTCGGATGGAAATTCAGCAAAGTCAGCGTCAAGCGAGGTTGTTAAGGAGATGGTGCTGCATCAAGTATATCTATCAAGATTAACCGAGCTTGATTCTATTGCTCAGCAGATAAAAGCTCTGGAATCCATGATGGGAGCAGAAAAAATAGCTAAAACAGACCACGAACATGAAACTGGATCCCAAATATTAGTGGCGGAGGAAGAAACAGTTACAAAGGAATTCCTTCAAATGCTTGAGGACGAGGAGGCCAATACATTCAATTTCAATCATCCCGCAATAACTCCTCTGCAGCTTGAGGGAGCCGAAGACGATACAAAGACTGAATCGAAGGTATATATATCAGATCTTGGTAAGGGCTTAGGCTGCGTGGTACAAACAAGGGATGGAGGCTACTTAGCAGCCATGAATCCTATTGATGCCGTTGCTGCAAGGAACGACACTCCCAAATTGGCAATGCAACTATCTAAGCCAATTGTTCTTCCATCCAAGAAAACTATAAGTGGGCTTGAGTTACTTCAAAGAATGGCAGCCATTGGTTTTGAGGAGCTCAGCTCTCAAATATTTTCTTTGATGCCTGTGGATGAACTTATGGGGAAAACCGCAGAACACATAGCTTTTGAAGGCATAGCTTCCGCAATCATCCAAGGAAGAAACAAAGAAGGTGCTAGCTCGAGTGCTGCTCACACAATAGCTGCAGTAAAAGTGATGGCAAGTGCCATGAATACAGGAAGGAAAGAAAGGATTTTGACGGGAATTTGGAATGTCAATGAAAATCCATTGACAACAGAGGAAATTTTAGCATTCTCATTGCAGAAGATTGAGGCAATGACAGTTGAAGCCTTGAAAATTCAGGCAGAGATGGCGGAGGAAGATGCTCCTTTTGATGTTTCTACATTGAATGGAGACACCTCGAGCAGTGAAAAAGAACAAAATCACCCCCTAGCTTCTGCCATTCCACTTGAGTATTGGATTAAGAATCAAAGCTTGGCTAATTTAGATGACCAGCCGGGGGATCCAGCAACACTCACAGTAGCAGTAATTGTCCAGTTGCGTGACCCGCTAAGGCGGTATGAGACAGTCGGAGGCCCTATGATAGCTCTTATTCACGCAACACCCGTTGACATCAAAGGGGATAAGTATGACGGCGAAAAGAAATTCAAGGTTACAAGCTTGCATGTGGGAGGTTTGAAGGCAAGGCCAGGAGGGATGAAGAATTCTTGGGATACTGAGAGGCAGAGGCTGACAGCAATGCAATGGCTGGTAGCAAATGGACTGGGAAAAAGAGGAACAAAGGGAAAACATGTGTTTGTGAAAGGGCAAGACTTGTTGTGGAGTATTTCCTCGCGGATAATGGCCGATATGTGGCTCAAGCCAATGAGAAATCCAGACGTAAAATTCTCGAAGTAGATGAAGAGAAAGAAGAACATGAAGGCATTAGCCAAGATGCCTTCCCTCTTAGAATGAAGTTTTTGCATATTTCCTTTGAAATGATTCTTGATTTTAGCATGGTTCTTCATAGGTAATATTTGGTGCGATTGTAATCTGTAGAGTTCTTTTTGCCATAATAAGACATATCGTTTCCTAGGTTTCTACCACCAATCGATTCCAAAAAATTATGAAATCCAATTTTTTGTTTTTTTCAGAATTCCGCCATCATATACAATCTAATAATAAATAAGAAGGAGAAAAAAAAAAAAAGACAATTGTGAAACATCCTTCTACCAAAGGAGCCCTTAGTTTATAATAAAAAAATGTTAGTTTTTGGATTTTTATATTTTGTTTGGAGTTCTTATATTAATTCATTTTCTCTGGATTTTCTTATTCATCTCTTTTGTTAACACTTTATTTTGACTTTAAAGTGAGTGAAGCACAAAATGCCACGTGTCCGAAGAAAGGCTGGTCAAGGAGGAAGAATGGAAGAAGGCAAAGAAGTCATAAAACTTAGGAAGGGGAGCCACAGGCAGTTGTTAAAGCCAACCTAAAAAGTAGTGACAGTATTTGCTTTGGGTAAAATATTAATGGGAATGGGAATGTGCCTTTCCTAGCCTTGATGTTTGATAAAAGTTCATCTCATTTCCTTTGTTTTTATACAGGGAACGCGACAATCATTCATGCTAAAATTACTCAAAAAAAGGATTAAAGATGGCTTGTATTTTAGGTGAATCACATTTAACAGTTTTGATGTGATTTTGAAGGTCCAAAAAATTGTATAAAAACCTTCACTGTCATGGTTTAGTTCAACTAATTCTGTCAATTTTATGTGAAGGGATTGGTGGTTTAGCAGTAGTCGCTACAAATGGCAGACAGTTCAAATTTGATGAGTTACACAAGTTATTATCATTGTAACGTATTCTATATCAATGATGTCTCTTGGTTCAACACCTACTACTACTGTCATTTTTTCTTGTAGCTTCCAATCTTTGAAATTTGTTCTTATTGCCACATTCATGTTAGAGTGTTAATGGTGCTTTTCGCTTGTTTTGGCTTTAAGACTCGCTACTTCTGTTGCTCAAAAGCAAGATCAACCCAATATACAACAGTCACTGTTCAATAGTTTTTGCTTGTGGTTTTGAAATTTTAAAAAACTTTCTGAGCAACCCATGACGTGGATAAGTGCTTTATCATTTTCAAAAAAACTTTTTTGACACCGTTATTGTTGTTTTTGTTCCTTTTATAGATTGAATGGTTTAACATCTTATTTAATTAAAGATTTTGAACCGTAAAATGAAATTTGGCTTTTTTGTTATCGTGCAAATATTACCAAAAAAAAAAAATCTCTGTTCTTACGTCTCCTGTGCACGATCCCCGGCTTCTGGTGCTTAACCTTTCGGAAATAAATGGATCAGCTGGTCAACAAAAAGCAGGCTTTTCATTTGCTCCACCTGCTGCCACTCTTTCTCCATCTGCAAACCCAATTCTTCAAAACGGACGATTTTCTCTTGTATTTCTTTCATCTGCAAGAGCCTCGTTACAGTTAGCAATCATTAATTATAGTATTCCAGCAGTGCAATGCATTCTTCGGAATCTTGTGCACCTGAATTTCTGCAATCCTGGAAATTGCCCTCTCCACTTCTAGCTCTTCCTCCTCCAGATGTGAATTTGCAACTAAACATGCTCTTTCCAGTGCATTCAGGCTGTTGCTATCTACATTAGGTGACATGCCACTGTTTGCGCTCAAGGATGAAATATTACAGAAACCATTCTCTCTCTCTCTCTCTCTCTCTCTCTCTCTCTCTCGCGCCCGCGCGTGCAGTGAGCATTTATACCTTTTTGTTCCTTGTTCCAGGTATATAAAACCTGTTACCTCCCTTTATTGCCCAAATAGTTTCATCAGCTCATTCCACTCATAAACCAATATAAAGCCTCATTATTACAGAAGCTCTCCTGCTTGTTCTACATTTTGCAAGAATATCATACCTAGCTGTCTTGTATCCTGGGCAAATGATAGAAGATTGCCTTTACTTCCTCCATATTCCACCTCTGTAGGAACTCATACAGCAGCTTGAGCAGCAGCTTCTGCAATATCTACACCCGCCAAAGATGACAGAAAAGCAGCCTGAGAAATTCTCAAATTAGAAGATTGTGGGCATCTATGTTAGGAAGAGAGCAAAACCAAATAAAAGCTCCAGCAATAGCCTGCCAAAACCTCAGTTTCAATTGCCGGAGAGAATGATGCCAGAATGGTAAAGCTCAGTAAAGCTATTGCTCAGATAGCTTGAAATTTGGTACATGCCCTGGTGATAAATTAATCCGCATCCAGTTTCTACATGTTTATGGATAAATCTTGAAATTGAATGCATTTGGAGTTCAAATTTGATTTTTTCTAGGACCCACAGTCTCGTTTTTGCTCAAAGCAACAACAACCCCCTCCCCCCGGGGGGCGGGCACAAACAAAGAAAAGGAGAAAATTAATAAAAAGATAAAAGCAGAGGGAGATTCTTTCTTCTTCTTTTTTTTTTTAATAAAAGAAAGAAAAAAGAGCCTTCTTTTTCATTTCAATAATCTTGACATGGCCAAAACTATACCTGAGCCATTATTGGATTAATTGCGTCTGCAAGAGGAGAGAGACGCAATCTTTTACGCGGAAACATGCTTTCAGATAAACAGTCAACATCATCATGTTCCCTTATCTGGCTACATTTGTTATCAACATCCCCAGAGCCCAAACTCCCAGTGAATTCTTCACCAAAAGGAAGCTTGATGAAATGAGTGATGCAATCTTTCTCACTCCTACCACTAACATGTAGTGCAATTTTCCTCCAGTCATCTCCATAATGCATAATGGTTTCCAGAAGTTGCAGCGGCTCTTTTTCTGTCCAGTCTTTCCTCATCTCCTGACGGACCTCAACTCGTCTGAAATCAGAAGAGCTGACACCAACACGATAGTTGCCACGCACATAGCATCGAGCACAGAGTCAAGTCATACCGAGCAACAAAGAGAGCCAGCAATAGTCAGAATAACAGCAAGTTATGTCAACCCATTAGCTACCCAATACGAGTAATCTAAAATCTTGTCTTAAAAGAGTTTTGATAAACAAATGAGAACTATAAATTAATATTTCCTTTTACACTTTTCTTAATGAATAAATTAATGGTAATTACAGTTCATTAATAGATATACATATTATAATTCACGATACTTTTTCTACATTTTTTTCTAAAATTTATAATTTTTCTTTCTAAAATTTAAAGTTTTTCAAATATATCAATCAAATATCTTTTTATCAAATTTAATATTTTAATCAAATACTAAACAAAATATTTCTTAAAAAAATTTTTTTTTTGAAAAATATTTTACACAAAAAGATATTTCCTACCGACCAAACAGAGACCAAATAAAATCAGTTCCACACGTCAGCAGATGTATTTATATTTTGGTTGAGACAAATGTTCTTGCTGAAATTTCGGAAATAATTAAGATTAAGAGGAAAATTTTAAAATTAGTTGACTAAAAAATTTAATTACTTCCACTTAAAAATTATTTTTGCACCCACTGAATTTCTAAATGAGGGATTAAAAATTATTTTTATTAGATAAAAAAAGTATAATCTACAAATATTCTATAAACTCAATTTTTTGAACTTTTTGTTGGAGTTATTTTTCAACTACTTATTTATCTTTCATTTAAACTTTCGAAACGAAATACATTAGTAAACTGTTATTTTGGTACTTCCTGACATGTAAAGTCATGTTGTCCATGAAATGTTGGTATACTTGTTCAGTCTAATTATATACGCTTGTCAAAGATCAAACCCACTTTAGTAGGATGAAAAGCATAATAGAAATAATACTTCAAATTAATTCTTAAAAGTATATGCAATATTTTAACCTAATTTCCGTTAAATAGATATTTATCTTGAAGTTTGCCGATTTTTATTCAAAAATTTCTAGGTAGGTTGTTTCAAATCACAACCATTCTAATGTCCAGTCTCCAGTGGTGACCTACACAGAAGAGTTTGAGCATAACTATCTTAAAACCTTACACCTAAACGCATTGGAGAGAGAGATGGATCGTCATTATATGCTGATAATCCATAATCCTGTGGAACATCACAACTCATAACCCGTTAAATTTGGGTTGTTTACAAGATTATCTAACCTTCCAATCAAGTAAGGAACATTGCAACATGCGCTTCTAAATCATTTCTGACAACCCAAGTTGTCTGCAACGTGGACAAAGCCAACTGAAGACATAAGAAGTTAAATCTTACTCCAGCATTCCAGCCTTTCTATAGCTCTCCACGGAGTCAACTAGCGTTTCCTCCAGTGGACAGAAACTCCAACCCAGCCTCTGCAACCTTTCTGAGCTCACCTTTCGTTTGCCTCCATTTACATCAATCAAGCTGCCGGTGGACAATAGGAAATATTTACAATACAAGGCCACAAATTGAATTCATAAAACAATAAATCCCACAGGTTCGATAGGAATTTTGCCACAAAACACTTACTTCTTGGGATAGCTGTAGTTGGGATACATTCCTCTCAATTTCTCAACCAGATCTCTGGTTGTGACCCCATGTGCCGTGCATATGTATCTCCCTTCTGCCTCAGGCTTCTCATTTACCAAAAACAATGCTTCAGCCACGTCACGCACGTCTACAACCCAGCGATACTTGTTTTCCATAGACTCGGAACCCCCTGCATGCTCACATCACCGGTTAGAATAAGTAGAAGACAGTGCCATGTACTTGCTTCATCACAACTAATGTCAAAAACTACAAAAAAGAATAGAAACATATTAGTACTTCCATTTTGATCTCTGAGTTCAAAAGGAGACGGACGGCTGAAACAGAATGAACATAATTATTCTGATTTAGCTCACAAAGTGGATAAATTGTAGTGGGATATATGCACTGGAATTATAAATTGGAAGGCTACCACATAACAAGCTGGAGTCCATAGGGACATAGATTAGATCTCCACTGCCATGAATCAATTAACAATTTTCAGCAATCCATGATTAAATCATCCTATTCAAATCTTGAAGTTGAAATCCCCCGTTGTCGTGAACAAATTCAGATTAAAGCTGAATGACATCATAACCATATGCAAACATATATCAAAACATTTGTCTGAGTGAATGATTACCTTTCAACAGCTTGATGAGAACCCGGCTACTTGCATTCACACGGGACTGCAGAACTGGACCCAAAATGAGTGTAGGACAAATAGCTATGAGATCTAGCCCAGTTCTCTTTGCATACTCCCAGGCCTCGCTTTCTGCTTCCACCTTGGAAAACCAATACCAATTCTGGTACAAGCAAATTAGTGGGGATTATTGCATACAAATTAAGCTCACTCGAAATTTCAGGAGAGTATCATATGGCCAGTAAGCATCAATTAGCAATCTAAGGAAATCCAATGTTCAACTTCAACCTACAAACACGAGTTTGCAACGACAATACAGTTGTATTTTTTCAGTCGTTAACCTTGGTTGCTCTGCAGTACTCCCTACTGGACCAACAACTCTCATCCATCACTTTGATCCTTGGGCAAGCTTGGGTTCATGCTAACTGCACCTTCAGAGGACACCAAGACAACTCGCTTAACCTTCTCTTGAACGCATGCTTCGAGCACGTTCAGTGTGCCTTTTACAGCCGGCTCAATCACTTCTACCTGACATCATAACATCAAGGTCCAACGAATTTTCTTTATCGAATCAACATAAACATTATTCGTGGGTTTTAGGGGTAGAACTCACTCACACCTCGGGATTTGATACAGAAGTGGAGGGAACGGGAGAGGCAACGTGGAACACTCCACAACATCCTTCGATAGCAGAACGAAGGGTGTTGTAATCCAATAGATCTGCCTTAAAGGGTCTGAGATTCTCAGGTGCCTTGTCAAGTCTGTTCAAGTGAGCATATTTCTGGTCCACTGCACAACATTGGCTAAGAAAATTTGAGGTCTAGCACAGTCAGGGTTTCAAAACACAATCGGTCGCCTCAAACTGATAGCGAGAACCAGGAAGAAACAAAGAAAATTTTAAAAAGGGAAATGAAAGAAGAGGCAACTGGTAAGCGATAAATACACTCATGAAAATCAAAGAAGACGGTAGGCACGAGACAAAAGAGTTTTTAACCAAAAAAAAAAGTAGTTCAGTTACATGGTTCTCGAACGGTCCCGTGGACAAGATAGTCCTTAGAGAGAAGAAGCCTGACGAGCCGAGAGCCCAGATATCCTCCAGCCCCCGTCACGCACACCTTTCCCTTTGCTGCCGCCATTTTCGAAGCTTTCCGCCTGTGCTGCTTCCTGCGCGCACGCACCTTTCTTACTGGAATTAGACCAGCGAGCCTCGCTTCATATGGGTACCGTAATTTATGGTAAATAAATTTCCTTCAATTTTTTTTAGACAAAAAGTCTCCGTTAGTCAAAATATTTGACTGTTTTTTAAATTAGTCACAGCTTTTTTTTTTTTTGAAATTGATACCAACATTTTTTTTGTTAATAATTTCTTGTTTTTTGCTATTTTGTAGTTAAATATATCGTGTCAACATATTATATCAATTGATCAATATTGACTCAAAACCACATTATCATTTTTCAAAGATGTGATATTTAAAAAAAAAATTAAAAATTTTCAAAATTGTAAATATTTTTCAAAACAAATAAGAAGTTATTAGCTGAAAAAAGAATTTGACAAGTTTTTAAAAAAGTTTAAAATTTCAAAATAAAATTCGAGAATATTTTTAAAAATTTTCAAAATATTAAATTTCCAATTAATTTTTTTGGAATTTTTTAATATTTTCAATTTTAAAATTAAAAATTAAAAATTTTTAAAATATTCTTAGATTTTTTTTAGTTTTTAAATTATTTTTAAAAATTTTGATTTTTTTGAGTTTATAATATTTTTATTTTTTTCAAAATTTTTACCATTTTTACCAAATTTTCATTTTTTTAAACAGTGACATGACACTCGAATAAACACTCGTCTTCTGACTGATATATTGATGTGTTACATTTAGCAGTAAATTAATAGAAAAGGATTAAAAATATTGATAGAAAAACGATCAGGACCTTTCTTCCCTTTCTTATGATGAGAAAGATAAGGACCTTTTTAATAGATGTTTGTATAGTCTCCTTAGAAATCTTCTTAATTTTGGAGACTTCAAACTGCAAGTGTTGTTTTCCTCCGCATTTAAGTTAATTTCATATAAAAAAATAAATTAGTCATAACTATTTATAAATATTTATACAAAAAAATTTTGAACTAATATTTATTAAATAATATAAAATATGTTCTCATAATTATATAAAGATGATAAATTTTTTATTGATCAAGTCAATTATTTTTTAATTTATATCATGTCCAAGATATCTTTACAATTGAATTTTGATTAAAATAATTTAAAAATTGAAAAAATAATAATTTATTAACTATATTAACTATTTCAAACCTAATGCTCAATTACATGAATAATTCGACAAATTCATAAGTATTATTTTATTTAAAATTTGTTATAATAACTAAATTTAATAAGTTTATTTATTTAATAAATATTTATATATTAATTTAAATATTTTTATTTTTCAATTTATGAAAATATCAACTTTCTTTATTAAAAAAATATAAAATAATATTACGACATTATTGATTTTTTCTCTAAATATAATATTATTAATTTTTTATATAAAATAAATATTTTATAATTATAATTCAATTATAATTGTCTTGAAAATTTATATTTATTTTAAAAATTTTTCTCTAAAATTTATTAATAGTAATACTATGAATATAAATAATATTAAAGATCTAAAAAATATTTTTATTAATAAAATTATTTGTGTACATATATATATATAATTAACAAATATTTTACTGGCTAGTGGGCCATGCGAGAACAGTTCTAACGATGGCAGAAACAACGTTTAAGTAAGTATAAATCAAGAAGCGAGTTGGCTAAGAAGTACCACAGTACGACTTAATTTTAATTTCAAGATATCAAAATTAAAGCACCTTCAGGATACCAGGGCACGAAACTAAGTCAAATTAATTGTAAGACAACTCCACAATTATTAGATTGAGAATTCCACAAGCCTCCTCAGATCCACCTTGTGACGTTGTTGGACTCAAAATTTGAGTATTTATTGCCTTGTCCTGAAAAGCATATCTTATTAACTTTATCCATTAACAATGTATTCTTTTCGTAAATAAGTACTTATCACTAATAACTATTACTTCAAAAATTAATAAATTACTATTTAAAGAAATTATAATAAAATTCGTATAAAAAGGCTTTAAAAGAAAAAAAGAAATATTTAAGATACAGAAGAAATCTTTTATTAATAGTTTGTTTGTCTTTCAATTTATAATTACTAATCAATTTTACTTAAAATAAAATAAAGCATTTGAATGATAAAAATAAAAAAAATTAAGTGGGATTAAACCTTATACTCGTAGTAAATTACATACACAATTTTTATGGTACATTTAATCTATGTCTACAAATATATAATAAATTTCTTTTTAAATATATATTTATCTATTTTGCAAATGTTTAATACTATCACACTCTTGTAATTTTTTTTTCTTAATTTACAGAGATATTTATTATGAAAAAATGACATTGAAGATCATAAAAATAAAATATATTACTTAAATTTTATTATTAAAAATTAAGTTTAATGTGTTATGATAAATTTACATTACTTATAAAGTACTTTATATTATATAAATAATATTTTACATAATATATAAAAATTACCTTTATATTTATTATTTTATTATAAATTTATTTTATATTATAAAAACATTTTATTTAATGAAAAATACTTTAAATATAATATAAAATCAACTTGAGTTTATTTAAATGTATGAATTTGAGTCTATTTAAGATTTTTTATTAATTATTATAAACAATAGAAACATAAAAACTTGTAGTATATTTTGGATAATGATTTTCTTCCCTTGAGAAAGATAAGGACCTTTCTAATATATGTTTGTATAGTCTCCTTAGAAATCTTCTTAATTTCGGAGACTTCAAGCCGCAAGCGTTGTTTTCCTCCAAATTTAAGTTAATCTCATATCAAAAATAAATTAATCATAACTACTTATAAATACTTATTCAAAATTTTTTTGAGTTAATATCTATTAAAAATAATAAAGTATTATCTCATAATTATATAAATATAATAAAATTTTCATTGATCAAGTCAATTATTTATTATTATATTCAATAAAAATCTTCACAATTAAGTTTTGATTAAAACAACTTGAAAACTAAAAAAATATAATTATTTATCAAATATATTATTTATTTCAAATTTAATGAACAATTATATAGTTATTACATGAATAATTTGTCAATTTGACAAGTATTATTTCATTTAAAAAATTTTATAATAAATTAGTTTAGTAAATTTATTTATTTAATAAGTATTTATATTTTTATTTAAATATTTTTATTTCTCAATCCATGAAAACATCAACTTTCTTTATAAAAAAATGACATAAACTAATTTTACCACTTTATTCATTTTTCCTCCAAATACAATATTATTAATTTTTTCTTTATATAATAAATATTTTATAATTACAATTCAATTATAATTATCTTGACAAATTATATTTATTTTAAAAATTTTATCTTTAATATTATGAATATAAACAATATTAAAACTAAAAAATATTTTAATTAATAAAATTGTATATATATAGAGAGAGAGAGAGAGAGTAATTTTATAATTTTATTAACTTTTTTTCTGAACAAAATATTACTGATTTTTTTCTCTTTATATAATAAATATTTTATAATTATAATTCATCATATCCACTTTGTAACGGTGTTAGACTCAAATTTTGAGTATTCATTACTTTATCCTAAAAAGCATATCTTATTAACTTTATCTATTAACAATGTATTTTTTTCTTAAATTAGTAATTATCACTAGCAACTATTACTTCAAAAATTAATAAATTTTTATTTGAAAAAATTATAATAAATACTTATGAAGAGGCTTCACAGTAAAGCAATAAATGTTTAAGATTTGGATGAGATTTGTTGTTAATAGTTTCTTCAAAGGAAAGAAATAAATGTTTAAGATTCTAAGGAATTTTTTTATTAATAGTTTGTTTGTCTTTCAATTTATAATTACTAATCAGTTTTACTTAAAATAAAATAAAGCTTTTGAATGAAAAAGAAAAATTTAAGTAAAGTTAAATCTTATATTTTTAGTAAATTATATGTATAATTTTTATGGTACATCAATGATATATATAATCTACATGTATAAATATATAATAAATTTATTTTGAAATATATATTTGTCTATTTTGTAAATATTTAATGCTATTATGTTTTTATAAATTACTTTTTCTTAATTTACAAAAATATTTATCATGAAAAAATGACATTAAAGATCATAAAAATAAATTATATTACTTAAATTCTATTATTAAGAATTAAGTTTAATATATTATGATAAATTTACATTACTTATAAAAGTATTTTATATTATATAAATAATATTTTATATAATATACAAATTTATATTAATATTTATTATTTTATTATAAATTTATTATATATATATTATTTTATTTAATACAAAGTACTTTAAATATAATATAAAATCAATTTGAGTTTATTTAAATTTATGAATTTGAGTATATTTAAAATTTTTTGTTAATTATTATTAAATATTATTACTTAATAATGTCTATTGAATAAAAAATAAATAATTTAAATAATAAAATCATTTTTATATCTAATTTTATTATTTATATATTTCAATAAAATATAATTAATTTATACTTTTTATTATTAACTAAATAACTTTGGTTTTATTATTGTAATTCAATAGTGTACCTAACTTGGGGTCCCGGAATTGTATATTCAATGCATTGGCACATCGTAATGCGCAACTGGACACGTGAAAAAAGCTCCACGCGTGTGGGTCATACGTGTCGCGGTCCCGGCCCCTAGCTGCCCCTTTATAAAACTCCTCCCAGGCCTCCTCCGCTTCCGCTCATCCCTTCCCTCCGGTGAGCCGAAGCTGGCGCACCTTTTCAACATTAACGCGTTTTCAAAATTTTTAACCCAAAAAAAAATTTAAAAAAAAAGGAAAAGCCGAGGCTGGGAGGAGAAATGGACAGCCGACGCAGGCCACCTAAAGCCGCGGCCACGAAGGGCCAGCACCACCTCCCTCAGAAACGTCAAAAGCAAGACCACCGCTTGCCGTACCCCGCCCCGAAAGCGTCCGACGCCCTCCCGCTGCCTCTCTACCTCACAAACGCCATTTTCTTCACGCTCTTCTTCTCCGCGGCGTACTACCTCCTCCACCGGTGGCGCGACAAGATCCGCAACTCGACTCCCCTCCACGTTGTCACACTCTCGGAAATCGGCGCGCTTGTCTCTCTCATCGCCTCCTTCATCTACCTCCTCGGATTCTTCGGCATCGATTTTGTTCAGTCATTCATCTCTCGCGCCTCTAATGACGCGTGGGATCTTAACGAGACCGACCCTAACTATCTCGTCACCTGTCCTCCCATTGCTGCACAACCCCCAAAGCTGGCCCGTCCAGAAGCACCCACACCCATAATTACGTCTTTAGCCACCGAAGAAGACGAGGAGATCGTCAAATCCGTGGTAGCCGGGGCTATTCCATCGTATTCTCTGGAGTCGAAGCTAGGGGATTGTAAGCGGGCGGCTATGATACGGCGGGAGGCGCTGCAGAGGATAACTGGGAGGTCGCTCGAGGGTTTGCCTTTGGAAGGATTAGATTACGACTCGATTTTGGGACAGTGCTGTGAAATGCCGGTTGGGTACGTTCAAATACCGGTGGGCATTGCCGGTCCCTTGTTGCTGAACGGGTTGGAGTACTCCGTTCCGATGGCTACCACGGAAGGCTGCTTGGTGGCCAGCACCAACAGAGGTTGCAAGGCCATATATGCCTCCGGTGGGGCTAGCAGCATGTTGTTGAGGGATGGCATGACCAGAGCGCCCGTGGTTAGATTTGGGACGGCTAAAAGAGCCTCTGAATTGAAGTTCTTCTTAGAGAATCCTGACAATTTCGATACTTTGGCCGTAGTTTTTAACAGGTCTTTCTTCCCTCCTCTTTTTTTTTTTTTTTGGGACGTCGACGGATATCTACTGTTTAGGCTTACTTTTGACTTCTGATGATTATAATGCCATTTTTTTTAAATTTTTTTGTGGGTTGCTTGCAGATCGAGTAGATTTGCCAGGCTCCAAGGTATTCAGTGCTCTATTGCTGGCAAGAATCTTTACACGAGATTTAGCTGTAGCACCGGCGATGCAATGGGGATGAACATGGTTTCCAAAGGGGTTCAGAACGTCCTCGACTTTCTTGAGAGTGATTTCCCTGACATGGATGTTATCGGCATCTCGGGTAAATTCCATTTGCTGTGTGTCATTTGTCTGGTCGGTAAATTTCACTTCAGAGTGACACCTTTATGTTAGTAGTTTAGCTTTACTGAACATCATGTTATTTTGGTTTGATCGTATCATTCCTCTTTACATCCTCCCTGCACCCAAATTGCTACTCTGAACATGCCTGGGCTGTGTGCGAAGTTTTTATGTGTGGACTATCTGAGGAGTATTAGGTGTCGCTGTCATCTAGGTTGTTTCGCTTTCAGAGCATTTTTGCGTGTCTCTGTTGTCCAGGAAATTTTTGCGCGGACAAAAAACCCGCAGCTGTAAACTGGATTGAAGGACGGGGAAAATCCGTTGTTTGTGAGGCAACTATCAAGGAGGAGGTGGTAAAGAAGGTGCTGAAAACCAGCGTTGCTTCCCTTGTAGAGCTCAACATGCTCAAGAATCTAACTGGTTCAGCTGTTGCTGGTTCTCTCGGAGGGTTTAATGCCCATGCCAGCAACATTGTCTCCGCAGTCTTCATAGCCACCGGCCAAGATCCAGCTCAAAATGTTGAAAGCTCTCACTGCATCACCATGATGGAAGCTGTCAATGATGGAAAGGATCTTCACGTCTCTGTTACTATGCCTTCGATTGAGGTAATTGAAGCCTCTCATAAAAAAGCTGCAGTCTTATTTTGTTGCGTACATTAATCTACATTTAGGGTTAATATGTTCCTTGTTTCTGACAGGTGGGTACGGTTGGTGGTGGGACTCAACTTGCATCACAGTCTGCCTGCTTGAATTTGCTTGGGGTGAAAGGCGCAAATAAAGAGTCTCCCGGTTCGAACTCAAGGCTCTTGGCAACCATAGTAGCTGGTTCGGTCTTGGCGGGGGAGCTCTCCCTCATGTCTGCCATTGCAGCCGGGCAGCTGGTCAAGAGTCACATGAAGTACAACAGATCCAGCAGAGATGTATCCGCCGCAGCATCATCCTAGTGGGAGAAAGAGGCGGACCCCAGCAAGGAAAATGGGCTAAAAATAAGAGGTGGAGGATGTGTTGTAAGAACAAAGAGACGTAGGGGGGAAATTCAAGGCTGCGGGTGCCCATGTGAAATGGGCTAGTTGGCATAGCTGTAAAGTTTACATTATGCAAGCGTCGGGAGAGAAAATGTACGGCTCCCTCTATCTGCACATGGCATGAGTGTTATAGATCCTCGTCGCACTCGATGAGCGGAATGTGTTCCCCCAAATTGTTGTTGGATGTTGTGTCCTAATGTGGCGTGGATGTTTAATCTAAGTACTCTATTCTTTGTTTATGTTGGATGGATGTTGGGGACCAGAGTGTGGTCCCTGTGCTTCGGCGTTGTTGTTCCTGTTGTGTCTTTGTGCATAAGAATGAGACCTTTTGAATGACATCTAATGTGTGCTCGCAGAATCTGGATGTTTGAATTACTATTTTGCAAGTACCAAAAAAGATTAAAATTTTGTTTAGTAATTGCACGTTAAATTTAAAGCAACTCTAGGGCTCGCTTGGTTAAGGCGTTAGATTTTAATTATTAATTTTTGTGATATGATTTTTTAATTTTGTTGTTTATTGTATTTTGAAGATATTTATTATCAAATTTTAATTTTTATTAACAACAATTAATTTTTTTATTTTGAATAAGTTTTTTTAAGAAACACTTTTTATACTAATTTGAGACAAATCACCTTAATTACAAGATATTTTATATTAATTTAAAGATAGGGAATTGGGTTAAAATATTTAGTAAAATTAAGAATTTGTATAATTATGTTATTTGATTTTAATTATTTGATATTTTAATTTTATTATTTATTATATTTGAATGATATTTGTGGTGAAATTTTGATTTTTATCTATAACAATCATTTTTTTATTTTAAATAATTTTATTTTTTTAAATATTAGTATTAAGCTAATTTATTAACAATAAAAGTAAGACAAATCATCTTAATTACAAGATTTTTTATTTTAATTTTTTTAATAAAATTATATTTTTATTCTAAACAAAAAAATTTTTTAGAAGAATTACTATCAATATATTTATTTGTTGACAATGGAAACTAAGACACGTTTATTTCGATTCAAAGCAAAAACAACTGAATTCCAATGAGCATAAAGAAGGAAAGAAAGGACTTGGGGCAATGCAGAAATACTCGGGCCAATTCAACGCAGAGTATTTCAACTACCTAAAAGAAAGGGAAGGATCGGGACCTTTTGTATATCGCTGTATGTTGCTTTTTCAAGAGCACAAAGTAAATGGAAAACGAGATCACATCTCTCTTGGTCTCTTTGTTCTCTCTGTGAAGACGTATCAATTAATTTTAACAACCCTGACATACACCTGCAACATAACATAGTGTCATGGCAAAGCAAAGTCATAAGGTAAAATTGGTACTTACTACGCTGTACACATGGTTTAGGGTTTCTCGACAAAATTCATCAAAGTAGAAGACTAGAATGCAAATTGCTATGTCATTATCAACCTAATCAGCATTTCTGAGCTCAATCCAATGAAACAAAAATTTAATGCTAATTAGCGTTAATCGAGAATAACAATGGAAAGTTTCACACTCTCTTTTATTTCTATGAGCCATATGATCAAACCAAGAAAAGAGGAAATGTAGGAAGACAAAATATGGAAGTCAAGTCCTCTATGCTCCATGTTTGCAGAGACATCATTTTGTTTTTTAACAGACATTTCCATTTGTATTTATAGCGTTCCCAAAGCAGGGATATCCAACAAAGGAATTTACAACCGTTTGCCAACAACACCAAATATCAACTAATTGAAACCAACAGCTCCTGTACACCTCAGATTGAGAGACCCCAAAACTTCGCAACCTTTCTTAAATATCTATCAATTAACATTAGCATTAAAACAAAAATTGAATGTTGCCATCCCAATAAGACTGCCAGCAATAGTGAAGAGAGAAGCCCTTCCAAAATTGTCCTGCGGCAGGAGTAATTAAACATGCACCTCAAACAATAGCATGAGCATGCCTCTTTCTCCCGGAAAAATCAAATATGCCAAAAGCATAACATTTTCTCAAAATGCAAGGTAATCCCTCATGCACAACCAACAAGAAGTCCCTATAACTAGCATGCACAAGGCCTCTCCTACTGGCGCTAAAGAACTTCTTCGTTGGCAGCAGAAAGAGTGTCGACCTACCAAGTTAGACTACATTCCAAAACCCACCCAGCTTGCACATGACAACACCCAACAATACAAAAGCTAAAAACAGTATAGCCACACCAAAATAGACAACATCTGATCAAAACCGCAATGTTCATAATTGCCAAGAATATCGAAATGCCAACCAAGACCAACTCAGGACCAACTCATCATCCCACTTCACAACCCAACCCTTCTGGGCAAAGGCGTGCAAAACCCCTATTATGATTTAACAGAAATCAAAATTAAAAATACCCACATGTTAACAAATGTATTTCCTAAGAAAACATTATATAAAAAGAAAAGAGTATATAAATGGACTACCGACCACTCATAACTTATGTATTCCACTAGAATTGAAATGAATGAAAAAGAAATACAGTAAAAAAAAAAAGTTGAGATTTTGAGTGTATCGTTATAATTCAACAGATCAACTTATTATTAAAGAAGATGATAGAAGAAAGAATTAGCGATTGAAAGCGTGGACCGACGGAGTGTGGGCTCCCACGAGGCGCATCCATCCAATTTTCTTTGCAAAAGGCGGCTTTTCCTTGCAGTCAGTCCATGGCTTTCTTGGTTTTCATACGCAACTCAGAGTATTACGTCTCTCCTGTGGTCGAATCCCACTAGTTATTTTTTTAACAAATCATAAAAGACACCTGTAAAATGATTGCAGTCAAATCAAAGTACCTGATTTAATTAGTTGATAATAGTTAATTAGTTGTTTGGTGATGTACCCCTTCATGTTGGTTTAAAACCCCACTTAAACGCTTTCAACATTAAAGACACATGTATTTATTTTATTTTGAATTTAAGTGTTAAATTATTTAAAAATTAATTTTTTACATAAATAATATAATAAATAATATTCTTGAATTTATATTCTTGATGTAACTAAAAAGATTGTTTTAATTTAATTATTATATATTTTTTTAATTTTTATTATAATTTCATACTCTTGAATAAATTTTTTTTATATTAAAAAAAAGAACTAATTATATATATATATATATATATATATATATAATTTAAAATAAACATGTTTATTAATATTTAAATTGAAATTTAAAATTATATTTATTAATAATATAATAATATATACAATTATTTTTATTTATCAAATTATATTATAATTAATTTTAATAAAAAATATTAATAAAAATTATTACTATATTTTTAATTAAATTCACGCAGGTGCTTCTTCATTTTTAAGACAACAAAATGCTTAAAATTGTATATAAACGGCAGTTATAATAATAGTTACTTGCGGTATGACTTTTCACGCAAAGTTACATTACGTCAGATTTTTTTCGTTCGTATAATCCCAGGTCTTTAAAAAAATTTACGATTCTTTCCTTTGAAGATTCGCCACTTTTTTTTTTTTTTTAAGCACTCATGTCCCTTTAAAATTCACTCAAAGATTCTTTTGACCATTCACGAGGCATCTCAACGGCTAAAACATAATTTTCTTTTAATAACTAAAAGTCAAGCGCGCGCGCTCGCAGACAATTACTATACAAACTGTCACACACACGCACGCACGCACTCACACACACACATATATACAGACCATTATTTATGTCTGTGTATATATATATATATATATTTGTGTAAAAAAATAAAAAATCACCATGAATGTCCATACAATACAAGAACAAAAACCATGTAAAGATACAAAAAAAAAAACCAATATTATGACAATTTAAATAAAAGTCACGTAACTTATGATTTGTATATAACTACCATGCACTTTAGCATCACATCTTTATTTTTAAATTATTTTTCTCTTGAAAAGTCATTGCTTTGCTGGGTACACATGGATCATGTCCTTTTTTATGCATGGTGATTTTTTTTTTTTTATAAATATTCAAGCATACAAATAACATCGCAAAATATGAATGTGATGAATTTTAAAATATTATATTTTTATATAAATAAATATATATATATATATATATATATATTTAATCAAATTAGAAATTAACTTGAAAGTCATTCTTTGAAAGTTCTCAGTACCAAAGAATTTTATTTTAAAATTATTAAATTAAAAATAAAATAAAATTATAAAAAATAGAATTATTTTAAATTATATATCAAATATTACTATATCAAAATTATTTTAATATAATTATAATTTATACTATTAAAATTATTTTTTTTAAAAAAATATATTATTTAAAATTATTTTATTAAAAAATCACATATTTACATCTATATATATATAACTAAAAAAAATCTCTTAATAATAATAGACATATCCCTTTTTAATGTATTTTTTTTTATAAAAAGATATTTTTTATAATTAAAAAATATATCTTATTTTTATTTTAAAAATATTCAAATATCCTATTACGAGTATCACGGGTCATCTTTCTCGGTGAGTCTAGTTGAGGTCAACCGCTGTGTGAATGAGTTCACGATCCTCAACGATAAGACTATAAGGCATCACATTTATTTTTTTTCATTTTGTATAAGAAAAAAAAAAAAAACAAGAAGGGCAAAAGCGTACTGAAGTTCTGTTTTTACAATGCACAATAGCCTTAAGGTCTGTTATTTTGACAAGAATAAGTCCCACTTCGGTAGATTTATCATCTGTATTCTTCGCCTTTTATCACAATTTAGGGTTAATAACATCCAATTTTGAAGCCTTTTATCACGTTACGATTAAACTCTTGAGGTTAACGCTCATTGCAATATGAATATCCCTTGCAATTTTTGTTAAATTATGAATGAAAAAGTGATGTGATGTCTATAATTTTCATCCTCTCACTCCTAAACACCCATTAAAACTCTTTCGTTTTTTTTGTTTTTTTTTTCTCCTAAATTGTTCTTATCATAACAGAAGGAGCAAGCCGAAATCCCGATCAAACTGTTTTTTTTTTTTTTCCCAAAATTGACAGCCTTATATTTAAGAGAGGGATTTAGAAGAAAAAGGTTTTGTAAAGTCTTTCTTGGAGTCAAGAGGACAAAATAGCGTATTCCATGCTGTTTTTCCTCAATTATTTGCCAAAAAATGGACGACGAGTTGGAATTATAATCGAGACTTAAATATTCAATTCGAATTGTAACGCTTTTACCTGTTGAGATTCAATTTTTTTAATTTACACGAGACGTTGAAAATTTTTCCTGCCATTAATCTTATAATTATACAGCTGTCTCGTCATATTAAAGAGCAATAACGCTTATAGTGTTCCTAAGAATGAGAAGCCATCCCAATGAAAATATTAAAAAACTTAAATATCTTATTTGAAAGTCTTACATTACATTGGTGGGTGTAGAAATTCTATGAGAGAACTGTATAAATTTATTTCCACTACATATAAATTTACCAATAAATGATTTAACTTTTACTATGGGTTATCAAATCCATTGAAACAAGTACTACTTTCAAGATGAGTTTCACATCTTAGTTATAAAAAAAAAAAAAAAACACTTTGTTTTCATGCTTTTAGCTTTTAAAGGATGAAAAAATTACCACAATATTCGTGAATATAACTATCGAATGTGTCCCATAAAAATTGTGGAAAGTAAAATGACAGTTTGTTTTTCTCACTAGGATTGTGTTTGGGGAAGGGGAGAGGAAGAGAAAAATAAGAGGAGAAAGAAAAGAAAAGGAAGAACTAACGTCCCGAAATGACAGAGTAAGAAGGAAAGAGTTAATGAAAATTTTGGTTTACTTGTTTATTTACGTAAAATTAGTATGTAGGGGGATCGAACCGAGAGTAGGGCTCACGTCTTGAAAGCTGTCAAACTGATTTATTTATGTCGGAAAAGCAAACAAGACCTGAAATTTTGTTTTTGGGACAATGGACCTAAATCAAAGGGAGAATTGTCGTTATCGTGGAGGGCTAAGTGCAATGACCTAACCAGTTAGGCGAATGAACTTTGTCTTGTTGGGCTTCGATTGATTCAATATTCCCAATTACCATACGGAGTTTTGCTAGTTCGGTCTTGTGCGAGAAGTCCCCCTGACGTGGGTCGATATTTTTTGTGGCAACCATTGCACGAACGGGACATTTTGTACGGACTTCAGATGCGGCTGTCGTCCCGTCGTCATGTCAGCATAGCAATTTTTGAGAAGATGTTATGCGTTATGCTATATCCCTGTTTCACGTTTCATTGACTTTATTACACGTTTAGTGACTTCTGACAGAAAACTCAAATTTAAGGAGAAAAAAAAAAAAAACAAAATTGATGCGTCTGAACCCTGTTCGAGGGCCTCGTCGACCAATTATTTACCGTTTTAGCAACCTGTGGATTTTATAATTGAATTGGATTCTTAAAACATACGGTTTCTGGGTACAGAATACTAAAACTAAACAGAAGAAAAGGAGGAGATTGGGAATTGAAAAGCGCCATTGACGTGGATCTAAATTCGTAAAGCAAAGCAAAGCAAAAAAAAAAATGTTTTCGATTAAACATTATGGTTCGAAGTTGCAAGAAGTAGCCTGTCTTTGGAAGATATATTATATATATTTTTTAATTCCTTTGAATTTAAAATTCTATGATTTTAACAGGGGATTTAGGTTGTCGCTTAGAGGCAACGGACTCGAGTGATTCTTTTATGTACCTCAAATTTTAGATAGAGGTTCATGCGATTTACCTTAGATTTCCTTTGCTCAATATGGATGATTTGTTTTTGACCATCAATAATTGAAGAATTTATTTATAAAATTTGTTAATCTTGACATAAATTACCTATTTAATAGAGAGTAAATAAATTAGTTAACATGTGTTAAATGCGTTCTGATGATAACCCTCAAATAAAAACAGTACCATCACAGAGATGACCATTATACAACCTAATAAACATCAATATTATTTTGGTTTTTTTATTGGGTTCGTTGGAGAATATCCCATTTTGTTCAAAATGGACCAAAAACAAAAAATTAATATTTCCTCCTACCAACACATGAAATTTTTAATCGTAATAAAAATAAAATTATATGATAATACAATGATAGGGAACAATATCTACGACAATATCTATTTGATAGTTGGACTCTTCTATGAAGATAAATGTGATGAGGACTTTAATTTATTGATATTGAATTTATTGTTAATATTAAGATTTTATTTGATTGATTGATTTATTATTATTATTAATTATTGTTATTAATTGATATTATTGTTAGATAAAATAAAAATATAATATTTAATTAAATTAGTATTGTCAGCGAATTAAAATAATAAAATGACAATTATTAAAGATAATTTAGTTAAAAACAGTCTTCAGTTTTTTTTTTTTTTTTCCAAAAAGTAGCTTAGACTTATTGTTTTAGTCGGTTGCTCTTTGAAGCAAAACAAATAGTCAAACAACAGACTCAAAAAAGTTTATCAAACACTCACCACTTAATGGAAAACGCAAAAACAACACCTCCTAAAGATTTAAAATTTTAATTTTAATTAAAAAACAATTAATTCAAAAGGGGAATTTTTTTTAATCTATATTTATCCGTCGCTTTAATGATTTAGTTCTTCTCTCTCTCTCTCCCTGTTTTTTTTTTTTTTTCAAGAAAAGTTCTTATCCTTTTATACGTGCTCTCCTTATTTTCATATGAGTTCAGAAAATCACTATGCTTTCTAGGTTTTTTATCATCCCCTTTTATTAAAGTTTAATTTAGTTTATAAGAATTAAATTTTGTATTTTATAATTTTTAGAGAAGAAATTAGACATTTTTATCTTGTCATTGCATAACAAGTTTCTATTGTTTTTAAAAAATATTTTATATTATATTTATTGTCCCTTCTTTTATTTTTTTTTTCAATTTTTCATTGAAAAATTTTATTTTTTAAAAAAATTGAAGGACTGATTGTAATTTATAATATAAAGTGGGTAACACTGAAGAAGGTTTTCTTTTTCTCACAAGCCCCAACACCCGACGTTCAAAAAAAAAAAAAGAGAGGCTAATTTTGAAAATCTTTTGTTTTCTCTTTCTTATCTGCATGCATTGACTCATCGTACTAAAGTAAACTAATTCATTTGGATTTATAATCAGGAAGGTAAGAAAAAAAAAAAAAAGGAACAGAAATTTGCGGAAACGGCACAACTGATACAGAAGCATTTCATTCATTCTTCTGCATCCACTATTCAGTAGTGAGAGGAATAAAAGAATTTTAAGGATTTCACTCTTATTTTGCATCATTTCTCAATATTTTTCTGATTGGAGCAATGCTCAAAAGTTCCCCTCGAGCTTCATTTTACCCTCAACCTTTGCATTACGCAATTGTACCTTAAGCCTTTAAAATTGAACCAAATTTGCTCTTCTAATTTACATTCATACAATTGTAACTGTAACTTGAAATTTTAAATTTGAGTTAATTGTTGTCCTTTTTCTTTTTTTTTTTTTTTACAAGTCAATTTTGCCTCTTTTTTTTTTAAGAGAATATCAAGTTTAACGCACTTAATCTACCAAGATGTGAATAGATCAACCTTGACCTACTCAGACATGTTTTGGCGGTGATACTGTAGAATTGGTCATGTGGCTATTTATACTATATTAATATGTTATGTTACTTTTTGTTAATAATGTGATAAATTTAAATTTAAATGCAAAGTTTGCAATATATTTTAAAAAATTATATTAAATTCGCAAATAATTTCAAAAGTTGATGTTTTATTTTTGGTATTAAGACAACGGTTGACTAGTGATTTTGGGAATTGCATTAAAATTTTAAATGTAGATATATGAATTGTATAATTAAAAAATTTTATATTAAAAAAGAAAGTAACAAGTAAATAATATATAAATTTAATCTATTAAAATTTTAAATAAAATATGATATTAAATTCTCAATATAATTTGTTAGAGTATAGTTTTTTTTTTTTCCCTAATAAACTATACCGAGATTCAGTATTTATGTGGTTGTTAGAAAAGATGAAACAACAACTCGGTCTAGCTCGATAGGTTATCTGGGTTAGCAGAAAAAAAAAAGAAAAAGAAAAAAACAGGCCGGCCCACTTGGATTTGTTTTGGTCCGTTGTTCATTGTGTTTTAATATGGAAACAGTGCAAGCCAGTGGTGGGTTCACCACTTCTCGGATCCGGGCTGGGCCGGTTCGTATAAGAGGAACCAACTCGGCCTCGTGGGTCGTTGCCGGAACTCTAGCACACTTTCTATGGGTCAAGCCCTTCCAAGATCTCCCTGTGTAAAAGGCACGTTCGGGTCTGATCTGAACCTCGTTGATGCTCTGGATCATTTTCCTCATTATAAGTAAAATGTTCCCTATTTAATGAATTCATTTATTTGGAATGAGCATTCGCAATAAGGACCTCCCTACGTGGATTGAGAACCTCTGCGCTGCTCAATCAAGAATGAAGACGATGGATGGGGTTTGTGACAATAGCAGCTAAAAAGGGCACCTGAGGGGCACCCCTTTTCTTCTGGAAATCAGTGGTCACCTGGTAGCTCGAGTCGCGGTTCTGGTGGTCACTGAACGAAACCTGCCTATCAGTGTAGTCTGCAATGTCTCGATTCTTGAAGCCCCCATTTCTCCAATCCAGCCATAAGGAGTGACAGTAGTAGCAATAACTTATCTGTATTGGGAGCAGGAGGAGATTGTACCACGCCCGTCTTTTTCAGACAAGGAAATACAAAGCAGGGCAGGGCGGGGCGGGGCAAGGCAAGGGCAGGGACGTTGTTCAATTATCCATCACACAAATATTTGTACAATAATGTCCCTGTTTAGGCAGGACCAGCAACTACCACCACAAGTGCCATGGCCCTTTCTCTACCACCATTTTCTCAAACCAACCCACAAAAAAATGACTTTAAAATAATAATTTAATTGATAATTTAATATTTTTTTAATATTAACATGAATTTAATTTTTTTATATCTATCTTAATAAAAATTAATTTATGAATTTAAAAATTTAATAATAAATTTAAAATTTATTAATATTAAAATTAAATTTATTTAAATTTAATAATATCTGAACGAAGCAATAATAACGACGAGAGGAGTGATCCTAACTTAACGGACAACATAACGCAATGCACCTTTATTTTCCGACTAAAAAAGGAAAAACTAAACAAACGGTACATTTTCCTCCTCCGCCTTATCTTCACCAAAACATCGCCGTACTGACTCCACTCCTCCGCCCTCTGCTCAGCTCTCTCGCCCCTCCGGTCTTTCCCCTTTTGTTTTAATTTTGACTTAAATGGCAGCAGAATACGCGGGCAGGAGGAATTCCAACACTCAGCTACTGGAAGAGCTGGAAGCCCTCAGCCAGTCTCTCTACCAGACACACACCAACAATCCCACTTCCAGCAACAGAAGAACTGCTTCCCTCGTTCTTCCTCGGACTTCGCTTCCATCCGTCACATCCGCCGATGAGATCACCACCGCCAAGCAACGGTCCAGGCGCATGTCCCTGTCGCCTTGGCGTTCCCGGCCCAAGTATGATCATGATAACGCCGACCGCAGCAAGGAGGGTCCCAGGATGGCCGGTAGTGATCAGTCTCCGGACGTCAAGGATAAGCTTGATGAAAGAGCTGCTTCAACAATGTCCGAGAAGAAGGGAATTTGGAACTGGAAGCCTATCCGAGCCCTTTCCCATATTGGGATGCAGAAATTGAGCTGTCTGTTCTCTGTTGAAGTGGTCGCTGCGCAGGGCCTCCCAGCTTCCATGAACGGCCTCCGTCTATCTGTTTGCGTCAGGAAGAAAGAAACCAAGGACGGTGCAGTTCACACGATGCCAGCAAGGGTTTCACAGGAAGCTGCAGATTTCGAAGAGGTCCTTTTTCTTAAGTGTCATGTGTACTGCACTCCTGGCCAGGGAAGGCGGCTGAAGTTTGAGCCTAGGCCGTTTTGGATTTACCTGTTTGCGGTCGATGCCCAAGAGCTGGACTTCGGGAGAAGTTCTGTGGATCTGACTCTCCTAATTCAGGAATCCATGGAGAAAAGCCTGGAAGGTACCCGGGTTCGTCAATGGGACACATGTTTCAGTTTGTCAGGAAAGGCTAAAGGAGGCGAACTCGTTCTTAAATTGGGATTTCAGATTATGGAAGATGGAGGGATTGATATTTATAGTCAAGCTCAAGCACAGGGCTTGAAGTCGAATAAAACGGGAGTTTTCTCGCCTTCTTTTGGCCGTAAACAGTCAAAGACATCATTCAGTGTTCCTAGTCCCAGGATGTCAAGTCGAGCTGAAGCTTGGACTACTGCACAGAGAAAACCAGCCGCAGATCTACCAGATATTGATGACCTGAATCTTGATGAGCCAGACCCAGTTTCTAAGCCAGGTCCCTCTACCAAGAAATCACCGGAACTAGAACGAAAGGCTGAAGATCTCGATCTCCCAGACTTCGAAGTGGTGGATAAAGGAATTGAGATTCAAGACAAAGAAGAGGTTGGAAAAGAGGATTCGGATGGAAATTCAGCAAAGTCACCGTCAAGCGAGGTTGTTAAGGAGATGGTGCTGCATCAAGTACATATATCAAGATTAACCGAGCTTGATTCTATTGCTCAGCAGATAAAAGCTCTGGAATCCATGATGGGAGCAGAAAAAATAGCTCAAACAGACCATGAAACTGGATCCCAAATATTAGAGGCAGAGGAAGAAACAGTTACAAAGGAATTCCTTCAGATGCTTGAGGACGAAGAGGCCAATACATTCAGTTTCAATCATCCCGCAATACCTAATCTTCAGCTTGAGGGAGCTGAAGACGAAACAGAGACTGAATCGAAGGTATATATATCAGAACTTGGTAAGGGCTTAGGCTGCGTAGTACAAACAAGGGATGGAGGCTACTTAGCAGCCATGAATCCTATTGATGCCGTTGTTGCAAGGAACGACACACCCAAAATGGCAATGCAACTATCTAAGCCAATTGTTCTTCCATCGAAGGAAACTATAAGTGGGTTTGATTTACTTCAAAGAATGGCAGCCATTGGTTTCGAGGAACTCAGCTCTCAAATATTTTCGTTGATGCCTGTGGATGAACTTATGGGGAAAACCGCAGAACAGATAGCTTTTGAAGGCATAGCTTCCGCAATCATCCAAGGAAGAAACAAAGAAGGTGCTAGCTCGAGTGCTGCTCGCACAATAGCTGCAGTAAAAGTGATGGCAAGTGCCATGAATACAGGCAGGAAAGAAAGGATTTTGACGGGAATTTGGAATGTCAATGAAAATCCATTGACAACAGAGGAAATTTTAACATTCTCATTGCAGAAGATTGAGGCAATGACAGTTGAAGCCTTGAAAATTCAGGCAGAGATGGCGGAGGAAGATGCTCCTTTTGATGTTTCTACATTGAATGGAAACACCTCGAGCAGTGAAAAAGAACAAAATCACCCCCTAGCTTCTGCCATTCCACTTGAGGATTGGATTAAGAATCAAAGCTTGGCTAATTTAGATGACCAGCCGGGGGATCCAGCAACACTCACAGTAGCAGTAATTGTCCAGTTGCGTGACCCGCCAAGGCGGTATGAGACAGTCGGAGGTCCTATGATAGCACTTATTCACGCAACACCCGTTGACATCAAAGGGGATAAGTATGACGGCGAAAAGAAATTCAAGGTGACAAGCTTGCATGTGGGAGGTTTGAAGGCAAGGCCAGGAGGGATGAAGAATGCTTGGGATACTGAGAGGCAGAGGCTGACAGCAATGCAATGGATGGTAGCAAATGGACTGGGAAAAAGAGGAACAAAGGGAAAACATGTGTTTGTGAAAGGGCAAGACTTGTTGTGGAGTATTTCCTCGCGGATAATGGCTGATATGTGGCTCAAGCCAATGAGAAATCCAGACGTAAAATTCTCGAAGTAGATGAAGAGAAAGAAGAACATGAAGGCATTAGCCAAGATGCCTTCCCTCTTAGAATGAAGTTTTTGCATATTTCCTTTGAAATGATTCTTGATTTTAGCATGGTTCTTCATAGGTAATATTTGGTGCGATTGTAATCTGTAAAGTTCTTTTTGCCATAATAAGACATATCGTTTCCTAGGTTTCTACCACCAATCGATTCCAAAAAATTATGAAATCCATTTTTTTTTTCAGAATCCCGCCATCATATACAATCTAATAATAAATAAGAACAAAAAAAAAATTGTGAAACTTGGTCTCATAGTAAATTTCATACGTATAAGATCTTTCTACCAAAGGAGCCCCCTTAGTTTATAAGAAAAAAATGTTAGTTTTTGGATTCTTATAGTTTGTTTGGAGTTCTTATATTAATTCATTTTCTTTTCTAATTTCACGGCGAATTGAGAGTATACCTATAATTTTTCTTTGATAGTTTATTGACTGAAATAACAATATTAATTTATGGTGACAAATATTTACTAGAGGAAACTTGAGTTCTTAGTGTAGATTTTCTTATTCAACTCTTTTGTTAACACTTTATTTGACTTTAAAGTGAGTGAAGCACAAAGTGCCACGTGTCCGAAGAAAGGCTGGTCAAGAAGGAAGAATAGAAGAAGGCAAAGAAGTTACAGAACTTAGGAAGGTGAGTCACAGGTAGTTGTTAAAGCCAAGCCAAACCTAAAAATTAGTTACAGTATTTGCTTTGGGTAAAATATTAATGAGAATGGGAATGTGCCTTTCCTCGTCTGGATGTTTGATAAAAGTTCATCTCATTTCCTTTGTTTTAATACAAGGAACGCGATAACCATTCATGCTAAAATTATTAAAAAAAAGGATTAGAGATGGTTTGTATTTTGTTTGTAGTATCTCACAGTATTTTGTTTCTTTGATTTGCTCCGATGTTATTGTTGGTGTCCGGGAAACCTCGGTAATTGGGGAACATTCCATTTTGGAAGAGACAATGGTTAGAGTCCGCCCCCACTTCAGTATTTTAGACAGAATAGAGTGGTAATGGGGCACATTGCATCTTGGACTTTCCATCAAATTATCTCCCGAGAAGACCTTAAAAGATATGGTGTCATCAATTGTGCCCAAACCCCATGCTCATTTTTTGTCTCCTCTTTCCCGGCCCCATTAACTCTTGACAGTTTAACCTCAAATAAAGGCTTTGAACCGTAAAATGAAATTTGGCTTGTTTGTTACGCAAACATTACCCAAAAAAAAAAAAAATCTATCTGTTCTTATGTCTCCTGTGCACGATCCCCAGCTTTTGGTGCCAAACTTTTCGGAAATAAATGGGTCAGCTGGTCAACAAAAAGCAGGCTTTTCATTTGCTCCACCTGCTGCCACTCTTTCTCCATCTGCAAATCCAATTCTTCAAAACGGACAATTTTCTCTTGTATTTCTTTCATCTGCAAGAGCCTCGTTACAGTTAGCAATCGTTAATTATAGCATTCTAGCAGTGCAAGGCATTACTTGGAATCTTGTGCACCTGAATTTCGGCAATCCTGGAAATTGCCCTCTCCACTTCTAGCTCTTCCTCCTCCAGATGTGAATTTGCATTTAAACAAGCTCTTTCCAGTGCATTCAGGCTGTTGCTATCAACATTAGGTGACACGCCACAGTCTGCACTCAAGGATAAAATATTACAGAAACCATCCTCTCTCTCTCTCTCTCTGTCCGTGGGCATTTATTCTTTTTGATCCTTGTTCAAAAAGCAGCAGCCATAATACCTTAGATTAACACATATATTGGAACCATTAAGCATTTGTTACCTCCCTTTATTGCTCAGATAGTTTCATCAACTCATTCCACTCATAAACCAATATAAAGCCTCATTATTACAGAATCTCTCATGCTTGTTCTATATTTTGCAAGAATATCATACCTAACTGTCTTTTATCCTGGACAAATGATAGATGATTGCCTTTACTTCCTCCATATTCCACCTCTGTAAGAGCTGATACAGCAGCTTGAGCAGCAGCTTCTGCAATATCTACACCCGCCAAAGCTGACAGAAAAGCAGCCTGAGAAATTCTCAAATTAGAAGATTGTAGGCATCTATGTTAGGAAGAGAGCAATGCCAAATAAAAGCTCCAGCAATAGCCTGCCAAACCTCAGTTTTAATTGCTGGAGAGAATGATGCCAGAATGGTAAAGCTCGGTAAAGCAATTGCTCAAATAGCTTAAAAATTGGCACATGCCCTGGTGATAAATTAATCCTCATCCAGTTTGTACATGTTTATGGATAAATCTTGAAATTGAATGCATTTGGAGTTCAAATTTGATTTTTTCTAGGACCCATAGTCTTGTTTTTGCTCAAAGGCACAGACAAAGAAAAGGAGAAAATTAATAAAAAGATAAAAGTAGATAGAGAATTTTTTTTTTTTTTTAAGAAAGAAAAAAGAGCCTTCTTTTTCATTTCAATAATCTTGATATGGCCAAAACTATACCTGAGCCATTATTGGATTACTTGCATCTGCAAGAGGAGAGAGACGCATTCTTTTACGCAGAAACATGGTTTCTGATCCACAGTCAACATCATCATGTTCCTTTATCTGGCTACATTTATTATCAACATCCCCAGAGCCTCTACTACCAGTGAATTCTTCCCCAAAAGGAAGCTTGATGAAATGAGTGATACAATCTTTCTCACTCCTACCAGTAACATGTTGTGCAATTTTCCTCCAGTCATCTCCATAATGCATAATGGCTTCCAGAAGTTGCAGTGTCTCTTTTTCTGTCCAGTCTTTCCTCATCTCTTCACTGATCTCAACTCGTCTGAAATCAGAAGAGCTGACACCAACACGATAGTTGCCACGCACATAGCATCGAGCACAGAGAGTCAAGTCATACTGGGCAACAGCAAGAGACGGCAACAGTCAGAATAACAGCAGTTATATCAGCCCATTAACGATCCAATACAACTAATACGATGACATTAAAATAAAGAACTATGTCTGAAAATCACATAAAAGTTGCCTAGATGCCAGAAAAAAATGAATAGATTTCTGAATTGCATGCATAGTTTCTTAGATGACATGAATTGAGGTCACAATCAAGATAAAGTGACATCAAATATGCCACTTGCGTTTCAGTTTGAGTGAAGACGCTTTCAAGAATCAACACAAAACTTCCCATTAGATGAAAGGGGGAAAAGACCATTCGTTAATGAAAATATGGCAAAAAAAAGAAAATAAAAAGAAAAGGACCCTGTTTTTTATTTTTATTTTATTTATTTTGCAGCAGAAAGTTGTTGCAAGTGTGGCCGGTTTAATGGAGAAAGAGAGAAGACCTTATCGCAAGCAAAGCAAGCAATGCTACAAACAGACTTGCAACCGCTGCAATATCTTTTGACGGTGTCCTTGCCGGGAGTAGCAGCTGAATCGGCGGCAGCTGCGCTGCCATCAGCAGAAGCCTGTGAAGGAGTAGTGGACTTGGATTCCTTGTCTTCCCACTTCAAGGGCTTGAGGGAAGCGGAAGGAGAGTAATTAATCAAACCCCAGGCATCGAGGAAATCGAAAACTCTGCGAATAGAACCAACGTCGCCAACGAGAGTCTTCCTGACCTCGGTGAATGTGATCTTGGAGGGAGACCTCCGCCTGAAGAGCTTGACGATGGAATTGCGGTAGTACATGTAAGTCCTAGGGTTTTTGGAAGCAGAGCGCGAATCGAAGAACTCCGGAAGGAACCGCACCTCGCATTCGTGAATGCCGTTCCACGAGAACCACCCTTTTCAGAAATGATACCAGCAAAACAACCATCACCGGCAGCACGCACACCACACACATAGAATCAATTGAAGGCCTTCTGGCACTAATATAAACACATGGAAAATAGAAAGGGAAGATCAAGGCTTACTGGAGTAGCTGGGGAAGTTGGCCGGCTGGGCTTCAGAGGAAGCAGGCGGCCGGTGAGTGGCGGATGTAGGGGTTGGAATCTCCGGCTTGACAGGAGAGGATGCTGGGTTTGAAGAGGACGGGGGTAGATGAAGCCTGGAAGACGATGGAGGCGGGGTAGCGGTGGCTGTGGCTGTGGCTGTGGCTGTGGCGGCGGCTGCGGAAGGTCCCGGTGGGTCTTGAGGAGATGCTATTGACGACGACGACATTTTTGGGGGTTGTTTGGTTGGGTTGCGTTTGTCTCCGGCGATGTTCCAGCCACCGGCCACCCTTAGCTCTAGGCCATTATTAATATAAATATTATTTATTTAATACAAATATCTGTTCCCACAACGCTCCGTTTAACCCTCTCTTCAGGTTCCCATAACCTATTTCCTTTGTATTCTCGTTTGTTAGTTTGCGAATTACGTTTTTTTAAAAAGAAAATTGAGTTAGATAATTTTTACTAAAATTTGTTTTTGATTTGTCGCAGCCCTTCAAACTTTTTGTTTTTTTCGAAAATAATGCAATTTAAAAATAAATTTTCTTCTATATCCCCCTTCTCCACTAACTTAAATTCCGTTTATTTTATGAAAAATATTTCTCCAAAAATATTTTTCATATTTATTTTAAAAATATACAATTAATAAAAAATATTTTTAATCAATATAAAAATTAACTTTATTTTCGTAAAATCTTTTACATAACTTAATAAAGTAAAAATATCTTTCAAAATTAATAGAGTAATTTTTTTTGAATCTAACAATAAAAAAACACTTATCCTTCTTTTACCTTTTTTTCAATTTTAAAATTATTAAAAAGAGAATAGAAGAAAAATTTTTAAAAAAATAAAAAATTCTTATTTGTTTTTAATTTTTTATTCTTCTCTCAAAAAAAATTTACAAGAGAAATTTAAATATATTATCACAGTCAATAAACAAATTTATCGTAAGATAATAAAATTTTTTAATAAAAAAATTTAAAATCTTATTTAAGGAGTTTCGGTGAACAAAAAAAATTATTAATTAGTATCTTTTTTTACACTTTTTTTAACGGTAATTTAACAGTCCACAGTACTCGTCTACGATGCTCTTTCTACGGCTCTTCCTAAAATTTATAAGATTTTAAATATATGAACAAGAAAAATATTTTTTACTAGATTTTAATATTTTAACTAAATACCAAAATAATATTTTTCGAGAAACTATTCTTTCTTATAAAATATTTTTCACCAAAAAATATTTTCTATCAAACCAACGGAGACCAAAATAAAATCTGTCCTACGCATCAGCGGATCTATTTATATTTCGGTAGAGACAAATGTTCCCGGTGGAATTTTGGAAATAATCGAGATTAGGAGGAAAATTTTAAAATTAGTTAACTAAAAAATTTAATTAACTCCACTTAAAAATAATTTTTGCACCCAATGAATTTCTAAATTAAGGATTAAAAATTATTTTTATCAGATAAAAGAAAAGTATAATCTACAAAAATTTTATAAACTCAATTTTTTGAACTTTTCCTTGGAGTTATTTTTTAACTACCTCATTTATCTTTCATTTCAACATTCAGAATAAAATATATTATTAAACTGTTATTTTGGTACTTCCTGTCTTGTAAAGTAGTGTTGCCTATGAAATTTTGGTATACTTGTTCAGTATAATTATATGCGCTTGTCAAAAATCAAACCCACTTTAGTAGGATGAAAAGCATAATAGAAATAATACTTACAAATTAATTCTTAAAAGTATATGCAATATTTTAACTTAATTTCCGTGAAATAGATATTTATCTTGAATTTTGACAATTTTTATTCAAAAATTTCTAGTTAGGTTATTTCAAATCAAACTATTCTAATGTCCGGTCTCCAATGGTGACCTACACGAGAGTTTGAGGGTAACTATCTTAAAACCCTACACTAAACAAATGGGAGAGAGAGATAGATCTTCATTATATGCTGATAATTCATAATCCTGTGGAATATCACAACTCATAACCCGTTAAATTTGGGTTGTTTTCAAGATTATCTAACCTTCCAATCAATTTAAGGAACATTGCAACATGCACTTCTAAATCATTTCTGACAACCCAAGTTATCTGCAACGGGGACAGAGCCAACTCAAGACAGAAGAAGTTGAATCTTACTCCAGCATTCCAGCCTTTCTATAGCTCTCCACGGAGTCAACTAGCGTTTCCTCCAGTGGACAGAAGCTCCAACCCAGCCTCTGCAACCTTTCTGAGCTCACCTTTCCTTCCTCTCCATTTACATCAGTCAAGCTGCCGGCAGACAATAGGAAATATTTACAATACAAGGCCACAAATTGAATTCATAAAATAGTAAATCCCACAGGTTCGATGGGAATTTTGCCACAAAGCACTTACTTCTTGGGATAGCTGTAGTTGGGATACATTCCTCTCAATTTCTCAACCAGATCTCTAGTTGTGACCCCATGTGCCGTGCATATGTATCTCCCTTCTGCCTCAGGCTTCTCATACACCAAAACCAATGCTTCAGCCACATCACGCACATCTACAACCCAGCGATGCTTGTTTTCCATAGACTCGGAACCCCCTGCAGGCTCACATCACTGGTTAGAATAAGTAGAAGACAGAGCTATGTACTTGCTTCATCACAACTAATGTCAAAAACTACAAAAAAGAATACAAATATATAGTACTTCCAATTTGATCTCTAAGTTAAAAAAGAGACAGATGGCTGAAACAGAATGAACATAATTATTCTGATTTAGCTCGCAGAGTGGAAAAAATGTAGTGGGATATATGCACTGGAATTATAAATTGGAAGGCTACCACATAACAAGCTGTAGCCCATAGGGACATAGATTAGATCTCCACTGCCATGAATCAATTAACAATTTTCAGCAATCTATGATTAAATCATCCTATTCAAATCTTGAAGTTGAAATCCCTTGTTGTCATAAACAAATTCAGATTAAAGCCAAATGACATCATAACCTTATGCAAACATATATCACGACATTGTTCAATTGAATGACTACCTTTCAACAGCTTGATGAGAACCTGGCTACTTGCATTCACACAGGACTGCAGAACTGGACCCAAAATGAGTGTAGGACAAATAGCTATGAGATCTAGCCCGGTTCTCTTTGCATACTCCCAGGCCTCGCTTTCTGCTTCCACCTTGGAAAAACAATACCAATTCTGGTACAAGCAAAGAAGTGGGGATTATTGCATACAAATTAAGCTCACTCGAAATTTCAGGAGAGTATCATATGACCAGTAAGCATCAATTAGCAATCTAAGGAAATCCAAATGTTCAACTTCAACCTACAAACATGAGTTTGCAACGACAAAATACAGTTGTATTTTTTTAGTTGTAAACCTTGGTTGCCCTGCAGTGCTCCTTACTGGACCAACAACTCTCATCCATCACTTGATCCTTAGGCAAGCTTGGGTTCATGCTAACTGCAGCCACAGAGGACACCAAGACAACTTGCTTAACCTTCTCTTGAACGCATGCTTCGAGCACGTTCAGTGTGCCTTTTACAGCCGGCTCAATCACTTCTACCTGACATCATAACATCAAGGTCCAAGGAATTTTCTTTATCGAATCAACATAAACATTATTCGTGGGTTTTAGGGGTAGAACTCACTCACACCTCGGGATTTGATACAGAAGTGGAGGGAACAGGAGAGGCAACGTGGAACACTCCACAACACCCTTCGATAGCAGAACGAAGGGTGTTGTAATCCAATAGATCTGCCTTAAAGAGTCTGAGATTCTCAGGTGCCTTGTCTAGTCCGTTCAAGTGAGCATATTTCTGGTCCACTGCACAACATTTGCTAAGAAAATTTGAGGTCTAGCAGAGTCAGGGTTTCAAAACACAATCGGTGGCATCAAAACTGATAGCGAGAACCAGGAAGAAAAAAAGAAAATTTTAAAAAAGGAAATGAAAGAAGAGGCCACTGGTAAGCGACAAATACACTCATGAAAATCAAAGAAGACGGTAGGCACGAGACAAAAGAGGTTTTAACCAAAAGAAAGTAGTTCAGTTACATGGTTCTCGAACGGTCCCGTGGACAAGATAATCCTTAGAGAGAAGAAGCCTGACGAGCCAAGAGCCCAGATATCCTCCAGCCCCCGTCACGCACACCTTTCCCTTTGCTGCCGCCATTTTCGCAGCTTCCCGCCTGAGCTGCTTCCTGCGCACACGCACCTTTCTTGTTGGAATTAGACCACCGAGCCTCGCTTGAAATCGGTACCGTATATATAAGCCTTGTTTTTATGGTAAATAAGCCTTGTTTTTATGGTAAATAAATCTCCTTCAATTTTTTTTATACAAAAAGTCTCCGTTAGTCAAAATATTTGACTGCTTTTTAAATTAGTCACAGCATTTTTTCTTTTTTTCAAATTTGATACCAACATTTTTTTTGTTAATAATTTATTGTTTTTTGCTATTTTGTAGTTAAATATACCATGTCAGCATATTGTATCAATTGATTAGTACTAAAAAAATTATAAAATTATAAAAATAATAAAATGAAAATTACGAAAGGTAATTTAGTTAAAAAAATCTTCAGCTTTTTTGTTTTTTTTTTTTAAAGTAGCTTAAACTTATTGTTTTAATCAGCTTAAACAAACACCTCTTAAAGATTTTAAATTTAAATTTTAATAAAAAATCATTAATTCAAAAAAAAAAAGTTGCTTTAGTGATTTAGTTCTTCTTTTTCTTCTTCTTCTTCTTCATTTTTTTCGCTCAAAAAAAGTACTTATCTTTTTATGCGTGCTCTCCTTATTTTTATGTGGTATATTTTAAAATATTTATTAAATTTTCAAATAATTTTAAAAATTAATTTTTTATTTTTGATATTAACATAATAATTAACTAGTAATTTTAGAAAATTATACAAAAATCTTAAATATAAATATATATGTATAATTAAGAAAATTTATATTAAAAAATAAATAATATATAAATAAAAAATTATAAATTTAATATATTAATATTTTAAATTCAAAAATAGTGCAAAAACTGTTAATATAATTTCTCAGGTATAATTTGTTTCACTAATAAACTAACTATACCGAGATTCAGTATTTATGTGGTTGTTAGAAAAGATGAAATGACGTCGGAAACAATGACTCGGTCTAGTTCAACAGGTTAGCCGGCCCACTTGGATATTTTCTGGTCCGTTGTTCACGGCGTTTTAATATGGAAACAGTCCAAACCAGTGGTGGGTTCACCAGTTCTCCCATCCGGGCTGGGCCGGTTCGTAGAAGTATGCTGATATCTAGGGTTTTCAGTTTTTCTTGATTACACGACCAAAAAGGTTTTCCTTTAGCAAGTCGTGAAATGCAAACCCTATAATTCGATAAATTCAATATTTCTTTTGTGGGGGAGCAAATAAATAAAATTCAAATCTAAGTAATTGCTGGCAACTGTGATGTGATTGTAGGGACGATGTCGAGTAGTTGGAGGAGAACGGTAGGAAATGTGAGATCGTTCGTAGGGAATTCGATGGGAGGGCTCAGAGGAGGAACCAACTTGGCCTCGTGGGTCGTTGCCGGAACTCTAGCGTACTTTCTCTGGGTCAAGCCCTCGCAAGATCTGAGGCGAGAGCAGGAGGTGAGTTTCGAACCAATTTCCTCTTCGTTTTTTGCTAAATTTCAGAAAATAGCTTTTGTTTCCAACTGTTTGTCTAATTGCAGGAAAGGTCAGCACTTAGTAATGCTTCAGATGCTTATCGATACGTTGAGAAACGAAAACCTGTTCCTGATCCCCAGGTGATTTGCTTAACTCGTGCTTTCATATTTTCAGTTAGTTCATATACTCTTTATTATTATTATTATTATTTTGTTAATTTTCTTTATTTAAATTTTTGATCTTCGTGAGGATATATAGCTAACGTTCCTTTATTTCAGGAAACTGGATTGATATACGGCAATAAGAATAAAACAAACAAGAAGATAGATGAATAATTTGTCAGCGACATCAACACGTGTAAGATACATTTGTTGGCCTGTGACATTTCCTTATATTACGATGTTATGTAATATTGATCAAATGTGTTTTTGTAAGTTACTATAGGAAAAATAGATTCAGCATCAAATACATCTTTTCCTTGCTTTTGTAATTTCACCCAATCTGGTCTTATTTTGATAAGCTACATATTTTGAGCTGCTGCATGCTTCGATGAAAATAAGATCATAGTAAGAGCTCAGAGATGATTTTTGAGTAACTGATCCGTTGACTTAATAGCAATATAGCTCTTGCGAATCCCAACACCTCAGTAACCAACAAATTCAGAGGTCGATTCTCTTGCAAAACAGGGTGTCAACCTGCAAAATGACCTTATTGCTTCATTTTAGTTCTTTGGTCTGTTGTGCTCCCTTGAATTGATGTTTTTATTCATTGCTTTAGCCCCTACTCGTGCCTGTGCTAAATTGTGGTTCAGAATTTGCTATATGTCACATCTCAAATTTGATGTTTTTGGGTACTGGTTTTTAACCATAACAGGCTCATTTGCCCTTTGGCTTATGAAAATGTTGTAATTTGAATGAATTTTTGTTTATAAAAGGAAAAACAAAAAGAGCTGAATGCGCCCAAAAATTGGATATTCAAAAGCCACACGGCATAGTTTGCATTTGATTTATTGGTTTTCTGTTTTGTTTCATGTCTGATGGCATGGTTGTTGGGTATCTACATGTCTGTGTCCTTGTCTGTTATGTGGAAACTTTTGTTAACCGAGGTTGTTGCTAGCATCAATGTGGTTGATTAAGGCTTCATTAACTTTTAGAGTTCAATTGTGAGGAAATTGTGGGATTTCTATTGAAGGCCTATCTTTTGTTTGACTTAGCTCCCTCTGTGAAGGCACGTTCAGGTCTGATTTGAACCTCGTTGATGTTCTGTATCATTTTCCTCATTATAAGTAAAATGTTCCCTATGTAATGAATTCATTTATTTGGAATGAGAATTTGCAATAAGGACCTCCCTGTAGATTGAGAACCTCTGCGCTGCTCAATAAAGAATGAAGATGATGGATTAGGTTTGTGACAATAGCAGCTAAAAAGGGCATCTCAGGGGGACCCTTTTCTCCAGGAACATTTTCTTTCTTAGCCCTTGTGTAGAAGGCATGTGTCTGCATCATCCTCTTTTTTGTTTTTTTGGAGTCTTTAACTCGTTCCAAGGTTCCCATATGTTTGTGGATGCATCGGTATATATATTCTGGGTTTCGCATGGCTTGCTGACAAACCGTGGGGGTATGTTCAATCCCATGAACTTCTTACAATGAGGAAGACATGCTCAGATATGGAGCATGCATTTCCCATTAAGACGTACGGTCGTTTGAGGAAGCAAGCTTATCAGTGTTCACTTGGTAGCTCATGTCGTGGTTCTGGTGGTCACTGAATGAAGCCTGCCTATCGGTGTTTTTTCTAATAAATTTTACATAATTTTCTTAATATTAGAATTCAAATTTTCTAATATAGAAATTTAAATTTTTAAGTACTGAAATATCTTCCAGCAATATAAATAACTTTTGTTCAAACTAAAAATTCGCCAATTTCCATGCTGAATCGCAAAAGTAGCCAGGTCAAGCCAGTTCATGTTAGTTTGGGGCCAAATCAGATTTTTTATTTTTGGTAGAATTGCATTGAACAGGGGTGCCGTTCACTTATGTATTATTCGAACCAGTCAATTCAATTCAGTTTTTATATTTATGTTGCCGTCTTAAAAATAGTATTGTAAGTTCTGTTCTCCAAGTTCTAAATATTGAAGACCAAATCCAGATCATCAGAGTCAATCTAATCATCAATTAAACTCGTAGCACTAACCCAAACATATCTAAATAATTTGATTAAAACTAAAAATTAAAAAAAAATCTCGTGCATGCAATAGGCTTTGCATTTTCCTCCACTTTAGATAAGTTATGGCGTGTCATCCGATTGATCTGACATTCAAGCAAGTTTCTTTCTACGGGGACGACGTTTGAGTTTCAATTTAACACGAAGTTAGACCCGCGGTCGAAATGCACTCTGCTGCTATCTATAAAACTACTTCCGGGCTTCTAGCAGTGTAGGAATATCGTTTAAAAGTGAGTTCAAATGCTGGCAATGGCGTAAATTTGATGATATATTTGTTGTTCATCAATGGAGGGGTTTGAAGTTTAGAGCTCCAACGACTTTACTTGCAGGGGCGCACAAGGCTATAGTAATAGCGTAAGGGAAATAGCAGGTGGGAGAACAAGGAGAGTGTGGCGTTTGCCTCAATGGAATTTTTGTAAGAAGAAAAAAAAAATTAACAAATGAAATTACGCCTTTACGTTATATAATTTACTGGTTCAATCTACTGAAAAAAAAATATATTTTATAGTACTGAGAAAATAAATCTAACCCCTTTCTAAATTATAGATATCTATCTTATTTAATTTCACTAAATGCTTCATGGAAACTTAAACCTAAAAATTCGTCCGTCTTGTTTTAGTCTGTTGTCTTAGTAAAAGTGAGTAAAATCATTCCAAATAAAATCTCAATCAAATTTGCCATTTGTTACCGGTTTCTCGTCCAATGAATAATTGTGTTTGTGTCCAAAATGTCACTTTTCCATCCAGTTTTCTTTATGCGCATACAGAATTGTCAGAAAATAAAAAGCGTTTCCTGCTTTCCCATTTAAAATAAAAAAATAGAAAGAAAGAAAGAATATTAATTAGATTAATATTATTTTTACTATTTTATTATTTAAAGAGATCTTTCAAATTGTGTTGATTAAATTTATTATAATTTTTAACTTGGCTATTTTTAGTTGCTTTTTCTCGATTTTTGCTTGTCTTTTTCTTGTCCTTTTTTTTTTTTAATTAATTCTATTCTTATCAAACAAAAAACAAAATGACAGGACGACGGGGTATTTCCATAAATTTGGATCCGTTTGCTAGTATAGAGTACCTCCAAATGGCATGCTTGTCACCTTGATTCACTTTCATGCAGATTAGAAGAAATACCAAGGTAAGGAAAATTTATGAAAGAAAAAGGAGAAGGAAGATTCTGGCTTTTCTCTTTGCTCGATCAAACGCTGCTTTAATCCGGCTCCGTTATATATATATATATATAACCCTTCAGAAACATTATTTTGAATCTTCCTTCCGTTCGTACATGCGAATCATAAGTACGTACGTCTCTGTGCTGACATGATGCATGTTTATAGATTTCCCAGGCTTGTGTGTGTGGGGGGGATCGTACCATTTCCATGCCGGAATCTTGATGGCTAGAGAATATGAATCAAAATTACCAACAAATTTGAGGGGATTTTAGTGAAAAAAAAATTGTTGAAAATGATGGGTGGTGGGCCTCCTCGCATGAAGGGAAAGTGCCGCCGGCTTTCCATCCCTGTCCATGTATAAACTAATCCTGGTATTGCTACTACTGCTGGAGGATTCCAGTACCAATCAATGCTTTCACCTGTTTCGTTGTTTGTTTGTTTGTCCGTTTTCTGTGTTCTTTTTCCCTGTCTTTTCTTCTTCTTGTTGGCTATAGTTGTAGTGACGACTACCCACTGTTAATTGAAGTTTCCAAGTGTGAAAATTACTTCGATACTTCGATTCTTCGTATTCTTCTATCTACCGTTCACACAATCATCCAAAAATTTTTATAGTGTGAACTTGATATAACCGCTGCAACTTACTGTTTACACAACCATTCAAAGATTTTTGCAGTGTGAACCTGATATAACCACCGTAACCGTTCAAAGACTTTTGCAATATGAATCTGATGTAGCCACCGTAACCTACTGTTTATACAACCGTCCAAAGACTTTTATAGTATGAACCTGATGTAGTCACCGCAACATACCGTTCACACAACCGTCCAAAAACTTTGCAGGTAATTTGTTTTCTCCTCTTATAGTATAAATACCTGCAAATTATATAAAAAAAAATAAGAGAGAGAAAGGTGGTGCAGTGTGATCCCGTGTAAAAAAATTTATAGAGGTTAAAATCTCAGAATATAAAAATCCGTTCCTCCCGTAAATGTCCTGTAAATGTAGGCAAATTACCGAACCACGTTAAATTTTTGTGTGTTTCCGTGTGTTTCCGTGTGTATTGTATGTATGTTAATTAAATCCTAACACCAAGTTCCAGTGCCGTGCCGTCCTTGAAGTTGTAAAGACATACATGATACAACACATTTAGTAGAATTTATACGCACACTCACACACGAGTGTATGAGATAATATATGCAAACAGACGGCACATTGCCGTAAGCACTGAAAGTCCATTTTCATGTTTGCTTTGGCTGGTAGAAGGGAAGTCCGTTTCCAACATGGGGCTTCTGGATCTCTTGGTTGCTTCATCCATACCAGTGCTGAAAGTGCTGTTGATAACGGCGCTTGGCTCTTTTCTTGCTCTAGATCGTGTCAATGTCTTGGGAGAGGACACAAGGAAGCATGTAAATATTGTAAGTTTGTTTATGCTTCAATATTTCCGTTCCGTTTCAGCTTCAAGTTTGCATATCTCTCTCTCTCTGTCTTTTCACTACACATTTATTCTTTGGTTTCAATTTGTTGCAAACAGCTTGTATTTTACGTGTTCAATCCAGCCCTCATCGCCTCCAATCTTGCCAAAAGCATTACATTTCACAGCATGATCAAGTTGTAAGTCCTCTGTCGTCAGTCGTGTTTTTGCGTTGTCCATGCCTTGCTCAATTGACTTCTCCACCGAATTTGTATTTTACATGACGCTTGTAGGTGGTTCATGCCCCTCAATATCTTTATCACGTTTGCCATTGGTTCAATGCTAGGCTGGATTGTCATCCAGTTCACTAGGCCTCCTTCACATCTTCGAGGCATGGTGGTTGGCTGCTGTGCTGCAGGTAATTCTATAGCCTAGTTCCATAAAATGTTCGCAGCTTCACTCCTGGATTTGATTGGAGTCCTAAGATATCAGAGGACTATGTCTATATGAGGGGAATGAAATACAAAGAAGAAAACTAAAAACAATATTACATGTTGAATGAGCATGTTGCCAATATCTTCTGGTTTCGGGTGAAAATCTAGCTAGTTTCTCTGTTTATTCGAATAACCTAGCCACTTCTCAACTTATGGAGAAGGGAACTTGAGATTTTTATACTTGGAATGCTACACCAAACAAATAACTGAAAAATCACACTGAACATCTGAAAATACACGCCTGGAAAAAGGGGAATCTTTGAGCGGAGAGATGGAGTTTATGAACAAGATTTGGTGAAGTGGGCGTGCTTGTAAAGTAACAGGGTGCAAGGCGTGCTCGTAAAGATACTAAGTGCTAGTCCTGCTATAAGATGCTTCTGCCAAAGGTGAGGTGCCAGAGGACCAAGAAGTCCACTCTCTGTCGGCTCGTCATGCCAGTGACAGCAATCTGTTTGGTGGGCTGATTCATTACCGGGCCGAAGGCTGGCAAATGAAGCAATAAACAGAAAAACTCCCTCTTAGAATTTCTCATGCATTTGTTTTACACGGACTTTCAGTTCTAATGATATTGCTGGTTAATCTTATACAATAACACTGCATAATTTTTCTTAAATAGTACAGTTAATATGTGCCATTTTGTGACCCTTTTGGCCATATATGCGTTTCATCTTATTGGAGTCTCTGGTTGATATGTACAGGGAATTTAGGGAATATGTTTCTCATTATGATCCCGGCAGTATGTAAAGAGAAAGCCAGCCCGTTTGGATCTCCTGATGCCTGTCAGTCATACGGATTGGCATATGTTTCACTTTCGATGGCGGTACGTACAGTTCAATTTGTTGTGGCTCTAACACCGTAAATACCATGAGATAACATGTATCGGCCTTAGTTGGACACCGTGAAGCCTCAGTTCCGAACTAGTGTTTTTCTTTTCTTCGACAAGCTGCAGAGCACTGTATATTAGGCGTTCAAAAGCCACCAGAATGTTACAAACTTGCTTAGAATACAGCATAAACTTCTTGTTACATTTCACAGTCTTTGCTATGAAAACGGTTGAGTTCTAATTTCTTGTCGACGCAACTCTTCAGATTGGAGCAATCTACCTGTGGTCCTACGTGTATAATATTGTGCGGACACATTCAGTTGTGGGTGTCAAAGAATCCAAAAGCCTTCAAGTATGTAAATCTTCGAGAATTGACTCAGCATCCGAAGTGGAGAGTCGCACTGAACCCCTACTTACTTCCAGGGAATTCCCGGCATCCGAGGACCACATGCATCAATTGGCAGGAACTAGATCTGATGTGGAAGTTGAGGTTGTTGCCTTTTGAAAAATTTAATTTTGAACAGCTCACTTTTCCTGTGTCCGAATAACAGGTGGGAAGTAGGATGTTGCCTGTTGCGTCTACATTCCATGCTCGGCTTATCACATTCTCATTGCTCCATATGTTCGTTTTGTTTTCTCAATATGGTGTGCAAACTTTTTAAGGCTAAATGATTGATCTTTGGCAGTCCTGTAACAGATGAGTGTTGTGGGCGAACTGAAGCAAAAAGCAATCAAGCTGATCAGAAATGTTAATTGGAAGTCACTGTTTGCACCTTCCACTATTGCAGCGGTTTGAATTCGTTGCTTATCACCAGTCTTTTTCCTTTCATTCCACATCCAGAAAGAATTCTTTGCTTACACATGCTTCTGAATGAATCTGTTCTAAAACATTTAAAGTCAATGCCAAATTGGTCTTTTGGCTCTTTTCACCGCAGATTGTTGGATTTGTGATTGGACTCATCCCACAAATACGAAAGCTAATGATTGGGAACGACGCTTCTCTTCATGTCATTCAAGACTCTGCTTCATTGCTGGGGTATATAAACTATGCAAAACGTCTTTTATACTTATTTTCAAGCATGATATGATGAAGTGTCTCTGCCTGCTAAGTGCTTTTTTTTTTTTGTTTTTTGTTTTTTTCCATTATAGAGATGGAGCAATCCCTACTCTCACCCTGATTCTAGGGGGTAACCTCTTGAAAGGTGCTAAACAAGTTGAACGTTTTTATCTTGATCGTAGCTTCCTGCCTCCCTTCTCTTCATTAGAGAAATAAGTTTTTGTTCTTGTTGTTGGGAAGCTGATATCTGATTGCCTTCAGGTTTGCAAGGGTCAGACATACAAAAGTCTCTCATTGTCAGCATCGTAGTTGCGCGTTATATTGCCTTGCCTCTTGTCGGCATTTTCATTGTCAAAGGAGCACTTGGTTTGGGTTTAGTTCCTCCTGATCCTTTGTATCAATTCGTTCTTCTACTTCAATTTGCAGTTCCGCCTGCTATGAACTTAGGTAATTGTGCTTGTGCAACTTTCTAATTATCATGGACACACCAACATGATCCCTCCCCCCATCACCGCCAAAGGAAAAGATCAAAACTTGAATCGCATTTGTTTGCATTTTTGCGTACTAAAAGGTCCATGAAAATGGTATGTTTGCTGAGACCAAATGCTTATTTTGCAATGAATGTAGATTTAAGATAGCTTGTTAAACATGGCGGGGTTTAAAGACTATTTGTTTAGGCATTTCCACCAGTTCTAGTGTGCTGGCTACGTTAAAACAAATTTTGATGCTATCTTTGTTGCCTAAAATACAAATTTGGCAGGTACCATAACTCAATTGTTTGGAGCAGGCGAATCCGAATGTTCTGTCATCATGCTATGGGCTTATGCCTTAGCTTCAATATCATTAACTCTTTGGTCTACCTTCTTCATGTGGATTGTCGCCTAAGAATGCTACCACTGTAAATTGCGGAGGAACTATCTTGAAATTCATTATCAGAAAAATAGCAACTTTTTTCCTAGATTGCCCAGGAACCATGCAATTCTTACAAACTTCAACAAAGTGATGATCCTTGCAATCTGCTTCGTATACACATACTGACTGGTTATTAGGAACTATGTAATTTTCACAAACTTCAATAAAGTGATGGTCCGTACAATTTCCTTTCTCATTTTATTTTCCTTTTCTGTAATTGCATTTAGTGGCTCCTCCCGAAAAGATTCCTACAAACTGTGATATATGATGTATAAAAACGCCTGGGTGAGGATGAGTTGTGATTTGTTATAATTTGAATCAATCAAATTATTCTTTTTTCTTTTTCTTTTTATGGGTCCTTCAGACTCCTGCATTGGTTCTATTCCGGTCTTCTTCTTCCCCCTTCTGATATCTTTAGTTTTCTGAAATTTTCAACCCTGTCCTCATATCTGCTGTCAAAACCGATGTTCCTCCACTTTTGACCTCCCTTAGAATGGTTGTTGTGCAAGGAATAGAGATGGATGGGGGTTGCGTGTGATGTGAGAATCAAAACTGGAGTAAATAGCATAATGGTTCTAGAACAGTATCGATGAAATTAATAATATAAGGTTCTAGAAACCTCCATAGAATAACCACAGCTAAAGATATGCTTGAGGGAAGCAAAAGTTAGTACAAGTACAAGACTGATTTCCTACAAATTGAAAACTGTTGCAATCCAGTGGTTATCAGAACAAGAATGCCACAGTTTGTTCAGAGACGGTCCTTATTAAGCTCATCAAAGTAAGGATGTTCCAACGCTTTCTTTGCTGAGATGCGCTTTGAGGGCTCATATTGCAACATTTGCTGCACGTCATTAAATTTGTTCGTTAAAACGGGCATAAGTGTATAAAAAGCATGCAGATGAGAGCTAGTCAGTTCCATGTCGCATCATCCTCCCCCTCCAGACATTGCAAAATAATGGATGTCATTGAACGGAACTTACCGATAGTAGATCCAGCCCACTCTCATCCAAATTAGGAACAGCTGTTGAAAGATTCTGAGGGCTCCATTGGGGATACTCGTGCCAGTTCACCAGATTGCTTACTCCAGGCCACATTTCCTCATTTGGAGTGCCCAACAACCTGCACTAGGAGGTTCAAGAAGAATCAAAAGAAGCCCAAATTGGGCGAAGACAGGCAGTAACACAGAAAGGAGGAAGTGGAAACCATCTTATCAAACCTGAATATATGCAAGAGCTGCTGCAGCTCAGAATCCCCAGGGAAAAGAGCTTGCTTTGTGACCAGTTCAGCTAGAATTTTATAAGAAAAAAAAAAAAAGCAAATGAAGCCATTAAGCATCTTTATGACAGGAAAATAGAATTGAAGCTGTAGTGAAAGAGATTCTGTACCAAATATACAACCAACGGACCACATATCCACTGCAGTTGAGTAATGAGTAGCCCCCAAAAGCACTTCAGGAGCTCTGTACCACAATGTCAATATCTGGAGAAATAACCAGACCCAATTCAGACCTAATAAACTCAGCAGTGAAAAATAATGATGAACTTATTTAATCACGAGACAAGATCAGCGCCAAATGCGCATTACCTCATGAGTATACTTCTTGATAGGAAGTGTGAATGCTCTAGCTAGTCCAAGATCAGCTATTTTGAGCATCATTGTCTTTCGGTCCATCAAAAGGTTGTGAGGCTTAAGATCCCTGAGTTGTGTGAGTGTCAAAAAGAAAGGGTAGACAGCTACACAATGACAAACCCACCCTCCCCCTCTCCCACCCCCTGGTTTTGCAATATCTAGAATATAAAATAACGAGGAAAAGCGTAACAGCATATTAAAATGAAAATGAAAATGAAAAAGACCTGTGGAGCACTCCATGGCCATGGCAGAAAGCAACTCCCTTGCATAGTTGGTACATCAAGCTCTGCATGAGAGTGGGTGATCATCCATTGTTGTGATTATCTAACAAGTGAGAGATGGTTTTTGAAACAAATAGCAGAAATGAAAAGGGTAGGGGGATTAATCTATACCTTAACAGTGTTAATAGGAATGTTCTCCCCAGTCTGGCGGAAGCTCCTTAAAAATTTCTTGAGGTCAGTATCCACATACTCAAATACCAGGTAGAGAATTGTCTTCCCTTCTTTGTTCTGCCCTTGTTTGACATCTATCAGTCTACGGATTTATTTATAAAAAATAATAAAAAAAACATGAAATTATAAGAATTCAATGGCTGTGACAGAATGATAAAACAAGGAAAACAAACAACATGAATCAAATGGGGTTAACCATTCTTCGTTTGTGAAATCCCATTTCCCACTGGAAACAAGCAAACTGTGGCGGAAAAAGTGTGTGATAAATACTCTCTTTATCTATTAAGCAAAGTCTAATTGCATGGACTTCAAATGCAGAGGTGGGCACGAGATATTGACATTTCACACAACAAGGGCCCCCTAGAAGGTACCCAACAAGATTGAAATCTTAAATATGAATGGAAATACAAAATAAATCGATCAACCAAACAAAAAAAAAAAAAAAAGTAAACGGAACCAAATCCTTCACAGTCTCCATCCTATAAAATAAATTTGGGGAAAAGCTGTAACCCTAAGGAAAAAAAAAAAGAAAAAGAAAATCAATTGGACTGAACGAACTTTCTTGTTTCTTGACGTAAAATCAGATCCCATCCAAAAGTACGAGAACACGAAATTAAATCGAAAATGAAACAGAGTCTTAACCGAGAAGAGATGCAATCTAATTAGGAAAGACAAAAAAAAAAAATTGAAGGAAATAAAAGAAAGGGAGGAATACTTGACGACGTGGGGATCAGTGGAGAGCATGCGCAGGATGGAGACCTCGCGGAGAGTAGTGGGAGGGACTCCCTCGTCGTCCTCATGGAGACGAGTCTTCTTCAGGGCAACGATCTTCCCTGTTGCCCTCTCTCTCGCTCTGTACACCTTCCCGTACGTCCCCTCTCCCACCTTCTCCAGCTTCTCGAACGCCTCCATCACCGACGCCGACGACGCCATGCTCCCTCCTCCTGCTTTCTCCATTCTCAACCCTTCTCTTCTCTCTCTCTCTCTGTATATTTCTTCTCTCTATTACTTTCCTTTCGCAGGATCGGAGAGCATTAAATCACATGCGAACCATGCCGTTGCTTCTTTCCTCTTTACGCTATTGCCCCCTTCCCAAACGGCCACATTTTTTTTTGAATTTCAAACTCACCTCGATTCCCTCTCTCTCTCTCTCCCTCTACTGATTTTATTTTATTTTATTATTTTTTTTGAACGCTTTTCGCCACGCTCCCAATTAAGGCCCAATTAAGGCCCAAAATGAGCTGTACATCTAAAACCGGTTTTGGACCCTTAATACATCAATTGAGAAAAATAATGATTGGTTAAGACCACTTAATTTGAGCAGTTTAATAATAATTCAATCGTGTATTTGTATATTATATTTATATTTAAATCTTTTTCATATGCTCTATTGTAAAAAAAAAAAAAGAAGCAGTACATTAATTCACAATTATAATTGAATGTACGAGAATATCATTTAGAATTATCATTATTTAGTTAGTCCTACGAGAGATTAAATTAAAATATTAATAAATAATTTGATATGAGTTTAGAGAAAAATAATTAATATTTTCGTGATATTCTTTTTTTATAATAAAAAAAATTGTTTATCGGTCAGGATGGATGTTTTTTCCATAACGTTAATTATCATGATTTTGATTCGTGGATTTGATCTTGCTCTGTTGCCACAGGGTGTTCTCGTTTCCTTTTGGAATGACCCACCACTAACTCCCACTGTTGCTTATTATATATCGCGGGCTATTGTCCGTCCAAGTTGGGAGATCCGCTTCTGTTGCAACAGACAATACCTACTACTGTAGCAATAGTCGCTTGCATGTATTCTATCCATCCGCCCCGCTTCTACACGCTCTCCAATCAATCCTGTCTACCCCCAAACGCCTACATCCAATTCTTCTTAATAGTCGATGGATTAATTACTAATTTTTTTCCATATTAGATTTTTTTTGGTGTGCATATTATTAATCGATAAAATATATTTTTATTTTTAAGTTTATTTATAAATATAATATAATTATAAAAATAAAATTCATAATATAAATATATTTTATTTTTAGAACTAAAAGATATTTATTATATATACTTTATTTTTATACCTTTTGAAATTGTTATAAATGTAGAAAATTTTATCTTATCACCCAATCATAATTATTTAAAGAGTTAGTTAAATTTTGAATATGAGGAGTATGATAGTTTCATTCATTTCAATTTAAAATATAAAAATAAATATATCTATTTCAAATTATAGATATGCTGATTATTGTACTTGGGTTTGAAGTTTGTTCCTCGATGATGTTCTTGTTCAATTTCTTAATTTATCATCATAATATTAATGAATTTAAGTAAATTTATCTTATATTTAATTTTAGTATTAATAATTTTAAAATTTAATATTATATTTTATCTTAAATTTTAAACTATTTTGTTAAATTAGGCTATAATGAGATGTCTCAAACTTAATTAAAGCAAAAAAATTAAATTATTAATTAGATTATTATTTTTAGTGGTAAATGATGATTCAAACTTGACTAATGAAAAAAAATACACTAAAAGTTTGTTTATTTGTTAAAAAATAATTTTTTATATCAAAAAGTTATTTGAATTTTTTTTATAAAAGAAATATTATTTTTCACTATTTAACTGTATTATTAAAAATATTTTCATAACTTTAATTATTATAAAATAAAATCAAAATGATATAATTAAAAATTTTAATATAAATTCATTATTATAATAAATAAAGATATAAAAAAATTCTAATTTTTTAAAATAAAACATATTTTAATACTAAATAATAAAAAAACTTATTATAATTATAATAAAATTAACTTACAATTAATGTTTGCAGAAAAAATTTTGGTGAGCGAATGTTATTTTTAAAAAAAAAAATTTGTCATTTTTTAAATTTATAATTATTTTTTTATTAACTACACCATTTTAATTTATTAAACATTAAAAAAAATGACAAAAAAAATTTAAACAAAAATAAACGGACCTAAATCAACAATAAGAATATCGCTTCAAGCGGTAAGGCCGGACTAACAGTTTATCGCCCGATTCGGGTTCCATCTTCATTCGCAGGAATCTAATCTTTGTATTTAAGAGCGAGATTTCGTTTTTCTGAACAGAAAATTAAGAATAATAAGAATTTTAAAAAAGTGGGAAACGCGGAATGCAAGCGGCAGTCAACCCCAAGGAAAAGTAGGTCACTTCAACGTCCCTGTGTGGCCATGTCACCGTCGTCTCTCGCTCACTATTTTTGTCGCGTAGCAACGTACGACGAAACGAACAACCAGACTCCCCTCGAATCTTAATCTCATTCTCCTATATATTTCTCCCTGCAATTTTCCTTTCTTCCCGTCGATCGATTGCATCATGAATCTTTGAGATTGATAGAGAGAGAGAGAGAGAGAGAGAGAGAGAGAGAGAGAGAGAGAGAGAGAGAGAGAGATTCAAGGGAAAGGATTTTCTGTAGTGTGTTTTTTTTTTTTTTTGTAAACCCTTTCTTTTTAGGTGACTCTGTTTTGCGATAACTTTCGAATTAAAGTGGAAAAGGAAAGAAAGTTGATCGGGAGGAGGAAGATGGTGAAGGAGACGGAATACTACGACGTTCTTGAGGTCAGCCCATCAGCCACCGACGCCGAGATCAAGAAAGCGTATTACATCAAGGTTATATTCTCTTCTTCTTCTTCTTCTTCTTCTTCTTCTTCGATCGCGTATTATTATTATTAATTATTATTATTATGATTATTACTACTGTTTGGTAAGGTTCTGACTTTACTTCACTTTGGGAGTTTCCGAGTTTGTGATCAGAATCAAACAGGGTTGTGGTTTACATCTGCTGCTGACCCTGTACTGTCCGGTCTATTCTTATGATTGACTGTTACGCAATACTGCTATTAGCCCAAATTTTAACACTTTTACATTCATTCTGCTTAGCTGTTGACCGACCATGTTTATAATCTCCTGTTCCCCCTACCTTCTTCCTGATTATGATTGTGTGCCCGCCAGCCTATGCTATTATGGGCCCAATAGTCAAATTATGCTCCTCCCACTTATTCTCTTCCTGGGGTTCTTTGGTTTGCAGGCGCGGCAGGTTCATCCGGATAAAAACCCCGATGATCCTCGTGCTGCTCAAAATTTTCAGGCAAGGACTCTATTCTGTTTGCCCTATGCAAGTCATTTTGATTACTGGAACAACATTTCTTGTATTCTACAAAAAATGACGCTTGCTGGATGTGCCCCTCTCGGGCTGTTTGTGAGTTTTGTTTACTTCATGGAGGAAGGGAGATATGAAGTTGTATCTAGTGGTGAGTTAGGCTGCGTCGTTGGGATCAAGCATCAGAAAAACGCATTGAGAGGAAGTCAGGCTGTTGCTAGCAGGTCTTACACATTCATTTCCATAATCTGTAGACTAGAGGATGGAAATTTGGATGGGCAGAGTGAAAATGAGTTTTTGAGGAGGGGGAGAGAGCGCGACCATCCCTACGGCTTAAACAGTGAGAGATTCATGTTTTGATATAAGGCCATGGGTTACTTAGTGTGTTGTGGTGAGAATAGGAGAATCTGTATTTTTTTCCTATCATACGCAAAAGGATATTCTGTTTGAAAGTTCACATGTTTTGCAGAGAACAAAACTGTTGAATTATGGTAACTTTTTCTTTTCCTTTTAGTTTGGGTGGAAGCCTCTGAAAGAAAGTGACTATTATGCTGTTCTTTGAATTTTGGACGTCTTCATTGTGATGATTTTTTGGTACATGCATTGGTCTCTCCAGAAAAGTCACCATTTTAACCCTGTGAAATTGCTTTCATATTTTTGGTTTCCATTCAAACCAAAAGAAAGAGTCAGGTCACCCATTTGCTTCATTGAGCATTGTATGAGTGGAACATGAAGACCTGATTTCCTCTAGACTTCTCACTATCCTTCCCTTCTCTTGCCTAATGCTTATATTTCTCCGCGCCTTTGTGCATCAATAAGCTATTGATCTTATTAAGAATGTGGAGACCTAGAAAATCAGAATAATGAGCCAGAAAAGTTAGGAACTGGACGTCACATTAATCCTTCTTTTGCATGCTTTGTCCAGATTATTGCTAGGCTAATGTTTTTTCAGCCAGCTGGATAACCAGTAGGCTATTGAAAGTTGGTAATCTCTTCTTGTTCTTTAATTCAATTGAATTCAGGTGTTAGGGGAAGCTTACCAAGTGTTGAGTGATCCTAACCAACGGCAAGCATACGATGCTTATGGGAAATCTGGAATCTCTACGTCAGTTTCTTGTTCCTTATCTAGTAATGCATGAATATTATGAGTGATTGGAGGTCTGACTCATGGACTTCTATCTATGTAGGTATTGTCATAACTTTCATGTCTTGCTTTCTCTGTAGGGAAGCAATTATTGATCCTGCTGCAATCTTTGCAATGCTTTTTGGTAGTGAGCTTTTTGAGAACTACATTGGACAGCTTGCTATGGCATCAATGGCTTCATTAGACATTTTCACAGAGGGGGAACAATTTGATACTAAGAAGCTGCAAGAGAAAATGCGGGTAAAATTTGATAATATGTTATCATCTTGAATCAGTATGATTTTTTGGATAAGCTAAACTTTTTACCGTGTGATGTGATACGTCCTCTCTATACTTTTTTACTTGTTTTTTTGTTGGTTTTAAAAGCAAATCTTATAATCTAGGTTGACCAAGAAAAAAAGAAAAAAAAAAGAGTGAGTAATGGTATAAAAAGAAATTGAAAGGTAACTTTCCAACTCCACAAGTGCTCAGTAATTTGTTCTTGCTTTTCTTTGCTTATGTATTTGTCAGGATTGATGTTTCTATGATCAAATTTTCTAGGACCAATGATTCAATTGCATGAAGTCCCAAACCATATAACAGTGCAAAGGCACTCTTTGCAGTATAGAACTTCTTTTTTAACACTGTTTGAAGCTATAACGAAGGGTTGGGTGATGTTTTAATTCTGTTAGCCCCACTACTACTTGTCTGCATTTAATCAATTATTATTCTATGAATGATTAGGAAAAAAAAAAAAAAAAAACAGGACACTGGTGGAAGGAAGGCAGTAATGAAAATAAATGTGTTGTAAAGTTAATCCTTCATTATGATGTGCGCTTGGACTTATCAATTGAGTGCCACAACACATACTGGTATGAATTTAACAGTCAACATTGTCCACTTGTGAGCCTTGCCTCTTTGTAAATAAAATAGTTTTTAGATCACGTCATGATGTTAATGGGAACATGAGCATTCATATTTTGGTATCTCAGCTTCAAGATAGGATCATGAAATTTTTTATTGCATCTGGTTCATATGTTTCCCCAACATAGTTGTATCCCAGCATTTTTGGCCAGGCTAATCATCCCCCAGCCCATGAGGGAGCCTGGAAACCCATGGGCCAGCAGTGGACTTGAGCATAATGCCTCCATTCGTATTGTCATAGTCAACTCCCAGGCCTTAAGGAGGTGTGATGGTTTGAACGTCTGAAGACTCAACCTCTCCCCTTTAACCAATGAGGTGGCTGCTTGGGCTATTTCAAGCTCTTTATTACATCTGTTTCATCAGTTGAATTGTCCAAAACACTACATCGAGGAGGGAAGGTCTATGGCTGTGTACCTATGACCTTTCCCTAGACCCCAGTGTGGGATCCATGTGCACTGGAACACCCATTTTTCAAATTTAGCTCTAGTGTTTATTTCGTTTGGAACTTGAAACTTTATGGTTTGAAAGATGGAATTCTGATCTGTATGAAATTGGGAAGAGCAGTTGAATTTGAAAGAAACTATTAATATCACACTAACAGGCAGAAGAATTACCAGCATCTGAGTGGTAGAGCTACTAAACCACTCCAGCAGGGTTTAGGAGTCACTCCTAGGGCAAGAAAGCATCACACCCTCTAGTTAGAAATTACCAATAGGCAGAAACTCAGTCATTTACTTCTTCTGACTAGTCATAAACACCCTACATATATGGACTCCTGACAGGAGTAATTCTTGTAGAATTTAGACTTGCTAACTAATTGGGAAAAACTACTCTATTAAGAGAACCAAGGGATAGCTGCTTTTGTCCCCGGTAATGGATGGATAAGGTGGCACTGCAAGATCTCAGAATAGCTTGAATGGAACAACATTTGGCTTGGTGGTCCACTCTCTTCACTGATCTTCCAGCCTTACAAATCAATAAAAGTAACCATTGGCTAAATGAAACTGACTACCAATTGTAATCTTAAAACAAACAACTAAGATCAGGTAACCACGAACAGTTATGCTACAGTGAGCATTCCTAGAAAGACTCCACAATTTAAAGATCAAATCTAGGATATAATTCTAAGTTCATTAATTCTTTACACTTAATTTTTCTTGAGCCCTTTGTGTCTGCATCATTGCCAGTTAGTCATCCATCATAGTGGGGCCCCAAGAGGAATAATTTGGACACATTGTTACCTTCAAAATTTTTGCTGCTTGGCTGCCATCAAGCTGTACTACTTGCTTGCACAATTCTCTTCCATGGCACTGGGCAATGACTAGTTTTAGTTGGATGTGTCATTAATCACTGAGGAGATGTTTTAGGTTGATTCTGGAGCAAGGATGGTTCTTTTGTTTTTTTTTTTTCCAGTCAGAGGTCCATGATTATTGTTTTTGCGTTTTTGTGGTGTGTGACTGAAGATAGGGATTTACATTTTCTGTTGCACTAATAGTTTTCCTTTCCTCTCTTCTGTTAGGTCTTCACTATCATTTTGTACTTGTTTTCTGCAGATTGTTCAGAAGGAGAGAGAAGACAAGCTAGCAGATATACTTAAAGATCGACTTAACCAATATGTTCAAGGCAACAAAGAGGATTTTTTTAGTCATGCTGAAGCTGAAGTAACTAGGCTGTCAAATGCAGGTGCATTATAAATTTCTTTGAACAATAATATTGTGTGGTAATAACCACATGCTGCAGTACCTTAAGATGATAGAATGCAATGATGATAAAGGATTCATGTGGTAGATCCTTATTGAATTTACCATAGATGCACCCCAATGATTATCCTGTAACAACTGCCTAAGTCTGCAGCCTTTATTAGGCTTATTGGGATTTAAAACAAGAAATGCGAAGGAGCCAAGGGTTGTGATATGATGGAGATGATAATTTATTCTGGTTGACATTTAAAGCATCAGGGTGATCACAATAGAAAGTGAGTCGGGCTTCAACTGAAGATACTGGTGCATTTGGCAGGAAACAAATTCAACTTCTCCTTATATAAATTGGCACTTCTTTGAGCCATGAATGTAAATAGTCACATTGGGTAAATTGGGTTTTGGTATTTCTTCTCATTCTATCTCATATTGTGCATTTTGTGTCTCATTGCTCCAAGATTTAGACTGAATGGGTATAAAGAGAACAGGAAAGAAATTTGTTTGTTTTGCTAGCACAAAATTGATCAAATGAAATTGCCAAGTCAGAAACATAATCATCTATAATGTCAGCCAGGAGGCTGTTTCTTTTCTCAAGTATTATTGCCATACTTGCCGAGTGAGTGTGATGGAGAATAAGGAAGCCTTCTTTTTAGAATTTTAAGAATCTATTAAGATATTATAATTATGATATTCATTTCATTACTTGATTAGTATCAGATTAGATATCTGATTTAATTTTTTTCTTATTTATTTTCCAATATTCTGGTAGCTTGGTGCCTGCAAATAAGCTATTATCTATGCATTGGCAGTCCAGTTGAATGTGAAATTAACAGATTGAGTTCTGCATTTCAGGCTCCCAGCCCTTCTACTTCTACTGCTTAGTTATCTCTCTGCTCTTTTACCTCTTCCTCCCCTACTCTCTCTCTCTCTTTCTCCCCTTTTCCTCTCTTCCCCTGTCTGTCCTACATTGTGGTCAAGTTGGCTCAATTCTTGGTCAACTGTCAATTGATTGATCGTTTAAATTGGGCTATGTATGATCATTGTGTCTTTTAAGCAGTCTTCCCTTACTTGATCAAACTTTGTGGTGTTCTTTTACAGCCTAAGGTGTTGATATGTTGGATACAATTGGATGTCTTTAAGCAGTCTTCCCATATTTGATCTAACTTTGTGGCATTCTTTTACAGCCTATGGTGGTGATATGTTAAATACAATTGGATATATCTATTCAAGACAAGCAGCAAAAGAACTTGGAAAGAAGGCAATGTATCTGGGTGTTCCATTTGTTGCTGAATGGTTTAGAAACAAAGGCCACTTTATTAAATCCCAAGTGACTGCAGCAACTGGTTAGTAAATATGTGTAGCTAATAACCTTCTCAAATAGACCAAGGGCACTTGGACAAAGTCTGTACACCAATGTGTTCTGTGCTTTCAGACTCAGAGTGCCAGGCATGTGCCTGACCTCTCTCTGTCCCACTGTTCTTCTCTGTGCTTGTGGCACTACAATAGCATTGCATTGATTTGGTGACTCAATTATTCCATCTTTCAGCCATACATTTGCAGTTAGTCTAATTGAGACTCACTTGTTTAGCTCTTTGAATTGACAGTATCACGATTTTACAATCATGTTGCATCTTTAATTTATTTGGTTTTTTTGTTGACCGGTCATGCCAGGTGCCATTGCCTTGATCCAGCTACAGGAGGATATGAAAAAGCAGCTCAACGCCGAAGGAAACTATACTGAAGAAGAGCTGGAAGAATACATCCAATCCCACAAGAAGCTAATGATTGATTCTCTGTGGAAGCTTAACGTAGCTGATATCGAGGCCACTCTTTCCCACGTCTGCCAGATGGTACTTTTGCCTAGTCCATAGATTAACTTATTGTTTGCTCACCATCAATGAGATACCAAGTCCAATTTTTTTAGGTGGTAATCTGTTGACGATATGTTTTAGGTGCTTCAAGACAACAGCGTCAAGAAAGAAGAGCTCCGTGCAAGAGCTAAGGGATTAAAAGCTCTTGGTAAAATTTTCCAGGTATTATTTTTGCTTGAAGTTGCATGCACTAAATCTTCTATAATATTATACAGTTCTTCCAGGTTCTAATACACGTAGAAAATATTTGAATATAGAGGACAAAATCAGCCAATGGGAGTGAGAGTGAAACAGGTATTACTCTACATAAATTGAATGGAAGCGAACCAATCCATGATACTTCTTCTACCAGCACATCACCGAAATCTGGTGAAGAGGCGCCATATGCTACATTGGCGTCACAGGTATTTTCCATGATCTCCAGAATTTAAAATACGAATAAAAAATCCCTTTCAACTTTTTTTTTTACTTTTTTGTGTTGTTCTTGAGGCATATCAGTGCAAAGCTTAGTTTCCCCCTCCCCCTCCCGGGAAATTTTCAGAAAATTTTCATGTACATTTTCAAACTTGTTCCATGTTCAAGTGGCTTGATCCCAATTCATGACCTAGTCATGTAACTATCACGTGATAAAACATCCCATGATGCTTGTTGTAGATGAAAATGTGCATTGAAGAATCAATCTAAAAGCTCATTTGTTAATCACACTTATTTCTCGGTTTAACATCTAAATCTTTAGATCATGATATAGTTGGATTAATTCTTTAATGCATATCTCCTGTCCACAGACTGACATTGTAATAAGCTTTGGATTAGACTGAATATTACAAAATAAAAATATGTTGTCAGTTGAACCTGAATGAAGTTTGGGAACTTAATTGAATATTTTTGACAAGTTTTAGTATTTAAATGATTTGCACATGTTAAATACTCTTAATTTACACAGACATGGATGGACAAATACGAACTTGGTTCTAATCTTATCATATTTCGAAAGTCAGATATCTTTATATTAACCTGTAAAGTAGGTGAGGTATTTCATGCGAAGATGTTTCATATTTGATTTGGCTGTCTATATTGAGTGTACAAGGAATTGCACGCCTGCCTGTGGAGAAAAAATTAAAGTACAGGGGAAAGCTGAAAGATTAAATGCTTTTACAGTTATGGTTGCTGCTTAAATATATACATGCTCACAAGATATTGGATTGCTAAAGCCAAAAAGTGTTGCTAAGACCTTGGTCCTCCTTGTCTATGGTTGGTACAAGAGCAAGGCAAACAGTTTTTTTGCTTTTCTGCATTGAAATTTAAATTTGCTTAACAAAATTGGGGCTTTATTCCTAATGGAGATTGAGCTTCTTGGGGTTTTGTTTTTGTTGTTTTTTGCAGCAAGAGCATCTTGTAGTCCATTGAGCTTGAATTTTGCTTTTATTACTTTAATGTTGCAACTCCTTAAATTTTTCTTTATGTTTTTACTTTTCTTTTCATTTGGAGGCTTAAAAAAAATTAAAAGGTTACAATGGAAAGATTTTTGGTTCTTTGTTCTCATGCCCCATACGATTTTACCCCTCTTTTCCAACTCGGATGGGACTGGGGGCAGGAAATGAAGATAAGGAAACTTTCTTTATCTTAATTTTGGTTGTTTTGTTTTTCCATCCCTGACATTACTCAAAAAACCCCTCTTTCCTTTTGCACTACTTACAAAAACTGTCATTATCGGGCATTGTAGAGTCCTTATGTGGAGACGCCACATTTTACCAGCACACAGTTCACCTATGACTTCCCAAGGCCGACGGCACCACCCGGTGCACAGAGACATTCTTCAACCGGTAGCAAGTGAGTGTAGAAGGACCGTATGATGTGTGAAACCTTGTATACCTCGTGGGCAATGTTGTGCATCAGGGAGACTTTGTTCAGTGTTCATGCGTTGAAATGTATTTGTATAAATACAAGGAGATGATCTGGACAGACCGTCCCTCCAAAGTTTGTGTTTTAGGTGGCTGCATTTAGCTTTGCTCAATTATGTTGTAGTTTCTCTGTCTCTGTATCATTATTGTTTGGTAGATGAGATGTATGTATACTCAGATTTTTGCCTATTTTTAAGCTATTGTAAGCTGTTGGCATGCTAGTAGCATACAAAACAAACATTATCTTGATATACTCGGGCCAGCTTGACTATTCTATTCGTTTATGAATTTTCTGAATAGAAATCTCTCGTTTGTTTTTTTTTTTTTTTCTCTTAAGTTTTGATCTGAATAGAAATATTGTTCTGCAACTAATTCGAGAAAATTTTAAGCCTTTACTGAAACTTTCCGTCTCTTCTAGTCTTGCGGTACGTGTGTTCCTTATTGGTATGGTCATGGACAAAGGCCGAAAAGGCAAAAGAAAGATATGAAAAGTACATGTATATTGTGATGAACGTGTGAACCAACCCCGTGTTAAATATAGAAATGATAGATATAATTCGACATAATTAATTAAATAGTAAAACATTAGTATGATAATGTCACGAGTGAATTAATAAAGAGAAAAAAGGGAAAAAAATTATTTAATTAATTCTATTGTGTTCGTAACGATGGTTGGTTTCTGTATTATTTAAATGTCATTGTCTCTTTTGTTGGCGGGGGACGATTGAAGTTCGTTAAAGTAATTACTCTGTGCTGACTAACATTAATCAGGTATTTATTTGCAGGCTTTTCGCTTTGGTTTTCATTGGAACGATCAAGTGCACGAAAAGCCAAAATCACAGCGGAGAAGTTATTGGGTGATTGTGATTAATAAATTGAAAAACGTTTCCTGATCCAAAAAAAAAAATAAATAAAATAAAAAACCTGTCATACTCATAACCCATTTAGATGATAATAATAATAATGACAAAAACAAAGCTCTATTTTAATAAACAGATAAAATTCGACGGGATTCTATTGGCATCAAAGCCATCAATCGCTTTTCTCAAGCAGACCAGATTCCCAACCCTTTTTTTTTTTTTTTTTGTTGGGTTATTTATATCACCCACATTCGACAAAATGACACTCGTCGCGGGCATGACTTGCCAAGGAATGAGACGCATCATGTCATGTTCTAAATTTTGATATTAAACCCTTTTTGTCTGACCAAAAAATTTTATATTAAACAGTGAAAACATTAAGCAGATATATTGCTAGGCGGACACAGTTAAATATAGTGTAATTATATTGTATTTAATGTTATATAAATGATATTTGGTATTATATGATAAAATTGCATACAAATAGATTAATTTTTTTAGTGAAGTTTGTACAGTGTTAAATATAATTTATATAGTATTAAATATTATTTTATATAGTATAAATTATATTGTATTAATTTGTATTTACCAAACGGTGACATACAGAAAGAGGGTCGTCACGCTCATGAGAAAAATAAAGAAAAAAAAAAGAAGATATGGAGAGAAAAAATTCACTTTTTCTTTTTCAATTTTCCAAATGGAAATGTAGTTTGAAATGGATGATTTGCACTTCTAAATTATAATGATTATCAAAGCTAAAATGTCGTGCACAATAAAAGGGATGACAAATGAAATGATTATTGATATGAAATTAGCAAAAAAGATTTTGATCGAGTAAAAGTAAGGAAATATATCTGCAGGAATTACAGTACTCAACCTAAATCTAGATAAACTGAAAAGGAGGATGGTCTATTTTATTTTAAATTTAATAATTACTAAATTATATATGGTCGTAATATAATTATTTAATCCAATAGTTATATTGTTTGTACAAACACGTATCCATTCACTAGAGCGAATTCGAAATTGAATTTTTGGAGAAAGCAAGTGAATGACATTCAATCTTGTTTTGCTATATTTTATACTTGAAATTAGCTAAATAATATCAATGACATCAGGGAATTCTGTTCATATACCTTTCTTGTTTTCTAAAAGTCAACTGGACTAAGAAGAATTATGTAATTTGTCATTAATAAGTATGGTATCCTTCAGTAGCGTTTCTTCAATGTGAGCGTTGAAAGGGGAGAAAAAGTAAAGGTCCAAAAGTCTACATTTTTTTTATGGGAAGGGGGGGGGTTTTCTTTTAAATGAATTTAAGAAATTTGGATATTAGATTTTACAGGCCTGCAAGTAAGTCGATAATTTTAATAAGCGGTGAATTAATTATTTTTATTATGACCATTAAGCAGACGGTACACGTGAAAGCCTCAATAAAATGGTTGGCGTTCCTCGCCATTGTACGATTTTTGTGGTATCATACAAAAAAAAATATATATATATATATAAAGGAATAAAAAAGGAAGTCTATCTTCTAATTTTTGGGGCCAATTTTTTGTTCCTGTTAAATTTGTGCAAAAATTATTCTTCTCACTTCTCATAAGATTTCTTACTGCTCTCAGAAAAAATGCCAAAAAAAAAAAAAACAAAGAAAAAAAAACAAGAAAGTAGAAAAAGAATAAGTTAGTAATCTAGTATATTTTTAATAATTTATATTTATATTTTTATTATTATCTATTTTTAATAATAAAAAATTATTATTAAATTATATAATATTAAAATTTAAATTCATGAACATAAAATTTTATTATAAAAAAATTTGTTTAAAATTAATAATATTTAAATGATAATTTTTTTTCAATAAAATAAATTGAATGTAAAGGAATAATCCCGATCACAATGTACATACACCATAATTAATACGCCCACCCAAAAAAAAAAAACGTTTACCAAAAGAGAAAAAAAAAAAAAAAGAAGGAAATGGATCATACCATGCATCTAATCTAATCTAATCTAATCTAATCTAAAGCTACCGTCTATTGACATGAGAATGGGCAGAAGGCTCTTTTAATTAATGCTTTAGGCAGCAGCTATTTCCCTTTAATGAGGTTCGGTATTAGAAGTCGAATTTTGTCAAAAGCTTACCTACAGAAGTGTTTAATGTTTCAGGAAGCCAATACTCGTGCGGTTTCCTGTAAAATTATGATGATTATTTAGTGAAAAAATAATAATAAAAAATAAAAAGAGACTGCCGGTTTTCTGTGGAATGATATTTCAATTTTTTTCTTTATAATTAATGAAAATGAAAATTGGGAGAATGGTATTTATATAGTCTTTCTTTTTTCCGGCTTCACATGTTTTTCAGTCAAATGAACAATTGGTTCAAAATTATAATAAGAGGCTAATTTGCCGTGTGATGGTTGAATATGTAATGAAAAAAAATCTCAGTTTTGGTTGTTAAGTTATTGACATAAATGAAACTGGCAGTAATAATTTTAATTATGTAAAAAAAAAGAAAAACATATATAATCTATTCCCATGTGGTAATTATTACGAAGTGCATTAAAAAAAAAAAAAGAAGGAAAGGAAATATTCACTTTGCAATCCATAAATTATAACTATTGCTATGCATTGATTTTAGTATATACTAAACATTTCTTTAAGTAATGAATTACATAATATGTTAATTTTCTTTATTTTTTATGAATCCCATATTTCATCTCTGCAGTAACTTATTAAAAAATAAAATTAATAATAATAAAAAAAATAAAAATAAAAAACTTGCAAGCCTTGTATGCGCAAATTAAAAAGGTTATAAAAAATAAAAATAAATAAAAAAGGGGGAGGTGAGAGTCACGTTCGGCTAGAGCTTTTGTTGTGGGGGAATAGTAAAAAGAGGTGGGCGCTGCGAGAATCGACCTGAGAGAGAGAGAGAGAGGGGGGCGGGGAGCTGGGGAGAGGAAGGGAAGCGTGAAACAGCGCCGCATTCCCACGGCAAATATATTGCCTTGCTCGTCACTCATCAGCCACTTTGGTTTCTCTCTCTCGCTCTCTCTCTCCCCTCCCGGAGGGTCTGCAGTCTATATTTTCCAACGAACTTTCGTTTGGATTTTAATTTGAATTCTTGAGGTGACAAACTGGGAGGAGGAGATCTGGGGCCATTCGTGTATCGAATTCGATTTCTCAGCCGCAGCATCCTCAATTCCAATCTGCCCGGGATCTCGGGCTCTCCTTCTCTGGCTTCTCTTCCATTTATTAGACCATAATCACACCATTGGGTCCGAAGTTTGGAAGAGAGGAGAAAGAAAGCGGGCGGGGGGGGGCGGAGATGGAGAGCGAGAACAAGAGGTCGGCAGTGTCGAATGTAGGAGCGTGGGCCATGAATGTCGTCAGCTCCGTCGGCATAATCATGGCCAACAAGCAGCTCATGTCCTCCGGCGGTTACGGTTTCAGCTTTGGTATCCCTCCCTCAGATCTCTTCCCCACATTCTACTTTTCGAATTTTGTTTGATTGATCTGCTCTTACTGTCATGTTGAAATCTAACTGATGCGGAGGACATTTCGTTTCTTTTTGTTTTGTTTTGTGTTTTTGGTTGTTTGGTTGGTTGGTTGGTTGGGAGGACGCAGCGACGACCTTAACGGGATTCCACTTTGCCGTAACGGCCCTGGTGGGTCTGGTGTCAAATGCGACGGGCTTATCGGTGTCCAAGCACGTTCCTTTGTGGGAACTTCTTTGGTTCTCCGTTGTCGCCAATATGTCTATCACTGGCATGAACTTCAGCCTCATGCTTAACTCCGTCGGCTTCTACCAAGTATGCTATTGCTATTGCTATTGCTATTGCTATGCTCTGCTGCTCTTGAGATTATTATGCTCTCTCTGATTTTACAGTTGCTCTTTATTTCCAATAAAAGAAAAAAGAAAGAGAAAAGGAAATGGAAAATGTGATTGATCTAATCAGTAACTCACGGTTTTGCAGATTTCTAAACTCAGCATGATCCCGGTGGTTTGTGTAATGGAATGGATCCTCCACAACAAACACTACTCAAAAGAAGTCAAATTATCTGTTTTGGTTGTCGTAATAGGTGTTGGTGTCTGCACCGTGACTGATGTCAAGGTTAACACCAAAGGTTTCATCTGCGCCTGCTTAGCCGTCTTGTCTACCTCTTTGCAACAGATTGTGAGTATTCAACAAGTGCACTTCAATTTTTTTAGTCCCTTAGAGGCTTTTGCATCCCTGTAACTTCTTGAGTCATTGCTAGTATTTTTGGCTTTTGCCATTGCTGGCAAGTCTTGGCTGTTTCGAGCAAGTGGTTTGATTGAAGCTGAATCTAGTTTGGTTGATATGATTTGGGTGAGTTTAGTCCAACAAGCAAGGATTTTGTACTGTCAAGCAAACAGCGCAAAACTTTTTTTTGAAGGGAATTATCAGATTTTTCAGGCTCGTCCAAGGTTTGTAAAGAACAAATAAACAAATTTACTGGAGAAGGCGCTCAACTAGCATATCTGTGACTATGTTTTTCACGTTCAGAAGCAAGATTGTTTTTATTGGGCTTTTGATTTTTTTTGTGGACCAATTCTTGATATATTTTGCTTCCTTTTCTGGAACAGACTATAGGTTCCTTGCAGAAGAAATACTCAATTGGATCCTTTGAATTGCTGAGTAAAACTGCTCCAATTCAGGCCCTTTCTCTCCTAATATTCGGTCCATTCATAGATTACTACCTCAACAATAAATTTATAACAAATTATAAGATGTCGACTGGTGCCATGGTGAGTATCTATTTCTTTTTTCACTTTCACTCTAAGCCTGTCAATTTCTGAGTGCTTGTTGTGGAATCTATATGCTAGAAAAGGCTTATTGCTGATCTTTTTCTAATGGATTTGTGTCACTTTGTGCAGTCATTTGTAATTCTTTCGTGCTCTCTAGCTGTATTCTGCAATGTGAGCCAGTACCTCTGCATCGGAAGATTTTCCGCAACTTCATTTCAGGTTCTGGGTCACATGAAAACAGTTTGCGTTCTCACGCTGGGATGGCTGCTTTTTGATTCTGAGTTGACTCTCAAGAACATAATGGGGATGGTAATAGCCATTCTTGGCATGGTAGTTTATAGTTGGGCTGTGGAGGCTGAGAAGACTTCGAGTGCCAAGAACATACCCCATGTTAAGAGCAGTTTGACAGAGGAGGAAATTAGACTTCTGAAGGAAGGAGTAGATACCACTCCTGTGAAAGATGTCGAGCTTGGCGAGTCTAAATCATAGAAGTATTCACTTTTGGCCAGAAACTTAGGTATCATCATCACTCCTTCGTTTCAACTTAGTTGGTGTATTGACCTTCACGTGGCTGCAAGACTGGGTTCCGTTGGCTGACCGCTGGCTCTACGTGATTGTGCTCCTCTGCTTGTTAAATTATTGTGTTTATTTATTGTTGTTGTTGTTTTTTTTTTTCTGTCTCATTTCTTCTTTTTGTTATAATCCTTATTTCTTTTAAGTGCAAAGGGATGATCGAGGAGTACTTGATGGATAGATGGAATTCAAACTCTATTGTTACATTGTTGCCTTATTCTATCTCTTTTAAGTTAATGTTAAATCCTTTTGATGACCGTGCTAATCCTCTGTGAAGTTGAGGTGGCACCTGCCAATCGCATAGCTTAGTTGTGAGATTGGATGGCCTCTGCTTTATGCATTGTAATTCCGTTGGCGAGGCAAGGTTGGGGCTGAAATCGTTTGTGGGGAGTCTTCTTAAGGTTTTTTTGGTTCTGGTTTGTTCGTGGTTTGTTAGTCTTAGGAAAGCCCGGCAATGCAGTGAACGGCTCCCTTTGCTTTTCGGAATGCTGCCATTTTCTCCTGCTAACAGACAAAAGATAATGAATAATTTGAATACGAACGCATTTCTGCACACTGCTTCTACAGTCCAAACCGGCAAAATTACTGTTTCCGATGAACGAATTTCAGTTCGATCCAACTTAATAAAATGCTCGTTTGGCATTGTTGCCAATTTCTCTCTTTCCTTTCTCCTTCTTCTTCTTCTTTTCCTTTTTTTTTCTTTTCCTTAATCGGACAATAGAAAATATGCATAACAAATGTGTTCTTTTTCATTTTTAATTTAAAATATTTAAGTAATTTTAAAGAAAAACCACTCAGAAAAACGATAAAATCAAAGTTTATGAATTCCGTTTATATTTAACTACCTTAACGGTTTTCACACTCTATTTCTCTTTAAATTATTTTTTTATCACTTCTCATGTTATTTTCTCTATCTTTTATTTTCTCCTAACATTCTTTTTCACTCTACACGTTTTCTTTTTATATTTTTTCTTTCTTCGATCTCTCTACATATTTCTACATTTTTTCATTTTTTTTTTAATTTTTCTCTCAGTACAACTTTTTCTAGATTATTTCTTATCACCTTGCAAGCTCTTTCTTCACTTTTTTCAACACTCTCTTCACTTTCTCTCTTTCTGTCCACATCTTTTCTTTACTATTTTTAAACTTTTTCCTCTTTCTCTACACTCTCTCTCTCTTCTCTCTCTCTCTCTCTCTCTCTCTCTCTCTCTCTATATATATATATATATATATTCTCTCTCGTTAATTGTTCACATAAATAATGAAATTAAGACAAAAAAAAATATGTTTTTTTTTTTTTAATTATCAACATTGCCGCATCTTGCCAAACTTTCGTTTGACATTCAGACCATGTCCAAATGTTCTTTTTCTTTTCGTTTAATTTATGCAAATTATAGTTGTTATCCTATTTCATCAAGATCATAGCAAAATTGTTGACGTCACAAAGTAAATGCTCGATTGTTTTTTTATCTTACGCAATATTCATTCACAAAAAAAAAAAGATAATTATAATCAAGAATTCATTTTGAAAAACTAGTTTTCTATTTGCAATGTGATTCAAGATGAAAGATATATGTTCATTGATATATTTTTTTAAAATTATTTTTGTATAATTCATATTTCGTACATAAATAGTAGAGTGTATCAAAAGCTCATTTGTAATGGCAAGAGAATGACTTCAATTTCATATTTAGAATATAAATTCAAGGATTTGCAATTCATTGACTATAGTCAAGTCAAGATTGAAAGTAGTTTTATATTGTTACAGTTAAATGCAGTAACATTAATTTCAAGTATATTACAATTTAATATGAATGAAATAAATCATATATATTTCAACACCTTTTCTCTCTCTCTTTTTTTTTTTTTTGGTTCAGAATCTGTTACTCAAGTAGGAATGAAGATGCAATTTACAGCATATTGCACAATTTTTTTTATTTCGGTTAAAATGTTTTTCCCCTTACTTGAATTCACTTACTTGAAAATGAAAATGAATGTAATGTGAATATGAGAATACGAGAGTAATAGTAAATAAAATTAAATTAAATTAAAAATAGGTAACTTAATTATAATAAATTAAAATTAAGTGATAAAAATTAAAATAAATGATAAATTTAACTATGAGCTATGTATTTTATCCATTTATGAACTCTAAACTCTAAACTAGTGAGATTACTTAGTATGAAATAGTGAGAGGAAAAAAAAAGAAGAAAAAAAGAACCGGTAGCGTGGGATTCGAATGACGAAAAAACTTGCACTCTTCTTTATAGCCGCAAGTTCGAATAAGTTTGAAGAAGACAAGAGGGCTTTTGGAGAGAAGCAGAATTTCCTAATTTTAAAAAATTTTTGATATAAAAAATCTTTATTAATCTTAAATTTAATGTATTGATATTACGATATTAACTATTAATTTTTATAATAAATAGCTATATCTAGATTATAATATTGTATAATTATATTGTTCTAATTATAGATAATTTTTATATTAAATATAGGTAAAATTATATAATTTGTAAATAAGTGTAGCTAATATATATTTTTATTTTTATCTTGATAATTTATGAGTTCAATAATAATAAACGGTAACATTGTAATATATATTTGACGTTCTTGTCATGTCAAATAAAGTTTTCCAAGTGTTACAATTCATGAACTATTTGCGTTTTTCATTTTAATGTAATATATAAAATAAAAAAAAAAAACTATCTGCAGGTGGGGTTAGGGACTCATCATCACAAACAGTAAAAGAAAAAAGAAAAAAAAAGGTATGTATTATAAAAGAATAAAAATTATATTTAAAAAAAAAAACAAGAGATAGGCCCCAGGTTACCCAATCCCCTCTTTTATTTACACAAGTTTACTTTTGCCTTTCATTACTTTTCATGTGTTCACTTGAACCTAATCGACATTTCGTAAGGTTTCCAGAACTTGTTTCAATCACTTTGAATTTTCCAAAATCTTCCACTCAATACGTAGAAGAACCCCAGAAAGACTATTTAACCAGAAGCCCTCCTCTCGATGGAATCCTTAAAGAAGCAGCCTTTGAGGGTCTTACTTTACTTTGATCTCAAGAGAGCTTAAATTATTACTTTCTCGGGGTTTCTGCTGGTGGGGCTGGTTAGTTTGCTCAGATGATGCTGCAGCTGTTCTTTACGATTGCTTTCTCTGCTGTGCCTTTGACTCTGTACGTTCCTCCTATGAGAAGCTTGAACCTCTTTGTGGAGACCTTGGAAGGTCTGCTCAGAGACTCCAGGGTCTATACTAGTAGACTCTATCCACGTGCAAGTCTAGTCTGGTCTAGGCTCTTAGATATCCTTCTCTGCAATTTCAGGTTTTGACTTGGATTGATCGATTAGTCGACTTTAGAGCATTGCCTCTTTTTTCTTCCTTGTGTTGTGCATTTCTCTTTCTCTTGTTATGGGATTTTCTTTTTCGTAAATACATAAATCATTGCGGGATTGTGTTGTATTCAGATCCCTTCACGGATCTAATGAGTTTCTAAAGATTGTCTGGTGAATAAAGAAACAATCTTTTGTTCTAGTCTGAGGTTTGAAGTGAAATCTAAATCCAAGCTTTAAAAATAAGTCAAGATGAGACCTGGGAACTCGGTTCCTATAATTATAAAATGGAATTTCCTGTTCGGCTTTGCTGGATGCATTTTGTGTTTGATGTTGTGATCCCAAAAAGGAAAAAAAAAAAAAAAGACGAATTCTTAAAGTGAAAGTCCAAAAGGATAACGTAGAGTTATTCTGGTTTCTGCCTTCTGGTGAGGAAAAATAAAACACGAAAATGAAGTATCATTCATACACATCTTGTTATCACAGTCCTATCTCAATTTATGCAATGCAATGCACTCCTACTGATTTGGCCAAGTTCATTGAAGACAGGCAGCTGTCGTCTTTTATCTTCAGCAGATATCCAGAATTGGGCTGCAAAGCTTGGCATTTAGCTTCTATAACTCTTCCTCATCCAGTAGTCCACCAGCTGCTTGCTTTGCTCCTGGATTATTACCAATAAGGAAACATATCCATTGAAATTGAGGCGGTTTGATTCAATTTAAGGTTGCTTGAAGTTTTTGTTTTTTTCCCTTGCTAGTTATGCAGCACAGACAAATTGTGCAGAGTACAGTGAGGATTTATCCACCATTTATTCGTATGAGCACAACTGAAAACAGGCACAATTTTTTTACACTCGCAGGCCAGCCATGGTATAAACAGAGTATTTTTCCTTCTCGTTGGATGAAGAAGCATGGAATGCATTCTCAGTCAATGTAGTTTGCAAGCGCATCATTTTATTTGCGCGAATGAGTACAAGTATACATTGAGTGCTTAGTTACATGTTCCTTATTAACAATGAAAGCACATTGGAGTATCCATCTATGACTAACAAATAAAGCAAACTGTAACAAGTTTTAATTGGAATGAATGAATGAATGAATTTTAGCTGGACGGTGAGCAGGGTTGAGGAACCAGAACACATCCAATGCTCTTGCTTCCCTTCCATCCACGATGGCAAAGCTGCTGCCTTTGTCCTCAATTTCCTCCTCTGCCATCGCCTTGTTCTGCTTCACTTCTTGAAGAATTCTCCTTTCCTGCAAAGATCATCATCTTGTTAATGCAACATTAAAAAATAAAATTTTAGAGAAAGTAATCAATTGGGCTTAGCCAGCAGTGACACAGTTCAATCGTCATGGCCCCGAAATCTGGGGCCGCGACCTCAATAATATGCTGTAAAATGCAAGTGATGAAGCTTTCTTTCTCATCGAAAATCACAATTATGTTGGCAGAGAAAGACTTAAGGCTGCCAAACAACTGTGATCAAGATCATCATTGAGGACAACAAAATTGGTATAGTCCAACTTGCCAAACAAAAATGGCTGGCTTTGGGAACTGAATGATTCTGGTACTAGAATTTAGATTAACAACTGCTTACTTGTTACCAGAGAGTGTAAAACACATCAATCGAAATGCTTCATTGGTTCAATATAAATATTTGCAGAACACATGATATGTATGGTTAACGTTCAAGCACCTGATCGGCTTCAAAAGTTTTCTGAAAAGCATCATCCTTAAATAAGGTGCATGTTATTCAAGTGTAAGCGGAGTCCACCTCTTGGATGAAAGGTTCTAACTTGGAATTCCTTTCGTTCTTCTTTGGTGCCTGCCCCAAACTAAAAGAAAACATATCATATCTAGATTTATAGTCAGGCATAAATTAAACATTTTCCTTTGTTTACTGCCGTTCTTATTACCAGCTCAACCTGAATTCCTCTTCTAATAGAAGATCAAAAGGTAACATGAGAAAAATCATGCATCTAATTTCATAGATTACCATGGGTCTAGATTTCAAAGCCTTTGAAGGGGTGGCTCTGTTAGGCGGGTGAGTGGCAGAAAAGTCCGTATTTGGAACAAGCATTCATCGCCTTTCTTCTTCACTTTTGCCGAGTTCAGAGAAACTGGGAAGTTCTCTGTATCATCAACTCTTCTGCACAATTCAATTAAATATTTTAGCAACCCATAAATTGATCACCTCATGTGAAAAGCTAATATAGTCTGTATTCCATAGCTTCATATACTCATATGTAGTACCAAAGAGAGGTAAAGAAAATGCTTGTATTTTCATGTCCGGATAGAGTGGAAAGTGCTTTGTATCACCAATTCTTATCGAAGGGAAAAGGATGGTTTAACTAACTCATTCCTCTTCATGTTCTCTTTGGTAATTCCCTCATCCATTCCTTCAGATTTCCCCCTAACCATTTTGAGCAAAGGTTTCCTGTCCGTCCCCTTCACATCTACCTCTCTCAGAATATTTTGAGTGTCTTCATTCAGTCACCACAAATTTCTTCTCTCCCACATGACTTTCTTGCTCTATCACCTTCTCATCTTTCTCTCTCCCATTCACCCTCGTTGCCATCTTCTTCAATTCATTGCAAAAATCTGCAATATGACCCAACATATCCTTCCCTGCAAACAAATTTCTGGCTGATAGAGTGCTTTTCAGTCCTGGTGCCTCATTGGTTAGTGGTATATCATCAATCGATATCTTCTTTTCAGTACTTGATTTGGCCATTGCTTTCATGAACTTAGCTTGATGATTAGGTGGCTTACTGAATTCGGGTTCCGGTTCTCGTCATCTTCATTGAACTGGGGTCTACCACCCGATCCAACCGAAAACTGAGTTTTCCCTCTTCTCTTCAATTTTGCTTCCCTATATCCAAAACATTAAAAAAGAAGTTAAGCTCTGCATGATTATCGTAGTCTTGAACCCACCCTTGATGATTTTTCAGAACCTAGAACTTTCGTGATGAAAAAGAATAAAATTCTTTAATTGAAATTTTATGTCAGTAACTTCCATTATGACTGCCTCTTGTCGGCAGTACCTCGGATTGCTTTTTCCAGGTAGAGATTTGGCTTGGTCAGCAGATATTGAAAGATGCGTTAGGTTAATTTACAAAAACTACATGAGACAAGGAGCATTGAGATCCAAAATGGGAAAGAAAGGAAAAGGCAAAAAAAGAAAAAAAGAAAAAAAAAAAGGGAAAAAACCGCAGACCCCATCTCTTATATTGTCTCAAATTGCATGATTGAAGAAACGCAAGAAAGATACATCGGAGCTGATTCCATTATCTCTGTCGAAGGGTCAGCAGCAAAGTAACAGTGAAAGTTGAGATTAACAACCTTTGAAGTTGGTGTAGTTTTAATGAAAACCTCAGCTGTCTTTGGATGGTTACAATCTGCCAAAAAAAGAAAAGAAAGAAAGAGTGACAGAGAGAGAATGAAGAAAATGAGGAAACAAAACGAAGAAGAAAACCCAATAAAGAAAAATGGCCAAATATCTGTGTTGTGGTAAATATAGCCACACGTACATGCATACATGCATACCGGGTCTGCAGAACCACGGCTGATCATCATCGACAGAATTTTCTTCTTCTGGGGACAAAAAATCGAACCATTTTGGCGCATTTGTATTCCCGTATAGTTTATCTTCCACAAATACAGAATCTATTCTCTTCCAGTCTGTTTTTGCCGGTTCCATTGCTGAGAGAGAGAGAGAGAGAGGAAGACAGGGTTTTAGAGTAAAGAAGCTGTTAAAACCCGGAAATTGAGAGAATTGCCGGGTTCAAGACAAAATGGTTTGAGAGAGAGAGAGAGAGAGAGAGAGGGGTGTCTCGAAACTGAGAGCAAGATGTTAGAGAAAGACGGTGTGTCTGCCTGTGTCAATTGACCGTTAGTGGGCTGCACTGAGAGAGAGAGAGAGAGAGAGAGAGAGAGTAAACGTTGGAGGGGAAATTGGGGGCTAATAAGTTTTGTTTTGTGGCCATTGGAGGACTTAGTATAGTGATCTATGGTTTGTTTAAGATCTATTTAGTCTATCTGTTTGCTAATTGTTGTTACGGTTTAATGATAAACAAAATAAAGAATTAAAAAAAAGAAAAGAAAGAAAGACGAAAGATGATTTTTTATTTGTTCCTCTATTTATGTGCAACTGTGGGATTGAGTTCAAGAATTATCTTCAGATCTGATTTACAAACTAGAAAATTTCAAGTTGCAAGACCAATACTTTTGTCTTCAAAAATCATTCTCAAATATGACTTTAAAACCAGAAACTCTTCAGCTGCATTTGCCTCACTTTATCATCAAATATTAGTTTCTTTGGAGAGGAAAAATATAGAAAAAAAAAAACATATAGTTTCAAGTCTGATTTTCAAACCAGAGGCTTTCCAGCTGACGACGCATTCTTTTTCTCATTAGCCCGGAAGATCCTCCATGTCTTCGGCAGGAGCAGAAGTGAAGAAGTCAATTTTAAGAGGAGCAAAAACACGAAAGTCAATTGAGACCCTGCCAACTATTGAGAGTGTCATTCGTGCAAACTCGAAACTTCAAATGCAGTAGCTCTTTTTCTTTGCGCTTTGCAATGCACTATCAGCCTATAATAATGTAATGCAAAGCGAAATTCATATTCTCTTGCTATTGAAGCTAAGATGGTGTCCCTACCAAACATTTTCTTTTAGAGAGAAACGAGGATATCACCACTGTAGTCCTTCACTAAATTTAGCCTATGTGTATAAAAGGAAATGGGCGATCCGGAAGAATAGGACATAGGGAAGCAAAGATTGGCAAGTTTCTTTCTTGTTGATCCGCTAAGGCCTTGATTCCTTGACAAGTACTTCCTTGTTGCATACTGGACATACCTGACCCAACACATACAACGCAATGCGATGGTTATACTCAGGTCAGCATATGCATAATTCTAAAAGCTTATGCCCGCAATATAATACTTGCCTTGTTGATGCCAAGCCATTTGGTGATGCATTTGGAATGATAGACATGCTTGCACGGCAGCTTTATTTGCTTGTCCCCTCTTTTATACTGCATCTGACAGATTACACATCTGTTTTGCAAATAATGCTATGATAAGTCACAATGGTGAGCAGCTAAGATGCAGAACTTAGAGAAAGGAATAAGACTGTTGCATAAAGAAATAGGTGGGGCAAGTGAAGAAGAAAAGACCAAGCACAGGCATTTTACATCTAACTGAGTTGAGTCTGCAATCTCCAGCCTCAACAAGAATACACAGAGGAAAGACCTAAAATTCCCCAGGACTAAACATATCATTTCAAACTTCAAAGGGCTAGAAGGTCCGCAATAGAATCATCTTTGGAGAAAGAAAAGATTTTAACAATTGAGAAGTTCAATCCTCAGAGAGAGGAGAAATGCCCTTTCACAATACATTATTAGAGAAGCTTAAATAAATGAAATTCTGCATCATTCACTAGCATATCTATGTTAACAGTTTACCTGTCCCCATATTTTTTCCTCAAGAAAAAGCTTCCAAACTTGCATTTTGAGGTTGGAAGTAAACTAATAAGTTCTTCTGGAAGGCCTCTACTTTGAGTTCCAGCTGTCTCACCTAAGTTGAGTAATTCCTGTAGCACAGAAAAAAGTGTAATTATACATAACCTCCGTCAAGAGGCTAGACAATCAACCACAAACATTTCCCCTGTTAGCAATAAACATTAGCTCATAAGAACCAAATGGATGCAAAAACCTTAGCATTTTCATTCCCAGTATATCATTTACAAAAATTCTAACATCCCCTCCCCCCCCCAAAAAAAAAAAAATCTCCATCGATAACTTTGACATACTTGGGCAGCTTAACTTAGTCATGAAGAAGAGAATGATGCTGTCCAGTTTAGCACACATATCAGCTTCAAAGCACATTAGCTTGTCAAAAGTCTGCTTTGTTGAAAGTGCTGGGTCTAAGTCAGTCTATGATTAGTGCAGGAGAGTATTTCTTGGAGTCGGTTTTTCCAATTAACCCAAGATACTAGCCCACTAGCTCAGATTGCTATCATTCCAAGCACTGAGACCTAGTCAACAGTGCACTCATATCCAAATGCTCCACAATCATGATACAAATATCCAGCTCTACATGATTGCAACTGAAGACAATTGTAAGGAAAACACAGCAAGTAACATAGAGCAAACCTCATAGGTCATGTTATCTGGATCAATGTCATCTTGCCAAACACCCTGAACCTGCAAAAGTATACAATACCTGAAGGTTTAATTAGCCTTTTACATCAACAAGAACTAATATTGTATCTCTAGACTCTACACTGGAATCCAACAAGATTAAGCACAATTTCTCAAGTTGAAAATACAAAGAGTTTTCCAAATAGATGTCACTGTAGTAGTCTGGCTCGGTAACGGGGCATTCAATCAGCTCATACTAAAGATAATAGAGTTAGTGATAGGCATTGGGAAATAACTGCCGGGAACTAGAAATTAAATGGATACGTGTCATTAACAAGAGTGCATAAGAAAGAGAACATCACACCTGGTGAGTATTACTACTTGGATGGTTAGAAAAGCCTGCAAAAGTGAAACAAGGCTTAAGGATCAATAAAAAAAAAACAGAAGAAGAAGTACCAAAACACAGATGCTTGCAAAAATTAAACAGCAAGGAACATCTTCAATTAAATGTCAACTGAGTAGAGGACATCTAGACCTTCCATGCAAATTGTATTTTGAAACCCACCTTAAACTTAAGATTTGTCAATATTTATGAGCCATAATTTATTAACTAAATAAAGATAGATAATGCTTTAACCAACATCGTCTCAGGTCCAGCATGCGCACCTGTGTCTGCATCTCCGTCAGACACCATGCCTTGGGTTGCAGATTCTTCAACATTCACAATTGAGGACGAAGGGTATTCCCAGGCTCTTACATCCATGTCCATTCTTGATATGTTATCATTTACCTCATAGTAATGACCATAATAAGTATTCCCAGGACCAGAAAATCCAAACTTGTATGCATTCATATTCATCGACCAATATGCATTCTCCTAAAAAAGAGATAAGAACAAAAGGAAAAATAATATTGTGAAAAAGTGCAAGCATCACTTCATCCACGACCCATCACATAACACAAAAAGCTCTATTCGTAAACATTTCAACTAGCCCTAAGCATGAGGCAAAATCGTGCAATTATACAGGGCAATTACACGAGTAAACAAACAGACAAAGCATTTTGGGCTATCGTCTTTCGATTAATTACCAAAAAGTATGAAAAACCTGATGGGATATCTTTTATTATTTGTTATATAAGATTTTCTTGCCACTCAATATCATCTCTCTATTTTACGGTACAACAAAGCTCAATGTAGCTTATGAGCACCTGATCATGCATTGTTCCAGCATGAGTGTAACTTGCAGGCATATGAGCTATTCCTTCAAAAAAGTCCATGAAGCTTTCAGTGGTGGTGTAAGCATGACCAGTGTTTATGTAATGAACCTCCATCTGTCCGTTTCCGTTCATTTTGAAACCCCAGTTCAAACTCCAATGTAGACAAAATAATCCTGCAAAATCCACGGTAATTAACATCAAAAACTCATTGACCAGCATAAACAAGAGGAAGAGTTTGGAAGTCCTCTTCTGCCTCTTAGATGAAGGAAAAGCAAAGTGCTGTAAGGCTTTTTTCTACGGTTTAAAAAAAAAAAAAAGTTCTTACAGAATTTATAGCTTCTCTCAGCCCAGAAAATGTAAAGATGCAAGCCAAATTCAATATTCCTGCAAAACAAAACAGCATAGCACACGATTAACACCAAAGCAGAACATTTGAGTATGCCTATATGTCTGTTTGCGCGTGTCTGTGTGCGTGTGCGCACACCTACGTATTCAAATTTTAGCAACAAAAATATGACTAAACCATAAGGATCCTAGAACATTTGATAAGTGGACTGAACTTTAGGGCAAAAGAGCGACAAAGGTAAACTAGATGATATGATTGGCTGAAAAGTTCTCGTAGTTCAACCAAACGGGAAAACATTGTCTAATTCTCTCCGTTTGGCTACAAAGAAAAACGCGGGGAAAAGCGAAAGAAAACCAAAAAAAAAATATCGGTAAAATGCAGGAAGCCAGCTAGCTAGAGCTAACAATATTCGCTCATTCGCAGCTGATTTCCTTTTTTTCTTCTTTTTTTTTATAACACTTTCAGTTCCAGTGAAAATGAGAAAGAAAAACTGAAGCCACGAGAATTTTCTTTTCCACATTGCTCAATCAAATCTGTGTACCTACCTTATTCAGCAAAATTGGCGGCATTTCGGCTTCAATCTCCAAGAAAATCTGAAACGAACAACAAGAAGCTAAGTAAAGAAGAAGAAGAAGAAGAAGACGGAGAAGAAACACCGCCATTAATATCAAACAAAATGCAGTTAATGAACACAAGCAATAACAGAAAATTAAGAAATAATCAAAATAGCAAATCAAACACGCACACACGACATTTTACTGGAAAAACTCAACTCTCTGTTTGTATTGTACAGGAAGCCTCGAAGCCTGCGTCGCGAGAGAGGGAGGCTTGTGAAAGCTAAAGTGAAAGCAGGGATGGAAGAGTTACCTGCAGTTTTCCTTTAAAGCCATCCACTTCTCTTTCTCTTTCTCTTCTCTCTCTCTCTCTCTCTCTCTCTGGCTACGTTTCCTTTTATTATTATTATTATTATTATTATTATTATTATTATTATTATTTGGCCTATCACACTTGACCCTTTTTTTTTGAAAAAATGTTTTTTTTTTCGTTAAAATTGGTCTCTTCGTTCACTCCAGTATATGGTTTAAGTGTGTTATTAGTTATTAACGCGTAATTACTTTTTTTATATGTTGTGTTATATTTACTGTCACACCTCATATGTCAAGTCAGTATTTTAGAAGTATTTTATAAATTTGTTATAATTTTAAAAAAAAAATTAAACAGAAAAATAATAATTTTTGGAAAAAAAAACAAAGGAAAATCTTTTTTTGTTTGTTTTGCTTCAATTGTAATACTAAATTTATTATTAGAGAATTGTTTTGATTCGGCTTTCTGCATAGCTCCACACTCGTTTTTAATTTGTGAGTAGAATTTTGTGAGAGAGAGAGAGAGAGAGAGAGAGGCAGAGTGGCTTTCGTTACAGTGGGAAGTGAAGGGGCCCCAGGACTTTGGGGCTGATTTCGTTAAGTGGGTCTTACTTACCATTTTACCCGATTATCGTTGGTGAATTTGGAATGCCATATTGATTGGAGGTTCAAAAAGACTCGACCTTTTGCTGATTTGGTTAACTATCTTGCTGTTTTTCTTGACAACCCACCTTTCTTGGTGAATTATTTAACCTAATTTTTACACTAAAATTCCCCAAAGTAATTTTGTTTTTTTCTTTTATCCCCTCATTTAATGAGAAGGAGGGGCATTGTTAAGTTTGGGGGGCAACTTATGGATCTTTGTGCAAGTCATTATAGGAACAGCTACAGCAGCACGGTGGTGATGGCGGTGGCATGTGTGGTGGAATGCGGTGGTGGTTTTGTGAGGAAGGAGTTTAAGAAAATGCTTGAACCGAATGTCATTGCGTGGAATGCGGCTCTTACAGCTGAATAACCCATTTCTTTGTTTTGTTTCAATTTTAATACTAAGTTTATTATTTTTCAACTTTAAAAAAAATTATTATTTTTCTATTTTTTAACAAAAAATTACGCAATTTGTTTGATTTGGAGCTTGTTCAAGTCGTTTTGTTAGGCTCTATTCTATTGCGTATTTTGATCGGCAATGCTCTGCTAAGGGTGTTGGGGATTTATTTGGGCTTAAAGTGGAGCGTTTTTTATTCTTTTAATACAGCTTTAGCTCTTTTTTTTTTTTTTTGGACTTGTTTTTCTGATGGGATACCCTTTCTTGTTTAAGGGTGTTATAAAAAATAAATCTTTGTTACTGTTCAAAAAAATCAACACAAATTCTTAAATAATTTATAATGATTTGTATCTAACAGTTAATAGTATGGATTTTTCGGTGGTAACATGCATATAATCCATGAAATTTTTGTGTTTATTCTGCATAATTACAAACTACTGACGGGCTGGCGGTTGATGATGGATCACCGAAAGGGTCGGGCAGTCCTGATTAGGTAAAGCGGCTGAGCAAAAGTTGTCGTTTTGTCTGTGCTCTTCTTACGCCTATTTTAGCGGTAGTGAATCCCGAAGTCCAGGTTGCTTGCACTCGGGGTTTATTATTATTATTATTATTATTTTAATTTTTATAACGCAATAAAAGTTGAGGAAAAAGAGAAAGCATGTCTAAGGACATCACAGGAATGCAAAGCATCATAATAAAAACTACATTTCTGTAAATATTATAGAAGAAATGAGAGTCGAATTTTTAACTTTCTTTTCAGCGCAACATACTACTTAGCTATATACAAATGTTACGAAGTATATTCTCTTTTTTTTTTTAACAATAAATTATATTCTTATGTCAATTATAATATCAATTTTTTTTTTCTTTCTACTTTCTTACAACATCAAAACCAAAAAGTATACTTGTTATTCATTTTCTTTCTTCTTTGTTTCTAACTTATCTAAAAAGTTATGACAAAATTATTTTTTTTCCCCTTTCATTTTCTTCCTCATAATTTTTTTTCTCACAATTTTCTTTTACACCTCACTTTGAATTCAAGCAAAGTGTTGAGGTCCTGAATTGACTATAAAAAAATAAAATCATAATTGATAAAAGAATTTATTCAAGGTCCTTGAACTTGTGATTTTGTCTATTTACCACCATAACATAAACTTAAATTCTAAGGACCATCTTAAAATGTTTTGTGCAACTTGTTACGTGAATTACAAGGCAACTTAACATCTATTTCTGTTTAACAGCACACTATAAATTGTCTTTTTTTCAAAAGCCTTTTTAAATTTATTATTTCAATAATCCCCTTATATTGAAACGTCCAGGATGAAAGTCCGGCTTAGAGGCATTAGGGACTTTGATGAAATTTGGATTATGTGTTTCTATATAAAGTAATAATATTATGACATATAAAATAATAATAATAATAATAATAATAAACCCTAAATGCGCCAAATTAATATCAGATAATGCATTTATAAGATCTTCCAAAAAAAAAAGAAAAAACAAACTTAATCTCAGTTGATGCAAAAGCTGACCTGAGAATATCTTATAGCAATTTATTTTTTATTTTTTAATGAAATCAGTAATAGGAGCAAGTTCTTCTTGTTTTTTTTTTTTAATGAAAATTTTCAGTTATATACGTGAAGAATTGCAATTTCTCTTAAAAAAAAGTTACAACTTCTACTTGTAAAACTATGTCCAGATCATGGGCTTCAAAGTAATGACTCACGAGCCTAGTGGCCACCAAGTTCACGAGGCATCACTCGCACAATGCCGCACCTTCTTTTTGAGTAATAACAACGCTGCATTGGGACCTCCTGGAAATCCACAAACAGATTAGTCAGAGAAAACGCAAGGAACAAAAAGCACGACAGAATAAAGCATAGCTCTCATTATGGAGGAGGAAACTCAGAAGAACAATATTTAAATAGTAATATAAAGATTAAAAATTAATAAAGCTCTCAGTAATGTGTATCCTCAGTCGGAGAATAAAGGGTATAGCCCGCTCTGGACGGGTCAGTAAGGTCCCATCCAAATTGGAGATAGTGGGTGACAATGATTGCAATGGAGCCCTAGTTTTCAAGCAAGGAATTTATCTTTCTTATGTCAATTATCTTCACATAAACGGGTTTCCATGCATTTAGACAGGTAGAGAGTAGAGAGAGAGAGAGAGAGAGAGAGAGAGATTATACTATGATTATCCTACAAAAGCTAGTCAAAATTTGACCGAAGAATGATGCAGGGTATTTCATATCTATCTTTATCCATAATATGAAATGAGGTGCTTTAAAAAAGGTTTTAGAGAAGCTTGATTCATTAAGGAATGGGTTTTGGTGTGTTGATTTGGAATACTACTACAACTGACCAATGAATTGTTGATTTCTAGGGTAATAATTTAGTGAACCGTTTGATCTAATTGCTGTTTGAATTCCGTATGACTATTTTTGGTCAATTTGAACCGTAAATAATAAAATAAAAATGCTTTCTATTTCCATATCTCATACTTTTTTTTTAAACTAAAATTTGAGATATTAAAAATAGAAATTTCAGTTTTCAACAGCCAAAGCTATTTTTGCTTTGTTTGATTGGTGGAATTTTTGTTAGCCAATGACAGTGGTGTGGGAAAATTTTAGTAAGATCGGTATTTATCTCAACAATTTATATATCTAAATTATTAAAAGTACCCTAATAATTTTAACATCCACAAAAATTATTATTGAGAAACCCGCGCATAAAATCTATACTAAATTATTATCCAAACCCGAGTTTTTCCAAAATGAAATATGGTGGGAAGCAACTTCATTGAAAAGCAAGACTGGGTTATTTGGAACGTGTGGTTTTCCGTATCCGTTAATGTCAGAGTCTTTGCCGGGGGCTGTAATAGATATCATCTAGAACGACAATTTGTGTTCGGTCACTCGGGCTGTGAAATCGGCTTTGCTTCAACAACAACAATCTAAAAATTTGAGGTCGGCCTTGGATGGTGAAATCCGGCGGCTCGAGTTTTGAAAAATAAGGACTGGTGTCAGGGTTCTGCTCAACTCGCCAGGGCCGAAGAGGACTGATCTAAGTGAAAGAAAAAAAATGAAAAAATTTAGAGTAACGTCCGAGGAAGGAGGCCGAGTGGGTTTATGATGGAAGCAAAAATACAATTCTGAGAGCAACGTACATCAGAAACTTGCAGAGACGCTCTCAAGGCCAGCCATCAATCGGGCAAAGTGGAAACCCAGTTCTAACTCACACCGAGGGTCGAACATGCGAGTTTCACAGTGCCATTAGTCTCTCCTAGCTTAGCTCAGGTTGATTTTACTACCACTTATCACGCCACTGTTACTTCTTGTTTAAAATACAGCCTATTAGCCTATTAGGAACGATATATATATATATATATATATATAATTAAACAAACTAAAACGGCAATTATTTATAATAAAGATCAATTTTAGTGAACAAAATAAAAACTGCTTTGCTAGCTGGATTTCATATCTGCTAACCTGAGCTATAAAATCGTCAGTACTCTTGGTCAAATGCCTAAACAAATGTCCATGGCTGATTGTAGAGGTTGTTTGGTTTAATTTTCAATTTTCAAGGTGTTTAGTTATTTTTTTGACGTTAGTGTTGAAGTTTTCTGATTTACTTATATGGCTTTCTAACAGTAGCCAGTGGAAAATTAGCTAAGAGATACTCTTGAGTACTTTTTACTCCCTAATGTTTAAATGTAATTTATATAGACTAAATTATCCCTTAAAAAGTATATATTACTTTTTTTTTTTTTACTTCTTATTATTTTATGAATATGTATATAGATATAATATCTTTTATTATTTACTATTTTTAAGTAATTTTTTTTAATTTTTCATTAAGATTACCACTTATAAAAAAATTTTCAAATATCATATTTCTTTTACTATCGTGTGAATATTAATATTTTTTTCTTAAAATTTAAAATTAGATGAAAAAATTCTTTATATAATTTTTATTTTAAAAATAAAATAATAATAATAATAGAGTGTTTTTGTTGATATAATATATTAACACATATTAAATATTTAAATTAATTATTTTTTATTCAAAACAAAAGTATAAAATTAATTAAATATTTTATTAATTTTTTAATAATTAACTACACTAATTTGTAATCAACAATTAACAATCAATACAAGTAATCGATAATAAAAAAATAATAAATGCAATATCAAACAAATAAAAGAAATTAGGATCCTAGATAAAGACCTCGTTACTATTTGTTAATTATTATTGTTGATTATTGTTATTAAAAAATAAAATAAAATAAAATAAAAATATTTAGTTAAACTAATAAATAATTATTTATTATTTTTAAAATATTAAACAGTTATTTAAAATATTATATTTTTCTTTTAAGAAGTTAATATTATTAAAGATGATTTACTTAAAAAAAGGAATATCATCGGCCGCTGCTTCTTCTAAAAAGTAGCTCATACCTACTTTTCTAATTAGTCGCTATTCAGGGTTAAAAACAAATCCCAACAATAAATTCAAAAATTTTACCAAGTACTCTATTATCTTGCTCATTCAAAATGAACAGCAACAGAAATTGCGAAACACAAAATCAAACATCCCCGGAATATTATTATTGGGACGCGATTACGAGATATAGACTTGACGCAGAGTCAACGGAGAATAATAAATAAATAATTTTAAAATTTTTTTAAATTATTTTAATAAAAAATTACGCAATTTGCAGGAAAACTAAAAAATTGTGTAACTAAGTAAAACAAAATAAGCACGTTCCAAACAGTTGCATGCAAATATTGGGCGGTGCGCTGAAAGAGACACCCTTTGGGAGAACTAAAATCAAACAGTAAATGCAATATGACAAATTACTAACCAACTTATGAAGCCATAAAGTCAACAAGGATATAAACTATATCCCTCAAAAGTCAAATAATGTAACTAAACTCCGAAAAAGCATCGTTGGCCTCGGCCACAACTCTCAGAAGTGAGGTTTCTGGAATCAAAATTCCATCAAAAGTGATATTCGGTTCGGGGAGCGACCCCCACAAAAGAATCAATTATTTAAAAATAATCCTGCTGCTGCTAAATTCTCAGCAAGTCCATATTTCATCAACATCTAAAGCTTTCTCAGAGACATAGTGCTGCTTAAGCACCACCAGATCCATACTTCTTGCCAAACACGATCAGCTGCAACTTGTCATAACCAGCAAGCACACCAGCACCGGCAATGGCACGGAGGATGTTTGCTCCAGCACCCTTGAAGAGAGATTTAGCACCCTCATTCTTCAAGATCTGAGTAAACGCATCCATTGAGCTCTTATACTTCACAGCTTCACCAGAGGTCATCATCATTCTTCTGCGAACAGTGTCAATGGGATAGGACGCTAGACCAGCACCATTGGTAATGAGCCAACCCAGGGCAAAGCTGGCGAAGAAACTATCCTGCAATCATTGGAAAAAATGATGCTATCTTAGTAAAACCCAAAAGAAAAAGGGGATATCAAATGGCAAGATGTCATTACAAAAACAAAAAAATTAAAGCCTCGGAACTTTAAACTGAAAAATTGAAAAGCACACGGCTTAAAATGGTGAAACAGATGCAAAGTTTTGCTACAACTATACAAAGGCAACACGCTCAAAATAATGCAAAGACCATCACTATCATGCGAAGCTAACAGAAAATTGCTTGGATCTGACAACACCGAGCATAATAGCAGTAGAAATTGCAATTTGATAGCAATAAAATACATATCAATTCACTAACCTGCAATTTTCCCGTCAACACCACTGGCTTCAGAGAGTCATACATTCCAAAATATAGGCCACGATAAACAATAATTCCAACGCAAGAGATATTAAACCCACGGTAAAGCCCAGCAATACCATCAGATGCTAATGTCTTCCTGTAAACATCCACAAGGCCATTGAACTGCCTCTGTCCTCCCTTCTTTGCAGCCTTAGCATCATTGGCCAGACGGGTCCGAGCATAGTCCAGGGAGTAGACAAAGAGAAGGGAAGAAGCACCAGCTGCACCTCCCGATGCCAAGTTACCACCAAACCATTTCCAGTAACCATCTTTGTCCTTCTTGAAGTTGAAGAGCCTCTTGAAGTAATCCTTGAATGCAAAGTTTAGGGCCTGGTGTGCACAGAAATAGGCATATATTACAGTAAAAAGGGAAAAAAAAAAAAATATTGAACTGACAATAGCATCAAGAAATTAAAGTGGTTAAATACTAACCTGAGTAGGAAAGTAACGGATGACATTGGCAGTGTTTCCCCTCCATAATGAAACAACACCTTCTTCTTTAATTGTTCGCTGAAAACAATCAGTAATACCCTTGTAGGGTTCAGAAAGTCTGCCACTTTTAATCATTTCATCCTGGTTTTGAATTAAAAGCTTAACACGCTCAATGGGAGCAGCTGCTGTTTTAGATACAGCGGCAGAGACTCCACCCATGAGGAAATCAGTGGCAAAGCCCACGAAGCCTTTTTCTGAGGGGGCCTGGACAAAAACAGGAGATGCAGTTGATGGGATCATGGACATGCTGGTGGTAGTTCCACTTGCCTGCACCATGGAATACTGGAATGCAGGATTAGAGTAGTTTCCATATGCACGCCTTTGGTAAAGAGCAGGCTTCTGGAGAGCCCTGTCATGTCCCTGGAAATCTTGGGAAAGACTAGAATGAAGGAGCTGGCCAGCTACCTTGTGCATGACAATAGGGTGTTGAACCTGATCAGTCATTGTGTCTTTCCCTGCAATGATTCCAAGTACCAGCTGTCAAAGATGCATTTTTGATATTCAACAAAATCAAACCTTGTTTACATGTACACATGGAAAGCATATATGGGCGAAGATACAGGAATGGGTGATGAATATGCAAATAACTTGTAAAAATGTTGACTGCATGGGACGATAATAAGAACCTCATTGCCAAACAATATATAATAAAATCCACAGCAGTAGTGTTCAACTTAATTCTCTGTAAATTATCTAGCAAGATTCCAAGCATTCAACGCACTACAGAAAGAGCAGGTGACAGCATCCCATATAATAAGGGTTTAGTGTTTACCTAAATCTTCATGCATGTTGAAACAAAAAGAGTTAAAGAGTTAATTTCCCTAGAACCATTAGATCTAACATTAGATTTAATTCATAATAGAATAGAATAACAAGAAAATATTCATGTGATCGCCTCTCAACCCCACTTAAATTTGGGATAAGGGCTTTGTTGTTGTTGTTGCTGCTATGGCTCACACACTTCGCCTAAGTCCAATCTTCTTTGGATGTTAAAAAATCCATTGACTTGGAATCAAATTTCTCCATACAACTAAAAAGAAGAAAAAACTCCCTCACAATCCATAAATAGACATTTTTATGCATAGTCATGTGAAGGTGATAAAAATGGAAGTTATTCATACTTCATCTTTTCGTATTTGCATGCTGCTTTTCCATTTTACAGTGGTATAAACTGAAAAGCATTGAATGAAAAAAATATAAAAGACAACTGCCAAACAAACACAAGAATCACAGCAATTCGGTGTGAACCCAGCTTGAGCAAGGATGTTTAAAAAAAATAATAATAAAAAAAAAGAAAATCGCTGCAAAAAGAAGATGAAAATACGATCAAATTAGAACCGAGCAGAAACGAGATTTTTTTTCGAAAAAAAAAAGAAAAGAAAAGAAAAAACGGAAATTTACAAGAAAGGAAACAAAGATTTTGAACAGAGTCCAGATGAAACAGTGGCATGTACATCATATAATATTCTAGCAATACAACTCTATCCTCACTCCGAACATTGATTATATCTCTGTTTGTTTCGTTTAGTAGTATAAATAGTCTATTCGATATTATTATTAGATCTGAAACATAACAAGCCACTTTCATTCATTCAGTCAGAAGAAGCCGAAAAAAATGGAAATCCAACAACCACATCACAAAACGAACACATAAACGCCAGATCAAGCTGAAAATTGAAAGCAAATGGAGCTTTTTAGACCTTACCTTTTAAGGCAATTCGCTCTAAAAACAGATCTAAGGATATTAGTAAGAAAATTAAAAAAAAAACAAAAAACAAAAGAACAGCGAGAGCATACAGAGTGAAATGAGCAAATAATCACAGGAATGGGATCTGATCCGATCCAGACAACAAAAGAAAAAACAACAAAAAAAAAAGAACAAAGGATACTATTTGTTTGTTTGTTCCTTTTTAGTTGTTTATTCAAAATTCTGAGATTACCTGATTCGTGAGTGAGACCGACGGTAGCTGAGAGGAGCGCCTCTGCCGTCCGATAAAGGCAGATAGAGATGCCAACAACGTTGGTGGTGGTGATGGTGGTTGTTGGCGACGTTGGTGGTGGTGTTGTATGGTGTGGAGCAGACGACTCGAAATGCGCACAACTCCGCCTTTTATGCGCTCCGTCCGTGTTGTGTTTGGGTTTCTGCGGCGGACCCCACTAGGCTTGGTTGACCTTATGACATTTTGCAAAACTTTTTTTAACCCTAAATAAAAACCTAATAATTTCTTATAGAAGCTTCCTGTTTTTTTTTTTTTTTTGGGGTCTTTCATGTTCCTGTTCGAAAACCGCCGGAAAAAAAAATGGTCAGAAGAAAAATCTCCGAAGAAAAGTATATGTTTCAAAAAAATGGAAATTTTCGTTTTTTTTTTGGTCAAATTCATGGGATGGTGGGATGAATATTCAATTTAAATTTTATTTTACTTCTTAATTATTAAAATTATACAATAAAAATTAATTTTTTCAAAAACTTAAAAACAAATTTAAGTATTTAAATATTAAAATATTTGAGGTCAAATTGAAATTTCATTTGTTGTTAATTTTTGGGCAAAAAGGAGTGGCCATGTGAACGAGACGGCAGACGGCATGCTGTCCACACAATTCATCACGTGCACGAGAACGTGCAGGTCTTGGCGCCGCCCAAACCCAGAGGGTCAATCATATTGGGCTTGAACTTTCTTTGTAAAACATCATCTTCTGCTGTTCATTGTAATGACTACCAAGTCCCTTGGTCAACTTCGGTTGCAGTTTCATTGCCCTTTGAATGATGACATTTGACATATCTATGCGAAGGTAACACTTGGTTCATATCTTCGGTATATATATATATATATATGTATGTATGTATGTATGTATGTTTCAAAAATCTTATAACATCACTTTTCTTTCTAGGTTCAAAATAAATTATGATTAACAATAAACAATAGAATTATTGTTCTATTAATGTTAACAATTATATTGAGCAATGTGAGTTGTAATTTCTCCAATATGTTTACTCTTGAATTTGAAGTATTCTTTTAGTTTGTCAACATTTTTTTTTCCCAAGTTGTCCAGTCCTTGAAAGATAGTAAATTTAATTAAAATAAATTAATATTGTGTATACATATATACATACATACATACATATATATATATATATATATATATATAGCAAAAATAGTTTTTATATGATAATATTTACTTCTATATATAAATTAATTAGTTTATTGTGTATTTAGTTGACTAAGGTATATTCATTATTAAAATGGAGGTGATATGTTATATTTTCTAATTTTTTTTCTTGTGATTCTCCTATTATTAATTCTCATAAAAGGAATTATATAAATGATTTTTCAATTTATGGTAGTTGGTACATATTTTATGTTTTTACATTAGACTTTTACGTTCAAAATACAAACTTTTGTACACAATTTACACGGGTATTTAATTATCTTTCTAAAATAAAAATATAGTCAATATAATAGTTCCATTTACACCAATTTTAGATGAAAAAGCATAATGGTCAAGACTTACAGATGTACTTCAAATCGTGTATAAGACAGGTTGGGCAACTTAGCATGTCCATAGGTTACCAACCACCCGAGTTCCAATAATCAGATGGACACAATGAATCGAAGTACAAGTCTCCCACTCTGTTGAAACTTACAATAATGTCTATACTTACACGACCATTTTTAAGTGAAATAGCTCATCCACTCGCTCGGAGAAAACACTTTCATCTGGTTTATAAACCTCGAACTAAAATTGGTTGATGGATAGTTGGGAACAGTTCTAGCGTGAGTTTTTCAATAGATTCTTCAGCATCTGACACATGATGAGTGCGATGGAGCTCACTGACACGAAAAGGAGGAAAGATGAGCCTATTATTGAATACATCGAGCGATGACCTGTGCTTAACTTGGACTGTTAAGGATCGTTTAATTAAAACCTTCGCTGTAGAAACGTACATCCAAGGAATGCACTGAGAGATGCTTTATATCTTATAAGGCATCAAACCTTAGACATTTATGGAGCTTGCAACTCGAGTTCACGACATGAAAATAAGCATTCTAACTTCCAGGGGCACAGTTTCTCTCCACCTAAACTAGTGGAGGGATAAGAAAGAAGTCAAGAAGTCTAACATACTCGAAAAGAGTAAGGAGGTGATGACCATCACTCGCTCACCGGAAAAGGTCAAAGCCAAAGCAAAAGTGAACACCTGGGGCATCATCAAGTCAGCCAAATTCATAAGATAGGCAAAGGGTAACGTTGCAAGATTTGAAATAGAAAAGGCATCTATCCTCTCACTGATGTGCCCTACATTCTCAACCAACTCTTGGACGCTCAACTCATCGAGTGGCCTAATGAGAAGCATCAGTTTAATGACCCAAAAGAGCTGGTTAAGAAACTAAAAGATCAAAATAACATCTCAGACATAAACAATGGAGGCTACCAAACCATTGTCATGACTTAATATTATACCAAAAGAAATTTTACAATTCATCCAATTTAGATCTTTCAAACCTATGCCCATCTCATCCTCTGAAGTTGCACAAATAAAAAACATTTGGCCTTGCCAACGCACGAGAAGCAACACCAACAATCGTGTCAGCAAGAGCGACTGTTTCAAGGGTTCTAGGAGGTAAGACCCAAACTTTCAAAAGGGCAATTTGTTTTTAATTCACAGTAGGATAAGATGTCATGAAAATCTATATATATTCTAAAATTCTCGGGGTGCGACAATCTCTATATATTCAAATTCTCTATCGAGTCATGATTGACGGCCTGAAAGTCTTAGCTTATTCATTAAAATCAAATTGGAGATAAATGGTCAACATTTATCTGCAAAATGAAAAAACACAAAAGGGAGAAAGAAAAGCTGAATGATTCATTTTCAATTTGATACAATCGAGTTTTTCGGTTCGACTTTCAGTTAATGGTTCAAGCCCCCCTTAGCCATGCTACCCGGTCCAAACTCTCACCGCGTTTTCTTCTCCACAACACAAGAGACGAGACGAGAGACAACCCAAAAAAAAAAAAAACAAAGAAAAGTACATAAGAGACCCCGAAGAGTGGTTATGATTGCAGCACTGCCCTTCCCTTCCCAAGGCCACTTCGGGTATTCAGACCTAAAATCGATGGGCCAATGGCTGAGACAGCAGACGGCACGCCAACCGCCGAAAAACGAACAAACGCTTGGGTGAGAGTTGCCTAGGCCGAGTTTGTGTGCGTCGTGCTTTCGTATTCCAAAAGAGAGTTTTTTGTTTTTTTGTTCTTTTTATAACCAAAAAAAGAAACAAAGAATCGTAAGGGACACCTTTGCGACGATTACGATTCTATTTTCTTGTATTAACTCTCTCACACACCCACACACTCTCTCTCTCTCTTTGCGTCTCTCGCCGCTTTGGAGCCCCCCCCAACTCCAGGACCCCCCCCCCGGCCCACCGCAGAGGTCTGTTTTAGACTTCAAGCTTCTGGCTACGGTTTCAGTCCACCGACCCCCGTCCCACCTCCTTGTGATAAAGACGCAAGAAAGGAATTCCGATCTCCATGTCTAAAAGGTGACTGAAATATGATTTTTATTAAATTATCTTTTGATACTTTCGAGAATCTTGGTGTGTTCTTGTTCGCATTTCTTTCTGATCCTCCTGGGTTTCGATGATTTCCATTATTATGTTCATTTTTTTGCGTTTCAAAAAAAAAAAATATATATATATATATATTGGGTTTGATCCCCTTGGTGGTGATGAATTAAAGAAACGATAGAAAGATTTTAAATTTACTGTTTGATGGGTAGGAAATGGCGTGTTCTCGCTTTCCAGTTGGTAACAAGATTCATTTGGCGTATGGGAAATTCCCCCATTTCTGTTGACCTCAGGAATTCATTCATTTTTTAGTCGAAATCGTAAGCCTTTCACAGAATTGTTAATCTAAAAATTATATCTGTCTTCTTTTTAAAGAAAAAAAAATTCCCAGGGAGACAATCTTTTCAAATGAATCTTTGATGGCAGATGTGAAATGATTCATTTCTGGGAAATTCCAGTGGTTGTAGCGCTCATTTAAGGTCATTGGTTTTGATCTTTCTCCGTTTTACTATTCTTCCAGGGTATTGTGCAAGTTCTTTGCTCATGGAGCATGCTTAAAAGGGGAGCATTGTGAGTTTTCACATGACTGGAAGGATCCACCAAATAATGTATGGATTGTTTCTCTGGTTGCTTTTTCTGCTTACTAGCTGTTGTTAGTAATTATAAATTTATAATTGCGGGAGGTCACTTATTCTTGTTTGTATTCTTGTTTGTCATCACAGATCTGCACCTATTATCAAAAAGGAATTTGCTCCTATGGTAGCCAATGTAGATATGAACATGTCAAACCTTCAAGATCAGAAACTGGTGCATCCTCTTTGTTTTCTTTTCCTCACCGGTTGATGGCGTCAAATTCTGTTGCCCTGTCTCAACCTGTTAGGAATGAATATAACAGGGTAACTTCCATTCCAGTTGCTGTCCCAGAGCTTTCTACTCCAAGTACACCTCTCTTTCCTTCTGGCAAGCCAGCATGGAATTTAGATTCTGGGAAGCACGAGCTTTTAGAGAACACTGATTGTATAATGCCTCGGAATGTTAGATCAGTAGATTATCCGCTCTGTTCATTTGCTGCTGCTGGTGATTGCCCCCGTGGAGATAATTGTCCCCATATTCATGGTGATGTATGCCCTACTTGTGGAAAACAATGCTTGCATCCTTTCAGACCTCAAGAAAGAGAGGAGCATTTGAAGTTATGTGAGAAGAAGCAGAAGCATCTCGAGGCATTAAAATGTAGTCAAGAAATAGAGTGCAGTGTATGTCTGGATCGTGTGCTTTCAAAGCCCACAGCAGCTGAAAGGAAATTTGGGCTGTTGTCAGAATGTGATCATCCATTCTGCATTTCCTGCATCCGGAATTGGCGTAGTAGTTCCCCATCCTCTGGTGTGGATGTGAATACTGCATTGAGGGCTTGTCCTATATGTCGCAAGGTTTCATACTTTGTCATTCCAAGTGTCATTTGGTACTCGTCTAAAGAGGAAAAACAGGAAATTGTTGACAGTTACAAAGCAAAACTTGGGTAATTTTACATTTCTTGTGCATGCTTATTGGTATATCTATCTGCCACCTGAATGTTGGATGTCTAATTAATCTCTGACCGGTGAGATAGAGAAATTTGAAACTTATTAGAATATGAAAAATTTTATTTTGGTATTTTGGTGAAAATAGGAAGGATCTTAATGTTGATGGAGAATAAAGCACCTTGGAATAAGATAGCTGCAGCAAAGGTTACCCAAAAAAGGAACACCTATGGATGTAGGCTTAAATAAGAATCGATGCATTCATACACAAACACCTGTGGATGTAGGCTTATATCCATGCATTGTTTGAAGTTCTTGATGAACAACATCAATAGTAAAGAACTTCAAAGGGGATTCAAAATTTGTATTGTGTTGCTTTTTGCAATGACCCGCCATGTATTTGTTTGTATTCTTCATATTTTGCAGGTCAATCCATTGCAAGCATTTCAATTTTGGGAATGGGAACTGCCCTTTTGGCACTAGTTGTTTCTACAAGGTATTGCCAAAGTGATTTCTCCTTGGTTTTTTTCTGTCTGTTAAGTTTCATTGTACTTGGATGCTTTTCTTATAAATTTCTGTGCCTGTTGACTGATATGAACTTGATAAGGCTGGCAATTATCCTAGCAATTATAGGTGTCTGGCAAACTCTACAAATGCTTGTGTGTTTTTATGTTGTTATTCTTTGGACCATCTTTGTGCTTTGGTGGAGAGACTTAATAATGACCTTGGTTTGTATTAATGCCATGTGGGCTTTTTGGTAGTTCTTCAATGTGCAAAATTGTGTTCTTATTACTAATCTTGTGGAAGCTTGGAATGTGTGCTGAGTTTAAGACCTAATTCTTATTCTTTTATTTCTATTTTTTTCCTAATGCACATCCCCTGGCAGCCTGGCTCTCCTGAACGCCATGTTTTCAGTCTCCCTTTAAATTCATGTTGTGAGCAAGGTTCAATTCTGCATAATATGCTCAGGCCATTGCCAATAATGTAGCCGAAAAATGTGATTTTGCCAAGTCAATGAGTTGTAGTTGGGAGGGAAAGGAGGATAATAATCTTGCAGGTGTTAATTTGTTGTCTTTTGCACTTTTTTTTGTTAAAGTTTTTTAAATTTTATTATATTGAACATGCACCTGCCTGCACCTGTCTATCATAAGGAGGGTTTTATGGTTATCTTGCCTTTACCTCGTGTATTTGGGCAATGTCTATAGCTTTCTGCTGTCTATTTGCCATTGCTGTTGACCAATAGCATGTGCTTACTTATCATATTGTTGTGAGGATAGAGGCCATTTGTTGTGGTCCAATAGTCCAATATATTAACAAATGCTCTACCCACATTTAATGAACCCAAATGGCGACTAAGTTTCAGTGAACTCAATTCCTATGTTAAGATCCCAATGTTTGTTGCACCTACCTAGATTCTTTTCAATTTTTTTACTACTTGATATGGGAAAATGTCACCGTCCACCATTTCCTCTAATTCTAAAGCTCTAGGTTGGCCAATCTTCATTCGTTGTGGCCTATTCTCCATTCACCTTGGGATACTCATTATCTTTCAACCACCTCACTTTTGGTCTGTCTTAAACAGTTGTAGAGATTCTACACTGGTGTCCCCTTTATCAAATTTCTGCATTGCTGATGTCCTTGAAGATACTCTCCAAATGGTCTCTTCAGAGTAGTTTTCAGATATCTTCCTCAGAATTATACACCCTTGTGTTCATTTACTTTCATGGTGGAGAGGTTGGCATTATGACTCCTTTAATGTATGAAATATTGTGTTGTGTTCCAGTATACCGTCAAGCCAGGCTCATATACATGGAGAAATCACAGACTCCCTCCACAGAGGCAACCTGCACTCAGATCCAATGTTCTGGATGTGGATGCATTTTATGTTGTGTTCAGAGAGTTAGTTGGAGAAGATAAAACTAGACATCTTTGACATTGATGATTTTTTTGACGAAGATTTAACACCAATGACACTTTTGCTAATGGAAATGAATCTTGGATCAATTGACAACTTTGGTGATGAGGACAATTATCTATTTTAAGCTATTATAGTGACTAAGATACTTGTGTTCTTCAAGTTAGCAGGTTTACTCATATTACGATGCTTCTTTCTTCTGCTGGAGTTCTGGGAATGTATTGAAAGCCTTGTCACAAGAGTTTAGGAAAATGTGACCCTAATGCATTGCTTGCTATAATTTAGATCTAGGTTTATCTTTCAGGGTTCTACTGTCCATTGACATGTTTCCTAGTGCATCTAGCAATTATGTCATATTGATTTTTGTCCTGTTGCAAATTACTAAGAATTGCTGGGATACCTTTCTCTAAAGAAAGTTGATAAAGAGGAGATGTGCTTCTTTCGTATGATGGTGAAAAATAACAAATTCTTATAGTTTCGTCTGTTTGTGCCTCTGCTCATTGTAGTAGTGTTTATTGCCGTAATTCTTTGCTTAGGTTGCTGTTTGGTGTTTCAGTTCTTAGAGGTAAGTTTCACCAGTAAACAAAGTCATTTAATTGCATAAGTCCTTCGTTGCCCTTTTTGTGTTTGGGCACAGCTGCATATCTGCACTTTCTCTGGCAGGGTGGCTTACAGGGCCAGAGGGTTATATAGCATAAAAATTCCATTAAATGTATGGTAAAAGTTGCTTTCTTAATTGGTATAATGTGAAAAAAAAAAAAAAAAGCAGAGGTTTACAGAGCATAGAACAAAACAGGGTAACATTTCCTTGGCAGTTTGCAACTTGAGTGACTAGTGCTGTTGAGCAATTCCAGATTGTAAGTTCCAATCTGATGTCGATTTTGCTTGTGCAATCTTCCCTCATTCTTTTTTTTTTTTTTTGTGGTCCATGTGGAAGCCTGTTGGCCAGTGGGGGTAGCTCTTCCCATTCTTATAAATTTCAATTCTCCCTTTCCAGAGTTAGAACCCTCTTCCCTCATTCTTTGATGTGCAGTATTCGCGTATCATTGTACGTAGAAGCCAGCTCAGCCCTACCTATTTGTTTTACTTTTTAGATAAATCATGATGCTATCAGTCTTTAGTATGGTTCCACCCAACTGAGCACTATCCAGCATTCTCTTGCTTGCGATTTATTGTCTGAGGGGTGGGTTGTTATATGTAGTGGTTGTTCTAATAAATGACCTTTCTATTTATTAGATTACCAATCATTTGTTCTTGCATGATTTGAGAGCAAATTTGTGCAGAGCCTTGAAAGTTTATGATGAAAAGTATTGTAACTTTGCAGCATGCATATGCTGATGGCCGTTTGGAGGAGGTTGTTCTGCGTCATCTTGGTGCTGAAGATGGGAATACTGTGATAGCTAAAGATATCAGGTTCACTTTAAAAGGGTCTTATTTTTTTGCTTATCCAACACTTGTTTTGCCCTTTTGTGTTTTGATCTTTCCAGTTAATAGATGTTTCATGCTCGCAGGCTTTCAGATTTCCTTGGCAGTATGCAACTTGGGTGACTAGCGCTGTCGAACAATTCCAGATTGTAAGTTCCATTCTGATGTTGATTTTGCTTGTGCCATCTTCCCTCGTTCTTATTTTTTTTTTCATTATCCTTTTCATTCCATTAGGAAGCCTGTTGGGCAGTTGGGATAACTCTTCCCATATCTCATTTCTCCCTCTCCAGAATTAGAACCTTCTTCCCTCATTCTTTGATGTGCAGTATTTATGTACCATTATACGTAGAAGCCAGCGCAGCCCTACCTATTTGCTTTATGTTTTTTACATAAATCATGATTCTATCGGTCTCTGGTATGGCTCCGCCCAACTAAGCACTATTTAGCATTTTCTTGCCTGTGATTTATTTTTTTGGTGCAATATTTCGAATTACCCTTATATGTTTGATGCTGTTTTTACGTGCAGCGTTGTACATTGTACTGGCCTCAATTGTTGGAAGTTGGAATGATGCTTTTCCCTGTTCGTCATCATTGGATGCACTCAATACTGCATCTTGTATATTACTATTATAAATACACAGAAATTTTCAATCTAGGGTAAAAAAGAACATTTATGTAAGTGATTAACTTAGAAGGAAAAAGAATTTCGCTAACGGATGATAGCCAGTACAATGCTTCCCTGAGGTGTGAAAGACTGATGAAAGGGATGCCTGGCTAATTGCTTTCCTTTTTAAGTGCTTGTAATTCACCACCATTTTCGCTTAAAGGTATTTTGACGCCTGAGCATCGGCGGCTACTGATGTATATATATAGCTCAAGTTGCTGTATTGCCGCAGTTGACTGCAACGTTGCCAATGCAATCTTCTTTTATGTCACCATACAACTTCCATTAGAAAACTCTTGACATCAAGTTGTCCGCATGAATAATAATATCATCTATGCAAGGGCGAACTGCTCCTTGGGGTTGAAGCATCTATGTCACAAGTTGGCGGAGAGCTTCTGGAAATGAAGGATTTTAACTAGCCGGCTACTCTATCTGTGCATTTACGATGGCCAACTGTAGGCTTCCTCCGGACTGTCTAAGTGCATAATCAAATGAAGACGCCCCATGCCTATAGGTACGAACCATAAACGACTGTGGATGGTTGAGGGAGCACACCAGTGGCACAAGGTAATAAAGTCAGTTCATGCTCTAAAAAGATGTCACTAAGACCTCCCACAGTTCGAGTCCCTTTACTTTCATTTGTTTTTTCAAATACTAGAAAAATTTATGTCAAGATGCCACAGTGAATTATAGATTTATTAATATCGTGACGAGGCATAAAGAGGTTTATTAAGATGTAATAATTCTTGAATAATGGGTTTTTTAATAAAAAAATTAAATAAAAATGTTAATAAGTAATTTTTGATTTTGATTTATAAATGTGATAACTGATGTATTTAATGTTTTTTTGTTGAAAAAAAAAAAAAAAAAACACAAGTCACACCACATACTCCTGCCCGTGCGCTCACAAAAAGTTACTTTGTCGTAAGGAGAATGCCCCGAAAAACAAAAGACAAGAAAACTAAGGGTAAGAATGAAGACATGGATCTTGCTATGGACGAACATGCAGACGACCATCTAACCTTAATTTTGCAACTTTTGACAATTCGCAGCAGACAGACTCTGATCTCTTCAATAATGGGGAAGTGCCAACCATACGATTAAAAATTGACCCGCAATAGGATATAAATGGTGAAAAAACAAAATCGTACGTCGACGATCATTGATAATAGGCATATGTGCATTACATCAAACATTCGAATTCACGAAAGGTCAATTGGCAAAAATTTTGCTCGTAAAATTGCATAACCGTGTGGATATGTGCATTACAAAGCACTTGAATGGCAATGTAACATTAGAATGGAAACTCCATTTCCAAAAAAGCATCGCAAAGGCCGTGTATAACAGATGATCCTTCCGTGCACGGGCAATGCCCTCACAATGGTAATGTAGGAAACTGGAACAAAAGAAAACAAAGAGGGTCGTGTATAAAAATACCGGAAGAGTTACAGCTACATTTGGATGTGAATGACTCTTTATTCTATTCCATCCCAGTGTAAGTTGCTATTAGTGATGTTGGGAATAAAAATAAATAAATAAATGAAAAGGGTGCACCCTCCCACAATGGGTACAGATAAATGTGCTGATTTCATAGAACACACACGGATTCACACACGGAGACAAGGAGATAATTACAAGTTGAATGTTTCTATTTCTTGTGCCTAACTGACCATATTCTAAATTGGATTTGAATTCCCAGAGCTCTGCAGTAACTCTAAATCAAGATAACAGTTCATATTTGATTCATCAAAGTTTGGAATCACCACAACAGGTAATCAATACCTTAATCAAAATAATAGCATGATCAAGAAGTGGAAGAAGATTGGGGTGGTTAAACAAGGATGAGACACGAATCTCTTCTCGCACCAACTCTAACTGCTCACCATTATGGATGAGAACTTTCTTCGTTGCTTAAGTTCCTTCATCTGTATGGTAAATGTAGTTAGACAGATGCGTGTGATTATCCAAATGAAATCTTCACCATTTCCTTAGAGTTTGATAAGAATAGATTTGCAGATAGAAAGTCAAAGATCAAAGCATGGTCCTAATTTCATATATCACAACAAGGTCGGTGCTCTCCTTTTCTTCTTTTTATAATGATCAGATGCAAAGAATATCCCAACTTCAGTTTACTCTTTCTAAGGCAGGAAATTATACCACTAAGCTTCCATCTTTTTGCAGTTTCCTAAATATTGAAATAATTTGGCTTGCCTTTTCTTAAAAAAAAAAAAAAAAATCTGATTGAGCTTGCAATTTGAGCATTGCAAATCATAATGATTTCATGAGTTCATGCCTAATTTTGTTTTTCCTCCCATTTTCATAGCATGATCTAGGTTACAATGAATGAGTTTTGACGAATGTTGGGATACTACAACATGAATATTAAAGATGGTGCATCTTCACCATTTTATCCTTAGTCCTGTTTTTTTTTTTTTTTGGTCATTATGAAACTATAATGAAAGTTTTTGTTGAGCCCCATGTTGGTATTTGGCATGCCTAATGTCCAATTTTATATAAAAAAAATTGCTGAAAAACTCCCGATAAAGAAAGAGAAATTTAAGTTTAGAAATAAAGTGTCTTGATCTCTACATTTTTAAAACAATGTTAAAGTTATGTAGAGAATTATTTCAAGAAGGGCTCATAATTCAACAATTATTTATTGTTCAAGTAGCTTATTCTCTCATGCTTTACTAGAAGTAAAGATTAGAAACTTCAGGTCTCAAGACTTGAGTCATTATGAAACTTAATAATATCTAGAGGACAAGTAACTATGACTTTCCTCTTATCATGCATCAGGATTTAATTTAGAGGCATTTTTTGCTAATTTTATGTATTAACATGCAATTGAGTATGTCAACACCTCTCAATAAATATTTTAAATATAGAGATGATTCCTCACATGTTTAGAAACTTTATCGCAATAATACTTTTGGTACATAAAAATCAGAAGCCAGCATTTTATAATCAATTAAAGCAGTACTCTGAGGCTTCAATCTTCCCGGCGCTTGATCCGATAAGAATAACAATGCGATATTATTGATTAGTCTTTTTTTTTTAACGCATATTATTGATTACTCTGATACAAGGAAGTTACTAATATGAATGTAAAGAAACAAAAATTAAAGGAAATTTAGAAAACACCTTTGGCCAACTAAAAATAAATAAGTTAACAGAAACTTTACAATAAGTTTGTCTTTTTCTGAAAATAATTGCTGATTTAGTTCCTATTTTCTAATTTAAAAAATTATGATGTCATTTTTCATTATATCTAACAGTTGTAATAAAAACAGAATAGTACTACATTGTAATTTTCTTTTGACAATTACTTGTATGCATTCAACATATTACTTATACTTAACTAACATTGTTGTGGTCGATTCAAATATTATACTACTGGATGCATTTAGTGACTCAGTTAGCATGCTAAAATGTTAACATGTATCCGAGTCTAGAGAAACAGTTTTAGGCCTTCCCACGCCTTTCCATTCTCCTAGCATTGCAGCATTGCTTACAGAGTGACACATATCATCTTTTCATGTCGAAATATCCACATAAGGTTGCACAATGGACAGTACATTCATATGATTACTAACCCCTTTTGGGTTAAAAATAGTTGAAAGTAAAATTTGAACCTATCCATTGGAGGAGTTGGAACCTGATTTCTGCGCTGCATACTTTCCTTACTGTTACAGGAGGAATTTTGCCACTTATGGGGGGAATGTTGTAACTTCCTCCACGTAGACGTTGCTATTATCTCCTTGTATAAAAAGAAGGGGAGCCAACATATTTTGCAAATATATGGTAAAACCCTGGTGTAGCTGTGGATGTAAGAGAATTCTCCGAATATCAAATCCCCTTAGAGATCTTCCTGTTTTCTTACTTTCATTCTTGATCTGCTATTTCGTTCCCTAACACTAACTGTACCATTGAGTTGGAAGAAATGATAGATCGAAGAGAATGCAGATACGATGATTAATTTTGTTGCGAGATGCTTTCATGTCCACGATGCATTTAAGCCTGCTTTATATCATGCGATATCGGAGTTGGTTATCTATAGGTCTGTAGTTTGCAGAATAATAAGAAAATAGTTCTCATGTAATGCATCGTCTAATTAGCAAAACCATGTCCTGAGCAGATTCTATTGATTGCGCGTGGACAACGACCTTAGCATAATGTGGGGAGTGGTCTCACCAAGAAAGAGTAGTAGGATAGGCGAGGCAATGAACCCAGACTCTCTCACCGTTCCTCTTATACTGACCTTAGCAATTCGGGGCTTAGGCGCCATTCTGCTCAGAGGTGTAGCATCCCGATAATGATTTTGTGCCCAGCTACCCAATTTATTATCCTTCCATGCATGTGCATCCTTGTCTTCATCTTGTTCATATTGTATCAGAGCATATGAGAGAAAAGATACTTAAATCCAGGCTCAATGCTCAGCTAAAGCGAATTGTTACAGGTGTATTGTCATGATTGTATAATCTTTAAGTACAAAAGTTTAATACTCCCAAGACCTGTTCCGAGCAGTCCATTGTATGTTGTGCTTGCGTTTTCAGTATCACTCTTCTTTGACTGCTTCCATAAAAGCAATCTTTCCCTTTTCTTTCATTGAAGCGCTTTGGCTTTAAGGAAATCATAGATTCCTTCCAAATAACAAAATCTTCTCCATTTCATTCTCACATAGGTGGCTCACATCTTGTCAATACCGTACAATACCTTTTTTGGGTTAGTGGAAACTAGAGATCGAGCCTTATGGTTAGTGGCTAATACCATACAATTCTAGATAGCGTGGAAGCACTCTTTGAACTTTGATTGGTTGTCCTGGACAATGAATGACACTTAGAATTGGTTGCTGGCTAACATCCAACATAGTTCGCGCATGTGATATTCCCCGGATATCAGTAGCGACCTCACTAAGCCAAAATTTGGGATTTAGTTAACAAGTAAAAAGAATAACAAAATCATGCAGTCCATCACAGAGGAGTTTTCCCAATGAAAAAGAGAGTACTTACAGAATGTCTTTAGTGTAGATCTTCACCTCAGTAACTGTGCTGAAGTTATTTATAGATGAACTTTAGAAACTATGACAAATGAAGGATGTTAATCCCCTACTCCTCAACCTTCTTCCCAGTCTATGTCCTCCTCGTCCTCGTCCTCTCCTGAAGCTTCTGCTTCAACATTTAAGTCACTGACTTTGTAACTTTCACCTGTATTCCCTGCAATAGTGGGGGCAACATGGAGTCAATAAGCAGCGAATAACATCAAGCAATTAAAAGTACAGGCAAGTTTTATGAGTAGCTCTTGGGTTAAGAGGTTTCCAATTAACAACATCCAAACCAAGTTAGCCAGTTTCAAATTTAGCAACCACATCCACTTGATTTGAGAACACTTTGGCTGGTTTCAGTCTAAATAGGTTCAGGTCAACTAGTTTAAGCAGCTTGGGCAGATTGTTGAACCCTATTACCTCCAGCTGGAGCTTCTTCCCATACAGAGTCATCATCCTCTTCGTGTTTGGACTTTTTGCCCACTTGACGACTGGAGGATGACTCAGAAACACCATTGGACATGGGTGTTTGTGACAACTCCTTTTGTTCCCTAGCAGCTTCTTCTAGTTCTTGTTGTTTCTTTAGCAAGGCAGCATAATAAGCTTTAGCATACTCATCCTGTTGTAAGTTGGAAAGCAAGAACAAGGTAAAAACATGAATCAGGGGAAGAATAGCTACTGTAAGACAAATCACAAGAAGACAAAAGAAAAAAGACCTGTAAATTCTTCTTTTCATCATCTACATTGGAAGATTTTTTGTCCTCTGAGAATTCAACAGCTGCTGAAGTGCCATCCATCTTAGACTCCTGCTTGATGTCTCCTCGTTGTTCCTTTGTAAGGTTCATTCCCTGCTTGATCATCCATGGTGGCAAAACTTTCAGACCAGTGCCAGACGCTTCAGATTTTATATCCTCATCCTTGCCCTCAACACCAGAAAAAGCAACCTCAACCTGCCAAAATCAGGCATAAATCTTAGTTGAGAAACATATCGTATCATGTAACAGAGTGTTCACTCTAAATTTAAATAAAAAAACAAAAAATGTTAAAGTGTTCAAAGCATTTTGGCCCTGTTTTGTTGCAACGTTCAGAGACCAATAGTGAAATTGAGAACCATAATTGGGCAACTAGAAAATTGTCCACAAAAGGAAGCATGTTTCATCACCTGGAAGTTCCCAAAAGAGAAAGTATATATTTGTAAAGAATGAATAGGCTCAGAATAATGGTTTCATTCGGAAATACCTTACACGAGGAATAAATAGCAATCAGGAAGAAAAAGAGAGTTTCAGATAGCAGTAATGGCATTTCAATGTATATGGCTCCCTAAGGTAGGAGAGAAACAATAAGTTTGCTTTAATGTGTTAAATTATTGCACTCATGAGTGAATGGAATGAGAAATTTAGAAATTTCTGCACTTACATAGAGTTCATTCTTCTTCCAAATCTTAAGAACGAAAACCAGGCAGTCTTTATCCAAAAATAAAATAAAATAAAAGCCATGAAGGTTTTGCAAAGGAACCCAAGTAATTGGTGTCAATTTCTACTGATAATAAACCTGAAATGTAGTTTAGAAGCGGTTTCCAAAAAAAGTAAAAAGAGAACAGGAAATGAAAAGTTTTTTTGATTTATTTTTATTTTGGATCCATTAAAAAGCCAATTAGACTGTGAACTACACAATAGAAATAGCCCTCCCCATTTCTATAAACCTCATATACCCTTTCCCAAGATTAAAACCTGAGACTTCAAACATAGAAATCTACGTTCTTAACTACTGGGATGTCCCCAACAGCAATGAAAAGTTTCTTAGTAACCAAGTTTTGTAATGCCTGGCTACTACCTTCGGAAAGCATAATACCAGATCTGCAATGAATGCCTTCAAAGTGGAGCATGATTTACAGTGTGAAACAATAAAAGTTAAGATGGCCCATAAAGGCTTCTAACCTGAATGTAACTACTTTGGTGGAATTGGCCAACAAATCAAGTCATTGTGATACACACACATGCTCACTGTTAAGAAAGCTATTCATGACATGCTAAAATATTTCCTTGGCTAAGAAGGCATCAACCACATCAATGGCGGATGAGAATTAATGTTAGTTTTAATATAATAACACAAAGCATTGGCATTGTCAACAAAAATGGAGCTGCTTGCCAGGCTAAATCAACATGGTAAGATTACATCCGCAGTAGTCTTAATCAAATAAAGTGACTTGGCAAATGGTAGTAAATGGGACCCTTTTAAATGTACCAAAATTTGACTGGCTCCTATTAAATGTGCTACCAAATCACCACTTCCAGTTAGGATAGAAATAGGCGCACTGCAGCCCCCTGGGGGGGGAGACTATTTTTAATTTAGAACATATGCACAGCAAAATCATAATTTTGTTGAAAAATCATGTGCTACAAGTCAACTACTCCAAAGGAGCGGATTCCTGGGTTTGATCACCATGTTTGAACTCAATTCATACTGATACAATCCTAAAGGGGTGACTCATCATTCAAGATCTATAATTTATTAATCTACAAAAGATACAGTAAATATTAATGAGTGCAACTTGTGTGTGAACCTAGGGATGCCTGTAGAAATGCTCAGAGCATACGAAAAAAACAAGTTATGCCCTTAAAAGAAAAGGACCAGGTGCTTAGAACCATCTTTTATTAATTTAGTAAGATATATAAGTTGTAACAGATATTAATGAGCACTACTCATTTAGAAACCTAGGATGCATGTAACACAGCTTAGAACACACTGCAGCACATAAATGATAAACCAAGTCATGCTCTTAGAAGAAAAGGATAAGGTGTTTAGAACCATATTACCTTTGTTTCTCCAAGAAATGGCAATGGTGTTCCGCCATACCCTAGTCCCTGAGAAGATTTAGAGGGATCAATGGAAGTAGAATCACCATTTCTTGCACGGCTCGCAGCAGTCGCTCGAGCTTCCCATGCTTGAAGACTTCCAAATTCAGGCACAGGTAAATCTTTCACTCTGCTTAGTTGATCTATTAATGGCTTAAGTTGTACCTGCAGCCATTGCATTTTATCCACTCATAAAGGAATGAAATATGGCTTTATGCACTGCAGAACAGCCAATACTGATTAAATAGGGATTCCAATTTATGTGCATCTATTGAAGGAAGTTTTACATCTAGATTCAACTGCATTTACTTATGTGCATCTAAGATCAAATAAGGATTCCATGAGAGCAGACATATTAATGTTGCACTATATAAAGATGCCATCACATCCATTTTTGTGAACTTAAATAAGAGTGTCCTCATTTACTTTTCCTTTATTTTATAGCCTTCTATTGTAAGTTAGTACAATACGCAACATACAACCATAACTTTTAAAACTTCCATTGGATATCATGTAGAAGTAATGAGCACTAAACACTAAATAGTTTATTGATACAAATAATCAGCATGTGAGATTTAAAAATAAGAGAGAGCTCCTGTAGGAGAAACATAAGGATTAAATAGAAGTCTGAAATAGAAATATCCAGGTTTAAAGCTCATCTGCCCAAAAAAATTACCATTAGAAAGTGTTCCCTTGACAGCCTTCCATCTAACCTGCTTGTTTCAGCTAAGACAATACTCTTCAGGTCAAGTATTCAAGGGCTGGAGTGTGGGGGAGAGAGAAAGAATGAAGAATAAAGAAAGGATTCCCTCATCTCAAACAAAAGCACCACAATAAAATCCTTTTTGCAGCAACTTTGAGGCATTGACACAGATTTCTCTTTGCTCTCTTTTATAGATATTTGCTAATAAAAAAAGACAAACCAGGAAACCACATGCATGTACACATTAGGTACTCAGCACATTTACATAAAACATATATGATTTCTAGGAGAGGTAAGATGTAGCCAGTAAAATGACTCAACTGTATGAGAGTATATTGGAAAAACTCAAACCTGAACGATCTACTAAGAAGCCTTAAATCATACACCATGTTTACTATGCTTAATTATGCTTTAGCAGTTACCCCTTAAAAGGAGAAAAGACTGGGTCATCATGAACATAAATGGTAGCAATATAAAAACCCAGACCTCCATCTTTTGAAGCATGTCTTTTAATTTTTCACGCCGCCGCCTCCTTGCATTGTCATCTCCATCTCCTCCTTCTTGAGCAGCTAATTTATCACTCTCAGCCACAAGTTCCCCATTGCATTTCTCACAGTGGAAGTATTCATCCTCCAATGACACCAATCGCAGTGCATCCAAAGCAGTATACCTGTTGAATGATATCATGATGCAGTACAGAGAATGAAAATTCACCCATCAATGCAAAGGAAGCGAAACTGGACCATTCATTTGCGGAGAGAGAGAGGGCATCCCAGTGCACCAGGTTCCCACATTTGTGGGATCTAGGGAAAGGTCATATGTACATAACCTTACCTTTGTTGTCTGCCAAAAAGCTATTTTTGCAACTCAAATCTGTGACCACCAGGTTGCAATGGAGTAACTTTTATTATATAACAAGGCTCACCCAAAAAGAGAAATAAAGAAGGGAAAAAAAACGTTAATAAAATACCTTCTCTCACAGTTGGGACATATATACTCTTGGACAGTGTTTTTGTTTTCCAATTCATCCTTTAGCTTTTTTCTCATGCGGTGCAATCTGTACCTAACAACATCATATATCTGAAATCCAAATTTTAATTTAGGTGACTGTAACAAGCTTTTGAGACAGCTAAATATCCAACAAAATCATTAATCCAGCTGACAACCAGATCAAAAGTAAGAGAGCTTGTTGAGCTCACTGAGAGAGAGAGAGTAGAGAGAGAGAGAGAGAGAGAGAGAGAGAGAGAACCTGTGCATAGTCTAGGCAACAGTATGAATGAGTGTGCAGCTTAACCTTCTCATCTCCTTGTTTTACAATCTGTTGACCATCAGCAGTGGCAGCTATTGCAGCACTATATATCTTTGCACCTTTAGCTGTCTGAATCAAATATCAATCAAAAATAACAGCTGAAGCAACAAAAAATAGCAACAAAGGGGAAAATTTTTCCACCACAACAACCACAATCATTAACTGGACATCTTAAATTGGCATATAGAGCAACCATAAGAGGAAAAGTTTGCAAGCACAACTAAAACTTGCAAGTGCATGGCAAAAGACAAGCCTCCAACCATGTAAAAACAAGGCATTTTTAACCTTCGAATTTTTAACTCATGCTCTAACATGCTGATGTTAGCATCATCAGTTTGGACAAAGTGCATTAAATTTAAGAAATGAAAAAACAGTAGAGTTCTTTGAAATATGCTTGCTAAGTAAATAAGTGCAGTTATAATGAAAACTAATTGCTAATTTGAGCCAAAAAAATATGGTGCACTGTGGGATTTGTAACCGAGATCACATGCACAAAGGACAAATTGAGCTAGTGGGTGGGTTAGTTCAAAAAATATTCTCCCTTACAGATTTTAAGCATCTTTGTTCAAAAGTTCCAGAAAGAGCAACAGCCAAATTATGCAAGCCAGTAATACAAAACAGCAAGCAAATGAGTTGGATTACAAGAGGGGAAACAAAAGCAGACCTCTTTCCTGTGATCCCTTGTGACTAACTTTTCTTCCTCAAAGAATCTCAGTGTCCGACGAAGTTGCTTTGAGTGTAGCTTCAAATCCTTCGCCAAATCCTCTTCCCTAACCCATTGTCGTCTGATTCACCAGATAAAAAATTACAACTTATCCATACCAACTAAAGTAAAGTTCCATAAGAACCAAAGAAGCTCACTCACAAAATCATCATAGATGAACAACATACATATCCAACAAGAACAAATAAATACAGTAGCAACCAGAAGGACGCTAAATAGCCACCAAGTTTCCCACCCGTTAGTATAATATAAAACCTAGTCCCCAACTGCTGCTAAGTTTAATGAAGCAAGCACACCAAGTAATAGTAACTAAGTTGCATCACAGGCCTCCAATTCCTGAAAGGGGAAAAAAAAAAAACACAGAAACAATGATCTTCCAAGAAAAATCTCTGCAATTAAATACCGTCACCCTAGCAAGAGAAAACGGGATCATAAACATGCACAGATTGGTGAATACAAGACCGAAATATACCAAATTATCCACACTGTTGAATAATTCATTCAAGCAATATTCCAAATTTCTCATTAATTAGCCATATAGATAGAAAGCCAAAAAAAAAAAAACTCCACTCATCAAAACAGTCACATCTAATGATTCCCTGATTACGTGTTGCCATAGAAGACTAACAGTAAACAAAAAATGCAGAAGCCAACCTAGTGAGAGCATCAAGCACCACCACGGCAATCCCTCTGTTGTCACTCCTCCCAGTCTTGGGCTGATTGTCCGCTTTCGTCGTTATATCATCGTAGAAGGCTCTTGCTGCAAGCTTCACCAGCCTGTTCAATTTTTTGAAAAATCAAAAAAAAATTCAAAAAAAACACACCTATTATCCACAAAAACAGACCAGGAAAGATAAAAAAGAAAGAAGGAAAAATCCTAGAAATTATTATTGATCACATAAAAAGAATAAAAATTCGGATTCAGGTTATTATTCAAAAGAACACACTGCAACCTCCAGATCATTTACCGATTAAAAGGCTCTACGCTCATCTTCGTACACGTGTGAGACCCTAGGCTTTGACGCAGCGGAGTTGAGGGAAGAGAGATTCGAGAATCGGCGAGGCCGTCGTCTGGCGCGATTTGGAGACCCGAGGGGCGACGGCTCGGCGGACTTTCTCTGTCCCCTGCGGGACAGAACGGGAAAACCGATTAAAAAGAAGAGCAAGACGATGCGTTTTACGAAAGGCTGTTAAAATCTTGAGAATCGAATGTACATTCGTAAGATTTTATTAAATTTTTTTTTTAAAAAAACTATTATTAAGAAATATAAATTATAGTTAAACATCTTACGCATACAAAAGGACTAAGGGAGGAGCTGTCATACACAATAAAATATTATTTTAAAATTTCAGTTTTTTTTTTTTGGGTTAAAAGTTACTTGAAATGCAAAAAGACCCAAACTTGAAAATGTAAATTCTAATTACACATTTAATGAAGTGATGATGTTATCTTTATTAATAAAAGTTGTTAGCTCTAGTAGTTAAAGAAATCCAAGACAACAAATGAGAATTTTGCAAAAAAAAAAAAAAAACAAGAAATAAATAAATAAAAAAGATATGTTTGTTATATAAAATGATATCATATAATATAAAATTTATTATATTTAAATAAAGTTATTAAATTTTTTATCAGTATAATCAAATCAAGTCACCGTTAAATCAAACACATTTGTGAAGCTCCAAGAAAAAGACTTTTCGGCCTTTTCAACCTTCCATGTAGACAGAAAAAAGGAAAAATCGAAAATTTAGAAAAATCAAGAAAAAACCCATCGCTATAATTATGACCTTTTGGCATTTTCAAGATACATTTTCCCAAAAATTTTCACAAAAAATCATAAAATCTTAAAAAAGTATCCAGATTTCCTGACATTGTACACATTTCTTTCCAAAATAAATAAATAAATATCTCCTTTGTCATTTCCCAAAAATAAGCTTTCGAGCCATTAAATCCAAAACATCCCTTTTTCAAAATAAAATGCTAGGTTTTAGCGTTCTTCAAAATTCCATAAAATCAAAGAGTCTCAAAATCTCAAATGCGTGCACTTTCTATCATTTTAAAATTAGGTTAATAAATAAAAATAATAAAAGTATATATTTTTAAATAATTTTCTCACAAACTTTCAAAATTTATAATTTGGGGATTGTGTAATTTCCCCACCACAATTATAGTAAGAAGTAATTGCGATAAGAAATCGTCAAGGACAATGACATTTCTCAAATCTCCAAGTAAGGTAAGCTCCACCAAAATAAGTGAAATTGTAAGAAATTGTGTAACTCAACACCAGTAATTAAAAAAAAAAAAACAGAAGACAAAAAATGTTTTCGTGAAACAAGAAAAAAAAAGCTTGATTCAAATTTTTTAAAATTGAGTAAAATAATTTGAAAATGAGTAATTATTCAATAATAACTCATTTTATTTGATGTGAAAATGTTTATTTCAATTTTAAACTTTTGATAATCTATAACTCAAAATCTTATGACTTTAAATGGTATTAATTAACTATAAATAATGTGAGAATATTCACAACAGTAATTATTATCTAATCCAATAATAACTTTTTTAGCATTATTAATTATAAATAAGACATTAGTTTTTTCTTTCATATTTAAATAATCATAGCAAACAGCCAAATGAGATGATAAGGCATATAATATAATGTGAGGATAAAAACCTATAATAACTCCGATAATATTAGCAGTTGCTCTGAAAAATAAAAAATAAAAAAATAAAAAAGTCACCTATCCTTCACGACCTTAATTGGAATAAGTAAATTTGGGTTAGTTCCATGTTCTTGCAGCATAAAATTGACGTTAATATATTACATTCCTAGCAACTGCATTGCAGGATAATAAACACCAAACAAAGCGTAAGTAGCATAACAAAAAAAAAAAAACAATTAAAATTAAAATTTCACAATTTTATGTGCAACACAACATAATGATCGAGATTTAAATGTAATCAGGAATATCAATAGCAATAAAACTACATAAATAATCAGAATATTCTAAAATCTCATTCAACACTTCATATGTTGAATTTCGATGGATATGAAGGTCCCTTAAAAATCTGTTGGGATGTTGATCATTGCTTTGAGAATATTGTTGTCATTCTCTCGTCACTTTTGGTTGTGACAAACAACGTAGAAAAGATCGTTTTAATCAGCTATGAGTACGATAAAAGCAGTCAACCCATCTTATATAAGTAAATTTTATTCCTTTTTAAAATAGAATGTATAATGCAATTATGTATTTTTTGAAATTTCATAATACTTATGTAAGAATGAATGTGCCAATGGCCACTCCAAATATCACTACACATTTGATGTCGGCGAATAACTTCTTGTTTAAATTAAAAGGTCTGGAATCAAAGCATTATTGCTGCTTCTTTTTAAATAATCAACTTAGTTTCTTGAAACAAAAATATTAAGTGAATATAAAATTTTAATATAAATTTATATTACTTAATTTTAATTGTCTATTTTGATAAATATATTATTTTTTATAAATATAAACAACTAATAATTAAGATAAAGTGATATAAACTCATGTACATTTTCTATATTTAATTTCTATATTCACCTAATAAAACTTTTTAAGAAATGCATGTCTTACCATTTCACTTAAAATTAACTGTTCAGATGTACTCAATGTAAAGGTATTTATTATCATGAACATAAAAAGACCGCACACAAAAATTGTACTATATTTACTTAAAGAGAGAATGAATGAATAAAATGGATGTACCTTGTCAAGTACATAACACTGAAGCAACTTGTATTCTTTTAATTTAATAAGTTTAATTAAATCCAATCTTTGTGTTTTGTCATACGGGCACTGAGGTTGTCTTAGATGTTGGCATTGGGCATTTTTGGGCTTGCGGCTCTATAGGCGGAAAAATGGGCTATTGAATATAAAAATGTCATAACACACGCCAAGTTGCGAAGACATTAAACCTTCGTGATGCTGTCAAAAAAAAAATTGCATTTAAAGTAGAACTTTATAATGTAGTTGCTGTTGTCATAGATAATGACGAGTTATGATACGAACAGATTAAATACAATTTAACTCTCATTTTAGATAAAAAAAAAAAATTTTTAATTATACAGTTACAATACATTTCAATAAGTTATTTAAAATAATAATAATAATAATTCTAATATACTGTACTCACTAATCACAATATCTAATAATAAAATTATATAATCTTAATTTTTGCCGACCAGGAAAATTATATTAATTTTTAATTTAGAGTTTAAAGTTAAAATCTTAATTCTTGCCGACCAGGAAGAGAAAAAAAATTTAAAAAAAAAATCCTAGTTCACATCGACAACCTGTATTTGATTAAGACGCCATGGCTGAGGAGGGTCCCTACTAGCTAAGGACATGCATAATGCATATTAACACAAAATTTTTGCTAATTATGTCCCATACATGGAATCACCAAAACCTAATAATGTGCTACGTGGCATGACAAAGAGACGAGAAAGAAAAAAATTAAGCAGCTCCGCGGAAGTTGCGTGGATCTTTCTGATTGGCTAAAGCTTCCTTCTGACTTACGTCTTTCTGCATACTTCTTACCGTAACGCCGACAAGCCATTTTTAAACGATTTTTGGAGTCTCCGCAGCTTTACCTAATATTTCCTTGAGTGGGAATATATAGGTCGGATTGGTAAATGGTCTTTGCATAGGCCTCACAGAAGCATCATATAGTGTCCCACTCGTACTATATTAAGTCAAAAATTGCGCATAAATCTTATCCATAAACAAAAATTTAATTTGTGTCCCTTTCCCTTCTAAGCAGCAGACTTTATATATATATATATATATATATATATATATATATATAGAGCACATGAACCCACCTTTTGGTGAGGATCATCACACCCTTTTCCGTTTTCTTTTTGTATCAATTTGCAAACGCCTCAAAATCCAAGGAGGAGTCGGTGATATAAATCTGTAATGGGGTTTTGATCTGGATATGCATGCATCGTAGGTATGGGGTACCTTTGTTTCTGCTAGAAATATCTTTAGAGTTTTGTCCTGTGTTATAAGCTGGTAAATGTACCAAAGATGTTCTTCGTTTTAATCATTTGGGCCTGCAGCTTGGTGTTCTACGTTGGTTTCATGTGTATATTTCTCCTGTTGTCAACGAAGATGGTGTTTGTACTCCTGTGTTTTTTCGGCCCAAGGCTGTGTCGGGTTGTTGCCATGTTCTTTTGTTTCACGAGTTTCTTGCTCCTTTTCTTGCGACAGACGGCGGACAAATCAAAGTCGGCCATCTTCTAATTATAAACAGCTTGCAATCGAAGCTTTAATTATTAGTCGCCAACACTCAAGTTCCCTGCAAGAGAGAGACACTTGGCACTGGAAGCTGGACTACACATCGGCTAGCTGTACAAATCAAGGAGGAGGAGGGAGACAACGCCGCCAGACATCTTTGCCTTTTTTCTCTTTATTTATTTTCTTAAGAAAATTGGCAAACTGGACAACCATGTTCATTGGCACGTAAAGAGTGCAAAAATCTAGAATTTTGAATATACAACCTATCCCTAAATTCCATTTTCTATGTATATGTATTGCGCTTACTTTTGACCGTGCAATGCAATACACAAGTCGCGGATGGTTCCACAATTGGTTGTTTATGTAGAGATTTTCCTTGGGGAGGGGAAGGCAGATTATCTTCAGAGAGAATTGGAGCCGTGCCACTTTGTTTTGATCTTGGGAAAGTGATTCAATCCAAGATCTCCGTGCCAATTCCCAGCAGAGCATTAATCTAACATTTCTCTCTTCTTCTTCTTCTTCTTCTTTTTGTTTATTTTTATCTTTCATCGTTTTTATTCTTGTCTTCGACGGTTGTGATCTCGGTGGCTTGGTGAACGTGTGGGCACTAGGGATGGGGCAAAGAATATGTGGTTAGTATGTTGTAACAATTAATTAAATCTAGAGTTGTTCAGTTGCTGTACATAATAATCTATTTCATACTTTTCTCTTAATTACGAAAGTGCCTGGGGGCACTGCCATCTATCTATATATGTATATGCACTAATTCTATAAGTGTCACACTTCTTCTTCATTTTGCCTCTTTTTGCCTCATTCTCTATCAAATCATCAACTTCTAATTTTCTTTTAATTCCATTAATTGAGTAGTTAACCATTATAATTCCCAAATTAGTTATGAGATCAAACTTAATGAGCCTATTTATGATATTTGGCAGAGGAAGAGACAGTCCAACAATTATGGATTTACTCCCCATATTCGGCGGTTTCTTTTAGCAATCTCTTAAATTTTCTAAGAATTAAAATTATTTTTTGATGTATTATTTTGTAGAGGAAAAGAACATATTGAATAAAAAAAATCAACAGAATCTTTCTTTTAATATTGTCAATGGAGGTTGAAAGAAAAGGTAGAGGAGGAAGAGAAGATAAGGAGGCCGGTGGGTAAAATACAATTAATCAAAGCATGGAATACTGCTAGTTGGACAAAAGGATTTCTCTTTCTCTTTCTCTTTCTGCTCTGCTCACAAAATGGTTGTTAACTTCAGTGACTCATGTCGTACTAGCTCTTTATGTATCTCTTTCATTACTATTTGATGCCCACGTCCATGTGGGTGTTCAAGATTATATATATATATTATATATTTGATGCCCACGTCCACGCCCCTCAAATTTCCAAGCACCACCGTTACATCGGCAACCCCAGCTCCAAGCATAAATAAACATGGCCGCCTCAAACAGCCAGCTCCGCCACATCATCGACTCCCACTTTGAAGTTCTAAAATTAAAATCCCACGATTGGAGTATTTGTTGTCGTCTGTGGTCAAAATTTGTCAAGATAAGATCATAAATACTTGGTAGTTGAGCTGGTACCATCATTCCCGACATTGTCTAAAGAAGATGCTAAAATGGAATTTGAAGTGAGAAAAGATAAATTGGTTTACTGCGTCAACTCGCATGAAAAAAGTATTTTCGACGAATGCACGCTCAGCCAGCCATATTACTGCAATCCGATGAATTACAGAGGGAAATAAACCAAAGTCTTCTTCTCATGGATTTGGAACATAGTTCAGTTTCTAGCCCTATGAATACCCTTGTTCTTTGATCATGTATTTATTCTTTAGGAAATTATAAATTGAGCGAGAATGAGTGAGAGCAAAGAGCAAGTAGAATATTCGAGGGATTTTGGACAGCAAGGTATATTTAATTGTAATTTGTAAACCTCTTGTTATTGAATAAAAAAGTATGCTTTGAGAGTATTTTCCATCCACGAATGATAAAAGACGTAAGCTTTTGTTTTCTTATATTTTGTGTATACTATTGTTTTTCCTATTATAAATTATTTCATTTAAATGGTTAGTTTTGATCTAAGGATCTTCTAGTTTAGTCTCAACAAACTGTATCAGATTCAGTTGATTCTTTATTACATTTCATGATGACGAAATATCAACATCGATCAACTTTGATAGTAAAAATAATTTGGTGCATAATATAACCTTTATTCTACCATTAATTGAAGTCTTCTAAAATGTGCTTAGGTGCCATTAGTTTATGTGGAATGAGCATTTTGGAATTTTATATGCACCATATGGTTTAAAATCAAGTGGCTGCATTATTCTTCTTTATAATCAAACTAATATGTTAGTTAAAAAAAAAAAAAAAAAAGAAGCATTTTTCTTGATCTAAAACAGCTCATCAAAGCTAAAAGGACTTGATCAAGAAGTGATACGTAACAATGCTTGATATATTACCGCTTAATATGATTTAAAATGACCCAAGTAATACATATTTGGTTTGAATAAAATGTAGTAATTACTTGGAATTATACATTAAACTACATATTTTTCAGACAAAATTCACTCTCAATAATCTACATTATAAAGTCAAGCCCTTTTGAGAAATCTTTTGTGTACAAGCTTATGGCCTTTTCTTGTGCGAAATAATATTGTCTCTATGTATTAATAAAAGTGTTTAAAATGCGTTTATGCGCTGTGTGCGAAAGACACTGTGTACACTGTCTCGTTAAAACTAACTAGACACTTGTTCTGTGTCTTAATCTATGAGTCATTTACAGACTTTGGTTCTTTTCTATGTAAGATTCGTTTCATAACTACCATTAAAAATACACTAACAGAGCTTATTTTCTACGTGTTTTGCATACAAGAATGTAATTAATGGATGGAGAGTAAAATAGATTAAGTTTGTTTTACATTATTAAAACTTTTTTCTTCTTCTTCTTCTTCTTCTTCTTCTTCTTTTTTGTGCAGTTTAGTCTTTTCTAATTTTTTGCTGACTTCCTGCAACTGAGAGCATTATTTTTCATTTTCTTTTCCTTTAATTTTTTATTCCTCTCAATTTAAAGAATTTAAAGAGTTACTTTTTCTGTAAAGAGATGTAAAATATGAGTTATACAAGATAACTCTCTCTCTCTCTCTCTCTCTCTCTATTTTTTTTGGTAAACTTCATATTGTTCTTTCTCAAAATTAAAACTCAAAATTTTAAAAGTAAAAGTTTAAATTGTATTTCTACAAGTTTAAATATGAGTGAATGCGATGTGTATATCTACAAGTTATTAAGCTAGACTTTATGTTCTGCTACAAATTGATACATGAGATGGATACAGCCAAGATACAAAAAAAATAAAAAGTTATTAAAGCTGCATTCAATGAAATCTAAACATCAAATGAAATATCAATTCAAATCATGTTTAATATTTTTCAATTTGTGTACAGGTGTGTATAACCCTTATGTCCATCAATCTTTTTCCTAGATTGTAAATTTGTTTGGACGATATGGCAAAAAAGGAGAAACTTGCATGAACATGAGTTTTTTTTTTTCTAATTTTTAATTTGAAAAATGTCATAGGTGATGTAAGATGTCGTAATTTACATATTCTAACGATAATGATCATGCATTTAACGGACATAAATATAGAGTAAAATGATCCTAGCAGTACTGCTATGGATATACGAATAACAATTATTATGTCCAGATATACACTTTGTTCGACAAAAAGGAGAGAAAACTTACCAAAATTAAAGCGTACAACCATGAAAAATATAAATGTATTTAAAAAAAATTATATATATATGTCTATACATCTAACAACCATATCAGCAACACTCAAATTTTCATATCCATGTTCATGTAATATAGCTCCAAATACACAGAGAAACACATACAGACGTCTGTATGTGGCGTGTGCTCTCAATTTTTGGACTCAAAATGCCCTTATTCGTTTTATATAAGTCCTTAGCTCAACGAGGGCAAACTAGATATCTTGTGCTAATACAATCGTTCATTGTGATATAATAACTAAAGAATTTTACTCGTATTACATAGTTATAGATTTAAATCTTCATTAAAATATTCGGTAAATTAAATGCACATTTAATTCTGCATGATTATATGAGTGATTAATAACTCTTATTAGGTATCATAAGATTTATTTCTTTATAAGTTCAGTATAACGATTCAAATCTAATACAATTCTTTCTGTTAATTATTTTCATTTCTGGTAATTTGAAGGAATGATAACGTATAAATTTCAATTATATTTATATAAGCTCTTTATATATAAACTATCTTGTTATTCTTAATTAGTCGAAAATAAAAAATAAAAAAAATGGATATCGTTGAATAGTCCATTCCACTGTCTTCTATTTACCTAGGCTGTCATCCCTGTTAACCAAGTTCAAACTGAAGACTCGTTCAAAACAAGAAGCCTATCCATCAATAACCTCGACTAATTGAACCGTTGACATATTTGACAAACCAACCACCTAATAATGTCATTGTCGACCCGAAAAAATAGCTTCAAGAACAGCTGTTGTCTTTCCAAGAACAGCTCAATACGTGCCCTATAAATAGCCTCCCAATTCCAAGGATGTGTTTCTCAGGCTGCAAACTCCATTTCAAAGGCAGGTTCGGCAGAGATTTGCTTCCGAGGTTTCATTGTCCGTTCACTGCCTAATCCAAAAAAGAATGGAGATGAAGAAGATTGCTTGTGCCGTCCTCTTTGCTGCCGCCTCCATGAGCGCAGTGATGGCTGAGGAGGCTGCTCCTGCCCCAGCACCAACAAGCGGTGCTTCTGCCGTTGTTGGGTCATTGGCGGGTGCCTCCCTTGCTTCATTCATTGCCCTTTTCTTGCAGTAAACTGAAAAAAAAAAAAAAAAACAACCAAAAAAGGCAAGTGAGAGAAGGGAAAGCTTCAAGAGTGGGTTGTGAGTGGAGAATAAGATTTCCGCAGATGTTCTGTCAGCTTCATTTGGTTAAATTTTTTTTTTTTACTCTAAATGTTTAAAGCTTGCCATAATGAAATAAAAGAGTCTTCTTTTGAAGTTATTTGCTTGTGTTCTTTCTGTTTTTATTTTTTTTTTTTTTTGTTTTTTTGTCATTGTACGTAATACCAAAATCGATAGTATGGATTAACCTGAAATTCCTCATAGAGGATTGGGTTCCTATCTCCCATTTCAAAAGAAGAAAAATAAACTTTTTGCTTCTCTCTGTCTCTTTTCTCTTCCTTCTTGTATTCCGTCTTTTAATAATAATGTGCTGCAATGGCACGCAGTGAACGCTGGCAAATGCATTTTATAATTACAACTATTGTAATTAATTAATTAATTACCAAAATAATTGCGCTAAGAATGTCTTTTTTTTTTTTTCTTTTTCTTCTTATTTGCTTAGTCCTTACGTGATCTTTAGTTTGTTTAAAACTTGAATGAATAAAATGAAATGGTCCACATTTCCAATTTTTTGTTCGTACTTTTCAGCACAAAGGATGTCAACTTTATTATTATTATTATTATTATTTAACAATTAGTCGGCTAAACGTTCCTTCCCTCACAGCTCCATATCTCAGCGAATACAAGCAAGCCCTTGTCGCCATCCACCGAGAATAATTTTGTTAATTGTTCAAATGAAAAAACTATTAAAACTTTTCAATGTCACATAACTCTCCGACGACACATATTAGAAAAAGAATAGGTTTTAAGAAGTCGTCTCCTCTCAAATTACTGCAGGAATCACAACGAATCTTTAAGATTTACAAATCCTTGGGTTTCCAAATTGCAATTCTTCTAGACTTCCGTATAAGAATTTCTCTAATCATAAGAAAGGCAAGAACTCTCAACAAAAATAAGTAACCGCAGGGTCAAATGGTGTCCACTCTACGACCCGCCATATGAACTGGTGGCTAGTTGGCTAGTTAGGCTGGCGAAACTAGCAAATGGGGTGGTTAGTTGTTACGGTTAAAGGAGCGGCTGTTGATGATCTTGACTCTTGATTCGGAAGGTGATTTTGGTATTTTGAAAGAACAAACACCAAAATGATGTTTTTATCAATTGCTTGTTTGGAATGATAATTTTGAATATTCAAATAAATTCAATTCATTCTAATTTCTTCATTTAAGCATCAAGAATGACAATTTAATTGAATTTTTTTATAAGTACAATTTAATTGAATTCTTAGATCTTAAAATGTACATTAATGTAATAAAAAAGACATTCCCAATACAAAAAATTTTCTTATTGTGAGGTCTGAATATTTTAATTTAATGTAATAAAATTAATAATTTTAGGTAATATTTAATTTAATTTAATTTAACTTACTCTATTAATTTAAATTTCTCTTAAAAAAACAAATATTCAATTCATTTATTCAAATATCTATAGAAAATAAGAGATGAAGGCTAGAATTCATCTCTTGATGGACAAAACAAAAGACTTGTAGGTGATTTTTTTTTTATAATATTTATCCTCTTATTTATTTTTATTTTTATTTTTTCTACTCGTTGTTTTCAACTTTTTTTTCTTTTTTCAGTGTCGACGTTCGTATGCTATGGCCGATTCTAGCCTCCTAGCGAACAGTCCTGAAACTTGATTTAACCGTCTCTCTTGCAGGATAAAACGATTACTACGATGCTACTAAGGCAGTCAAAAGCCCTTTCATAAAGACGACAAGGGTTGTTCTTCTCTGGAGACATAGAGACATAGTCACTACCATCCGTTGTATCTCTTAAGCACTTAATACCTGGGATGTGTCTCTGTGCGACATATGATTTCCATTGATTCCTCCTTTACAATCACTCTTTTGCACATGACACCTGTCTTCCCTTTCTCCATGACATGTTGGTAACAGCTATCGCCCTTATTTCTAGAGCAGGACAATGTGCTCCCATAACTCTTCTACTCTTCTTTCTTCACTCCCTGCCTTATAACCTTAACCTTCTCCTTTAGATCTCTTAGTACGATTCCTTTTTGCATTGTCGAGTCACTCAAACAAACATAAATAACCCTTGAAAAAAATTTGTTACCAATTTTATAGTTATCTTGTTTTATACTTCTATTTGTAATTAAAATCATTCTAAAAACTCTTTCCCAGCTAATTGATATTAATCACATAGAAAACGGTAGGAAATTTCTTAGAAATGAGAAGAGATTGGACAAGATTTCCATTAATTTTTGCAAGAAAGAAAAAGTATCGTAATAATATGTGTTCCTATACAATATCAAAGTATTTGCCTTTTCCTTTGTATCATTGTTAGCAAGAAATTATTCAACACCTTAATACTACTTTTTCCTTATTTAGTTGAGTAGTCAAGCCGAAAAAAAAAGAAAATTATTATATGTTAAAACCGTAATTTTTAAGTTATAAATATCTTATTAGAAATGTTAAAATAATAAAATTTAAAATCTTAAAATTAATATAATTTATTTTATTTTAAATTTGTTCTTATAATTGCATATAAAAAAATTGTTTTATAGTTAATTAAAATTGAAAAAAAAAAGAATTAGTAAAATTAAATTAATTTTAAGAATTGTTTTTACATTAATAGTTTTATTAGTATCTTTACAAATTTGATTTTTTTTTCTTTTCGGTTTTAGATTATGTTATTATACAAATTTTTGAATTTTTTTGCTTTTTTTCATTAAAAAAAGAAAAATTGAAATTGAAATAAGATAATAATAAATGAGAGAATTATTTAATTAACAAAAATTTATGAGAAACTATTGTATAGTTAAGAAAAATAAATAGATTATTTTTTTCAACAATACAGATATATATCTAATAAGTTTGAATTTGTGTATTTAATAATTTTATTTTTTAATAAATACTAATATGAGTTTACTTTAATATTAAAATATACTCTAATTATTGTATTATTCTAAATAATATAATAATAAAATACTATAAATTCTATTCTGATTTGCTTTTGTTTTCGGTTAACCACTAAGTTGTTCTTTAAATACAATTGAACCGAGGTTAGGTTATTTGGTTTCTATTTAGTTCAAATTGTCAATTTAATCTCAGTTTTAATTTCATTTAAGTTTTGGTTTTATTTAGTTTTCTTTTAATAAAAGTTAGAACATTATAAAATTTTTAGGAATATTATTAGGACTAAGAAGACAATAAAAAATCTATAATCAATTATGTAAGAGAAAAGGAAAAATTAAAATGAACAAAGGATTTGAATTTGATTCGGTCTAATTCCGTTCCGTTTCAAACTAAAATCGGGTCATCGCTATTTACAACCAAACCCATCCTTTCCGGATTTTTTTTTTTTTTTGACAATAAAGAATAGAAAGAAAAAACAAACCATGAAAATAACAAACAAAAATCAACTAGCCACCTCTGAGAATGGCTGCTCCAATGTGTACCTGCAATAGAGCTTCGATACCAGGCGGCAGCGGAGTCTCCCACATTTTCAAAGACTCAAAACGAGCAACATCAAGATTAGCTAGAAGTGCGCACTAGAGTTTCCCTTCCGCAAGAGTTTGTGTAGCCTTTGCAGAAAGAATTTCATTGTAAAAATACAGGGAATGAACACAATTGGGATATGGGTGTATTTTATTCAATCATAATCACCATTAATATTTATAATTATTAATTATTATGCATAAAAAGAGAGATGTAATTGTATTTATTTTTCTTGTCTTCTTAATATTTTTGTTGCATCCAGTTATATAGAGCACCCCGCACTGCAGAGAGAGTGCCCATATGATTGAATAGTCAAATGGAGTCCATGGCGATCTTGCGTAAACTCTCCGCTAAGTTTTGCGAATCCTTCTCATCCTTCCTGTTTTTCCATTTATCTCGTTTCCCCAGCTCCGGACCTTTCAGATACCACTGGGTCTGGCTTCTTATTCCAGCAAAGCTACACCATGGCATTTGAATTCCCCTTTACGTTGGCGTTAGTGCCGAGACAACTGCTGAAGCCGGCGAATGTACTTCTTCCAGGAAATGGAGAAGGCTAGGCTGCAGATTCTGACTCATTCTTCAGGTTGCCCTGAATTTGAATATTTTCTTTGCGCTTTTCTCTTCTTCATTTTATAAATAAAATTTTAGAGTTTTGTTTTTGATAATTCATTCTCTTTATCATGTTTTCAAATTCTTGTCAAACTGAATTTAAAATAAAGAAACAACCTTTCCTGCATATTACTAGAGACCTCAAGAATCAGAGTCAATCTCGACCTTATAGTATCAGGGCCTAAAATTTGATAATATATATATATATATAATAGAGCTGACATCATGGTAACATCAGCTGCGTCTAATTTTTGTCCCAAAACTCCATCCACGCAACTGGTCTCTCGTAACAATCAAATGCAATTCTATTGCTTGCCAGGCATCGTGGGTGCGTTTCTTTTTGCATAAGCTGACAAGCCATTACAAACCAGATAGAGGAAAATATAAAGAACAGGTTACATGTGACAAACATAAGAGATTATTCAACCATTAAACAAAGCCACAGGGCACATCGCTATTAAAAGGCCAAGGTTAGAAGATTCGATAAGAACTACTAATCTATTATGAATGAAAAGAGAGGAGAAAAGAAAAATGCTCCCCTCCACAATGTACTTCAATAATCGAAATGTTTCTAAACAAATATAAATGACCTCCAAGCATCAAGTAAAAAAGCCACCAGACACGTATAGCTAAAAGTCCAAAGTTGCAGTTGAAAATTTGAATAGAGAACAAAATACTACAAAGGCAAATACTTAAAACTCTAAGATGCATAGAGTTTGCTACAGCATATGCGAGGAGAAAATATATTTTCAGTACTCTTTTTCCTTTTTTTTTTGCTAAAATTTCTATTTTCTCTTTTTCCATCACAAAATTGGAAACTAAATAAAATCTCTCAAACCATCTATTCACAAAATTCCATCAAAATCTATATATAATTCTAGGGTAGGAAAACTCCGATTCAGCAAAACCCCCACCCTAAGGTAAAATCACCTTCCAACTAACTCTGCTTCTTTAGTGTTCGCCAATGATGGCAAGTATCTCCCCGAAGACATAATTAAGAATCATTCACTGAGACCAGGAGAATCTGCCACATTAGCGTCTACTCTAGGTTGAATCCTTTGATGAAATCATGATCCAGCCTTTCCAATATAATCATCCTCCAGATATGTGGACAAAAAATAAATTGTTAAACTAAGTGGTACCAGAATTCCCATCAGCTTTAGACTCTGTCCGAACGTAAGTGAGACCGCGAATGGTGGGGGAGAGGACAGGACGCACAGAGCCCAATGTGCCACGTTCAGAAGCAGTGCCATGAGCATCTCGGTTCCACTGTAAGCTTCTGGCTCCAGGCTTCATAGGAAGCCGAGGTCTAAATACACCAGGGACTCCCCTTGGAAAAGGAGCTCTGGAAAACCTAGCTGCTGCATATAAAGGGCCACGGGCAATGTGTGGCCAGGTCATGCTAGCACTAGCTTCTTGGTTTGCAGAGCTTCTCTTCACAACCTAAATTGAGGAAAATAATGCTTAGAAGCCATGGGATTTCTAAATGGGAGGAACCAAAAAATAAATGAGAGATGGCCATCAATCTCGATCAAATTGTGTGAAGCAAGCAGAACATCCAACATAAACATGTTTATTACCTTGAGAATTCTTGACATGAAAGATGTGCCATTAAGGGCTAATGCATTGTCTGCTGCTTCTTTTTGCATGAATTCTACATAAGCTGACCTGTATACAGATTATAAATTCATCAAAAGGAAGACCAAGACAAAAAAAAAATCTACAAATGTATGCAGAAAAAGGGCACAAAGGGTGTTGGTCGGGTTACCCTTTAGGTTGGCCAGTTGCCGCATCAGTAACTATAACCACTTTGAGTAGTGTGCCAAATTTACTAAAATGTCGAGAAAGACTGTCCTTGGTAGCAGCAAAATGAACCTGCAAAAATGACAATGAAGATCATCAGCAACAAAAAAATTACCAATTTCAAACTAGGGACTGGGAGGCACATTCATGTAAGCAATTACATTGCTAACAAAAATGGTTCGAGAATTAGCATCCTCCAAAGGACGACCAGCGGTAGATGAACCTGCAGGTATCATGCATGAAAAGCAATTAGAAAAATTAAAGGCAGCAGCAGCTATTCTAGAACAAAAAAAAAAAAAAATCCAAAATACCAACAAAAATTTCATGTCAGCATTTTGATAATGCAGTCAATAAATGATAAAAACACAAGTAGGTGTGATGTGGACACAAGTAGGTGTGATGTGGCTGTACATGCCATTGTATCACCTCTTTATAATATTGAAAGCTGAAAAGTTAATGATTCAGAAGATAGTAGAGCTAACCAGCAACATGTGGTAGTGTCCTTTGAGATTCTTTCTTGCTATCAGTAACAGGTCCGACCTGTTCATCACCATCACCACAAAATCACAGCAACCAATAAGAGTTGATTCAAAAAAATAAATGGCAGAATAAACTACTCATGCATACAAGTACTTATATTTCCATTACTAACCAAGACAGGGTTGCTATTCTGCTTCATTAGTTTAGCACCAGACTTGCCAGGCTCAGCCTCATTCCCATAAAGAGATTTCTGAGACTCCATTTCTGCAGGCTCCTTTGATGCAAGAAAATGGGGTGGTTTCCAAGTATTTACATTCACAGAAATATTTACAATCTTATGAGAAGTGTTTGCAGCCGAAACATGCTGATCCCACTCTTTATTTTGTGCTACTTGCATGACATCAGCCGGATTCTTAGCTACACCATGTTGCAAGAATGAATCTTCATTCCTGTTTCCATCAGATGCACCGACATTCATAACTCTATTGTCCATAACATGGGCATCATAACCTTCATTATCAGACATTGAATCAGAGGTCAACCCAGTTCCACTTTCCATTTTACTCATTTTCCCTACATGCCAACCACTATATTCACTTCTTTGGAGATACCTTGAATGGGCTTCCTCCTGAATTTGGCTAACCTCAACATATTCTTCATCCTCAACACAAGAATCTCTATATTCAATACCTTGTTCAGTGGCATCTGAAGCATTCTCATTGTGACCAAGTCGGTCAAACACACTTCCTGCAGATTTAACATTCATTACATCTTCAGCAGCTTCTTGCATGGCTTTAAGAACAGTGGCCATTGGCTTGGGAACCCTTGCAATTGACTGAATTCTCCTAGGTCGTCCAACTACTAATGAGTCACCAGAAGATGTGGCCACCACAGATCGAAGACGTTTTACTGGGGACTCTTTTGGAGCACCAGATGGTCTTAAAGTTGCTACAGCATCTCGGACCGCAAATTGAAGTAATCTTCGAGGAGCATCAATAGTTGCCTGAGAAACTTGCTCCCTCTACAAAAAGGATTTTTGATGGATGACAAGTTTGGGAAACAATGAAAGTGAAAACACTTTACTCTTCTCTCCATAAATAAAAGACTAATCTCATCACACATAGCCACAAATCACTTACACAGCCAAAAAAAAAAAAAAAATCCATCTAGCAAACTCCTACTTAACAATGCAATAAGTAAAGCCTCTACATCGCACAAAAGGCAAAGAAAAACTTCTTTCAGTCACATGTAAAACATTGGAAGTTCTTCAACATCAAGAAAAACACAAATCCCCTTAAGAGTCTCTCAAAAATATGGGATCAGAAATAATGACAAACAACGTGAAAGTTTGCAACCAACAAGACAGTTGAAAGCCCCAATGCAAATAATTCTAAATAGAAAGGAAAAATCAAATGTGACATTTTAAGTAAAATCAGAGCATTAGGATCAGAAGTTATTTTAGTGTGGCTATCAATTATCAGCTTCCACATCAGTAACAGATAGAGCACACACAACGCTTTCATGATATTTTGTCTAATAAACATTTTGGTCTACAGCTTAGAGGCACTTCAATGATTTCACAACCAAACCATAACAAATGGGAAGTCTCATTGCTTTTATTTTCTTTGGACGAAGAATATTAAGAATAAACTGCAGTAAAAAAGAAGGAAGAACTACCCAAACCTTAATTTGTTGTCTCTCATCATTTCGCCTTCTTTTCTTCTGTTGTGGAGGTTGGGGAGATGGAGATCTTCTCATGTGATTGAATTTGAGAGAAGATTTTTCCTCCACATGACTAACATCAACCTCGGAGCTCCGAAGTGGAGGTGGATCAGTTCCATCCCTCGCCAAACCTTTCCATTCTCTTTTGTGCTGATTTCTAGATAAAGTACCAGACTTTCCTTTTTCTGATTCAGAAACTATGTGATGAGATCTATTTCTGCCAGCCTGCTCTTCTAACGAGGATTTTGCTTGGGCTGCTTCACCTTTGCTAGGCTCCTGGAGGTGTAAATACAGACCCAGATTTGTGGCAAGATGGTCCCACAACCTGTTCCAATGATAGATAGAAAATAAGACTATCTCTGAGGGAAGAAAACAGAGCCCATGGTTCCTACGGCTGCAAGTTAATAAGTAAAATAAGAAGCAACTTACCATGAAACAAAAGAATCACTGTCATCCCCCAGGAAAACATTCAATTCATTCCTTGCTTCTTCTTTACGTCTGCCGTTTCTCAGCAACACAATCACATATTCCTGCCAACGCAAATCAGCAGTTGGAATATTTTGGTTGCCAAACCTCCAGAGAATGGAAAGTGTGCCATTTCATATATAATACATCATACATAGAAATGATAAAGCACCCATATCGAAAAGTCATATCTGGTAAATATAGGCTCCAAACGGTCAGAATCAGCCCAATGGACTTTGTCAGCCTAATAACAACACCAATGTATTATCACTTCCCAGAGGCATTGCCTAACAATTATGATTCACATTCTCACAAACTCGTGACAACATACTACCCTTACAAGCAATGGCTAGCAATACATATACCAGGACAAATTGGCATCAATGCAGGGGGAGGGAGGAAAATTGTAATAATCAGGCAAGAAAATTAATCATCCGAAGTAAAAACCCTCAACAAAATTTCACTCTAACGCCGAACAACGGCTCGACCTACTAAACCACAGGGTTAAATTATTACTCACCCTACGAAAGAGAAAAAAAAAATTCAAATTCCACAGCATGGAAGTTAATTCAAGAAGTTCAACGGGAAATAAACAAAATAAATGCGTATGTACACGCACCACGAGCGTATCGTCAGTGTAGTCGCCCATGAACTCTTTGAGCTTATCCATCACTGTATCTCTCAGCTTGGAGACTCCTTCTTCGCTGAAATTAACCCTAAATGTTCGATCCTCATCTCGATCAACGCTTGCCATCGCCTCCCTGTCTCTCTCTCTCAATTTCTCAATCAAATCTGTGTCTCCTTTTTGTAATCAGATGTTTAGAAGAGGGAGGAGAGGTGTTTGAAATGAGGCAATGAGTTCGACAAATGTGGGAAACGGTTCCGGATTATCTCGGGAAAGTGACGGCAAAGGGATTCGGATTTTATTTTTCTGTACAGGAGGAGGTGAGTTACGGTCGGGGAGATGAAAGCCTCGGGAGTTTAGCTCCTAATAATACCTTTTTTTTTTTTTTGCCAACAACTAAAAAATATATTGTATTAGTATTATAAAAAATAATTGTATTATATTTTAAAATTCTACCTTTTAGTATTTATATTTTGTACCTCGGCCTAGACTACAACACTAATCTGAATAATTAGATTACAATTTAATAATAATTATACAATATTTTTATATATAAACAATTAAATAAATTAATATATTAATTGAAATATTAAACATGCATTCTCTCCAATTTTTCACATTCTCTCATATTTTTGGGCAAAATATTTCATACAAAATAAGTCTCTATTAATCCTAATTTTTACGTTTATTTTTCGATCAATTATCAATATATTAGCTTTTCTTACTATCTCTCTTATAAGATAAAATTACAAATATACTTAAATGAAGGATGGGTATTTCAATTCCCATTGAAAATGGAATGAGATTCTGACCCCTTTTCGTTAGACATAGAGACTAATTATAAAACGGAGACAGAATGATATTCTTTGACTCCACCTCACTCTGTTGTCATCACTATATCTAATGTCCTATTCTTAATATAAAAAAAAAAAAAGAATATTCTTATCAACAATGATAAAAATGCGAGACTATAATTATTTTTTGTGTTTTTTACCAAAAGAATTAAATTCTTTTTTTTTAATTATTTTTTGACCAAAATACGGGACTAGAATTAACTTCTGTAAGAGGAAGGTTTTTTGACATTTTCATCTAATCTTGTGACATAATGACCAAATTTAAATCATTCATGTAAACATTTTCCTTCGGTGAAGAACGGGTTGAAACGAGGGAAATTCCTTCTAAATTGTTTGGGTAGATTGTAAAGAATTAACTAACGTCCTCGTTATTGTTCGCTTGTTCCCTTTTATGGCTTCCTTCTTCCTCTTCCCGTGGAGATTTGGGGGCTGGATCGGCGACAACAGTGTTTAGTTGAGATCATCTTCGGTTGATCCCTTGTGAATTTAACATTTACTTGGGATAATTGCTTGCCGAGTATTGTCTTTTGGGGGTTCGATGGAGGATTTAATTTTGAAGCGGGTCATCATATAAATCGTCAGGAATCAATTAATATAGGTAAATGTAAATGTAAATATAAATAAATAAATATAAATATATATATATATATATATATATATATTCCTAATAAAAAATCGTGACAATTTTGATTATTTCCGTTTTGTGATTATGATGACAACAGAATACTAAGGTTTTTGAGAGGGCATTTTAATATATAAAATTTTCAAATATTAAAAGAAAATGTTCGTTTGATCCAACCATTAATTCGATTCGTCGCGTCCCATTAATTATTATTACAAATATATATTGTTTAATATAATTAATAAAAATATATATTTAATAATTATTGCGTTTCTGATAATACTATCACGAATTGACCTACGTGTTGAAAAACAAACAGTGACGTTGCACAAAGTGACTCGAGTTGCTTTTTAAAGCCAAAATAGACAGTTGGGCTGGGTTGCGGATTGTCTTACTATTTTATGGAATTGCTCATTGTTTTTAAAAGGGAGATGAAGCGACCGTGAGTTTTACTTATTAAATTTTTTTTGTTAAAAATATAAGATATGAAAATAAGTAAATAAATTGTAGAATAGACACAATAAAAATATGTAATAAATTATAAAAAAATGCATTTTACATCTGATACTCCTGTTTATAATGTTGGCTTTTTTTTTGGAAAAAAATAAATAGATAAAAATAATATATTATAATTTTATTAAAAAATATTGTATTAAATATATAGCGTTGAGTGAGAACGGAAGGAGGTGCAGTGGCACGCGTGTACGTTTCGAGGGGCGAGGACCTAGTTGTCGAGGAGGGCGGCCTTTGGGAGAACGGAAAGGGCGAGAGGTGGGTGCGCGGGGTCGGTCAGATCGGGTGGCTGAGGGCTCAAATTAAAGCCTCCTTTCTTATCACCAACGAGTGGGTTTCATGTAATATGTGCATCTTTTTCTTATGTGGCTTTCCATTATTTGCTTGCCCCCTCCCGTATAAAGACATGTCAACAAAAAATTAATAATAATAATAATAAAACAAATTGCTCTGCTTGCGCAGACACGGTGATTCGGGTCAGAAATATTGAACTAGCTAACTAAATGTTTTTTTTTTTTTCTTCAAGGAAAAAATGAAGTCAAACCAGAGAATACTAGTGTTCCGACCTCAGTTTTTCTGCAATACCTTAATCGTCCAGGCAGTGGAAAACTGATTAAGAAATAATGAGAGAAAAAAACGTTGAAATTAGTCTTTATTTTATATATATATGTAGAGAAATTTCGAGTGCAGATCTTTTATTTTTGCGCTCCACACACATAGATATACGCATTGTGCGGTACACTGTAACATGCGGTTGGATGATTACAAAAAAACTGAGAGAGAAATATATGCGGACGGATATACATTGAGACTATGCCTTTTTGTTTTTTCTTAAATAAGTAACCAAAAAAAAAACAGCATAATTATATTCATTATTATAATTATAAATTTAAAATAAAAATTTTTTATTAAATAAATTTGATTATTTATTAGAATGAGAGACTTGAACCCGGAGAATCACGCGTAACCAGACTATGCCTTTTTGGCTCCTAATATATAAACACGCAGGTGTATTGAAATGCCCTCAAGTTATAAATGGCCCAAAAGAAAAATTAGAGAGGTAAATTAGTCAAATTATAAGCTTTTATGGTAAATAAACAACAAAAATTCAGACACATCACTTTCTATTAAAACATTCTTTTACAATAAATAGGTAAAGCCAAAAAGTTCTCGACACAATGTTTAATTTATTCTTTTTTTTTCGAAAATAGATACATCCCAAATTTTCACACAAAGAAAGAGAAAATCTTAGGCAAAAGACATTGTAAAATATTTTAAATATCATTTAACAACACTTATACAACTACAAGATCATTTTCCTAACATAGAAAATATATTAATAAAATACCTTAAATGGTTTTTTACAAGCCCAATAAATGCAGAAGAAGATGACACAAATTTAGAGACATCTAAGTTCTAGAAAATGAAATAAAAAATTTTAGAAGAATTTTTAATTCCTTATTTTGTGTGATAGATATTATTTTTGAATGAAAAAATAAAGTATACTTATCCGCACCATCAATTTATAATAAAAAATTAGGATGTGTGTAATTCACCTAAATCTCTTCTTCTTCTTTGTTTTCTTTAGCTGAAAGTTTAACGCAAAAGATATTGTAGAAGATTTTAAATAGTAACTATTAGTGATTATTGTAAGACAATCGGACCCCAAGTGGAAAACATTTTTAATTCATAAAAGAGTTTGAATTGTCCTTATACACTCAGGAAAAGTTATTTAGAAATTATTCAAAATATGTATGTTCTAGACAACAAAAAGTAATAATTATTTTAAAAAAATATTTAATTGCATATTTGTGTGACAAACGTAATTTTGAGAATTAATAAATAAAGTGTCTTCGTCCAGACTTTTTATTCGCAGGAAAAACCTAAGATATATCTAATTTTCCTGTCAAATTAAAAGTACGATTCACGAAGAACTCTTGACAGACGCACGAGGTCGCATTTCGAGACACGCAGGTGTGAGGTAAACTAATAATATTATAGGGATGAGGTCGCTTGAATGTTAAGCTATCTAGAGTTTCACTTTTTTTTTGAGTTGCCGTCAAAATATTCTAGTTCATCGGCCACCTTGTGAAGGTGATGTAACTTTCCATTACACCTTTTCCCCAATTCATGCCACGTATGTTAATTTGCTTGAGTCTATCAATTCCTATGATATGACCTCATTATTATCGTTAGAATTATATTTTTAATTTATATTATTATTAATTATTATATATTCAAGTATTAATAATATATAATATCAATAATTATAATAATTAAATATATAAATTTATATTTTAAACGCGTTAATTAATAATAATTATTTAATTCTTTTACAGACAAAAATATAGGCAGAAATAAAAAAAAAAAATACAAAGTAAGGATATTGAGATGGACAAGTAAGCGAAGGCAAAGACGAACCACGAAAAAACAATTAGTTTGTAACTTAGTGAATAAAAAAAAGATAAAATAGCTATCAAGGTTGGTAATTTAAAAGATTGTTCATGCTTCAATTTTAATGTGTGTTTTAGACATTGTGTCATCATTTTAGGCACCCGTTTGTTGAATAACTCAAGAGTTTGAACAACTATTTGAGGTGATATTTGATTGAAATTTAATGATTTTTTATATTAGTTTAAGGGTGAAATTTTAAATTTTTTAATATTAAAACTAATATACTTACAATTTATTTTTATTTTTATTGTTTTTCGGAAAAACCCATTTTCCGAGATGGAATCATACAATGAACAGGGTCCATTTTCTCGAAAATGACATTGCCCGAGGCGGAATCGTAAAATGAACAGAGTCCATTTTGTCCATAATGACGATTAACACAACGTTAGGACCGACGAAGAAATGCAGAAGGAGAAGTAATTGATGCGAAATCGAAAGGGCATTTCGGACAAAATAAGGGTAGCAAAAGAAATGTTAGATACGACGCGCCTGTAATCTGTGACGAGGAGAGGAGAGGCCCTTATTCCATCGCAAGTACCAACCTCTCAATCTCTCAATTCAATAAAGCCGCTTTTCTCCTCTCCTCTGCACCACCAAAGGCCTACCCATCTTCTCCTCCCTGGCTCTTTCTCTCTCTATCTCGCCCTCTCTCTAAAATTATAACGCACAAGGAAAGGTTTTTTTTGGGGGGGGGGTTTCTCTTTTGATCTCTCTAAAGTCTAAATTGAAAACTAGTTTGTGTTCTGAGTAAGAAAAATCAAATGGCTCAGAAAACGGAGAAAGAGGAGACGGAGTTTAAGGTAGCAGAGACTTTGACTTTATGCATCAACAATTGTGGGCTTACAGGAAATCCAGCTTTAAACAACATGTGCCAGAAGTGTTTCAGCGCTTCCTCGACCAGCACGTCGAACACCGCTACTACCAATACCACGGCCACGACGGCTACCGTCATCGGCAGCAGTGCCTCGGGCCGCCGGATCTTGAAGTTCTCACCTAAGAAATCGCCGAGATCTAGCTTGGCTCGCTCTCCGGCGAAAGATCCGCTCCCGGATACTAGTCAAAAGGATGATCGGGAAAGGTCTTCGGATGCAGCGGTGGTATCGGCTAGAAGGGAGGTGAACAGGTGCTCCGGATGCCAAAGAAAGGTTGGGTTGACCGGATTCCGATGCCGGTGCGGAGATCTCTTCTGCTGGGAACATAGGTATTCCGACCGACACGACTGCAGCTACGACTACAAGACCGCAGGACGCGAGGCGATCGCCAGAGAGAACCCCGTCGTCAAAGCTGCTAAGATCGTTAAAGTCTGATTCATTCAGCCAAACAGAAATTAAATCGAAGCTCTCGCGAGAGCGATTCTCTCGATCTTTCTCTTCTCTCAGAGATACATGCCGACTATGTATGCCTTCAAGGGGCACTGTAGGCCGAGAGACACTGAAAGAGTCATAGATGTTGAAGATCAGGATCGAATTCTGAAAAATCCATTAAAAGCATCATTTATAATTTTTTTTCACTCCTTTCTACTCCTCTTTTTTTTTTTCGATTTTTGATGAGAAATTACAAATTATTATGAATAGCATATTAGGTGGTGGTGTTTGTTGTTGTTGTTGTTGTTGCTGTTGTAGCTGTTGCTGTGTGGTACTCGTTTCCTCCGATATTAATTAGAGATTATTGATTGACAAACCCGATGCTGCTTATTTGCTCCGCTCCGGCCAATGGCATGTGAATGTAAATTCTGGGCTGTCTTCGAGGATTGTTTCGTCATTGGATCACTAAAATTTTATTTTTAAGTATATTCGACAATCCATTAATATAATCAAATTCAGCAAATAAAATTAAGTTGCGTATCTCGAGAATCAAATCTTATGGAATTTAAATTAATAATTGAATTTCAAATTATTTGTTAAGTTTAATGTTACTTTAAAATTTTCTTTATTATCGTTCGATAGCCACTGTAAATATCGAGTTAAATTTTTTCGTCAAAAAATATAGTGGAGATAACGGACGTTTTGTACTCTTGCAGTTCTCTAAGAGTTCAAATTGGTTTTTAAAGTTGCTGTTGTGGCCCACTTCTCACGTTTGACATTCTGAAGTGGATGTTTGATCTTTATTTTATTAACTAGTTATATTAATCCCGGAAAACAAATAAAAAAAAAAAAGTTATACCGCAATCTGTCATGGATTATTTTTTATTTTAAATTTAAGAAAATTTTATCCTTAAATTAATTCAGACTTCGATAAAGTTTTGGAAATAATCAATCTTAATGTAACTTTAACAAATATTCTAAAATATATTTTAAAAAAATTTAATTGCCATAATTTATACATAATCAGAGAGAGAGAAAAATTTCTTCGTTATTTAATTGGCTGTGGGATAATTCAAACGTTATTTTTTAATTTGTCTTCCTCAGAAGTTGTAATTTTAGCCTTTATTTTCCTGATTTTTTAAACTTTTATATAGATAGAATTTTTATATACAAGTCTTTTTGGGCTACCATTAACCTTGCGCAAGGAATTATTGAGAGCAATAGAGACTGCCAACACCATGGAAATGATCGCTAGAAAAGTAGTGATCCAGCGGCTTTGAAAGTGCTGTGTATGTGACCTCCGCGCGGCCGCGCGAACAGTTGAGTTTGTGGATATAAAAAACTGAATGATACCTCACAAATAAAATCCGTACAATAAAATTCACTATTATTATTATATTTATAATAAAATAATACAATATAATTGATTATATAGTGCTTGTATATATTTTTTTTTATGAAAATGTAATCCTCCCTAAAAAACCAGAGCGGAAACTATATTTAAGGAAGAAAGTGTTATTCATTTGAGAGTTGTCATAATTCGATTAGATTTAATAATTTAATCTAAAATTATTTAAAAAAATTAAATAATCGACCCTTACTAAAAATGATTTGAATTAAAAAATAAATAATTTAAAATACTTTTAAAATTTTAGAATACACACAAGTGTATGTATATACATATAAAAGTTAATATTAAATTATTTATTTTATTTAATTATCTAATTTATTTTTTATATTTATAATATATATATATATATATATATATAACATGTATAATATAAATATTTAATTTATTTTATATTTTATATATTTGTATAATTTTAATACAAATTAATATATAAAAAATAAATTATAATATATTTTAATTCATTTTAATATACAATAAATTTAAAAAAATTAAAAATATTTTTTTAAAAAATAAACAAATCAACTTTATCTCGATTTCAATCAAATTTAAATATAATAAATACAAAATTAATTTTTTAAAAAATAAATATAAGAATAATAAATTTAAATGAATATAAATAATTTTTATATAATAAATAAAATATTTTATATATAATATACTTTTTTTTAAATCTTCACTTAAATTTACTGTGTTAGTCAAGTTCAAAGCAAAAATTTCAAATTTAAAGTGACATATCGAACTTTATCCAACTCGAGACACACCTACAGGCCCCATTTTGGGCTGCGTCTTCTCGAAGGCTTCAAGGGTCCTTTAGAAAAAGAACCAATGACCAGGTCACATTTGTCACTTAGCACGCGGCTTTTCTTCTGATATTCATTCACATGTTTATTATCAGGGGAGCAACTTCCTCTGTTTTCTCGTTTTCATGGTCTCTTAATATCTGTGTTTATATTACCCATTTTTTATAACTGACTTATTTATACATTTTATTTTATTTATTTACATATTATATATAAATATTTTTAAAAAGCATAAAGTTTTAAATGTGGGGTCTGCATGTCAACTCACCTTGTTCCATCTTTTATTACAAAAGTACTAATAAAGTTGTCCAAAAAGGGACCAAAACGGCTGTGCGTTTAAATTTCCAACCAATATGAGTCGTATGACCAAGGCAACACTTGTAGCATTCATCTTCTACGCTCTTCTTGCCTATGATTGCCTTCTTGAAAAGCATGAAACATGGTCTACATTCCCTAAACTACTACAGCATGGACAGAGGACGTGTGTTCTCAATTTCATCCCATCTAATGTTTGAATCAAACACGGTGGCTAGGTCATTCCTGAGCTTGAACATGAATTTAGAATAATGGAAGTGTTGTCTCTGTATATAGTATCCCCGGTGTCTTCTTACAACCGGCTGAAAATTTCGGACTTCAAACAAATTCAGAACGATCACTCAGTTGACTGAACTCTAGACACTACCACCTGCATATAGCCAGCGGGAGAAGAAAATTTTCAGACCTTCTCTCGCAGCATTGAATGCCAATTGCAAGATGATGATGCAGGTTCGATTTTTCCCACTCAGTTAAAAGTGCAAGATGACGGGGATTTGATTCCGGTTGCACAACGGCCGTAACAACATGAATTAACCCAAATGTTGAGACTATATCCCCCCCAAAAAAAAAACAAAAAAGCAAGGACTATTTTCACTGAGACTTTGGGTATGATCAAGGAAATCAGCCTGGTAGCCTCCAACAGTCCAAATTGAGAAGCAATATGTAAGCTCAATAGCGGTTGGTTTCAAATTCATTCACTACGAGACTTTGGGTATGATAACAACAATAAAAAGCTAATTTTTAATGCATCTCCTCTATAAACAATAGGTTTATATCAGCAAAATTCAACCATGAACAACTACTTCATTATCCAATCGATGTGCCATTAAAAACGGTGGGAAAAGAAAAAAAAAACGAACGAAAACAAATAAGTAATAATCACCCACAGATGGCTGTCGTTTTCTGTGGCATTGGAGGCCAAACAAGCATTCTGTGTCATCGGCAGCAACCCGCAAGAGATGCACCGCCCACAATTTTCCTTTTTCACGTCATCTTTCAGCTCCAGGTACGCAATATTTGAATTAAACCATTAATTATATTAAATTAAATCATATTTAACAATTTACTTTGATTTGATGACATTGAAAACATAGTTTTGTTGGATATGTTTGAAGCTTAAAGTTTGCAATATAAGTACTTCTGAGAATTTTAAATCACATGCGATAGACCGTTTTATATATGTGTGTATCTAAGTTCTACATGTATTTTTCCACTTATATATGTCATAGACACATATGTTTATATCATAATCACTTTACTTACAAATAATTATTTATTTTATATAAAAATATCATAATATAAATTTATATAATAGAGGTATATTTTTAAATTATTTTAATAATAATTTATCAATTGAACTAAAACTAAATTTATTATTTTAAACTGAATTTGAACAAAATTTTAACATAATTCACTCATTTATTTTGCCATTCTTTCTTTCAAATCACATCAAATCAATATAATCCCCCTAAAATCAAAATTTTGCATTCATTTTTATCTTCATTAAACATTTTCTTGGCAATTTTAGTCTAATAAAAAAAAGACTTTGGTTAATCTTTCAGAGAAAATATGTTTTTTTTTTTTTTAAATCAACCTTAGGCTTGCAATAAATGATGTTGGATCAGACCATCACAAACAAGGAACGAGTGGAGCCCAAAAGGTAAATGGATATTTAATTTTTTGAACAAAAATAAATATTTAATTGTAAGTATAAATATATTACAATTAATTATGTAAACACAAAAGTATAATAAGCTCTCGACTCGGCCCGGGCTACAAAAAAATAAAAAAAAAATATATATATATATATATTGCGTAACTAAATAAGATAAAAATGTGTAAATAAGTATCTTATAATATATAACCAGTTATTAAAAAGTATTAGTTACACGTTATCTAATACTTATTTACATATCTTATATTTTTTCGACAAAAAAGTTAAACTCTTTAGGGTGTGAGGCCCATAGGTTCTGTCTGCTTCCCATCTCTCCCATGCCGTCCACCTGAGTTCTACTGGTTTTTGGGTTTGCTTGGGTTCTCATTCACAACTCCTCTGGCAAATGTCTTGGCAAGATGCTGATTGTTTCAATTCTATTATATGTCATCCCAGAAAGTTAAAAAAAATTATAATAAAAAAAAATTACAGAGGATTTAATGTGAGGAAGCCAGTGTGTTATTGTAGATAATAAACTCCGTAATTTCTAACTTTTTCTGAGAGGAGAAAAAGGGGAAGAGAAAAGAAAATAAGAAGAAAAAGAACTTATGAATGGGATCCAGTCTCGGGCCAAGCCCAGGGCCCAGGCCTAGTCTCGGGCACAATTTATTATTTTTAAAAAAATTTAAAATAAAAGTTCAGATTTTATATTTTTTTTATTTTTTATTATGTATATGTGTGTACTAAATTCCAAAAAAAAAAAAAACTCTCACTGGGCTGCGGATGGCGAATCTTTCCCGCCAAGCTATAGCATTTTCGGGTTTTTTTTTTTTCGGTCAGTCAGACCTCAAAAGCCACAGAAACACACGCCCACAGGGCGAGCGCGAGAGCGAGAAAGAGAGAGAGAGGGGGGGCAAAGAAGGAGGCGTCGTATGATCAGTGGATGCGTCGGTTCTGCGTGGCGATCGAGAAATCTGAGCGTAAGGTAATTTCGTCATCAGTGATTTTGTTTATGTACGCCCTTTTCCCAGTCTGAATATCGTTTAGTGTTCATATCATCTTCTTATTTGGCTTTCAATTATAATGTAATTTGAAGTAAAAGTTGTATTGTTCTGGCTTCGAAGGCTTATAGTTCAGTGAGGTTTTGTTTTTCCTTTCTTATCTTCATTGATTGCTGATGAGGATTGTAGAAAAATCGGGTGTTTTAGCTTCCATTTCCGCTGAATTTTTCGATTGGGAGTTGCAATGACCGAATTGGATTTTACATCCTTACTGAATTTCGCCTCAATTGTGTTAGCCATTCTTTTTGTGGCCATTCTTTTTATCTTGTCGGCTCTGCAGATGGAGGGGAAACTCAAGTGTTCGCCCGAATTAGGGTATCCTGTTGATGGGGACGATGCGAAGTATGTTTCGAGGCTCAGTACCATACTAGTTGCCACAATTCAGGATGCAAAGGACAGGATCTCTCAGATAGAATACATATTCTGCAACCAGCTGTACCCTAATTTCCAATCTAGATCCAATAGCTTGGAAAAGAGTTATTCTGAGGGCAAGAAAGAAGCAGAAGATGTGTGGAAAGACAAGGAACGTGACCTTTTGCTCCAAATTGATAAACTTCAACTTGAAATGCAAGAAGCCGTTAAGGAGAACCACCGTCTTAAGCTTGAGAAGGAAAAGTCAGTCGGAGAACTGTATGATGAGCAGCTGAACTCAGTACCGGCCAAGATAAAAAGCCACCAATTAAGAATTGAGGAGTTAGAACATGATGTTATGCAGAAGTCTCGGGAAGTTGACGAGGGAATGGAATTGCAGAATAAGTTACTCCAAAATATCCAAACAAATGCCTCTACGATATTGGATCAGGAGAGACAGCTGAAAGAGCATGAAGATTGTAAAGAGGGTTTACTTATCAAAATGAAGGGCTTGGAGGAGAAAATTGAAGAGCTCCAAGGAGATCTTGAGCGAAAGACTAGAGCTTTAGAGTGGGAAAAAGAACAGGGAAGAGATTTTCTTAGGAATTTTGACTCTCTGACATCACAGGTAGCACACAGCGTAACAAAGGAAGAAAAGCTTGAAAAAGAGAATGAAGAACATAAGTATAAACTGAAATGTATGGAGAACGATGTTTGCAAACTCATAAAGGAACACAGAAAAAAGACAGAAGAAATTGAGGGGGAAAAAACATTGCAAGTACAATTAGTTAAACAAATTGATGGGAGTGAGATGGAAATGTTGAAGCAAAAGCAGCAGCTGGAAGAATCTGAGAAGGATAGAAAGCTGCTTGCAGGCAAAGTACATGATTTAGAGAAGAAAGTAAATAATCTACAGGAAAATCTTGATCACAGCAGTAAGGAGGCTAAACTGAAATCCTCTGAATTATGGGCCATAAGAAAGCAAGAAAAGGATCTTACTGATGCTCACAAAAAGCTGAAGTCTCTGAACAACTTGCTCTTCACAAAGTTTGTTATTACAACGGATAATATGCTCTCACCAAATAAGCTTGAAGATGAAACTGGTGCATTGAAACTTCAAACAGATGACAAGAGTTCAACTGGTGAGAATTTTATAAGGATTACAGGAATCATATAATTGCATTCTACAGTAATGCGTTGATAGATTAATAATTAGCTTGTTAAAAAGGACTACAAATTGGTGATTTTTCCTAATCATCTTTATGTGTGCTTGTTGTTGCTATGTTCTGCTTAGTGTCCTAAGCACTGGCAGATTTATTGCACAGGGACTGTGTTTTCTTCTCTCACATATTTTAACCTTTGCAGCTGCTTGTGAGACAAGGGAAGTGATGATTAAGAATGAATTTGTTGATGCCCTGGAGGATAAAAGTGTAAAAGTCATTCCAGCAGTAGCCTCTACCTCAGTGGATGCAGAAACACGAAAAGAATATGAAGATTTTATAAAAGAGTTACTTGTTCAAATGCAGGGCTTGGAGGATAAAATTGAAGAACTCTATGGAGATCTTGAACAAAAGACCAGAGCTTTAGAGCGGGAGGAAGTATCTGGAAGAGATTTACGTAGGCAGACTGACTCTCTGATATCACAAGTAGTGGACAGTGTAACAAAGTCAGAAGAACTTGAAAAGGAGAGCAAAAAACTTAAATTCAGACTGGAATGTGCAGAGGATGATATTCTCAAACTCCAAAAGGTGCTCAAGGAAAAGACAGAAGAAATTGATGGAGGACAAGTGTCTCAGGCACAACTGCTTAAACAAATTGATCAGAACAATGTGAAAATAATGAAGCAAGAGGAACAGCTGGAAGAGTATGGGAAAGATAGAAAGCTACTTGTGGACAAAATACATGACTTAGAGAAGAAAGTTAATGAGCATCAGGAAGTTCTTGGTAACGTCAGTAAGGAGGCTGTAGGAAAGCATTCAAATGAAAAGTTACTTCAGGAAGTTGAATTGAAATCCTCTGAATTATTGGCAGAAAGAAAAAAAAAAGGGGATCTTGTTGATGCTTACAAAAAGCTGAAGTCTCAGTACAACTTTCTCTGTTCAAAGTTTGGTCTTACAATGGATAATATGCTTCCAAAAGATAAATTTGAAAATGAAAATGGCGGTCTGAAGCTTCAAATAAGCAACACAAGTTCAATTGGTAAGAGTTTTATATATAATTTGCTTGATATGTTCATTAAAGAATAGGGACTGCATGGTTAACATTCTATTTCAATACATTGATTAATAATTTACTTTGTTAGAGGAGACTAAAATTTGGTGATTTTTTTCCTGATGATCCATACGGGTTACAGCTACAGTCCTAAGGGTTGGCATAGTTGTTGGATAAGGACTGCATTTTCTTCTCACATATTTTATCCTTCACAGCTACTTGTGATGTAAAGGAAGTGAAGATTGATAAAGATTCTGCAGTAGCCTTGGAGGACGAAGCAGTACGACCCTTCCCAGGATCAGCCATCAACTTTCCCAGTTCTGTTTGCATTGCACCGAGAGGCCCTCCCAGTGTAAAATCTGACACGACAATTGGTACAAAGCGGCCTGCATCTTGTTGGATAGGGACAAGGTCTCGTCCACGCAAAGAAGGGCATGACCCTCATGATGATTTTCTTGATACCCCGCTTGAGAACCTTAGGAGAAAGTTGAATATAACCACAAAGGAGGAAGTTCAAGATGTTTACATCCCAAAAACTGTGAATTCTGATAGTCCAGATGACGAAACACAGGATGCAAATGGTGATACTAGCCCAGAAAAGGAACAGATGCCATTTTCAGTGGCTGGCAAAAAGGGCTTCAAGTACATTGAACCAGTTAGAAACAAAGTTGAGCGGGAAAATTTGAAAGGAATCGAATGCAAGCAGTGCAAGAAATTTTATGATGCGGTTCTCCCTGACAACAGGGGTAGGGATGCCCATGGTAATAAACACAATTTACGCTGTGAGCATCATGATGGTGTTTCCAGGCATCGGTACAAGTACGTCCCTCCCATGACCCCTGAAGGTTTTTGGAATATTGGATTTGAATCCGAAATGTGATTTTTACTTGAATAGAGACGTCCTGCTTGTCTTTTCCATTATGACAATCCTTCGCCTTTTGGAAAAATTAGGCTCATTGAACTTATTGCTTTTTACAAATTCTCAGAGATAAAATTGCTATTAGTGGCAAGTTAGTTGCATTATAGCCAAAGTTATATGATGTTTGGTAGCACCTACAAACATTACCTGTCTTGTAACTTGCGTTATAGCTTTAGTATCATTTTTTGTCTATTTCACCTTGCATTCTATTCTCTACATGTCATTTGTGCATTCTATGGAAATGACATTGTTCCATCGTAACTGTATTACCAACTCGGGTTTGTGCCCGTTTCACCTTCCAGCTTTGCATTGGGGTTCATGGCCAGTTTGTCACGTGGCTTCATGATATGACAAGGATTAAGGATGATTTGGAAAAATGTCTAATGTGTTATGTTTTTTCCTTGGATGCCTGTAGATTTTTTACAACTCCACTAGGAAAGTGGCTAGAGGAAGAGTGTCGGATAACTTGCTTGTTAATAAATATTGTAATCCACAATTAACGATAGATAGATGAGAATCACCGTTGCAACACTAAACAGTTTAACTCGGTATCTCGGTTGGAAACCCGGAATGGAACCCCATATTTGGCACGGTCGATATCCTAGCAAGTCCTGAGTGGTTTTCCACAGAGACAATCGTTGGGACAAGAAGACTCTTCGAGGCGATCAAATTGCGACCCTGCTGGGAAGAATCCACAGAGATGGGTGGGGCTCAAGTCCAAGTATCCGATATAGACATCCGATGACAAAAATTTCGGTGTCGGACCCTTCAAATTATTATAAGATGGATCGAGAGCTATGAAATAAGATTTGGGCCCAAAATTAAACATCTCTCAATTATGACAAAATAAAGCATTTCTGTCTATTAGGGATGATTGACATATAAATTTTACTCAGATTCATAATATCAATCCCATTGGGGTTTCATAGCTGGCCCACCAAAAAAATTAATGTAAATGTGATTATTTTTAATAATTATTTGAGTAATTATAAGTAAACTTGCTCCACTGGCTAAAATTCTGGCAAAATTTTCTGGATCCGTTCCTCACATGCTGCTTTGGCATAATGGTTGGAAGCACAGCCGCTTGGTGCCCTCCAACATTGGCAACCTCAGTCACAACTATCAACTTATCAAAGTTCATGTTTGCTTCACTTATAATTGCAACAACAGCCTCCCCCAAGGCCATAATACTTGCAGTATGCCCGAGCTCCGGCAAGGGCCAAAGCGCCCGCCGGCTCTAAAATGCTCCTCTTCTCCTAAAAAATATCCATTGTGGAGGCACATATGGCATCACGGCTTACAAGAACTACGCCATCTACCAATTCCATGCACAAGCGGAAAGTCTCCACACCAAACTCTTTAACAGCCACGCCATCTGCAAAACCCCCAACCTCATCCAGAACTACTCTTTCACCATGATGAAGCGACGAGGCCATTGCATTACATCAGAGGGTTCCACCCCAATAATCTTTACCTCAGAGTTAACGCTCTTCATGTAAACTGCAATACCAGCGATCAGACCACCACCACCCACAGGCACAAAGACTGCGTGTAATGGGCCTTGCATTTGACGCACAATCTCCATGCCAACTGTTCCCTGTCGCATGATGACATCTGGGTGATCAGGAATAACTGTTCGACCCTCTTCTTCGCCCCCCTCTTTTTAGCATATGCCTGCACCTCATCATAGGAGCCCCCACTAGAACAACTGTTCCACCCAACTTCTCCATTGATTTCCACTTGATTTCAGGGGTAGTAACAGGCATGGCAATCACAGCATTGCAGCCTAATCTCTTTGCAGCTGATGCAAAACCTTGAGTATGGTTTCCAGCTGATGAGCAAATAGCCCCTTTTTCTGAACTATGCGGTCAGGCACAGCCCCGAGGTGAGTACTGGAGAGAATTGGAAGAGACTTTCATCCGAGTCGGCTGTGACAGAGGAGTGGAGGTCCGCAACAAGTTTTCGCAGGAAGAAACCGATTAAGGAATTGCCAATGGAGGAATCTCCACGGTCGGCTTTGACAGGGTGGCAAATATACCGGCCAAAGGCTTGGTGGCACGACCGCAGTCGTTTTTCTTGGGCCAAGTGAGGGTGGATTGTGAGGCCAAATCGGAGGTTTTACGGCGGAGGAGAGCTACCTGGGGCAGTGGTGGGGTTAGGCGGAGGGCCTGCATTTTTTAGCTTTGCAAAAAGACAGGTTTTGACAAGTTTTTGTAAGCAACAAAGTATAGGTTAGAAATACAATCGAGCAGGCTTAATGCTTAAAGGTATGTTAGAAAATAGGCTCAGGAGTACAAAAATACAAGAAAATAAAATAGAATATTGGGGAAAGAAAAGAATAAATAGACACCAAAATTCAAGAATTCGGCTTTGCAAAAACCGGATTGGATATATCTAATCAAGTTTCGCACAAAATACGCACAAATACTCAAATTTTCAATATACTCGATTGGACACAAACTCTTTACTTGTAAAACTCACAAATTTCACAATACACACAAACGTAGATTCCATATTGCTCTCTCCAAAATAGCGTGTTAACTTGCCGCTTTGCCCATACTCTTCAAAAGACCAATGCCCCGGTATTTATACCCGAAGGTGGAAGCTTATTCAAGAGTTGTCTTAAATGCAAAGCTAAACTTTTACTTTCTAACATTGACTTTTTTTCTGGAAGCCAAAGGGGTCCGAATCAGAAATCTCTTAGTTCCTTAAAGAGTGTCGATACGGTGCCAATTGCAGGTGCGGTGCATGTTGGGTACATTTATTGGGCACTTGCACTTACGAAAATTAGGCTATGGCTCTTTAAAACAACTGTGAGATGTCAAATAGCTGCATCTTTCGACCGGTCTGCAATTTCTACACCTGATGCTAATTGTGGATCTGAGATTGTAAACAGTTGTGACATTGCTGGTGTGCAATGAGCTGGTTGTGACGTAGCAGTGTCTTCGGAGATGGAAATAATGCTAATTATACGAATGCTACTCCACATTCATTACCAGCAATGGGACATGAAGGATGCAAAAGTTTATAGCGTGAAATGGTACTCTGGTAAGCCATTGTCCTGACGTAAGAACTATAGTTGGGCTTGACCATTCTTCACCAAATGGTCCTAAGAACCGACAAGCTTGTGGAAAAAGCTTAGAGGTTACTGTGGAGTTATATGTGTTATTTATGTGCAAGTTAACATACTCGTGGGTATAGTAAGGGGCTATAGAGTGCAAGAAAAATGATGATTGTGCAATTATTTGTTCTTGATAAGTGATGATTGTTCAATTATTCATGAGGATTATTGATCACATATAATTTTTGGATGTTTGGAGGGATTTCAACCTTTATAATTACTCTGTTTTGGATACATTAAGGTGAGAAACCCCGCAACTAAAGTTCAAAAAATAGTGAGAATTGTTTGACCAATGCACCAAAAGAGAAAGGCTTGGAGTTGGACAATAAAGTATTTCAAAAATTGGATGGTGCAAAACAAGGCGAGCTTCAAGGTCACCTTCTTTTGGAGTGCACATTTGTGTGGATTGCACGGATTGGTGCACTCGCCAGCCAACCGAGTATCAGTCAGTGTATAGAGAGTGAGTGTAAACCACTTGGCCTGGAAAAGAAGCAAAACCTTAAAGAACTTATATGTAAAAACACTTTTCTAAATAGTTTTGTAAATTTTTTTTATATTATTTGAGTCATAAATCTGTGTAAAATATTTTAGTCGAGTTTGATTACTTATGAAACCTCAGAACATGAAAATTTTTCAGTACTATTTTTTTTTAATTATGTATCTTCATAGTAATCCTATTTTTTGCTGTAAAGTCCTAAATTTTTTCTAAAATATATTTATTGGGGCCATATTTTGGATGGTCAATCATTAATTCATTATGATTGTCATTTTATTGAAGGAAACTTAAAAAGAGAAATTGCCAAAAAAATAAGTTTATTTGATTTAATATTAATAATATAATATTTTTTACGTAAACTAATTTTTTAGTTAAAAATATTTTAAGAAAACTCCTCTTTTCTAAAAAATTAATTCTTAGCGAGGAAATACACCTAAAAGGCAAAAAAAAAAAGCAAAAAAAGCTATCAAAATAAACATTTAAATTCGCTTATATAAAATTATTTCTTGAAGTTTTTATTGGAATATACATAGTCTCACAGCATCAATTAATTGATGAAAAAGAGTTACTCCTCTTTGTTATAACTTAATTCTTATCAAATAACTACACCCAAATGGAAAAAAAAAAATCAAGCTAGCAAAATAACCAAAAAGTTTGCTAATATAACATTAGTTCTTGAATTTTTTTATTGGAATATATTTAGTCTCTCAGCATCAATTAATTGATAAAAACGAGTAGGATTTCTTTACTTGAAATATTTTTAAGGAAAAAGTTAATGTGATAATTAGTTTGGGCTAAAGTTAAAAAAAAAAAAAACTAATATAACAATTAGTTTACACGATAAATTATCTTGTGAGTTTGATAACCAAATGACCTCATTTTTATGGTAATTTTTCTTTTTCTTTTTTTTTTTTGGGTGTTTCCTTCTATAAAGTGATGACTTTTATGGTTTACCCTCCAAACTCAATATAACCATTTTAAAAAAATTTAGGATTCAAATAACCTATGAATATATATATATATATTAAAACATCTAAAAAAGCATTATTTTATTTTTTTGTTGAAATCTCATTAGTATATTAACAGTTTGACTTTTGATGATTAAATATAAATTTTGAACAAAATATTAATGAAAAATAGAGAGAGAAGTACATTGATAAAATTTCTAAAAAGAGAAATCCATATTCCTTAAAAACAACAGACGGCGGTCTCATGTACATATAAATAGATATATATTGGAGGAACAAACACAAAAACAATTAGGAAATTAGTTCATTCTCTCTCTCCTGAAGATCTCGGAGTTACTCTCAAAAATTGTTTTCGATCAGGAACGAATTGCCGGAGACTTACGGTGTCAGGTATCCATTCGGAATTGGAGATTTGTAGGATCGTCTCGATTCCTTTGTTTTTCGTTTTTTTTTTTTTCTTTCTAGGGATTTCTGTCAATTTAATTTTAGGATTAGGGTTTTATATTTTGTTTCGTCTGATCTTTTAGGTTTTGATTTCATGTATTCGGTTGGATTTGTTAGAATGTAGATGTGAGTTAGAAATTTAATTTAGATTTAGGTTTTTTAGTGGGAGCTTCTTGTGGGGATTTTGGTCCTGTTCTGTGAAGAAAAAATGAAAATAATAAAAATAATGATTAAGTGCCTCACTTTTTGATCCTTTTAGGGGGCTTTAGATGATCAAGTTACTATCTTCCAATGTTTAAGGTGGTGGCGACTGGATAGAAGTTTAGAGTCGTGTTAGAAACTTCCCCCATGATGAAGTCTGTATATGATTCTGATATAGTCTATGGCCCTATGCTTCATTGGTACCTTTCCTCCCATTCAGATGCTATGTTTGTTTGTTGATAGAAAATGGTTTTCAACATTTTAGGAAGATAGCTAAGGCAGTGGGTGTTCTGTTTCCGGGTTTTCTGCGTGTGATGGATGGTACAACTTGATGTATTATTTGCTAGTAGTTGTGTATTTACTTATGTGTCTATTAAAATTTAAGATGATTTTTTCAAACAAGTGCACAAGAACAAAAGCACGAGGTCATACCATACACTGAATCTGTGTCTAAATAGCTTTGAAGCCTTCTTGTCAAGCAGTGTATTCCAGTAACTTAGCCTGCGCATATTGGGCTGTTTGGCAATGGACAAAGGAACGGCTTCTGGTCTTTTTGTTAATGATGGTTCTTTCATGGAGAGGTTCAAACAGCTTCAGCAAGACAAGGGGAATGATGAAGAGAAGAACCGTGAGAAGGAAAAGGGTGCTGCAGAAAAGGATTCTAAACCTAAAACAATTGTCTCAGGAAGTGTGATGCCTAAACTTTCAATTGGCAAATTTTCTATGCAATCTAAAACAAATGATGCAAGTGGGAGGCCACAGACTGCTTCAGGAGGGAAACTTGCTTTCAGCTTGAAACAGAAGTCAAAGATTGTAGCACCTGTGGTGAGGTTGGGTGTTGATGAGGAAGATGAAGACGAAGCAGATGCTGGAAATGCCTCGATCAATGCATCATCAAAAAGGAAGAAGCTAGGTCAACCAGATGCCTCTGAACAGTTTGCAAGACCCATGGATGTTGGTAATTTCTGAATATATAGATATCCTCTGACCTGGTTGGGTTGCAATGAATGTCCTTTCTTGATCATTTGGCATTTGACATCTTGAGGCACAAGATACCAATGAAAATGTTTCTGACCTTTGCATGCAGCTTTAGACCAACATTCTGCTTGCATAGTGTCAAACATGACCCCAGTTGTATTCTCACACAGATGGTAAAACTTTATAATGCATCTTCACATAAGCCATACCTCATTACATGCTGCAGATGTTATGGCAATTATGTTTGCATTATTGACAACTATACTTTTGAATCTATCCTACTGTGTTTGTACTGGTGCTTTTGTTACAAGCTTGTGATTTTTCAACTTCTCAGCATTGATCTTCCCACAATGAGAAACAGATGACTAGCACCAGACTTAATGCAAATGATTTTTCTTGTCATCATTTTCCCTCTAAGTAGTTGGGATGTTGTTAGTATGTGTTCTTTATTATTCCAGTATTACCTAGATTTTCTTGTGGATGGATCACTTGCAAGGAGAACATTTAATTGTCACATTTAACATTTGTCCCCTTCATTCCAAAAAGTGTGAATGGAAATCCATTTTGGTTTGCATGCTCTGTTCTTGTTCTAGAAAATAAAGGGACAAAACATTCTTGAATATTTCTTGTCTCATGAATGCAGCTTATACCTAAGTAGAAACCAACATCTGCTGGAAAGGGATTTTCAAATGAGAGATTTGGCATATGTAGCACGCCTGCTACAAGAGTAATTTGCATTCCGTTGTTCATGGTCTCGGTATTAATCAGTTTTATAAGTGATGTGCAGCACCACCTTCCCCAAGTGATCCTACAGTGATGAAAGTTGCAGACAAACTAGCAAGCTTTGTTGCCAAAAATGGAAGGCAGTTTGAGGATGTTACACGCCAGAAGAATCCTGGGGACACGCCTTTTAAGTAAGTCCTCTGTAATATACCTTTTCAGGATCAATGTTCTGTTTAAGCCTGTAATGTACTTTTTGTTGGCCTCAACAGGTTTTCTTGGATCTTAGTCTCTTACTTATATGGTCCTTACTCTGTCTGCTAGATTCCTGTTTGACAAAACTTGCTCAGACTACAAATATTATGAATATCGGCTTGCTGAAGAGGAAAAGCTTCTTTTACAGACGAGGGATTCACAGGTCTCATCAAGTGGTTAGTAGTTGGACCGCTAACGTTATGCTTGAGCTTAGTTCTGATGGAGCTATTGGAGCTTCACATTCATGTTAAAGAGATGCAGCTAGATGTCCATTAGATTATTCCTATGGTTGTGTTAGTTCATGTGTAATTTTTATTTTTTACATTTTTCTCAGTTGCTAGAATATCTGTGATGGCAGAGAATATTTTTCTGGTGTTGTGTGGCAGCATAGCTATTTTTATCTTTTTAACATTTTAATGATTGTCTTGCATGTTTGAAGATATTTTTAGGTTCAGTTTCCACAGAAAAGTCTCTGCATTAAATTTTATGAGAACTACGATTTTTTATGTTGGACCAATAAGGTTAATGTAGTTCTAATTTTAACTACAATTTGCCTTGCACTTCCCTGTCGTGTTTTTTTGCTTGTTCTTGGCGCCTTAATATCTGATAGATCCATGAACATGCTTTTGTGTGTCTAAAGATATATTGTAGAGGTGTTTACTGGTGTGATTGTGAGACATTTTTCTTGTTGCCTTAATATCTTATAGATGCATGAATGTCCATGTGTGTCTGGATATGTATTGGAGAGGTGTTTACAGGTGTGATTGTGAGATGTTCTTGTTGCCTTAATATTTGATAGCTTCATGCACGTTCGTGTGGAGAGGTGTTTACAGGGGATTCTGAGACTCTTTTGTTGTCAATTTAAGACTGAAAAAAAGAAAAAGGATCGTCCATGTCAACTTGGATCTTTCAATGATATTTGGATCATTGTAAACTCTGTGTTTGCACAGGTGCTACAGGTACTTATGCTTCCAAATCTGAAGGTAGTTCCCAAAGACAGCAGCCATCAAATTACCAAATTCCTGCCTCAGCTTTATATGAAGCTAGTGAAGAACCCAGCGGTTCTGCAACTTCTGTGCAAACAGCTTCAGCTGGAATAACTGGTAATTGTATATAGCAGCATTCTCAATTCATGGACATGTTTGCTTTGTAGTAAAAGTATCTCCCACTGAAGTTAATGTAGCTTTTTGTCTTTACAAGAGCACTGGTGATGTTGACAGTTGATAAGAATAAAGTATGCGCATGTGTCAGAGTCTATTGGAATGCCATCTACCCCCCCACCTTGGGGGCAGCCCACGAGAAAAACCATGTCCATCCCATGTAGTAATTAGGCTGAAGGAGACTTTGTATTGCTACTTCCGTTGAAGCACTGGAATAAAGTTAATTATTGATCATCATTAGTGGGAGCTTAAGTTATTAGCCAGATTTCAAAGAATTTTCTGCTCTGCCTGCCAACTTTGGTGTAGAAATTTCCCAAAATGACACACATCATACATACTATAGATTTATGATTGGGCAACCAGTTTTTCATGCAATTGGCCATGTTTGCAATTAAATTAACTAATCTATTTGCAGTTGAATCTGGCGGACTGGCTGGTACAGATCCTATAGCTATGATGGAGTTCTACATGAAAAAGGCTGCTCAGGAAGAGAGGATGAGACAGCCCAAACAGTCCAAGAGTGAGATGCCTCCGCCTACTTCTCTTCAAGGTTGATAACGCTGCTTGCTTCATTTACAGGATAATTTGGATCCATGTTATTCCTCATACAAGAAAATAAGCCTAATTTTTGTCTGCTACTGCAGCTTCTTCAAAAAGAGGTCATCACATGGGTGACTACATTCCACCAGAAGAGCTTGAAAAATTTTTGGCTACCTGCAATGATGTTGCTGCGCAGAAAGCTGCTAAAGAGGCTGCAGAGAGGGCTAGAATCCAGGCTGATAACGTTGGACATAAGCTTTTGTCCAAAATGGGCTGGAGAGAAGGTTCTCTCTCCGTCTAAAGTGATTCGAGGACATTTACCCACCCGGGTGCATGCATGCATTCAAGCTTTACAGATTCATAAATGCTAAATAGCATCGAGCATGCACATACAGCTAAATTCCTCTTCATGCCCATGCATAGACACATACTTTTGTGGTTTTGCTAATAGCTTGACTTGGGAAACATATGCGACTGCTTAGGGTGTGGGTCTCTCTGGGAACTCGAGCTTATCTTTTTCTTCAAAAGCATTTGTTGTCACTTTATGTTTTGCAAGTGGGAGGCAGAGGGCTTATAACATTGTGTGTGGCTCTCAGGAGAGGGTTTGGGCAGCTCCAGGAGTGGTATATCTGATCCAATCATGGCTGGTAACGTAAAGAAAGACAACCTGGGTGTTGGTGCTCAGAATCCTGGAGATGTAACCCCTGATGATGATATATACGAGCAGTATAAGAAGCGGATGATGCTTGGTTACCGTTACAGACCTAATCCTCTGGTACTTTCTTACTCTCTCTTCCTTTTCATGTGGCTAACTGTTGATGTAGTGATGTCTAGTTCTCTAGCCTGGTTTTGATGTTGTGTGTCTTGTCCTCTACAGAACAATCCTCGAAAAGCATACTACTAAGCAACGTTGTGGTACAAGCCGTGTATCTGTGAGCAATTTCTTGAAGAAATAAGTGGGTTGGAACCTGCTTAGTATATGTTATTAAGGAGTATATGGGTTGTATCCTTACAGAAGAAAAAAAAATGTCTCAAGTTTGTGACATGTAAAGCTCATATTAAGGACCAGCCTCTCTCCGTTTTCTTCTTCTTCTTATTCTTCTTGTTTTTTTTTTTTTTTTTCTCCCCTTGTCGTGAATTCGTTTAATTGAATGAGTCTTAGTGGGGCCATAATTTTTGTGAGCTTATCTCCAGTCTTCGGGCATCAATATGTTCGTAACGAAATTACTAGTTCATCTATCAAAGCAGCTAACAAATAATCCATTGGAAACAAATTGGAAAAGGAACGCACGCTCATGCCCGAGCCCTAAGTGTGTCGGCAGTACATTTCTGGACACAGGAAAAATATAGACAGGATCGCACGACTTACGCTAGAACAAATTCTAGGCCTTGGGTTTGGTGCCAGCAGTAACGCAATCCAGAGAAGAATTTTGTGTTCTTTTGATTTTACATTATTAATTTTTAAATAAGATAAAATAAAATTTTAGACAATTAAATGAGATTATTTAAGTTGGTTTTTATCACCTTCTCATGGAAGAGTTAGATAGATAAAAATGAGAGGCCTTCAAATGCTCCCGCTTGTCATTTACGTTATCAAAAGAAAGAACGGAATAAAAAACTAAAGAAAAGTTTTGAAAGCGGTCCGACCCGTTTTGGGGCCTCACAATGAACTGGTCTAAGAATAGCAATACTGTCTCAGAGAATTAAAGTATTTATTTATAAATTGGTCGTTTGTCATCCATAATATATTTTTCAAAAATAACAAATTTAGCATAGTAAAATTGATTTTTTTTTCTTTCATATCATCAACCAAAGAACAACTCTGCACGACTTTGATTCACCATAGACATGTCATCTTCTTCGGTCCCTTGTTCATTTGTTTTTCCTGACTGTGTTGGGGTCCCAAATTTTATCGTCATTATCAACTTAGCGAATAACAATCAACCTTGGAAATTTTGTGTATTTGATGGAGGGGAAGAATGGCTACGAGGAAGGGAGTATATAACATACAATGGTATTTGATTTTTGGCTTTAAAAAAAAAAAAAAGTGGAGAGTTAAGTTTAATTTCTTTACTAATTTAGAATATTCAGTCTTTTCATTCTCTTTCAATTACCCTGCTGGGTAATGGTCGTTTGCTTGATGGTTATGAGGTTAGAGTACGTTAAATATTATTTGTTACGCAGACTGTCTTAAATAAATTGAACACACTTCATGCTTTTGGTTCGCCATCACCTCTCAGTTTTTTTTTTTTTTTATCAAAATAAATAAAGAGATATATAAAGACAGTAGTTAATGCCCTTTTGGTAGAAGTGAAAAAATTAAAATGGATTTTTAATTTGGGGGTGTAGCAGATAGATAAAGCACCTGAACAACAATGGATGGTACAGAAATGGCCTGACAGTGACAACGAAGAGAACCAAAGAAGAAAGCGTCCATGGTTTTATTTAAAAACCATACAAGTAGGAGGAAAAGGGCCAACATATTCAACAATAACTAATTGAACATCTAAAGCTGAAATAACCATTGGTTTTGCTACATAAACTCCAACATTATAATCTTATTTCAAACAGCACCAGTTCATTACCAAATACCCTAATGCGTGGCCTCCTCTCCACACACTTATTCTTGATGATGAACAAGCCGAAAGTGTTCTATTTCTTCATAAGTTCGCCTGCACACAAAAACATTTTTTTAAGGAAAACAAGAAAAGCAGGCAAAAATTGTAACTTGGAAAGAGAGTTGCGTATATATATTTACAGGGTTCAAAGTTGGCAGTGCACTTATCGGGAAGCCGCATGGCCATGTTCTTGTCAACACCTGATATGGGAGGGCCATTGACGAGAATACACAAGCAAGGCTGGCCAAGAGTTTTCACGGCATTGCAACATGCGTCACTTGGCGGTATGGCGCTGAAAGGAGCAACTGCTGCCCTGCAAGGTATCAGCTGAACAAGTGCAGAGAAGAAAGTACTTGCACAAGCATGGCATTTGCCTTGCTCAACCACGCCTGTCATCACCAGCACCAGTATCACCAATGGCAGAGCACCGGAAGGCTTCATCTTTTTAATGGCTTAGCTAGGCGTTCTCCCCTTCCCTGATGAATGCTCTATTGTGAGAGGAAATTGGGTCGCAGTGGAATTCGATATATAGAAGCTGTTGCTCATGCCATTGTGCACCCATTCCTAACTCCACATTGGGATGATCATGCCTTTTCAATGTCTCCTCTGCTTTTTGCTCTGATGTGCATCAGGTACACAGCTAATACTAACAACACCCTTGGCAATTGGGATGCTGTTAATACATTCAATGAATTAAAATTTCATCGCTCCTTGCATTACTTTGAGATTTATTTGAATCCATGTTATGGACATTTAGAGCAGCTCTTACATTATGATCTTCCTAGTGGACAAGACTTTCACACACACGGTAGAATCTAGAAAATGATCAGATATACACAACCATATCTTTATTTGTACAAAGAAGTTGTTATTGCATGGGCAAAATTCTTTTGAGCTCAAGAAATTTGATTTAATGCCATAGCTGAAAACATGACCCTATCATTTGAGATGCCCGTGTTGGTTGATTTGGAAGCTAAACAGCGAATCGCTGCCAGCTGCCAGAGATATTTTCACAAATGCAGTATAAAAATTATTCATCTACAGATAATAACAATGTTCTATTTTGACAAGTGCAGGTAATTAGGACAGATAAAAACTTTTCTGAATGCTTGACGGTATTTTGCAGCAAAAGAAGCTTGCCCATTCTCTTCTCCTGGATCCGATTATTTGAAGCTTCAATACATATCGGCACACTGCCGCCATTCAAAGCTATCAAAAAACAAGAAGCAGAGATGAGATAGCACATACACATGCAAGGCATTGTCTGGACTCAAAATGTTTCAAACTTCCTTTATTAGAATGCATATCATCCCAAAGCCAACAGATGTATGGATTTGCACGATAAAAATGCGTAGTTGTCAATTGTCACTTAAGACCAATTACATGTTGTCAGGATTCCCCTTTGTTTCCTTTTAGATTGATTGCTGCTAGCTCTTGTTCAACAAACTCTCCCGCACAAATAGGTGGATATTTGCTGGCAAGTGGTGTTTCTGCAAAGTGACCTAAAGGCTTCAGCACGGCATCTGATGCTATGTGTGCAAAAAGCTGCATAACGAAATGGATGAAAAATGTAAGCATAGGTTGCTTTGAGAAAATTTATTAGCTTGTGCAAGAACAGGTGCAAATCTATGACATCCGTAAGGTTTGTGTATCATTGCATAATTGGATTTAGTTACCGTTGAGGACACTCTCCATAGGCTGTGTTTTTGCTCTAATGCCAATCTAATTGCATCAATTGTCCTCTGTGTAACAACTACTTCATGCATGCCAGCTATGCAGTCTCCTGCAGTTAACCACTCAATCTGGACATTGAAACAGTATGTTGAAGATATTTAAATAATAAACCATACAATACAGTGTTTCTCAAGAATTGAGTATATATAATTCTCCATGGACCTCTTACATGGTACAAAGAGGAGAAGGTTACGTTCAAAATAAAAACGCCATACCTGCTTCCCTGTCTGAATGAGAAGACATCCAAGAGGAACCTTCACTCCAACCTTTTGCCCATTCCTTAGCCAAATGTTTAGGCCAGGGAATCTACTTCTGCCATGAATGGTTAGAAAGTTAAGATCATAATGATATCCGGCAAACACAGTACCCTCCTGGCAGTACTGGCTGAGGTCACTCCCAGTTGGAGCGAGAAGATGAGGTCCCTGCAGTTTAGAAGTGGGCATAAGATTGCATATGGCACACAAAAGTCCACACTAAAACGACTGCCAGTGGAGACAACCAAACAGACAGGGGAGGGGGAGTGCATGCCTAGTTAACAGCAGAAGAAAAAAATGATTTCAATAATGTATGAGCATGGCATGCAATAGCAGACGATTATCAGAGAGGTAATCACTACGAGAGGGCATAACTTTAGAAAAGTATAGTAACCATGTTCTCAACGGGTACACAGGATATCTGCCAAGGGAGCAGCATATAGATTTGCAGTCAGAACTAACCTAAAACTTGTTCAAACATTCTTTGTCTACTTATGTTCCTTGCATAGATGTTAAAATATAAATCATCTGAATTGAGCTGTAAATAAAAAACAATAAATCTTGTAATAATCAGCCATTACCTACCTGCTTCATAAGAGAAGTAAATGCATCCTTGGGCAATCCACAACCAATTGCTGCCATTTCAGCAACAGCCTGATTAAAGACATGGAGGAAATCAAATTAAATAAACTATGTTAACAGCATACATGATAACACAATAAACCACCTTATGGCTTACCTCTACTGCAGATACCATTTTGTATCCCCAAGAGTCCATTGTGTCTTTCCATTCAGTAAAACCTTCAGGAATGACAGGTTCTGAATTCAGCTCCTTCACAAGTGAAACATATTTAGCAAATTGCAACCACAGGATGATTAACATGAGTAAAATAGGAAGGCATAACACCTTAAAGTGTGTGTTAGATGGCCGAGGACCTATTCTCCACATGTATCGCCACTTGCGATCTGGTCCACTTGGAATCAATGGTTGGCACTCCACAGGCATTCCTTTTAAACTCTCTTGTATCTCTTCATCAACCAGACTTCTTGGAACTTCTACTCCTTCAGGTGTCACTCCAACCTGTTACCTCCATGGGCATCAATAACACTTTCATTTATCTTGTCCAAATAACAGAACTTGTATAGTAAAGCTTAGTCAACATCACAATTGTTCTTATTCATTCTTTCTTGATAGCTCAAATTTGACATAGCAAAATTTGAGGCAAAGTAGAGACAATTGTGAATACTAGGCTTCAAAAATTCTATTAGTTGTTTACTAATTGTTGTTTAAGTTTTATTCCATCCACCATTAATACTAGTCCAGACATTTGGCATGACAAATATTAAGTTAAAAAATATAGCTGGCATCACAAAGATAAATTACATGCAACTTCTTAAACAAACTACCATATGTTGCTAGCTGCTACCAGAGCTTGAGCAAGTAGGGTTAAGCTCCTTTTCTGGTTGTTGGAACTAGCCTAAGCTACAGAAAATGAGTAAGGAAAGTCTCTTTCACAACAACGGCAAACAGTTCACAGGCTCGCAGACTTGTGGTGCATGACTTTTGTCAAACATTGTCTTCATTATACCCTCAAGCACCTATTGCCTCCCCCCCCCCCACCCACCGCCCCAAAACTGAAAAAACAAAACACAAAAAGAACAAAAAAAACCCTCAAGAAGACACAATTTTTCATTTTTCAAGAAGAAAGAAAGAATGGGAAGAATAAACCAGGTCTACTTGATTTTTACTTTTCAACCACAGTGAAATTTAGATCATCTGTACATTTTGGTCAGATGACCAATAATCAGGATGAAAAAAAAAAAGGAAGAAAAGGTCCAAACAACAAATTGAAGAAACTGAATCATCACAGATGTACAACCAGCATAATTTCTGAACAGTCATGCCTTTCAATTTCTCACACTTCCTCCCCTATCAAACTTGTTAGGAAATGGTAACACAAATGAGATTTGTGTGAAGTACAAACTATAACCAAAGATCATGCCGTACACTAACTGAAAATCCAAACATTCTTATTAGTTTTATCCCCACTTCAGCGACGAAGTTAATTGAAAATTCGAACATTCATGTATGCGTCCAAATAAAAGTCAATTGAGGGTTCACGGTGATGAGGTTAATTGAATATGCCATGCCCAACAACATTAAGGGTTCAACCACATATGGTGAACTTTAGCCAATGGCCCAATGCTGGCTCTTTTACAATGATAAAAGCAGATAAAAGTATAAAAATTGATAGGCTTTAATTGAAAAAATGAGAAGGGCAGTTATTCCAGTATAATAATATTGTGCATACAACAATATCACTTAACCATAGAATGAGAAAAATAAAATCAAAAGGTGCTGATTTTTTTCAGCTAAATATTTATTGTGACCTTGAAGCATTGTCATGAACTAGAACTAAAACTAATTGCATTGGATCAACAATCAATAAATATCAAAATTGAATGTCCAAGATTTAAAAATTATCCTGTTTCTCCAAATAGCAAAACTTAGTCAACATCACAATTATCCTTATTCATTCTCTTCCCCTTTCTTCACAATTCAACTTGTACATGGCAAAACTTGAGACAAAGGAGAGACAACTTCTTGAGTAATAAAGAATGTTGATGAAGAAACTTTTACACTTTCATATCACTTTTGACTTATTCTAGTCAAGCATTAATAGTGGGATGAATAGCGGGCATAGCATGAATTATTTGGAAATAGCGAAGTGATCAATAAGAGATTTATCAACCTATAAGGGAGAATGTTTCCCTACGTTAAATGAGAGTTGACTCAAGAAACTTTTGACAAAAGTAAAATGAGAATTTACATGGAGTTGCAACTTTCATTTGACAAATGAATGACCATGTTAATATTTGAGAATATATATAATTAAAAAAACTATAGTAAACATTAATTTCACATTTTATATTTAACTACAACATTTTCGTAGTGAAAGAATTGAATTAAAAGGAAGGATCATGCACCAAAAATTAGTCAAGCCACTTTGGCATCTTAACATTTTGACAATCATAATAGGTTTTTAGACATTAATATTAATCTATAAATATTAATTAATTAAAAAATTAATGATAAATTATAAGTGTTCATTTATCTAATGGGTCAATATATTATGATTTTAATGGATCATACATATGATTTCTAGCACTATTATATAGTTTATTAGTAATTAAAAATTTTAAATTATTATTTTGCTACGTATTTATTCGATAACTATCGAGATGATTCCTAACGCTTTTGTAGAATTGAAGGCTAGGCTAGTGGAAATGTGTAAAGAAAAGCAATGTTTTTCCAATTTCCGAAAAAACATAGAAAAGGAAAAAGCGAAGCAGCAAAAGTAACTGATGAATCGAAAAAGATATTTACTAAATACCTACCTGGTAATGCAGCTGCGGCCTCTCTTGCAGCCTTTTGAATTCCACAGGTTTCTCGAAGTACTTCTCCATCATGTCTATGAACCGATCGTTGTCCTCCGCCGTACATCTCGGGTCCTTCACTATCAAAGCTCCTGTTTCTCTCAGGATCCGGCTCACCTCCTGGCACAGCTCTTTGAGCCAAGGCCCGGCTTCTCCGATTTGGCCCGATAATTTCTCCGGATCGTCACTCAGCTCGTTGGCGATCTCTAAGTATCGCGATAGATCAATCACCGGTACCTCCATTGCCCCAAAATTTGAATTTCCCCTTCACTCTTGCTCTGCCTTGGAAGTAGCGGGAGAAGACGCGTATGGGGCCGCTGTTTTTTCGTTAAAACATAATTTAAAAAAAAAAAAAATCAGCATATCCGGCGCAAGTTAGCATGAGAATGCGGGAATTGCTTTTGCGTGTTACCATGCCACACGCTCAGACGATGTAATTCTGACACGTGTCCACTTCATTTTTCTTATTTCGAATGCACACGGCAACCACATCGTTCCGTGCAGTTCATCGCAGCTTGGGTCGGATAAGACCGTAATGTTTCGGACTCTTCTAAAGTTGCAAGCTTGGGTCCAACATGAAAAATAATTTAAATTTCTATTAAAACAGTCTGTGATTATTTATAATATCTAAGATTGTTTTACATATGAATCCATTCTAATGAGTTAAATTAGCTTAGAAGTGTTGTAAGGAATGATCTAAAATACTTATATTATTTGTTATTAATTATGATAAAATATATTGACGAATATAATTTTATTTTTTTATTTCTTTATGATTTATAAAAAATTTCGTGAAGTAAATTTAAAATAAAGATAAATTAAGTTATGTATGTGTATAGTTATCATAAAATACGTAGGGTGATTGAGTTATAGGAAAAAATATTATTATAATAATAATATTGTATCTTAAATTTATCAAATTTTCAGTAGATGGAGGACACGTATATTTCGATATTTCTTAATATTTTGAGTGGATCGTAACAAGCATTGCGTACATAAACAGAAAATAACAAAAATAAATGGGGCTTGATGGCCCAAAGCGCCGAGCCACGTAACAAAGGACGGGTGCAACGTTTGTTCACCTTTTCTACTTAGGGCTGGAGCCTAGATGATGCAAGCGCTCAGCCACGCTTAAATATTTCAACGTGTCATTATTAAGAAAAAAGGCATACAGTACTCATGATAATAATTTAATATTGTTCTTATATTTATTAAAATTTTAAGTGTTTTTTTTTTTCATATAAAATGATCATTCCATTCATCAAATGACTTTATGTGGGTGCTAAAAATTAGATACGATGCTAACTTCTTAGTGGATACTTTAATAGCTAACAATTAAAATTTTCACTTTTAAGATAATTTCATTTTGTAGTTTGTGATCTAAATATTTTCGTTGTATAGTTCGCAGTCTAAATCATGCAAACTCGTAAGATATAGACACACAAACATGCAGTTTCAACAATTAAATTTTTTATTATTTCCGCCCGTTGAAATTTTATTTTGCCTTTACATCTTCTTTTTTAAAAAAAAATTTCAAAAAAATAAAATTGTAGAAAAAAACTTTTTATTTTTAAAAAATGGTTTTAAAGTTAAAACTTGCTCATTTTCTTTCTTTATCCGTTCAACATCAATTTAATATATATATATATATATTTTTCACAATTCATAAAATTTTTTTATTGTTGATCATAAATTACACAATAAGAATAATTTTTTTATTTTTATGAATTAAACACTTTTTTAAATTAAAATATAAAATTTTTGAAATAAAAATTTAAAATTTAACTAGTAAAATGTCGTTTTGTTCTGTTGAAGAACTAATTCATAATATTTTCATTTCTATTTTCTATCATCACAACATATAAGCACTCTTTCTTTGACTCTTATTCCTTTAATAGTTATTCCATTCACTTGATACTGAGTTGTATCAAGATCAGCTTTAGCATTTATTTGACCGACTTTTTTTTTTTTTAAACTATTTTCGAATAAGCATTTTTCAAGTCAAGTTACTCCAGATTCTTGATGAGGTTAAGATGTATTTAATAACATTAACAATGAAAAAATTATAAAAAGATTTCAAGGTATAAAAACTCAGAAGACGAAAAAACTACCAGATCAATATCAAAATTTTGAAACTAATTACTTTGTCTATCTTTTGAATTCATTGAATTTTATTACTCTGTACGTGTGCATGAACTTTGACTTCACTCCTAAAAAATTTCTGAATCTGCCACTACTTGTAACATATGCTGCATGCTCTCGTTAGGAACTTACAAGCACTTAATGTAAATCATTAGTCAACTTGATCAACGAGTATGTCATCTTCAAAATCAATTTTTGAACAGAAAACTTAAAGAGTTAATTATCTCCCAATTCTGATGTAAGACAAAAACTCATTGCGCAAAGAGGATAATAATTCGTTGATAATTAGCAATAAAAATAGCAATAAATGATGTCGAATTTGCATTGATGTATTGCTCTATAATACCACTAGAAGGGATCATACAACTGACATGTCACTGAATAACTCAATCTTTTGCTCACCCTCACTCTGTCTCTCTCTCTCTCTCTGACGTTTTCTATGTCATTTGCAAAACTATCTGTTCCTTTAATTGCAAAGTTGGAGTTCCTTTTTTTTTTTTTTTTTAACATGTGGTCATTCAAGCTTGCATTTGCGCAGACATTGCCGGGAGGCTCCTAGAGCCACATAACTCAGTCCTATCACAGCGACAAGTAACACTGCAAGCAACATTCAATTGACAATACCATAAATTAACGAGGTAATATAGAACAAGAAGATAGCCAAGAATTCTAAAGGAATTGTTCAAACATAATGCAAATAAACGTTATCCAATCCTGTCTGACATATTTCCTTTCTTTTGATATTTGAATGGCAATTCATTATAAGAAAAAAAGAAACCTAGAAGTAAAATTGGGCATCAATTACAAAAGCTAAAAGCTTCTGCACATTTCAGGTGTCTTTTTTCAGACAAGGTCCAAAGCAAAGTAACTGAGTGGATGAATTGGCTACACTTGATTGAAGTAAAACAGTTCATGCACAAGTGCATTGGTCAGTGGGTCTATCTGAAAAATTCCTATACTTGCATGCTTGGCATGTAAAGGAAAACAAATATATAAACAGCAGAAAATAACAGAGTTCAGGCAGCCGCACTAGGCAGGATGCTGCCAAATATAGAAATATCTTACCAGATAGAGCAAAGTAGAATAGAATAGCCAGGCGATGTCTGACAATCCATGGCAGATTAACCTCCAGGGAGCAGTGCCTTTGATATTCTTGAGCTTTAAGCGATTTGACAGAATCCATACCATGCAAATGCAGTTCCAATATTGAAATTTTTGCACCGGTGACAGCGTATCCATTAACGTCCCTCACTTCCAGTGTTAAGGTCACTGGACTTGCATCCCAATCTATTTCAATTGCTCCGAAATTTGGTAGTCCTAAATAAGTATTGCATTTCAAATAGTCAAGGTTACCATAGAACATGTAATTCATTTTCTTGTTCAATAGGTATTACCAATAACAATCAGCAGCAGTTATTTCATACCATATGTACATGACCTGAATCTGCAGTTGTGAGCCATCACTCTCATTGTAGTTGGTGTCAGCCAAGCCATAGCCCTTACAAGAAAATTCAATGGTTTTGGGACTGCCTTCTCAACTGCTTGTGTAAGCCCACTTGAGGTTATGTCATAGAGTGGATATCCAGTAGCACAATCATATCGTGATATTTCTCCAAAATGAACATCTCCACTAATAAAGAAGACAGCTTCTCGCTGCACAAGAAAAGAGGAACTAGAACTGTGGAACCTAGGAAAGTTAAAGATAAAAATGGTCGAAATAGATGCTCTACACCAGCTTTGATAAAAAAACTTGAGGTAGTAAAAGTCAATTAGTCTAGTCAGGGATGTGAAACACCATCATTGGGACATTGCTACCTTACTATCTGCTATCAAATTAAAAAGGCGACTCCTCTCCCTTGGAAAGCGTCCCCAAGACTCCAAATCAAACAATGGACTAGTAGTTGCTGAATGATTTGATATAACCTGACATGTTGTGAAAATGAGAGTACAAGCTTAGCAAAGAACAAGACAGTAAATCTACCCACCTAATCAGAAAAAGTAGTGGCAAAACTTCTAAAGCAAGACACTAAAGATACTCATCCCAGAAGAACAACATGCTCATTGGCTTGGAATATAATATTAATATCACAAGGTAAGCATACTTTGAGATCAGCAAAATACTTCATAGCCATTAAAGATAGCAGTAATATAAGCCACAGTGGAATGTAGCATCTGCAGGCTCTCCAACATATGGTCCAAAAAAGGGTTCCTTAAGATGCATTCTTGACTATGTATCATCATCCCAAACTCTACAGCAGAGGGATCGTTTCCGGGTGTTGATCATGTCAACTTTGGTGTGAACTATGTAGTGGGCAGGGGAGTCCTTAACCACATGACAGTTCAACACATAACTAGATCAAGTTCAGGTCAAGTAAAATAAAACAGCTACAGGTTGCAGAAGAAAAGCCCTGGACTATGAAGAGAACAAGTATGATCCCTTCAGTAATTGGAAACAACTCCTCTTCTTTTACACAGCTACAAGCATCCTTGGGAAAATATGCACGAGTAAACAATTCAGGCTGAAGATTATTCGATAAGGCAACCATGGCACACGCCAATATGCATGCATATGTGTGCTTGCACAAGCACTTGAGATATGTGTATGCATGCTTGTATGTTCATACAACACATCTGTTCAATCATAAACCTCATAAATATATGACAATCAATTCTTGCAATACCTGAACTGAAGATCCAATTATAGTAATAGCTGATTTGGGTCCATTCAACTCTTTTTCTAACCATGTCCATTGAGAACTCCCAAGAATGGTTCCATCACTACGCAAAGGGTCTCGGTGGTATCTAGTATCTAAAAGGATAACCTGAGGAAGTGCTCAGAGTGCCACAGTGACTAAGTATCCTTTCCATAAATAAAACTTAAGGGAATCAACAACTAAAGCAATGAGCCATGCAAACGCTGTTTAAATTCTTCTGGAAAAGATACCAATGGGTTGCAAGCTTTTATACCTTGATTTGTCTACCTGCAGGGCCAAAAGTATATGATGCATATACTCCATCCTGTTTGCGCCTATAATTTTGAGCCACAATTATTACAAATTAGTCATCCAAGAATGACCACAAAGTCTTTTTCACCACCATTTAATTGGACATAAAAGCAAACAAATATGACATAAATGGCCTAAATTTACTAACTTGAAGGAACATGTAACAGAGACAAGATAAAATGCTGAAAGAGATGCCGAACAAGACAGTTTCTACCGGGGACTGCCCTGAGGTTCATCTAAAAAATCAAGAAGGAGCCTTTGGTTTGTGATTTTTCCATTAAATTCCTTCCCTGCATCATTCAATCCGTAATCATGGTCATCCCAGGTGCCAACGACCTGCAACATCCAAGTATTGTTACTTAGGCAATCATATACATCACGATTTATTGAAACATTCATCCAAAGTAATAACACAATCATTTCATTCAAATAATGAGCAAAGGAAAAATTCTCAACAGGGGTCCGAGGGGTAAGAATGAAATACATAAAAGGATAAAAAAGATTAAGTGGCATACAGTAGATGTCTGTAGGAGACGAGAATAACCAGGATTAGCCTTAGCTTTCTTGTAATTCGACTCCATTTCGTGCTCAGAGGAAGGAACAAACCTTGGAGCATTCTTCCAGGGTCCAATCGTTCTTTCCTTTCCAAGCAATTTCAAAGGGCGTCTAATATCTCCATAAATGTTGTCACCAAGCCAAATAAAAACTTGGGGATCAAAGTCAATAATTGCATTCCAGATAGGCTGCATAGAATGATCGTTTGTATACTACTAATAATAATAATCTTGCTAACAAAAAAAAATAAAATTAACTGTTGCATTCATTCATTTGTAATCATGTAAACTTAAGTTTATGAGAGAAACCTGAGGAGTCCTTTGGTTGGCGCAGGAACCAAATGCAATTCGGGAAACGAGGGGGTCGGAAGTGGTGGCGCCGCCGCTTCCAATTTTATTTGTTGCGCCCATCAGTGCAAATTCTAGTATTGCTATCCAAAGCCCCCGCCGCCTCCACCACCACCAACACCTACCGCTGGCTCTCCAGGCAGCGCCGCCCATTCTTTTCTTTTGATTGGTTATCAGTAAACGGGAACGAAACAGGCCCCGCTAATATAACTGAATTTAATTGAAATCAAACAAAGAGCCTCCTCTTCCCTTTCCCCAAAAACAGAAATGCTTTTCAGAAATTAAGTAAATAAATAAAAATTAAAAGAAAACGAGACAGAAATACATTGGATTCTCTTTTCGTCCTGCTTTTCTTTTTCTTGTTTTTTTTTCCCGATCTGTGTTGGTTGTTCGTGGGCTCAGTGTAAGACCCGATCAGTTTTCGCGGATCTTGTAAGGTGTCACGCCACGTACCCATTTAGGACACACAAAAAAAAAAAAAATATATATATATATATTTATATATTAATTTACTTTATCACATAATTATTTTGTAAGAAAAATTACATGACTTGCATCATATTTTTATTTACTTACATTGTATCAAAGAAGAAAAAAAGAAAAGAAAAAAATTGAAAAAAGTTATATTTACGTTTGTAAAATATTTTGTAGAAATAAAAATAAGATAAATAGAGTAAAGTTAATTTTGTTTTTTAACTTACTAAATTCATTTCTTCCAAAATTGAAAATAAAATTATTAATTTACCCATATTAATACTTATCAATTTTAATATAAAGATGAAATTAAAATTGTAACAAATATCATTTTACTCTCTCTCATTGTCTACCTTTCTCAAATAAAAAATTATCATTTTTTCTTCCTATCTTATTAACTTTTTCCAAAGACAAAGAATGATAAAAATAATTTTTTTCTCTCTCCTATATTTCTCTTTTTTACTTTGTTAACCAAATAAAGGATTAGAGGAGAGCACGACAATTGTCAACAAGAACACTGTAAATCTCATATCAAACTAGCCCAGGAATAACTTAAGAGTTAATAAATTACATAAAATGATTGGCAATGTGGGTGTCAATCCAATTAAAACTAAAAGAAATCACTTATTATTTTATAATGTATTTATAAATGTCCACAACTGCCATTGACAGCCGTTGACAGTAAACAATTTGTGCCTCAAGTGTCATCATAGATTAATTAAATATCATTTTGCCACCGGTCGGCAACCAGACCCTTAATTCCAACACCCACCAATCAAAATTTAAGTAAAAATCAATAATTTCAAAAAAATTTTATATTATCTACAAAATTTTTATATTACATTAATATTTCATATATAAATTATTTATATCTACTACTTTTGTATGTACCTTATTAAAAGAAATTATTTTGATACTATTTTTTTTCTCACGTCCGCTGTCACACATGTGCGCATGCAAGTAAACTCGTAATCTATCCCTTTTCATTGATTCCTTTCCATGTTCCCACCACAAAAAATCATGAACACTTAGAAAGAGTGCACATTCACACTGGCTAGTATTGCTTAACAAAGTTCAACCGTTCAAGCCAACGTGAGATCCTCCCATCCCCACGCACCAGACTCCTAAGCATTACCACCGTCATATAACATTTTCTTCCATAATTGCACTGCAAACGAAAATTATATAAGACAATCAGAGTAAAGGGACTATTCTCCCTTGCACAGCGCTGCTGGCAGTGGTCGGGCACCATGTTCATCCACAAACAAGGCTATTTAGTGTCGAAAAGGGCATTCCATATGACAAATAAACGAGGAAAATTGCATTGCACAGACATGTATATACATATTTGCGACACAAACACAGACACCTATATTAAATATCAGCTAGCAGAGAAGCGGAAAATAGAAACACAGAGAATAGACTCTGATCAATCAGACATCGGGCCACACAACTAACGGCAGAACAAGAGAAGGAAGACAACGGAGAAAGGTTAGGTCATAGGTTAGATCATTCCACCTATCACAGAGAACTCCGGACAGAAAAGTAAAGCAACCTGCAAACTAGTACATATGCAAAACAACTGACAACTTTGCTTTTTCTGTGTCTTAGTCATGCCATGCAAAATCTCCTCGGCCTTCTCTAAGGCTTCTTCCTCTCCTGTAATCAATTTCAGCATCAGAAATTGACAATCCCAAATGATATTTCCTACTACTTTTTGATGATGCCGTCTTTGGGACTATGCCATCATCACCAGTCAAAACATGGCTGCCTGGTGTGCTTGATCCAGAGACACTTCCATGCGGCCTCCTTGATTTGCGATCTGATTTACATCCAAAACATGGCCGTTAACAGGAAAGCAATCCTAAAGAAGAGCTTGGAATCCTATAATATATCACAAAACAAGAAAGAAAACCAGTGCTAAATGGCTCTATTGCATAGAATGAACAAGATGCTGAAGTGCAGGGAAGAAGCAGATCCTATCAGCAACCAAAAAAAATCATGTCAAAAAAGGGGCTGTTCTGGTGGTTTCCCATAGGATGCAACAGCTAGTGGCTACTGACATTGCAATACTGCCTCAGTGATCTGAACATTCAAAGAAGTGTGAGAGAACAAGATGTGGTGTGAGAGAGAGAGAGAGAGGGATGTGCTAGCCTTTGAGATATCCAAAAGTATCTTATATTTCAAATCACATACCCATTTTAAGACCAATTTTTCTCTTGTACCTTCACGCGATCTCAAAGAAAAAGGCCAATGTAGACACAATAAGAGAGCTCACCTTCATATTTGTTGCATGAGACTGGCACCTCATTACATACACCATTTTCAACTAGATCTGGATTGAACTGAAGGCTATTCTGCCTCATCAGGTTTGCTTGTCTTCCCTGTAGTTTTTGGTTCTCACTCAGCAATCCAACTTCCATGCTATCTTCTGCAGTAGGTTCATTTGAAGCAAAAGGAGTCATAGTGAATGAGTCATCCATTACATCAGAAATCTCAACATACTGCGAAGTAGTAATAATTTCATCAGCACTGAACCCAAAGGATGCTCTATATGCTTCAATTTCTTCCGCATCCTGCTTAGGACTTTTAATGTGCCTCGTCTGATGCCCATTTCCAGTAGTAGGATAGGTATCTGAGTCCCTGGAAACGCTTAACCTGCCACCAGTATGAGGAAACGGTGGATTCTGATCCAGATAATATCGAGCAAATGTATCAGGGCAGAAGAAATTCGAGTCTTCTGATATGGTGGGGCCACCAGTTGTATCACGTCCAGAAAGTCTACCGGAGGTACTCCTTGGATATTTGCCATTTTGAGGAGAAACAGAAGGATCCCACAGTCGGGGCAGTTCCTGTCCACGAAAAGATGATGATAAACAGTCTCCCGAGGTCCTAGAAATTGGTGATATGAGACTGCTGGCAGGGCTTCCAGGATGAAGTGAATATGTTGCTTGAAGATCATTTGCCGTAATGCAATTGGATTTTTCAGTACTTTTGAGATCCATTGAAGATGTGAATAATTGAGCAAAAGGCACATCTGGGGAAGAGGGGGTAGTTAAGTGAGCCAACTCAGGTGGGGGAGTCAGAGGAGCTGTGGATGGCTCAGTCGTGAAGGTTGAAAAGACAGGAGGTGATACCAACTGCGTTTCATGGGCATATGGCCCAGTGGCAAACATTGTGGATGAAGGGCCCCCAGGTGAATTGGCAGATAATGACAAGAAGCAACTTGGTGATTGAGCTGTAGAAGGGAGAGCAGAATTTGTAAATGATGCTGGAGAAGAGGGTGGAGCAAGAAGTGATGGAACTAGAGTTGAAGCTTGGTTAGTTGGAGCAACAGCTTGAGGTCCATTCGGCTGGGCTGCTGAAGCACCCTCAGGAATACGAGATGCAGGTACAATACGTTTTCCACCCTTCTGGGCACCAAAACAAGACAATGTACCCCAGCATCCTCCCCATCTCTTCCGCTGCTGACACAGTACAACATTATAACTACATCCCAGATTAATTGCAATAAGCAGGGACTTAAATATAACAAGAGGAAAGCTGGTAAATCCTAAAAGATTATGTTCAGCTTTAAAAACAGCATGATAAAAAATTCCACATGACTTCTACATCCAATGTCCAGAATGAAAGCAAGTTTCACACAAGAATAGGCCAAAGTTTTATGCACACATGCCAATAAGAAATCAAACAGAAAATGTCATTGATAAATATACTGTGTGCACGTCAAGAAATGCATGCATGCATATTTGTGCTCTAGCATATCTGCATTTGTAGTTTAGATCAATGGCATGCATCAATGTCCCAGTGGGTTTAAAATTACATAATTTTATTCACAATTACATATATGATATAAATTATAATTCAAACTAAAGAGAACTACTTTTCTTTTTGTAAAAATTATAATACCTATTACATAAGAAATTGCACATGCTACTCAATCAGAAGTAGTCCATCTCTCATTTCAGTAGTATGAAATCATCTATAAGATTTCTTGAAACTCACAGATCAGGTAGTAGGGCTACATTTGAGGAAGCAAAGATTTCTTCACCCCTTCCAACCCAATCAATCATTTTGCACAAAATATTCCATTGAAAGAGCACTTGGGCAAGAGGAAATAACAGTCACTAAGTCAATGACCGTACAGTTAATTCCTAAGCAACCATGAATAATTTAAAAAAAAAAAAAAAACCTACAAATCCTTCAAGCAATGTCTATAATTTTGGGGCATAAATTTGTGCCATTGCGAGGTATCTTAGTCTGAAATCCTCAATGGGGTTTCAGCTAGGCCTCCGAAATCTAAACTAATTGTGCATTCAAAGAAAGTAAAAGATACCACTCCAGAAAACTAGTTCACCACAACAAGCGAAGTCAAAGTGAACGAAATTGACCATCTCCTTCTACTTCACTTGTAAAAATAAATAACCTTAATTTAGGAATTAAGCAGGAACAGCAAGTCTTTGTCTTGAGCAGATCCGTGGAATTCAGAAATATACAAAAAGAAAATTTTATTTCAAACAGAAGAATTAAGCCCAAAATACTGGGAAATCTAAATAAACAAAACGCATTGACTACACATAGATCTGAAAGAAGAAAAAAAAAAGAAAAATAAATAAAAGAAGAAGAACCAGCTGCAACAGCACAAGCAAAAGAAAGAACAGAAGACCCAGATCCAGATCTGACCCCTCCCCCAACCCCCCTCCCCCAACAAAGAAAAATAAAAATAAAAAGTTATATATTGGAAAATTAAATTAAAGAATCAGAAAGAAAATAAATACCCGTTGCTGCTGCTGCTGTTGAGGGATCCTATTCTGAACGGACCCCATAGACGACCAACAATTACAATTTCAATTACAGTTACAACTTGCAATAGCAGCACGAGGATTTCTAAAGAAACTTAATTGAATTTGAGGTCCCTCTTTTGCTTGAAAAAGAAAAAAAATTAAACACCCCACTTCTCACATTTCTTTTCTTTTTTGTTCTCTTTTTGTTTTTTTTCCTTTTTAGTTCCTTCCCCACCACCAACACCAGCAGTGGCATATATCTCCCACTCCCATCAAATTGAACATTGATTGAATCAGATCACGAGTACTACTTCTAATTCTGATTCTGTCTCAAAGAACTTAGAAGTGCACTGCACATCATTTATGATTTTTTTATTTTTTATTTTTTTTAACACACAGACTCTGAAGAAATCAAAAACAACATCAACAACAACAACATGAAGATAAAGATGGTTAGTGAGAGAGAGACAAATATACAAATAGAGGGAGAGAGGAAGAAATGAGGAGGCTAAGACCACCATGAAAGGGAAAGTTCATTACTATACGTATTTAATTAGTAATTTCTATTTACTACTACTGCCCAATTTTCATTTAGAATAAAAACAAAAAGATAAAAGAAAACGGAAAGACAGAAAAGAAAGAGAGAACCAAAAAAAAAAGTGACGAAGTCATACATAGAGCGAGACAGTCAACAGCGGTCAATCCAATGTCTTTGTCCTTTAGTATTACTAATAATCTCCATTTCTTTAATTTAATAGCAAAAAATAAAAATAAAAAACATTTCTAGTTTTTATTTTTCGTTTTCTATTTTTATTAAGTAGAAATAATAAAAATTCATTCAACATACATAATTTAATTTATTTAATTATATTAATTAAAAAATTTATAATATAAAATTTAAATTATTTAAAATTAAGATAAATAAAAATTTAAATAATTAAAATTTTCTCATTTTTTCTTTCTCTTTATATTGTTAGAAAACAATAATAAAAAATATTGTTTTCATGTCATTTTTTGATATAGTCTAATTGAAAATTATTTTTTTGTTCTAGTTGAAATAAATAGAGAAATGTTGTCTTTTTAGTCATTATAATATACTTAATAGTAAAAATATATTGTCATAACCTTAAAATAATAGATTTTTAAAGCATAACCAACATTTTTTATATGAACTTAATAATTTCTACAGCGGGAATAAACATTTCCCACAATAAAGAACCCTCGCAATAACCATCATCATTATTTTTTTTGTTTTTTTTTAAATCACTAAGGGCTTGTGTGCTACCAATTTTACTTCTATTCAATTTTCGGCCGAGAATTTAATTTAATAGGTTAGTAATCAATTCTATAATTAATTCATTCTTTCATCCAAACTTTAAAATAAAAGAGCTATAGATACTATTTTTAAATGGTAGAATAAATTAACTTGAATTGGAGCAAGAAGTGATGCTGACGGCACTTAGATTTTATAAGATTTCTATATTAAATATAATGTTGACTCAATTATTGTATTGTCTTTTATGTGGACTGTACTGCCTAACAAGAATGTCACACATCATTTAGTATAATTTTTAACATTTTTAGCATGATAATTTTAAGGGTGTTTGTTTTTTTTATAATATAAAATCTTTAAGATTAGTAATTTTTTTTTCTTTTTGCACACTAATGCTTTTTTTGTTTTTTTTTTTTGTAAATTTTTTGAATGACTCATTAGAGCTGGTTCGTAACATGCTGGCAGGAGTTGATTTTAATTATTCGAACGACAATTTAATGTAACAACGATCTAATTATTGCTTCCATTTAAGTTCTATGTACAAATTGATGACATCCTTATTTTAGGCCATTAGCTTGTAACATAGTCATGAAATCATTGGTGATTGTAGTTTTATTGTATATCTCATGTATAATAGTGGTGAAAGAAACTTGAAAATTTATTGTATATGTCTATATGACAAATTTTGGGGAAAATAATTCTAAAAGAAAAAAAAATTATATTGCAGTGATTAGGGAACGAGTATCACACCCATATTGTACCCGGTGCATGGGATACAAGTGTGGGGCCATGAAAGAAATAAAAGCTAAAAGAACGCCATTAAAGCAGTAGCCATCCCCATCCACTACCAAGTTGTGGCAAAGAAGAAAACTAGGCAGAGGGCTATGATCCAAAAGATAGAAGAGCCCACGACAACTAGAGGCACCACTAAAGTAGGAGATGATGATGGCAGCATAGGATTCAAGTTTACTTCATTTATCAAAAGCCCCCTCAAGGATGATAACGAGTGAGTGAAGATTAGGAGTTTCTTCTCAATTAGGATGACTATCAGCTTTACCAATTTTTTAGTGTTGTTTTTCAAGAATTAACTTACTAGAGTATAATTCATATACTGATTTTTATTTTTTATTTTTTACATTGTTGATAAAATTTTTTGATAATATAATTCATTTTACTTTCGATTTTGAAGTACTTTAATGAGTTTTAAGATAACAAATTATTCACTTTGATGGATGATGGCATTTGACGGTATAGAAGACAGTCTACACCCCACAACAGCTCAAAGTATGCAACTTCCCTTTTTCTTTTTCTTTTTTTTTAAACAGTTGCTTGTAAGTGTTTTCAAAGATTTGTTTGTGCCAATGTTCATGAAAATTTGAACAGTGTGGATGTTAACACCAATAAGCAAGTACTGTGTATTCATTTACAAGAGTATCAACATCTGCTAGAGCTACATTGCAGGGAAGCATAAAATATGTGACTGCCCGCGTTGATTGGATATAATTTTTTAGAGGCTCCATAGAAAAAATTGACTAAAAACAAAGACCTTTAAATGAAAAGTATTGGCAGAGTATATCTGAGAATTCAAGTCAACGAAAATTGTTCGTATAATATTTTATCTATTAAAGATGTGATCTTGAATGCATGAAGGACACATTTAATTTTAATGAAAAAAAAAAAGGAATAAATACAAGTATATATAAGACAAGGTTAGGTTAATATGATAAGTGGGCAAAAGAGAACGAGAGAGCGACGTGTGGTAGGTAGGAGGTTGCCATATGTCAAACCAGAGAGATTGATCTGCGGAGAGGCCATCAGCGTCAACAGCATGTCATTCGAAAACGGATGACACTTAGTCAACTGTAATGGAGGATAAATGACAGAATTCTTATTAAAAATACTAATTTTGCATTGAAATTCTAAATTGTGCAATCTTTAGTTTCTATATCCAGAATTCTCCGCATAAGACTCATTAAGCATTTGAAAAATACTAAATAATGATCTTTTTTTTTTTTTCTCTTTTACGCATTAAGTAGGAAGAGAAACCCGTCAAATAGAATTAGAATGTAAAAGCCTATTGTGATCAAATAAGACCCAAAAAAAAAAAATGCAAAACTATTCAGCAAGCCTTGAATATCATAGTCTTCGGCCGAATTATATTGCATGATTTCAGAAGGGCTTTTTTTTTTTTTTCAAATTTTCTCCTTCCTTTTTCCTTTTTTATTTCTTATTATATACTTTGTCAATATATCATTTGTCATGGCATACAATTTTTTTTTTGTTCAAAATAGTTTTTGTGAGTGAATATTGGTCATGGAATACAATATTTATTGAATAGATATTAGCCATTTTGTTTCAAATAAATTTTTTTTTTGAATGAAAAGTAGTTAAAACGTTATATATGTATATTGATTAATCAAAATATGGAAAAAGAAAAACGAAAGAAATAATACTAAAAGGAAATACTCACGTTGGTGTCCCAAATACACAAAGCCACCATAGAACCTTAATTTTCCTAATTTTTGCTCCCCCTCTCAACAAATCAAAGAGAAAGAAGGACCAAAAAAGGAAACCGTCAGGTGCGAATTGACAAGGAAAAAGAGTGCCAATGTTGTCTAACCTGGAGCAAAACCCTGCAAGTTCAAACGTTGTCCAACTCGGAGCACGACACAAAGGAGCACGATATAAAGGGCCACACACTACAGCAAAACTAGCGTCCCTTTTAAGGTACCAAAAGAAGAAGTTCCTAGACGATGAAAAGAAATCGTCGAGTTTAACAAATAAATTTCTTGATATGCCCGACAAAGGTTGTTGCATGTAGAAAAAGGTGGCAAGTGAAATTCTGACTTTAATTTTTGTTTTTCTTTTTTAAAGATATTGGAACAATTGAGAGATGTCTTAACGAAGCAGGAAGAGGGGCAACCCCTCGGTGCGTTAACATCATTCTGATTTTATTACCGGATAGACAGATGGATAATGAATCAATGTGGAGGTCTCTCTCTGTCTCTCTCTCCCTATACATATATATATATATATATATATGTATGTATGTATGTATATGCAGCAGTTAATTTTTTGTTTGTATTATGTATGCTCAACATACGTATTTAATATTTTGATCTCTTTTGATCAAAAAAGAAAAAAAAAGACTCATTTAGAATAAGTTTTCGAGTTATAGAAGCCATTTGAAAAACTAAAATGGTTTAGAACACATTTGACAAAATGTATGTAAGTTAAAATTTTTTTTTTTGGTTTATTCCCAATATTGGGTTATCAATAAGATTGATGTATGGTTCAAAATATTGATCATTGAATCTTTGATAGGTAAATTATCAAATTTATATTATTTAAAAAATCAATCAATAAAAGGAAGCAAAACTCCAATTCACTTATCAATCTCATAGTTCACTTCAATATCTCAATGTCGAAAATTCGGAAAGAGGAAAAAAAAAAAACAAAGTAAAGCAAAATAAAGAAGAGCAGGTTAGAATCAGACACTTAATGCTCTGTCACTTCTGTCCATCGTCCTCTCTGTGCCTTTCTCTGTTATTACCAACCATATGAGGTTAAAAAGGATAATTATTAATATTATAATGCTGAATATGTTTATTTAAGGGTATTATGTATACCAAACACAAATACTTGTTTTTTTTCTTTTTTTTTTTTTAATGAAGTTTAAAAAGGTATTTCCTAAATTTTCTCTTTAAGGATTCATTCTTGGGAAGCATAAAAAATTTATGTAATACTAATAAGGATACTTTATAAGTATTAATAAGGATAAATTGTTTAATCAAGCTTCTGAAATTACTTCCAATATTAAAGGCAACCTAATAAAGTAAACTTAAAATAATATAAATATTAACATAATTCAAGTAGTTTAATCTTCCGATCATCTTTAATGATTTAACCTGAACAGCTGAGCCAAGACATGTAGATGTAGGTGCAGAGTCTTTGAATTTTCAAATTATTGGGCTTTGGGAATACTGAAGTCCAGCCCAAAATTTTACTAGTTCCACGTAAAAACCACGATGCTCCATGAGTTGGGCCCCTTTTTTCATTTCGGCATTTTACCCTTTTGCTTTCGGTTGGACGCCAAACACACCATCAGCACGCCCTGTCTACTCGTCTCCTATTTTACCGAGTTAGTTTTATTACACGAATATGAAGAATGGATGCAATTAAAAATATATACATAAAAAAAAAAACTATTGATAGAGAATCGAATTGAGAGGTTTACACATCCGTTCAAATACAATTTAATTTTTTTAAATACATTTTTAATTTTTTTATTTTTTTGATATAGATATTAATACCATAATCTTTAATTGTCTATTTATTATTCTATTATTTATTATAATTATATATTAAATAATTAAAAATATGCAGTCAATTATAATGTTGTAATATAACACTTTTTATGGATATTTGACTTACAAATATCACTTTGGTTGTGTTAATCTAATACTTTTCTATTTTTTATTCTTATGATTATTATTAAAAATTTAAATACAAAATATAGCCGAGGAAGACAACCTAAAATATAATAATTTTATATAATATTCTTTAACAATCTTAATTTTAAAAATTACTTAAATAATTTTCATATAAAAAATTCTTTAATCACATAAATAATATTCTATTTGAAAATTTTAATAACAAGTCAATATAATCAACATGTTAGTCAAACAAGAACTAATAATTTTGTTGGAATATCATTTTACTTCAGTTTATCAAATTAACAATTATATTTACAAAATAGAAATATAACACATATTATTTTCATGATTATATTAAAGTTCCACCTTGATAAACGTATCGATCAGTATCAACAATATTTATGAATAATATTTTAATGTAATAACTATTTAATAATTATAATTTTATTATAATTATTTTTGTAAATTATATTTCTTCTATTTACTTTATTTTAAAATTTTTTTATTACATTATTATCTATATAAGAAAGTTAAAGTTAAATAATATCTTTATCGATTGATAATATGCATGAAATACCACATTTATTGTTACATGGTATAAACTAATTATTGCGACAAGCAATAAAATGTCCTACCAACATAAAGAGGACGATGTTTAAATGCCCACATATACAATAACAACTGCTAATACTATAGAAAAGAAATTAAAGTTGAGTTGAAATACTTCACTTAATGCACAACAACCTTTGCAGTATCTTATGAGTTTCTAATTTGTATAAATAGATCATTTTACCTCATTGGTTTTCTCCACATGCACTTTTCATGTGTCATAAAGAACCGTATCTTTTTCTATTTGATAAGTAGAAACCAAATGGAGTATTGTGTATGATAAATCTGAATTGAATTTAAAGTATTCGGTATGGTACATCACTTTTTCAAAATTCACTACCAACATCATGATGTAAAGTATGGAGCATGGCCCCACAAAGGACTGACAAATTCATTTTTATATACTGAAACACACTTCTTAATTGTTACATATTCACTAGAGGGTATTTGTAAATACTTATAAAATTCGAAAATCAATTCAAAACCCCGCAGAAGGTTTTGTCTAATGGGGCATCTTATTAGGGTTACTATGTGGCCACGCACAAAAGACCTAATGAGATCTCATACATCATTTTGAGAGATAAAACTTGAATAACAGAAAGAGGAGCACTCGAGACATGGAAAGAAAAAGATAAAGTGAGAGAATGCATAAATTTTTTGTAGAGACAATCATTTTCAAACTCACCAATAAAAAATGATAATTTGGTTGATTTAAAATTTTGACATATGTATTTTGATAGGTAAAGATGATATTTGGATTCTTGTAAATCTAAGTATGAGCTTGAGATTAATATGTTGTGTTTCTAGAGAAATTATATGTATAATTTCAATCAACTAAATAATCAAAAGGTAATTTGTGGTTCAATTAAGGTAATTTTTGATTAACTAATAGAAGACATTTATGTTTTTATTTTATTTTATTATGATCAAAACATCATTTGGACTTTTGTTAATGTAAGTTCTCATCTTGAAACTGCAATTTTAAATTTTAATAACCCTATATTTTCTTTTTAGTAATAATTTTGGTCAATTATGTGGTTAAATAATCGTCTGTGATTCGATTAACTTAAATTTGTGATCTGATTGAATTAAATTTTGATATGCTAGTAAAGGAAATATGGAAACCTAATTTATATAGTTTGATCATTATTTAAAGAGATAGTTTTATTGGTTACAAAATAGTGTACTTTATTTCGATAAATTCATTAGGTTTGAGATATAATTCTCTTAGCCCCCAAATAAAAGGTGTTTTTAAAAGTTCAAAACAAAGAGAGTTAATATGGCCTACTTTTAAATGAGCTTGTTTGAATTTCAAATTAGAGTTGAATGGTTAAAAATTTTCATATTAGAAGTGAGAAGAAATAGAAAGTAACATATAAGTAAAAAAAAGAAATCATAAACTCAATATTTTAAAAATTTTGCATTAAAGATGTGGTCTTCGTGAGTTTGTTCCTTATATGGAACTTACTCAGAGATTTTTTTGATTTTGGGCTTGTATATGAAAGGACAACTTCTCGTCAACTTATCATGTTTGATATGAATTATTTTCTTTGAATTGACTCTCAGATAACTAATAACTCAATTGGATTACCAGTTATGGAAAGATACCTAGTTGATGGTTCCAATAATTGTACAAATTTTATATTAAAATTTAAATTTGCTGTAGGATTAAATTGTGCAATTATGATTGATTTTGATAAGTTTTATTTCGATTGCAATTTTTTTTGTTTTGTAGTTGAAGAATCCAAACAACAAACTAATGAAATTAGTGGATTTGACCTATTGTGAAGTTTAAAATACAGAAAAGAAGGCAAGCATCGGTCTGCCGGAAGGTTCAATCGACGCCAGTCCATGAGTTGATCAGTCAATTAGTTTGATGCTAGATTCACAGTTTTACAAAACTAAGCAAACTAATGTCAATTTGCTATGATTTCTAGAATGTTATTTGAATATTTTTTTGGCATTTTGAGAGTATTTTAGTCATTTTAAGAAAAATTTATAAATATCATAATGGCATATGATCTAAGGAGTAGTTGGTTAGGGGGAGGGAGAGATTTTTTATATTAAAAGGGAAAAAGATTCTTAAAAAGATAAGTAAGTGACTTAAGTCAAAGGAAGTAATTCCAATACCACACCATCGAAGACGTCAACTTCTATAAGAATATTCTTTCCCTCTTCCTTTCTTTTTATTATAATTTTAGGGATATTAAATATTTATTTATTTATAAATTTTAATATAAATAATTAGAATTTTAAATTAGAATTAATAGACGAATTTTATTTTGAAATTAATTTGCTTAGGTTATTACAAGTTATTTATACTTTTTGGATTAATTAATTTATTTAACAAGATTGATAATTTAATTAATTTATTTTAAATTTTATTAATATTTTTATACTTAATCACCATCAAAATAAAATTTTAAATTGTATTAAGATCATAAATGAAATATAATTATAAACTAAATAGATGAATTTATAAATTTTGAAGTAGACATATGAGTAAAGATAGATATATAAATAAATTTATATAATATTATGTAATTTTTTATATTTAATAATTCTAATTTATTTTTATGTGAATTTGATGAAAAATTATATATAGATTATGTACAATGTGTATTATTTGATAAAAAAATATTTGTTAAGAGAGAGAAAATTAACATTCAAATTATAAATTTATAAAAACTCAATACAATTTATCTCTTTTAAGTGAAATCTTGTAATTTTAATATTTAATTTTATTAAAAAATTTTAAATTTATTTGTACTATTAATTTATTAATTAATTTAATTTTATTAATTATTTATTTTTTAAAAAATTAAAAAATTTTCAATAATATAAATTATAATTGAACTCTTATTTTTTATAAATACAATACTTGAAAAATATATTAAATTTTATTATTATTTTCAGCCTTCCTTGTAAGATACTTTTGTTACGAGCAAGTTAATTATATATTCTGTTAATGCATCTATACGGGGGGCTTTAATCGGGATTAGTTTAAAGAGAAAAAAAGAAGAAAAAACAAAGAAGGTCTAGAATGACCACATCTTAAACAACATTATCAAGTATGGAAGAGTTAAATATTTTAGTGGAAACAATCCTGTAGAGAAAGTGCTGCCCCCTTCTAAAATAATACGGAAATTCGGTTTCGACAGGGACGTGTTCGCTGTATTCACTAACTGCCAAGTAGAAGCTAAACAGCTGCCCTCTATACGCTATACAAAATAAAGTTGATTTAATATGCTTGCACTCACCATTCACCAATGATCTAAGAACCTTGAGAAAGTGAGTACCGACTTAGTGTATGGCATATCAAGTTTCTTAAGTGACGTGAACAAATTCAATTTGGTAAAATAAAAAAAAAAATTCTTAATTTAACTCTGATTTAGACTTAGTGTATTCATGTAATTGATATTTAGAAAATTAAGTCAGACTGAATAGCATTATTCTAAAATAATTTATTTGGAAAACTGAGTTAGAAATAATTGGCAAATGGAATCAACATGTGACCTAACAGAGATAATGTCTCACAGCTATCATTTTATCAAGAGTAATATTAAAGATACTAATTTATTGTTTTCGTTATATCGTGTGAATTCCAATTCACACAAAAGACAAAAAACGATTGGAACACGTCACATTCACCATAAACAATGTTAGTAACATCTTAGTGCGCTTAGCATTACGGTATTATCATCAATTAATTTTAGACCAGTTTAGCATTACTCTGTGGAATAATAATGTTCGACTACAACCTGTTCCAGGACCAAGCATTCGTGGAGCCCATTTGGTTTTCAACAACGTTAAATTTAAAGACATACACAATTATTTAAAATAAGTTGATATCTTAAACTTATCTTTGGCAAGCCTTCACATTTTAAAAGCATCAGAAAATCAAATCATTATCAATTCAATGCTTTTAAACATATAATTCACAATATATATGCGATCAAATTACAACTCATTTAACCATTTTTTTTTTTAATTTTGCAAACCATTGACGACAGTTTTCATTTCCGGGGAGGGGGGGGGAAGCGGGCTTTTATGGTTAACAAACGAAATATTGTATGAGAAATTAGCTATAATTTATTATTCTTTTTTATAAATTGAAATTAAAATGATTAACAAAGCGTACATTTTTCTCAGTGAGATCAATTTCCTACGGTGGGCTCAATGTAGATCCATACATAGCAGATTAACGATGGGGGTAATTTAGTATAGAAAATTTGAAATTTTTGCAATTTTACAAATTGGTAATATAGTCAAATTTTTGATTTCGTTCAGTCATAAAACCGACCCGAGTCAACACTGGATTGAACTTGTAAAAATAATCGGGACGACCGTCAAAACTAATGAACCCGTTTTAGTTCAAAGTTTCATAAACTATATTTTGTTTCTAAACTTTATTTGAATTTACAATTTATCAGTTAGAATTTGTCTAAACTTATAATTAGGTCCAAAAATTTTGTTTGAACTTATAATTAGACCCTTAAAAATAATATTTCGTAACATTTATGACTCTTCTCTTATTATAGATATGCAATTATTTATAACAATCAATAAATATATGTTTTAAATTAAATTTGATTTGACCTCAGTTCAACCTTGTTGAGTTTTAAACCCTCGTCTTTTTCAGTTTGATAATTGGTCTAATTTTCAAATCTATGAAAAAAAAAGAAACTTTTTTAAGAATTAGAAATTCACTTCTCCAAATCATGGGAATTTAGAAGTTTCCTTTTCTAATTAGCTGTTTCAATTTCCTTCGGCATTTACATGAAATTTCAAATACATCTCTTACTGTAATAAATTCACCCAAAATGGTCATAATCCCTCTAGGCTAGAGGTTTGATGAAAATTCACCTGCTCTGTAAGATTTCAATTCACTCATTTTTAAGAGAATGGTCAAAGGCATACAAAAAATTATAACCCTAAAATCTCAACTACAATTATGAACTAAATATTAATAAAGTATTAAGTATATTTTTTATTGTCATATTATAAAAATTGATGATGTATGCATACTAATTAGTATGTTGAAATTTGTACCTTTCTTTTTAATACTATCAATAAATTTTCATTCACTCCGATAGAGAAAACAAAATATAACTTCTTATATAGAAAAGAGACTTATTTTTTTATATTAATATTTACACCTTAATTAAATCCACCTATTATGTACTTAATAATAAATTTTATATTAAATAATTATTTTAAACTCATATATAAAAATTAAATATATTTTTATTATATATAATATGTATAAGAGATAAATAAAATTTATTGGATCATTTTATAATATTTTTATTCACAACTGAATTATATATCTAATTTAATTTTTAAATTAAAATGAAAAATTCAATTAATGATAGTCTAAAAATAGAAAAATATTCTAACAAGGCAGTCACCAATTTCCAGAAGTTTTGAAATCTCTTACATCAAAATTCTCACGCAACACAAATCCTATGCAATGTAAAAAAAAAAAAACAACATTGTTACTTATACTTTTTGTCAAAGGAAATAACTTGTAGGGTATCCAAACAATGAAAATGAAATTCATTGAATTATTTTCTTGGAAGAATTTTTCAAGAAATTTATTTTTGGAAGTATTTTCCACGCGAAAGGGTGTGTTAAATCCAATAGAACATAATCCTTCGCATAGTGATGTAGCAACAGAAAGCAGAATAAAAAAAAAAAAGAACAAAACTCGAAACAGCCAATAAACGCAAATCAAACTATCCACTTACACAAATCTTCATTGACTTTAATTTATAATCCACACACAGACACACAAACCATATTGAAAAGGATAGCCATTAATATTACTCATCTATTTGTATAAATGTTGCACGAAAATGACAATTAAAGCAACATTATCACGTAGAACACGGAGAGCAACATTTGTGGACTGAGCAACCCGCGAGCATATTGACACCTGATGGTTTATATAAAATCCTTCGTAACGCGAAGCATTAGATATTATTTTAGTTGGATACGCAGATGGGACAAAATTTAAGTCGTCTTTTGAATAAATATGTGTAACGATATGGCAACGATTCTGCGGCACTGCTCTCTCAGATATGGAAGTACCTGAAGCCTCATTCGCGAGTCTCTACTCACTCCTCTACGCGTCAACATGGAAGCACCGTACTCCACAAATGGAGTTTTTATATCATAGCGGCAACGGTGAGTCTGATCTTTTCATCGTAGTGGCCGGAAAGGCAACACGATTTACAATATATTATGAGAACCGGGATTGGAATGCTAATTTTACCTTGTAATTTATGGCATGATGAGGCTCCCGTAAGTGGCAAACAGATGGGTTGGATTAGGTACAAGCCTATTTGTTTTGGTTCTCTGGTCATTAGGCTTTCGAGTTTATTAGATTTCTAAGTTACAATGTACCTACTTTTAAATTTATTAAATTTTTATTTTTATTTTCAGGTTTTGAGTTCTTGTTATTGGATTTCGAATTAATAAAATTTTGAGTCATTTCGTTTCTGAAAATACCTAGTCACGATTTATTAATTTTTATAAAATATGTGTTGTATCAAATCAAGTTCAAATAAGTTAAGGCAGGTCAGCTTGCCACCTTTAAAGATTGCAATACCCAAAAAAAAAAAAAAGGAAAGGAAAAAAAGAAAAGAATTGTCACTATGGTTTCAATAATCTAAGGTTTGGTAATTGTTGCAAATCATGAATTCAAAATAACTCTCATTAATTCCCTCCCGCCTGTATCCCAAATTGAGAAGGGCCAAAAAAAAAAAAAAAAAGAGGAGGAAAATGTCCTCGTCAGAACAAAAACGCAAATAGCACCAATTTTATCCAAATTTTCTAGAGCAATCATTTGTTAATTAGGTTTTCACCTTATTGTGCACTAAGGGGACTTTTAGTTGGATGAAATCTATCATCATCTAAAATTGGAAAGATAATTGTCAAATCTTACCCTTTAGTTCCAGGACGCAACAAATAAAGAGTATTTTTCATTTGACTCTTTAGGAAGAGAGTGAGAGTCAAATCAACTCATTTTGATATTATTTTTTTGTTAAAACAATTATTTAAATTAAATATTTTTAATTAAATTTAGTATATTTTATTAAATATTAAAATTTTGAATAACGTATTATTTAAGTTGCTAAGATATTTTAAATTTAAATAATATTATAATTTATTTAATTAATTACTTAAATTAAATAATTTTTTATTTAAATTTAGTTTATTTTATTTAATTTTTAAATTTTAAATAATGTGTGCTTAAATTGTAAAAATTACATAGAGTAATCTAAATTTAAAGAAGTTTAATTTCATTTAAACGATTACTCAAATAAGACTTTTTAATTCAAATTTTACATATTTATTTTAATTTTAAAATGTAACTAACATGTTATTTAAATTATCAAAATTATATAAAATAATTTAAATTTGAATAAAATTAATCTTTATTTAACGGTAACTCAAATTGAGTGTTTCTTAATTCAAATCTTACTTATTTTATTTAATTTTTAAATTTTTAGTAATATTTTATTTAAATTATTAAAATTATATAAAATAATCTAAATTTGAATAACATTAAACTTTATTTAAGTTGTTACCCAAATAAACATTTTTTTATTTAAATATATATTTACTTATCCTATTCTATAAAATCTATTTGGAGACCATCTATAAGTAGTTACACTCATGAAGGATTTATTGGATAATTATATATAAAAAGATTTATAAGGTTAGATGGTCTCCCAGTAGATTTTACAAACGACAAAGGAAGCCAATTATATAGAGGACCATTTCAGAGGTGCATAGTTGCGGGAATATGGGGCACACAGTTAGCTACATTAACTAATTCTTTTGCAACTACAGAAATGCAATACATTTTTCACAATCGTGGTACATGTTCTTTAACAATGCAGTGCATTTTTCGAACAAGTACATTTCGTTCTAGATGCAGTACCCTTTTGTGTTTGGAAAAAAAAAAAAAAAAAAAATATATATATATATATATATATATATATATATATTGTAGCTGACCACACGAGTTTTTCCCATATATATATATAGGGAAGAGTGGTTGAATTGTTTTTTTTTTGTTTTTTTTTTTTTTTTGGATTGTAGTCACTGATTCACCTGAACAAGAAGTGTGATACCGAGCATTTAAAGAAAAAAAAAAGAAATACTTGATTTTTTTTTTGCATAATATGATATATTAGTTGTTAAATGATGTTGATTATCGTTGTAGATCGTTTGCATTACTTGAAAACAGTTAACACTAATTTCACGTTCTTAGTTTTGGCAATATTACTCATAATAAACATTTCAAATTTAATCGGTGCTCCTTAATTTTACAAAAGGCCAATCCAATCGGACTTCAAAACCTGTGGCTGAGATCGTGCAATTATTATTTATTTATTTATTTATTATTTTTGGCCTAACAATGGAATTGCAAAAGGGGTACCCCAAAGTCTTTTGAAGAAAAATTGCACCGAATACGTATTGCAAAGTAGGTTAGACCACTGTATTAGAGCAAGAGGGGGCAAACTTAGGACCAATAACAAATGTAATTAAATGATATTACGAAAAGGTGGTGTAAGCATGGCCCCATCCTACCTGTATCTCTTTCCATATAAGCACTTTCGACTTCTCAATCCACTAATTTTGTGGGAACTTTGTTGCCGATATGAAAGGTTTAAGAAGTACTTGGGCATATCATATCATGATTAATAATCTCAATAATCTGTTGAAATTTGCATCTGTGTGCTTCCTTTTGTGCTCATAGTTATGGTGGTTTATCTGTATCACCTTCGAAATGCACTATATTACCATAAAAAAGGCTGGCGCGGAGTAATGCATAATTCTCATCAATAATTTCTACGTAATTGACAAATGAAAATATTAATAGATGCCGCTGGGTGAGTTGACAGGGCGTACATTATACTGTCAGGATTATTGTTTTTTTTTTTTTTAAGAACTGCCTGTCAGGATTATTGTTGATTTGCATATTTTTATTTTTTTAATAAATAATTACAATTAACAATAAAAATCATAAATATGCATCAAATTTTATGTGGAAATTTCTTCATATTATTTTTTTACTTTATTTTATCTTGTTTTTCTCTTTCAAAATAATAATAATAATAATTGTAAGGACCTGAGAATATCTGGCCTCGAAGCCTCAATTGTCATTATACAAAAGTTCTAGTCCTAACTTTCTATTTCATTTTCCGGGTTGAGATTTTGATAAACCTTAAAGTAATTAATATTCAGATAACCTTTCCAGTCTTTTATTCTTCATTGTACTAATTTATGCACACCGGCAAAGAAGAAAAGATGGGCGGGAGGCTCTTTCACTGTGTAATGCGATTTTATCTATGAGCGTGAGGCGAGACACTGAGGAAAGTTAGGTAATGTCATCTGAATGGCCAAGAACAGGACATGGAAATGGAAATCCTACGTAGCCCACCTCTGCTAAAGGCGCTCACATGTTGCCTACTAAAAGCACTTAATCTTGTTACCCCCTGAAAACTGGTTTCCTTTTTCCTCTTTCCAGCAATGTTTATAGCAGCAAGTTTTTTCTTGGTTCAGAAAAATGGAAAATCAAAGGTGACGTTCTGGAGTTCTATTAGAGATAATTGTGTACTTACACCACATCCAGGGTTTATTCGGACAATTTAACTTTGAGGGTTGATCTAATTAAGCAATTCCGTCCAAAAAAAAATCTTTAATTTACGTAAAAGATGTTTGATCTAATTAAGACTGATAACTATATTTTCCAAATTACTGTGCATATATAATAAATCTTTTTTATTATTGTCTGGTGCGTAGTTGTAAACTTGCTGATCCGTCCCCATATCAATGATGATCGGGACAGAATTTCTCTATTTTCTGTTGCAGTGCAGGCTAAAAATTAATATTTATAATATTTAGTTATCAGTCTCAAATCTATAATCAAAAAAAAAAAAAAATTAGCAAAATATCTTTAGCATTGTGCTAGAACTTAACCTTGCTTTTGGTTGCCTGACCAAGTCCGGGAGGAAGAAATTTAATGTCCTGAGTACAGCACATGTTCAATTGAAAATAGGAGGAAAATTACTGTAATTACAATTTAAGATGACAGAGTAAATTAAAGTAACTTTGTGTTTATACAAAGTACTCGCAATGTAATATTAGGGAGCGGGTAACATGCTTAAGGGGTCAAGACACGAGCAAAGCCACAGTTGGGTCACGTCAGTATATTATTATTATTATTATTATTATTTTGAAAATTCAAATTTCCGGAAAAAATTATAAATGTAGAACACAACCATTTCAAATATGTATCGCAATTGTTTTAAATATCTAACAAGTTATTATTAATTTTTTTTAACAGTTTATTATATCTTTGAAGTAGTTTTATTGTCTTAGATATTTAATTATTTTTGGCGAGAATATGATTTTTTTTAAGACAAAGGCACATTGAAGAGAGGAGAGGGTTTAAAAGGGAGCTGGAGGAGGGGGATCCAGCTCGCATCCAAAGAAGCTTCGTGGAAAGAGCTTTTGAAGACTTGAGGTCTCCCAAACAGGCAATGGCTGTCAAAGGTGAGCTAATTCCTTCAAATGCTAAGCTTCTCCTTTATTTTTTTCCCCCTCCCTTCACTACCTTCAGTTTCTTTTTTTTTGGGTTAGGTGTATATATTGATTCCCAACTTTGGATTTCCGATCCTTGAATCTTCTCACGATTCCATCTCTGCGTTTTATGTTGTTTTCCGTACAAGCTCAATACAGTTGGGAAGTCCCATATTGCATGAAAGCAAGCATAAATTTGAATTATAGACATGCAAACTATATATTATATTAGATTCAATAAATTTGTCTTGGTAGCGATGAGGTAAACATCTACAAACTACAACCAACTAGGCTGACTTGATTGGACACAAAAACATTGTACTTAGAAGAAGTTGGGAATTCAACTCCCACCTATCTTAACGTTTCTCATAAGTATTTTGTACTCTCTTGTAATCTCCTCAGACCTGCGTGTATATATATATATATATATATATATATATCTACAAACTACAACCTCTTTTCGGGCAATATCAGCGTTGCGTTTTTAGTGGGATGGCTGGATAATGCAATGCGACCGCATATGGCCAGGAAGACTTTTAAATTTCAACTTGGGTCTCAATAATCGCCTGAAGAGACAGTGAAAAGTGAAAAGGACAGGAGAAAGATGTTCTCCATAAAACCGACCAGTTTTATTTTTTTGAGCCTTAGTTAGGATTGGATTTCTGGGTAAATTACATTACAACCAATTATAAGAGAGATAAACATGCAGGGCTGATCTTAGCATTTTCCAATACAGAGGTCATAAATAGTCTCCCCAATTCAATGCCCCTTTTGTTGAGTAATACACAAGGCGAGTGGCTCCTGGCCTGGTGAGAGTTGGAAGTTAAGAAGAAAAAATCAATAGCCGTAAGACCACAGGGCCAGCAATGGCCTGGCCACGCAAGGATGTCCACTTCTATCATTTTCGAGTACTTCAAACCCATTTGAATAAAAAAGCTTGATTAGAACCGACATAATTAAATACAAATAAACATCAATTTATTGTAATAGTTAATTGTAATTAGTTCTTTTTTAATAATATGATCATTAATTACAACAATTATTACGAGTTAATATTTATTCTGTTTCTAAATTTCATAAAAAAATTTTAAAATTTTTTTAAAATAAATTAAGTTTTCTGTAATTACTGTCTTGATTATTTCCCAACAATAGTATCATTTCTTCGTCTTCTTCTTCTTCTTCTTTCCACTATTTCTAGAAAATTGATCCCGATGTTGAACCCAACGAGGAGTACCCTTGTCACTTTAGGGTAGTTTTTCTTCGGCTCTATTTTATTAATCTATATTCTTTTAACTTTTCAGTTTCATTATTCCACAATGATGATAGATTACATAATTGAGACAGGTACTTCCCCTTCGTGGGCAAGCACTTCTGTCTTAAATGCATGTAAGATGCAATTGCAATCTGGCCTGTCTATTGATATGATACGTAAAAGGGGCTTCAATAATTAATTCCTGAACTTAATTATATAGACTTGATTGATTTGAGGCGTTCTAAGTTTTCTATCTTATATTCCTTCCCGGCAAGCCTTCTTTTTTAAAAGGGGACGGTTTTAAAATCAAGCCAGCATAATCAGGCAACTTACGTACCAATTTATGAAAGACAACTTGCGAAGATTCCTTTATCGATGGCGACGAATGTAGTGGCGATTTCTGGGTTCTTTTGTTCCAAACGCTCGTGTCTGCCACCCTTTGCCAGGAGCAGAGAAATCCATTGAACAAGTGCCTAGCCTAGAGATCGGTTAACTCCTCGAAGCCACTGCCGGCTAAACTAAATCGTGCTTTTCTTGTTCATTACAAGAATCACCGGTAAAGCGTAGCAAACACATGGATTTGGAAGGAAAGGAACTACGTAAATCCCAAAACGTGCCTTTTGTTCTGAGAAAAACTGTCTTACGTGTTCCATCAATTGCCCATTTAATCTATGAATGATATAATCAATTTTCATTTCTTTTCTTTTTCTCTACATATTAGGTGGTCAATTAGATTGCAAACTCTTCTAAGATAGATATTTAAACTCTTAATTACTTTTGAGGCCTCTGATATAATTTTTAAACCACTTAGCTAAAAAGATATCGGTGAGTTAAGAGAATCATCAATTTGCAATGGAAGCTACATGCTTTTGAAGACGAAGGATTTGCCGATTTGATTTTTTTTTTTTTTTTTAAATTTTATGTGAAACTCTCCGAGGTATGCGGGAATTCCGAGAGGAAACATCAAACTTCACAATGAAGAAACTCATGATTCCTTAATAAGGGATCTAGTAACGTGATTATCGCACGTCTTTTATTTTGAAAAAAAAAGAAAGAAAAAATAAAATAAATAAATAAATAATGTACAAAACGATACAATAGAATATGCATGAAGAATGATAAAATATTTATATAGTTATTACGTGTTGTTTGTATGTTTTATTTTAATTATTTACACCTTTTTTTTTAATTGAAAAAAATATGAAAAAGTGTCTTGGAGCGGCGGAGGGCCCTCTACTACGTCACCATCGTCAGAGACCAAATTTGTTAAACATGGTGGTCCTGTTGATCACTTTTTCGTGGGAGAGAGACTGAATGAGTCCTCTTTTCATGGAAGTTCTATTGTTGTATATAGGAGGCATGGAGGTGGAGTCAAAATTTTATGGCGATCTTGTGTGATAGGCTAAACCTAATGACATATATAAAAGTCTGTTTCCACATATGTTCAGCTATAGAGACAGATATAGGTTTTGTTTGTGCATGACATGTACTGGAATGGCATATTGCTATGTCGTTTTCAGGGGACATATGGAACTCGGGGAGGCTCATCCTTTTTCAAATGCGCTCATGAGTCGCATTATCCTTTTTAATTAACTTCGTTCGTGGATCATCATATTACCGTATGATTTCTGCAGTTTAAGACAACTAAAATTTAATACCCCGGATTGATGAGTACAATAATGTCTCACCCCATGTTGTTCAATTGTGGGTTTCCAAGCTCGTTTTGCGATAGCCAGGAATTCGGGAGCCATTGTGCAGATCTGTCTCCACTCGTTGCGCTGATGAATGGGCGATATGAACATTATGTTTGTTTTGTCAAAGTAATTAATGATACACAAAATTAAACGCAAAAGCAAAGTGGTCAAGATTGAGGAATAGTTTAGTGAAATTTATAAAAAAAAAAAAAGCATGACCCTTTTGTTAAGATCGAAAAATTTCTCATGGCAATGTTGGTTTATTGATTGAGTTGTCTGCTTGGAATTTGCAATTGGCCCCACGCATGTTTTCTCCCAACATTTCTGGATTTATTTGAAGAGAAATTCCTTCGACAGATGTAATCTACAGAACTGAGGGAGGTTCAACCAATTGTTCAGCTAGAGCGAAAAGGCTTTAACTTCTCATACACTTTGTCGTTGAGTGTACGATACTGACATTTTACCTGTAAATAGCCTAGTCATTACACTTAAATGTATCTCCACACTGATATATGATATCATAGTATCATTCAAGGTTTAGCCTTCAGTTATTGTTCTTATTAGGTAGTCTCCCATCTCAATGCGTAAAGCTCTTCGTTTGATGTAGAAATGAATAGAATCGCTGATTATGTTTGGGATTTTGTACCCTGCAGATTATACATGGAGGTTGGCTCGTGAAAACTGAAATTATTTTGTCGTTCCCGCAAGCTTTACGCAATTAGACACTATTCAAACTTGAAAGATCAGTCAATACTTTCCTGCATTTTGGTAGCATTCATGGCTGAGGACAGTGCTTTGCAGGCAGCTCAGAAAAAGTGGAATATACCACTCTCTGTCTTCTTTAGAGATGCAAGGTACAATATATCCTTGTTAAGTGTTTAAGAGCTTCAGCTGTCCGAAAGCCTAGAATGACATCGTTCTCTTGGGATAAAGTACTGTGGATGTAGACGTTAGCTAATTCCTATGTTGTTTATTCCTTACTAATCTTTTGTTTCATAAAAGTACTGGAAAACAGGAAGATACCTTTTTATTAGCTAGCTAAAATATTGACCGTTTGATTCTCAATCCAGACTTATTTTCAAGATGGATGAACTTGGTCTGGAGATACTACGAATTGCAGTACCAGCGGCCATGGCTTTGGCTGCTGATCCCATCGCTTCCCTCATTGATACAGCATTCATCGGCCATCTTGGTGTGTTTTCACTTTTTCTGACTCTTTCTTTTTTTAAGTGCTCATGGGTTCTGATTTGTTCCAAAAATGACTGCACCTTGACAACAGGGCATACTTGTTGTAGGCATATCTGATCACTTCATCGATCCTGTCTTCAAAGTTCTCATTCATATTGATCTCTATTTATTTTGGTTAAAAGATGAGGAAATATGGATATTAATTAAAGATCTGTAGTATCATTGTAAGTTTCAGGCCAATGTACTTAATTTTTTGGATGTGGTAGGTGTGACTTAGAAATGATGACATTGGCATCACAGAATTTTTGGTGAAAAGTACCATTTAACCGCATCTATCCTGCTGTATGATGTATGAGAAATAGAATCAATGGAACCCGAAAGTTAATTACTCTTCTCATTAGCTGCAAAAACTTAGATGGCTTCTCACCATTTTCCTATGCATAGCATCATATTAAACAAGAAGATCACTAAAGGAAAAGCTGCTTTCAAAACCTTGATAATCCGATCCACATCCGACATTTTAGCTCAACGGACTGACTGCTAACCCGTTGTAACTGCATTTTAGCTTGCTCAACACTTAAACGCTATAATCTTAGACGTTGGGACTGAATCCTCATGAATCTTCTCTAATACTACAGGATCCGTGGAAATAGCTGCTGTAGGAGTTTCCATTGCCATATTCAATCAAGCATCAAAGGTGACCATATTCCCTTTGGTCAATATAACGACCTCTTTTGTTGCTGAGGAAGATACTGTTCAGAGAGGCAGCATTGATGCTCAAAAGGGTGAGAACTCAGACAAGGATTCAGCTGAAACAAGCCAGGAAACGAAAGAGTTGGTACCTCCAGATGTCATGCTTGAGAATTTAGAAAAAGGCACTCCAGATGAGTGTGGAAAGAAGGATTCACAGCCAGAGGATGGTATGCATATGCTTGCACTTTCTCTCCGCGTTACATTCGAGTACTAGAAATAAGAAAAAGATCAATTTATCGATCGATCCTTTTTCCAGAATTATGAACACTAATAATCCACTGCCTTAACATAAATTATCTCTCGGTGATCAACTTCTTCAACAGATTCTAAGTCAACTGTGTGTCAGCCTTCCAGTACTAGCGTGAGTGGCAAAGTTGTTAATGGAAAATTAGAAAAGGGAAGTCGGAATATCCCTTCAGCATCAACAGCTCTGATAATTGGTGCGATTCTAGGCCTCATGCAAGCTCTAGCGCTCGTATTTGCAGCAAAGCCTCTGCTGCATATCATGGGAGTTAAATCTGTAAGTGTTTTTAATAACTAGTCCAATCACGTTCGAATTGCCAATCGGGTTTTTGTGATCATTGCTTTTTCTGGTGACATTGGACAGGATTCCCCAATGCTAACTCCGGCGAGGAAGTACTTGATGCTAAGGTCTCTAGGTTCTCCTGCCGTTCTCCTGTCTCTAGCCATGCAAGGCATCTTTCGAGGGTTTAAAGACACAAAAACTCCTCTGTATGCCACAGGTAGGTCCAGAACCTCCTCATTTTAGCTTAATGCTTTCACAGACGAAGCTAGAGATGTTAGGGACTGGAGACCAACTCTGTTTTTACTTCCTATCGTTTTGTTTTGTCTACAATGTGCAGTCGCAGGAGATGTAACAAACATTATCCTGGACCCTATATTCATCTTTGCCTGCCGCTTGGGCGTCAGCGGTGCGGCCATTGCGCACGTTCTCTCTCAGTAAGAGTTATACAGACAGATATGTCTTTTATATATGTGTATATATACCTCTCTATTTTTGGTTCATGATATTGATATGTAGTTATTTGCTACACCCAGGTACTTGATTGTGCTGATCCTCTGCCTAAAATTGGCGAGAAAAGTTGATCTTGTACCTCCAAGTCCAAAAGATTTGCAATTTAGTCGCTTTCTTAAAAGTGGTAATTAGGGACCTAGATCTCTTGACACCAATCACTCGTGAATAACTTTGTTGTTTTTACTTTAGATTTGATTAGTTTTCGATCTGGCCGGGTTTCAGGCCTTCTTCTGTTAGCAAGAGTGCTTGCAGCAACAATATGCGTGACCCTGGCAGCATCAAGGGCTGCCCATCTGGGTCCGACCCCCATGGCTGCTTTCCAGGTCTGCTTACAAGTCTGGCTGACTTCATCTCTGCTCGCTGATGGCTTGGCAGTTGCTGGACAGGTTAATTCAATTATATTAAAAAATAAAAATAAAAACCATGTTTGAAAGATGGCAAGTGAACAATCATATGTTTTGGATTGGACTAATTATTATTCGTCTTCAATTTTTTAGGCAATTATTGCTTGTGCGTTTGCTGAGAAGGACTACCAGAAGGCAACAACTGCTGCAATCCGTGTATTACAGGTATGCAAATGCCAACTTTTCCTTCCATAATCATCCAAATTAATCATATATCCTTCCACATATTTTTTTTTTTTGGGTTTAACATTCTTCCGAATGACTGTATTCGGCAGATGAGCTTCTTCCTTGGCCTGGGGCTAGCTGCTGTTGTTGGAGTTGGTCTGTATTTCGGCGACGGAATCTTCTCAAAAGATAATAATGTTCTTCACATTATAGGCCTAGGCATCCCGGTAATTAGCTAGCTCCATAACAGCAATGGGGTTTCCATTTTTCCCCTTTTGCACTTGTTTTCTTAATTTTGGTTTTAGTCCATTAAGAGGTGATATGCGAGATACATCATCTCTTTTTCAAAATTAAAACTCTGAGATTTCAAAAATAAAAATGTAACTGTTGTCGCTCAAGGGACTTTTCCTTAATTTCTGGACATTAAAGTTGACGTTCATTCTTTTTCGCTCAATCACAGTTTGTTGCGGCTACACAGCCAATAAACTCGATAGCGTTTGTGTTTGATGGCGTGAACTTTGGGGCATCCGACTTCGCATATTCTGCATATTCCATGGTCAGTTCATACACCGCCTTCGACCAAGTAGATAGAGCTCAGTGTTTTGGTGAAATTGGAATGTTGCTTTTGACAAATCCTCTCTAATTGACGAACTTCTGTCTTTTCATAATGGGATTTTTTTTCTTCAGGTTCTGGTGGCCATAGCAAGCGTTGCAGCCATATTTGTTCTGTCCAAAACTGGTGGATTTATTGGAATATGGATTGCTTTAACCATCTTCATGGTGCTCCGCATGTTTGCCGGTGTATGGAGGTAACTTTCCTTTCCTTACTAAAACCAAGTGATGCTTCAAGCTCATTCACTTCACTTAAATACGTTGCATGTAAATGGACATAATAAACATCCCATAGAAACCCTAATAATTAACTATCCATAAAAAAAAAAATCAAATTATGTTATATTAAGTTATATCATTTCTATAGTACTATACCAAACTGATTTTTTTTTTTTTGGGTACATCACAGGAAATTTTAATTCTATTTTTTGATTTAAGATACAAGCCAACGCAAAGATTCAATTACCATATCAAGCCAATTGAATTGAGACAAAAACAAGCTCAAAGATAAAATTATAGAGTATTATTGCCTTATTTATCATGATAGTTCCTTGTTCTTTCTTCGTGTTAAGTTGATGGAAATTGAAGTGGCACCGTATTTGCAGGATGGGGACTGGAACAGGACCTTGGCGTTTTCTGAGAGGCCGATTGTTGCCATAGGGATAGGATAAAAACATGTAACCCATAGGAATTTCCCTTGAATAATGCTATACTTCTCGTCTTGTTTTCCCCCTTTCTCTTTACATATGATTCCGGTTTCTCTGAAATGTACACCGCTTACTGCAATTTTACTTCAGCTGTTGTGCCAAAATGGTTGGCCTTCTCTTAGAAGTCAGGGTCTACCAGCAACAAGTAGAAAAGAAAAATACAATAATTTACATGGTTGGACTTAAAAGTTTATATGGAGTAGCATAAACAAACGAAAAATTTACAATGCGAAATAAAAATATTGGCGCTTTATAAATACCCCAAAATCCAAAACACAAATACAAAAGGGGAACGGATATGAGAGCTTGGAATTCTTCTCCTCCAGGCATGGATTCGTCACTGCAGGCAGATAGATATGGCAAGTGTTACTACTTGGTGGCTTCTCTAGCGCACCAAAACAAAAAGACTTTCGTTTTCGAAACATTGAGGTCACACAATTAGACTACAAGACAAAATACAATACCATGATCTACAAAAAGAACTCTAATACCATGCATTTTTCACTTTAAAATGCATATTATTACTATTAAGGTTTGAATAATATTAAACTATGTAAAAAATACAATATGACAATACTAATTTACTAACATGATATATGACGACTATTTAGTGGCTCTTATCTGTTATATAACAACAACAACAACAACAACAATAATATTTATAATTATAATGTTTTAAATATTTTTAAAATAAAAAATTACGGGTAGGCTGGAATTTTTTTTCCAAAAAAAAAAAAAAGAAATTGATGAACTGAACATCTTGTCGATTCCACTAACCAAATTTTCGTAATTCATTTCACTATTACCTAAGTTTTTAAAGCTTTTGTTTACCACCCACAGGAACCAAAGCAAAGCAAATATTCTCATCCAAGAAAAAAAACATAGAAAAAGTGATAAGTACAAAGTAGAAGGTGATTAAATAAAAAAATATAAGAAAAAAAAAACGAAATTACATAAGAGGCCAAAGAAAATCATTCTTTTGGGGCCATAGATCAAATCTCTAAAAACTTATTTGACATCAAGATTTTATTAAAATTTAATCCAATTTAATTTTAAAAATAGAATTAAATTCAATTTACTTGATTGAATTTTAATTTTAAGTATTGTTTAATATAAATAATAGTCATTATTTATAATAAATTTTTCAAAAATTTCAACAAGTTTCATGAAACTAGTAATATATGATTTTTTTTTTCTAATTTCATAATGCTTATGATAAGGCATTAGAAAGTTTTCCCACATTATTCATCTAATACAAAATAAACCCAAAATTTTGCCTATCATTGATTTTGTTAATTTTTCGTAAATAAGGATTGCATAAGCTAACAAAAGTCATTCTTTAATTTACAATTTTGCAAATTGACACTCATAATTTCCTTGCAAGTGAGGGCAAGTTCAGAAAACATTATAATTTACCCTATTAGGAAGAATGAGTTAATTAGTAATTAATGTCTGAAATCCAAACTCCATATTACGCCCATGGCTGGGGGTGATCAGCTTACTTTCGGGATCGACAATTCATGTGATGCTTTAGAGACACAACATACTGAAGACTGGGGAAAGCGTACAAATCCAGCCAGAGTTGTAGGTCACCCCTCACCAAGTTCAAGGACAAATTTCGACACAGGCGAGGGTAACTTTTTTATTTTTTTTTAATTTTATTAAAAAGCTCGTTAAAACATAAACTATATAATAGAAATAACATTTTAATTTTCTTAAATCCCATATCCTCTTCTCTTTTTCCAAATTAGAATCCGAAACTTTTGACATAAAAATTAAAGTGCCAACTACTGTGTCTCCTGAAGGACAGTAACTTCTTTTCCTTCTAATTGATATTTGTTTTCTTCCATTTATATCCAGCTTGGGGTGGGGGTCTGGCTGAAATGATGGTTAACAAGAACAAAGGGAGGATAAAAAGCATCGCAATAGGTTCACAGCAGCAATGTCTAGAAGTTCATGACCTTAGTGGGTAATACATAACTTGGTATCATCAGTCCGATAGTTGATTGCGTACGACCTACAATATGCACAGTGGAAGGTATAAATAGACGGTGAAAAGACACCAACAAAAATTAGACCCACCTCCATTCTAACTGATTTCAATCCCCCAACCGTACTGTTTCTTTCTTCTGTTTTTACACTTTGTGTTCCGCACACTTTGCTCTAACAGTTGATCCCACACTGCTCAACATCCGGACCTGTGACTCTGATGGTAAAAGGATCAATCCGCACCCACAACAACGAGAAAATGGAAGCAAGGAGGACAGACCACACAACAACAATGGTGGGTGTTCGGTTCTGGCGACCCATCAGACCTTTGAGGAAAGGATATAGATGAATGATGACCCAGAAAGCGAAGAAGAGCTTCCCAAAGAGAGGGCCCCATGACTGATAACCACTGTTAATGGCGTACGAGATCCCGGCAACAACACCTACAATGTTAACGATGAGGAGGGTTGTTGGCGGGATTAGGAGGGTTGTCCATTTGAACATGTAGAGCTCCACAAAATCACCCTCGTCATCTGATGCCTTGGAGGTGACAGTGAAGTTAGTGTCAATGCCAGCAAGCACCTTGAGCAGTCCTTGGAAAACAGCAAAGAGGTGGGATGAAACACCACCAATGACCCAAAATTGTTCGTTCCTCCACCACTCATCAATTCCAACACCACTCCACCTCATTTCGAGGATGCCAGTCGCAAAGATTGAAAGAAATAGAGATATAAACCATATGCTTGCAATGTTACTAATCTGCTACCAGATCCACCGATCAAAAAATTCAGTGCATCTAAGTGTAAGCAATTGGAAATACTTTTTAAGGTTAGATGGAAAATGGGGAAAGAATAGATGTCAATTGGTTCATCCACAACAGCATAGAAGTCATCCTATGTAGAAATAGAGGCATCCCAAAACAACATTTCTCTAGTGCTAAACAAGGGGTAGAAGCCACATGGAAAAGATTCTTCTCACATACCTGTGGTATAATGAACTTGTTTGTAAGTAGACAGACAGCTGGAAGTGTGCAATACATGAGAAGGGGGATAGCTGTGACTGGATAAATGGTGGTGTTGATGTATGCAAACCTCTCAAGCCATTTCAGTCTACCACCATAACCATACCAAATTGGACAATGCCGACTAAACAGAATTTCCACAGAACCTAAAGCCCATCGAAGCACTTGGTTCAAACGATCTGAAAGATTAATTGGAGCAGAACCCTTAAAGGCTGGACGCTTGGGCATGCAGTATATTGACCGCCAACCACGGGCATGCATTTTGAACCCAGTAAGAATATCTTCTGTAACAGAACCATAAATCCATCCTATCTGGCAAATTACAGAAACAACGGATGCTTTTACGAAAGAACCCAGCATAAGCCAACAAGATAAAAGAAGTCGTAATTAATGTAAACAAGAAGAAAAAGATGTCTAACAGGGATCTGAGGATAGACTATAACAGATGTCACTGATAGGCAACAAAACCAACTAACTTGATCTTAATAAACATATGTAAGATTTGCCAAATTCAGGGTCATATAATCATTTAGACTTTGCATATGTGAGCAGTTGGAATAGTGAATGCAGAGATAAGGCACAACTTTTGCCGGGACATAACAGTGTTAAACTAAGGTAAGGAAATATACCTCACTTCCCCAGTCTGTTTTGTCTTCGTATCCACAGCTAATAACATGAATAGCCTCTTTCAGAAGAGTTTCCGGTGTTGCAGATTGAGGAACACCTCCATTCTCCATAAGTGTTGAGGCAACAAAAACAGCAGACTGACCAAACCTCTTTTCGAGGCTCATTTGCGACATGAGTAATAACTTCTCATCATCAAATCCAGCACCTTGATTAAAAATGTGCAACGAATACATAAATCAATAGGTAATCCACCTAGCAACACAGCTTTCATCAAATCACTGATGTGATCTATTTGTGTGTGCCTAACAAACATTGAGGGACAATAGCATTATCTAGCAGGTGCAGCAAATTTAGATATAATATCAAATCATAATCCAGAAAAAGCTTAAAACTAATAACAACAACAACAACAACAAGAAGCTTAAAAATAACCCCAAAAAAAAAAGAGGATTAGCTAGCCAATTAACCAAAACAGATAAATTTGGACCTTCAACACCCTCTTCTATATCATCTAGGCTGAAAATTGGCACCGTAGGATCTACATGCTTTTCAGATTTCTTCTTGTCCAAATCCTTCTTACTTGATTTAGAACTATTTTTTCTTGACCCACCACAAAGAGAAGATAGCAACCCTGGCTTCTTATGCTTGGGTTTGAGAGGAGGTTCATAGCCGTACAAGGCTGTTCTATTGAAGACACATCCAGTACCCACGTAAACAGGGCCTTGAATACCATCCAGACCTCTCAGATTTATCTGAATTTCACATGGTAAAAATCATTAAAATCAATCATAAATAGCAATCTTCAATTTTGTGTTCATGAATAAAATCCAATGCTTAGAAGAGATATTGCAGTTACACACTAAAAAACAATTCCGCAACATCATAAAGCAAAGGAATGCCATTACAAAAGGATCCAGACTTACGTCAAAGAACACAGTGTTCCGATTGGCATATCGATCATTTCTATCAATTCCATCAAATCTCTGTGGGAACTGAACATAACAGACATGTTTGCCAAGGTTGGGATCCATCATGAAGCACATTGCTTCCCGCAATGCTTTGCTATTGTTTATGTAGTGATCACAGTCAAGATTCAACAAGAATGGCCCATTAGTAAGGACAGCTGATACTCGAACCTGCAATATTTGCATATGTCGCTAGAGATGAAAAGCTCTCACTAATGAAGAAAGCCATCTCTGACTTCTTTGATCAACAACTTACAAGTGCATTCATGGCACCAGCTTTCTTGTGATGCTGGAAGCCTGGACGTTTTTCACGAGAAACATAAACTAACCGGGGCATCTCATTACCCTCAGCATCAAGCCCTCCACTTTGGCCTAAGAAAACCTGAAAACATATAATAATGGTCTTAGCAACAATAATTACACTAGGTGTTAAGGCAAAAATTGGACTGGCTTCCACAGACCCAGCAGATCCCATCAGAAAAAAAAAAAAAAAATTGAAGCAGAGTAACAAAACTGGAAACACCATGTTAAAAAAGAGGGGATGGAGAAAAACAGACCTAACAAGTTGTAGAAGATTCATCAAGTACAACACAACCAGTGATCTCTAACAACTTAGGCTAGTAGAGAAATGTTGAACACAATTAAAATTTCAAAATTTAAGTTACAGGGCATATGTATCATAATTTACACTCAATTTCTTAGTCAAGGCAAGAACCTGAATCATTCCTGGATGGTCTCTGGTGTTATTTCCAGGCCATGGGGTACCATCTTGCATAATCCATCCCTCTTCAGGAACTTTTTGTGCCTTTGCAACAAGCCCATTAATATGAACTTTGAATTCTTCATACTCTCTCTGCAACAGAAGTTGATAGAATAACATAAGGAAACTCCCGTGGAAATAATTATTGAATTCAAATGCAACTGTGGGCTAGATTCACACCTTCATAGCTCTGCGATCTTTTACAAATGACGTTTGCACTTTATCCTTCAAGTAGTCAATCTTTTGGGCAAAGTACCATTCTGGAGCCCGAGGCTCAATGCTGTATTTCTTACAGAAAGGTACCCACTTCCTTGCAAACTCTGCCGTCTCAGCCAAAGCTTCAAATGTCAGCATTGCAGCCCCATCATCAGAGACATAGCATGAGACCTTGTCAACTGGGTAGTCCACTGCAAGGATAGAAAGCACAGTGTTTACTGTCACAAGAGGAGGCTCCTTTAATGGGTCCACTGTACTGACAAAAATATCAACAGCAGCTAATTGTGATGGATCCCCTTCACGATCATATCTGTTACAGTATACGATCAGACCTGTTACTCATACAGAATATTATTAGAGCTGTAAATATGGAAAACCCATCTAGCTTCAATTGTTCAGCAACTTGAAAAATCTCCAAAGGGAACTGATTGCACTGAAAGACAAAAAAGGAAAGAAACACAGAGAGTATTCTACCTTAAAGCAAGCCTGTCAAGGTATGTTTCGCGATTTACAGGGAGCCACTTAGGGAACTGGTCCAATATCCAGGATATGGCAAACCAAATCTCACATATCACTGATACTAACCACAGAGCATAGGCATTAGGCACAGGATTGGTTATCCGGTAGTGCAAGAAAAAGCAGAGGATCATGAGCCGCAAAGCAATGACCATCCTGTATGGATTAATTCTAGATGATGGGAGGGAAACTTTCCTTGAGAGAGGTTGCCGAGCTTCATCATTCCTGCAAAAGATGAGAAAAGGCATAAGAAATTTCCCTTCATCACACTGCAATAAAGAAATCAAATAAAATGACAGAGTGCAGTAAGCTCTTAGAACCCTGTTCAGTATTAGTGATAAAGTACAAAATTTTCATGAATCATAATATGCTTTGGGAATAGAAAGAATATCAAGTATTTGCTCTCAATCAAGGACACAATAAAAAGGATGTAATTTTAAAATTATAGACTTGTGTATGATAGCTAACAAACTACACCCATGGAGCAGCAAAAAAATACTGTAGAATTTATTCACAAATGGATCTTACAGTAAAGAGTCATCCACAAGCACATCCGTGCTGGCATCAATATCTCCAGCGCCTCTCTCAGAAGGAGCCTGGCCAGAGCTCATTGGAACAACACTCTTGTCCTGCTTCATCTTCCACCCATCAACCCTCTCTTTCCAAGCCACATTGCCTAAGCCTAGGGAACTAAACTCCCTTGATGGATCCATGACCCTTGCATTTGCTACAAGACAAATACAGCCAAAATCTGAAAACTAAAACAGATGAAACCCAAGATACATAGACAAAATGCATTTTACATGGAAAAGAGAGACATACAAGATTGATTGACATCAGTTGTGCAAGAAAGAGAATGGATGTGCTTCCTGCCACCAACTCCAGTAAAGGCCATAGAAATATGATCAGGTGATGCAGCAGAAAACTCCCCAGAGACCTACAGTTGGCAGTCACTGGAAATTAATTTCACTTGTACTCCCAACAGGAAAATTGTTGCAGCATGTCAGATCCTAATTGACCTACCTCCTGTCCATTTGTTAGCATAGGAATGTGATTATGAAGATCCTCTTTATCATTATTTGGAGTCCCAGCATCCTCCCCTCGTCCATAATTCATGTGCCAGCCCAACATACGCTCCGGAATCTTCTGTTTCAGGCTTTGATCTTCTGCAGAGTAACTGAAATCACTTGGCCCATTATCAGCATCACCATCCTCTTCTCTGTCACCAAGAATGGCAGGGCTACCTGGAATGCAACATTTATATGATTTTATATTTATTCCTAATTAATTATTGAAAGAATTTAGATGGAACATAAGATTTGTTTTCCAGTTCATTACGAAGCAAAGGTTGGCTACTAATACAATATCCTCAATTCTTATATCTGATAAAGATGCAGCTGCATAATGACAATGAGCATTGATCAACATACCTCTATGCTTTCTGTATCTGGTTTTGCATTGAGGGCAAGACTGATTTCCGTCCCTCCTTTCATACTCATAGCATGGCCTGCACACCGGAAATGCACAAACATTGCATGCCATGAATGGATCACCGTCCAGAGTTTTGCCAATGTTATCACTGCAAATCTGGCAGACCTGTCCACCCACACTCTTCGAGGGCTTTGCCTGAGTGACCTAGAGTACAATAGACATGTTTCAGAAACCCACAAAAGAATTTTTGGCAATCTAATTCTACCAATCAAACTATCAAAAAGGACTTTAGTTTTCTAAAAAACCCAAATATTAGACAATAAAATTTGGAAAGCAAGCAAATTGCAGAAGAAATTAAAAGCTCAAGCATTAGTAAACTTGAATAGCCACATTTGCCTCTGAGATATCATAGAAAAGCAGCCAGTGCATTATTTGCAGCATCTGAGATAATACTATCTTCCGTCAACTTAAGTTGATACCCTTTTAGTTTATCTGCACCCATACCTTTCCCATAGTTATTTCCATATGTATGTATGGTCTAGACCCATGATCCATGTAAAGGGAAGAAAAGTAGAAAGCAAAGCATGAGAAATGCAAACTTTAACTGCTGAGAACAACATTACAGAATGAAAATGCGAGTGATATATTCAACACGGGATAGGAAAAAGAATCATTTACTTAACCTCGAAATTCTTGACAGCCAGTGAAACGACACATGGTGATATCCACCAGGAACAAAGTAAATAAGCCTATCAAACTACACTTCCAACAAACTCAACAACAGGTCTTATGCATTTCGGTGATTCAGTAAGGTGGCGAAACTGAGACTGCCAAAAACGAATTGACATGAAATGACAGCAAAAAATCTTAGGCTTTTTGGCAAAATATATAAACGTTGAATAATTCCCGGTCGAAAGCAATCAACTTTCTCGGCTGCCAAACAGAAGACAAAAGCCCAATTCCACATTCTCAAGGAAGAATACAGTAAGCTCTGTCGCGGAACTTTAAACCCCTTTCGCCGTTAACGGGCAATCAAATTGAATCTCTTCAGGAAAATACAAGCAATTCATGTTCAACAAAAAGGAGAAAAATAAAAAAAAGTAAAAAAATAAAGAGGATATGAATAACAGACCTAGTAAGGGAAGGGGCAGGCGATGCAGAGATAACGGATGAGAAAGAATGATGTAACTAAGCCTAGCACCATCACCACCAGGCGAGCAATACAAAAGCAAAAGCAGTCAAGCAATAGCTCCCTCTCCTTTCCGCATATATATATATATATATATATATATGGAATGTATAGCTGTGGATGAATGTGCGTTACATATATAGCAGAGAAATGGGGCTGACGGGAAACGAAAGCAACTCAACAGCTGCGACTTCGTGGAACCAGAAGAAGCCCACAGACAAGTTGTGTGCTTGCTGTGTATGTTGCACACAGAGAGGGAGTGCAAAAATGCAGTTTGAGAAATATGCAGCTTAACTCTTTTTTTTTTGTTTTTTGGTTTTTATCGTACATAAATAACAATTAAAATAATAATTTGATATATTTTTTATGTTAATTTAAATTTAAAATTTGTGTTAAAAGAATGAAAATAGAGAGATATATATTAATGGCGAGGAGCAACGAGTGGAAAAGAAATTTATCGAAAATGCGATCTAAAAAAAACCAAAAAAAAAAAACAGCTGGAAATGATATGGAAATGGAAGTGGAAAGTGACTTTTGAGCTTTTGGGACGTTTACTTTATTTCTTTGTCTCAGAGGCGGTGGTACGCTGAGCACTGTTTCCAACGGTACTTGTCAGTTTGACTGTGGTTTCCATGACCGTGGGTACGAGCTCGAGTGTTTTTTTTTTTTTTTCTTTTTTGTTTTCTTTTTCTTCAACGAAAGTAAATCTTATTCTTTTATATAAAAAATTTGAGAGAAATTGACTTCCAAACCCAGTAGACAAATGTACAATCAGCTTCTTTGCCCGCTGACTGCCGGTCGGGAGCCACGTAACAATGCTGGAATACTAATAACAATAAATAAATTAATTAAGTATACTTATTATAATTAAAAATTTTTTATAATTATATTTATTTATTTTTTAAAAAATTTATTTTATACATTAATTTTATTAATTAAATTTAATTTATATCTACATTTCTTATCAAATATAATTACTTAATAATCATTGTTATGTTACATAAAAATATATTATTATTATTATTATTATTATTATATAAATTTTAATTTTTTAAAAAATTTTAAAATTTTATTTTTAAAATATTATAATTTATTATTTTTATAATATTTTTAAAAATTAAAATTTATATTATATTAATAAATTTAATAATATAATCATAATAAATATATTTATCAAATGGTATATAAATAATTATTTGATTAATAAAAAAATTAATATTAATTAAATTTACGAATTATTAAAAAATTTTAAACATAAAAGTAAAATAAATATAATTATAAAAAATTTAAAATATAACAGTAAAATTAATCGTTAAATTAAAAAAATATTAATTAATTACATACTATTTAATTTTATAATTAAATAAATTTAAATATAAAAAATAAGTGTAATTAATAATAATAATAATAATAATAATAAATTAAAAAATGGAGCGCGTGAGACTGCAGAATTGCTACAGCACAAAGGAGATTCAGGGGGGGACCTGGCGGTTCCATAGAAAGAACAGCAGAATTGCTTCAATTTAGGGTTTTTGGTAGATTTGTTGGAAACAGGGGGGAGGGGGATGGTGTCGTCTTTTGGGTCTCTAAAGGCTGCAATCTTTGAGAGAGAAGAGAGAAAACAGTAACTCCCCTCTTCTTCTTCTTCTTCTTCTTCTTTACATTTATATTTATCTTTATTTTTTTCCTTTATTATTATTATTATTATTATTTTTTGTGTGTGTGTGTAAGTTTGGATGCGTTATTCTAGAGTTGCCTTGGTTGATTGTTGATTGATTCTACAAAATTAATGACAATCAGGCAATACCAAGCTCATATTCGAGGTCTCAACGCCTACGACCGCCACAACAAGTTCTTGAACGATTACGGTATATACATATATATATATATATAGTGGTGATGTTGTTGTTGTTGCTGTTGTCGTTAGTGTTTGTGGTTTTATGAATGTAATTTGTATCAGATTTTTCAATTTTAAGCCGCAATCTTACAATCTGTATTTCGGGGGCATGAGAAGGAATTGCACAAACAGGGAGCTCTGTGTTTGTGTACACTTCTTACCTCCTAAAGCAAATGGATGATGAACAATCTCTTCTGCCTAGAAAACTGAAGGAGGCTACAATCATCCTTATATATATATGTTGTTTTTATGAACTACTACCAAAATGTTTGTATTGTTGTTTTTCGTCTGCAAGACTGTTGATCTCTTTACTTTGCATGGTTTCTTTGGATGCTTACATGAAAAGATGGTTGTGTTCTATCATATGCAGTAAGATTCTACGGTAAAGAGAATTCTGCACGTGTGAAGTTACCGGTTAAAACGGATCAGGACACCCTAAGAGAAGGATACAGGTATTTTCTTCTTATGACAAAATCATAAGAATTTTTGTGCATCCCCTTTTACCATTTTCTGTGACTTCATGTCTGATATTATTTGAATTTTTCTCTTTTGAAAATTTAAGCTCCTTCAATTCAATGTATTTCTGTTTGTTATGCTGCCCAGCCATTATTCCTTCTGTTAAGGTAGGTCGGTTGTGTCTTCTCAGATATGTTGTCAGTAAAATGATGATCTTTTCCCCCTGCTTTTTTATTTTTTTATTTTTTTATTTTTAATTTGTGGGGGGAGGAGGGCAATGGGGGAGGGAAAGAGATTATCAATCATCAAGTACCAATTGCCTGGTAATTGTTCATTGATTTTTGCATGGTCATGATCTTAACCATAAAATGTTTCATGGTATTGGTCTAATAGCTAGGAGTTAGGAAACTTTGTCTGCAAAGGAAGTACTGGTCAAAGGAGAGGATTGAGATGGGCAGATGATATTGGATTTAGTTGCTCTGAGTAATGGAAAATTTCCTTTTCTGTATTGCATGGTCTATTTTCTCCTCTCAACTGAGGCCGTGCAGTTGCTATCAATTGTATCTCTATGTTGTTAAGGTTCATTCGAACTGAGGAAGATGATGCAGATACATCCTGGGAGCAAAGGCTAGTAAGACGCTACTATGATAAGCTTTTCAAGGAGTATCCTTTGCAAGTAGATACTGCATAATTTTCCAGTTTTTTCTTTTTCTGGTTATGATTTGTTGTAAAACATTATGATTGCCTTTTGATACCTTGTTAAACTGCCTTGAACTTTTGGAAGATACTGTATAGCTGACATGTCACATTACAAGAGTGGCAAGGTATGTGTTTACCTGTTGTCTGAGGTCATCATATTGGTATTATGTTACTTTTTTTATTATAGGTAAATCTATTCCTTTATTATAAAGGGCAAGCAATGTGTAGTGTACTAGTAAAATTACTCCTTTATAACCTGGAGGTCCTATGTTTGAGTTACAGAAATAGTCTCTTTGTTAAAATAAGAGTAAGGCTGTGTATGTTTGATTTGGCCTTTCCCTAGGCCCACAGTGTAGGAGCCTCATGCACTAGGATGCCCTACTTGTTTATTATTCTTTCTTTTTAAATAATGTGGCTAGAAAATGTAATTTATCATCTAGTGTTCTATATTCTTGTCTTCCTGCTGATTAACCACCCATCAAATGGTGATATAAGCTTGACCTCACTGGCATGTGAATGCACAAGTTTAAAAGTCCATCAGAGATCAGTAAGTCTTATAAAAGGGGGCAGACTGGGTTTTTTCTTACTTAAGGTCAACGAAAATAGAGTTTTTTCTGCACCGTACTTCTAGTTTAAAGTGTCACCATAATTCAAGGTGTTTGTCATGTGCTGTAAAATCTCTGTAAAGGCAATGAGAATATGTTAAAACTAACTTTGCAATAGGTTGGTTTCAGATGGAGGACAGAGAAGGAAGTCATATCTGGGAAAGGTAATGTGATTCTCATCATCCAGTTTTCCAGAAACTTTCATTGTCTCCTCACATGTTGCTTAATCCCAGCTGTTTTCATTCCTAGAATGATCACGTGACTGTGTATCTGTATTACCTTTTTGATATCTTGCAAGGAAGAACTTTTATGACATGAATGTACTCATTGTATGGTATGTTTTGGCTTCCATGGAAATAGATAATCTGTTTGCTTGAATGCTCAAGTCCTTTATTATCTGTTTTGTATCAGAAAAAGCTTGCTTTATGGATTGTACTATGGTAATTACCATGATACTTCCTTGTCTACGGGGGAGTCTGCTCCAAAGACTAGTCCGTAATCAGAAAATTACGTAATGTTAGGTTCTGAGATGGTGCTGATGTTATCTAGGCTTTGATACTTTCATAAATGCTAGGTTCTTCCTTCCCATACCATGCACTTCAAATGCTGTTTGGATTGAAGAAAGGGAGGAGGGGAAGGGATGATTGTGAAAAGGTTGAAACTGAAATGAGTTTCATTCCTAAAAATGAGTCCATGATGGTGACAATCCTGAAAACCAAAAATATGCTCCACATGGGCAAAACCTCAAAACCCCTTCTCCTTTTTGCACTGTTGTAATATTCAGTTGTTCCCTATTGTTTCAGAGAATATCTAGTTGCTTGTAATCTTATATTGACTTGCTATTGTCTTCTTTCAGGGCAGTTCATATGTGGCAACAAACACTGCAATGAAAAAGATGGCTTGGCCAGCTATGAGGCGAGTTTTTATATCCTTGATTGTAAGAGGAAGTCATTTAACAGCTCTACAATCTTTAGGCTTGTTGAGGGTTGGGCAATAGATTTAAAAATTTTCTTGAGAAGGCAGTGGTGCATTACTGATCTATTCATGTGAATCTTTCATTTTGCATGTGGTTCAATTTCTATACTTTTTTTACAAGTTAAAATTCACGGATGGGTGTTTCTTGTTCTAAATGGTGATATGTTTTTTTTCTTTACTTCTGTGATGCAAGACTTACTCTGCATAATTGGAAACTTGTATAATGTTCTCTTTCTCTTCTCACCAAGTAGTCTTAACCAAGGGAGGAAGGCTATTTTCCATTTTGTAATATATCCCGGTCCTGTTTGACAGTCTTCCTATGTTCTTTACAGCTTGGGATTTGAGCTTACTTGGCTGATGTGTTTCAGGTGAACTTTTCTTATGTTGAAGCTGGAGAAAACAAGCAAGCCCTTGTGAAGTTGGTAACTTGTGAGAGGTATTTAGCATTTTGAAAGGCTGCCATGCTCTTTTACATTTTCTTTTGCAAGTAGGTTGAGGTCAAGTGTTGAGCTTTCATCTGGACTAAGGGATGGTACTTCTTGAAATTTTGATCATTGTCTAAACAAGCAAGCCCTTCTTGAAATGTGCATGTTTCTCGTGAACCTGAAATATAAGCTCCTCTCCTGTTGACAATTGCTTAACTAAATGAGCAACAAAGATGCTAACAGCTTTAGGTCGCATCAGGATTGTTCTATCATTCCAAGTTGGATTTCTGTTAATAGTTGATAAGGATTTTGGATTAAAAGAGGCATGGATGTTGCTTTGCCTTCAAGCTAAATTCAAAATTCAGGGAAAGCGAGAAAGAAGAAGAAGAAGAAGAAGAAGAAGAAGAACAGGAAGAAGCAAATGAGGGATTGCATTAGGCAACTTGAGGAATATACTTTTCCTGTTAAGTTGTACATAGTAGCTGGCAATGGCATCTATGCTTTGCATGTTAAGTCCTTTAAATGTCTTATCATTTTTTAGCATACAGATGTGCAGAGAAGCTTAATTACAAAAGGAGGAAAGAGAAGGAAAAAATAGAGAAAAAGGAGAAAGAAGAGCGTAAAAGAAAGAGGTATATATGATATTCGAATTTTTTCCTTTCAATAAAATTCAACTTGCCAATCTTAGTAGATATAGTCCCATATCTTCTTGTTGAATTTAACTGATTAATTACGGGGAATCTTCAAGGACTGATGAGGATTCAAACGATGAGTACAACGGGGACAAGGAGAGGAGGAGAAAAGGTATCTGAACTCATTATTCTTCATAAGTCGAGTTATATTTCAGTCACATTCCTTCTCTATTGCAATTCCCTTTCTGCTGTTTATGAAGAGTTTTTATTTTCTATGCAATTGGCTTTATATTTGAGAAAAAAGTGGGCCGCTATGAAACCATCTCACCTTCAAAGACTCTTATTTTCTTGGTTTTTTTTTTTTCTTTTTTTTTTTTTTAAGGTTTTGGTTGGAGGACGCTTTTACCTGAAGAATACTAGTGCAATAGACCAATGCAGAATACTTTTTTGATAAGTGAATAGATTTTTATTGCTAATGCAAAAATAAAGTACAATGGTTACAACGTCAAGAACCTAGTCATAAAGCCCACCAAATACTAGAGCAATGAGGAAAAGTACACCACAGTAGGGTACGTGTAAAATAAAAGAGAAGAAAAGAGACCCATACTCAATCGAACAAAGGAGTAGAGCCAAGATATTGTCTGTTTAATATCAGTCATCTCATTATTGAGTAGGTGGAAAGTTTTACCCCAAGAATACAAAGAAGCAACAATGCTTTGAAGCAACAAGTAAGGTCCTCCATAACCCAAAAAAAAAGAAGAAGACAAACAATTGCCTTGTCTCATTCCCCTTTCACTTCTGAAATATCGCTTGGTCTCCAGTAATAAGAATTGAGAAAGAGGCATATATGATGTGATTGCAAATCCAGGACAGCCATTTTGGACCAAAAACATTTGTTGCATGATGTAGAATAAGAACTCCCAATTAATGCGGTCATAAGCATTTTCAATATCTAATTTGTAGACCAAATTGTTCTTGTTACTTCTCATGTGCACATCAATGCATTCATTAGCAATCAAATCCACATCTAAGGTTTGTCAAGCTTACAAAAGCATCCTGGTTTGGAGAGATAAGTTCCTGTATTAACCATTTTGCTTTCTCAGATACTACTTTTGATAGAATCTTATAGGCCTATAATCCTTTCTATCTTTCAACTGCAGCCTTCTTAGGTAATAAAAAAATAAAGTAGAACTGAGAGAATTTGCAAAAGAAGTTGTTTGGGAGAAATTGTTGTAGGCCAATTTAGAATACAGTCGTAGAATCTATACAGATGTAGGAATTGAACTTGGGACTTGAATTTCAGGGCCTTTGCTGTGGCTGGCACCCATTTCCTAGTGCAGCCATCCTTTTGCCCCGTAAATGGTCATTGTCACAAATATTTGCAACTGCATGAAGCCACCACTTATGGATGTTAAAATTTGTTGAATGCTTTTATGAGTTTTCATTTGTTCTCCTTGCTCAATAGAAGCTTCAGACCTATATTACTTTCTCTCTCTCTCTCTCTCTCTCTGTGCAGGTAAAAAGGTTTCATCTTCAGATGGCCATCATAAAACCGATGATGATGAAAACTTTGATGAATTTCTAGAGGGAATGTTTCCATAGCTATGTGACCCTCTCATATGGAAAGGCAACCTTCTTGTCCCTACAGTATATAATACCATCCATTAGGGGTCGGTTGATACTTGCTCTGTCGTGGAAGCCGAGTGGAGGACTGTTGCTGATGCTGCTATGTACGAAGGATGCCACCTGGCTGTTGACGGTGTCTTAACCTAGCATAGGAAATTTGACATATCAATGAGATACCTGTACAACAGAATGAGCTAAAACCTGACCTTTTGTGAGGGGCCATCATTTGCTCTGCAAATCATAAAATGGAAATATTGTTTTTATTGATGAAAATTTTAAGGGCAAATTTTGCAGATGTAATCCTGAGAAAAGTCTGTCAGGTGGCATGCGCTCCCTCGAAGCTGATAAAAACACATGGAGAATTATCTTTGATTTTCTTGAAGTAGCATGATCAGGAGCTGCAATAAAATTTGGCCATGAACATACCATGGGAGGTGCACAAAGATAGCCCAGAAATGATCAAAGCATAGCCGAATGGAATGATTCTCCATTACCTGGAAACAAATGAGAAACTTGGCATAGCATGCCAATCCTGAAGGATGGCGAGTAGAGGATGGCATTGGCAATTCCTTGTCCACGACCAGCGCCACGGTGACTTGCGTGGAAATAATTGTTCACAAAGTGAATTCAAATGCATGATTTTACCCATGTTCCAACGTAGCCAAAGGCCTTCTCCAAAAGCTAACAGCCCTAAAGCGGTAATTGAGTTGGTGAGGGCATTCATTGAAATGCCAGGCAGTGGTTGACCAACCAAAAGTAAATGATGATCTCGCAGTCCCCTATCGCCGTGGAGGAAAAATCGGACTATTCGGGGAAGTAGGAGTGGGTAAACCTCACATCAAGCTTCCCCAGCACTCGACGGTGCAGGATTTCCCAAGCTACTTTATGAATCAGCAGCACTGACTTGTTTTTTTTTTTCTTTTTTCGCCTAACCTCTGTGCAAGGTATATCAAATGTTGAAATGGAATTCACAAAGCTGAAACATTTATTGACTGGGCTTTCCGTGTCACCATGCATAGCCCGGCCTGTAGTATCTTAACCCAGAGCATTTTCCTTGGGCCAGTCACTAATCAGAACGAATAATTTGAAAGAATTAAGCACATAGAGAAGTGGGGAGGATCCTCTCTCGTATTCTACAGGCAGTAAGATAAAGCTTGGAGAGCATTCTCCAAACCTGCATAATCAAACCTCAAACGTAGTTAAAAGTTACAGAAGAAATGAGACTCGGATGTGAGGACACGCCTAGCTAGGAATCCTGTCTAGGCAGGGCTCAGTAGGTAGTCTCCCTCATTCCTCCTTCCTCCTTCCTTCCCCACTCCAAACCACTTCCAATTCATCTTGATTGACACACATCTTTGCATCTTATTCATTATCAAAAACCATCACGCTACAACCATGTCCGTCTCCTCACCATGACCTAAATAAAAACAATAAAAGACTAATTTGCTACTTTAAGATTATGTGGCTACTTTGGTTAACCCCTCGGGAAACTTAATTTGACTGAAAAAGTGAATGATCCCAACATAACTCAACTTCAAACTAAAATAACCATAACCTAAATGACACGTATCCAAAACAATTTGAAAAATTGAATAATTCAGATCCAAAAAGTTTTAAAATTTATATAATTCGAAATCTAAATAATTTAGACTTGAAATGACTTAAAAAATTGAATTTGAATAACTTGAAATGCACAGGGATTTTAAACAAATCTAAATAGAATCTAACTTAAAATTTTAATTTATTTTGATAAAAATTAAAATTTTTAAATTTTTAAATTTAATTTTTTTAATTTATTTTATTTTTAAATTATTTTCTTTAAATTTGAACTGGCATACCTTTATTTAAATATATCAAATATCGATTTGAATTTTTTCAATGATTAATTTGAAATTAAAAATTAAAATTTATAATATTATTATTAATTAAAATTACTATAACCAAAATAAATTTATAAAACTATAAACATGCATTTAGTTTTGACACTTCAAAAACATAATATTTCTACTCATCTTCTAAGTTCAGATTTTTTTATTCTCTCCTCAATATGTTATAACACTTTGCTTCTTCAACATCACAAATATAATTTTTTTACCTATTTTTTGAGTTCAAATTTTTTACTTATCATTTGAGTTCAAATTTTCTACTTATTTTTTATTTAATTTTTTTTTTAATCTTTTGAGTTTAGATTTTTCTCCCCAACTTCAAATATTTATACTATAGCACGTTACTTCCTCAAAAAGTTTATCCCACTATTTAATCTTTTTTTATTTGTATAAGGAGAGATATTTGTTCAACAAGCCTGACATTGAAGAAAAAATGTTCAAAGATAAAGAAAATAAAAATTAATACGGTATAAATAACTAATTAAATTTGTTAAAAATTTAATTTAATTTAATTTAATTTATATTAATTAAAAATTTAGAAAAACATTATTTAATTCGACTCAAACTTAAAGTTATATGAAATCTTGTATTTGAGTTATTTTATAATTCAAATAACTTAAAATTTAAAATACTTTAAATTTGATATATTTAAAATTAGAAATATTCCAAACTCAACCTAACGATGATCAAATGACTTGAAACTCACAATAACCTAACGTAAAACCGAGTCGACGCACTCCTGGCCATCCATGACCCCAGTAAATAACATGTTAAATTTATATTTCCATATTGAGACTATTTAATTTGTGCTGGGGAGGACAAAGCCATTTTCATTCAAGGAATGTAACAGGTGCTCGTGGCTAGGGGCATTAGTTGAATATCACTTTTGAGGTCAATACAAGCCGAGTGACAAATGGAAAGGTTAAAAGAGAAAGGAAAAAACAGAACAGTAGAGCAGAAGTTGATAAGAAAGGGAGATTGTGTTTGCGTGTGGGGGTTGGAGTTCGAGCGACAACAAAGTGATAAAAGTAAAAGGTCAAGTGGACACAACAAGAACGACAAACTGTATGGGTACTCATTGTCTACAAATCAACAAGATGTCCTCATCACAAATAAATAATAGTGACTTCCCATTGGAGCTGTAAAGAAGGGTGGAGAGAGAGGGAGAGAAAGAGAGAGAGAGAGAGAGAGAGAGAGAGAGAGAGAGAGGGAGGGAGGGAGATGAGGAAGATAAAAGGAGAGATGGAGATGGCTTCTGGCTGGGTTGCTAACCAACACCAAGCACTGGCTTAATTAAGCAGATAAAAACGAGAGGAATTAAGCGTTTGGGGTTAAACGTGTTGTTAAGGCTTCAAAGCAAATAGTGGTGTCTCCTGCTTCTCTCACATTCGTATATGTATGCAACTATGCACTATCCTCATTTGCATCTCTCCTTTTCTCCTGTAATATATATCTGCCTCCTTTGTTTTTCTTTTATGTTTATCTCCAGTGTAAGTCAACCTGGCTTCGGCCAATGGAAGGGAAAGAAAGGTCTGCAACAGGTGAAAAGAGAAGCAGGTTTAAAAGAATCTGTGTGTTTTGTGGGAGTAGAGTAGGGAACAAATCTTCATTTGGTGATGCCGCTCTTGAACTTGGTAACCAATTGGTATGATATATACTCTAGTCACATGGAAATAACAACTATATTTACGTTGCATATATATGCCTGCTTTAATTTGCATGGTTCAAACTAAGCAGAGTTTAATTTGTTCTTAATAAACAGGTACTGAGAAAGCTTGATTTGGTTTATGGCGGGGGAAGTATCGGTCTCATGGGTTTAATTTCGCAAGCTGTGTTTAATGGAGGCTGCCACGTTCTGGGGTAAACTTTCAATTTCTTACCGATATTCCATACTTATATCTTGTATGTTTTAGTTTATGAAAGAATACCTGAATTCTTGTTATCGTGGGTAATTTTTACAGAGTTATTCCTAAGGCTCTAATGCGTCATCAGGTACTGTTCCATCCCCGGTGTCAGATGATTTTCTATCATTAATTAAACTTGTTCGATGCATGAATGATGGAAATGAAATATTCACTTGCTTTGCCAGATATTAGGCAAGAGCATAGGAGAAGTGAAAATTGTTGCGGACATGCACCAAAGAAAAGCAGAAATGGCAAAACATGCCGATGCTTTCGTTGCACTTCCCGGTACACATGTTTTCTTCATTGAAATAAAATGCAAAACATCTTGTGTATGTGCTGGAACTTGAAACATAAATTGTGTATTCTGTTTTAGGTGGTTATGGAACCACGGAAGAGTTGTTAGAAATAATCACCTGGTCTCAGCTCGGAATTTATGAAAAACCAGTGAGGCTGGACCTTTGTGGATTCTTTACATTTTTCATTTCATGACCTCATAAATTCAGAAGAAAACCTCTGATGGGTACATCTCAATTTCCATGTTTTTGAACTCTGTAACAGGTGGGACTGCTAAATGTGGATGGATATTATAATAGCTTGCTTGCCTTATTCGATAAAGGAGTTGAAGAAGGTTTCATAAGAGATACTGAAAGAAATATTGTGCTTATAGCAGACACAGCAGCAGAACTCATCGATAAAATGGAGGTAAACAAGGAAGTAAAGTATACGATAAAATTCTACATCCAATAAATATTACTGGTTAGCTGAATTACTGGGGATAATACAGAACAAAAGTTCTCAGAGAGAAGCAGTGAATGATTTGTTATTGGTTTGATTGTTATATTTCAGGAGTACGCCCCAGTCCATGACAGGGTTGCACCCAGACAAAGTTGGGAAGTGGCCAAATTATCAGGGTCTACAGCAAGTGGGGAACTCTAGATCTTAGACTTTTTCTAATTAATCCATCTGTGTGTGTGTGTGTGTATATATATATATATAATAAGTTGCCTGTTTTTGCTGTCCCATTTTAATCAAAAAACAATACGACCGCAAAAGATCAGCAAATCTTCCCGTTTGCCTTTCTGTGTCTAGTGGGGGAGGTGGTCTAAAGATCTTCCTGTATGAGTTCTATTACGTAGATACGAAAATTAAACATGAAATTGAACTTCCTGGACCATGTTTAGTTATGATGGCGGTATGCTCCAGCTCCTTGTTTATGAATTGAATAGGAAAGAGATTCTAAAGTGCGGTTTCTTTCTTTATTAATGTTCGGCCTAGGCTGCTGCCTATGTACTCGTCTATGTTTGAAATGTGGAAGAAAGGGTATTATTATATGAACATAACCACACAGTTAGTGCTAAATAAATGAGGTTATATAATTGTGTTCGCGGAACCATGTCCGTGGGTAATAATTCTCTTTGTCATCAACCACGTCAACACAAAGACGATACACATACAATTGTGACATGGGGACAAGGTCGGGGCTGAGAAGAAGGCGAGGAAAGAGTTGATGGGGGGCAGGATCGATTTTCTGATGGGGTCGGAAGCCAAGACGAGAGGGGGGGGGGCGTGTTTGTTTGCTAGCCCTTGTCTTTGTTGGCAACGGGACTCTGATGAGTGGTTTAAAGCCTGTGGACGGTATTGGCTCTGATCGTTCACCCAGTCTCTGTGCTTGGGCTCCACGATAATTGACACTTTTGTTGCTTACTGCCCCTTCAACGCCGTGTCTACGAACGACTAATGTTAACGTATACATAAATTATTAAAATCATACCAAAGCTGTTGCCTTAACTTTGCTTCTTCTTTTTTTTTTTTTTGTTTATTTTTAACAAGGAAAAAAAAAAGCACATTACAAGGATGATTATCATATTTGAGAGTTTAAAACGAAGATCAGTTATTAATATTTTAACTTATTTTATTTTTTATAAAAAATTATTAGATGAATATTAAAAAAAAAAAAATCAAACCAGTTTTCGTTACAATTGACCGCAACAATTGTAGGATATATACATTTCAACCAAACCACTTAATCCATTTTTAACTAGAGAACCCCGACATAACGGTTGGCTTAACTTTCAAAAACTGCCATTTTAGAACTAAAATAGCGGTTTATTTATCCGGCATCAGTAGTAACTGATGCGACAATAAAACATTTTACAAGAAGGTTGAGGCTAAGGTTCACAGTTAAGTGCGTGGAAACTGAAATGATACTAATGGTGACCAACAAAAAGATTCCGGACCAAAAAAAAAAAAAACAAAAAAAAGTATGAAAAAATAAAAAATTTAATGAAAACAAGCAAAAATAATAATAATAATAAAATGGAACCGAATTCTAATTTTTATTGGGGTATTTGCCCCCACTCGCTTATGCATAGGAATATGTGATAGCCGTGACCCATTGGCTCCTGAGTTCACTCCTAGTGGACCTCTTCTTTTCGTATTTTCATATGACCGCCGCACCATGTGGGGTTCTAACTTTTCACTTGTACATGAATCATGATCACCGAATGGGGCTGTCCATGTCGGCAACTTGAGCTCTCATGAATTGGATTTTTATGTCAGCTTGTAAGTAAAAGAGTACTAATGTCATTCCTCCTATAATCATGTCTACGGTGTCTCTATACTAAGCAATAATCAAATTCGATGACTACAGTGACCTCACATTTCGCCCGAATGTTATTCCTCCTACGATCTATCATACTTTTTCTATTAGATGCTCTTGAAAAGGAGAAGAAACCAAAAAAAAAAAAAAAAAACAAAAGAAAGAGAAACACATCAAAAAGCGACTCTTCAAATGCATGATTTTAAGGACTTCTTCCAGGACGTGGACGTGTGGATGCACCCATCGATTTATTAGTAATATTTACTGAAAGATGTAAGAGATACAAAAAGAATATAAATTAATGATATCTAATTTATTGTTACAAATAAAATAAAAAGTGTAAATAAAACGGCAAAATTTTTGAGGAAGTCGGGATCGAAGAACACTTGATCCCCACCAATGCCGCGAGCCAGACACTGGTGCAATTGGTTGACGTCCAGCTCACCTTTGGTTATGGATGTGCACTTCGGGCACTATGATGAGCAAGGCAGACAGCTCCAATCGTGGGAGAACTGTTTGCGTAACCAACTTCTGCCAACTCTTAGCCTCGAATTGGACGAGGGCCCTTCAGAAATCTTAATTAATCCATAGGATTAGATAGGGCAGCAAACTGGTCAACACACGTTTTCGAATCCTATTTAATAACTAAGCATATTTGACTTATTTAATCTCATAAATAACTCACTCATGTTCTGGTCTGAGAAAAATAGGATAGCAGAGGATAGTGCTTCACAGACAACTCATTTATTTTTATCCATTAAAAGAACTTGTTTGAACAGATGTGGTATGCTTGTTATCAAATTATATGTCAAATATATTTACAACTATACAATAAATTAAACACATAATGGTTTAATTGGTTACTTTTCTTAAAATAGATGCTTTTTGTTGTCTTAATCCCATTTATGACTATAAATTTTAATACATTTAATTCTTTCTATTAATATAATCAAATAAATTATTGATATATATATATTAAAAAATTTAATTTAAAAAAAAAAAAAAAAACTCCTAAGAGGAGCTCGATAGAAGCTAGATTAGGCTTGGTTTGTTAGTTGAATAACATTGACACCTAAAAATAATTTATTAAAACAGACAGATTCGAGCATTTCATAAAGAAGACTTCTATGTTTCATCAAGCCAAGATTATGAAATCCTTGCAGAGGAGCCTCTGTATGCTTATTACGAAGCTTTTGCTTTACATTTTTCCACTTCCTTTTTTCTTTTCACTTATAGACCATAAATTATATAATAAAAATAATTTTTTTTTAATTTTATAAATATCAAACTTATTCAGTTCTTAATTAATGAGTATGCCTTGATTTTATTTATTTTTTTAACTTTTTTCTAATTCACTAGACATATGGCTTCCTTATAAATAAAGCTTTATTTCCCATTTGGCTCCCCTCAATCATTAAGTGAGTCGGTTTTTAAATCAGACTTCTCTGCTTTCTACAGTGAAATTTAACCGCTGATCCAAGAGCTTCGAGATTCAAAAGAAGCAGTTTAAACGTTAAGAAACTATTCAGCAGAAAAAAAAAAAAAAAAAGGCAGAAACGTGAAGAACCCAGAAAACTTTCCTAATTGGCCCTTTTCTATGCCACGAGCAAATACTATACAAAAATTAAAATTATTAAAAAAAAAAAAAAGGCTAAACAGCTATACCTCCAATAACAACTTAGCGATTAAAAACTTAAAATTTTATATTTAAGATCTCAAATTTTAATCATAAAAAAGAATATTATATATATAAACTAATTCCTTGCGTAACTTACTAACTCAATAAGTCTCGTAATCTTAAATAAAAAAAGAAAGAGGCAACAGCCACATCTCCTCATGAAGATTCAGAGTGACTAGGACAGGCTGTCGAGATCCCCTCCAGCAACCTCAATCTGCTCCCACATGCGCAAATATATGGTTGCAATGACTCAATTGTCAGCTACATCCAAGGAAATCTAATTTTAAGAAACAAAATGATGGAAAAGCAATACAAACCAGTCAGCACTTTGGCCCAGAACTCTTCTATTTTTCTGAACCAATTGGTCCATAAAGTTGGACCACATGATTTAAAAGTTCAAGCTTTTCCCTACGGTCTACGCTGGAGTTCACTCCGACTAGTATTTTAAAAGGGGCAAGCAATCTCCAGAGATGTTATTAGCATGATGAACCAATCTACAATTTCTACCTAACATGACAACCTGTTATTCCTTCCTACTTTAAAAGGCACATTGACCCCTAGAATGAGTTGTATAATTTCCATTGATATGCTACCATCCCGTAACTGCTTTTGCATCATGCTGACCACGGCCCCATCTGGTAGCTACTATTTCATAAGTAACTAGAACACTTAAAATGCAGAGAAGTAGTTCTACTTCGAAGCAGTTTTACGAGGAGCCATAGCTGTACAATATGTTTCTCCTCATCTCAGTAATCATCTGGGTAGAGAAGAACCACGATTCCATAATTATCATTCGGATAAAACTAAGCAGATATGATGATTTGGACTGTCAGATGTGAGCCGACACATTGCAATATAATGACCATTAATTGTCCATTTTTATTTTTTCAATGCATGATGATAGTTAACAATGATAATCACAATAACTAGAAAGGGCCAATGTTTTAAGCATTAAAATATAACCCAGAAATGTAATCCACGGGCAAAAACCATGCTATTGTTTAGTGAACAATAACTTACAGGCGGAGATCATATCAGTTTTGCAATCATTTTCTTTTTTGTTCTTTTTACCTAAATTGTCAATCCAGTCAGTCTCTGAGTCTGTGCTGCCACAGCAATGCATTAGAATACAAGCAGGAATGAACAAAAGCTTGACAATTAACCGTGAGAAATGTCTCAGAAGCACTTTCGGTGGACAATGGATGGTCCAGTTTCATCGTAATCTCCCTTGGTAACATGCTGATTTTGAGGGAACACAACTTTTGCAAGTATTGCACCCCCTACCCATGACGAATATTGTGTCAACTTCTCTGGCATATATTCTGGTGGCTGTAATAAACAAAGGATGAAAATCCTTTAGTGCAATGCTTCTCAAAGGAATGACATAGTTTACATCAGGCCAAAAGTCCAGCATCAATACTTTAATAGTGCAGATAGAAAATGACGTCAGATTGAGATCTGTTCATGGTTCAAAATTTGGCCAATTGCTGAATGGTAGTCTCTTAGCTAGTTTTGCAAATTTATGGCCCCTAGTCAAGTTCTTTTTGTTTTAATTTTTTTTCTGTTACACTAGTCAGTTGATATTGATAGCAAATATCAAGGGATATAGCATGAGTCAGTTTCCCTGCCGAGATTTTTCCAGTTTTGATAAATGGCTTGATTCATTCATCAAAAAAATACACTGCATTACTGCCAAGGGGGATTAATGGACCACCAGACTCAGTTTTTATTCAAACTTCCACCAGGAAATAATATTTAACTTCTTCATAGAAAAGAAAATATAGACCATGAAGAGTGCAGAACAAAACTACATTTAATGTTAATTATGCACCAGCAATTATGAAAGAGAACATCTACTGCCTGATCTGACAATATCGTGCAAAATTCAAACAAGAAGAGTCTGGTTTTGTGTTTTCTTTTTTTTCGTTTTACTCCAGGACAAGTATACAAGATATGAAGGGACTTAGACAAACAGGATACCTCAAAGAGTGGTAATTATCAATTCACCTCAATAATGTAAAGCAGTACCTTTACAAGTGACGGACGAATAGCTGATGAACACAGGTTAGCTTCTTTCTGAAACCTATCCTCAAATCCTGCAGCAGGTAGCAAAAACCAGTCCATCAGCTTCTCAAAGAAACAGACTGTTTTTAGTAAATAAGGATAACATGAATCGACATCAAAGGTCTTGGCAGAAGCTTCTTGTTTCTACTATAACATGATTCTGAAGCCAAGTATTCCATGCATACATGAACCTCTCTGATGCATTGTATTTGACTAACTAGCACGCAGCAACCTCCCAACAGATGGTAACTTTTACCTTATTTGCATCTCAGGGCAAGCCCTAAATAGAGAGACTGCAGTGTTGACAGTTGCGATCTAGCTCAGGCATCTCAAGGACAACCCCCCTCGTGCCAGAAACAAAGAAGGAAAGGCAAAGATGCAATGTTCCTCACACCCAATGTATGGAACATGAGCCTTGATGGTCAAAGATGACAAAACTCACCAGGCATAGAGGTTATCCCACCACAAAGTGCAGTATTTTCCAAGAGCTGACGGTGATTCTCTGACGAAACTGTTGAGATGCAACGAACTAGCTGCTCAACGATTCCATGTGCCTCTAAACCCAGTATAGATGGTTGGAATAAAGCCTCACCAACAGTATATCTCTCTTTTCCAATATTTATCACCTGGCATTGCATCCAAAGCCATAGTTCTAAGCTTCAGATTAAATGCAAAGCATACATGTGCGGCAGCAAATCAATATCAAAGCTTGTTCACAGTAAACTCACTTGCGCATAAAGAAATTTGTGTGAAGTATGCAATAATTAGGAGTAACCTCACACAAAATTATGCAGCCACAAAGAGTTTGAACGAAGTATGCAATAATTAGGAGTAACCTCACTCAAAATTATACAGCCATGCAGAGCTAACTTGCACACAAAGAACTTGAATGAAGTATGCTAGCTAATTAGAGGCAACTTCACCCAGAAACATATTAAAGTGGAGTATGTTTAGTATCATACATTTTCAGCTTCTCACAGACAACCAACAGTTTAAGAACTAAGACCCAGCAGGACACAACCACTCATTTGGATAAGGAAACCCATGAAACACAGTTCCAACAAACAGCCACTTGCTTGAGAAAACCGATCAAAGCAATGTCCTAATGGCTGCAGCTCAACCACTCAATTGGGCAGAAACCACATATACTAACCCAGCTGGTCAATATTGATATGAAACCACACAATCCAATTGAAGGTAGAACATGAAACCACTAGATGCCATAATGGTTGATCTTATGCCAACTATTCATATTTTTCGTTGGATTGCAGCAACTAACTTGAAGACAAACTTACAACATAGAGGCAAGTGACAAGTTCAGTTACAAGAATCCTGAGGAAAAAGCAAACCTGTCCATCAGGAAGGATATGCTGCTCTGTCTCATTCGTCTGCTGGGTCTTTGCATAAGCAACCTCATCTTCAGCACAGTATGAGCATTTCTCCTTCAACATCTCCACATCAGAAATTTTGAGATTCACCATTGGATTAGATTTAGCAAGTTCTTGGGATAGCAATTTTGTTAAATCAACACCACCAATCTCAAACCTTCTAGAGGCAATGTGCTGAACAGCACCTTCAATGACTGGCGCTATATCTGCAACATGGGGGATATATCAGATGTTTTCAGGAACCCTATTAGCTTAAACTGGCATCCAACTGTATTCTGCCAGAATTCCAATGATCGGCTGTTATTCAACCATTGAAAAGCAAGCCATGCATTAGCCACAGAATATCAAACATAGCACTGTCCTTACTTGTATATACCCAAATGAAATGGGAAATGAAAGTTAACATTTCAAAGAGCTACCAACTGTGCAACAAAAGCATGTAAGGAGATAAGTTCACATACCAATCTTCCCATGGCCAATATCAACTGTGCATCCAGAAATACGTCCAACTGCATAAAGAGACAGTACTGCTTGCTCTGATGCATAAAATCCCGAGACATTAAATGTTTCAAACATCAGTTGCACCAGTTGTTCCCTCAAAGCCTGTAAAATATGATCTTCTTTTAATGCAATACTAAATACAGAAGTACTACTTCACTACATTTCTATGCTGTGTAAAATAATAAGACTGCTCTTCAGAAGACACAAATGAAAATGCATACCAACATGCCGAGAACTTAATACTGAGTTCACCAAATGTTCAAGAATCTTGTGACATGCCAGGAACACACCAAAAACTGTGCGGGATAACAAAACAGAATGCTCTCCCACCTCACCACAAAAGAAATCACTGAGCAAGCAGAAAGAATGTATAAAACAGCCTACATTCATATTTTCGAAAGTAAATAATGCTAACCTTGGGGGTACAAAGTGGATCAGTGAACAAGATTTGTCCTTCATTTCCCTCTTCCCATTCAAGGCCAGTGTATAGAACATACTGCAGCAAATCTTCTATGGCATCCCAATCTCTTATGAAACCCCGAACAACAGGATCAACATAAACATCATCCAACAATGGATTATCAGCCGAAGATTCATCTCCAGGCATGCGTTGCATTTGAGTAGGAATTATCTGTTCACACTCAGAAAAAGTCAGAATGCCTTAAATCAAGGCCATACTTGCAATCAACAACAAAAGGGGCCCAAACAAGAAACAATATATAGAACGACAAATGCAATGCAAAAAGGTTTCTTTCTTTTGTTTGTTTTTTTTTTTCCTAAAAATGTTAAAACAAGAGATCCATGACCCATATTTTTGTCAAGGATGTAATGTTCTTCTCTTATCAAGTAACCAGAGCACAAAAAGTCACTCAAGTTGGCATCATAAGAACACTTCATAGTCATTCATTATTTAATTTTCCATTGCTGATGTTAAATTCATCATATTCCTACGGAAACTAAAAAAGAAATTCAAGACGTTTACTAGCTAGCAAGAAAAACCGGGATTAAAAATGATAACAAAAAACACTCTTCTGTGGTGTGTGTGTGTGTGTATATATTCAGAACCCCATAACAAGAAAATTTCAAGAAAAAAGAAGAACAATTAACTTCTATTTTTTCCATTTTCATTCGGAAGAAACGAGGATTAGATTTAAAAAAAAAAAAAAAAGACGTGAGTGAAAGGAGAAGCAAGAATGTTATTACAATGGGGGGAAGCTGATCCGGTACGGCAGTGCCCGCTTTGAGGAGCTTGGAGCCGGCGTCAATGACGGCCGCCTCCATTCTCGAAACCGAACCTGAAGACCAAACAAAAATTCAAAAAAAAAAACCCTAGCTCCGCCTCTGCTTTCGAACCCTCTTTGCGCTTCAGTCTATGTGAGCGGGCGACATGTATCTTTCTTGACTTGATAGGGAAACCGAACTGAACTAAATTAAATGTCTAAATTAGGCGGAAATGGCGACAACCTTGTAAATGACAGACATCGCCCGCCGTAACATTTCTTCCACTGTCCAGCTCTGTTCCTTAATGGCGAGACTCTCTCAGCACGACGACAAGCGAGCCCTTTCGGTTCTATCCTTAAACCCCACTTTTTTTTTTTAATTTTTTCTTCATTTCTCATCTATTATTTTTTGTCTCTGCTTTTAGTGCTCAAACACAAGATAGTGAGACCTCTGTCACTTTTCAATCATAAGTTGAAGTCAATTTGACGAAAATACCATTTTAACTCATAAAATGAGGTACTGAAAATCTAAATGTCCCTATTTCAAATAATGACGAAAATTTGAATAATCTAAAAATTTGAAAATTAAAATTTAAAAAATTCAAAACTCGAATTAGTTGAACACAAAAAGTTAAAAATCCAAAACTTAACGTTATTTGAAATTTAATGAATTTTTTTAAAAGAAAATCTATTAAATTTAAAATTCTTGAGATGAAATTAAAATAATTTAAAATTTACATACTTTAAATTTAAAACTTTCCATATGTAAAATTTAATATATTTAAATAAGTTGATGTCCCAAAACCCCAGTCTAAATCCGTTTTTTGCCTTTAGTTAGAAGCCGATAGTCATCAATTGGGCAGGACAGCCTCCAAAAATTGGGGAAAATAATTGCAAACAAGAAGTACTGCAAATTTCTAAATTGGGGATAAAAAAAAAAGAAAAAGGGGGGCGTCCGAATAAACTAAATGCGACTTAAATAATCATGATGTTAGAATTGTTAACTGCAAAAGATAAATTGGAACAGCATTTTATTTTGTTTTTCCCATCAAATCCTAAATACGATCTTCAGCTGCAAAACTTGAAATGTTTAGTCGACGGATGAAATGGAAATGCCTTGGCGTGCAGCACAAAGGGAATTGACACCAGATACCACAGGGATGGTGAAACGGGGTAAACTTAACCATATGCTGAAATATTACTTGATCACGACAAGATTGAAAGGGATTCTCACAGCGTTCGCAAATTTTATGCTGAAAGCAAGGCTTGAAGGACGAAGATAACCAAAAGAAATTTATCGACCAAACCCTGCCTAAAAGCTAAAACAGATTATTATCTACAGCTTTGCAAATGTCAAGATAAAGAGAAGGGCTAGGGGGCAAATAGAAGGTAAGAGGAAGCTTTCTTAAAACAAACTATATACAGGGGGCAGCATACACCACCCTTTTTCAAATGAGGCTCGCTGCAGGCATTTCCTGGGCACTGCAGGAATGATAATCCTGCAGTTTATCACCTTCCAATTTGAAAGGCACGTCTGTCACATTGTAATAGTCCATATCCACTGGAATGTGGCCATCATTTGTGGAAATCGTAGCTCCCCAATCTTCCAGTGAAATTAAGTTGCCTTGTCCAACACCAATTTGAGAAATATCATGGCCACTTTCCTCCATTGATGGAACTTCGACAATCAAATCCGGTGTGCCTGCCAAAAGGGCTTCGAGGGGAGACTTAGAATTCAAATTTTCTTCAGAAATAAATTTCACGTCCAGGATTTGAGTTTCGAAATCTACAGGGCAGGCAGCACATGAAAACTGAGAAAGATTCTGCAGAGTATCCCCGTTGGACCTTTGTTTTGTGACCTCTGTAGAAGCCATCACTTCATGCAAGATAGCTGATTCTTGGGTAATATCATGCCCTTCATTGTTTTGGTCTACAGCCAATTCTTCCAGCCCATCAGCTTTCTCAATAACTGAGGTGCTACTCATTCCATCACAAGCCTCTTCATCCCTTATGTCTTCTGTCATCTGATAGGAATCAATTCTTTTAAGGTCCTGCTGGAGGGGTTCATCTGCATGGGCATTAAAATTTCCTTGGGAACAGCATTCTACCCCATCCCCATGCTGCCGTTGCTCATCAACCCCTTCTCCCATTTTCACAGAGCTGCCATTATCAAGGGATCCCAACACATTCTTTTCATCATCCGATAAAGATTCATTGGATAAATAAGGAAATAAACTTCTAACGCTTTCTGTCTCATCAGCTTGCCTGAAACAAGTGGAAGACTTCACTGTTACTTGAGAGTGAAGTGTTGGTGATAATGTTCCACCATTCCTAGTTTCTTCTTCACTTGTAAACTCGGGAGCTCTACTTGCAAGTGTTTGAGGATCTTTTTCAGATTTAGTTGAAATTGAAGACAAGAATCCAGAAAATGCAGATGCTAAAGCATCATCAATCGTAATAGCATCTTTGTGTTTAATCTTTGAAGAATCTTTCACTGGTTCTGCTGTACAATTTTCTTCCTCATCATCACAATTTGAGAACGCAGTGGCAGTAACTAAGAGGCTAGGATGCGACTCTGCAGAAACCATGACACTCGTGGGATCAGGGGGAATCAATGACAAGGCCGGAGGAGACTCCTTTGCTTCACATGCCAAGTAACTGGCATACTTACTTCCACTGCTGTGGGAGTTGGTTTCTGACTCACCACATGAAAATTCAGGAGCACAAATTCTTGTAGCGGAATGCAACATAGAATTCTGTGTTCTCTTTGTCAGCAATTCCAGTTGCTTTTCTACATGCTGGAGCCTCTCATCAATACTGCTTATAGGCTTTAGCATTCTCTCCTCAAACCTCAAAAAGAGATCTTCTATTCTGTTAACTCGAGACACAAGCTGGTCTAGAACAATTTCAATATGACTGCATGACATATCAAGCTTGCCCTCTGCATTTGGGAATTCAGAAGGTATCGCAGGCTGTACTGGGTTAGTAGGAAGCCTAGCTGCTTCTTGCAAGTCTGATTCTGGGTGGTCAGCTTTACTTGATTTTCTTTCCTGCTGGAGTAGGCTTCCAACTTCAATTGTATCATTTGTTTTTGACCCAAAGTCCTCTGACATTTGTTTCCCCTTTGTACCAAATTCTTTTCCATCCTGTGCCTGGCAAGCATCTTTTTCTTTAGAAAATTGCAAAAGTGAAGGCACAAGCATGGCTATGAGTGAACTTCCAGCAGAGTTCTCAAGGGGAACTGCTTGATTATCCGAACCAACTACATCAACAGGATCAGCAAACACATAGACTTCGTCAACAAAAGCACAATGTTTATTCTGAAGTGACAGCAGCCTGAGTGTGAGGGACATGCAAGGGTTTGCATCAGTCATCTCTGCGGTAGCCTCGTACAAAACCTGACCATTTTAATCAACAAGTGACTTATTACTGTTAAAAAGAATATGCTTGAATTGTGATTCAGTAACTTAGTGCTATACTTGGAGTTAATTTAATTTCTTAAAGCTGCTTACACCCAAACAGATAAGAATTCCCTTGTCTTGATTTATTTAACCAACCTGGCAAGCATACTTTTGGAAAACTTCCTCCAACATAGACATGAAACATCACTGTCAATTGCTTATCCTATGTAATTATTTGATTTTCCTAGTTTACACTGCAGTCGTGCTACATTAGTATTGAATGAATAGCAGCAAATAACAAAACCATTCTGCAGAGCTCCACCACATCCTAAGAGGGAGGGTTTGATGAGACAAAAGAACTGCAAGCACACCAATTTAAATGAAAAGACAGCGTCCCTTTCCAAGAACCACTCAAAGGGCCATACATATGTATACACACGCACAAACACACCCCATATAAAAACTACATACAGACAGGAACACACACACACACGCACACACATGCTATATAAACACTACACACAGACACACGGAGAATAAGAAAGGAAAATCAGTACCTGTAATACTTTTCCTGGGTCTCCAACAGATTTTGATGTCAGAGAACTATTTGAGTTAACAGCCAGTGAATTATTCGAAACTTTCACCTCAACCCAATCATCTTCATTGGCAGTCAGTTTACATCCACTTTGGTGTTTTCCTTCTGATAGTTCTTCAGTAAATCCCCTCAGACGTGTCAAAACCATTTCATCAGTATCAGGAGCACATAACACTTCTCCGCCCCTAGCAGCAATGCCACAACGTACAGTGCACAGATACTCATTGCCACTATGCACCCCGGGAGCATGGTATATTTCATAAACTCGAGCAGTACTTCGAATGTAAACCTGCCGCACCTCATGTTTTTGCGCAAAAGTGACTGCATTATATTGTTTGAAATTCTTCAATATTCCCAACCAATATAGACCAAAAATGGAAGAACAAACAATCAAATATGGCAGAGAGAGTATAATGTTGGTAGTGCACTAATAACAAGACAGTTCTTATCAGTAGCAAGAAGAAAATAAAAGACCGTTGACCGTGTGGTTTAAAGCAGGTCATCTGTTACTAGGCCACAAGTCTTGGGTTCGAACCTCCGTTAAGACAATTTGATGGGACTAAATTTATCGTGTCTGATGGATGGAACGGAACCACTCTTAATTTCCCATTTCACGAAAAATAAAATAAAATAATAATAATAATAATAAAAGCATTCCGCAACAAACAGAGGAGACAATAAAGATTGAAGTTCCCAAAAAATTACTAGTGATCTCGCATGGGGTAGGATCGGCAGAGGAAGAAGGGCACAGGACAAGAGGGGATTTGGTGGTGGCGGTCGTCGAATCGACGGCGGAGGATCGATCATGGTTGTTATCGGTATCGTCGTCCATGGTGGAGAGAGATGACTCAAAAGTCACGGAACTTAGTAGAGAACCACCGGCGACGTTCCAGGTGGTTGCGATGCTGCACGAAGCGTCGGAATGGGTACTGATCGCCGATAACTCCATAACTTGCGTTCGTTTTCCGTCTTTTGCTGTCGGCAAGATCTAGCTTAGAGTGCGCGCGCGCGTGTGTGAATTAGAGCTATCATTATACTACAGCTGCTCAAAGTACGGGCTGGGCCGCTCTCAGCCCAGAAAATATAACAATAAGAACGTAACATGGGCCGAGTTTTCCACAGGCAGAGCGTGTGAAGAGGAAAAGAAAGGTTTATATATATATATATATATATATTGAAAATCGATCAACGATAAATTATACGATGAAAATATATTTTTTTAATTTTTATTTTATATATATATTTTAATTAGAATCTAAAAATCTCAAAAATAGATGTTCGTATTCTTCAACAGTTTATGTTATTACGTTATCATCTTGGTATAGAACTATTTCCTTTCTCCTTTAAATTACGTAAGTGCCTATATTACAATCCAAAATCAAGTGGCCTGTTAATATTGCCAGTCTCAAAGGATGGATGCGGGCAGGGCATCAAATTGTCCACTTTTTTCCTCTTTTGGGCTATTTGTGAATGCTTTTTCCATCCCAATGGACAGGGTCATTGTTACACCGATCATCGGGGCCGTCCAAAAATTGCGATGGATATTTCTAGGAAACATCCATGGAATATGGGTACTGGGCTTGTAATGAGTTCAGCCTAGTTGATATGATATCAAGCGTATGCTGCATCTTGTAGTTCTCTTGTTTCATATGGGGCTGGCCATAACTTCCGGACATTAGTGAAAAGATCTTGACGACCGGCTGGTGCCTCCCCAACAGGTGAATCCAAGACGCTGTCAGGAATTGCAGTAAGAGTTTCCTCGAAGAAGGATTTGATTGTCTGAAAAAGTTGAAATTGGTGTTAAACACTACAAAAATAGAACAAAAGGGGAAAGAAAAAGAGGAAAGGATCACAATCCCAGATGTCCACACTCAGTGCCATGCTCAAAGTATTGACCCGACACAGCCCACTTCCCACCTACTACAGCCCAAATCAAAGTAGTCCATTCCACATTGGGATATATATCCCTCCAGTTGGCAATCATATACACTAGTTATGATGATTGAATATATGACTAAAGTCAGCTGCTATGGACACATTCTTCTAAATAAAACTAGGTTTATTTTCAATGGCATACCTCGCAACTCTGGACAGCAGCATCAGCCTTGCGCTTCCACAGACCATTTCCAGGTTCGGCATGGAAATAACCAAGTAAAGGCTGCATTATATTAGAGTACTCATATGAAATACTGCAGCGATACATTATAATCTGAAACGAGATAAAGAGTGCAACTGAAGATCAATAACAACACGAAGTTGCATAAATATCCTCTTACAAGTGGTCGTTTGGACGTGAAAAAAGAATAGATTTTAGCAAACACACCATATTTTGAACCCAAAGGCAAGCAAAAATACCTATCCATTAGATGGACTGGTTTTTAAACCTTTAATTTTCTGTGAAGACACTCCTTGCCACTACACTAGCAACACCCAAGTCACAATAACAGGCACTTCTCACCAGAAAGGGAAACACCAGCAATCCTTTAGCAACCATTCTCAGTCCCTGCTCTCTCATCCCAGGGCACCATCACCATCCTTTAACAACCAGCAACATCCATACCATCTCCACCAACATTGCATCCTCATCACCATCAATGCAATTATCACTGATCATGCAGAATGCCCAACCCCCTTGAATAACCATAGCCAGTAGAAAATAACTTTATCTCATTGACCATACCAAAAAACTGGCTTTTTATATAATAGCCAGCCATAGTCCCATAGCCACAGAGATGAAGTGCAAAAAGGTAGATCAACCTCCTTCTACTCTTAGCTGTAACAGACTGACTGCAGAACCATTGCTATAAACATAGAATTTTTTATGATCTCTCTTCCCATTCATCCCCAAAAGGAGAAAAAAAAGGCAATATAGAAACTTTTTGCAATATATAGCATGGTGTTTAAGAAGAGACTAAGTTATTAAGCAAGCACAACTGAGAAAACAATCTAATATACCTTTATTATATCCCGGACATTAGGTCTATTATTTCCATATCTTCCCAAAACAGAATCACCATATATTTGATACTTTTCAAGGACCTAGAAGACAAATTAAAGCCAGAAAATGAAGTAAATAGCAGATGGAATTGAGGTGATACATCCATTTGTGGGGCAAATAAGCTATTAAACCTGACGGCGTGTTAGACCACTGCTTTCTGCACCATAAATTGCGGAATCAACATGTCCCAAAATATTCCAAGGGCTGAAAAAAGTTAATAAAGTTTTCCCATTGATTAATTATCACCCAACAGAATATAGCACATCCAGAGCTCAGAAAAAACTGAAATACAAAGCCTCCCAAAAGGTCAATGTAAAAGCTGCTAAACAATAGTCAGCCAAAGGTTTTTTTAAGTTGGCCCACACATGCACTACCTACCTTCCTCTCTGCCTTTCAAGTACCATTGATAAATGGAGATGCATGTGTGTGTTTGTACATGTAAACACTTTGAATTACTAAGAAAGCTCGTCTATGACAGTTTGGTTAAACTTATTGAGAAAGCTCATGGTAGACACAAAGATTGGTGATCATATGAATTTTCTCACATGAAAATTTGCCATCAGAACAATTAGAGCTTACAAAACTCATACTACATGTACATACTTGCTGTAGGCAGCACGCCCAACCATTACCGCATGTGCGCCTTCCTTCAATGCTGCATTTACCTGCGGTGTGAAATGTCCATGGGAAACAAGTGAGATACAGATCATCAAGCAAATCTGTAGCTTAATGCCAGATATTATGTTTAATAAATGAACAGTTGAATGTGCAAAAAAACGATCAACATGAGAAGAACACTGAATTATATACAGTAAAAAACAAGAAACTTGACCTCATCAATACAATTTATGCCTCCATTTATTGTAAATGTTAAGTCTGGAAAATCGCGCAAGAGGGCAAAATAGTACTCGTATCTGCACTATCATAAAGAGTCCTTGTCAATTGCATAAAAAACAAAGAGAGGGCCAGTATTATTCATATAAAGATGTTGAAAAATTAAACAACAAGCAATGGATAGAGATAGCAAACTAAAGACAAACACTTCCTCAGTAACTTTTGCATTAACCTAGCTACAGATCAAAGGGAACCCAATCAATTAAGCTCTTACTTCAGTGGAGGGATTCTTCGATTTTCAGCTGGGCTAATACCATTGAGCAGAGCCTTACGTGAGTGTATGATAAAATGCTTAACTGGGGATAGAGATGACACCTTATAGATAAAATCACCTAAAGGTAGAATAAAAACCAAACAATAAAATCAAGATACCATGCCAGCAACCTTAACATAAAAGGTCAGAAAATATTTTAGGACCTATCAACCTTGCCAGGCACCCATCTAGGAATTTTATGAAAGATTAAGCCAGACAAAAGCATCAATGTTAAAGATGCATGTGCAACAACATTTAATTAACATGGCCTCTTGAGATGCTATCTCTTATGAGAAAAATTGATCAAATAGTTAACCCAACAAGCAACAATCATTTCCAATATATCTTCTTCAATTTGTCAATTTATCTTCCTCCCTCAAGTTTGTTCTTCAGGAATTGGCAAATACTTTTCTTTATCCACCTTTTTTCCTCACCTGATTAAGCAAGACACAACTTACTACAGACCAGTTGTGCCTCACAACTAAAGTTGAAAAGAAATCATAAAACCACAGTAACACATCTCTGGCCCTTTGTTTCCTAATACCTGTCTGAAGTTTAAAGTGAATCCAACAAGCATAGAACATACACACAAGGCTTTTGATAACAAATTAGAAGTGCACAACCATATGCTACCATAGACTAGTGGGACATCTAAATAGTTTAATACAGATAGATGTAGGGGCCAACACATGCTATCTATAGTTAGACCACTGTGGGGTTCAATATATTTCACTTTAGGTGAAGAAAGAAGATAAAGGAATCTTACAGAGCTCATTGTATGAGTCATGGTTGTCTACACCAATTCGACACTTTACACTGACTGGAACATCAGTGTGGGCAGCAATTACAGACATGGCCTCACCAACAAACTTTCCTTGCAAACACCAGACACTTTAATCAGATCATAATAAAATAGAAAGAGCTTTGCCTCAATTTGATTAAAAAAATCATTAGCCAGGACTTGACTACTTAAAGAACACAATGGTTGAACCTTTGGATCCAGCATAAGACGAACACCAAAGCACCCATGTCCAGCAACCTTTGGACTAGGACAACCACAACTGGTAGATGTTGGGAAAATGAGAGGTATATTAGTTCAGCAAGCAAAGAAAAAAATTAAAAAAAAAACCTTGAATGATGGAAAGAGAAATTGTACTAACTTGAAATTAATCTCATCATAGCCATAAGGATTAGCAAGTTCAGTTGCTTTTGCAATGTTCTCTAAATTACTCCCACCAATTTGTAGAGCAATGGGATGTTGTTGGGGAGAATATGCCAAAAATCTGTCCTGAGAAACCAATACATAGCATATTAGTGGTTTCAAATACCGATTTAGCCTGACCCCATAAAACAGATACCAAATTTCATAAGAAAGCTCTTCCAAAAGTTGGATCTTTTAACTTAAGTACCAAATTTCCCTCTTGATAGACAATTGTTTCAGCAGCAACCATCTCCGTGTACAGCCATGCATGTTTCGATATGAGCCGAGCAAGAGTCCTATAGTGATTATCCGTCCAGTCCATCATAGGAGCAACACTGAAAATAAAGAAACTGAATAAATTAGAAGTGATCCACTTGTTGAGGGAGAGAAACATATAAAAAATGTACGCATATGTCCCACCTAAACAATGGGGGAAAATAGCGTTTTGCAACCATCTCAGCTTTTGTTTGGAGTTGATGTGTCTGTAAATAAGCAGATTGGCCCCTTGACTTGGTTGAAGTCTTGTAACATGCACCTAATGAAAATCTGTCTTGTTTTCTCAGAACAATGGAATGAAATGGAGTACAAGAAGAAATCAAAGAACATCTGGAAAGCTTAACCATCCCTCTAATCAGAGAAAGCCTGCTCCTTTTTAGCACCTAGTCATTAAAAGGAAACTTCATCATGCATTAGATTAGATACCGTGCAAACGAGGTGACTTCAAACAGCATCACCAGCATCACACATATCATTTCCATTCTCTTTTTCCTCATATTTTATATTTATCTTTTTTCTTTGTCCCGTAAATAAATTTTGTGTCCCATAACTTATAATTTAAAGAATTCAACGCTGGGTAATCAAAGCTAAGCATGCATACGTAGCCACGTCAACAGAAAACACCCAACAACACACACACGATACGTATCCCCGTAGTCGTGTACAGCCATACAAACACAGGGACCCACATGGAAACATTAACGTATATGTTTTCTTTGAACAGTAATATATACCACAAGAACTCGACGTTAATTGCTAAAGCCATGGCCACATGCTGCACATTTCTCCAAGAGAAGAAAAAAAGCAAAAACGAAGCTATAGCAAAAGAAAGAAAAGGAAAAACCCAAACCCACGTAAGAAAGACAACCGAAAATCCATGAATAGTAAAAAATGAGAGTTGAAAGAAGAAGAGCAAGTGAGTTGGACATTTCATCAAACAGAAAAGGAGCGTCGCGTCAGAGTACAGCAAACGACAGAACAACTACAAATAAAGGAAAAGTAAGGAAAAGGGGTTTTAGTTTTACATTGACGGAAGTTGAAGAATAGCAGCCTCGCCTTCCTTACCATTGCCTGCCTCAGAGACCCGAGCAATGGTAAGTAGTCATGATTTAAATAAGAAAACTTTCTGCCTTACATATCATATCCTTAAAATAAAAACCAAAAAAAAAAAAAACTCTCCTGAGCAAGCCGACTTCAACGACTTGTCGTTTACAAAGTTCCATACTCCCCCCCGCTTTTTTTCTTCAAGAGGTCCATTACGTTATAGGTCTCACTTTTCAAGATGAAAATTCAAAATTTTTTTAAAATAAAAATTTAAAATTTTAATTATTGAGATGTTTTAAGTTACGGGTTTACAAGAGAACTTAATGAGACGTTTTTAAAATTTTAGTTTTTGGATTTTTGTTATTTCTTTTATTTTATTATAGATTAGAATAGGTGAAAATATTATCCAATGTTATCACTGATAAAGAGCCACTAAAGTTTGAGATATGGATTATATAAGGAAACTGTGATTTTCTTTTCACTGTAGTAACTTCAGTTTTCCTTGGCAACCTTCATTATCCCATTAGATGTGCATAAAACAACAACAACAACAACAACAGAGCCATAACAGAATTGAGTTCGTTCTTTCTTGCAAAAAAACATCTGGGAAAACACAGGTGAGGCTCAAGCATGGGAAGCAACTAAGGTCTGCAGAAGACTACATTACGCTGCCATCTATGGGTACTTGGTGTCGCGGGACTCCCCAGTTTTGGCTTCTACTAGACTAGCCGCCTCCAACCGTCTGACTCTATGGAACTTTAACAACTTACTTTTTGTTTCCTTGCATACCTTCCTAGTTTTCTTACGCAGAAGATGCATTTAAACATTATCCAATCAAGGATAAAATCATGAAAGGAAAATATTTTCTTCTTTGTAATCCGAATTTAAGACAGTAATTCCTAGTTAGAGAACCTCTTTCGTAACGTACAACATCTTCGTCTGAAAGGATGTCTCGGCTCAAAATGTTGGAGATGCAAGTTGGAGTTGCAATAAGCAGAACCTAGAGGGAAATCCGAGGCGATAAATGGTAGATCTCGCGATTTTTCTTAAGCCGTGACATATTTGACCCGAGTTGCCCAAAAGGATTTTGAGACAACTGTTATCGAGAAACCCATTTGTGTTATTTATCAACAAAAAGACCATGCATTTGTCATGCACAAATCTAATTTCGAAAAGACAGAAAAATCAACAGAAACCGTGTGCCAAGGGCTACCACAGGTCGAGCAACACATGAATAAATAGGTCATTCAATAGCCCTATTCAGAACCTCCCCTGATACTAACGAGGAAGTTCGCCTCCTCTGGACAGTCAATCAATTAACTAACTCCTGTAAGTTACAACGCGGCCTAGATACAAGATTCCGCAAACATTATGCAAAGGCGCCTAGCATTCCTAAATCTATAATGCATCAAAGAAAATTAAACAAAATGGCAAGCCCCACTTCAGCAATTAACATCTGCTGGTAAAGTCATCTCTTCATGGCGACTCAACGGCCCTTGCGAAAATGCTTGATCGAAAAATCAGCAGCACTACTACAAGCAACAAGAAACCACTAATTGAATCACCTCGTGCACAAGAAATGAAAGACCATTTCTTCAATTTCAGCATGGAAGATGTCTCCGTATGCTATGATAAAAATAAAGAACCTCAAGCATTTACATGTTTGATCTCTTTTGCTTTTGAGGAACAAAGCGAACCGCCTGCTTCCCAAGTTCCAAGGTTTTCACTCTACCATCATCTAGAGCAACAGATAACATTGATGTTTCTTCCGCAATGTTGGAGACTACACCCTTATGCCTGGATTACAAGGTCATCATCAACAGCAGAAAAGACAGAGCAGCCCACCACATAACCAGATTTTGCAAAGAGCTATAGATAAACACTAAGCCTAACTCCTGTAAATCATCAAAAAGGTTAAACAGAAAAATATGACTGCCAAATTGACACACATGGACATCCAGATGGGGCAAGGGCTATAGGCTATTGTAGCAGAAAAAGGCGTCAGACAACTAGGGAATCATCCCCTCCCCCCAAATCAACATGAGGGTTCCCTGTTAAAATGATGGGGAATAAACAAGACACACATCAAGTAGCTGTGCAACTGTTGCTTTGAAGCAGAGTAGATGGGCAACAATTAGTATTGCAACCTCATCCCCCTAAAATAAATAGAAAACTTACCAAGAGTTGTCTGATGACTGATGAACTTCAACTCTCTTTCCAATTGCATCTTTACCTAGCTTTTTCAATATCCAATTAGCTTCCATCATCTCACTATCCTGAATCGATTGCGTGACATCATCCCCTTCATTGGAAGGCATTTTCTCTATGAAAATTGATGGTCTCTTTCTTTTTGACCTTTGACCTCTAATGTAACTCTTTTCTTCCTCAGGCAGAGGCAATCGGGCATTCTGACTCTCAAGATTGGGTTTTTTGATCTTCAATTTAAGTGAGAACTTTGAATCTTTTGGCAAAGACTGCAAAATTGGTGCTTCACCAGAATCATCATTGCTTTCAGAATATGTATCAGGCCTTGCTTCTGATTTCTTCCCCAAAGAAATCTTGTCCCTTCTTAAGGTGGGAATGTCACTTGCAGGCCCAACAGCAGCCCCAATTCCGTCTGTGCTTGTCTTACCTAACGAAACATGTCTGTGATCTGAATTTATGGTTTCATATGCATCACTACTGCTCCCTTTACTAATTCTGGGATTTAATTTGGAAGAGTCAGATGTAACTTTTCCAAACTTAATCAAATTTCCTTCCCTCCTTGCAAATTTCAAACCTCTTATCAGGCCAGGATGATTAGCTGCAATTGTTGCATGTTACAGCAATCAATCACATCTTCAAACATGAAAGCAAATGAAATATCCTTTTTGACCAATGGAAGTACAAAAAGAACCCAAATGAATAAATGGACAGAAACCACTCACCATCATCAAGTTTAGGAGCATCATTGTGTCTGTCCACAATAGACCTGTCATTTATTCTATGGTGGCCTGTATCTCCACTGCCTGCTCATTAACACGATCTATGTAAGCCAGATAACCCCGCAGGGCGAGAACAGAGAGAGAGCAAAACCAATGCCTCTATTGTAAACATTCCAACCATGACAAATACAGACCATATGCATGCAGAGAATCACTTACCATTGGAAGAAGTCAAATCTTGTTCTCTTTGACAGCTTGAAGCATCTGATCTTGGAGAACTGGTTACTATTTTCCGCGGACCTAGATTTATGACTAACTTCTTTGCTTTAACAGATTTCAATTTGCTAGCAACTTTTTCAGTACCATCCCCACTATCCAATTCATGAGGCTTACTACTAGTAATTTTAGCAATTCTGGATGTCCTCTCTCCGTTGCTTACCATCACCTCATCAACAAGCTTCTGCTTCAATACTCCTGGCGGATTGACAGAGCAAACTCCTTCATTGCTGCTCACAATTCCTGCAACAGTGGAAGAATAAACATCCAGTCTTTTTGTATGAGACTTTGTATCCTCACTCTTGTTGTCATCCATACTGTGTCCGTGTGAACCTTCCAGCAGATATGGTTCTGTCTTATTGATTGAAGATGCCTGGATACCTTTTTTCTTGGCAGATTTTTTATTCAGTGATTTCTTTCCATATTCCTTGCTCTTCTTTGGAGATTTATCAACTTGCCCCTTAAGAGAGGGCTTAATGGAGCAGTTCAATTCATTTTTCGGCATTACAGGACCATTTTCTTCATCATCTGAGTAAGGTGAAATAGAAAATATATCTTCCTGGGTTGGCAACCCTGCAGCAGCCCTCAAGCTCGCAATTAAATGTTGATCAGCTTTATCTCGTCTCCTCCAGAGCTCTTGAACAGCATCTTCAAGATCCTTCACCTAAAAACAAATAAAATGACCAGTTGTTCAGAAGAAACAAGAGAGAAAGAAAGCAGGACACACAGCACATGAAAGAAAGAAAACAAACACAAGATTTTGTGTGTGTGTGCGCGCGCGCGCGTGTGTGTGTGCGCATGTGTGTGTGTGTGCGCGTGCGTGTGTGTGCGCATGCGTGTGTGTGCGCATGTGTGTGTGTGTGCGCGCATGTGTGTGTGAGAGAGAGAGAAAGAGAGCTTCCAATTGCAAACGAACCTGGTAGCACTCTCCACGACATGTGGCACATTTATACTGAAGATTTCCATCCACTTGAAACTGAAGATATTTTTCATCACTGCAAACAATTTCTCTCAGGATTAGCTATCCTATTTCACAAAGGCACATTTAATATGCATTTACAAGTGCTAAAAATGGTTACATTGTAGGAATAAGTTACATAAAAAAAGGCACTTGGCCATGCTATGCAAGCAAAGGAACCACTAGACAGAATGTCCCCTAAATGTTAAATCTGCAGTGATTATCAAGTCTTAAAATAAATTGTTGAGACAAACACAATGATGACAATATGTGCCGGTTCTCCCACAAACCCCTCTCAATTCACAGACCAGTTATCATTCTGACACTTCAATTGCTCATTTTTAAGGTTGGGAAAGAGAAATGAAGGATGTCCAGAAACTTTTTCATGGGTCCAAAGCATATTTTAAAGCCTAAATGTTGACACTAAAACACCGGTCCTCCCACAAAGTTTCAAGAGTGCATTTCGCATAAAAAATTTTCAACATCAATACACACTTAATTCATCTGAGAGCTTCAATTAACAAGCCAGACTTTTCCACTATAGTCCATATTCTCCATTTGAGCTCAACAAATCTGGATTTCAGAAGTGAATCTCACACAATGAACTTCTTCTCTACTTTTTTCCTTCATAATGCACTTTTCTACCTAATTGCTCTCATTTATCTGAGCCTCTTCCTATTTCCAGCACAACTAAAGGAAGTTGATCTTGCTAATTAGAACTTTGTGTGGACAGACGTAATTTCCCTGGCTACTTTCTAATAGCTAAACCATATGGGAACATGATTTGAATATGCCCCACAACAGGATGATGGAAATTTATGCAGAGATATATGCTTGTACATATGAATACTTGAGTGTGACCAGAGCATAAAACAGGTGCTCAGAAACCAGCAATCAGACATGAGATAGTCTACAACAGTAGGTTCTGTTTTTGAAAAAATATAGCAAACCTGATGCCATCACAATGGCAGTGCACCCAGCGCTGGCAAATATCACAGCAGACCATTGGGGTTGATTCTGAATCTCTATAAACCTACCAGGTTGAGAAAAACATAAAAACACCTATATACATATTGAAAGAGATGAATATTCAATCAGAAGCACACGCTGAAACAAAACATTGAGAACAAGTTCAGAAGGAAAAGCAACTAAAAGAATGAACCTGTACTGCTAACCTGCTCACAAATAAAATATCTAATATCTGCCAACCTAACGACAAAGCCTCCAACTAATCTATCTGTAATTAGTGACTTAGTATGAAATACTCCATACCTTCAAACAAACAGGACAATAATTTCCCTTCACAAACAATCTTCCGCAAGCATCACAGCAGGTATATCCAAGAAACCATCTGAAAGTTCGTATAGCAAACAATTATCAACATTCTGGACCGAAAGGAGGTTGCAGAAAACTAGAAATATATCAAACATGAACAGTTCTCAGTATGAGCAAGCAGCCTCTACCACTATCTACCCAAAAATATGCTCCATATTGTTCTTTTGCCCTTAATATGCATCATCTTAGAAATCCATGGAGTGTTCAGAATCAGGGTAACTATCAGTCTAACATAAAACAAACATTGCTTAGCATCAATTCTGGTTGTCTTGATCTCACTCCTCAAATACGATGTATATTCAAACATGTCACAAAAACAGATGTAAAGGTTAAACAATTCATTATTCAAACCCTCCCATTGGCCAATCAGCAAGCCATCTGGTGCTGACCTGTCAGCTGATGAGGGCTGTAATATTTTTGCTTCCCTTCGAACATTAATTATTGAGTGAAGAGACAAGCATTGTTACATAGAGAAAAGACAATAATTGTGGACAAAGCAAACTAGTAATGGTCAATACCTCACACTTAAGCCATTTCCTGGGACATTAGATCCACAGCTGTGACATCTGGTGTGTTTGTGGCATAAATATGGTCCAGAACTAACATTCTGCAAACAAAGACATGAGAGCCAATGATATAATTCTAGACCAGATATAACACCCCACAAATAACCAATTGACATCTCACCTTGTGTGGAGGATGCTGGCAATAACAATGGTAGGCACCATCACACCTTCTGCAGAACATAAATTTATTTGGATCCCCAGTTCTTCGACAAATCTAAGTAACCAAAAGCAATCAAAAGGTAAAGGAAATGCCAACAAATTAAAAGAATAAAACAGATTGTCCACTGCAGCACTATGCCAAGAAGTGATGGATTCCCAGAACACATATATTGGCCTAAGGGTTAAAAATGTTAACTAACAGGCATGCATATCATTGTATTACCTCACAGATTCGACAAGATGGGCAGGCCCAAGAACTCCAATGAAATAAATCTGCAACCAGTTTCCACATAAGAATAAATAAATATTGCAGCCTCAGACACTTGTAGTCCACTAGCTTTACCTCTATGTCGAGACCAAGATTTCAAGCAGCTTCTGTGGTACTTCTTGCCACAACTTTTGCATGAAAGCATCCTCCTGGCTCTTTCACTTCCTTCTGTTTCGCCCACAAAACACATCCGGCACATTATATTTGAGTTTGACAGACCTTGCTCTTCTCCAGTAATTTCTTTAGAGCCAACCTGAAAATGAAACATTAAAAGGTTAAAAAAAAAAAGCAAGGTCATTTTTCCTATTCAAGCAAAATTCACCCTCAATAATTACACCCCAATCATAAGTGCAAAACAACTATCTGCTGAACACACAATATCCAATGAGATTTACTATTTACTAGCCTAGCCTCCAAAGAAGCCTAAACGGAATTTAAAGACAATTAGCCATGGAATCAATTTCACAGAAATGACAGATAAAAAAGCTAATGAAGTAATGACAACATAATGATGCATATTCACACTATTTCCCCCCCCCCAAAATTGCGCATAAAATACAATATGCATTTCCTCCCCCTCCCAAAAAATTAAAATAAAAAAAAACCAATAATCAGGCTAAAGTTTCACCGGGTATCGACGGAATTACTCTACAAACTCAAACAAGACAAATCATTAAATTGAGCCCTTTATGATTATAATAAGTAAATAAATGCTCTTAAATCTGCCGCTATGCGAGAATCTAACCGTCAAATCTCCAGCCTCAAAACGCCGGGCATAATCCTCAGCAGCAACCATGGCAGCCGCCGCCTTCCTCTGAAGCGCCACGCGCTTGGTCTGCGCCGAGACGGCAGCCACCGACTCGACATCCGCCGCGTCACCGCCGCCGCCGCCGCCCGGACCCCCATCTCCCGCAGAAACAACCGCCGGAGGCGGCGGAGGAACAGGCGGAGGGAGCGGCGCGACCTTGGGGACGGAAACCTGAACAGTAACAGCCTCGGCAGAAGAAGAGAGGGAACAAGAAGAAGCCCTAAATCCGGAGGGATCCTTCAAGAACTCCTCGATTCTCGAAACATCGAGAAGGAAGGCGTCCTTGGAATCGGCGCTGTGGAGATGCCGCGGAAACCCTAGCGGGCAAAAGCAAATCCGGCGACTGCAAAACAAAAAAAAAAATTAAAAAAAAAAAACACAAAACCGAACAAACAGCTGACCAACCACACCAACAACGACGACCACAATGGGTTTTAAAAAAAACCCAACGAAGAAGAAGAAGACGAAGAAGGAGAAGAAGAAGAAGAAGAAGAGGAGCCACCCTTTTCTTTTTTGACAGAAAGGGAGGGAAAATTACGAATGAAAATATAAAAAATAAAAATAAAAATAAATAAGGAGAAGGGATTTTTAGTGTGGGTAAATAGTTGGTAATACTAACCATGTAATTGGGCAAGCTACGTGAAAGGCCATAGTGATTGGGATTTTGAAAAATTTTTTTGAGTTTTTAGGTCGCGACGGAGAGAGAGAGAGAAGAGAGAGAGAGAGAGAGAGAGATAAAGATTTAGAGATCGCTCCCTTTAAATTTTTTAATTTTATCCCCCCCCCCACACACACACAACCAAAAATTAAAAAAAAAAACAAAACAAAACCGATTAAAATTAATTAGAATTTCGGGGTCGGGTCGGGCTGGGTTTTTTTTATTTATATTTTATGATTTTTCTTTTTTTATTTTTTTTTTTAACGCGAAGAGGCTAGGGGGGGCGGGGGCGGGGGAATAAGAGGCCATTGTACTGTCGACCATCTTTCTTCTGTTCCAATTTTTTGGATGAACACTTCCCTTCTTAACGTAAGGAGTTTAAACAGTGTACGGTCGAGACTACATCGTATTATCTCCCCCCAGTCGTGTTAGAACGTGGGACCCTGTATGTTCCTTGCCAATAAGAACTCGCCACGTCATCCTCCTATCCAATGTTCCCTGATGCAATCCACGCACCACCCACCCCCACCATCGACGGCTCCTCTTTCTCTTTCCCCCCCGGCGGAGGCCACCGACCAAGGCGGATCCCTGCACGTGGCCGCCGGTAACTGTCTAATTCCATCCCCTTCCGTCTTCCTCCGGCAGGGCCCCACCATGGATCATGGCTGCTTGGCTGCTCTGCTCCTTATAATTAGTTTGTATAGTAATTTTAAATTATGTTGTTGATTCATTACATTTTTCTTTTTTATCTTAAAACCAAAACCAAATCAACGAAACACAACCCAAAAAAAAAAGAAAAAAAAATGACAATTGCTTATATTGCTTTTCAGTGAAATTTGTAAAACCAATATTACACATATAAGATGGTAATATTTTATTGTTCATGCACAACATGCTTTTTGAAATATTTAACCCTAAAATAAAATTGAATCTTATTTTAAAATCTAACACTAAATTTTAAATATGCGATAAATCTTGTGATTAATAATTTAAATATATTAGCAAGGCGTTGATAATATACATATTAACAATAGCAAACCATGATATAATCATAATTTATTAATACTTTAATATGTCATTTTTTATTAATTTAAATTTAAATATTATTATTATTATTATTATTATTATCTGTTTTATTATTAAAAAGTTATTATTTAATTTTATAATATTAAATTTTAAATTTATTAATATAAAATTTATTTAAATTTAATAAAACTGATATTATTATTATTTTTTTAATCTTGAGGTTGGAGATTGAAAATTAAATGAATGAAAAATGGAGAATAATGGCTATGGAGAACAACCTAAATAATTTTTATTGACGAGCGTTAAAATTGACCGTGAAGCTAACCGTCAGATCATCAATTAGACCACTAAACCGACGAATCAGATTTAATGTCTGGGTCAATAGTGTGGTCCGGGTTTTAAAGCTACGGTTCCCAGTTTCCACCTTCGACCGCACCCAGGCTTCACGATTGGTGTTGGGGCTGCTGTAAACGAGTCCGAGTGCGATAGATAGAGAAAGGAGGAGGAGGAGGAGTGAGAAGCCATGAATGCCCCGGATCGCTACGAGCGATTCGTCGTGCCCGAAGGCACCAAGAAGTAATTTCCATCCGCTTCTCGCTCTTTCTCTCTTTTTTTTTGTTTTGTTTTGGTTTTTGTTTCTGCACCTTCGTTCTTCAAACTCAATCCTTCTCTCTCTGTTCGTTTCTAATCAGGGTCTCGTACGAGAGGGACACGAAGATTATAAATGCGGCGTCGTTCACCATAGAAAGAGAAGACCACACCGTCGGCAACATTCTTCGCATGTACTTTGTTTTCTTTTCTGACAGACTCACAGCATAATATATTGTGTTTGGTTTGTGTCGATTGTTTTTTTTTTTTTATTGTATCCTCAGAAGTTAATCTGTTGTTGTTATTGTTGTTGTTGTTGTTGTCGGATTGTGATACAGGCAGCTGCACAGAGACGACAATGTTCTCTTTGCTGGCTACAAACTCCCCCACCCTCTGCAGTACAAAATCATTGTTAGGGTTAGTGCTTTCTGCTCTCTTTCTCTTCCCTCTCTTGGGTCTCTGTATGTGGAAGTCAATGAGTTGTGTGGTTGCATAAGCTAGAGACCATCACGTCTGGTTCTTGCCTAGGTTTTATGTTCTTGTCTTTGTGAAATGATTGAAGAAAGATGGGCAACTCGCGGTTAATTTTTAGATGGGTGGAATGGGTTTCGTTTTATCCTTATAAGCTTTATCCCTAGTTTTTCAATCTAGCAATTCGGTTTCTAAACCGCATCATTTGTTGACATTGGCTTTTCTTGTACAGCTGGACTGTGGTCTGGCTTTCCATTTAAGTGAATTGATAAGTTAGCACAAATGAGGTTTAATTTTGGGGTATTGGGGCTATGTGGTATCTCAAGCCAGTTTGCTTGTTGATACCGAGCTCAACTTCTGGGGTGTGTCAAAAATAGGTAATTCGTGAGAGGTTCAAAATGTATTATCGTTTGTTACTGGCAAAGAAAAGAAGTTTAAGGTATTAAAAGTATGTGGGAATTGGTGGTAGTCTCTATAGGGCCAGGCTATGCCCAAATTTTTCCACTGATTGTACTCTAAATTGGGACCCTGCAATTCCAGTTTGTCAAAATTTCCGCTCAAAATTCATCCAAAAATATAACATTAAGGCATGAAATTGGAATCAGTTTGCATACCTTTTGTTGTCCTAATCCTGGCTATCATCTACCCAAGTGCTTAAATTTGAAGTTCACTAAATACTGTTAGGGTTTGTATTTTCTGCTCTCATCTCTCTCTCTCTCTCTCTCTGACATGCCTTATTGTTGGTGAAGAAGTGAGATTGCAATATGATAATCCTCTAGTTTGCGAATTTTGGAATTAGCTCTCTCACAACTTGGGGTTCCAATGAATTTGATGTGGCTTTTGTAGGTTCACACAACTAGTCAGTCTTCGCCAATGCAAGCATATAATCAGGCAATCAATGATCTAGACAAGGAACTTGACCATTTGAAGAATGCATTTGAGGTGTGGCATTCTTGCTAACAATTTAACTACTTCATATGTTACTCTGTGCTATAATTATTGTCACATTGTGCTCGTGATGGAGCAACTTCCTTGGATATGACACTGGAAGATTAATTGTAAACAAATTTGCTGCATCAACTTAGCTTTTATTTTTTCCACCTTGGTTGATGAATGCTCATGTGACATTCTATTCTATATCCAGCATGAACATTGTTCTTTATTTTACTGTGTGATAGTTTGAGCCCCAAGGACTAAGAAAATTCAGTTAATCCCATGATCTTATGTTAGAAAAGGGCATCTTTTGTTTTTGGCTCATCCTATTGAGTTCATGTTGCTCTCTCTCTGTTTGGGTGGACATGAAGTATGGATATTTACCAGATTTGTGACAGCTAAGTTTTCATTTATATGTTGCATGAATATAGCCTCGAGACATTTCAATGTTATGACCTCCTCCTATATTTTATATGTTTTTGTTTTAAATAACGCAAATTTTCTATCAAGCTTGATAATTACATTTCTACTGATTTTCCATAGGCAGAGCTTGCTAAGTTTCAGAGGAGCTTTTGAGGATGGGGGATGTTCAATTCACTCTTTGAAGCTAGAGGAAGATCATTGTGACCTTGTTGAGACTTTTTTCTTGTGCTTTTCATTTTTTTTTTTTTGGGGGGGGTGGGGTTCCAAGACAGACTCTGAGGAGGAGGTATGGCAAAATTTCAAAATTAATGAAAATTACCTTCAATTGTTGTAGATCTACTAGCTTCCCTGGAGGCTGGTGAAATCTTCCTCATTTCTCTTCTCATTAAGGAAACATGGTTTACATTCTCGATGTTAATGTGCATAATTTCTGTCCATTCTGCATTTTGAATTCCTTCAAGTAATTGTTTCTACAATTGGTATCCTAAAGTGTCGAACTATCTCACCAGGCATTTACATAATAGAGAACTCATCGTCTACACCATCCAGTTCTCCTTTAAGATTGTGTTGTTGGATGATCAAAACAGATGTCTTTTGTGAGATGTCGGACCCTGAAAGAACATCCCCTATTGGACCTAATTCTGGACATTGCTGCCAGTCATTCATTCCAACAGTCAACATTGAGTTCACCCTTCCACCTCGCCCTACGATAATTAGCGTGTACTGCCCTTCCAATGATCTCAGGGTGGTATAGGTCTCTGCTGAATCAGCAAGATGCTTCTCCATATAGGCAACATAGCCTCCAGCAACATGCCTCTCGTAGAATTGAGCAAAACATTCATCATCAAGCCTCATCTCTTGTTCCTGCTCAGCAGCATTAATCCTGAGATTGCCCCCTCTTCTTGAGATGTTTTCTGCACTTTCATCCAGCAGAAACCTTATGACCGTGAGTTTTACTCCTGGGTGTCGAGCAACACGACCTGCATAGGCTAGTGCTTCTCTATCGTCTTTGCCACCAATAAAGATAACTGCTACCGGAAAGGATCGCACCATTTTTGGTATATTGTCTGCTAAACCGAAACCACGGTCAACAAGAATTCCGACGGAACACGGGGCACTCCTGAGCACCTGTTTGATACCAGAACCATCAATAAGTAGCAAAAATCAGCACTACGAGTGAAATTTTGAGCTTGTTTAAGGAAATAAAGAAAACAAGAATTTCATCTAATCCTTAATATGTTGTTAACACACGTGTGTGCATGCACGTAGAAAGCCTCAGTAGGTGAATTGGCCATGTTGAGATCACCAGTTCGTGATTTAAGCTAGGAAACAGAATGGAGCAGTGCAAATGTCATCGAGTAAATTGTTATTCTTCCTAACCTGTCCTCTGTTTGTCTCGTGGATCTTTATTCAGCTCTTCATATATAGAACTCAAACTCAAGAACAACTTCCTACGCACCGAAACTGTCTAATATTTCCAACTAGTCCTTTGTTACTCAACTAAGATCAGGCATGAAGAGGACCTGAAGTTAGTTCTTCTGGTAAGGGCAAGGGATTGGAATCATCTTTTACTTGGCTTCCAATAAAGCCATAGGTCAAGATTATTCGGGCTGTTTAACCGTCAACTTCTTTTATTTTTCCTTAAAATGGGGAGGTGCTAACTTGTAGTTCTGACTACATAACTCATAGTCCAATTCCTAGCCACAGAGGAAAGTTTATTGGTTGTTCACTATTGCTGATATCCACGCAAATAATTTACTCATTAATTCTGGAGCTTTTCTGATTTGACAAAATTTGCTAAATTTGCAAGTTGGTTTCACCTTACGGTTCACGTATCGGAATCCAGTGTGGCCAGTGTCTAATGTCCCACCCGGACGTTGGTTCTTGTGAAATGGCAATATGACAAGGGAAATCATCAGGTCCTCTGCTAAAGAGCAGATATCCTGTGTCATGCCATTAAATGTTGAGAGAGCAAGCATTCTCCTCAGCGTGATGCCATCGCCGTTTTCTTCCACATAAGCACGGACCTTCCTGGTGATTTGATCTCTCATTTCGGTTACTTCCTTGTCTGTCACAGTCACAGTGTCCATTCCCTCCCTCTGCACCAATGTGGTAGCTATTTTATCGGTGAGTTCAACCATGTCAGTAACATATACCAGAATTCCAGGGTCAGCTGTTCCCCGAGAAATCTCCATGAAATTTATGGCTGAAGGCACATTATGTGGCCCATGAACGCAAAGCAAAACTCGAAGCTCATTTGAGGGGTCGAGCCATTGGAGTGCCCTTAAACGAGTTGGTGCACGTTTCCTTGCACGTTGAATGATTTGTGACACCACAGAGGGGCTGTGCACAACTGTGACGAAGGCCACAAGAATGATAATTGTGCTGGTTGAAGTTGGTATGAAGTTGTACTGCATATTCAGTAGAACAGCATGCAAAAGAGAGAATGGATTAGCAAATATTCAATTTTGATTTTATCTCCTTTTCTGCTTGAATCTAGCTTGGTGAATATTTCCCTTTTTCCCCCCTAGGACAGCATGATTATCAAATACATACAACCTTCAAGTCTAATGGTTAGCGCCGAGACATTTACTTTTGATATGTAGTTAATATGGTTGAAATGGAAGAATAAGTATCAATGCAAGAAACTGATGGAACTTACAATGCTTGCAACAATCGCTAGAAAGATATGAAAGTGGCCCTTTGCCGTCAAAAGGAATCCAAGCTCAGCAGATTCGCGCCAATGAAAACGTAGCATTTTTCCACAAAGTACTGTTCCAATCACTTTCCCAGGGATTGTTATTGCTGTAAGGACAAGTAGCCTCCCCCATGTCCCCCAACGGCCAGGTTCAAATTTTCCAAAATGAGCATGATACCCCATCCAAAAGAAGAAAATTGGATAGAAAATGGTGGTTAGCAGGTAGTTGATTTTGCCAACTGCCCACTTTGATACCCTTCCCTCGCTTGGTAAGAAGATTCCAGCCATGAATGCACTGAGGATGGGACTGTACCCATAAATTGGCGAGGCACTGCAAACCAATACCATGAAGGCAATGGCAAGCACCAAGTGTGAACCTTTCATGGGTTTCCCTTCTGGATTTTCATTGTTCACCCAGCCCAAAAAGATTGGCGATATTTTGGCTGCAAAAAGTGTTTGAAGCATCAACGCAGCACCCATGGTTAAGGCCTTTGTAACGCGGGCTGAGATATCAGCAAAATTCACTCCTGGTGGGTTAAAAACGTATCCAATGCTAATGAGAAGCATTGATATCATATCAGAATGCACCCCTGCTGCAACCACAAGCTTTCCTATATCTGATTTACCTATTTTGTGATTGGTTATGATGCGAGTTAGTATATGGGAACTACTTCCAGATAGTGTGATGGAGAGGGAAAGGGTGAATCCTATGTCCGCTGGTTGCCTGGAATAGTGCAGAAATGGGGTTATGCCACAAGCTAAAATGAAAGTGGACAAAATTCCAGCATAGGCTACCATGGCATCTTGACTTGGCGGCCTAAAGATAACGTATGGATCCATTTCCAATCCCAACACGAACACATAACAGATCATCCCAAACTCCGCAACAAAATTCAGTGTCGTGATGAATTTTTCATCAAAAGAATTCCGTATCCAAGGTATGTTGCCAATAACCAGCCCCACCTGCACGCAACAAAGATCAGCAAATCAGAAAAGAACAGCTGATATGTATGTATGTATATGTATGATGAGATTAATGTGTGTATGCAAGCTTACAACAATATCAGAGGCTATGCGCGGTTGGGATAGAGGCCTTAAAAGACGGTGCAGAATATAGCCCAAAACATATGCCATTACAAGGCCGATGATCTTTCCCGGTCCGCTTTGAACCGTATACACAATGAAATTTTTGCAATCTGCATCCGACGTACTGTTGCCGGCACTCGTCTTGTTGGCATTGTTGACATTATTCATCTCTCTCTCTCTCTCTCTCTCTCTCTCTCTCTGTTTTTATTTTTTTATTTTTTTATTTTTTATCTTTCTTTTTTTCTTGTTCTATTCTACCTGTTCCTTTGTTTCCTGAAAACCCACAGAAACTTTTTTGTTTTCTTCTGCTTCTTTTCTCGTATCTCTTAATGAAACTTCTCTTTTCTCGATCCAGTGCTGTGAATGGTCAATGGCATCACAGAGGTGAGTTGAGCGGTTGTAATTGGTTGCTTAGCATGAGGAGAAAATCAAGGAGTAATTTCAGGAGATTAAGCCATGCAAGTGATGAATCAATAATAAGTTCGATGAAGTATACAATTACAATGTCTTCTAAATGTAAAGAAAAGTTATTTAAATCTTACTTTGTATGTATTCTCATTTTTTTTATTAAATTTTTTATTATATATATATATATATATATATATATATAAATTTAGCCCTGCTGACAATAGATTCTGGCTATGCCAAGAGCTACTTGGTGCACATTACATTTTGCACTTAAATTGAAAATAGTTGTATATTTTGGTGCTCTTTAAATGGTTATCGTTATCTAATATAAACTAAACATTTGGAAGATATTACCGTGATGAAAGGTTAGTCCGACCACTTTAATACTTCCAATGTATGGGTAGTTATGATATGACATTAATTTTGATTTATGAATATAAATTATCCATTTCCTTCCCTCTCTGACCCCAGTTCTCCATCCACCTCCAAGCATTGAAATTTTTAAGAAATTTTCAGGATATTGGCTAGTATTGGGTTAACACCATGTTTAAGAGCATAGAGATGGTCAAGTCCACGAACCCCAATGAGAATCTATCCCAGTAAATTATGTGATACACGAATATTGAGCACTTTAATTGACAGATTTGCTTATCTGGCTTACTGCTGTCATTTCATTCCATCGCAATATTATAGGCTTGGAGAGCACAAATTACTCCTCTGCTCAAACATTGAAGACCCGTCTCTTTTGTTCTCTGGGAAAGAGGGCCGAGAGCCCCCCAAAGTTATTAGCTCTGGATAGAAGAAAGAAATATACATCTTGGATCCTGGCACAAGAATCAGCCATACCATCATTTACTTGTAACGCCTTCTAAGGCAAGTTATTGCAATTCCTGTAGCCAGATAACTGGACATACAGAAGACATGGAAAGATAAACAATTAATGCCAAGCATTGGAATGTGAAGACTGTTCTTTGGATACATCGACGATTATGGCATTTCACAGATAGGCATGTTAATCAACAAGCATTTTGAGAGTCGATAACGAGTTGATTTCTTTTCCCATTAATACATGTGACAGTAAGAAGATATAGCTGCCAACATGAGCTATGAAATGTTTTGCAGGGAATTCGGGAGGAAACTTCGTCCGAAAACATGACATAAAAGAATGGGATCATGCAATTTGATGTCCTTGGTCACTACTTCATGCATACTTGTTATGGCCATGAAAGAAACGGTGTTTCCTCCGTTTAGAATGCCTTCCTGAAGCCTTGGACTTGACGTAGGAGACAAACTGCACCTGCATATACAGAAAAGAACTAAAAATAGTATCTCAGGGGGTACACAGTGCATATTTTCAGTATAGTTTATAGTTAAGCTGTCATCATAACCAGATTTGGTGAAAAATGCTTGAAGGAAAATAATGATTACTGAAAACAGCATCATTAAATCAAAAAATGATAAAGTACAAATGGCAGACTCTTACAACCCACAAATTTGTCAGTACACCAAATATTGAGTCTTTTAAGGTTGGGCTGGAACCCCAAATCAACTGCATTCATAAGAAGATAGGATATGTATCACTATAGCCAATCCAAAATGGCAATGCATGATTTTTGAGAGAAATGTGAGACATAAACCACATGCAACCAATAGAAACTTAAAGTCAGATTTATTATTTTTAACGCCGGAAGGAATAGAATTCAAACCTGAGAATTATTGCGCAAGCCAAAATCCTGAAGTGCAGAGTTGTTGTCAAGGAGCTTTTGATTGTGGCATGATAGGGCAAAATTCTCCCAGACATGTTTCCTGGAAACCCAATACAGCCTATAACTGAGTAAAAGGAGAATAACATTCAAAAAGCACTAGTACTTTTAACTGAAGTGAAAAGAAATCAATTAAAAGTCCAATATCGAGCAGATAAATTGCTTAATTTACCATGAAATGTGGCGATGACCCATTTTGGATTGCTCCATTTCATTCACTTTCTTCTTAATTGCAAGCTTCAAGTCCTTAACTGTTGCTGAGTTCATCACTGCTACATCTTCAACCAATTACCAATCCAAAAGAGAATTGAACTTAATTTCAAGCTACTTGGTAAACACCAGCAAATTGTGTATTAAACATTTGTCAAAATGTCAAAAAGTGGCCAGCAAAGCTTAGATTACCGAAAGAAGAGCCATCTAGCTTCAGGATGGAGACGCGCATGGCACTGCCCAATTCAAGGCTGATGAGGGTGTCAACATCCGATAATGTTGGTTTCTTGGGAACATCAGCAAGTATTGGATCATCGAGGAGAGCTGCGAGTGTTGACTGCAATTTAGCCTTCTTTACATTGCCACTGTTGTATCCTCCAACTTTGTCTTCTTCTCCCTTGGAACCACCCTCCATCATTCACTCTCACTCCTCATTAAAATTTGCACATCAGCTCCTCCCTTTTATATTCTTTTTTATTTTCTAACCTTTTATATACTACCAGAACTCCCTACTTCGTAATCAAACAAAAACCAATGCTGCAACGTTGGAGCAGTATAAAAAGATCAGAATACAATTTGAGGTGCCATCAGAGAGTTTTATTATAAGTTTGAGCCAATGGCCAACATAAACTGCCCAAACCAACCCCAAAATGCCTACTGAACCATGATGTTCTTTTTGTTCATCAAAAGATCCATTGGGTCATAAACTACAAAATAGAAGACTTTGTCCCTCTCTTATAAATCTAACACCTCCTTCTCTCTCTCTCCCTCTCTCTTTCTCTCTCTCTCTCTCTCTCTAGATTTTAACCAAAAACCTCTAAGATCAATGTCTAGGCTCTTAACCATTAAGATGTCCCTTTAGCACCTACTCAACCATGAATTGATTCGGAAGATTTGCAGGCTATCCTGATCGGTTTCCACATTTATCTAACATCTTAAATTTAGCTGCATTATGATTCAAGTGAGTGCTGAGACAATATGTTATTTCAAAAGTAAAAATATTTTGAACATTGGGATAACAAGTTTTCTTCTTTTTTTTTTTTTTCTTCAGAGCTAGAACTTTGAAACCAGTTTTATGTTTAATCCATTTAATTGAATAAGGAAAGAACACTTAAAAGATGAAAGAGTATAGAGTATTGAGGTCCTGGTCTAGGTGTGTTTAGTAGTGGGCATCATTGCTCACAATTATGTCAAACACCCCCCCCAACAAAAAAATAACAAAAAAAGCTTCCCAAGATAAAACTATCATCCCAAGATATATTCATAAAACTAAAGTACACACCATTCCCACATGGAAGGTCTAGAGCCTCCAGATCAAGCTTGCCAGAATTATCTGATGAACACATAGTGACTGAGGGATGAAGGCTTAAAGAAAATACTAAAGGCTCATGCATGATTCATAGGATTTCTGGACTTCACTAAGAGATTTCAGCACACATTACTTAACTTTGAAAAACAATGGATTTCAAAGGGAACAGAGTTTTAATGTGATTCAAAAGGAATTGGAAAGGATAAAAAATGGCTATTTTGACCAGTTGAAGAATGAACTCTTATCTCTCAGCCATTCACTTCCAGATTTGAAAGATATGCAGCTTGCCCAGTTTTAACCATTGAATAACAAAATCCCTTCATTCACAAAACATTTTTTTGCACTTGATATTAACTTCAGCACCTCAAAATTACACACAAAACATCAAATGGTCAGAGGAAAGCAAACACACAAGCCACCCTCCATCATGTAGTTAGTTCATAAACATGTGACCGGTCCTTGAATCATGGCAAATATTGCACATAAGAATAAAAAGCACAGAAAACATGTAATTGATTGAAGAAAGCTTGGTCTGAGCAAGTTGTACAACTAATCAACAAATCAAGGAAAGCAAGCTAGCAAAAGTAGCTGCATCAAATATATCAAAATTAAACTCAGAAAGCAAATAAGCTGGCCAAGAAGGTCGAGGGTTATACCAACAGATGGCTGTTTTTCAAGATTAACAGTGAGTAACCCAAATACCAGCAGCGGCTTCCAATTGCAAATGGATCAGTATGATTACAACTGGGATTTTATGCTGATTATAGTGGTGTGGCAAGCTGCGTTGTTGGGTGGATGTTGGCTGCAGAGGGACGAGGTTAGGGGTCCAGCCAGTGAGGCTTTGGAGGGTTCTTGATGACCACCACTATAGTAAGGGTATTTTCAAGGTGGGAACTTTGGGGCTTCTGTGTGGTGCTTAGTGGTAGTCCAGTGCTTGGTGGTGGTCTGGCAGCTGTTGGTGATTTCCAGAAAAGGGAAGCAGGAAAATAGGGACGAAATAAAGAAGAAGGTGACGGATGGCATTGGCAGTGACTGTAGCTAGAGGTGCATTAGATTAATACTTATATTGAAAATAAACTCCCGGGGTCCATTTGTTTGTAGGAAAATAATTTGTCTGTGAAGAGTATTTTCAGTGAAATTATTTTTCTGCAAAAATGTTTTTTTTGGCTATTGTTTGATTGTTCCACTGAAAAATATTTTGCCGAGTTTTTCAGAAAGCCAATAAAATTTTTATTAAATCCAAATAATGCTCTCTTCCTCTTTCTCTCTCTCTCTCCATCTCTCTCTAGTTCTCTTTCTTCCCTCTCTCCCCCCATAATCTGTCCATTGCTATTTCCTAATTGCCACACACTAGGCCAACCCAACTTTATAACTATGCTTTTGAGTTTTACCATTGGTTGTGTGACAAGCTGAGTACCATGTGCAACAGAACAATACCAGTGCCAACAGAACCAGTTCAACAATCATTCAATTAACTCTAAGTAAGTGGCGTGCCATTTACTCACATGGTTTCAAAACTCTTACATACCTATCATAACATCACTTGCCAAGGGATCAAATGACTTGAACTAGATGTTATTGAAGCACGAATAACTAAAGATAAAAATGCATGTTAAGTATATACAAGTCTTCTGCCATTCAACAGCAAAACTCTCCACAAGAAACAAGAAAATTTTATCATTTCCTCATCTATACATTTGCTGCTCCTGGCTCCAGATAAACCAGGCCAATCATTCCTTCTATAAACCAGAATTCATGGTATGCTATTCCAAATAAAATGCCATACAATCTAGGCTTGAAAATTTTGAAATTTCTTCCACACTCAACCAGCAACACACAGTACCTAAATGTTAGTACTACAAAATACTTCAGGTTCAACAAGGTAGTTGCCTCAAGATCACAAAAGTTATCATCGATTTCTCAGGGTAAGGAATTGCTTTTGCCTAACTTATTGATTAATAACTGCTTCATGCTCTGTCATACATTTTTTATAAATTTAAATCCTAGTTCTTAGAATTGATGCCCTCTTCTTGTTGAAATCGAGTTAAACCACAACCAAAATCTACCGATCCATTTTCAATTTGTTTAGATTCTTCAGAATAGTGAGCAGGGGAGTATAGATTGATGACGTTGTCAGTTTTCCAAAGCTTAAACGGCAGAAAAATTAAAAAAAAAAACAAAATCTCACATGCTCTCCACTGTTCTTCTAGCCGGAACGACAAGGAATACGGCGAAGCTGGCGCTTCGGCGGCGTGCGGCTCTCTCTCTCTCTCTCCGTCTGCTTTCTCACTGTCTTCTCTCCCTCCGTCTCTCCAGAGCTTCAGCGATGTGCGGCTCTCTCTCTATCTCTCTTTCTCCGTCTGCTGTCTTCTTTCACTCCGTCTCTCGGCTCTCGCTTTACGTTACCTTTTTCTTCAGTTACCGTGTTCACTTATAAAATTATTCACATCATTCCGAATTATATATTACAATAATAATATTAACGAAATTTAAAAAAATAAAATTGTTACACTTTTTAATTCTTAAAAATTTAAAATTTTAATTAGAAATAAATTTCTTATTAACAATTTAGTGAATTTATAAATTTTATACATTTTTTAATTATCTTTATTATCCTTGTACTATATAATTTAAAATTATTTAAATAATTTAAGTATATAAAAATATTAATTAGACAAAAGTAAATATAATAAACTTTTTTATGAAAACATATTATTTAGTAATAAATTTTATAAATTTATTTATAATAAAATAATTAAATTAAATTATAATTATAATTGAATGATTTAATCAAAATAAATTAAAGTTGTTGAATTAAAATAAAAATAAATAATAATCTCAATAATCAATTATGTAATTTACCCTCATTCAAATAGATTAAAGAAGCTACTGCAACTAATGGTTCAGTGTTGTAGATTGTGAAATTTGTGCTGTCTGCCTCGTTTTCTACTTTTGCTTAGAATCACCGGGTCCAAACATGTATTATTCATTTTGCAATCTGTTATCAAATAAAAATGGCGTGGAAAGTTGCTAGCATGCACGGGCACTGTTTTGCCACATTTCAGTAAAATGATTGGCCTTTTTGTGGCTCAGATTTTTGTTTTTGCATGTCAGCATACTGCCAAAACACGACTGGTTTAATGAAGTTTGTGAAAAGGCTACCTTGACTCAAAAAATTGACACAATGCTAACATATTTGGGAGGATTTACATAAGAAGATTGTAGGCAAGGAACACTTGCAATGGTGTAAAGTGAACAAAAGAACTGAGTTAAAGAGAAAAATGAGGTGCACGTTTCCTCTTTTCTAATTCAAGTTCCATTCTGTCCAGAGTCAGCAGCCTTGCCTACGTCAGAGTCGCTTAACACACACGTAACAATGTAATTGAATTGAGCAAAGGAACGTAGTGTTGAAGTGGGAGATGAGATGCCTTTTTCCCTTTTCCAATCTAAGATCCACTCCGTGTCCAGGAAAACACAACCTACTTTCCTCATCGTCCTGATCAAAGTCAGAATTATCACCAGCATTGCTACTGTCATAGGGTCTTACGGTTTGCCCTTTGTGGTCTAGCTCTTGATGGCAGCAACTCAAGGTGTTCTTGTGTGCTGTAGGAGGTGGAAGGTGAACCTAACACTTCTTCCATATCAATGGCCTCAATTTCTTTGGCAGAACTACTCTCCTTGTTGAATGGAGATGGTCTCATTCTTCTGACTTTCTTCTCTGGTGATATTCCTGAAGCTTCAGCAGGCTTCAACATTTCGGTTAGAAGCTTCTGACCCAAAACCTGAGACTGCTTGCTGGCTGGCCCTCTCTTCTGACCCAAAACCTTGGGGGTTGCAGCAGCTTTTCTGCCTCCCTTGTTTTCCACTCGTGGGGCATCTACTTTCAAGTCGTTGTCATCATCATCAGATGCCACTGTAACAGTTGCCAGAGGCTTCTTCCAGGCAGCAGCTCTTTTGGTAGGTTCTTTCTTCTTCAGAGCTTCCACTAGGGGCCCATCAGTTTCCATACCTGTGAAGGGTATGAGAAACAAGTAGTAAATCAACCACTCTTTTCTGTTAAAAACCATCCGTACATATTAAAGCTTTAAACATCAGATTCCATCTTCCAAAATAGAACGTCCACATCATACTGCTCTTAATTTTGATTCTTTTCTTTTGAACAGGTATCAAACGTTTAGGAAATGGTGGAAGGAAATACAGCCAGCTTTTCACCAAACAATTTCCAAGGTTGAAAAGGATTTCTAGAATTTGTTTCAATGGCAGAACACCTTACCAGCCTATTCATCAGGTGAGGATACAAGTCTGTATGACTTAAGCCATTCTTCCAATGATTTTAATTCATTGTCGTCAATGTTGCCTGCAACTGGAATGAGCTTTTCCGGCTGAATAGTGGATTTCAAAATCATTACTGGGAGAGTTCCACAAGAGAAAAATATGGCACATAGAAATAAAGACAGACCTTTTAGCAGGAGCATTTCTTGGTCCTCCCCTTCCTTTTGGTTTCACTACCTTAGGATTGGTTTCTGATAAAGCAAAATATATATCAAGGCTCACAAGTGTATCAAAACTTAAAAGGGAATTTATTTCACACCAGGAAAAAACATTCCGTCTAGCAGCTCACCCATATCCATTGCCGAACTTGATTCCCTGGAATTTTTCACGCTTGCCTAGAAACCTTATAACCTCCTTGACCAGCTAGCTCACTTAATAATTTCTTCTTTTCCTCTGCTTTGGCATCTTTACTTTTCTCTAGCTCCTGAATCCAAGCTCAAATATCAAAATAGAAACAGCAAGGACCATTCATAGAATGCAATTACAAATATATAGGTATATATTTGGTATTATGATGATCAATTAACTAGTATTAGAAGTGTAGCTTTCTTGCTCATACATCGAGTTCCTTCTCCAGATCATCTAGGTCTTCCAGCCACATATCCTTTGGAGTTGTTTCCCTCAAACGTTCAAACTCCTCCTTGACTTCATCCCTATCAGAACATAACTGCTGAACCTTCTCAAGGGTCAAGGATCCAATAGCCATAGAGAGTAAATACTCATAGGCACTAGCATGCCTTCCATCAGAACTAGCAATCTCAGCGTTATCTTCCTTTTCTTCTGTATCATCAGTTCCCCCAGCAACAGCTTCTACAACTTCAGGATTCTTAGGAAAAGGGGTGAACCCTTTCTGTTGTAGCTCTGTGAACAGATCCCTTCTCCTTCTGTTGTTCACAATGATTTCACCTTCCACAACTGCAAGAATAAACCCAACCTTATTTTTGAGTATCACCAACTGTTCTTCGAGACCTTCTAGTAGAACTCGCTGCATACAAGAGAAAAATAGATCCAGTGAAAGATTGAAAAAAAAACCCAAGGCTGAGTTTCTGTTAATTTTATCCAGAAAAAGGTGAACTCACCTTTCTTTTCTCATAATATTCAAGCCTCAAGTGAAAAAATTCCTCAGGAACTGCAAAAGGAAAGACATAAAGTTAGTATTGAAAAAGTACAATGTAATGCCGAATGAAAATTGACAACAATGGCATTCAATTCATCCTTTGTTCTGGTGTGTCATACTTCTTAAGCTTGCCATTGGCACCAAAAAGGTGCATGTTGCTTGTGCTCACTGTTGTGGTTAGTTTGAATTTCTTCAACAATCCCTTTGGCTTGATATTTTCCATGCTCTCTTCTGATAATAGAACTTCAAAAACTACACTAGGCTCTTCAGGGTACTTCCTGAAGCTCTGCAATCAGAAAAATTGTGTATAAGAAACTAGAAGAAGCCTGGAAAAACACCTGGAAAATAGTAGCATTTAACTTAATGATATAATCATTGGGCTTTCCTTTGTCATCTTTACTACCTTCTGTAATAGAATTGAAGAAATCAGTATAAGGTTCTGTCCAGGTATGGATTGGCAATTCTGTGATCCAGAGAATCATCTCATTGACTTCCTCAATAATGCCACCGACTGCGTAACTATCACCAGCTCCCTTCGTTCATGCTTTCTCAATAGTTCCATCGAATCTTCTATACCAAGGATGCATAGGTTCAATCATCTCACCATTCAGTAGACGCCTCAGGTTTGAAACAATATCTTTGGGGTTGTAATTAGGAATGGAAGTTCTCCAGCCAGTGCCAATTCCTTTGCAGCCATTCACAAGGACCATTGGTATAATCAGAATGTACCTAAATAGAAAAACACATTAGAAAGCTTTCTTTGATTGTGATTCCTGAACTTGAACCATATGTTGACATGAAATATTTACCAAGAAGGTTCAATGGGTATGCCATCATCTTTCAAGTAGTTGAGAAGACCATCATCATGTTTTGAGAGCAGGACCCTTGTAATGGGACCGAGGTAAGTAAATATGTACCTAGCACTTGCAGCATCTTTTCCTTCCTTTCAATGTGTTCCAATACACAATGGAAGATGTATCTTACAAGATGACGATTGCCGAACTTTCCTTTCGAATATAAAACATTAATGTTGTTGCTGCCAACAAAGTCTTGTGCCATGCCAATGATTGTACCAGCAATATTCTGCTCACCGTAATGGTAAGCAGATTTCTCTCCTATGTAACCAACAAACTGGGCAACTTTCATTTCCTTGACCAAGTTCCTCTTGAAAGCAGAAAAGAGGACCTTTCTTTGACCTGGCTTGAGGCCATCAACCATAGATGGGATAAACCTTTGGAGATCTGCCATGGAAAACAATATTAGCTCCTTGTTAATGAAGTCACTGTATTTCGTAGCCTTCTCTTTGGGATCAAGATAAGTACCAGGCTGCAAAAATCCAGATTGACCAAGATTGGGATCATATTCATTAAAAGCAGGTTTGTATAACAATTTTTTCATCTTTTTTCTATTGGTCAGGGGACGGATTACAAATGCAAAATGAAATTCATAAATAAGCCAGATTGTCAACCTCATATTGCCTAAGCCAATTCTTTCTTGCTTCAATCTTCTTCTTACTAAATGCAAGCTCTATGGTATCTGAATCTTGCTCATCTGCCCAAATAAAATCTTACTTGTGCTTCTCAAGGTTTTTGAAGTACTCCTTCCCTTCCTCACTTTGATTTGTTTCTAACCCCTGCAAGAACAACAAAGACATAACCAACAACAGAGTGATGATGAACAATTATTGTTAGAAAATTGTTCAAAGAACCTGACAGCACTTTTCTTTAAAGTAAAAACCTTATAGTACTTGATTGTCCAGGACCTTGCATTGCCCCTCAAACTTTCCCTCCAGGACTCATATACTCAGGCATGGAGAAAAAGGATATGCATTTATTGTTACGTGTTTGCCTGCACAAAAATATTTTTGGAGGTTACAATTTTTCCTTTTTTAAATAATTATGCCATGTATGTATTATTTTATTATATGGGCTAACCTTAACGATAGGAGTTACAAATTCAACTAAGAGAGATGGAACTCATAGCGATGATGGCCAAAATTTATGAATGAAATTGATCAACAGGCCTTTGATGTGGGAACCATCATGATCCTGTAAAGCATAGATATTCAAATTTTGTAGCAAACCTTAGCAGTAATAATTTTAGAATATTAAGTGACAACAGAAAGAGGTACTAGACCTGATCTGTCATAATCGTCAATCTGCCATATCTCGAACACTTGATGGTAAGACTATCATACTCCTTTCCTTGCTGTAAGCCAAGAATCTTCTTGATGTTCTGAATTGGCTTCACGCACATTCAGTATTTTTCCTCTCAAGGGGAAGACACCATACAGGTTTTGGTCATTAATGGACGGTGCAGAAATGCCAGATACCTGTAAGTACCCACTACCATTAAGGAATCTGCATTCAAATAATTACCAACGCCATCATAGAATAAGCTCCACAACTTACTGCAAGAGACTTTGTTGAATCGCCTTCAGTCAAAATCAATGTACATTTATGAGAGTTCTTCCCTCTGGCCTGGTTAGCATCTTCCAGCTTAGGGACATTAACCCTTCGCTTCTTTGATCCATCCATTGTCTTAAGCTCTTTTACCTCCTTAAACCCTGCCCAAGTGATGAGATGGTTCATGATCTCAGAATTTGCCACTACAGCGAAGTAAGAACAGAAATTAGAAAATTAATATTAAAATTCAATGTATACGTGATCGTACAAATTTAGGAAATGGCTGACCTTTCTTCTGAAAATCCTTGGATAGATCACTCGAAGATCCAAAACTGCTCTGACGAAGGGTCAAAGTTTCCTTGGTTTGAGAATCAAAAGCAGGGTTATCAATAAGAGCATTGACAAAGCCCACAAAAAATTTTTTGCGTTATGAGCTTTGATGTTGGCCTTCTTGTGCTGCTTATTTACGAAACCCACCAGATGGTTGGTGATCTGACTTGTTACATACTCAACATGAGTTCCACCCTTGATTGTTGCAATGGAATTGACGAAGCTGACCTGGAAACAGCAAATACTTACACGCAATAGTGCGACAGAAAATAGCACTATAAGCTGTTCAAGTAAGAACCTACTTACCTGCTGGAATTGCTTCTCAGAAGGACTCACGCAGACCTCCCAACCATCATTTACTTTCTGGTTGAAGCTGGTCAAAATAGAAAATTCAAATGAGAACATTCCCCACAGATTATAAGAGGATGTTCATAGGTGCAGTTCAAAAACTAACCTCTGGGGTGATCTGATGTGGCTTCCAAGGCAGAATTCAGGTAGAACTTTAACGTAATCCTAAAATGAACGAACAGGAATTGATTTTCCGTTTAACTCAATCTTCCCAAGGCATCTCGCTTCTTCATCAGTGCAACAACATCATCTTCCAGATGAGACATATTAAATTTTGCTAAATCAGGCTTAAATGAGACCATGGTCCAATTCTCACTCTCCTTGCACTTGGTTATAACAGGTTAAGATTTCTTTCCCATGTTGTCGGAGAAACCTTCAAACCAGAAAAGCCTCTTAAGATTACATAGAAAATGGGATCTCACATGATTGAACACAGAAGGTGCGCTCCCCCTCCCCAATCCCCCCAATTCTACAGAGGGTAAATAAAAGTTTCTATTTTATTTCACAAGCAATTATCTCTCAAAATTACACATCAGAAAGTTGATTGATATGTCATGGATTAAGCAAATAGAAATATACAACTCAAACGAACCATACAAGAAATATGCACACTTTTACCTGAAAATTCAACAGTATAGCCCCGGGAATCATGAATTTTAATCGAGCTAAATCTTCACATAAACCTCATGTGATAACAGTAGTTCAAGGCGTTTTAAAACCTATTGTCCCTTTTTCAGCTTGTAACTCCTCAATAAATAGAAAATTGCACAAATAAGAACAATCAAGTGTCAAAAAAAAAAATCAAATAAAATAAAAGACGTGTCTATACTTCTTCAGCCTCCTCGCTTCAGCAGTCTCAACCACAAACTCAGTTGAGAAAATATTTGTGAGCTTGGCCCCCTAACCATTCCTTCCTCCAGTAGTCGTCTTCACCGTATCATCGTAGTTGCTAATCGTCAACAGGTGCCCAAAAATCAACCCCGGCACGAACAAGCCCTCTTCCTTGTGCATCTCCTCGGGAATCCCATCTCCATTGTTGTAAACGCTAATCAAATTATCTTCCACGTCAATAACGACCTTGACGGAGTCCATCGACGAGTGTCTCTGCTTGTTTTCGGCCTCAGTGACCAAGATCTCATCAAAGATCTTGTAGAGACCGGGAGCGTAGGAGACCGAGCGCTGCACCATCTTATCATTCTCGTAGACCCAGAGATGTTGGGTGTGCTTCTCGATCGAACCTACGTAGGTGTCAGCCCAAAGCAGAATGTGCTCGAGTTGTCTCTTTTTCTGGTAGATCTGCCCATTGGTCTTCCGTGGACCAGACCACCGGCGGCCGCCTCCACGTTAGCGTTGTTGCTTGTTTGTAACGGGACCGCGCCAATCACAACCATCGTGGACTAGAAAGTTAGGGTTTCTTGAAATGGAATTTCTTCATCAAAATTGGCTGATTGTCTTTCAAAATGGAACCGATGGCGAGATCAGATTCGAAGAGAAAGAAATTTAGGGCTTCTTGATAGGTGAGAGAGAATCCCTCCAGAGAGCGGCGAAATGAAAGGCATCCATTATCCGAGACCAGGTTTGGCTAACGGTAATATGGCCTGTTCAAATTTGAATTTGAATTTGGGAGCGCGGGGGGGGGGCCCTTCTGCATTGGACGGTAAAGATTGACGATCGGACGATTATTATTCGTTTCATGTCACAGGGTGGAACCGGAACGGGAGAAGGAAAATATCTAGGGAGGGTATCTGATGGAGATTAAAAAAAAAAAGGTTTTATATCAATATAATTTTTTTAATTAAATTTTATTATTTTTTAAAATTTTTATATTAATTTTTAATAAGCCTTTTTTAACCAAAAAAAAATAAAGCAAGTCATTAAATTTATTAACAATTTAATTATTTTTTATTCAGAAAAATAATCATTTTAAAAAATATTTTAAAATTTTAAAATTAAAATAAGAATATAAAATTATTTAAAATTTAATTAAAAAAATTTATAAAATTTTAAGGTCAATTTTTATATATCTCTTGTTTGATCTCACAATTTAACTCTAAAAGATAAAAAAAAGTTTCGAAAAAAAACCATGTGATGAAGAAAAACAATATATAATTTTATAAAAGCATGTAAAGTGAAAGAAAATAAAAAAAAATTCTTATTACAATTTTAATTTTATTTTTATATTAAAATTAATGAGTGTTAATAAAAAAAAAATTAATGTCGTTGGTGGATCAGGGATTTTCTTCTCTTCATCATAAAAATATTTTCCAATTAAATTATAAATAAATAGATAAATTTATATTTTTATCTTAGAAAATAATTTTCTTTCTTTATGATAATAAATCTTAAACTAGGTGATAAGGCTGCAAATTCCACACATTCCAAACACAACCATAACCAATTTTCGTCTTTTACATAGATAGTTTATCAATTTTAATTAATGGTTGAGTACTAGCTATGTATACACAATACAATGTGGAATTTAGTAAAGCAATCTCGTGATGGGGAAAAATGGAAAATGTTGAGTGGGCGACAACAATGCCCATGATCTTTTCAATGAAATTTTAATATGAAATCAATATTTATATAAATAAATAAATAAACAATTGTTTCTGGACCAGGTCAATTTCTAGCCATCAACTTTAATTTAACAGTTAATGAATAAGCATTTATCAGTAAAGAGATCATTGTCCCAATTAATATATCATGACTACAATTATGCCGGAAACAATTTACTATTGTTTTCCTTATCTCCTGATGCCGTTTTCCTCTAACAGTTCAACGTTGTTAAAAGAACTATTGTTGGTTTCGGTCATTATTGTATTCTTCTTTTGTTAATTATCTTGAAAACCTTCATCATCCGTACGTTACTTTCCTTTTTTTTTTTCTTTTAGTAATCGATTTACATATAATTTTTATTGCTTAATTATTAAATTTTGTGGTTCAAAGTTCAACGTAGTGTTGCACAAAACAACCTAGTCATTTGGTCTCCGAAAAGGGGTACCGCGGGGCCAATTAGCACATGCATGCATCGTTCGAATTAGTCGGATAATTATGATAGTACACTTGTCTTGAAATGTTATAGTGCAATAAAAAACCCACACCGCCACAATTTGTGACATAATATGATTTTATAAAATCTGAACATTTTCCTTAATTTAAAAATTTGTCACGTTCCAATTTCTACTTGTAGATAAATCAAACAGCTCAAAATTTGTCACGTTTCAATTTCTACTTGTAGATAAATCAAACAGCTAAAAAAAAAAAAAGATTTCAAATCAATTTAAGCGACAATAAAAGAGATTTTATTACACTCTCAAAATAAATAAAATATGTTATAAAATTAATTATTTTATTTTTAACTGTATTAAAATTTAAATTTTATTAAGAATTAATTATTATATATAAGTTAGGTATAATCTGACTCTTATATTAAATAAAAAAATAAATATTAAATTATATAAATATAAATATTATATATTTTAATAAATTATTTTTTGAAAGAAAAAATAACTCTATGATAGATAATATAGAGTAAATTCATGATAAAAATGTCGATAAATTTGGTAAGTGAGAATATTACAAATAGATTATATTTTGAATGAATTAAGTATAATTTAATTTTTATATTAAATAAAAAAATAAAAATTTTAAATTATATAAATATAAATATTATATATTCTAATATAATAATATAATTAAGCGGCGACATAACGGAGTAAACGGGCGGGAACAAATAAAAGTAGCCACGAGAACGAATCCAGGGTGAGGACGAATCCAGGGTGCGAAATATTAATAGCTAGGAATGTCGTTTTGTAAGTCATAATGACAAACAGGAATCAGGAAACTCACTGTTACAGAGAAATCTCAAACTCATAGATGGCGGTGAGTCATGAATGTGGACAATTTTCCAGCTTTTCAAATCTAATCACATGGACTGGGCCCCTCGCAGCCTAATTTTCGTTCCCTATTTATAGTATTACAATTAAAATTTAATTACGTAACAATACACCCAAAAAAAAAAACTTGCTATTAACACGCAATTCTTCTTAGGAATATGAAAAAAAATGTCAATCTTAAGGAAGAATATTTCAACAAATGTTAGAATTATTGTTACCAGAAAGAACGCGTGGCTTACATAAGCATACCGGGCAAGCGGGGCCCCGCTAACGTGCTCTTGCAAACTGCGATGTAAGGGGAGGAGCAAGTGCCACGGCGGTGCCATGGCGTGAAGTGCCCCCATGCCGTGAATGTCAGCGGTGGCAAAATGCTTTCAGATAGGCTTTTCAAACGGTGCGAAAATTGTCGTGTAGTGATAAAAAAAAATTATTAATTGTCATATAAAAATTATAAATTTTATTTTTTATTAAAAAATTTAATGCAACTAAACGTAGATATTTATACAATCTTTTTAAACTTTCCTATTTTTGTTTCCCCCCAAAAAAGGACTTTTTAAATCACGGTACAATTTATTCATACATTTGGGAGCTATACACATATCGTAACTCTTCTGTCTTTTTTTTTTTTTTAATTAAATCTTACATTCTTCGTTTTAGAAATACGAGCCACACATATATATGTTTATACTCTTATTTATTTAAATGTCTCTTTGAAGACCAATCATTGTAGAATTCAAATTGAGTGAAAGGTTACAGCACAAGTAAGATGTGAAAATGTGTCTAGTTTGGAAGGTACATTACGGACATTTTGGGTCGACCCATTAACGTTTAAATATTAATTAAAACAATATTAGGTTGATGATTATACGACATTTTTGACCGTGGCATGTCACTCTTATAGGGTATGTATGAGTAATACTAAATTGATGACTTGCTGTTACGAGACACATGAGATAAACTTAGTCGAAGTTAATCTTTTAATTTTTTTTGTTATTTCACTTAAATTGTTTCAATTTTTGATTAATTTAGGCTGAGTCTTGACAACCATAAAAATTTGAATTGAATTTTTAACATTTTAAGTGTCGAGTCAATGTTGTGTCTAAATTTTCATTGGCTGAACCAATCCAGCAAACAAAATCTACAAATATGAAAGGGGAGAATATATATTTTCCAATCTTTACTCCATCAACTCATTTCGCCCCGTGAATTTGTCAATAGTGGACTTCCTCTTCCTCTGCTCCTCAATTATTTTTTTTTTCCCCATTTTATTGCTTATGTGAATTTACCTATCACACCCCAATACAATATTATAATATTTTTAATCGACTTTAATTAAAATTTTAAATCAAAACTTTTAATGGGACTGCCCTATTAATAAATCATAGCTCATTGATCTAATTTAATATTTTTGTTATCATATAACTTAATACGAAATCTTAGGTGTGAACAAATTCGAGAAACCAATGATGCTGAACTAAAAGTGTAAGCCAGCACACGGTGAGCAAGGGTCCCTAAGCCGAAATTACATAAATGCCACTTCCATGAATGGTGGGGGAAAAAGGTCTGTTTTTCGAAAGCAGGGACAGAAAAAGACGGAGTGATTGCTGCTCGAGCTTTTAATTTTCTCGTAGCTACCGTGTCTACCAATCTTCACTCCTCTCACTAATTCGGTGATCGTCTCCCCATAAGTACAAGCACTGCTTGCGCTTCTTCCTCTCATCTATCTTGTGGGAAAATGGCATCTTCAGCTTCTCTTATACTAGTACTTCTTGCTTTCTTCTTGCTGTCCTCTGGGAATTGTTTGGCAGCTACATATCTGGAAGGTAATGCTCATGTATAATTTGCTAGGTTTTGACCACTATTTGGCTGTCTGTACAAGGAATGTGGCATAAAGATCTGATCTTTTAGTTAGTTTTCAAAGAAATACTTGTCCTTTCTCGCTCTCTCTCTGTTTGTTCCCTTTATTTTTCTTTATCTACGTGTGTTGAATCCAGTTTCTTCAACACAGATCTTGGCCCAATAATGGTCTCAGTTTAACTTGCCCTGCTTCTTTTCTTCAGGTTTTCTGAAAAATGGCAACTTTGAACAGAAACCGAAGCCCAGCGACCTCAGCAAGAGAGTCCTCAAAGGGAAGTACTCGTTACCTGGGTGGGTGCTCAACGGCCGAGTAGAATACATCTCTGCTGGGCCACAACCAGGTGGCATGTACTTTGCTGTGGCTCACGGTGTCCATGCAGTAAGGCTAGGCAACGAGGCCTCAATCTCTCAAACTATAACAGTAAAACAAGGCTTTCTCTATGCCCTCACATTTGGGGCCTCAAGGACTTGTGCCCAAGATGAGGTTCTGCGAGTCTCCGTCCTTCCCCAGTCTGGGGACCTGCCTTTGCAGACATTGTATAGCAGCAATGGTGGTGATACTTATGCTTGGGGTTTTAGAGCCCGGGCTAATGTTGTTACAGTGACATTTCACAATCCTGGTATTCAAGAGGACCCTGCCTGTGGACCACTCATAGATGCAGTTGCTATCAAGGAGATCTTTCCAACATTCCCCACAAGAGGTAATGGTTCCCGAGTACTCACTTGTTGCTTATGATGTTATGTTTTTCCCAGTTTGGATCATCTGCGTTTATGATGTTGTAGATGGCCAACAGATTCTGATTAGTATCCTAAATGCTTACTTGTAGATAACTTGGTGAGGAATTATGGCTTCGAAGTGGGTCCTTATCGTCTTGTTAACACAACCAATGGTGTGCTCCTCCCCCCTAAACAAGAGGACCTCACATCTCCACTTCCTGGCTGGATCATTGAATCAAACAAAGCTGTCAAGTTCATAGACTCAAAGCACTTCAATGTTCCTTTTGGGCTGGCTGCCGTGGAGCTTGTTGCTGGGAGAGAAAGTGCCATTGCCCAGATCATAAGAACGGTTCCCAACAAAGTTTATGGCCTCACATTCACCGTTGGAGACGCAAGGAATGGCTGCCACGGGTCCATGATGGTTGAGGCATTCGCTGCGAAGGAAAACTTTAAAGTTCCATTCAATTCCCGAGGGAAAGGCAACTTCAAGACCGTGAGCTATAAGTTCACAGCCATTTCAGCTAGGACAAGAATTACATTCTTCAGCTCCTTCTATCATACAAGGATTGACGATTTTGGATCCCTCTGTGGCCCCGTGCTTGACCAAGTTAGGGTCATCCCCATCGCCTAGATCTTGGTTCTGTTTCTAGTTAAGAACTAATAATCATATATATTCAATTGTCATGTTAAAGTATTCAACGGTTCATTTGGATCCAGCTTTCTAGAGATCTGAACGTTAGGCACATGCTGTGCTTTTGAATTTTTGTATCTGCCAAACGTCTAAACATATTTGACCTTTTCCACGACATGGTGATGTTGTCTTCACGTGGTGTTGGGGCATCATGAAAAACGAAATTTCAAGATTCGATACTCGCATTATAAAGTGAGGGTAGTAATTTCACATAGATTTGTTTTTGAAAATATATTTCACTACATCAATTCACTGAAATATAACATCTTCGATACAAGTACTAAAATGTGAAAAAGACATAGTACATCAATTCACAGAAATATAACATCTTCGACATGGCATTTGCCTAACATATAGTACAAGGATTGTACGTTGTGCACCAGTTTTCAATAGGTTAGAAAAAGAAATTTTTATGCACAAATCTAGAATTTGCTCCTGTCAGCTCCCTTTTCCCACTCTTTGCTTGAATTCACAGGCAGGTAAACATGCCTGGCAAAATTATTTTTGAAGCAAGAAAAGGCAAATATTCTTTGTTCAGCCATTTGATTTTAAATAGCACGCGAAAAAGAACCTGTTACCTCAAATAGCAATCTTATATCAGAACCGCACTAACTTTGGTTGTCACTGATTTTCTGTTCAGCATATAGTTTCCAGGGACACGGTTAGATTTTCACGTGGCAGTTCAGCGGGTGTTGAATCCAGGAAACATTATTACAGAAGTGAGCTCTGCCGAGAGCAAATCAAATTGAAGACAAAAGAGGGAGATTCTTAAAATGATTTCATTGTAAAAAACAGGTGTTGATTGTATGACCAAACTGAGTTATCCCCTTCCATGGAACACATGTTATTTGCAAATACACGCATCAGTTTGTTATTCAAAAGTGAAGCTCGTTGAACTGCACTTCCACACCAATTTACTTCTAGGATTTGTAAAAGTTGGTAACTTATGCCAACAATAAATATCTTTTTTATGCTTCTATTTTATCGATTTTATTTATTTACAGAATTAATTTTGTGAACTCGTATCACAAATTATTTATTTAAACACAAAAAAATAAATAAAATAGTATTAAAAAATAAAAATAATAATTAAATTATTATTAGTATGTAATATATATATAAGTCCAATATAAAATGCATATCAAACTCCTGAAAAAAAATAGTCAACCGTTCCAAAAAAAAAAAAAAAAAACAACCAAGGATCAATAACTGATATCGTGTAAGATCCACTATAAAAAGGAGTAATATTAATTGATACAAGAGGAGCAGAGAAAGGAAAATTGGACAACCCAATAGACAGAGAACACTTGTTGTAATAGGTGAAACAAAGATAAGTAGTAACAACTTTGAGGGCTAAAAAAATCGCCGACGCGACGTTGCACTGACCTGAAATTACCACCGTTCAACGCGTGGGGCGCCGATCTGTCGAAAGATGTCCTTCGCGCACCGAACAAGACCCCTTATGGCAACGACGGCCGCCTTGAAGCTCAACGTCGTCGTTGCTTCCCTTTTTCCGTGCACCGATTGTAGCCATCGTCGCTGCCTGCTACCGGCATCGACGAACTTAGTGGGTTCTGATCTACCCAACAACACCTACTGTACACTGGTCGGAGACCAGCAACTCCTCGCCGTCGACAGCCGATGCCCTCTCACCCATAACAATATCCAGTCCAAAAATCGGCCAAATACATTGCTTTTGAGGCTGAATAATAATTTTTTCTACTAGAAATTATACTTAAAAATTATGATTGAGCTACTTTTGAACTCAAAATTGTTAAAAACAACTATTGAAATGGTTTGTGTGGAGAAGGGAAGCGTTGTAATTTTTTTGCAGACACAGAAATATAGGGGAGGAGTATGGACTCGCGGAAAAAGAATAGAAAGGGAAAGAGAAAAAAAGCAAGAAGATGTAAAGAGAAAAGAAGTCTGGAAAAAGAAAAAGAATAAAAAAAAAGCGACGTAATCGTATTCTTCTTGAATTTTAAAAAATTAATTGAGTCGTTTATAGTAATTTAATTACACTTAAAATAAATAATTAATGATGATTACTAAATTAATATATACACCCTACAACGCACACGTGCACATCCTTGCATTTGCGTTTGCTGACATTTTCTCTCGTCAAGAGGCCGTCGCAACAATCTTCAATGATTGTAGGGGTTTAGACGTTCAAGATGAGAAAGAAATGATGTAGGCAGAGTAAGGCTCGACGAGTAAATCCATGAAAAACAACTTTCTGTAGCAACACCGACTAAATTGATCCAAGGTTGTAGCAAGCCGTGTCTTCCTTCAAGGTTCAGGAAAATGATATGATTGTAAAATTGAAATATGTACCAGAAAAGATCTTTACAGAAATAGTTTCAGAAAGGCTAGTTTGGAGATGTAAGCTGAAGCAACGGTTCGCTTTAGAAACCAGGAAATGTACTGCTCTGGAGGGGTTCTGCAGCTATGGATCCCACTCAAGTCTTACAGGAAAGTTCAAAAAATCAAAACGAAATATGGGACACGCCGAGGAAAAGAGGAGATAAATTTAAGACATATATTGACAAGAAGCTAATCAACGTTCGCACGCATTCAAGGTTGTCAGCTAATCAGTGTATCATGTGTTGTCCGTACCTCTGCATCAAGTGCATCATACAAGTAAACTAGACAGCGAAACGAGAAAAAAAAAAGAGAGAATTTTGTATCCAATCCTCCATGTAGCAGCCACAAAAGCTATGTGATGGGAGAAAGGAGAGGCGCAGCGGAGTATAAATAGCTCAAAAAAAAAATTTTTCCCACTTGTTTGAACCAGTTGAGGATATAATTGAATAATAAAAATGACAATACAGATAAACCACACAAGAGAACACACCGATTTTACGTAGAAAATCCCTTCAAATCGAAAGAAGGAAAAAACCACGGATACTCTGAATCAGAGGTCAACTCCACTATAATCAAGAGAGTACAATAGAGGTACACAACTTTAATTACATCAAATAAATTGAATACAATTCAATTTGGATTAAACAAGAGACTTGTGAGTTAAGTAAGACAAACCAACCACGTTCTGTCGACTACAACTCAACAAGTAAACCTCAAGGCAGTAATCCAACCGTTCAAGATGAACCTCCAGATGTCTCCTACCAGCTGTCCAAATTTCAGTTCAATCGGACCACAGATCAATAATCATCAACACGGTTTACCAATTCTGCCACAGATGAGAGAACAAACAGTTACCAGAATTGAGAGGTTTCGGTTCATATGGAAAACCTGACCTTTCAGTTTACAAAAAACCAATCCAACCGTTCACAAATAAGATCTATGTGTCCTCAAACTACTGACCAAAAATCAGCTCAATCGGACCACAAACAGTCTTTCAATTATACGGTTGATCAAAACTGTCACAGATGAGAGAACAGAGAGTTATCAGAAACGAGAGACTTCGATTCGAATAGAAAACCTGACGTTGCAGTTCACAGAAACCAGATCCAACCTTTCACAATCAAGATCTATGTGTCCTTCAACTACTGACCAAAAATCAGCTCAATCGGACCACAAAAATCGTTCAATTATATGGTTGATCAGAACTGCATACAGAAAATTGCCCAGAGAATAGACCTACGAAGACTGAAGAGAAGTAGGACTTACAGTACTCGAAATCCAATTTCCACCATTCAGAAACAAGAACTAAACGTACTCTATCAACCAGTCAAATTTGAAATCGATCGGACAAAGAAATCTCTTCCAAACGTAAGATCAAAGTGACTGACTTCTTCTTTTTTTTTTTTTTTCTTTTCCTCTCTCGGGCGACGCTCTCCCTTCTCTCTTCTTTTTTTTTTTTCTCTCTATTTTTAACCGAACCAACGCACTCACTTCTCTCTATTTTCTTTTTATTTTTCTTTCTTTTCTCACACGTTAGCCAACTACTCTCCTCTTTTATATTTATTTTTTTTTCTCTCTCACTCACTCACACGGCTGCCAACTGGTCCACATAGGAAGGGAACCCAACACTATGGACGAAAATGACTTATCTTATCAATTTATAGTTTGGAACGGAAAGAATAGAAATATGAAGTCCAAACATTTGGAAACCCATCAACATAAAAGCATGTACATGCGTCAACTTCATGTGAGGAGACATTGTACGCACAACCCTTCAGAACATTCCACATGGAACCTCCTGTTTGTTGTTGTTTAACTTGATTCAGAGCGATAAGCCTATTGTTAGATTGTCCCTTCAACCCTACATATCAAAATTTCCAAAATATTGGGCAAGAGGTAATTAGCACATCTGAAATGACCTCTACTTTATTAATTTTCAATGTTAAACATTGTCAGTGACACTCAACAAAAGGAAGGAAGGATAAAGAAGTTAAAGCCAGCACTAAGAAAATCACCAAGTATCTGCTTAATCAGGATGGGTTCGAGTAAGCTCGAGCCAGTCCATTCGGCTATAGCCCTTCTCGAAAGGAACCCTGGCTCGAGCTGTGGGCATCCTCGCAGAAGGCCTTTGTTCTCGTGAATTCTTAGCCAAGTTTCCAGTATTCACAGATGCTACTTGTCTTGACTATTCAAAAGATGCACCAATGGAATGGGCGAAACTTCTGACACCGGTACTATTCCAAGGAAAAAACAAATGATTTCAATAACCAAGGCATGAAAGTAGATCAGTAAGATAAGGAATCTGCGGCCGCGGAGGCTGGACCTGTCCGACAAAAAGGTCAAATCGTTTCATCATACATTTCGATATTAAAGTTCATATTACTCCACCCCAAGACACAACAAAACAAAAAAAAAAAAAACAAACAATTTCTCAATAAACTATTGACCAATATGGATTCCCATTTTTAGCGGGGCATACTCGTGGATCCCTACAAAATAATTACCCTGTTTAATTACCATCCTTCCCCAAGCTTATCCTTTATAAATGTTTTCCCAAAATGTTCAAATTTTCATATTTTTAAGTATTTTTATTCATTCAAAATTGCTAACCTTTTATCTAGCAATTTTTTAAAATATGATTAATACTGCAATTTATATGGTGGGTTTTTGGTTTTATTACATAATTAGAATTGTAATTTAGTAAATTATAAGGTATAATGATAAATTCACTAAATTAGTTAATTTTATAAGTAGTTATAATTAGAATAATATTTAATTGTGTAATCTACCTGATAATAAAATAAAATTTTAGATAAATTATAATAAAAAATTAACAAATATAAACTTAAATTATAAAATAAAAAAATATTATAAATACAAATAATGTAATCAAAATATATTAAAATCACTATAAAACAAAAGTACAAATAAAAAAAGACATAGTAAATTTAATAGTTTTTTTTTTTTTGAAAAAAAAATAACAAATGTCGAAAAGAGAGACTTTGTAAGCAGCTGTAATTTGGACTTCCAACAAAGAAGTGGGAAATCTGAATTTACAGAACCCAACGGTGATCCATCCACGTGACACGAGTCCAAAGTCGTTGCGAGTACGACGAGTCTTTGTTTGTCGTTTGGGAAAAAGGCACCGTCATCCTCGCTGTCTTTCTCGTTTTACAGACCTACTGTCTCCATTACTTTTATAAAATAAATATATAAAGTGTAAAATATGCTAAATTTAATATTTTATATATATACTGAAATTTTTTATATACATAATTTTTGTCTTAATTTATTAAAATTTTTAATAAATACTAGTGTTCGAAGACTCTGCAGCGGTCTAATCGTGCAGATATTGTAGGTGACTGATGTTATTACTTTATTGATAAATAAAATTAAAGTATAATACTCCATTCAAATAATATTATTTATAATTATTTAAATAATAAAATAATAATTTAAAAAATAAAATATTTTTAAAAATATATAACTAAAAATAATTAATATATATATATATAATTATGACAGTAAAAAAATAAATAAGTTATATAAATTTTATTAATTATATTCACTATTTTGTATTAATATAATTATTTTTATTTTTAAAATAAAATAATATTAATAGAGGTAATTTAATCATAAATTGTTAATTTTATTTTAAAAATAATTTTAACTCTTTAAAATCTTTTTTTAGAATATAATTCTTCAATTTTACGGTTAATAGAACTTGATTATTTTTATATAATTTTTTTTATTTTTAAATAAAAAATTTGTGCGTAAATAGCATAAAATCTGATAATATAAATATAATCAGTTATTTTTTACTAAATTATATGATACATTAATAAAATTCAGATTTAAAGTTTAAAATTATTTCTTAGAAATTTTGCAAGCTATGGTAGGTTTTGCTGCATTTCCTCAAAGGAAGAAAAAAAAAAAGAAAAAAAAAACAGTGTTGCCGTTTATTCTACTCTGGTTTCCATGGTTGTTTCTTTATTTTCAGTGTCTTTAGGGGCATGGAAATTAAAAAGGAAAAAGAAAAAAAAAAAGAATCTTTCGTTCAAATAGGTTCGGCAATATTTTCAAATTTAAATAGTAATATATTGAAAATTTGTGAAATAATATAAAGTGCGAGGACTAATATTACGTTGAAAAGGACTTGCTGTGTACACAGAAGTATTTCCACAGTTTAAAGTTGAAGGATTAGTATTATTTTTAAAAATATCTCTTGTACATAAAAGTGATGAAAATAATTAAATATAATTAATAAAGTAATATAAATATTATTATAACAATACAAAAAATGACTTAATAAAAAAATATAAATTATGTCCAATGATATTATAATTTTTTTAACTAAAATTGTAATATACATATATATATATATATATATATTTTAGTTTAAAAAACTTTTATTCTAACTTAATTTAAAAAATAAGATTAATCTCAATTAAGTTTGATTACGAAAACCAATAAATTTTAATTTAATAATATTAATATTAATTTTAAAATTAAAAATTTTAAATTTAAATTCTAATAAACACAAAACAAGATTAAAAAAAAATAAAATTGATGCCAAGTACCAAATATACGTCACCACCACTGATGGATGTGGATGTGGGGCTCCTTACTATAAATGCTTCGACAAAATTGCATTTTGTCTCTCTGTCCGCTCATTTTTTCTCTCTCTCTCTCTCTCTCTCTCTCCCCGCTCGCCTTCGCCGTCAGGATTCAAAATCAGTTTTGTCCTCTTCTCCGCTTGTTCTTCGATTTCTCAATCGTACTCGTACGTCAATTACCATGCATTTCAATTTCTTTCTTCATTTCAAATAAAACCGCCATTTTTGTTTTTTTTTTTCCCTTACAAAACATCTTTTCCACCCTTCTCTTTCGTCGATTGGTTTGCGAATATTCCGAGAAAGTAAATACTCATTTTCTTGAATTATTGTAATCATAAGTCCTTTATTTGGTCTTTAGATCTGCTGCGGTGAATCGAATCGTTCTCTGCGGTGTGGTGCGGTGCGGTTTCTGAGATGTCGAAAGCTGCCGGTGCATTGGATCTCGCTTCCGGTCTTGGCGGAAAGATCGAAAAGAGCCAAGTCCTTTCCGCTGTTGAGAAGTATCTCTCAACCCCACCTTCAATTTTACTTTCCTTTCAGACTCTGTGTGTGTTTGTTTCAACATGCATCGTATAACAGTAGAAGCATCTGTGTTCTTTCTTCTGTCACCCTAAGACTGCTCATCAAAATCTCTCTCTGCCATTTATATTATTTTCTCTGTCATTCTCAAGAACGACGATGCATATTCACATTTTGAAACCTTATTTCAATGTCTATGTAAACTCTGTTTTCTTTTTCTTTTTTTGTGCCCTTTTCTTCTTAATTAATCGCGTGAATGGCAGTATATTAGATCTGGGTTTTGTGGATAGCAAACTGGGTGATATACAGTTGTAAGCCTTTTTGGACTAGAATGCATGGTGGGGTCCCCATCTTGTCTAATCATGCTGGCTACTGCTTGCCCATCTGTGCGGTTTGAATAGATCCAATAAATGTGACATGGAAGCGCTTTGTCTGGTTGGATGTTTCCACCCTCTTTAAAAACGTACTTCAATGCGTCAGTGGGCTTGTGGTCAGGTGGAGCGGCGAGTCCATTAGAAATTCTGGTAGGAAATGCTTAAAAGCCGAGGAATGAGACCACTTTGGTCAGTCTAGGACGTAGGACCTCTTCATTAAAATATCAGAAATATATCTCGGAATTGGGAAAAAAATAAATTCACGAGCAGTCCTGCAGTTGTTTAAGTCAAGGGGAGAGTTTGAAGTCACAAATTGGACATCACATGGGCGACAAAGGGTTTGCGTATACGTTAAAGAAAATTTATTGCTTGTATTTCCTTTAAATCTCAGGTCTGTGTTTGTGCGAACACTTAAAAGGGTGTCAAAATACAGTGTCTTTTAATACTCTAAAGGGTGGTGAATTGGATGACATTAGTGGGCCACCACTTTAATCTGACCCCGTGACGGGATGTAGGCATGTGCACCTTTCTCTCGTTAGACGCTTTCTCTCTTTAGCGGCAAAGGTTGCCCGGAGTGTTTACCCCTTTTGCAATTTTCCATTACTTCAACAAACGAATAGAGGTTTAATTTGTGTAGGTTGGGATGCGAGAGCAATGAGATCATTAATAAAAAGAGAAAACACTGTTTAGTCGTTAGTGGATGCTTTTGGACAACAAAAAGAAGGGGGAATAATGAATGAAATATGTATGGTGGCACGATTCTTGGAATGCATCTTGAGAAAATTCAGCAATTGACTTTATGTGGAACGACAGGAGGCACTTCTGTTTGACTTGCCTCTGCGTGTTCGTGTGTGTGTGTGTGTGTGTGTTTTAATGTTAAAAAAATTAAACTACAGATTGCTGAAGTAATTGCATTTTGTTTCATGTTGGGCTATGTTAATGGAACATCAAACTGAAAATCCAAGTCAAAGGGTATTTATTTGGGTAGTTGCTGGGTAGTTTTCTATTCAATCTTTGGAAAATACTATCTCCATTTATGATGGTAAATTATACACCTGGTCACTCAATGGCATCAACTATCTTATTATCAGTATGTATTGTTATTCTTTTTCTATCCTCGTTTTAGGATGATTATGGCATTAATTTTATGGTTTACTGGATGGACATTCTACTGACATATATACTATTTTGAGTTCTTGATCCGAGTCTAATGATTTCAGGTATGAGAAGTATCATGTCTATTATGGAGGTGCTGACGAAGAGAGAAAAGCTAACTACACTGATATGGTGAGAGACAACTTAGTGATCTTTCTTTCGTAACTCCCATTCAGTTACTTGCAGCAATTGACTTGTTTACTTGCACTGGGTTTTCTTGCCCTTTCATTGATTTGGTTTTGGTTCTTTGTGTCTTTTAAGTGAAAAGGATTATAGCACAGAAGGTGGTCCTGCTGTGACTTAGTATTTATATTTGTTTTCACTCCATGAGAGCACAACTTTCCCTTACAGGAATGCTGCAGCGGTCATGTCATAGATATCTGTTAGTTTGACGCCTGATAATGGGCTTCTGTGGCAGTTTTGATCTATAAAGGTGTTTTGAAACAATGTTTTGCAAACATTCATATGTCTGTTGTACCATGGAGATGTTTTAGGATCAAATCATATTGTTATCGTGGCCTCAAGGTTTTTGGGTTATCTATTGTTGGGACAATGAAACAACACAGCCCTGTCTGCCAAGTCAGTAATGCTTTTTCTAGAACATATATTTATTCTCAAGCTTGTCAAATCTAGGTCAACAGACGATATGCAACTTCTACACAATATGAGCAGGTTTTGTAGTGTTTCTGTGTTGTGCATCAATGATTGAACCATTCTCTTCCTACTTCAGCTGGTGCTTAACCTGTTATCTCTGCTATGTACGCTGTTGTGATTTTTGGTCTAAACAGTAAATCTTAAATTGTAACTAATGCATTCTCTGCACTTCAGGTTAATAAGTACTATGATCTTGTTACTAGCTTTTATGAGTTTGGCTGGGGGGAGTCTTTCCACTTTGCACACAGGTACCACAGAATGGCTTTTGCATTTCTTGTGCAAGTAGAACAGCATCTGTAATTGATGATTATAAAGCTAATCAATGCATATAAAATTTGTCCCTGTAGGTTTAAAGGGGAGTCCCTTCAAGAGAGCATCAAACGACATGAACACTTCCTTGCTTTGCAACTTGGCCTCAGACCTGGACAGAAGGTTGACTCCTTTATGGAATATGGATCTACTGGCATCAAAGAGGTTTATCTTATTCAATTAGTTTCATTTGTTGACTTGTGTAATTTTTTATGATAGGTATTAGATGTAGGATGTGGAATTGGTGGACCACTGAGAGAGATTGCCCGATTTAGGTGAGAGAAAAATGCTGTCTATTTCTATATTATCAGTAAAAACTTTGGTGCAATCAACATTGTGCTGTTAGTAATAACTGTTTTTTATAGCCAGCGTATGTCATAGTGACTGAACTTTGCGATTCTTGTATTATTATGGTTTTACACTAATACCCTAGAGAAATGGCTAATCATAGTCAGTTAGCATCAAATTTAATATAATGTTCAACACATAGTCAGCGTTTCTGGGAGGCAGTGCAACTGCCAAGTGGTTATGATATCATGTTCCAATATTTTTTGTGGTATTTTGTGGAGCTAATATGCTTTTAATAAAGTTGTATCCATGAGAAGCTCTGAGCATCATGATTCTTTCTGTCTTGATCTATTACAGCTTAACATCAGTAACAGGGTTGAACAACAACGAATATCAGATATCAAGAGGGAAGGTGCAGGCATATTCTTTTGAGTCTCTCATATTTGGCTGTTTTCATAACTACAGTTTCTTTGAAGTGGCTCTGAAGCTTATTGTTCTGCTATATCTAGGAACTAAATCGCATTGCGGGAGTGGACAAGACCTGTGATTTTGTGAAGGTAAGTTCTGGTCTTTTTGAATTCAATATTCTTGCAATCTTTAAAATTTCTCTCATTTTACTCTATTTTGTTGTTAGTATCCTGAATTGGATTAGAAGGTCCAACATTTACATGTAGTTGACCAATATCTATTCTTTTTTATTCATTTTCAGGCTGACTTCATGAAAATGCCATTTCCAGAAAATAGTTTTGATGCAGTGTATGCAATTGAAGCTACATGCCATGCACCGGATGCGGTATATCTGTTTATTAACTTCAGTTTCCTGAACGTTGTTTCCTTATGTTTAGATGCTTGTATTTTCTGTGTGCACATGCCTCTGTTTTGTCATATCTTTAAGTTTTGTTTGTTTTCTGAGTAGTATGGATGCTACAGAGAGATTTATAGAGTCTTGAAGCCTGGACAATATTTTGCTGCATATGAGTGGTGCATGACTGAGTCTTTCGATCCCCTGAATCAGGAGCATCAAAAAATTAAGGTCAGGCATCTTGGGCTTCTGAAAAGGTACTCTTTTTGATTTACACCGGCTTATCAGGCTCATTGGATGCAGGCTGAAATAGAAATTGGCGATGGCCTTCCAGATATCAGGCTGACTGGACAATGCATTGAAGCTCTAAAAAAAGCTGGATTTGAGGTGAGATAAATCTCCCTCACTCCCTCTCTCATCCCCCAGTCTCCCCCCAACACACACACACACACACACACACACACAAAATCTCTTTCCCATGGTACAACCATCAAATATAAGTAGGCATAAATGGTTGTTGTCTTATCTGTGTGAAGGTTACATGGTCTGAGGATCTCGCAGCAAGCTCTCCTATTCCATGGTACTTGCCTTTGGATAAAAATCATTTCTCACTGACTAGCTTCCGGTTAACAGCTATTGGAAGGTTTTTCACTAAAAACTTGGTAAATATTGTTCAAACCTCATTCTCGTATTCTTGTCTTTTAGACAGGTGTCAGCAAAATCTCATCATTGCAGCCATAAAGGTATTTAACTGGTGATTTCTTGCCTTGTAGGTCAAGGGCTTAGAATTCGTGGGACTTGCTCCAAATGGAAGTGTAAGGGTTCAAGACTTCCTTGAGAAGGCTGCAGAGGGATTAGTTGAAGGTGGAAGGTGAGCTTTTCTGTCATCTTTTCTTCACTTTTAGATACTTTTTTCCATTTCTTATTAGATGGTAGGAAACTTCATTCCTGGCTGATGGCCTCTTCCTGTCAGCTGTAGACAGCTCAGATAATTTCATGCACAGTTCGCAAGAACCACGATACAGTGTGACTGTAGGAGAGTAGAAATAGAGGCATATTCTAGACTGAAAAAAAAAAAGAAGAAAAAGACGCATATAGACTTGTTTTAATAATGTGAATGCCATCATTTTTTCCTTCTTCCACCATTTAAATTTTTGGTGGAGCTTGAGAGTACCATTTCTTTTATCAACCATTGATCGCAATTAAATAACTACATCCTCCAGGAAGGAGATCTTCACGCCGATGTTTTTCTTCTTGGCCCGGAAACCAATTTCATCGAGCCAGTAACACCATGGTGCAGATCTTTTGATCTTTCTGGGCATCCTGACATGGATGTGAGCACTCAACCATGGCAACCACAGGCATCTTCTGCTTATCAAAGTCCCACTTTGCAATTAGTTTTACCAAGTTGGTTTGGTACTTACTGCTATTTACTTAAAACTCCTGTGCTCTTAGCCCCTGATTTTTCTTCTTAATCTGGTTGATATTTCTCGTGTGAGGTGACTTGGTTCGCCAGTACAATTTATTGCCTTTTACCTTAAAATTGGATATGTAGAACATGGTAAAAATCTTGAACGAGGATGGAAGACTAGCCAGCTTTTACCAAACTTTTCCCTTGCCAAGAAATCTATTGGTAGTTTAGGAATATCAATGATTGATGATTTTGTGCAACTGCCATCTACGTAAGCCATTTAGTTAGACTCATGTAGAAATGTCCAGTGCAGTTGAAACCAGTGAATGCTCATGAAGGTCCACTTCAGAGGCTGGCCCATAAATATAGAGTACTGAATTTGGGCAAACACCATAGGTTTATCAATGGTACTAAGCATCAATTCAGAGACAGCCGATTTTTTTAAATTTTTTTTAAAGTTCGGTCTACCATAAATCGTAGAGTTTCCACAGAAAAAATTATAATAACAAATAAAATTTTTGTGTTTTTTATATTACTGCATACTTTATTTTTATTTATTTATGTATGTTAGGCCTTTTTTCCTTAGATGTTAGAGTTATTATTTGACAAGGATTTAGTGATTCAGATTGATAGAGTTCACTCAATCTGGCTCAGTTACATATTTCAGTGACACTGAAACCTAATTTTTAAAAATGATTTATGAGCCAAGTTGAATGAGAAAAGAGTTGATTTGTTTAGATTTATGAACAACTCGATTAAACCTCTTTTATAAATTTATTAGGAAACTCTTTAGTTTGTCATTAGAGTCACTTTGATTGACTCATTTTCTACTTAAGTGTTCTATATTTTTAATTAGATAATAAAATTAAACAGTTTTATATTTTAAATGATTAATTTTATTAAAAAAAAACCTTGTTTTGATATTTTAATTCTATTTATAGCAATAGATTTATATCATTTTAATTATTTAATTATTTTTTTAAAGTTAAACGAACCATTTATGAAGAGCTAGCAAACATGGTACGAAAGAATGGTCAAATCGTCAAAGCTTGCTTGTATACTAAATCAACCTTAGTTGAAAACACACCCACCCTTGCCCCTGCTCGACTTATTCGCGAAATAACAATGACACTAAGCCTTATCTTGAAGTTTATTTATTAAAAGAACCAAATTTAAAAATGTCAAATATTGTGAAAAATCAGCTCATTTGTAGCTCCCTAAATTACTGCCTCGCTGACTAAAATTTCTTTCTCTGCCAATAGCCATTGAAAACGAGTGCTTTCTTCTCTAAGCCAACAAAACAAAGGGGTTTCTCCATTGATTATTAAGACTAAATGCTCTTTGCTTCTGAAAATTGAATGATACTCGTGGGTGTCATTCTAGTTGCGAGATACTCATTGGTATTTATTTTACCGGTTATCAGTCCTAGTTATAAGATAGAAGTCTAAACAAGATGTGTATTCTATCTGTCTCAATTCTGTATTGGACCAATTTCAACATTTTTCTCCTGTGGAAAATGTGGAAGAACATGAGGCAAGATTGCCATACAATAGTCTTGTGGGGCCTTAAAATTGTGGTTGGATGTCAACGTTTCTGTTCCAAAGATTTTTCTTTTTTCTTTTTTTTTTAAAGAGAAAATATATCTCGTCTTGATGTGATAAAAGGGTTCCTGGTTTTCCTGTAGCTGGATCCTCCGGAACTTCAAAAATCTTTAGTTAGGATGTGATTTTAACTCAACATCTTACGAACATGAAAATTGGATACAGTCTACATACATAGGAAAAACTATTAAATGAATTCAAAATATTAATCGATTTCAGGTATTAATCACACAATTCATTTAAGTTTTAATAATTTTTTATTCTCATCTTTGACAATGTCCAAATTTGCCAAAAAGGAAAAAGAAAAAGCCAGCTATCATGTATAAATATTGCTTTCTTTTTTGGGGTACGCCTATAAATAATATGATCGACCATCATTTAACTGTTATCGTCTTTGTTAACTGGTGGAATATGCGGTAGCCAAACCAAAAAACAAAAAAACAAAAAAAAGGTACAAGAAAAAAGATCTTGACTCAAGTTGAGAGTTCAAACTCTAATTCCTTTAAATTGTCACCATAAAGTTTATATTAAATTTGTCAAAAGTTCATGAGCCAAATATATATTAACATACTGTTCGTTCATCTCCCCACCATAAAACGTATTTGTCTTCCATTCTTTCACTGTATATTTAACAAGAAAGTGTGCTAGATTGCGTAGTCTTCATGCAATTCATTTTCTTGGAAAAAAAATTACATATATTCTCATTTGGCTTGATAAAAGGGGAGTTGGTTCTCTAATCTGTTTCACAAAAATAAATAAATAAGAATAAAAAAGAGCCTATAATTGAATGGACAGAAAAAGGGTCAATTTTTCTCCATAGAACACAATTGCAATTGTTACTAGGCAAATCGGGAAACAACATAACAATTCAATATCAAAATCGTCAAACTTCTGCTTTTGCCTAAGATTTTCTTAATGAAGGAATTAATTAAAATACATTCGGTATTATAAGCCAGAAGTCAAACAAAAGAAAGAATGAACTCTTTCGGGTCCACCCCAATAGCTGCCTTTGAATTGCAAAAACCGGCCTTGGAGGACTCGTCATTGCCAGCATCAAGGTGTTGGAGGTGGTGTCCGTTGTGGCAGTCGTCGGAGTCTGCCTCCGCCGGCGGAGGGTGGTAATACATGCGAGCAGTCTGCGGGCAATGAGAGTGGAATCTTGCGGCGGCCCTCACCCCAGCGTCCAACATCTCCATGCACTTCCCCATCTTTATATAATTAGTATTTATAATGTTTATTCCTATATATGTATAGATATCCAAGAGAGAGAGAGAGAGGACGCTAGAAGACGTCCCACACGTTAACGCCCATGAAATGGGAGAAGAGAAGAGAAGAGAAGAGAAGAGAAGAGGCTTGTTCTGTTTTTGGGGCCGGAGAGCTGAAGACCATGCGCGGCTTTATATGCATGCATGTGAGTTTTTTTTGGGTCTTCGAGGTTTTTCTTTTTCTTTCTTTCTTTGTCTATGTCTTGCCTGTCACAACATGGAATGGACAAGCTGTCTACGTGCATATTAGTCATTCTTTTGCTTAGCTCACCTTTTCTTTATATGTTATTTTTAATTACGTAAAAGTGCCCTCCTTATTTGGCAAAAGGGCATTTTTAAATAAAATTTTTAATCTTATTTATATAAAATATGATTCAAATTAATTTAATTGCAAATATAATTAAAAAATTAAATAAATGTGTATATTATAAAATCATACGCGTATTATATTTGCATAAAATAAAAATAAAAGTAACGAATATATTTTAATTTAAATATATCTAACAAAAACCAACAAGCCTTCTTATTATTAATAAAGAAAACAAATTCATGTAAATAATAAAACTAAGCGAAAAAAAAAAGACTAAAATTGACTTGATAATCATTATTTTGAAGTATTTAGTACAATTATATTTATTATAATAAAATAAAATGTCAAAAAAAAAAAGATCTGTAATTAAATTTTATATTAAACTTTGTTATTGCTATTAGCTAGGGGAAAGAAGGAAAAAAAGATCTAAGTCTCCCTTACTTATTCCTTTGTTTGAGTGGATGTGACAAATATATGCTAAATTTAAGAACTTAATATAACGAAAATTTTAGTTAGATGGGAGAATAGATGAATTTTGAGCACTTAAAATCTCAATTAATTTCTTTACTATTTAGAGATTATGATATTGTTCAAATTATAAAGATAATTTAATGTTATCACATTGTATCGAATGAATGGACGAGCCTTTACAGTTAACATTTCAAGACAGCCTATAAATTAGATAAAGAAGCAAACACATAAACAAAATAATTCTAATTTTTTACTAAATTAAGAGAATGATTAACAATAGACAAAAAAGAAAACGACCATAATGCACATTAATTATATCAGGATTCTTAAATTTCTAAAAAGGCCGAGTAAACTTTCTTCTTCTCGTTGTTTTTCTTTTTTTGGAAACAAAAAGCTACCTTTTTAGTTCATCCCAATTAATTAATTACCATGTATAGGGAAGCCGCGTGACTCACGCATTGAACATTGGTGCGACCCCTGGCTGGCCGTCATTAAGACTTGACGTGGGTTTTGTTAGATTAAACTGGCAAACGTTGTGGTCTAACAGCCATTTTTGTCATATTAGAAGTTATAGATTTGAGACCCTGCGGAAATGCTTAATGACACTGCCGAGCATTGCAATGGCACACGATGTCGAGGAAATCGCATTGTCTCCTACTTGCACGGAATCATCCCTGTTCATTGGGGGAATTTAACTATTAAAAAAACATATATATATATATATGACCCATTTTGTAATATTGAATTCTTAAGTAATCGTACAATAAGTGGCTTTTGACCATTCTCCAATGACGACTTGCACCCCATTTTGTGGAAGGCTATGATCATGTATTAATATTAATAGCAAGGAAATAAGACATGGATACAAGACTCTTCTGTTTGTCAATTCTCTCTCTCTCTCTCTCTCACTCAAAAGTCCATCTCTTGCTAGGAACTCGGCTTAAGCCGAATGGTATGAAGTGTTTGTCTCATAGGAGTAGTAAGAATTCGAATCCCCACGTTCCACCCTCACCCTCTCTCCCTTCCTTCTGGACTAAAACCCTCCTTGTAGACAGAATATATATATATAAACAAGACGATCTCTTGTTTTTTGTTTTTTTGTTTGTTTGTCTCGGAGAGGACTATGAGCCTTACAAAGTAAAATACAATATAAAGTCAAAATATTACTAAGACATTAATTAGAATACTGTATTCTATATATATTTGAATTCAAACTAAATTGTAATTTTGTTAGTGAATATAAAAAAAGAATACATACTCAATCACAATGAAAAAGCCAAGCGTGTCAAAGTATTAACAATTTGGTTTTTTTTAATGAAATTTATGAAAAATAATAAAATCTTAATTTCAATGTATATCATTTTAATATTTTCTTGCAAAATATGCATAAAAACAACTTATTAAAATTTTCTTTTGAAATACGGTAAATCAACTTTGAAATTGATCTCGACACAAACTTGTCAATTTCAAACTACCAAAGCAGCTCCAAACCACACAGAATTCTCCATAACTCAACAATAAAAGAATAATAAATTCCAAAATTGAGTACAAAACCTCCTCAGCCGATGACCCTGAAGTGACTTATTGTTCAATTTGACCATTCGTTCAGACATTGAGTTATTCCTCTGGGCCTCCGTTAACTTTGTTTATCCCATGGTTGGCTGTGGCCGGCTGTCAGATGATGAAACCCAAGACCAACAATGACTACGCAGAGATGGCGATCTGAAGAGCGACTGGCTGGGTCTACAAGAAAAAGCCCAATTACAGCTAGGGACTGTCTGGACGTCATAAACAGGCCATGTCCCTTAGGCCTTACAGCTAGAAGATGGGCTTCAACTTGTGCTTTTGAGCCCAAAGACGAACATGAGAACATGTGGAAGATTGGGGTTGGGCTTTGAAGATGCTTGGACCCTTGTTATCAGGCCCAGTTCAACTACTCTGCTTTATTCGCTTTGTTTTTGTGTTAATGGAAATGATAAGACGCTTGAAAGTTAAATTTATGGACCAGGATTAAAGTTTCTACAACTCAAAATTTTTATTTTATTTTTAATGGATGATAGAATTGAATATCTATATCATTTAATTCTATAATCCAGGACATATATGACAAGAAGACTACAACAATTCGATATGCTTAGTAATAGGAGCATGAAATATATAATTAAATGCAAGATGAATTTGCACCCAAATTATCACACCATAATGTTATAGGAAAAAAAAAAAAAGATATTCAATCCATTGAATTTAAATTAATTTTTTTCTTTTTTTTAATATTTAATTATGAAATTATAAAATTTAATTTTATAATTTTTACAGATTCATCTCTGGCACACTGTCACGAGACGGTGCGCGAGAGGAGGGCCGGGGTTAAAAATGAAAATTTCAAGAACGTCGGGTAATGTTACAAAAATTAAATTTGAAACAGATAAAAATATTTAAAATGATTTTTTTTAATACGACTATTTTTTTTGACGGCTATTTCTTGAAGATAAATTGGAAGATTCTAAATTCAATAATATTAACATTATATATGTTTTGACGGACATGATGTGCTGCAGCATTCTAAAATTGTGGCTTGATCTATATCATTCTTTAGGACTTTTTTTTTTCCGTGGTATGGGGATTGCATTTTGTTTATTTCATTTATTCAAATTGAGTTTTGTAAGAAACATTTTAATAATTAAAAATTTTAATTATTATTATTACAATTTTAAAATTTAATATTAGGATAATTATTTTTATTATATAATTTATATTCGGATGAACTCGATAATAAATAAATAAATAAATAAACAAACAAACTTATTCAACCTCACTATTATTTGGGTCAATCGATGTAAAGAATGACAATTATCGAAAGAAAATTAAGGATAAATCTTGAATGGGACCTTTCCTTCAAAGGCCCGAAAACGAGTGTGAAAAGGAATGATGGAGAACAAAATGGGGCGGCAAAAATGCCAAAATTCAAATCCGAGAATGATGAGTCAACAGAGAACACGACCTTTTCTGCAACCTCGAATTTGTGTGTGATTGTCAAGGGGGCGCTGCTGACATGACCACCCATAATTTAAACGAAGCAGAAGCTTCTAATGGAGCAGTCACCCATGACTAAGACTGGTTATAGTTGATCTTGGTGCACCAATTTTCAAAGACATACCATTGAAGAACATCATTAGAAGTAGGAACCAAGACTGTCGCTAACGATTCTCAAGATTAGAAGAGAAGTTTGAACGCATAAAGGGGTCGATTCTCAAGATTTTGTTTGGTAAAGTTGCATAAACTGTTGCCAACACGTCTAAGATTATAAAGACTGAATATGAAAACACTTGATCCGCATTTTTCTCTTTGCGGCCTATGGAGACCACTCGAGTGTCATTATTATGAGCCAGTTGATGACATATAGATGAGGATATTGTTAATTTGGCTGCATGTATCCCGCGCAAAAGCTTCTATTTCTTATAAAAAAATAAAACAAAAAGTACATTCGAGGGCTGGAGCCCAATATAGGAAAAAGAGAAAAAACTATAAAATGAAAATGCTAGGATGCCAAGTGTGATGAAGTCAATAAGACTCACTTAAGGTATTAGATTTCACTACTACTAAAATAAATTGATTAGTTGAATATATATATATATATATATAGGTTGAAATACTAAGTGATAAGTGTAAAAAAATAGTTAATCAATTTCTCATACCAGATTAAATTATAGCTTTAATCTTATAACATCAATTCAAAAATTTAAATTCATAAGTAGTATAATTAATAAATATTATAAGTAAAATTAAGTTTTTTTAATTTACTAAGAAAATTTTCTTACAAGGGAGCTTAGTAACCAATTGCACTCTACCATTACAATTTCTTAAAAATAATGCATTTGCAAATAGGTAATCACCACTCACGAATCAAACTTAAAGTGAAATGTAATTAAAAGTAAAAGTTTTTAATAAAATTGAAGCATTGCTACTAGTAAATTGCATAAACTTAAATTGCACAAGATAAAAGTATAAAACCAAAAAAGTGTTTCAATAGAGTTTGTAAAAATGTGTAATAAATTATTGCAAAAAATACGAAATAATAGAATAATAAGTGCAAATTGTTAAAATATGCAGTATGTGTATTGTAAAACATGCCAAAAAAATGATGTAGAATATAAAATCGTAGTATGGTGAAGTGCAAAATGCAAAATGCAGAATAAAAATTTTTAATCAAATGCAATTGACAAATAACAGTAAACGCATTGAGCAAAAGTTTAATTTTGTCATCATATTTAAAAAGTATTTATATAAGTGAATAGGTCATTTTAGAAGTTCTTTTAACTTTTTTGAAAAAATTTAGATACTAAGTACAAGAATTTTCTACAATTTATAAAAAACACAAGCCATAAAAAAAATGAATAATATAAAAGTGTGCTAGAACTTTTTAAAGCCTAGCAAAACAAGAGAGAAGTTATAGTCAACAATAAGAGTGTGCTAGAACTTTCTAAAACCTAATAAAATAAGAGAGAAGTTATAGTTAACTCTTCTACGTAGTTTATTTGTTGTTAATGCATATGTCTATCCTCAATTGTTTAAATTTAGACTTGAACAAAGCTTTTGTTATGATATCAACTAACTGAACCTTTAAACTATAGTACATAAGATGACTTATCCTTTCTATTGTGCTTTTTCAATAAAATGATACTTAATTTTAAAATATTTTGTTCTGTCACGAAAGAGAGGATTTTGGAAATAGCCACAACAAACTTGTTGTTTACTCTAATTTTAGTAAATCTTTCTTACTTTTGCTTTAAGTTAGTTAATATCTTCCTTAATCAAATGACTTGGTTTACTCTTGAGGTTGCCACAACATACTCAATTTTTAGAGTTGATTGAGCCACATTTCTTTCTTCTTAGAGCTCTAAGTAATGATACCAAAACTAAGGGTGAATAAATATTTTGAAGTACTCTTCATATCATCACAAGAGTTAGCCTAATCATTGTTCTAAAAACCAAGTAACTTTAACTTATATATTTTTTTTTGGAACCAAACACTAATGTTAATGGTACCTTTCAAGTATTTTAGAATTTTTTTAGCAGTTTTATAATGCATTTTACTAAGACTTTGTAAAAATCTTGATAAAAAATTTGTAGCATACATGATGTCAAACTTTGTTACTGTCAAATATGACAAGCATCTAACAAGCTTCTGTAGAGGGAACAATTAGTTTTCTTAGCTTAATCTTCTTTGCAAGACTTCTTGTTATTCATCAATAAAGTTGAGATTGGTTTGCAATTGAGCATTTTGAATTTTCTTAGAACTTATGTAGCATACTTCCTTTGATTAATAAAGATGTCTATATTAGATTAAGAGACCTCTATGCCAAGAAAGTAGGACATCTCTCTAAGATTTGTCATCTTAAAAACTTTATGCATCTTTTCTTTAAACTCTTGAACTATGTTGTTATTGTTACTTATAACCAAAAGGTCATTAATATAAATTGACACAATCAATATATCAACACCATTAGACTTAACATAAAGAGTAGTTTTATTTTTGCTTATCTCAAATCTTTGTTGCACCAAATGCTCATTAATTCTACTATACCAAACTTTTAATACTTGTTTTAGCCCATATAAGGCTTTCTTGAAGGGATAGACCTTGTTCTTTCTTCTTTTGACTATAAAACCTTCTAGTTACTCAACAAATATCTCTTTCTCTAATAATCTATTTAGGAAAATTAATACTTTCTAACCCTTTTATGTAGCTAAAGTTAGTAATAATCAGATAGTATCTAGTCTTGCAACTAGTGTAAAGGTCTTATAATAGTTAATTTCATATTACTGAGAATACCCTTTAATGACTAGTCTTACCTTTAACTTATTGATTGAACTATTTGTATTGAACTTAGTTCGAAATATTCATTTCATACTAATCACATTTTTATGACTTGGTCTGTCAATAACTATCCAAGTGTTATTCTTCTTGATTATCTTTAACTCGTCTTACATTACATCCATCCAAGCAAAAGACTTTGAAGTTTCAGAAAAGTTGGTAGGCTTTAAAACTGCAATTTTACTTCTTTCATAAACATTATCAAAAGATCTTATACCTTTGATAACTTTATGATCATATTCAGTAACTTTATGTTTTGTAAAATATTCCAAAGATGTTGTTTCAATATTTGTAACCTACTTTTCTGCTTCAATTCTAGATTTATCCTAATTCCATGTAGCTTTCTTATTGAACTTAACATTTTAGCTAACAATCACCTTTTCATTTTATAAGTTGAACACTCTTTAGCCTTTTAAATTGTTACTATAGCCTAGGAAAGCTCTAACTTCAGCCTTATGATCAAGTTTATCACTTTTAATATTAAAGTTTAGAGTGTAGTACAAGTATCCAAAGACTTTTAGGTGTTAAATGAAAGGTTCGACACCATACCAAACTTTATATGGTGTTTTACCCTTTAAAGCCTTTATAGGAAGTTGATTTAGTAGATAAATTGATGTGCCAATAATTTTTGCCTAAAATTTCATTGACATTTTCTCTTCTTAAATAAGAGATGTTTAACCATCTTTATTATTATTTTGGCCTTTCTTTCACTTATTTCATTTTGTTAATAAGTGTAATTAATAGTGAATTGGTGATGAATTCTAGCCTCTTCACATAATTTATTGAACTTATCTGAAGTGTACTTAGTGTCATTGTCAGATCTAAGTACTTTTATATTATAATTATCTTTGATTCTTGATCTAAGTCTTAAATTTAAAAAACACATACGTCACTTTAGACTTCTATTTCAAGAAATAGACCAAGTACATTCTAGTGTAATCGTCAATAAAAAGAATGAAATATCTATTTCCACTTAGAGAAGGGATACTTATAGGATCACACATATCAGTGGATATAAGTTGTAACTTTTTAAGTACTTTTTAAGCTTGATTATAAAAGAAAGGAAGTTTGGACTGCTTCCCAAATTGGTAAACTTCACAGACATAATTACTTTTATTCATAGCAGGCATATCAAGAGTAAGATGATTTCTATACAAGTAATTTAGAGATACATAGTTGAAATATCCCAATCTTTTGTGTCAGGATATGAACTCATCAATAATGTGCGGATATGTAGACTTATTGAGATAATTCAAATTGAGGATATAACTTTTATTCTTCATTTTATTAGTGAATAATTTGCAACTAAATGGACCAATGATTTTGCAAAATTTTTCTTTGAAAAGCAAAGTATAGTTCCTTTATAGCAACTGACCCATACTTAAAAGACTTTAATTAATATCAAAGGCTTAGAGCATATTAGTAATAAATTTTGTACTTGATTGTATTTTCATAAAGATTGCTCCTTTTTCCTTTACTTAAATATATTTTTCATTTTCAATCTTGACCTCAGAGAGATAAGATTGATTCAAGTCTTTGAACTTTGTAGCATTATTAGTCATATGATGAATACAACCATTATTTATTAACTAAGCTTATAAGTTGAAATTAGTTGCATAATAGTTTGCAACAAATAATTACTCCTCATTTTGATTATCTTCTGCCATTTGAGCTTCTAGAGTCTTATACTATTCATTACTTTTGGTTTTGGACACCCTTACTGTATGTTTTATCTTTTTATAGACTTTGAATTAAGCATCATGTTTGTACCAATAAAACTTTGCAAGACGAGTGGCTTTCTTATAGTGTTGGCATGTGGGGAAAGATCTCTTCTTTGCTCACCATCTCTACTGCTTTCTTCTTCTTTATTGTCTTTTTCTTTACTATTCCTAACATGTTTTTTTCCACTAAAATAATGTTTATCTTTGTTATTAGTAAGAAGGGTAACCTTACTTGCATCTTCTTAACCGATAGCTCTCTTGAGCTCAAAAGTTTGAAAAGCATTTATAAGCTCCGTAAGAGTGAAACTGTTAAGATCTTTTAAGTGTTCTAAAGAAGAAATCTTAGCCTTATATTTTTTAGGCAAATATACCAAAATCTTTTCTATAATCTTTGATCATTAAGATCTTTACCAAGCAATCAAATTTGATTAATAGTCTCTATAAGTATATTGGTGAATTTTTGATAGCTTTGGTCTCTTTCATCTTTAAAGACTCAAACTTCCTTATCAAATTCAAAATTAAAATGTATCAAGTTTTGTCATTGTAATGAAATTCATCCTTAAGCTTATCTTATGTCTTTTTCGTTATTTTACTAGTCATAATCCTGGTGAAAATTACATTAGTGACAATAGAAGGTATTATGGTCAAAGGTCTAAATGTTTTGGTAGTTTTTTCATTATAGTGCTTGATTTAAGCCAAATTGGGATTGTTGGGAAGTGGTGGAACATCTCTTTTTGACTTAATATATTTCCAAAGATCAAAATCTCTAAGATAAACCTCTATTTTCATAGTTTAAATTGGGTAGTTTTCTATAGAAAAGACAAGAGATACAAAAGATGATAAAATGCTATAGGACATCTTTAATGATAGGATGTACCATATTGGTTTTTGAGATAGCAAATTGGTCTTCATAAGCCCTCAGAGATTAAGAAAGCTCTGATACCACTAAAAACTTTTAATAAAATCAAAATGTTGCTATTAACAAATTATAGAAATTTGGATTGTAAAAAATATAAGTGCAAAACCAAAAAATGCTCCAACAAAGTCTATGAAATTGTATAGTAAACTAGTACAAAAAATGCAATATTACAAAATAATAAGTGTAAATTGTTAGAATATACAGTATGTGTATTTCAAAAAAATACATAACATAAAAAATGATGTAGAATATAGAATTATAGTTTAGTGAAGTGCAAAATATAAAATAGAGAATTTTTATTAAATATAATTGACAAATGGAAGCAAACATATTGAGTAAAGGTTTAATCTTATCATTATATATAAGGAATATTTATACAAATAGATAAATCATTATAAAAATTTCTTCCACTTTTTTAAAAGAACTTAAATATTAGATACTAGAACTTTCTACAATCCATAATGATATCAATATAAAAACATAAAATTTTAAATAATACATAAGTCTATTAGAATTTTTTATAAACTAGGAAAATAGAAGGAAGTTATGGTTAACAAAGAGGCCTTTCAAAATTACAACCTTAAAGGTAAGTAGTCATTTTATAATTAAAAATCTTAAATTCTAATTTATTTGAAAGTAATTCAACAAAAAGTTAGGCAAATTTTTAGGTCATAAGTTGATGATTGTACATGGACTTGAAAGGTATAGCCAATGGTGTGCGATGAATTGTTTGATTAATCTCTTGGGGGCACACCTAAGATTCTAAGCTTTTAACAACTGAACCGACCCCTTCAAATTAACATGCAAATTTTTTTGCATCACAGAAAAAAAAAGGCAAAATTGTTTACTTTTTCCTTAAGCTTAATCTATCCACTCCATTCCTATGGAATTGAACTAATTAAATTGCACTTTTAAATCCCAAGGGCGTACGTGGCTTCTTAAGATTAAAAGCTTTTAGTGCCCATTTAGGTAACACAGGCATGCAGGCCAGAAAGGTTTATAGAATATACCGACGATAAAATACATTGGAAACTTTGAATTTGCATCTTACATATAGAAAAACGATTAAGGTTGGCACCAATTCTCTAAGAATTATAATGCAAGAATAAGGTTATGGCTTTTGTTATGCGTAAAAGGTGAATACACAAATAAAAAGATTAGGCCTTGAATTCAAGTCTCACCCATCACTTCTAAAGAAAAGGAGAATAAAAACCAAAAAATATAAAATCAATTCATCTAATTTGATAAGAAACGTTAAAAATATGTTGCGTATTTAATATAAGTTTACATTATATTAGCATAATTTTTAAATACAAATTTATAATTGCTATCATTGGTTATGATTATACAAAAGAATCAAATATATGCAATCAAGTATAACGTGTAAGTGTCCAAGACTAGTCAACTCAACCGGATACATGTAACATTTGATTCAGTGAAATGGGTAATCCTCTGCGATTGTCTTTTTCACGTGTCGTGGATGGGCATGCTCTTACGCGGACACGGAGCCGAACGGCTTATGATTGTGACATGTCAGATGGTGGTGGTAACACTAATCCCAAAAACGCGGTCAATGGTTCCTAACTCCCAGACGCGAATCTTCTTGAGGGCAAGCCAAGCTTACGAACTTTGAGAACCCTCACGCTTATGTGTGGGTCCGTCTGGCACCCCATATAAAAATGCGATAAAATTTATAAAAATAAAAAAATATTTTATTTAAATAATTTATAATTTAATAAAAAAATTTTTTAATAGAAAAATAATTTATACGTGGGTTTTATGGACCAGATGTTTCAGCTACGGTAGCGCATTCTTCACTTCTGGTCTATGTCCAGTTCAATAAAAAACAAGCCATTGTAGGATTTATGCCTGTCAAGTTGTCGAAAATTATTTGTTATCGTTCTTATCTAACCTTTTTCATACGAAATACCTACGACTCACGTGTTGTGAGTGGCTAGAAAATAAACAACATGTCATGAATTCAAATGCGTGTGATAGCTGTCATGAATTCAAACGCATATGGTACCTTTTAATATTATAACTAAAATATATATCATAATTTGGGTATATTTTGGTAAGATCAGCGCAAGGTTTTGTAAGTTGTGATGCTTGGCTTTTGTCATTAATATTTTCAGAAAACATCATACTTTTTTGTGATTTCTATTTACACCCCAAATCTTTTAACTAGGGATAAATTTGTGAAACTCTAAGAAATGGTAGGGACCTCAAAAATAATATTTAGGACACTTTTTCGTTTGTGCAACCTATGCCATGCCTCACTTCCCATTTTGTACATAAGGGCTATAACTTTCTAAAGATCGATCGTAAGTCTTTTTTTCCTTTTTTTTTTTCTTTTACTATAAAATGATTCGAGTAACCCTAAATGAAAACTCATTAAAAAATATTGTCGTTACAACATATAAATCATATTGTCTTTCTTGTGCTGTAACTATCATCTTACCCTAAAATATGTAACCAAGTCTTCTCAGTCTACACCTTGCTACTAGCATCTAAGGCTTATTCTTTTTATTATTATTATTATTATTATTATTATTATTATTCTTTTCAAATTTCGAACACAAAGAAGAGAAAAGAAAAAGATTCACGTAAACAAACTAACTGGCTGTAAGTTCTCTAACCAGCTCGACGTTGGTTGATTGACTGAAGAAAACGTAGCTCTCAAACAATCCCAAATGTCATATAAGTTGCAAGAAAAGAGGTTTATTTTATTCTTCTACTCTCCTCTTTCGCTGATATTCCAACAAATTCCCTCAACTTAATTTAATGGGTTTATGCCACGTATGTCAATGTTACATCTCTATGGTCTCTTCGATCAATATCCACTTTATGGCAACACGAGAAATTGGTCCTTGCCATCTCTTTATTTAATTTCCTCTCTTTTTTAAAACTTCCAACACAATAATGCTCCTTTGAAACCTGGTATGGGGCATTTGATGCTGTATGCAGAATCAAAGGACAAAAGAACCAACTACCGAAGGTGACTTGAAAGTGAAAAATTCAATTGGTGGACGTCTTTTGATTTCACCTTCTCTTGAGTTTTTTTATACCCGATCCACTCAATGGACGTTTATCCAATTGATGGGAAAATGTGAAAAGGTGACAAAAGTCATCATAGATCCACAGCACATTGATCAACATTGCGACTTTGGTCTTCTACAATCTTCAGCCCCATGGCTGATCAGGATGTGGCTGGAAGCACAATTTCAAGGCAAGCAACCTTTGCTTTGCCGGGATATAGAATGACGCCATCGTTAACCAGTCTAAAAACCGACTTTATCTTGATCAATTATCATGCGATGCAACATATACGGGGTGTAAATTTTCGATCCGCCCACACTTAAAAGTTTCATTTCCAAGTAAAATTGTTAAATTATAGTCTTGACCCTAATCCGCTCGAAAAATAGGATTATGGACCTGTTGTTAACCCAAAACCGAAAATGATCCAAACCCGAACAATCCCAAAAATTTTGAGTTGGATTGGATTGGATTGGTCAACGAATCGGCCTGTTAAGTTTTTTTATTTTTTTTAAGAAAAAAATATAAAACATATGATTTTAATATTTGAACTATAGATCTTATTTAACAAATACATAGTTCCTACCATTTTTCACTATTGACCTTATAAACATTTTTTTAAATGATAAAACGAGTTTTTTTTTATGTAATATTTCTTTTCATTTTTGTTTATTATTTAACTTATATGTGCACATTATAGACACAAGTTTACACACATTATACATACATTTTACTTTGTTTTTGTACATTATATACAAACATATATATATATATATATATACACACACACACACACACACACACTATATTTATTTTATATAATTATCTAGTTTATAATTTTATAAATTTGATACATTCACACACACAAATAGGTATACATGTATACATATATAAATATATATAATATGTAGAATGTAAGTATTGAATTATTTATATATCTTATATACCTATATATTTTTAATATAAGTTAATATATATCAAAAAAACAGTACTACATTTTTTCACCAACTTTAATATATAATAAAATTAAAAAATAGTTTAAAAAATAGCCCGTTAACCCACAAGTTGAACCTTATGACACAAGTCCAACATGACCCAAAACGAAAATAACCCAATCAAAAAATATCTTGAACATGGAATAATTCAATTTGAACTCATCGACTTGACTTGTTCGATGCCTCAAGTTGAAAAAACTTTCATAAAAAATCTTGAAGTTTTTTGCACTAATATTTTCCCATTTTACTTTTTTTGTGTTACTTAGGCTAGCTATACCATGGTACAACAATACATTTATAACAAATAAACGAGAAAAGTAACAAAATTTAAAGAAAGAATTACAAATGCTAAATTGATTTAGCTTCTATGCAACGTCATCGCTCGTTGTGTTTTTGTTTTATTTGTCGGATTTAATTCTTGAGGGCTGCGTCTCATTATCTTAAGACATGTACGTAATTGGTTTTGTGATAAGATATTAAAATTTTAAGCACATAAATTGAGCTTCATTAATTGAACCAAAATTTATAAAAAAAAAAAAAAGTCACCACCATTAATCTACGGCTCAGGCTAAAAGATTTTTTGAGAAAGAAAAACAAAAGAAGCATGACTCAGCACTTGCTGTTTTTTCTTCTTCTTTCTATTTGAGTACAACTTTTTCTCTTTCCGATAGATTTTTTGTCCCTTCTTACGACACTATAAGTCAGAAGCAAAGGCAACAGGACATAACGTGGAGTTACCAAATCTAATTGCTTAACCTCTTTTTTTTTGCCATTTTTTGTCGGTTCGCGCAGATCGTGAACTTCTTTGCCTAATGTTGTCGGTCAGGGAAAATAGACCTTGCTGGCACCATTTATTAGTAATTGTTTTGTAAACTTATGATGATCTAAGAACGAGTAGTTATTAAATTTCTATCAAAAGATGCATCTTTGTTTTTTTTTTTTTTTCTTCACTCATAAGAAATGATATATTGATATTAAGCTCCATGAAAAAGGAATAAGATGACACTTTCCTTGTATGGCAGTTTATTGGGACGCTAGTCAAGATTTTATTGAAAAAAAAATCCTCTTATAAAGGGCTTTTAAATCAATTTAAAATAATTAAGCCAAGTCAAAATAGTATCTATAGTACAGCAATCGAGATAGAAGGCCAGGCTTCATTTTCTTCGAGGGGGACCATCTAATTCTAACACGGCTTTGGAAAAGAAAAAAAAAAAAAAACAAGAAAAGAAAAGAAAAGGAAAACCCATGAAAATAACGCGGACATTGTCCTTGGTGTGCATGCCAAATGATAAATTCGTACACTCTATTTCACGGTAGAAACTCCCGGGAAAAAAAGAAAAGAAAAGAAAAGAAAAACGATTAAAAAAATAAAAGTCTACATCCAGTCGCATAGGGATACGTTTAGGTTGTTTACGAGAGGTGATTTGTGAATTGCTGCCGGAAGAAGGTTAAAAAAACAGAAGGGTCCATAAAAGGAAAAGGAAAAAGAAAAAGGAAAGGATAGAAAATAAATATGCAAAAATGGTCGTGGGCAACTTTGTCCCATGTCACATTGTAAATGGTTGTCCAAATAGCAACTTTTTATGTACAAAACTAGACAGCATTTACCCTTGTTGAGTTGGAGAAAGCTTACCAAAAAAATTCTCAGGGGGACCTGATCTATAAGTCAAATTGTCTATCTATCTTACAACATTTTGACACGTCAACAATATGTTATTATTTTGTTGATGTATTGAGTTGTTATAAGTTCGATGCACAATTTTACTTGCACTTGATTCACAATGTATAATTTTGAATCAAACCAAATAACATTAATACATCAGTGAAGTAACGACATGTCGGCGAATTTTGTAGATGTGAGTGCTACTTGAAACCCTAAACTCGACTTGAGTATGCGTCTTCTTTTGTTTTCTTTTTGTCTTTATTTTTTATTTTTTATATATCAAGGAGTATGTGTCTTCTGATGTAACTTTGTTGTTGAACGAAGTAAGTTAATTAAAAGAGTGAGAAAACTTGACAAGATAGACACCCAGATACGATGAAAAGCTGTTCTCATTTTTGTTTATGTGTCACTGTCTATGTTATAATGGAGAGATTTTGTGTGAATCCGTCTTACTATTATAGATTTAGCAAACATTTCACAACAAAAATGGTAATGCGTAAGCATCTCAATCATGATCCGCTTGTTTCTTGTGGATTAATTGGTGCTTTTAGTTGATGGAGTGCATTTCCCTTTAATTAATTTTTTCGAGTGTCCTTTAGGAGGAGACAGATCCTGATATATCAATCTTATGACAGAAACTTTTGAACTTCTAAAAAACTTCTGATTCTCTCTCAACTTAGATCTTTATATTTGATATCTCAGAATTTAATCTTAAAAGGGGGTATGAGATTCATAAGAACGAATAGAGTTACTCTTATTGTATAGTTTATAGTTCAATGCACCTCTTAATAAAAAAGGAAAAAAAAAATTCTGATTGCAAGGAAAACAAATAAAAGAGGAGGAAATATTTACGGGGTAATAATGTCTTAAGCTTTTCTTTTGGATTTAACAATCGGAATTTCCAATTGGAAAAAAAAAAAAAATTGACGGGTTAGAAGGAAGGACCATGGTCCCTTTGCTTTGTAATGCAATTTGAGAAACTAATTTTAAGATGCGGACCGACTAGATTTTTTAAATTATTTTGATAGAAAATAAATTCACTTTTTTTTTTTTGACTTAACAAAATATCCATGTTTTAATGTTAATTTGCATTGTAGATTATTAATGCTATTAATGAGGTGGACACTCGGGATTGCTTTAACTAAGTGATATCAATCTGATGAATTACATTGGAAATTATGAGCAAAAAAAAAAAAAAAACACTGATCGAATAATGCTTTCTAAAAATTGTCTTGACCTCTGACAATAAATTCGGCTTTATATGAGGTATATCAATAAAATAATCCGTTTTTCACTTAGCAAGTTAATGGAAAAATGTTGTGAAAAGAAGTGGGATTTGCAAATGGTTTTTTCTTTTTTTTTTTAATCTAGAAAAACTATACGATCGAATCCCTACACAAATATTGTGGTGGGCAATGAGAAGGAGAAAAATTCTCACGTCATTTAGTAATTTAGTGAAGGATATATATGAAAGAGCAATAATCCATGAGAGAAGAGTAGGAAGTGAGATAGCAAACTTTTCAATCAAAGTTGGACTATACGGGTGGTTTGCCTAAGTCTTTTTCAATTTGTGTTAGGTGTGGATGAATTTATAGTATATTCAATACGAAATCCCATGATGCATATTAGAAATCCCATGATGCATATTATTTATAGATGATACTATTTTGGTAAATGAAACCAAAGAGATCGGACCAATAATTAAAATTGTCAAAAGATATCCTAGAATCTTAAGATCTCAAGTTAAGTCGCACAAAAATATAATATATGTATTGTGATTTTAGTAAATTAGGAGAACAGTATAGGACACACCGTAGACTAGATATTGTACAAATTGCTCAATATGACAAATTTTGTTATTTAATATCCATTATTCAGAGCAATAAAAATGTAGAAGAGGACATACTTCACTAGATTAAGAATAGATGGTTGAAATGGAGATATCAATTGGAGTTTTGTATGACCACAAAATTGCCATTAAATAGTAGGATAAATTTTATCCAATACCAATTAGGCTAACATTATTCTATGATAATGAGTGTTGGGCGCTCAAGAAACATCATCTTTAAAAAAAAAATGAGAGTAACAATAGATAACATAATTAAATAAATGTGTGATCAACTACTACGTATTACTTAATGATTATTAAGTATAAAACTAGGGATGAAATTTAAGGTTTGAACTTTAAATCATATTAACAATTAGATCTCCTTCCCCTTTAACTGAAACAAAAAAAAAAGACCTATGTTCACCCCCCCTATGAGTGAAAAGGAAATGAAAATATTTATAGGAAAATAAGTGTAGCACAGATTGAAGTAAATTAAATTAGTGCAGCACCATTTTATTCCTCCATTGCAAATTAGTGCAGTAGGTTTGTTGTCTTTGCTTACAATGGTGGAGAATATTTTGAGTGGTCCTTGAGTCAATTAATATGATATAAGAGATGTAGGCAAATTTAGAAAAAAGTTATAAATTCAATGAAATTTGGGTGATAGGGTTTTACGTAATAATTTGGTCAACTTAGTTGTCTTGGAATGAATTGATTTTTAGAGGGACACTATTTGTAATAAAGAAGATTTATAACTTGATTAGGGTACAAATACTATGGTGATTTAAGGCCAAATGACTCTATTATGACTTCTCTATTAATGATTTCATACTTAACCAAGCCAATGTTTCCTCTCCTAAGAAAAAACTTCTAAGTAAAAGAGAACGAGATTGGAAAGCACTTCTAATGGGCCACTTTAAGTTTAATACAGATGCATTCATCATGGGAGCCAATGGCATAACAGGGATTGGAGGAGTACTGAGGGGCTACAATGAAAAAGTCATATGTATCTTCGCTAAACCCCTTGAAACTATATCAATAAATGAAGCTGAATTTTTATCAATCAAAAAAGTTGTAGGGTTGTGGGGAGGGGGGTTGGGCAAGTGCTAAGTAAGCTAGTTTGATTATTAAAAGTGATTCGTTCACAGTAGTCTTTTGAGTAAATAACAGTAATGCCCAACTCTAATTCTTATCGTAGTTCTTCTAAGATATTAAAAGACTAGTTAATAGTAATATTTCTTTAACTTACCAATCTCATGCAAACAATTCTTTTGTAGATATCACGACTAAACATACCAGAAAAAAAATGCTTTTGTCGCTTGGTTGTGAGGTTGCAAGTCCAATCGTTCCATCTAATAAAATGAAGAGTTGATAAGAAGTGCTTTGATTTGTGGATTGATTCTATCTCTGGATGATTTCCTTTTGGTTTGGCTCATGTACAGAAACTGGGGTGGTCTCAGGCTTACAATGAAATTGGAGGGTAGAGAAGGCATCAGATGAGGATTACTCATTATAACACTGTAAACGATTTTTTTTGAAGAAGCGGTATTATCTAATAGATTAATCTTTTATACACAAATTCAAATTTCGTAACATTTTAGGTAGGTCTTTTTGTTGCGCTATTCATTCAAGAAGAAAAAAAAAAAAAAGAATTCAAGACTAATAATCATGATTTTGACTAAAAAAAAAAAAAAGTCACGATTCAATTGATATTTTTCACACGTAGCCAATATAATCTGATAGGTGCTCTTTGAAGTTAACCAAGCCGCCAAATTCATGCTACATGCGTGCATTTAAAGAATGTCACATGCGGCTTTGTCTTGTCGGTCCATTAAAATTTACAAGAAAAGGATAGCAGGGTGCATGGTGAAAATACGCAGTATCTATAACAATTCCGTACATTTCAAGAGATTATTTGACACCCAACACGGTAAGTATTTTGTTTCTAAATAAGTAGAATTAGAATTTACTCCGATTGGAATTACACTTACTGCCCTTTTTGGAAAATAAACTGTATTTTTAAAAAATGAACTTCATTATTTCAGTTGTTAATTAAAAAATAAAAAAGGGATTAGTGTAATTGATGTACTCATGCTCCCAATCATTGGCCTACACAATGGCCCTCAAATTTAAATATCATTTGAGTCGTGAAAATATTAATTTTTCATTTGTCAATTAATTCTGATTAGAATATGAATTCAAGACTATTAATATGAAAATGAATCATGAAGCATTAAATTAACCACAGAGAGAGACTCAGCTAACCTTGCAAGCCCGAGTTGGGATTAAAGCCCTCGCGAAAAAAGTGTCACGTATATATATATTTTTTTTCATATTTCTTAAGAAAATGAACCCCAATTAAGCAAGATGGAAAAAAAAAAAAAAGGAAAGAAAGAAAAGAAAACTCATAACAAGCTAATTTACGGATTTTCTTTTTACCCTTTACTCCATTTGCAATATGTTTTTTTTTTTTTTTTTGAGTCTTGAGGGAGGGCGTGGTGGCCTGCAAGGGGCTGGGGTCCCATTACTTCAAACACTTTTGGTGCTTTTGTAAGGATGTCATTGGTCATGGCCTCCTATTTAAATACAAAAATCTCTCTGTCAATAATATGCAATTTTAAGTTTCTTGAAATGGAGATAGATATCTTTTGCTAAAAAGATAGAAAGAAATGCATTTGACAGAGAATATTAGAACTAAATACAGTAAAAAAATTAGAGGAGAAAGATTACCTAATTAATTTTGAAAGGGTTGAGGCAGAAGTATTCAACCAAACGCTCTTTTTTTTTTTTTTTATCCTTAACATAAGTATAACTGATTAATGTTCTTTGCTTTTTTTTTTTTATTGAACACAAAAAAGTAAAAAAATAACACCTCAATTCTCACATCACTAAATATTTACACCAAACAACCTAGGACTACCCAATAGAGTAAACCAACCCCATTAACGCGTATTCGCAAAAGAGACTTGTTGGTTAATAATAGAGTTGAACTGATTTTAATTTTCCTTTTTTTTTTCTTTCTCTCTCTTTTTTTTTTCTCTTTTTTTTAGATAACAAAATATTCTTGAGAATAATTTCGAATTATACATTGATTTACTCGATTTTATATTGAAACAATTTGTTGACATAGTCGATTAGTTGCAATGTATGCAACATTAAAAAAATCTGACTCAATTTATATTCCCCAATAGTTAATTTTATGCCTATATCTTTTGAAAAATTAAACCAAAAAAATTCTCACGATTAGTTTCAATTATCAAAGTTAGAAAATATAAGAGTTATAAGTAAAAATCTAAAAAGAGTGAAATAAAAAAAAAAATCACAGTTTGGTGCATTTCGCCCTAAATTTTTCATTGTATTTACAATCAATATTTACTAAAAAAAGAGGTAATATAGCTGTTATATTTCCCACAGATATTTTTATCGGTTAAAAAAGAATTCAAATACCATTATCACCCTTTCGGAAATGACTAATATGCCGCCACTTGCTTCGCAAACAGTACGCGGCGCTCGAGGAAAAGAAAAAATAAATTAAAAGATTTAAAAAAAAAAAAAAAAAACAACAAAAAAGAAAGACAAAAATCGTGTGTATATAAACCGACTCCCGCTGCTTCTGCTCCTCACGCCAACGAAGCACGAAACAAACCTGAGGCCTCTCTCTCTCTCTCTCTCTCTCTCTCTCTCTCTCTCTCTCTCTCACTTCCGTGACGTTAATGAATACTCCGTCTCGCTCCTCCGTCATCATCATCGGCGCCGGCGTCTCCGGTAATCTCTTCTTTACATGCGCCGTACCTGCTGCTAAATAAACAAACATTTATGTGTGCGTATATGTATGCATGATCGGCATGCGATTAGCATGCGTTTAATTTTAATTTAATCTGTGCATATAATTTGAAAAAGGTATATCGGCGGCGAAAGAGTTGGCAGAGAATGGAATAGAGGAACTGGTGATTCTAGAGGCTTCTGATCGTATCGGAGGAAGGATCCGAAAGGAAAATTTTGGCGGCGTCGCGGTGGAGCTCGGAGCCGGTTGGATCGCCGGAGTTGGCGGCAAAGAGTCCAATCCGGTCTGGGAACTTGCCTCTCAATCTGGCCTCCGTACCTGCTTTTCTGACTATAGCAATGCTCGCTATAACATTTATGACCGAAGGTATCCAATTTCCCCACTCGCTCTTTCTTTTTATTTTTTATTTTTCATTTTTTTCCTTGGTTGGTCTGCAATTCGTCTTTGTTATTTTTTATTTTTCTCCTTTTCTATACGGTGGCGTTTATTCCGTTATTTTTCCGTTATGATTGGGCTAATACTTATCTTTTGTGATTGAGTTTGTTGCAGTGGGAAAATATTTCCTAGTGGAGTAGCCGCGGACTCTTACAAGAAGGCGGTGGCCTCAGCAATTGAGAAGCTGAAGAGCCAAGAAGCAGACCATAGCCATGTAGGTGAACCAATTGAACCGACTTGGTAAGTGAGTCTTTTTCTGGAAAGTCAATTTTTGGCTTTTCCCAGGCTGAAATGGATTTTATTTTTGAAGTCTTTGATCTTCTACTTTTGTTTTATTGTGCTTGTCCCAGCACACCAAAGACGCCAATAGAGCTCGCCATTGACTTCATCCTCCATGACTTTGAGATGGCAGGTCTGTTTCACATCTGATTTGTCATTTTACAATTTTTGTTTTCTTTTTACAGTTTGTTTTTGGGTGGGTTTGTGACATTGAGAAATGGCAAACGATCTTCCGCAGAGGTAGAGCCAATATCAACATTTCTGGACTATGGCGAAAGGGAGTTTCTAGTGGCAGATGAAAGAGGATACGAGTACTTGCTGTACAAAATGGTTGAAGATTTTCTGTTTACCTCCGAGGGAAAAATCTTGGACGCCCGCCTCAAACTCAACAAGGTAAAAGGAAATTCAATTCAATTTCCTATCTATTTGTTTTTTAAACATGAAAAATTTGAAACTCTCTGGATTGGTAAGGTATGGGGAATGGGCAGAAACAGTGAAAATATCCTGAAACTCGGGTCTTGTAATTTGTAGTCGTGCACTAGTATCCCTTTGCTGTTGTGATTGATTGACCCACTTTTGGTGTTCACCGATAACGACACAAATATGTGTCTTTTGGTCACTAATCATCCTTAAAAGATTGTCTGGCATCAACCAAGCTCTTTTCTAGGCATCACATCGTAACTGTGCTAATTTTGCTTCAAACATGGAAATGGGGTGAAATGTGTTTTCTTTCAATGACCAAGAATAAAACAATTTTCAAGGTTCGATTTTCTGGTTGATTTTTAAGCATGAAGAACATGGACAAACAGAGTAGCTAAGTGTGACAAGAAACCAATTAAATATAGTTGTGATTATTTTAATTCAATAATATTTTTAGGATAGTTTTGATTGCCTTGTTTAAATAATGGATTATTCTCTTCAAATTTTACCAGCCAAACCTTAGAAGATTGGCCGTTGACCATCCCTGGATTATTTTTAATGACAACAACCAAACTTCTAGTGATCTTTTAGGGTTGAGAGGTCTCATATAGGGCCACAAATTTGGCCTACCAACATGTCAGATTTCAATCATATAGCTATGAATTGCCACAATCTTCTCCATCCCTGGGGCTCTATTGTCACTCATTAATTTGTAGGCCCAAATTGTTTCAATATTCACCGCCCTGCACAGTTCTTTCGATGACTCAAGTGGCGATTACCCAGGAGTTGAGATGTCATGAATAGGGAGGGTCTTGTCCATTTGCTCATTTAATTTTTCGTTGGTGTCTTAACATAATTTGCTGAAAATATCAGAAATTTATCACACCTCCTCTGTTTCGGCACAAAATTATTCGTTTTGAATCTATTCTATAAATAGGCAATAGGGTCTTCTTCAATAGTTTTCTTTTCTTATCATTTTTTTTAGTGCTGCCCTGAACTGCTGCACAAATTTTCTTGGTTTGACCTGAAAGATTCTTATTTGATTAGTTGTTGTCTTGGAATCTGGTATTTGTCTTCGCTGTCTTCCAATGATCTTTTTGTTTTTTGTAGAAAAAAAAAATCTATTCGAGAGATGGCTGATAATTTGGTGCGTGGAATTGGGGCAGGTTGTTAGGGAATTACAGCACTCGAGAAACGGCGTTACTGTGAAAACGGAGGATGGTTGCGTTTACGAAGCCAATTATGTGATTTTGTCTGTTAGCATTGGCGTTCTCCAAAGCGACCTAATTGCCTTCCGGCCTCCCTTACCTGTACGTCTTCTCTTCCTGATTTCTTTCGCTTTCTTCTTTAATGTTTTCTTGTTATACCTTTAATAGCCGCTGTTGCATGCAACCCTGATCCTGTCTAAAATATCAATAGCCAGTAGGGTTTTATTTTCCATTTTTAATTAAACGATATTTGATACTAAGACATGCATTTATGTCCAAAGTTACCACACTACTGCAGCCAGTCAGCTACCTCAGCCGTAGGATAAGGTCAAATTATATGCCATAACATAATTTACATTTCAAGCCACAGGGCTTTCCTCTTAAGTTTTTTCCATTCTAGTAATTTACTGTACATTCTAGATATTTGTTATTTTTATTTATATTTTTTATAAATATAATACAGACATAATTTAATACCACATAAATTTAGTTGAACATTTTTTTATTTTAATTAAATCTCACTTAAATTTTTTATTTATATTTAAAATTAGATTAACTTGACTTACGTGCTAAGTAAATCAAATTATAAATTCTCTATGCTCATTATAATATAAAAAGATTGAACCTTTTACAGTAAAGTGGAATGCTTAATATAGTCCACTTTTTTGCGAAATAAGATAAATCTGACATGATGAATATATATATATATAAAAGTGTGATGACCCTCAAAAGAAGAAGTTCGATTTGAAATTTCTTACTCTGTCCAGGGGTTTGAGCACAAATATATGATTTTTATGTCCTCAACCATTCAATGTTAAAAAAAAAAAAAGTGCCCAGCATTGTATTTGTGCAATTCAGCGGAATCCAAAAGGATCAGAGCCATAGGGAGAGAGCCTAGGCCCGCAAGAATAGTTTTCCTATAAGATAGGAGATGTCAGATTTTTTTGAAATATTTCAGGTTGTAGCCCATGAACATTACATACAAAGAAGTTGAAGGGGTGAAAATTTTATGGCCCTTCGGCCTTCAAATTTATGGCCTTGGCTGTTCTTATGAAACGAGAACCATCTTTGCAAAATACCATGGATTGTTGCATTCATGATCTACAGAATTTGTAACCCAGAGCAATGTTTTTAAAGTTGGATCAGATCAAATTAATCGGTCAGATCAATAAAATTAGAAATCAGATTTTGGTCCAATTCAATTTACCTTATAAACTAGTTGGTTGGACTATAATCCGATAAAATGGTTACAATTTTTTTGTTTGATTACTTTCAAATTTTGGTTAAAAGATAAAATAATATGTAAGATTATATATTATATTATATTAATATTTATTATTTTAATTTAGATTATTTTAGTTATATTAAATTATTTTATTTTTTAAAAATATAAATTACTTTAAAATAAAAATATATAAAATATAGTATATTTTATATTAAATTTATTTAACTTAAATCACTTATATCTATTAATATATTATATTAATTAATTTTTTAATCTTATTATATATAAATTACAAGTATATATATAATTAAACTGTGATATATATATTAAATTTTTTGTATATTTAATTTTTAAAATCTTGATCTAGAGGCCACCCATATGTTGCACAAACCATTTATCTTCCTTCTTGTATTTGTTTTAATATACCTTGTTGTACCACATATGCTTGATTTCCCATAGCTACCTTTCTTTAAGCTCTAATGAACTAGCTAGTTTTAAAAGAAAAGGAACAAAGTAAAAAATTTGATATTACTCTTACATAAACATTTGAAAATCTTTTGAATTTTAATTGCTCAAATTCTTGTTATCATTCCACTCCTTTGTGGTGAAAGTTCGATTAATAATTTTTTTGGCAATTTGTATTAGATAATTATATAAAAATTTTTAATTTATTAGTTAGAAAATATTACACAATAATAATTAAAAAATATACATAATAACATAATTATTACATCTTTATATAATGAAAAATGTTTAATTTTATTTAAATAATAAAATCATATTAAATTAAATTCAATTATTTTAATTTTTATTAAAATTCTAAGTAACCTTTAATTTAAATAAATTTCAAAACTTTTTAATTTTAATTTAGTGATACTTTTATTTCCAACATATAATTTAGTTTAACAAAAATTTCATACCTTAATTGTTTTATAAGAATATCAACTATTTAATTTTTAGACTTATAATATGTTAATTTAAAATTTCTTTTATCGACTTAATCTCTCAAAAAATAAAAATGGGTATCAATTTATTTACTCCTTTTATGTATCACTAGATTTTTAGTTAAATTAATTGTATAAATATTATTAACATATCTCTTTATTAGATCTTTAATTAGAACATAAATCTTACTTAATAAATTACATAATCAAATACTTTGACAATTACTTTAAATTACAACTATAAACTTGACTTCACAAGTTAAAAGTGTGATAATAGACTATTTGTTGGATGATTACTAACAAATAATAATTCCAAAATTGAAATGGTAACTAAAATACTTTTATAATCGTTTACATCTCCAATCCAATCATCGTTAGAATATTTTAAAATAGTATAATTTTTAGATGAAGAATATATAAAGCTATGATCATAAGTCTTTTTAATATATTATATAACTTTTTCAGCAACTTGCATACAAGATTGTCAGAGATACTCTATAAACTTATGAATCAAATTAATTTAATAAAATACATTAAATTTCATATACATCAAATATCTCAAATTCTCAATAATCTACTTAAAACGTGTGGAATCAATCGGTATTTCATTGTTTTCCTTAGACAATCTAGCATAAACTTCTATGAGTTTTCATAGGATTGTAATCATACATTTGAGACTTCTTTAACAATTCAATAAAATACCTCTTCTAATAAATAGAAATTCCATTATCTCCTTAAATAACTTCAATACCAAGAAAATATGACTTTAAACTCAAATATGTTATGTTAAATTCATGTATAATAGATTTCTTAAAATACTCAATTATTGAGATTATTATATATAAATATCAAGTTATCAACATATAAATACCAATAATATATTACCATAATTATTAAATTTTACATATAAAATATACTGAGAATAACTCTTATAAACATTAACTTGATAAAATAAAAAATCAATGTGCTAATACAATGCTTTTTTTCAACTTCTATACCTTATCTTTATATCCTTTCTTTATGAAACATTGGGTTGTTTAACACACACTTCCTCCTCATGAGTGAAAAAACTTACTTCATATTTATTTGACAAATTTTTTAAGAATTTTATACAGTTAAGACAATTATAAATTTGATAATTTTCATTTAAGTAATAAGGGAGAAACTTCATGATAAGTATGGTCAAGTCATCATTTAATCCTTTAAGGACCAATTTTCCTTTATATCTCTTTACTTCTCTATTTGATTTTTTTTTTTAATTTTGAAGACCTACTTAATATCAATAATTTTTTGACCTTATGGAATATTAGTCAGATTGTAAGTATTATTCTTCTTAATCACCTTGATTTCTTCATTTATTGTATTTACTCACTTTATATTATGAATTGTCTTATCGAATGACATAAGTTCACAAAATGTAAATATGACAAAATGCACTAAATTCTCCTCATCATCAATAGTATTGTCTAGGATTGCCTCATAATCTTGTAATCTAACTTATTGGTAATTTCTCCTTGGTCTTTCATCTTCTTAAGGAGCATATGGCATAGAATTTTGAACAGTAACTAGTTAAACTTTCTTATTTGCATTTGAGACTACAACTTGTGATTCTTTTTCTCCCAAAATAGCTAGACATCTTTAAAAGTCATTTTGCTCCTTAAAATCAAAATTTCAAACTTTATTTTCAACAAAGGTCACATCTTTTAAAAGCAATAACATTCTTTATCACAAAATTAAATAGCTTGTATCCTCTTTTTATATAGCTAATATAGATTATCATTATACTTTGATCATTTAGTTTTGTAATTATCTATGTTGGAACATGGGTATAAGTAATGAAATCAAATACTTTTTAGTGTTTTACACCATACTTGAAACCACTTTATACTTTTTTAGAAGTCACATTCTAAATAATAAATAAAATACAAAACAGTTTATATTTAAAAGGAATTAGACACTCATTTGACTTTTAACAAACTTCTTATTATATTCATAATAGATTAATTATCTTTTTCAACAATTTTATTATACTATGAAATATATGAAATTGTGACTTTATATTTTGCTCTTTATGTTTCATGATATTTTTATAATTTATTAGAAATATATTCATCAAACCTATCAATTTGATAAATTTTAATATAATGTTTACTTTATCTTTTAATATAAATTTTAAACTTCTTAAAAAAATTAACAAATTGGATTTTTTTATATACAATAAACTCATATCTTTTTTTGTAAAATCAATAAAAGTAAAAAATTACCTATTATTATCATCTAATGGAACGCTTATTGGGTCATAGATATCAAAGTTGATAAACTGGAGTTGTTATCTTGCACTTCAATTCCTTCATGTTATGAAAGGCAATCTGCTCTACTTTGTAAGAATACAAGTTTTATAAATTTAATTAGGATATTGTATTTTGGGCAAGCCAGTTACCATATTAACGCCCTTGTCGTAAACGATGAAAGAGAGGTTTGACAACTTCAAATAGCTTTTGGAGGAGATTCTAAGGTGTGGATGGGTGGAACTTATAGATCGGCGTCCGTTGATTCGAAATGTAGTGGTCTCAACTTGCAATGATCACTGGAAAAGGGGTGTCCTGCATTGGAAGACAACCACCGAAACTTTTAGTTTGTGTAGATCTACAACATTTTAGACTTCTCTGGGGGCGTGGTGGTTGAAAATGGGCTTATCGAACGTCTATGGTGATGGATTTAGCTTCCGATGAAAAATAGAGGCACTATGCGGCAGCATGTGATGGACGGCAAATGACGCTTTAGCGATGATGAGCAATGGTCCAACGGCTTTTATGGCAATTCTGGCGAGAATTATATGTTTACTTTCACTTTTAAATAATTATATTAAAACTTTTAATTTTATTAGTAAAAAATTATCACAAAATAATAATTAAAGAATATACATAATAATATAAATATTATATTTTTTATATAATTATAAATATTTAATTCTTTTTAAATGTATCAAGTTGGCTCAGTAGCTATTCTATGCTAAATATTTTAGGTCGTTCTAATGGCCCTCCCACCAAAAACCCTTCCTTTTGTTTTATACTATGTTAATTGTGGTCCCCGTGCCGAGAAAGCTTGACACTGGTACTTTGTTGCCTCATTGTTAACAAATTGAAAGCAAAAAATTAATTATGCAGAGGTGGAAAACAGAGGCCATCGAGAAATGTGACGTAATGGTGTACACAAAGATTTTCTTGAAGTTTCCGTACAAATTCTGGCCTTGTGGTCCTGAAAAAGAGTTTTTCATCTATGCCCACGAGCGGAGAGGATACTACACGTTTTGGCAGGTTAGTTTATTATTGCCTACCTTCTTTGGCGTCCTCATATATATATTTTTTATTATTTAAATGGAAGCTTTATTACTATATTCAGTAGAGCATCGTCTATAGCTCATTGCTGTTGGTTGAATGAGCAAGTAGAATTTGGGAACTCTGTGGCCCTTAATTATTGGTTAGGTCGTTTTTGTTTGATGACAGTAGGTCAAGTTAATTAATCGTTTTCTGAGTTTTATATTTTATTTGTCACTTGAACATCAATATCAAATCATATATCAACTTTTAATTAGTCTTACTATTCAGATCATATATCTCCGGTCAACTTAATGCTTTTTTATTTTGTAAATATCAATCAATTTAATGAATTTTCGTTTTAGCTGAACTGACAAACAGCTGAAATGACCCGATTACACTATAACCGATTGAAACAGGCTGTCCTTTTGTTGACACGCTTTTTTTTTATGAATTTTGTAAAATTTTTCATATTTGGGGATAAAAAGTTATTGATTACCTTTCTTGAAGGGATTATATAGGCTCAACTCTGCTGCGTTATTTGTTTCGTACCTTTCTCTTTTATGTAATTTGTTTGATATTCCTGTCGTTGTTTTAGAGCCGGCAACAGTAGCTTCTAAATGGAAAGTAATGGCCGGCATGTCCATCAGTCCCCCTCACTCTCATAGAGAGCTCGTAATATGCATGATAACTACTTCCAACTTATAATATAGCGTAAAAGAAAAATATTTCAATATAGGAAACTTCTATTTTAAAGTAATATTTAAAGTGAAAATTCATCTTCTTGGGTTCACTAGGGGACGACTGAAATTAATATTTCATACCATGTGGCCTCTTGAGGAGGCAATGTGAAATCTTTGATTTAATGCATTCATCAATTGGTAAAACTTAACATGTGCAATTGATCAAGTAGTTATGGTTAACTTGTCAACTTATTGGCTTCTGATCTGCTGCTGTGTCATCAGCACATGGACAATGCGTATCCTGATGCCAACATCCTGGTCGTAACATTGACTAATGGAGAATCGAAACGTGTTGAAGCTCAGCCTGATGACGACACATCGGTAGAAGCTATGGGGGTGCTTAGGGACATGTTTGGGCCCAACATACCTGACGCCACCGATATACTTGTGCCCCGTTGGTGGAACAACAGATTCCAGCGTGGCAGCTACAGCAACTACCCTATCATTTCAGATAACGAACTTGTTCATGACATCAGGGTAATCTTTCTCACACTGAAGTTGAATGGATCGTGTTTCTCGCATGGTCTAATCAGTTTGTGAGCTATTCTGTCCTGGTTTAATACTTATCACCTGGTGAAAAATTGAAGGGCATAGGCTTCTTGTCCAATAATAGACATACGAGTGTAGCAAGTTCTGGGAAGTGCTGAGATTGAGTTATTGTTTGGCCTTTTGCTTTGGCTCTCTCTTTTTGTCACCAAAAAAGCATTAGAATTTGTCAAAGCCACTAGATTTAGAACTAATCAATCGATGGATTGCAGAGAGCAAAAGAAATTCAATAAACATTAGGCATTCCTCTACAAGGGGCGCCTGTCTATTGCAGTTAGTCTCTTAATAACTGAAACTGCTTTTGGCCTTTGTTTTTTCCAGGCTCCGGTTGGTCGCATCTTCTTCACAGGTGAACACACTAGTGAAAGATTCAGCGGCTACGTCCACGGTGGATATCTTTCAGGTGATAACACTCTGCTCTTTGATGAGTGTAAACTATTTTGGTCAATTTTATTTCTACATCTTCACTTATGCTCTTGCTTTTTAATAGGCATTGAGACAAGTAAATGTATATTGGAAGAAATGAGAAAAGAGGAGGGCAGGAAAAGTGATGGTCAAGCGTTTTTGCTAGAGCCCTTACTGGCATTAACAGGGTCCTTAACTTTGACGCAGTCAGAGGCAGTTTCAAATCTACACAAGTGCGATATCCCTACACAACTATATCTTAGTGGCAAGCTTGGCATTCCAGAAGCGATATTATGACTACATGAGCCTAACAGGGAAACCCACTTTGGTGATTATCATAATGAAGATGTAAAAGATGGAATAGCTGGCCAGATGGGTTTGGATTCAAACGCAATTCAGACCTCTGAGGACATTCGTCATGTCAATTGAAGAAGACAAAAAGTTTTTGAAGAAAAACGAAGCTGCTAGAAAATGGCAAATGTGTGCGATCAAGTGCACAGAGTTGTTTTCCTGGGGGCCGTTAAAATTTAAGGGGATGCATGCCTTGAAGGGATTGTACTCGGCATGCCTAAAATGGTGGTAAATTCATGTAACAAGCGACTCTGTTAACAATAAGATAAAGGGAGATGTATACCTTGGGTTCTATTGTGCTGGGGACAATGGGAGGAAATTCTTTCTTCTAAGTCTAATTGTATTTGGAATTAACTCAGCGTGTCAGGATGGACACATAAAGTATCAGTTATAATATTTAACACGCTCTAATCTAGTTTGATTAGATTTAATCGTGAGAAGGAATTGATTAGAAAGAATAAAGAGCTGAACAGCTGAAGGATAATGTAGTATCATCATTTTCCCCTAAACAAAAAAAGAAAAACCAAAACAAAACAAACGACACATTTGTAAATTTTGTCAATCCCGGGATCAATGCTGGCATTTAGCCGTATTGGGTGTTGAGAGTTGTTTTTGTTCATGGACGTTATTCATTTGCTGCTTGAAAAGAACGTTTGAAAATGTTTATTTCTGTAAAAAAGGTTTACTTTCGACCTAGTACTTATAAAAGGAAAAAAATTACTTTCAACCTTTCAGTTTTAGTTTTCTCTTCATCATCCATTATTCACATATTTTTAGGCGAATTGCCGATGTAGCAAACAAAGAGAGAGAGGGAGTCCGTGTGTGTGCGTGTGTGTGTGGGTAAGATTCGTTATCTAAACTTGTTAAATTCAGTCGAAATCCCCAAATTTCGGATCTTTATTTTTCTTTTCTAACTCGTCTTAAATAGAAAGAATAAACGCAATTAAAGTCGTTTTAGTTTACTTCCAACCATAAAAGCCATTAAGACCAGCTCTATGTATATATATGGCCAATGACGTTCCACTAGCCGCACATTAATTGTCTCGTGGGCCAATATGGAGTATTGTTTCCACAACAATACCGAAGCCTTATTTCAACAAAGTGAATTTCATCAAGACATCCCCGTGTCAATGAAGACAGAGAGTAACCTAACTGAGAGAGGGAATGCCTTCTCCATCAGCATAATTCAGACCTTCAGAAATCCCTTCTCCTTCAGGCTTTCGATGGTGTCGATCACACTCACCTCCAAAGGAGTGAAATCAACACCCAGAGTTGTTTTGGCTTTCTCTTTGGATACATTATAATACTCTGGCGTCAAGCCGAAGATGCCAACATCCCCTGGTCTGTTGCACAATACAATAATATCAGAACCAATCTTGGATATAATGATAATGCTTGTTTTATTGGATATAGTTGTTTGTATGTCAATCTAATATGACAGTGACGTCATAACAATCTCTCAAGTTTTTGGCTGCTGCCTTTGCTTGATGTTTATGACACAACACAAATTCAACTGCACTAGACAATGCAATTTTGAAGAAGTTTTATGAGTTGAATAATTCACTGCAATTACAGATCATTTGCTTTACCGTCTACCCATCATAGATAAAACTGCATATTTAATTCAATAACATACAAGACCACCCAACACCGGTGACAATTTCCATTAAGCAAAACAACTTACTCGTCAGGAAGGTGCAATGCAGGATATTTTTCACGAACAATCTTCACAACCTCAATGAAGTGCGCAGTTTTGTTGACTACGCAAAATCTGCCACTAGCTGAAGGTACTTCAAAAGCTCGGACATGGGCAAGTGCAACATCTCTAACATCGACAAATCTATAAGTACTGTTTGGAAATGTTTGAGCTCCTGCACACATAATACAAACTGCTGTGTTACAATATTTCAAACAGAACGGATGAAAAATAGGGTAACCCGCATCCATATTTTGTGCAGGTAAAAGTAGAAAGATAAACATAGAATCAATGAAGATTTACATTATGTGTTGCCAGTTATATTGCAACCAATATTGCTTGAATAATAGAAATGTTGCAGCACATGGCTACAAGAATTAAGCCTATTTCTTTGTGTTTATAATTGGGGTAAGTCTTTTTTCCTTTCAGAAGGTTGCTGGATATACTCAAGTTTGAGCAAACATGCATTGTACACTTCAAGTTTCACATGTGACAAAGGAGCTAAGCAGGTAATTCTTATGTCCTCAGAGGGTACTCTGGCGATTCAGCATCTAAACATCTAAATTAGAGGTCTCAATTTGAAATCATCCATGGCCTGTTGGTTGACCAAACTATAAATGATATTCATATTTTTTCTCAAAACCTTATGAGACTCTGCTCAAGGTATTTTAAAATCTTGAATATGTGCCTATGTAAATCTCACACACAATGCAATTTGTTGAAAAGAATACCATTAAAGTACTTAGCAAAGTGCTCCACCGAGAGATTAATGGTTGGCTGTAACAGAGGACCAATCACAAACCCTGGATTGATTGTAACCATGTCTATTCCATTCTCCTTAGCGAATTTCCAAGCAGCTTCCTCAGGTCTTTGAAAGCATGTACCATAACTGGAAAAAGGAGGGGAAAGAAAAAGCCCAAAACCATTATAAAATGATTAACCATGTAAATATGGGTTGAACAGTGTTGTTCATGATGATCTGGGTCAATATTCAAGCATAAATCTCCACGTAAGAGACTAGAGACTGGACAATATGTCCTTCCCTGTATTAGAACAAATTGCCTTTGAGATAACAGACACAGAATACAACAACTTTTATGTTCCATTCAGGGATAAAAAATTCAGACCAAACCAAAGAAACACTGCTGTTTTATACACATACCTTCTTTGACTCGCAATATGAAGGATCTGAATACCAAGTCTCATCAATTACTACAGCAGGCGTCAGTGGTGTTCCGTTCAAAGCAACAGCCGCCATTGATGATGTTAAAATCACTCGTTTAACAGAAGTAAACTTTGCACAAGACTTGAGAACATTCAGTGTTCCCTCAATGGCAGGTTCGATCAATTCAGCCTGAAATTGAAGGAATACAGAAAACAATTGAAGTGGTGATTACATGAATGCCTCGAAGCATTTGGCCATTTCACAGTAAGACTACAATTTGCATCCCCCCATACATAATAAATGCTCAGTCGCACTGCTTCAATACTGCAGCTGCAATTTAATTTAATATTACCTGTGGGTCATTTGTTGACTGAATTACAGGGGAAGCTGTGTGAAATACACATTCACATCCATCAACTCCAGCATCAAAACTTCCCTCTTCCAGTAAATTCGCTGCAAGTAAAATAAGCCTTTCATTGGCTCCATTTAGTGCACGCAAGTGCTCTGTTTTCTTTGGATCACCTGTTACATCCAAGTGGAATTACCGGAAAAAAAAAAAAAAAAAAGAAGAAGAAGGTTACTCCAACAAAGACAGTTTCTATGAAAGAGTGATAGAAAAGAAGCAAATAAGGAAGCAAAACATATGAATGAGGACTCAAAATTGAAAGCATTTAATAGCACGTACATGTTAAGCTGCAAAATATGATATTGATCAAACACAATCCGAAAATAGATTGGGACTGAGATCTAGTATTCGAATTCAGACCTCACTTGTAGTTAACATGCTCGAAGAGGGTGATATCCCTAAATGATATCATCAGATGGTTCACTTCAGGATTCCTCTACACAAACTTCCGCAAATAAAAATAAAAGAAAGCGCTTCCATAACGACACAAAGTGTTTTTTCATGCATATGCATATAAAATAAAACAAACGCAGAACATGTGTAACAACCACATCTCGAACAGCAGTAGAAGCAGCAAAGTTTCAAACCCAAATTTCAGTTTGGTTCATTATTTTGTTTCTTTAAAAAAGGTAACAGAATCAAGTATCTGAAAATGCCCCGTAAGCCAATTCTTCCACACTTCATAGTTCATACTGTTAATTGAATTGCAACAGACAATCTGACTCGTTACTCAATGCAAATCAAGAAACAGCTAGCAGTAGTCAATGTTACACCGACATAAGGTTATAGGGAGTGAAAACAAATCTAAAAATTGAGTTTTGCTCAAAGCAAGAGTAAATAGTTGTTTGACAACAATCTGATCTTGAGACCAAAAAGATAAAAGGGAGTTGAAAAGATACAAACTTGGGTCACGAACAGTAGCCTTGACAGTATAACCATGTTGGAGTAAGAGCTTGACGAGCCATGATGCTATGTAACCCGAAGCTCCTGTTACACACACCACCTTCCCTTCTCCATTCATCCGCTCTCTCTCTCGCAACGTCTGCCTTTGCTGCTCTCCAGAGAGCAAGAGACTTTAAACTAGGGAAAGTCGAGAGCTTTGTGGAATATACTTATGATCGGATATATGTCTATAATTTTGGTTAATTATTATGTGAAAAAATTCGTATTAATTACAACGTCACCAGACTCACTTTGAAAAGTTTTAGATAAATAATAAGATTTTACGTCATTTCGAGATTTTTTATTTATTATTATTTTTTAAAATCTATTTTTTGCATTCATTTTTGTTATCTTTTTATATTATTTTTCATCAAATATTTATTATTAGTGTCACATAATAGTTTACATAATACAATATCATTCTAATTTTCCATAGTTAGAGATGATACTATTAATTTTATATTAATGTGATAATAAATTATTTTAAAAAATTTTAAGAAATAAAAATTAATTTAAAAAATAAAAAAACTAAAAAAATTATAAATTAATTTTGAATAATACTAAAATAATTTTAAAAATTAGAACTTAATTTCAATGAACTGAAAAAATTTACATTAATTTTCAAAAATAAAAAAATATATTAAAAATAAAATTAATTTAAAAATACTTAAAAAGTAAAAATTAATTTTAGAAATAAAAATAAATTCTAAATTAATTTTAACAAATAGAAAAAATAATGTGGCGCATTAGGAGAGGAAGAGTAGAGGGTCTCTAGTAAATATGTATTGCGATGGAATCAACAATGATAAGTTGAATATCAAAATTTTTTAAAATTAATTTATATTTTTAGAAAATTTTGAATTATTTTCAGAATTTTTTTTCATAATTTTTTGAAATTAAATTTTTAATAATTTTTTCATTTTTAGAATTTTTTCTATGGAATAAAATTAATTTCTAATTTTTTAAATTTTTTCTACTTTTAGAATTTTTAGGATATTTTTAAAATTTTAAAATTAATCTTTAATTTTTAAAATTTTTTAAATTTTATTTAATTTTTTTAAAAATTAAAATTAAGTTAATATAAAATTATTGGCATAACTTTTAATTTAGTGAAATTAAAATAATGTGGTACAAACTATTATAAAATATTAATAACAAAAAATTGACAAAAAAATGTAAAAGAGTGATAAAATAAATATAAAAAATATAAATTTTAAATAAAAATAATAAATAAAATTCTCAAAAGAGTACTCAAAATTAGGAACAAAATCTCATCCTTCATTGAATTTTTTATGTTCATTTATGTTTACGCTCCTTTATCAACTACACTTACGTAATTGTTTTGATTTTCTTTACCCGAAAAAATGCCAGATAGGACCACTTGTCGTAGCCACGTGTATCAGAGACATTGCAACTAATTATATTTATATTTATATTTATATTAAAAGGGAGACTTACTTTTTGAGCATTATGTCACGAATGTACAAATTTCTACTCACAACTATTTGACACTTAGTTTTCCCTACACCCTTCGTAGAAGCTAAGTCAGCCTAGGGTGGAGGCTCTCAAGCCTTTCTCCCTTGGATGGTGAAGAGAGAGTGGAGCACAATGGAAAACCAAAAAAAAATCAATTAGAGAAAGGAAGCACTATATTATATTTAAGAGAGAGTACAAGCAAATTGAATGTCTTCCACCCTTAGGTCTTATCTCTTTTATGTACAACTCAACTTTTTAAATGGATGGTTATGATTAATCTAATATAACGACTACATTCAAGATTCTAGAGAATTCTACAAATATCTTTACAATTCTACATAATCAAAAGAATTCTAAAATGCTATGGAATGTTCTAGAGTTCTAGTAACCTCTTCATCCTTCAAGATTTTATTAGGCCCCTCTAAAACCTTTCAGGGCATTTCACTCTCCCCCACCTAATTCTTTGACACCCTCGTTGAGTCCTTGCACTCTTAGAGCAGTTGTCGAAATTACCACAAATCTTCCTTGGTCTCCCATGTCACTTCACTCTTGGGTAATCCCTTCCATTTGATCAAGTATTAAGTACTTGGGGGTGTACCACGTTTTCAGACAATCCGTTCACTAAGCACTTCTCCAACCTCTTTGTCATATAACTTTACCATAATTGGTGGAGCCTTATTTGAGACTCCACGGCTTGAGTCTTTTTTGTCTTTCTTGAATGGTTTGAGCATACTTATATGGAAAACTAGGTGAATTTTCAAATTTTTGGGCAGATCAAGTTTGTAAGAGACATTACCAACCTTTTTAAAGACTGAGTAAGACCCTTCATACTTCCTTATTAGACCTTTATGGATGGAACAAAAAGTTTTGAATTGTTGGGGTAAGATTTTAACCATTACTTTGTCTTTAACAGCAAACTTGATTTGTCATATCTTCTTGTCCACCTATTTCTTCATCTTCTTAGCTGACTTGTTAAGGTAGGAATGAGTTATGTATGCTTGCTCCTTCCATGACTTAGCCATCTTTAAGGCTCCTAGGCTTCTGGTTGATGAGTCCACATCCATGGTGTGTGGCGTTAAAGGTTGCTGCCTAGTCACCAACTTAAAAGGACTCTTCCCTGTTGCCTCGCTCCTTTATAAGTTGTAAGAAAATTGAGCTACATCTAAGAGCTTTACCTAATCCTGTTGGTTGGCACTTACAAAGTGCTTAAGATACCACTCCAAAAGGGCATTCACCCTCTCTGTTTGACCATTAGTTTGAGGATGAAAATTCATAGATAAATGCAACTTGGTCCACAAAAACTTAAACAACTCATCTTATAATTGACCAGTGAAACGAGGATCATAATCAGTTATGATGTGGCGCGGTAACCCCTAATACTTTATCACATTTTTAAAGAATAGTTGCACTGCCTCTTCTGTCGTACAATTAGTCAGGACAAAGATAAAAGTCTCGTACTTTGAAAACCAATCAACGATCACTATGATTGACCCCAACCCTTCTAACTTGGGTAATGCAGATATGAAATCCGTAATAAGGGTCTCCTAAGGCCTTAAAGGTGGCAGTAAGGGCTTTAATAGGCTACCAAGTAGTTTATGGTCAACATTGTCTTATTAGCATACAAGGCAGGTAAAACATATATCTCGACCTTATCCCTTAATTGAGACCAATAGTATGTCATTTTCAACAATTTTCACGTCATCTTCATGCCTGGGTAATCAACCCATTTGGTGTCATAACACTCCTTAATAAGGGAACGCCTTATATTCCCCCACTTAAACATATAGAGTCACCTACCTCGGGTGTAGATTAGGTCATCCTTAACCCAAAACCTTTTAGTCTCCCTTTTAACCAGAAAGTTGACAATCTATCTAGCCATGAGGTCATGCTTGAGCCCTTATTGAATTAGGTCTTTGATGTCCCCTTCGGCTTGTGTGATGGCCACCAATCCTACTTTACAACTTAGAGCATCAATGACCATATTGGGCTTGCCTGACTTATCTTCCAACGTATAGTTAAACTTAACCAAATAGTCTTACCACCTACCTTGTTTCGGAGTCAACTTCTTTTGGGTTTGGAAGTAGCTAGTGGCTACATTGTCCTCCTTGATCATAAATCGCGAACCCAGTAGATAGTGGTGCCAAGTACAGAGACTGCACAATAGCAATCATCTCCTTTTCTTGCACTGTGTATCTTCATTCAGTGTCATTTAACTTTCTACTCTCATAAGTCATAGGATGCTCCTCTTGCATTAGGACCCCTCTAATAGCAAAGTCAGAAGTATCAGTGTGGATTTTAGACATCTTGGTAAAGTCAGGGAGAATAAGGATAGACTCTTTATTGACCAAGACCTTCAACCCTTTAAAGGTCATTTGCTGTCGAGTTGTCCAATCCCACGACTAGTTCTTCTTTAGCAAGTTAGTTAAGGCAGTTGTACGTGCTGAGTATTCCTTAATGAACCGCCTATAATAGTTGGCTAAACCAAGGAATGATCATAACTCGAAAACATTTTTTGATAGTTCTTAATCTTGAATGGCCTATACCTTCTCCTTATCTATTTGAATTTGTTTGTTTCCTACCACATAACCAAGGAAGTGTACTTCCCTTACCACGAAAGTGCACTTTTCTTTTTTGATGTAAAGCTTATTCTCCCGCAAAAACCTGAACACGGTTATAAGTGGTCGACATGGTCTTTAAGCATTTCACTATAGATAAGAATGTTATCTAAATAGACCACTACAAACTAGTCCAAAAATGGTCGGAAGATCTGATTCATGAGAGTAGAGAAAGTAGCAGGGGCATTGGTTAGCTCAAAAGGCATCACCAACCATTCAAAGGAACCATAACGAGTAACATAGGTAGTTTTTGACTCATATCTTTTTACGATATGAACTTGGTAATATCTAGAACGTAAATCCACCTTTATAATCCACTTGATTCATTTTAATCTATCAAACAAATTAGGAATAAAAGGAAAAGGAAATTGATTTTTTATCATAATCTTATTGAACGCCCTGTAGTTGATACACATACGTAATGAATCATTATGCTTCCTCTGGAACAAGATTAGGGAGTTGTAAGGAGCCTTTGAAGGTCGAATCTAACCCGCATCAAGTAAACTAACTAGTTGCTTCTTCAACTCTTCAAGCTCAACAGGTGTTATACGATAAGGGGTCATAGCGGGTGACTTAGACCCCAACTCTAACTTTATCTTATAGTCAACCTCTCTCCTTAATGGAAGTCGTTTAGGCAACTCAGGGGGCATCACATCCCTATTCTCTTCAAGAACGTTTTTAATCTTTTAGGATAGGTCCGCCTCTTAAAGTCCTTCATTACTTGCATTGTAGATAGAATTTTCTTATCAATTGCCTTCAAGGTGGCAAAAACCATGCACAAGGCCTCCTTCTCAAGCACATACACAGAGTTTAAATATGACATAGGAACAACTTGTACTTTGCGAAGGAAGTCCATACCAAGTACAATCTTGAAATCGTCTATATGTGCCACAAAGAAGTCAACTATGCCATTTCAAGGACCAAGGCTCATTTGCACTCCTTGAGCCACACCATTTAAGGGCTTAGCACCTACATTGATAATCTTGAGTCAGCCCCCAACATTAGTTACATTTAGACCAAGTCGTTTGGCTTCTTTCTCGGTGATGAAGTTGTGAGTCGCACTCGTGTCAATCATGACTTAGGCATACTGTCCATTTATCTACACATCCACAAACATCAGCCCCTTACCTCTAATGGCTAGGAACTCTTGTTTGACTTTAAGGACATTAAGCAATTATAGAGAACTAATTTACTCTATCGGAACATCAATTGGTTGTGCCTTTTGTTGTTTGATTATAGCTACCAACGAACCCAGTTTTAAGCAGTCTTTTATAGGGTACGGTCCCTTGCACCCAGAGCACCCTCCTTTAAGCGTGAAGGACTGTTTGTTCTCCTTATAGTCCTTTTAAATGGTCGAGTTATAGGTACCTTTGCCTTTTGGAACTCTTATTCTTAAAGGACTTTCCCCTTTGATACTCAGTGAGAGACTCCGTAATTGCAATGGCCTCATCGACATCTTTCACCCCTCGCCACTACACCTCTTACTTGGCCTAATTTTGGAGTCCATCTACGAAGTAGAACAGTGCATCTTCTACTCCCAGATTAGGGATTTTTAGCAACAACGTTATGAAATCCCTAACATAGTCGGGGATAAAGGACTTGTGTCTCATCTCCTTCAACTGCTTGCGTGCATTATATACCATGTTTTTAGGGAAGAACTGTCTCTTAAGTTCCCTTTTAAAGTCTTCCCACATCTCTATGGTGCAAAGGCTTTTTTGCATATTCGTATGCTTCCTATGCCACCATAAGGTTATTGTATTAACAAGGTAAAGGGTTGTTGCGTTCATTTTGTCTCGCTTGTCTACCATCTTAAGACACTCAAAGTATCTCTCCATCTACCAAAGGAAATTCTCCACCTCCTAAGCATCCTTCTTGCCTGAGAACTTATTAAGCTCGAGAGCCTTCACCCTAAGAGCTCCCCTTTAGCTACCATTGTTAGCCACAACCTTCTTACATATGGCTATGTCTTAGCTCATCTCCTCCAGAATAGTCTTTAAAGAGGTCACTTGAATTTGTAAGCTTTCAAGGGTCTGTATGATTGTCGCCTTAAAGGCGTGCTCACCCCTGTGACACCATTTATTGTTAGAAAAAGACTCTTAGATGTCCCCTTTAACTTTGTCAAGCTCTTCCAACGTGTGAGACTCCAAAGCCTCAAAGTTATGCTTGACATGTTCAATACGTACTCTCATCTCAGTCATTACCTATTCAAGAATGTTGGTCTTTTCTTCCAAAGTGCCAAGAGTTATGACGGAACGAGTCTTGCTACATCTATGCTCCTCCTTCTTATTCCCACCTTGAATGGGAGAGGGATCACATCCCCTCTTCACCCTTTAGTGCTCCCTTACCACATTCTCCTCTAAGGTGCTCAACATTATACCTCACAACAAGACTTTGATACCATCTGTCACAAACGTATAAGTTTCTACTCATGATTGTGTGACACTTAGCTTTCCCTACGCCTTTCGTAAAAGCTAAGTCAACCTTCCTCCCTTAGATGGTGAAAAGAAAGTAGAGCAAAATGGAAAGCCTAAGAGAAATTGATTAGAGAAAGGAAGTATTATATTATATTTGATAAAGAGTTCAAGCAAATTGAATATCTTCCACCCTTAGAGCTAATCCCTTTTATATACAACTCAACCTCCTAAATGGATGGTTGTCATTAATCTAATATAACAGCTACATTCAAGGTTCTAGAGAATTTTACAAATATCTTTACAATTCTACATAATCAAGATAATTCTATAATACTATGAAATATTCTAGAATTCTAGTAACTTCTTTATCCTTCAAGATTTTATTAGACTTCTCTAGAACCTTCAAGGGCATTTCAATTAGCTAGTCTTGCAGTCTCTTGTATGTTTATATTTATATTTATATTATAATTAATAAAAAGTTATTTATGTGACAAATTTATTTAATTATTAAAAGATAATTAAATTTTTAATTTTTTAATATATTTATTTGATTATAATATTTAATATTAATTTAATATTTAAATTATATATTTTAATTTTTTTATAAAATTAAAATTTTAATATATATCTTATCAATTTAATTTATTTCATTGTAATGTAATATATGTTATAATTTATCATATTTATATTAATAATTTTTTATTTATATTTAATATTTTTATAATATAAATATTTATAATAAAAATAAATAATTTTTAAAAAAGAAAAATGATCCTAAATTCACATTTTTAGAAAAGAAAAAAATTGTTTTAAATTTATATTTTTAAAAAAATAAAAAATATTTATAATTTAATTTTTGTATTTTTTAAAAAAATACTAATAAATTTAATTTTTATTTAAATAAAATAAATTTTTAAATAAATATGATATATTCTTATATTTTGTAAAATTGATACTAATATGATTAAAGCACAGCCGAATCCGAGTGTCCAGCCAATAAACCTTTTTTTTTTTTTTTTATTGTCTCCCTCTTGAAATGGCTGATACGATACGCTTTGGTGCTCTATCATTAAATCAAACAAGGAACAAGACACAGAATAGGAAAAACGTTCGGTGCGACTTGGTCTGGTTGCGACAAGGGTATCTGGTGTGATTTATAATCATCGAAAATGCTGACAGCCACGAACAAAAATTACATTTCGGGTAATAATTTGACAGGAAGCATTCCTCCAAGCATTGGTAATTGTTCTCTCCTAAAAGCCCTAGACCTCAGAAACAACGATTTATCTGGGGCGATTCCAGAGACTTTGTCTCAGCTAAATTTTGCTTCAGACACTTCATCTAAGTAATAACAATTTATCGGGAGAAACTCCTCCATCTCTCCATAATCTGTCAAGTCTGGAAACTCTGGACCCTGGAAACAACAGGTTAACGAGGAACATTCCACCGTGGATCGGAGATGGTTTCACAGATCTTAGAATACTTAGATTGAGGTCAAATGCCTTTAGTGGAGGAATTCCTCCGGCCTTTCAAGTTTGAGTTCACTGCAAGTTCTGGATCTAGCAGACAACAATTTGAATGGCACAGTTCATGGATTTGGTGGTTTTCTCTACGGCATGCACAGGATCCACTATTACGAGGAGACTTTAGTTGTGAACACACAAGGCCGGTTCCAAAAATTCACCAGGACTCTTTCTCTTCTAACCTGCATCGACCTGTCAGGAAACAGTTTACACGGAGAGTTCCCTGAAGAAATGACGAAGTCGGTTGGCATAGAAGTTTTGAACTCGTCAGGAAACCACATCTTTAGCTATATTGCAGGGGGCATTTCAGAATTGCATCAATTGCTATCTCGGACAACAACCTCTCGGGTCCAATCCCTCCAAGCATGTCTGCGTTGGCATTTCCGGGGTATCTTAATTTCTCAAACAACAATTTCTCGGGCCAAATTCCTTGCAATAATCGCATGTCTACTTTTGATGCGAATTTGTCGAGGTGAGGGAGTGACAAGTACTGGCGGTGTTGACAAAAATATTAATTCACGATTATAATCGGGTGGCGCGTCTCCAATAATTGCATTAGGAAAAGGCCATGCTACTTTTTGATATTTTAAATTTTCTAGAAATCAAAAATAGAAAATAAAAAGGAAAAAATTAAAAGGGAAAAGAAGGTTGGTAAAAAGAGGTGGGACGATAAACGAAAGTTAACCGTTCATTTTTTTTGGCCACGTGTTGGATATTTTTCAATGACATACATACAAGGAGTAATAGACTTTCCTCAACTTTGGACATGTTTTTTTAAAGGTCCCACTTGCTTCTTTCGCAAACAAATGGCTCAACTCGCCTCATTCTGCTATTCTCCACTCTCTACACCCCCTCCAGTTCGCCGCTGTTTAACTTCCGGCCGCCGGCGATTTGTACATCGCCGACTCGTAGCCGCTTTAAGTCCATCATCATCATCTTCTTCTCCTTCTTTGTCCCCTGAATCCTCCTCCTCCTCCTCCTCCCCTTATGAAACCGTAGCCTCCTCAAGCAAGCCACCACCGAAACCATTTGTTGAGACCTCCTCCAGGGCCAATGATTCCAGCTTCAACTACGACTTGGCTAACCCAAATGGCAGCCCCCTAGTTGTCCGCTTCATGCGCTCTACCGAGTCTACAATTGAGAGGGTAAATCAGAAATTGGTCCTTGAATTTTAGAATTGATTTTGATTCAGTTCTCAAGGTTCTAAATGTTTTAAGACTAAATCAGAACTTGAGGAGTGAATCAAAAGCAATCCCGAATTTCAGGGACTGAAGTATGGTTTTTGTCCTTTTTTTCTTTTTTCCTTAATGCTTAACGGTATTTTCTTTCTTGTGTAATACAAACAGACAATTTTCGATTTCCGCTTCTTGGCGCTTTTGGCAATTGGAGGTTCACTGGCTGGTTCGCTCTTATGCTTCCTAAATGTACTCTCTTTATACCCTGCATCGACCCATCTGAGAGTTAGAGTTGAAGCAGAACAATTTTCTTTTTCATGTTCGTTTTTGTTTGCTATCAAAAAGGTTGTCGGTGTTGGACCTTAAAGTTCTAAAATTTGGTGTCACTGGCATGGTACATGGCAAAAGAAATGGCCCTGCCTTATACTTGGAGCGTGGCGTTTCATGCTAATTTTCCTCAATTATGAATGGATGGTTGCTAACATGAACAAGTAACAACCCCAAATTGATTCATCTTATTAGCATGACTGGCAATAGCTTAATCCTAAGATTTGCAGATTTATAAAGAGTAACATAGCACTTCACACTCATGTAAATATGAAGTATCAATTACCTCTGATCTCTTTTTTAGGGTTGTGTTTACATTGTTGATGCATACAAAGTCTACTGGACAAGCTGTGTCAAAGGAATTCACACAGGACAGATGGTTCTACGCTTGGTTGAAGCTATTGGTGAGATTTCCTTGGAATTTTTTAGTGACCCTACCTTTTTAGCACGATGCACCTGCATATTTAGTTTCTGTTTCGCTATGTCGAGCCTCTAATTGTCACCAATAACTCTCATCTTCTACTTCAAACGTAAAACCACAAGTTACACCCTTCAAGGCCTAGAAGACAAGGGTTTTAGACATTAGTAAATTACAGCAATAGCCTCAGCTACGGAAATGGAAACTGAGAATTCAATGCAAAATGCTGAGGCTCAGTGTAAGCAATGAAGAAGGGGAAATCACAGAAAAGAAATCAAGACGAGAACTGATTTAGTTGGAGAAAGATTGAACAGTTGGATTAAGTGAGGTCCGGTATTATGCAGGAGATAAAACTACAATTACAAAATTACAAACAAAGCTACTTTCTTCTTGACTTGAGAGCTTACAATTCCTGTACAAAACATACATTGGGACAAATCAAACAAGGCATGGGAAAATAATGGCCGAGGTTGCTGGAGAGAAACAACAACAGCAAATCCATACAATTTGGTTTCAATGCACTTGAAAGCAGCTCAAACAATCTTCTAAGCATTCAGGAAAGCTGCTGGAACTTGCTGCGGCTCAAGAAAATGAGACGGTAAATGTGCCAGAGTCCTCAGCACTCAATTTCACGGCTCTTGCAATCTGCCTTGCCTCCTGGAAATTAGTCTGAGCTTCTGTATCTTTCCTTATGTTTTATGTTTGCTGGTATCCCCCAAACTCGTAATTACAAGTAAAGATGCCACTAGCACTGCATTCCAAATGTACATGCAATCATTGATCCATTACAGGGGACTGTTATGACTTCTCCACGTCAATCATTGCAGTTGGATTTCTGTTTAATATATACTTTGTATACTAACATATTGCAGATGTTTATCTGGCGGGGACCGTGATGTTAATATTTGGAATGGGTCTATACGGATTATTTATCAGCAATGTATCTCCTAACACTTCTCCGAATGTTGACCGTGCCCTAAAAGGGTCTTCCTTGTTTGGAATGTTCGCTTTGAAGGTAAGATTTATTCCTACTTTCAGAAGTCATTTAAGTCTTTTTGTTAGAAGCATACTGGCGTACCTGCATGTATCATTTCTCCAATGAGACTCTCTTGTTTATCATATTTGCCTACGTTTCTCTAGTTTGGTAAAGGAATTTGAACTGAGTTCGTTGTTTATGATCATAGGAGAGGCCAAAATGGATGAAGATTAGCTCACTCGATGAACTGAAGACAAAGGTGGGGCATGTTATAGTCATGATTCTTTTGGTAAAGATGTTTGAGAGAAGCAAGATGGTGGTAATAGCAACTGGGCTCGATCTTTTGAGCTATTCTGTTTGTATTTTCCTATCATCTGCTTCTCTCTACATCCTTCATAATCTGCACAAGTGAGAACAGAGGATGCCTTGCCCGCATATTGTAAATAACGTAATTAGTGTAAAATCTCGAATTAACTTTCCATTAGTTCCAAATCAGAACCATAGCATATTCATCGAAGTGGCATGGCTGTATGGATATAATTATTTTTTGAAATGATTTCCGAGTATCTTTGTGTTTTGTCGCCTGTCTTGAATGAACGAACTAGGCAGAAAACCCGTCAGGACTCGAAATCATGCCAGTTACTTTTGTATAAAAGTTACATGAATACAGTAATTTTGACGCATTTTATATCAAAATTTATATATTTTATTATTATTATTATTATTATTAATAATTTTATTTTTTAAAATATTTTGATACATAATTATAATTAACATATAACTTATAAATATATATTTGAAAATTATGATAGTATTATATTAACTAATGTCTGAATATAATAAAGCTCTTGATGTTGTAATGTCGGGGAAGTTAATTTTACTAATAATTAGTGTTGTTCAGCATATCAGAGGAACGGTCAACTTGATTCAAGGATCTCAAGAAGTTAAAAGGCTTGAAAAAATAAAAAAGAAATTTTTTTTCGTATTTAAGAAACAATTTTTTGTACGTATATAAAGAATTTTGGGTCATTTACTTATATTATCGCTCATAATAAAATTTATCATTTATTATTTTAATTAATAATAAAGTGACCAAATCGAGAACGAGAAAATGATGCCAAAAGGGGGTATAAAGATCTCAAAAATCAAAGAAAGATTACCACTTTAAAGGTTACATTCTCGGGTCGAAAAAAACAACTAACTAACGGTAACATTGTACCCTCTTAAACACAAAAGAGCAAAGATCCAACGGCTGTTACGTTTCCTTCAATATTCAATGATCAAAAAAATACCCCACCATTCAAATCCTTCATTCAAAAAATGACGTTACCTCCACACACACGCACACTCTCTCTCTGTATCTCTCAGCAATCAGATCCTTCAAGACTTGGCCTTTCCAACCAAAGATTAATTCTTTCTTCTTTTTTTGTTATCCATCTTCAAAGAAGTCACCACGAAACCATCAATCACTAAGTAATCTTTTGCTTAAGAGAACAAAGAATCCATGGCTACAACAACATCAAGCAAGAACCCATCATCTTGCTCTCCAGTGTCAAGCAGACCAAGAAACCTAAATACAAGAAACTCAGAGGCCACCGATCCTATGAGAAGAAGCTTCAGTGCAAGAAGCCCATTTTCTAAACCCTCCATTATGGCCGTTCAAAGAGGCAGCGGCGGCTTTAATCCTAACACACCTGCCAATAGCCCTTCAGGTCTGATTCCTTTCTTACTCGTTTCTCATTTCTTTTTTCCTAAATGATGGTCTTTTGGGTTTGTTTGGTTGCTGAGAAATTGAGAGAAACATTGGGGCAAGAAGATAACTTTTAGTGCATGTATGTTCTGGGTTTTGCTTTAAGTTTGGAATTCTAGTTCATTCGACTCTTGTTTTTATTTGGGTTTCATGTCATTCTTTTAAGTATGAGAAAACTGGAAATATGCTTGGGCAGAACTTCCCTTACATAATGGATTGAGCATAAGGAAAATACAGTAAGAATGGGCTTAAATGTTTTATTATGTGAGAAACGAACGGGATGGTTAGTTGATTGAGGACTTGCTTTACCTAATCCACTACATTTCACTTGAAATTTTCTTTCTTTTGTTTTTTTTTTTGTCTGTTAATTAGGAGACCTATTGGACCGTAAGCTACGCACTAGCTATTTCTATTCTCGCAAACTTCATACCTCCTTTCTTCCTTGAGACCTTGAAGATAGATGTCTTAGTTCTTAACCACTAGGGTGTGTCTTGGGGACATTTTCTTCTTCTTTCATAACTTATAACGTTGAAATTTTATCTTAAGGGCAAATTTTGCCTAAAGAAAATGTGGGTTTCGTTTCATGGTTAGACATCGAGCTCCTGTTACTCTATCATCATAATTCTGTTGGCAACCATTGTCTGCTCTAAATATTCTTCATACATATTTATTTTAGCTTCCTGATTCTAATCGGCATGCTTTAATCTTTGATTTCCAGATTGTCCACAAAGGAAGTCCATTAGCAGAGAGAGCATTATTGACACTTTCCGTGACTGTGAGGACAAAGAAAATGGTAAAGACCATAACTGGAAACAGGCCAAAGTTTGTTCACTGAGCACCAAGAATTTCATGTCTCTAACAACTTCAGCAGCTTCAAAAATCAATGCATCCCCAAGAAAGAAAATTTTAAATGAAAGGAATGAGACAATTCACATTGCAGTTTCAGTTTCTGATGTGAAAAGCCCTTCTGCTGAAGATTTGGGTTCAAAGGCTGCAAAGGGTTTGAATCAGAAAAAGGATGTATCATCTGATTCAACAATTACTTGTTTGGAGGAAATGGAGGTCCCTAAAAATGATGCATACAAGGCTCTAAAGAATGATGAAGATATGGGTTCTTTTCTCAATACAAGTTCCCGAGATCATTCAGTTCTGCTATCAGAGCAAGCAACTATGGAGAAAGACTGTGTTAATCTTGATCCAAGCTTTAAGATTAGTCCCAAGCCACTATGTTCTTTGCCATGTCTTGCTTTGGAACCCCTTGATGCTGAGCCATCAAGGCGTCCTTATGATGATGGGGATCCATCAATGCTGCCTTATGATCCTAAGACTAATTACCTCTCACTGAGGCCTCAGTTTCTTCATTATAGGCCTAATCCACGAATTGAACAGTATCTTAACAAGGAAGGAGATGGCATGCAATTTGAGGGTAGTTTTGTTTCTGAGAGTTCTTCGGATATAGAAGTTACTGAAGACGAAACCCAGTCTGTTGGCTCACAGAAAGAATTTCAAGATATGTCTTCAGGTGATTTGGTGAAGGAAGTAGAAGAAAAGGTGTTAATTGAAGAAGATGAAGCACTGCCTGTGTCTCAATTGAACATTAGCACTTTTAAAGGAGTGAAGCTGAGTGATCTCTTTAGACGAACAAGGCTCCTTACCGTCCTTCCAGTGCTGGCTGTTGCTTGTTTGTTGGTGCTGCTTTCTTACTCATCAGTTATGGATTCTTGTGTGCTTAATAATTTAAGTTCCTCCGTGCTCTATGCACCACCTGAAATCTCAGAGTTTACCAGAAAAAGTCTTGAAGGTGTAGCTCAGCAGTTCAGACGACAATTAAATCAGTTGATCTCTTGGTCTAACAATCTGGTCACAAGCTTCAGAGAACCACACAAATCGGGTGCCTTAAAGTACAATAATTTAAGCATCTTGCTGAATGATGGCTTAGTTGATGGTGATCATATGTTTGATCACAGTGCTTTAGGATCACAACACAAGTGTGAAAACAATGTGTTGGGGCCAAACAATGAGAGAGATGATGGTGGCTTAGCAGAAGAAGAGCTTCAATCAAAGGAAACTGAAGAGGAGGTTGAAAATTATACAGAACTTGAGCACCAACAACTTGAAGAACAGGGCGATATTGCAACAGGGTATGTTGAAGATGTCGAGATTGTTCCTGAGAACAAACTTGACTTCCCAATGGAATTTGGTTTTTCAGAACCTGAAGAGCTAAATTTGGCTCCACAAGTTGAGGTGGTCAGACTTGGCAAGTCAGAAGCGGAGGCAATGGAAGAAGAAAGTGAATCTGGTGACTACAATGTTGAGCTTCAGAGTGAAACATACCATGAGGACAAGCCAATTCCAATCCCAGAAGCTAGCAAAACTGAAGAGGGTTTCTTTGATGCTGGACAACCTCAAGGTGAAACTGATGTGAATCATGCTGAACCTGTGTACAGTTTAGGGGAGAAAGTCCCTGAAAGCTTGTATTTGGATGCCGCACTGATAAGTCCACAAAATTCACAGACAGGGATCCTGGCACTTAATGGAGTGAAAGATACATTTTCAGCAAAGTTCGTCACACAGATTTCCTTGCTTACTTTGAGTCTCCTTGCAGCCACATCTTTCATTTTTGTGAAGAATCAGAGAATCATAACACAAAATGCTGCTTCTGCTGTGGTTCAAGTCCCCCACAATAAGAAAAAGATCAATAACCGCCCCATGTCAGTCAGTGCAGAAGACACATTCCTGGAAACAAATGTTGACATGATTGGAGATTCCTGCCCATCAGAAATGAGCAGTTTTAGGAGCAGCTCATCTTACATTAACAAAGGACAAATGTGGACAAGTGAAACACAGAGCAGTGATAGGAGGCCTTGGAAAAGCAACAGGCAGGAATCCTTGGCTTCATCTGACCGCTCGATTGGGTCACCTTCTTATGGCAGTTTCACCACATATGAGAAAATTTCCAGAAAGCATGTAAGTATATTCTGCTGCATTTATGATTTTTTACGCTTGCATTTTACCATAAACCCAATATTGTTCTTATGTCTGTACTTTCTTGTTTTGGTTTTGAAGGGAAGCAAAGATGAAGAGGTGATCACTCCCATGAGACGCTCTAGCAGAATCAGAAACCATGTCACTTCTTTGTGACAGAATGAAACTGTTGTATTGTGACTAAAACGTAGTTGGCCTAGCTGATTATTGACATTTGAACGCCTTGTCATTACATTAGAATGCAACTGTTTGGTTACTGACTTGTCTTAGGTTGCTAGCTGTTTTTCTGTTTTCAATTCAAAGAGTTATAGTTCTTAGTTCAATCTACTAAGAATTTCCCTCCTCTCTATCAAACTTAGAAAGTGAACAACCTTTTAACGCTTGAACAAAAATTATCACTGACGTTTTGATTATGGTTATGGAATATATGGAAACGAGGTTTGCTGAATTCAAGCTTTCTTGTCTTTCCTGTATGTTTTATCTTTCTTTGCTTGCTTAATCCATAATCAAGAGAATAGACACCTCAGTCTCAGCATCCCGAGTTATCTTGCTCTGTGCTGGGGGTCTTGTTCAACATCTCCAAATCAATTATATTTTTTAAGTTTGGTAAAGGGCTTGAATTGAGCTTACTTTTTATAGTCGTAGGAGAGTCCAAAAATGGATGAGGATCCGCTCGCATCATAGGCTGAAGACAAACTCGGGGCATGTTATATGTCATATGTTTCGTTTAGTGAAAATGTTTGAGCATATCTATTAAGCTATTGTGTTTGTATTTTTGTATATCATCTGCTTCTCTGTACATCCTTCATAATCGGCACAACTCGGAGTAGAGGATGCCGCATCTGTAATGCCCCCAGATTGTAAGTAAAATTAATATAAACTCTTAAAATAGATCCCCACACGTTCCAAAGGAGAAACCAAAGCATATTCATGGAAGTGAAATGTACCACTTCGTCTGCTCTTTAATCTCTATTGGGAAATTGGTGTATCATTGAACAGTGGGATAAACAAAATATATATATATATAAAAAAAAAATTTCCATCTTTTGAGGTTGGCAAAATATTCTTTTTGAAAATTTACTTATCAACAATGTAGTATTCTATGCATAATAGGCTCTGAAATTGTTTGCAATACTAGTTTGTTGTAATTTCAATAATGCAGTGACTTTGATCTGTCGAATCCTCTCCCCTGACAGCTTCAAGAGTTTTCCTATCTCCTCACAGGATTGAGGTGCCTGTCCGTTCAGTCCGAATTTCAATCTCAATATATGTGCTTCTCTTTCACTAAGAGTCTGAAGAAGTTTTTCTAACTCTCGCTTCATCAACTGTTTCTCAACTATCTTCTCAGGTATTGTTTCATCCGGCCCTGCTATGATCTCCTGCAATGTAAGTAAACAAGTATAAGCCTTTATAGATCTTTTGTCCATTCCTGTGGGACAGGACAGTACAAGTGCTCATCTCCTAATCACTTTTACCATTATTCCAGTCCATAGCCCAAAATTCAGAATAAACACAACTCAAGCCTGTTCTTGAATGATCTATTCACTGTTACTAGCTATATTGATACTAATACTTACAAATGAGTATAGCTACTAGTGAAGTTGTTGCAGTATCAGACCATGCCAAAGAAACTTGATGAATGACCATCTGCATTTCTTATGACGGGTATTTACATTCACTCAGGTTCAAAATCAGATATCAAGTGATCTCTAGAGTGCCTATTTATGTAGATTCATAGATTCAAGGGAATTACCTGGAGTGTCATACAACCTTGATCAGTCAGTGACCGATCCAGTGAAAGTGGAGATCTGGTTCTCTCAAAATGAAGCCTCACTGTTGAAGCATGTACGTCAAGCACCTCAGCAATCTCATCATTGGAAGGAGAGCGCCCTAATGCTGTTCTCAAGGTACTGTTAGTTTCTGCAATTTTTGCCCCCATTGCCCATGTGCTTCCCTACATATGACAAGCTAACTGTGCATTCACTAATCATCAGCTCAACTCCTGAAACTCATTCATGCTTCAGTAAAGAAAAAGTCGAGCAGAAAAATGGACTGATATTTCTTAAAACGTAATTCATCCTAAAATTTCTACCACTCTCCGGTCACTGAATGAGGAATGGGTCATTTCAGCCTGAAGTCAGTGGAAATATCACAAATTATAGCATATTCTGAATAATGGAACAGCTGTAAGACAGTAGTGAAGACGAGAAATAAGGAGGAAACATGAATGATTATAGCATAGAGGAAGTTAAATTGTATTTGAGACACTCGACTAAATCCTTACGGCATAGAGGAAGTTGAATTGTATTTGAGACACTCAACTAAATCCTCCACACAAATAATGCTCTTCTGCCGCAGCCCAAAAAGAGTGTCTCAGTGCATGAGGATTCCATAATATAGGGTCTGAGAAGGGGTTAGATGCACACAGAATTATATTCTTTTCCTTTTTTTTTATTTTATTTTAACAAAAAGGTTGTTTTCACAACTCCAACCGCTGTAACAAAATTTAGATGGGCTAATGATCTTACAAGTTTGTAGCCCCATAAGACCATCAAAGCTCAAACTCTAGATGAGAGCCTCTCAAGGCTACTAAAGCTGAATCTTTAGCACCAGGAAATTCTCATAGAACACTCTTTTTAACAACAAAAGATTATATTTGTGTAAACAAAAGGCTTAGAAATATCCTTCAATAAAATGCTCAAACACTAGCCAAGAAATAGGAAAAACTTGCTCACCGGTAATCTAATTATTCTACCCTTGTTTGATATGGCTGAGATGATGGCTTCTTTGATCCACCAGTAAGCATATGTCGACAGTTTATATCCTCTCTTCGGATCAAATCTCTGAGCCCCTCGAAGAAGTCCAATACTCCCTTCCTAGGAAGTTTTTGAAACTGGTTCTTAACAGAGCCTTGGGTGGAATCTTAAAGCAAAAAATGTACAAGGACATTTCCAAGGAATCTAAAAGCGGAAAATGCACAATAACCTGAATGAGGTCTTGCAGGCCTAACCCTTTCCCTCGATAACCAGTGGCAATGGACATAACAAGCCTCCGGTGGCTGCGAGTGATGCTTTCCAGTGATTCTCTTCCATTACACAAAATCCTATTTACACTCATTTTCTTCATCTTTAGGGACTTGGCCAACTGGTCCAAAGTGGGCTCATACTCCTGAGTTTCTGCAATTCTTCTTCTGACCGCATCCAAACTGGCTTGGTCCTATTCATTGCAGTAATTTCAGCTTTTCAGAATGTATAAATTGCTGACTAAACAAACAAATGGCTAAAATGGACTATCAAATCAAAAGTTTCACCTCTAGGACCCTGTGATAAAGAATTGCTGAATCCAATTGGTAACAAACACCACAAAGTTCCTTTATGTTGCTTGGAACTTGGAAGCAAAACAAACAAGGCTAATGAGAACTACACTAGAGTGAAAACACCCTGTAAGTTAAAGTGAAAGCAGAAGCCTGCTGCAGCAAATTGGGTTGCTTTTTAGACTATTCTTGAACAAATGGCCCAATTTAAAGTCTGCCCAGGTGCCTAAAACACGAGACAAATTCATAATAGAGACATGGCTTCACGAGAGAGACAGAGAGAGACAGAGAGGAGAACACATTACCTGGAGGCACAGACAAAGCTCTGCCTCCTCTGGCCGGCTAAAGCACTCACTCTGAACAGGCTCATGCATAACCAGCCGCTGGCATTGACCACCCTTCCTCTCATCTACCTCCAAACAACTAAACCCTGTTCTTCTTTTTCTCCTCTTCTTCCTCCTGAACATAAGATCGCTTCTTCCATTTCTCTCTACACCAGTTCCGCCCTCTCCATCAAACCAAACCTCTTCCGTCAACGAAGCCAACACCACGGCGTCTCTCGCCACTTTCACTGCGGCCCTTGCCAGAGCCACTGCCTCAGTTGCTGCTGCTATTGTAAGCGCTTCGTTGGATACTAAGTTTCTGTCAAACTTACAAGAAGAAGAAGAAGAAGAAGAAGAAGAAGAAGAAGAGACCGGTGGGGGTTGAAGGGAATTGCAGGGAGACCTGAGGGGTGAGATGGTTGAGCAAAGGGTGGTGGTCATGGCCATCAACCAAAACAAAAAAAAAACAAAAGAAAATAAAAAAGAAAGAACTGTAATGGATAAATTGGGATGTGGCGCTCTTAAAAATTTTAATCCCAACCAAATGAAAATTAAAATGATCCGTGCCCTGGAAGATATTTGCTTCTTCTTCTTCTTCTTCTTCTTCTTGTCAGCTTCCCAATGTTTAGATCTTTTGCAGATATTTCTTTCTACCCTTCTTACCGAGGTCAGTGTGTTTCTACTGTGATCCGCCAAGGTGGGAGATTCACGCTGAGTTCGCATATAGCCCCACGCGTCTGGTCGGGATATGAACACCTGCAAGGTTCTTGTTCATTCTTGCTAAGGAAAAAACATGTCCGAAGTATTATTACTTAGGATTCAAATCTTGTTTTCTAATCTATCTAAAAATAACTATCTAAAACTATCAGCGTGTTCCGATAATTAATTAATTAATTAATTAATTATTTTTTTTTTTTTTTATGAAAGAAGTTGAATGTCAATTGATAATTTGAGCTAAATTCGTCTAACAGGTGTGACTAACGCAAACACAAACTCTTAAAATCTGTTCTTATGATGATAGACAATACTCTAGAGCTATTCATTTAACATGCATAATGTTTCACAATTCACATCACCCTTTATTATCTTTTATATATATATAACAAAATTAAAAAAAGGTAAGATTGTTATTTTAGGATTTCATCATTACAAAATAAAAGAATGAATCTTGGACATTTCAATAAAAATTCAAAATTTATAATTTTTAAGGTAATAGTAAACGATTTTTTCTTTTATTATTATCAAAAACAGGGTGTTGGGTAATTCTATTGGCGCATATCAGGTAATTGTTGTCATTTTTGCACAACTTTATGACGGACCCAATCCCATCATAATAAGGAACCCGAGAAATTCGGCCACGTTAAACGGTTATGTGGATACAATGGGCACTGTCAAAGATCCCCACCACACACGTCACTTTAGATTCCAAAGCATTCCTTGGAATGGTCTCATAATGGCAGGTTGTTTTTTTTTTTTTTTTTAATTTTTTTTTAATAATAAATTAAAGATATTGTAAAAATATTAATCATTTTAAATTAAAATTAAAAATATTTATTAATATTTTATTTTAATATATAATCCAACAACGCATTTTTATTACAATTTCTTGTACTTTCTAAACACTGTTTGACCATCGAGCTTATACCCTCAAAAGTCCACTCCAGTTTACGTTGACAATTTTAAAAGCCGTTGACGAAAAAATAAACCTTGTTCGTTTTTATTAGAGAGGATAATTAATTAATCGTTTTTATTTATTTATTTATTTTAATGGTTATAAAGAGAGATGATGACTCTAAATAAATAAATAAAAAGGAAAATTTGCCTGCGGTGATGGCGCGTGTGAGAGTGGAGGAGTGTGGTTTCATTTTGAAGTCATCGCGCCATCCACCACCAGACAAACAACGCGCTGTACTGATCCTCGACACTTTTCCCCATACACACACACACACACACTCTCTCTCGGTGGCGGCGATGGCTTCTGCTTTCTCCAACGTGTACACGCGCGTCCTCTTTCTCCATTCACAAAACCAAAACCACCATCGCCGTCAGCCCCACCGCCGGCGCCTTAGTGTCACCAACCCCACTTCCAAACTCTCTATTCCTCCCAGTTGGACCACTTCTTCACGTAATCGGCTTCGAACGACGCTGGTTTTCTCATCTGGCCATGGCGGAGGAAGCGGCGGAAAAGGTGGCGGAGGCGGTGGCGGTGGTGGTGGAGGCGACGGGGACGATGATGCCAGGCCCATCAACAGGAGAGAGGCCATTCTCGCATTGGCGGAGGTAACATATTATCCACAAACAACGTTTTATGTTTTATCTCTGCATTTCGTGCCCACTTAAGTTGTTTGGATTTTTGTTTAAGGCGGGGAGATCCATAGAGAGCTTGCCGAGGGACTTGGCGGCGGCAATTGAGACCGGAAGGGTGCCCGGATCAATTGTACACAGGTACTTTGAACTTGAGAAGTCAGCGGTGTTCCGTTGGTTGCTTCAGTTTGGAGGGTTTAAGGAAAGATTGCTCGCCGATGACCTGTTCTTGGCTAAGGTTGCTATGGAGTGTGGTGTTGGCATCTTCACCAAGGTCTGTTTGCTTCTATCTCTGTTTGATTTCAGCATTTTTCATATTTCTGAGAAATTTGCATCCCTTTTCAGACTGCTGCGGAGTTGGAAAGGCGCAGAGACAAGTTCACCAAGGAACTGGATTTTGTTTTTGCTGATGTGGTAGGAGTAGGACTTATGTATGTTTAGTATTTGGTTCTAAAATTGACTAGTCTTTATTCATTCATTTTATTTGAACGAATGAACTAACACAGTTGTCAGTCCTTGCCAATGAACAAAGTTAAGATCCACAATCCTATCTAAAGATTACACTAAAAGGAACAAAATCCCCCACATCAGTGTTATTATGGGGTGTCAACTGGATTCAATTCGAATATACTAGCTTGCCTTGACTTTTAGTTAGAGGTGGCAAACAGATCAGTTGGGTTGTGTCTGGAGTCTCAAGTATTTCTGGTTCATCCGGTTTTAAACATATAATGTTAGATCTTTTGGGTTTGGGTATTTCAGATTCGAGTTATTTAGATTTAGGGTCAATCGGGTTTCAGTCATTTCGAATTTTTTTCGTTACAGGTTATGGGTCATCGACTTTTTTAGTCTATGCGGGTTTGGTCAAGTTGGATTTTGGTGGGTTAATTGGGTCGAGTTAGCTTTTGTCACCTATACTTCTTGCTGATCTAGCCCGAATGCTTTAATCTGGACTCAGCCCTACCTACATATACTGTAGCTGGCAAGAACCCATTGCCTGAACAGGCCTCAGTCAGCAATTCAACAATACAAAGCCATTGTTCAATGGTTGGAAGAGCAAGGCGACTGAAACAACTATGCACAGTCTGTTTATTTTTCCATTTGAATGTACTCTGGTGATGCAGTTTCTCTTGTAGGTAATGGCAATAATAGCAGATTTTATGCTTGTCTGGCTTCCAGCTCCAACTGTTTCCCTACGACCACCTCTGGCAATGAGTGCTGGTCCTGTTGCAAAGTTCTTCTACAACTGCCCCGAAAATGCATTTCAGGTGACTTTTCTGTTGTTATAATCATATTGGTATATGACCATTGATAGATTTTTCAGTTCTAAAGTCCTGTAACTGTGAGCAGGTGGCTTTGGCTGGAACTTCCTATTCATTTCTACAGAGAATAGGTGCAATAGTGGTATGTGCCTGATCATCCAAACACACTGATGTGGTCAACTGTGTAAATTTCAAATGTCTATTGTATTGATCTTTTTTTCTTTTTGGCAGCGTAATGGAGCCAAGCTATTTGCAGTTGGCACAAGTGCATCTCTGGTATGTTAATACTTTACAAGATCTCCATTTGAAAAGCTTTTTACCTTCTGATATATGCACCACTGCAGCCATCAGAAATTAGCACTTTGAATTTTCTATCAGGAAGGAATGTCACGTTCTCATTACTTATGCCAATCTCTCACTATTAAATTTTTTTGCCTTGTATTCTTACCCTGCAAAAAATATGTGAGTGACATGCATCAATTTCCATGTCATTGTACTTATTCTCATTGCCTGAGTAGTGAAAGGTCCAATTTTTTCTCAATTAGATGACGGAATGTTCTAAATTTGAGAAATGGTTACACACCAAAAGGGACTGATCAAGACACATGTTGTTTGTGAACTTTAGTTATGTAATGAACTAGGTTTATGCAAAGTGTGGGCTTAATTCTTGAATTTCATTTAGTTCTATCTCAATTTAGTCCTTTTTGGACATTGAGTTGGCATTCAATAAGATGCCTTTTCAGATTGTCAGCTTCTTAGGTGTTTTTTTGGTCATTGGTACTCTAATTTCCATGTTTAGTTGTACAGCTGAGTTCAGGTGCATTCGAGATTTGATTACAAATTTGCCTAGCAATAAAGTAACCTAAATCAGAAAATGTAATTGCTGTGAGCATTTTATTTTAGCATCAGTATACAACTGCTCGCTATTGCAGTTCATGTGGTGAAATGCACAACTGGTTGAGAAATTTTATGTATGCTAAATGCCATGCATGACCTCTTGTGTTATACCTGTATGTGTGTGCCTAAAAGAATGTTTATTTTAAGTGTAGAAGCATGGGTGTGTGTGTTTCCACATGATGGCTTGGATGGGAGTAATGATTCATCCCTCTTACCTTATTTACCTGCAAATTACCTGTACATTGAAGGGTGCAAGTACCTTGTTGCTCTTTTAACAGAAGTATACTACCTCCTAGTACTTCTCTTTCCAGTACTACCTTTCTCCTCTGTACTTGTCATCTCCTTTGACATTCATGCACTAGTGTTGTTGTTTCAGCGCAATTTTGTTTTCTTAATTATCAGTGAATGGGGCACATTTGAATTTTTAGGTATTGATCTTAACTTGAGTAGTAAAAATAAGGGCAAGGTTGATTACATCTTATCCTTGTCCAGACCATAGTGTGTGCGAGCTTTGTGCATTGTGTATGCCATTTAATCTAGCTTGCAAAATGTTAATTTCAGTGGAAAATTTTCCAGAGAAGTTTGATTCAGAATTTAATTTAGTTGTCTTGCAATTGAATTTTGTTCACAATTCTTTGCATGCATAAAAAGTTTCTTTTTTTTTTTTTGAAACAATAATGGTCAATTTGTTTGAAATTTTCTCAATGGATTGTGGACTTTAAAATTACTGTAGCAAATCATAGTGCTGATGTTAGTCTTTTGTCAGATTGGTGTAGGAATAACAAATGCACTGATCAATCTAAGGAAGGCTTTCGACAAGACCTTTGCAGGCGAAGCAGAGGATGTGCCTATATTATCCACCAGTGTTGCATATGGTGTCTACATGGCAGTTTCTAGCAACCTAAGGTAATGATCAGCAATTGTGGCTAGTTTACTTCTCAAGTTAATCCCATATCCTGTTGGCACAGAAAGGAAGACTAACAGTTGAAACCTCAAACAAAACTAAATATACCATCTTTCGAAGAGTATCAAAAAACCATCTTGTTGAACAGATACCAAGTTCTTGCTGGAGTCATTGAGCAACGGATTCTGGAACCTTGGCTACACCAGCAGAAGGTCATTCTGAGTGCAATCTGCTTTGCTGTTCGAACTGGAAACACGTTCCTGGGGTCATTGATGTAAGCTAATTCTCTGCTGTTCCTAAGGCTGTCGAATGCATTTTTCTCCTTCAAATCTTAATAGACTATATAACCTGTTAACAGGTGGGTGGATTATGCACGCTGGGTTGGAATCCAAAAGATAAGGGAGTAGAGGAGTTTGATTTCTCTTCCCAATTGATTGTGTAGATAAATCATTTCTGTCCTTTTTCTTAAGATGTTACATGTGGGACATGTCCGACCTCACAAAAAGTATCAAGTCACACTATATGGCCATGGGTGCCACTTCATTCCAAACTGCCCCGCGTCAAAAAATGCATGCATGAAGTCTTTTTGAGCACAAAATCGATGGTCAATACGAGAGACCCTGATACTGGCCGAGGAATCCAAGCAGACAGGCTCAGGCTCCGCACGTAAACCTAACTGGTTGCAGTTCAAGAAATTGCCAACCGAACGCATGAAAGGTAAAACCGGTTAATCAGTCCATGCGCCTGATAATAACTAAATTTTCTTTATTTACTTTTTTATATATTTGTTTGTTGTACAAGTGCATGAATGGAAATCAAACTTTCGCTAATCCTAGTCCGATTTTGTTCCAATATATAACTTATATTTTAAATTTTATTTAATAATTTAAATTAAGTCAATCAGTTTTTTTTTTTTTGACATAATATTATAATTTTTATGATTAAATAATTAATTATAAAATTTTTCAAGTCAAACGAATTTGATTTATTCATATTTTGAGTTTAAATGGATGTGTGATTTATATTTTAAATTCTATTCAATAATTTAATTTCTTAAATGGATTGATTTCCTGAGAACTATGGTCAGGACAATTGGGTCCGAATTGTCTAAGTACGGTTTAATTTTAATTCGATTTTGGCTTCGAACGAATTTTGGTTGAATCTTAACTTCAATTTCAGTGGTTTTGCTCCAACCTGTCTCTGTTTTCGAAAGAATTATCTCGCACTCTCTGGTTTTTCGTGGAAAAGTCAGATGGATTGACGTACCAAAAGCCTTTAAAAAGAACCTCCTAATCGCCTTCTCGTCGGGCTCGGTAAGGTCCTCAATTTATACACTAAAATCCATAAATTTTATCCGAGTGCTGCTGACTTTAACAATCTCTATTTTGTATTTTCGTAACAATTTGTAAAATGTATTTTGAAAAATAACAAAAATATATATTACAACTACCATTGGTCAAATTTAACGAATATAATGAAAGAAAGTGCATTTGACTATTTCACTTAATAAAGTTTATGATATTTGAAAAAATAGCTCTCAAAATTAAGAAAAAGCAAAAGCATATATAAAAAATTTATTTGGTTAAAATTTCCAACATCAATACTGTCATTAAAAAAATGATGTACTAAATAATCTAATTTCAAAATTTAACCTACAAATGATCTTATTTTTTTCTTAAAAAGTTAAAGATAATTTAATCTTTTTGTAATATTTATAATAATATTTTTATAATTATTTTAAACTTTTTTAATGACTTTTCAATGGAATATATTTCTTTGTTAAATTTTAAAATGTGACATATAAATTATTATTAAATTTGAAATAGAGTGTATTAAATATAAATTTTTCTTTTATTTTTTACTATTATCATATTAATTCTTTTGTGACTCTTCACTTCTAGGGAAGAGATTGTCGTTGAAGCCATCAAAGATCACCAAGGAGAGGGATGCCGACAGAGTAAGTTCCCATTTCCCCTACCCCACCCTCTCCAACCACAATTACTGATTTTCTGTTACTCCTTTGTGTATCAGGAAGACTTAAGTCTTAGTGCAACAGTAAAATTACTATATTATGATTCGAAATCGAGGTTACAGTGATAAGAATGCCTTTGCTTGTGTATCGGGTAAGCCGAACCAGGATGCTTTTACGAGAATGAATTGGTTAGTTTCAAACGAATTGCTAGTCTCATACTATTGCTCGCCCAAGTATCCCATGCATTAGCCATTAGCCACCGTTCCCATGTTTACTTTAACTACGATCTTCTTTAAATCTTTTTTTTTTTTTCTTTTTGGCTGCTTCAGCACTGGAATGATTATTTTAATTGCTGAAGATTGAGATAAATGTAGTCTTCCAGCTAAGATTTATTAGGCTAAATGCTTGTAGCCTTGGAGATTCATCTTTTATCTCCCATTTGCGGCCGCATATGGTGAGATGAGTGAAAGAAATTGGGTGAGAGTCCTGCGTCAAAGACAGATTACAAGCACTTAGGCACGATGAGTGATGTGTATGAGCCGACGCTACAAACAGTCCTATTCTGCAAACAAAATTATAAGAGACATACCAAAAATATACACAAATATAAATATATATTCATAAATATATAATTATAATCATTAATTGTAATTAATATGGAAATTTTCCGTGCAGTTTACCCTCCACTTCTTAACTTGCGGAATTTTTGATTGTAGCGGCGATGCAAGTGATTATTTCGCTTGTCCAAGTCCTTGATTGCTGATTATACCTATCAACTTTTCTCTTTTGAGAAGCCGAAGGAGGCTCCTATTTCATCTTCATCCTTTTCACACTTCATGAGCACTTTCCTACTTCTTTTTACCTGCTTCCCTGACTTGTAAAGATGCAATTTCATGTCAAATACTGATTACCGGCACTCCTCGTACAATGGTGGTTCTGTGCGCTGACACAATGAATGCTATAGTTTTGCAATGGAATCAAGGTGGAGGGCTGGCCAAGCTATCCACTGAATACATGCTCGTCAATCTTCAGGAGTCATAAGAGAATAGCTAGCATTTATAATGTTATCCACCATTCCACCCCACTTAGGTAAGGGGGTGATGAAATGGAACTTACTTTCAAAGAAAAACGTGAGATTATTCTCCTCTGCGAGGCATCTGCCACCTTCCACTCTCTTTTTTTCATGGGGATAAAAGGATGAAACAAGTAAAAAGGACTCATGGTCACCAAATGCATGTATTTGGTCAACCACAATCCTTCCATCAAGTGTATGGATATGCAAAAGAGCATACTCTAAATGATTGATCAACCTCTACTCTTATTTCCACTGTGCTTCCAACGACATTTTCCATATTGTACAAAATAGGATGGGAATGCATTCTTGTTATCTATAAAGATGGCAACAAAGCAACCAGAATCACCAATTCCAAAGTGAGAAGATATAAAGCAAAATGCATACAATTGAAATTGTAATGATATTTGCCTGCAGGCAGCAGCACAATTTGTCATGACAGACATTGGTGACCAGAAATAGGAATAATGCAATAATAAAGACTGAACAAAATCAGATCTTGAGAAGAGGATGCAATGCCAAAGCACAACTATGGTTAAGGCAGTATATAAGCAGGAAGCAGTGATAAGAAACAGCCACTTCACTCCTAATATAAGACTCAGTACAAACAAACAGCACTCAAAACAACAGAACAAAGGAGCGGATCACCCACCGCACCAAAGTCCAAATGCTGAGTTCACCTCTCACTATCAGACTCCTTTGGATTCAGACTTCGCACTGCCTTTGGCATCGGGTTTTGACTTACCTTCCACAGGCTTAGCATCAGCCCCAGCACCACCACAACACCCGCCACCATGATGATGATGATGGGGATGATGATGATGATGCCCATGATGATGGGTTTGCTTCCCCTTAAGCTGTTTCCGCATATCATATGCATCCTCTCCGTCAGCATAATACTTGGCCTCCACATCATGAATCTTGTAACCTAAGGTCCCTGTGTACAGATTGAATGCAGCCCGATTGCTCTTCCTCACATGGAGTGACACATACTCTGCTCCAAACACCTTTTATATATATTCACAAGGTTCATTCATTTATTCACTAAAACAACCCAAACAAGACTAAATTCTAATTAAAAGCAAAAATCAATTAACAAGACGCTCTCTGCTTCAATCTCAAACAAAGTCAAATTAAATCCAAAACTTTTAAACCCCTTTTCCTTATATTTTTCAAAGAAAAGAAAAAATAATTAAAATCCAAGAAAAAAAGTGGGGAGAGGAGAGACCTGCTCCATGGCGGTCTGGGCGGCGTTCATGAGCTTAGTGGCGAGGCCGAGCTTGCGGTGGGTGCGGAGGACGGCAAGGGAGGTGATGTGGCCGTGGCACTCGTTGGACTCCTCCTCCATCTTGGCGAGAACGTACCCGACGATGCGGCCGTTGTAGTCTTCGGCGACGTAGAGTAGCTGCGGCCACGAGAGGATGTGGTAGAAATAATACTTCATCTGGTAGTTCTCCGGCAGGCAGAGCAGGTTGCACGCCTGCATCGCCAGCAAATCGTCGATCGTCGCCTTCCTTATGCACACCATTCTTCCTCTCTCTCTCTCTTCTCTTCTTCAATTTTTGGGAGGAGTATTTAGGGTTACGGATCTTGACGTGACGTAATTTGATAAAAAAAATATTATTAATAATGTTTGACTATAAGGGTCTTATAATGGATATTAATTAATTAAAAAAATAATTATTTTTTACTTTTTTTAATTATACATTATACATTAAAAATATGTCAAGAAAATATATTATTATTATTTAATTTTTATTCTTTTTATATTTCAGCTTGTCAAAAAGTATATGATATGTATGAAATGGTAGAGGCAAAGCAGCTTGTCAAGATTTTTTTTTCTATTCTATAATTATCCTGATGGAGATAAAGATAAATATTAAAATGATATTTAAAAAAAGAGATAATTTTATTGGTATATACCATTTATTTACAAGATTTTTATCAGTCAATTGAAAAATTTTATCCTGAAAAATATTATCATCTGGTCTTTATAAAGTATTTTATGATTGAAAATTCTATATTAAGTATGAGATAGGAATGTAAATAATTAACCATTAAAATGTCTTTTAAGAAATGACAGAGTTGATTCTAACAGTTTCCTGTTTTCTGATGAAGCTGCTAAGTGGGCCAGCACCTGACAGCCAGAGGAGGAATTAGGCCATTGATCTGTTAGGGAAATCTCCACTGTGGTCTGCTTGAATTATGCTGTGTCTGCTGTTGAATATTAGGCTGATGAAAGGCCTAATGATGTGTGTGGGGGACCACTAGGCTGCTTAGGAAGCTGTTGGACTTGCTGGCAGCTGGACGGAACAGCTGGGCTTGCTCGAAGGTGTTTTTGGGCTGGGGATAATGACTTGGGCACACCTGTTTCTTGGCTGCTTTGTATATATATATATATATATATTTATTTATTTATTTTGAAGATGAGACATGAAGCCCAGATGAAAAAGACTCAATTGCACAAACCTAATTAAATAAGCTTAGCTAGGCTAAAGGCTCATTTGAATAAATAGACTTGAAATGGATTCAATTAAGCGTAATTGGGCCATGAGGCTCATTTAAACGAGAAACTTAATAGACTACACAACTAGATAGGAAAGGATTCAATTGCCTAGGTTTCAATAAGAAAATTGGCTTACAAGAAACTGGTGGCACGCTTTTTTTTTCTTCTTCTTTTTTTTTTTTTTTTCCAATTGCATAATTTGAAGAAATAAATATGAATCGGAATTTGAAACTTAGAAAGAAACGAATGTTTGATTAAGATTCATTTCGTGTACTATCTAGAAGAGGTGTGCCACTTAGGAAGTGCATGATCAATGCAAGCGCTCTTAGAGGTTGGTAACTTGGGACTTGGTGGCCTGCTCCTCTTACAGTAGCAAATGTTATATCTCCCTTGTACACTTGCGTATAACCTCCAACCTTCAAAAACGACACCCGTGAATAGGAAAATCTAGAGTGCCACACGTTCAGTCTCGTTGAATAATTACCATGGAAGTAAAAACAGAACATTGAGATCTGAGACTGGGAGTTGAAAAAACAAAAAATGGAAGTAAATGATGAACTGGTTTGAGGGAGAAGAGTTATTTACCTCTCCTTTGATGAACCAGGGATACCATGGAGTTTTAACTGCAAGCTTCATCTTGCTAATAGAATACTGAGTTGAAGTAACTGGCACCCTTCCATCTGTATCTCCACTGTATATATAACATACAATAAGAATTACCATTGGAGCTATTTCATTTATATACATTCTCAATCATATTCCAATTGAAATCCATATTTCAGTTGGATCCCCTCCCCTCCCCTCCCCTCCAACGCAAACCAAAAAGGGAAGCAGAAGAAGAAACCATAAGGTTGGTTTCGAAGAGAAAAAATGGCCGCAGTAATTATTATCTTGTCAAATTGTGTTTTCCTTTTAGCTGTCGAAGAAAACTTTCATTATATCATGAAGCGTGTCACTGAAACATTTGATAACTGTCAAAAAGTATGGAAGCCCCTCAAAAAGAAGGAGAAAAAGAAAAAAAAAAAGCATGCCATTATACCCAGCAATGATGTTGAAGGGAAATCCAAAACCTTTAAGGGTACAAAACAGTAACTCCGCTGGAGAACATGATTATATGTTTATGTTTTACCTGAATATCCACACACGAAGTCCATTGGCCATGAATTCTTCTAGCAGTGGAATGATTGTTGAAGGGCTATCATTCCAGTGGTCAATGATATCGCTGCAGGGCTGCCAATCATGGGTAATTTTGGTGACATTGGCATGCATGGCCTCTTGGACATCAGGCCGATTAAGATAAGCATGCACGTATTGATCATAGCAGGGATCAAAATCGAACAACTACACCACAAAATAAGAAGTATTAGATAGATCAGCTACAATTACTAATTCTGAAAGAAAATAAAAAAATTTGTGCATGCTGAACTTACGGAAGCCTTCTTGGGCTTAGCCGTGATGCCCTTTCGGAAGCAGATAGGGGCATAGATGTTATATATGTCGATGGAATTAACGTCTCTGTCTGCTTCATCAAGGGCAGCATTGCATTCACTAGGCTGGTCTATGGTATTTGCTGACCGATTACAATATTTCCTGATGGTATAAGCAGCCCCTTCGGAAATTAGAGCATGGCTTCCAAAGTAGTCATACATCCCTAAAGTATCAGTTTCATCGTCAATCACTGCATTCCCAATCTGCCAATTTAATTGCCAAATTGTCATTAAATCATAATATTTTGGGCATCATCATGGAATATGATTTTTAATCAACAATTTTGTGCCACCTAACGTGGACTATATATGGATGGCCCTCAACCCTGGGGCCAAAAGAAAAAGTGGGTGTAACGGAAATGAAAAGTGGAAAAAAAAAAAAATCTTGGTTTCAATCATTTCTTTACTATTTGGGAAAGGGAAGGAAAGAGAGGAAACTACTAATGTCCCTGCAAGTTTGCAATTTTTCATATTGATAGAAGAGGGTAGCGAAAGTGATGTACCAGAATTCCTTTGAGGTTGACAATGGTCTCGTTGGCCTTCTTGTTATGGTAAAGAATGCTATATGCAAGTTGAGGAACATAATGTCCAGCATAGCTCTCACCGGCAATGTAAAAATCTCTGTCTTTATATTCAGGAAATCTCTCTAGCCACTTTCTCAAGAACACAATATTATCTTCAGCTGTTTTCTTGTCTCCATTTTCAACATAATCTGACGTCTTGTTAGAATAGGAAAAACCTACCCCAGCAGGAGACTCAAGAAACAAAACATTTGCCGCTGAAAATTAAAAAATCAAGAGAATTGTTATGAATAAGTAAGGAAATTCACTATATTACAAAAGTTGGTTAATAAAAAAATTTTAAAATATCGGTATGGATCAAATTCCTTCGATAAAAGTAATATATTTCTTAAGAAGAAGCATATGTATACCATAATTCCATGAGAACCTGTTGTTGTATAGTGTCTTGCCATCACTGTATACCCTAAAAGGTCCAAGCTCCGCCATAGCTCCATAACCCAAGGACGAACAACCAGGACCTGTAAAAGAGTATACACAAGGGACAAGAAAAATATGGTCCACATTAGCCCACGGAGATACCTGGTAATTAATTAACCTCTATCCCAAAATAAAAACAAAAAAACTATGGAGCTTATTGAATTCATCATTTTATTCAGTGTTTTGTGTCGTTTCTCTAACTACAACGCAATTTCAAAGTTGGTTACAACATGAACGCCAAGAGATCCTCCCTGAGATTGGGTGCTACCATAGATGGCATCACAACAACCACTAGGGCACCTGCAAAGTTTCCTTTCTTAATTAATTTATTTTCTGGGGTCCCAACAGTGGCATATATACGTGTGTGTGTTATCTTCCCCTCCTTCTTGCTCCTGTATTTCTTCACTAGATAAGCTATGCTATCCACCACTTACAGTATTCTTACCAACTATTGCATAATAAACATGCAGTAGTAACATGTATTAGGTGTCACATAATTTGTTTGTATTATTTACGGTGAAATTTAGATAAATATAGAAGAAATAGATGTTCTAGGTAACAGAAATATAAAATCAATTTTGTCCTTTTGAGACAAATTGCAATGATACTTGCATACTACACACTTGTCTAAGAAGAAGGCAAGCTGTCATGAATCAATCATGCAAACTGCCAAGATCGACTCTACTCGGCAACATTATTGCTTGGGAAATGATTATGTAAGAAAGAGTGGAGTGTGGTAATAAGAAACTAGGCAATGATGAGAAAAACCGCATAAAATTTATTGAGATTTTAGTATTATACTTTCTCATGCATATTTTTTTTATCAAAAAAAAAAATTAAGAGTCCTAATTGGTACAAATTAAACCAAAAAAAGAAAGAGAGAGAGAGAGAGAAACTAACAAAAAGAAATCAAATACTAGAATCAAGAACAGAGGCTAAAAAGATTCATGTCCCCTAGAACCCATAAATATATAAAGGAAACAGTGGAAACTCAGGATAAGAAGATTAATGAAAAACAATGGGATTTGGCATGAAGAGCAAGAAGAAAAGAGAGAGAATAAGAAGAAAAGAAAAGAAATGCATCAAATTATTTATAGAAAAGTAAGAAGAGACAAAGACCAATTACCTCCGTTAAGCCAGAGAAGAAGGGGCAAAGATTCTTTGGAATGCTGAGCCTCAACAAAATAGTAATAGAATGCCCGACCAGCTGTCTTGTCGACAGTGACATAGCCACCATATTGTGCAAAATCCACATGGGGTTGTCCGGGAAAACTTTCAATCTTATCCTTCTCTTTCATTCCGTCATCCTGATAATGATCGGAATGGATCTTAGAACGTTGATCTTCACCGTCAGACACTCGAAAAAGACTAGTGTCAGTCCCGGAAGATGCTTTCGAAATGGCATTGTACAGATAGCCAAATGCTTCGCCTTGCTTCTTGCCATGCGTTTGATCAATCAGAATGCATGAAAGAAGAAGAGAAAAGGCAATGACTGAACGAGGGTTGATTTCACTTCCCATGGTGTTTTTTTTTTTTTTTTTTAATTAATTATTTTTTTTTTCTTTCCTTTCTTTACTTGCATAAGACTAATACAAAGAACATTGTGCAGGCAGCCATATTTATAGAGGAGATTGTTATTGATACAAAGTCAATAATACCCCTGAATCAAAATAAGAAAAATTGACGTTGTAATAAGAACGCAATTAAAATAGGAAGAAATAAAAGATTTGGGTTTAATTTGGAGCATTTTATATCCCAAGATTGGAGATTTATATTTTAACTCTTCATATTAGTATAACTTATTTACAATTTAGTTAAAATAAAAAATAATAAAATAAATTTATACGATACTAAATATATTTAAAAATAAATATATATTTCCAAAATTTTATGTCAGTGTTGACTATAGTGTTTAATCAAAATGAATGATCAACGTAGTAATATATATTATTTCCTTTAAAAGGTCTATAAACTTTTTAATTATTGATGTGTTTCTAAAGGACTCAACCTAACAATATTTGACAGTCAAGAAAAGAAAGTTAGAGCATTCAACTCAGAATTTTTATAAAACAAAAGGGCCTAAACCAGGTAGGTAAAAGGTTGATGGGAACAAGAAATGAACATACGCATCGATACAATGATAATTGATGTGGTTAACCTGATATAAGAACTCACGATTTAATTTTATTTTAATAACATTTTATTTTTATATTTTTTTAATGTGTCGGCGTACGATCAATTTGTAATATTCAGATTTTTGTTTTTGTTGGTTTGGTCCTGTCATGTTATGCCATGCGAGGGGCAAAGGGATAAGATATGATCGGTCAATTAGTGGACTGTGCATGTGTCCATGGTATAGGATGATCATTGACTGTAACGATCTTCCTGTGTTTATGCCTCCAATCCAACATTTCTAATTAATTAAAACCTGTAAAAACAATGATCACGGACTTTAAGATATGTTTCCATTCCTGTACATTTTCGCGATTATAATTTTATGAGGTTACAGCACATGAGCCGGCCCGGCGATTTTTTAGATTATGGCAATCCACGAAAATGACAAAAGACCCAAAAAATTTATAAAAAAAAAAAGCACTGGAAATAGGAAAATTGGTTAAATGCTAGCTGTTTGCCAAGTTACTAACGAAGAATCACGCAAGGGCTGCCAATGTTAGCCAACTTGTAATGCATATATAGAAACATGGAACCATGGAAGGTGCATTTATACCATATTACTGCTTTTTTTTTAGTGCAATATATATTATATATAATATATAAAAAAATTTTATATTACATGTAAAATATTAATATAGTATAAGAATTTTGTGTGGTATAAAAATTATTTGTATCCAAATAGCTTTAAAAAATTTCCCATAAAAAAAAAAAGGCAACATACACTGGGCAATGATGTATCATCTATGAAAAATTTTTATATACAGATAAGTTGTGAAATATGATCTTATTGACATATGTGACGCGTGGTATGTATTTTGGCATAAAATAATAAGTGATTTACTTAGATTTATTAACGATAATGAAAATAAGATTACTTCTTAATTATACGACCAATAAAGTCTGCGGACAATTTTTCGTGGTAATCAATTGTACAAATACAGCCAAATCAGAGTAAAGAGTTGCATCCAAAAACAGAAAGAGTGAAAGAAAAAAAAAAGATTTATGTTGTTTAATATTTATATTAATAATATCATTTTTACGAATAAATGTCGCAAGCAAATTATATACACGTTAAACAAAACATTTAATAACAAAGAGTGAAAAACTGTAAAGTTATATGTAACTATTATATTAAGAAAAACACTGTAGATAAAAAGTGATGCAAAATGGATAGTTCAAGATTTTATAAACTCAAAAAATTATTAAAAATTCTGAGAATTTTTTTTTAAAATATATAATTTTACTATTAAAATATAATTATACTATTATGGTATTATGTGAAATTATTTAAGAATTTTTATTTTAATTTTTTTTCTTTTTTAGTTAGATATTTTTTTAATTGGTCTATAAAATGATTTCTTATTTAATTAAGATTTTTTTAATTAATTAGATAATTTTAATTATAAATATGTGTAAATTTAAAAATTAAATTATTTTAATAAATAAATATTTCCAATAAAAATATTAATTTTATCTTTAAAAATCTTATCTTCTTAAAATCCATCGAATGTTAGTTTTATTTTCATTAATAGTTATGAAAAAAAGTAAGTTTATATATTAATTACTCTATAATTAATATTCGATTTAAAAAAAGATAATGATTATAAATATAAAAGTAGATATGTCCCAAATACAAAAATCCAAAACCTAGGCCGGGCCATCTTTGATGAAAAAATATACATGGCGAATTCATGAGACAAATGCAAATTTACATTCATTACACTTCTCAATTTTTGACTGTATGAATATCATAACCAAGAAGATCATGAATATATAATAAATAATTATAAGAATATAATATAAATAATGTGAATCGCACACGTCCCTCTAGCGGAGCTGTCACTCCCAATTTGTAATTGGCATGGCATACTGGCACTGTGATAAACAGCCAAGAGTTGAGAGATTCCTTTCCTGGGATCAGTTCCGTCTGAAATCTGAAAAGAATAAATAAATATTATTTTGGGAAGGTTTTCCCTATTCGTAAAAACAGAAAAACTATAGATTGTGACATTGTGCCAACCGCAATTTGGATTCAAATATGATTAGGTCGTCGATGGTTTGAACCTGCTTAACAAGTTCGGAGCAATATGCAACTGACAGTCTAACAGCCAACCTTTTCATTTTTCTTTTCTTGGCTATGATGGGAATTGCTGGTTTTTATTTTATTTTAATTTTATAGTAATTAATTTGGCCCATTTGCAAGCAATAATTAAATTCTGTGTGCCCAATACACTCTCTGGGTGAGTTTATTCTCTTCAATGGATTGAATTGGAGGGCCACAACTGGTCTTCATGTCCAATATTCTGGAATATTTTGAAATGGATGTAAATTTTCATGTTTTAATCCGCAGAGCACGAATTTTTTCTCATATTTCTATCATTACTGTTATTTTGGGGAATAATATATATAATAAATTATTACCTTAGCCTAATCTTTCCAAATCCAAAACAAAGAATGACAATCTTGAAAATAAAAATAATTAATGATAGAATTAAAAAAAATCAAAGAATGAAAATCTTGAAAATAAAAATAATTAATGATAGAATTAAAAAAATTATTTTTTTTGATATTATAATTAATATTTATTTTCAACATGTTGAATTTTAATGGGTTACACTAGTAAAAATATTTGAGAAAATATAAAATAAAAATAAATTAAACTTAATTGATAAAATTATAAAATTTTTTAGGCTAAATGTAAAATATTTGAAAATATAATGACTAGGATAAAATTTATAAAAAATTGGCAAAAGTCTAAACAACAGGATTTCACAGTTAGAATCCTTACACATTTGCTCTTATATGGCCAACTATATGAACTAAGTTTAGCACAAAAAATTGACCTCTTGTTCCTCTCTCTCTCTCTCTCTCTCTCTCTCTCTCTCTCTCTCTCTCTCTCTCTCTCTCTCTCAAGCAATTTAGAATATCAGTGATTTAGAATGCTCGTAGAAAAAGTTCAAAATAAACTTGAATCAAGCAATTCTGTCTTTTAGGGTATTAAAATTATATTTAAAAAATAATTGATTTATTCTAATAAATCAAGTTTCAAAATTTTAATTTTTATTATATATTTGTTTGATTAATATCTTTACAATTCATAACCTGATTGTAAAAATTAAACAAAATGGTTTAGTAGTCAAATATAACGTGCGCAATAAGATCTTTCCTATATGAAGGGTAAATGCATTTGCTAAGTTATGGGAGGGGATGTCCACTCAAGAAACAAAAAAAAAAGAGAGAAAAATCTAGTTTAGGTAGTTTTTCTATCATGGTCTTACCCAAATTTTTGTTTTGCTCTCACTGAAATTTTCGTTTTGGTCCCCATCAGACTTTCTATTTTTTTCCCATTAATTTCTTCTTCTTTTTTCTTCTATTATTTTTATTTTACTCCTACTGAAATTTCCATTTTGTCCTCACTCCAATTATTATTTTGCCCCATGTAAATTTTATTTTGTCTTCATATCCTTATCTGCAGGCCTAAACAAAATTAATGAACAAGATTAATAAACTAATTGAGCACGCGAACATAATTACATTTAGTTAAGATATAAATTTAGCCCAAATTAAAGAAAAGGAAAGGATTTTCTAATTTGACTAATATAAATAAATTAGTTCAATATTAAATGTGAGTAAAAATAAAAAATTTAATTAAAATTTAAAAAAATAAATTTATATAGTCTAATGTATGTATGATACTATTTAAAAAGAGAGAGAGAGGGGGTAAGTATAATAAACAACAAAAGGAAAATATATGCATATGTAAGCTTTGTCCTCATTGACAAAATTTTATGAATTTGTATGTGTCCTACACCTAAACAGTCGAGGGAACGCAAGGTGGCCATTTTGAATCTCTTATAAACCTTCTTTTGGTGTATGCTGTCGAATCCATAATAGAAGTAAACTGATGCAATCTGTCTGCTGTTATTAAAATCTGGAACTTGGAGAACTCTCACTGCTCACGATTTAGATAAAAAAAAAAAAAAAATCTTTCTTTCAACCGGTATTATAAGTCCATTTTCTTCTTCTTCCTCTTGTTTTTATTTTTATTTTTATTTTTTCTTTATTCTTAACTCTAATTATGACGACGATTGGTGAGGGTCAAGAGAATCGTTCAGTCTTGTTATCCTAGTCTCTTATTAGGGCAACTCTCTCTCTCTCTCTCTCTCTCTTTCTCTAACTTGTAAGACTCACACGTGACTGTTGATGGTCGAGACTGTTGATGTGGGTCTATCAAAGCATTTTCAAATTTAGAGAATACTTTCTTGCCACCCAGTCCAATGAGAAGACACCTGACTTGTCAACTAGGTGGATTTTAGTAAAAGACCGTATAATAGTCTAGTGGTAAATTGAGTTGTTACCTATCCATTCCAACTTGTTCCCTAAAATTTATGTCAATTTCTGTAATGTTGGGAGGTAATGAGGGAGATGGGTGTTGAGATCTGGGTTCTGTAGTTGTTTGCTCTCCTAGGCAGCTGTGCTTAATAAGCTCATTTGCTGTTGACTGATTAAAAAGAAAAGGAAAGAAAAAAAACCAAGTGGATTTTGGTGTACCCATGAGAGCCTCCTCCATCCTCCAAGCAAATTGGCTACCTCATTAGCCTCATTAGAACTCCAAGCGTCTTCAAAATTGCGTGCCGAATCAATATGAAGTCTGAGGAGCAGTCAGCAAAATGTTCTTCCTCCAACCATTTTTGCTCCTTCGGCCACTTGCATGCTCATCGTGAACAGGCTGCGGAAAGAGCCAGGCAAGCCTCACATAGGTCTCACGCTAAGTTTCTTTCCAGCCAAACGTGAAATGGCAGTCCATAAAACTCTCCCCATGCTCAACGTTATTGGCATCTCTCGTGGTCATGGGACCAACGTCTCTAAACCTTGTTCCACCTACGAGCACTTGCCTCCAATTATTTGATTAAATGAACAGTAAACTATCAATTAGTCAACAAAAATTCTGATCATGTGACTCGCATAATGAAAGAGACAACGATCAGCTGTGGCTCTGTGATACAAACAAAATATAATATTTATTAATTGCAACATAATTAATTTTTAATTACAAAAATATAATGATGCGTAGGAATTATAAAAAATAAAGTATGTATGGCCTATACACAAAAATCCAAAACTAAATTGAGCTATCTTCGATTCCCAATTACGTGTGATACAAAATTTTAAGCAAGAGCCAGGTGGTCAATGATGGCAGAAGCAGAGGTCTAAGGGTTGAAGCTGGCCATGAATTGTTTTAACACGGTAACAGCCGACCTTCTCTTTTTCCTGTTCTTGGTAATGGTGTGGAATTTTCTTTTTTTTTTCTATAATTTATTTGGACTATTTCGCCAGGAATAAACAAACTACGTATGCCCAGCAAACATTCTGATCAAGTTTGTTCTTTTCAATGGATTGAGTTGGAAGGACACGGCTGGTTCTAATATTCTGGAACATTTTGAAATGGAAATAAAATTTCATATTTCACTGGGGGAACTTAGCACGTTTTTTCACATATATTTATTATTATACTGTTTTTGGGTAATAAAATAGCATTTTTATGTCAATCTGAGGTTACAAAATTTTATTTATTTTTAAATTTGAATATGTAATAATATAATTAAAAGTGTACATTCTATCTAATAACTCATATACAATTTTTTTTCTTCAATATAATAGATATTTCACTATATTATATTATATTAACATATATTCATTGCATTTTTTTTAATTTTTTTTTTTGTGTTATTAACAATATGTAACTGATTTAATAGATCAACAAGATCATTGTACAATACTCACTTATCAATATAAGCAAAGTTGTAAACTAAGAAGAAAGAAAAATTCTCTACATTGTGCACAAATTGTTGGGTATATTAAATTCTGGTTTTCACTCGAAAACCTATCTTAGCCAGACCCTTTATGAAGCTTCTTATTCTGCTCTCTCCAACTACAAAAGTTGTTACACCTAGGTAGTGCTTTTCTTTGATTTCTCAATTGAGCAACAAGCCACAAAAGGACTGGTTGAACCATTGTCTACAACAAACGTCTTGCTTTCCATTGAACGGTAGATGGGACTGAGTGGCCATTTGATGGAAGGAGACCTCCTCAAAGCTCCTTAACCTTAGAACAAATTACAAGAGCTTTTGAATATACTTAGTACCATAAAAAAAAAAAAATAAAATAAAATAAAGAGTGCCTATTAAAATTTTATGTTTTCCATCACATTTTTCATTGAATTAATTTAATTTACTTAAAAAGTAGGTCAAATTAGAAAATTTTATCCATAACAAGTAACAACCAATCTCCATGTCTAACAAGAAGAAAGACAAAAACCAAACTGGCAGAGACACATTTGTCCATTAGGTGAGGTAAATGGGCCTAAATGGGCCGAACGAAACATGGGCTCCTGAATCTTTTAGTGATTTGTTGGACGGAGCCTGTGCAGCCCGGTGTGATTATGGTCTTAGAACTTGAAGTTCATTTTAATCTGAGTTTTACGGTAAGACAGTCGAATGAAGAACTGATTAATACTTTTAACCACAAAAAAGAACTGCTTAATACTTAAATAAAATGAGATACTGTTTATTACCGACACTAAAACTAAAAATTAATTATTGAAGTTTTAATTTAATTATTCTTTTTATAAAAAACATTCATTATCTAAATAATAATAATTTTTTTAAATAGTGGTCACAATAATTAATATTCAACAGTATACTTTAACTTAAAATTTATCTTTTTAAATAACAATAATATTCAACAAAAATTTTTTTACATACCATCACAGCAATTAAAATTCAACAATACACTTTAAGTCACAGTTACTTCGGTTGGCTAATACTTGTCATTAGCTCATAGGGAACAGAAAATTATTTTTAGGGTTTAAGTTTTAATATTTAGGATTTGAGGTGTAAGGTTTTTGGGGTTTAAATTTCGGGTTTTATAATTTTTTTTTTTTAAATTTACTTTTTCAGTATGTATTTTTTTATTACCCTAGTGTATCCTCGGTACTGGTGGCCGAGCTCAAAGCTTAAACTGACGTGGAGTCCACGCTGACATCATAGTCAAAGCAATTAAAAAGGACAACGGTGTAGGCAATAAATTCCCATCCAACGTGGCCACAGAGAGTCGTAGCTCCCATGCTCGTTAGCCTACACACACACACACACACACACACACACACACACACACACACACACACACACACTGCAACAAACACACCCACACACCCACGTCCAAATTTCTAGATCAAACCCTAATTTCTTTATAATTGTTTCAATTTTTCTTTTTTCTTTCAATTATAAATCCACGGGGCGTCGGATCTACTCGTTTAATTTTTTAATTTTTTAATTTTTTTATTAATCTTTTATTTGTATTGGTAGGCGTTTCTTGAAATCTTTGTTGATTGGAAGGAAGGAAGAAAGAAAGAAGGATTCGAGTTCTCTCAAACGATGTCGTCTATAAAGTCGGTGGTAAGATCGGCGCAGTTGGCGCTGGCGCCAGACGCGCCGTACTTGGCGGCCGGGACCATGGCGAATGTTGTGGATAATTCCTTCAGCTCCGCGGCCAGCATCGAGATCTTCGAGCTCAATTTTCAGGCGGATGATCGTGAGCTTCCCTTGCTTGGCGGATGCCAAAGTTCTGAGAAATTTAACCGGCTTGCTTGGGGCAAGAACGGTTCCGGGTCCGACCAGTTGGCTCTCGGGCTTCTTGCCGGTGGTCTTAATGATGGCAATATCGATATCTGGAACCCCTTATCGCTGATCCGGTAACTAGTACTTGGTTTTGGATTGTTTTTTTTTTTTTTTGGGTCGAATTGGGCGGTTGGATTTGTGCCCATTTTGCTGTTCACTTGACGGAATCGATCTTCTGGTGGTCTTTAGGTTTTATGTAGTTATAAATGTTGTGGGTCGTTTGAGTTGGGAGAATGTTGGGAAAGAATGGAATTTAACAACTGCATGTGGGTTTTACGTTTTTGTTGGACAAATTCTGATGGATTTCATTTGATGAAAATTGAAAAGATGAGCTGGGTTTCGGCTATTTATCGGAATTTGCATTTACCTTTGTTCGATTTGAAACTTTTGTGTAGCTCTTCTTTGTTCAAGAAATGTTAGGTTCTTATTCTGGTTTGTTTCAAGGGAATTTTATTAGCGGTTGAAAGAAATATCTTGCAGTTTCCTGGCAACAGATTTTTGTTGTCTAAACATTAGCTAGATGTGATTGATACGAAACATTTTTTCATCATTCCCAAAACATACACGTATACGCCCATTGAATGTCATACACTTCTGCCTCTTACCTAAGTAAAACAGTTTTCGTACACTTATACTGGTGATTTTCTATTTGCTAAACATTTTTTCATCATACTTTTAAACAATTATTGTCTACCCTTTTTTTAGCCTGACAAAATTTTAGCTGTACAAAACTGGATTGAATTTCTTTTTTTTTTTGTTATATAGACTTTATTTCTTTTCTTTTGCATCAAGCCCCTGTAATATCCCATTGTCTTTTCTCTGTAGATCTGAGGCAAATGAAGGTGGTCTTGTTGCACATCTGTCAAGTCACAAGGGTCCTGTAAGTTTCCTTCTATTGCTCTAGGTGGTATTATTTGGTTACACATGCTATGCTTATTATGTTATTGTTTCATGGCATGCCCATTCTACTCTTTTCTCATTGTAGGTTTGCGGTCTTGCGTTTAATTCATATACCCCCAATTTACTTGCATCTGGTGCTGTCGATGGCGAAATCTGCATCTGGGATTTGGCTGCACCAGCTGAACCTTCTCATTTCCCACCTCTCAAGGTATGTACTTTAGTGGTTCAAAATTTCACTGTCATGAATGGGTGAATATGAACAATGCTTTTCGGTTGATATTGATATGAAATAAAAAGGATGCTGGTTTCTAGTTCTAATTTGGTGTTCTAGGTTTGTAGTTATGATTCTTCTTTCAGAGTGGAGATTTTTGTACAAGGCTGGTGAAGTGAGATGTTTGTGTGGGGCTGAGAGCATTCAAGGCTTGCTTGAAGTCTATTTCTTGAGTCCTTAGTTGAAGCAATGTTTGAGCCTGTTTATCCTGGTCACGGAAGTCCTTAGTTCAATGTTATTAAAGGAAAGAAGAAGTTTTAAGGCAAGGAAGAATGTTTTGATGTGTCTGTGGTTTAAAGTAATAAATTGGTATAAATTCAAAATTTCTTTGCCAATGACATGATTTTTTATTTTAGTCTGGAGGTGGGAAATATTTTGTCCAGAATGTGTTTTGCCATGTTTGAAAGCAGCTCTAAGGCTGGAGATGAATTGGGATAAATGAATTGATATATCTCAGTGAAGAAATTGATGGAACTATACAGGGATATTAATTTGGGGACTATAGTGTTTTTTCTTCTTGGGTCTCAATTGAGGATGACTGATTTTAAATTTCAAGTTTAGGGAAGTTTGAGGAAGAGCTAGCTGGTGAGGTATTCCCTAGATGCACTGTTGCTGAAGTAGCCTCTTAACTTTTTTCTTTTCTTCTTCTCCTTCCCTTCTTTTGATGGCAGAAGAGGCTAGAGAGCATTTTATTGTTAATTTGGTCATTTTATGCAGGGCAGTGGTTCTGCAACTCAAGCTGAAATTTCATATGTTTCTTGGAATAGCAAGGTTCAACATATATTAGCATCCACCTCCCACAATGGAATAACTGGTGAGAGAACATACTGGATTTACTGCCAATTGGCCATCCAGCTATCTATGTTAGCTTGTTAATTGAATACCTTGTGCTTTTACAGTGGTATGGGACCTAAAGAAGCAGAAACCAGTAATTTCGTAAGTTTCTAGTCATTATATGCGTAATATTGGGTGATATTATAATCCTGTTTATGTCATCGTAACATATTTTCTATTTATAAATCAACAGTGTTGAAGATTCTTTTAGAAGGCGAATGTCTGTTTTGCAGTGGCACCCTGATGTTGCCACTCAGCTTGTTATTGCTTCAGATGAAGACAGTAATCCTGCCCTGCAGGTGATGACTTTGCATTCATATTCTATTCTGTTTTACTAGTGGCATCCATGTAATTGTCTAATTCAAAAATCTCTGGCAAGCAGCTTTGGGATATGCGTAACACAATGACACCTGTAAAAGAGCTCGTGGGACACACCAAAGGTATGAGAAAATCTAACAATCAAGTATGATATATGAGGCTGCGAATATACTTTGCTTTATCATTCCTATATTGCACAATCCTGTTACTCTATGATGTCAGTTCTGTTATGCGTACAGATGCAGATTTTTGTTATTTATGTGTGGATATGGTACATTGTTTGGATATGTAAATGAAGTTTCTGGCTCTGATGCTGCATCTTCATTTTCAGCCTTCACGAGAGAAAAAAAAATATTTGGAAAAAGAAAACTAGCCAATATGATTGGCATTTTGGCTGAATCTCACTTGTGATTTCCTAGTTTCTTGTTTTTGACAATTGTCTTGCATCAGGTGTGACTGCAATGTCATGGTGTCCCAATGATAGCTCCTATCTGCTGACATGTGCTAAAGATGGTCGAAGTCTTTGTTGGAACACTGGAACCGGAGAGGTAGGAAATATCATAGTGGTTGAGCCTTGGCTTTGGCTGAAGCAAAATATTTTGGGGCATACAAACTTGTTTTCTTTTCCTTTCTCTTCTGGCTGCTAATCTATCCATGATGGTTTAAATTTTGCTGATGCCTTTTATTTAATCCTATTTTTCTTTTTTCTTTTTTCTTTTCTTGGGTTGGGTTTGGGGAAGCATAGATTGTACGTGAGCTGCCGGCTGGCTCTAGCTGGACCTTTGATGTACACTGGTATCCAAAGATACCGGGAATCATAATATCATCTACTTATGATCAAAATATTAATGTCTACAATGTTGAGGTATGCATTCTTTTTGTACTGTTAACAATCTCTTTGTTTTTTGTGTTACTTGTTACTGCTGTTTTGACAAGAAAGTGAAATTTCTATTATTATAAGTGTCTTATTAAATCCAATTACATCCTCCCATCTCACCACCTCCGTAAAAGGACAGAATGGACATTATAATGGGATACAACTTTTTGGTGATTTTGCTATTGCTCTGTTGACCCAGGGGAAATGGTATTCATCTGTTTTCTTGTGTAAAATTATGTCTCAAATATGGCTTGTCATGAATCTTACATTGCAGGGTTACAGTAGCTTTGGGGCTGGGGAGGGCAATTTTGGAGCAGGTAATGTAGTTTGTTTTATTGATTTGTAGCCATAGAAGTCAATTTGAATGTAGGATTTTGTGAATCTGAATTTTATTGTGATAAAACTAATATGAAGGATGAGCCTTGGTGTATACAAGTAATATGAACTTGGAACTTGACTTAATGGACTGTTGAGCTTGATGGATCACGTCTCATTCCAGAAGGTTTTGGTGCTGACTTTTAGCTGTTAAAATGCAGATAAAAAAGAGTTTCAATCTGTGCATTTCCCTGCTGGATCTTACTTTTTCTTTGAGTAGGCTGTGCTGCATGTCCCAATTTTGCAATTACGCTAAAGCCTTTTGTTTTGGTTTGTTGGGACAAAGATTTGAGCCCTGGAGTTGGGACTAAGGGTCCAGGTTCCCAGTGGCACTACCATAAAGACTGTGTGGCTAGTGGTAATTAGGCTAAAGCTTTTGTTTTATTACGTTAACAGTGAAGAAGTGCTGATACACTCTCATTACTAAATTGAAATATACCAATACATGCAAATTTACAATGTGGGCAAATGAAGCTTTGTGGTGCTGAACTGGGTTCACAAATTATTTTTATGTTGGTTTTTGTTCTGTTTTTTTGTTTCTTCATTTCTTGTAGTTTGTTTCAGACTATACCATCTAATCTGAGGTTAATGCTGTATAATTCATCTTGCTTTCCTTTGCATGTGGCAACAGTAAGAGCTCCAAAGTGGTATAAACGTCCGGCTGGGGCATCTTTTGGCTTTGGAGGAAAGCTTGTAACATTTCACCCTAGATTAACTTCTGCAGGTTCTTCTGCTGGTGCTTCAGAGGTATGCTTTATATTTAGGCCACTTTTTTCTGCATCATGAAAATTTCCTGACTTCCTAGTTTTCCTTGTTTTTTCTTGCAGGTATTCTTGCATAACTTAGTTACAGAACAGAGTTTGGCAAGTAGGTCTTCTGAATTTGAATCTGCGATACAAAATGGGGAGAGGTCATTGCTGAAGGCTTTATGTGATAAAAAATCACAGGAATCAGAGTATGTTATCTACTAAGAAATGAATTAGCACCCACACTTTCCCTTAGGGTGCCACTTTTTGTTTTACAGAAAATTAGTCATGGATGTTTGCTTTTCTGCAATAAAAATTCCCTATGCTTTGCCTTTAAATGCTTAATAATCTTGGCAGATCAGAGGATGACAGAGAAACTTGGGGCTTTTTAAAGGTTATGTTTGAAGAAGATGGGACAGCAAGAACAAAGTTGCTTGCTCACCTTGGTTTTAGTGTACCTGTTGAAGAAAAAGATGTTTTACAGAATAATCTGTCTGAGGACATAAATGTTGTTCGACTTGATGGTGCAGAAACAGATAAAGTGGGATTTGAACTGGATAAAGAAACTGCAATCTTCCCTGCTGATGATGGGGAAGATTTTTTCAATAATCTTCCAAGCCCCAAAGCTGATAAACCTGTGATAACTGCTGGTGATAATGGTTCTGGGAATTTGCTTACTGGTTCAGACAAAATGCAACAAGAAACAGATGGGCTGGAAGAGAGTGCTGACCCATCATTTGATGACGCTATTCAGTGTGCTTTGGTTGTGGGGGACTACAAAGGGGCTGTTGCACAATGCATATCTGCAAATAAATTGGCTGATGCTTTAGTTATTGCTCATGTTGGTGGCACTTCTTTGTGGGAGAAAACACGTGATCAGTTCCTTAAAATTAGTCAATCACCTTACCTGAAGGTAGGTCCATCTACCTGTTTTTCTTTTTATTGAAACTCTGTTTTCTTAGATAAATATATATAATAATTATCTTGTAGGAGTTCCATTTGTTACATATATCCATTTTATAAGCCCATTTGGAATTTCAGATTGTTTCTGCAATGGTGAACAATGATCTCATGAGCCTTGTAAGCACCAGACCATTGAAATACTGGAAAGAGACACTTGCCCTCTTGTGTACAGTAAGTTTTTTTTTTTTTACCTCTTCCTTTAGCTCTTGAAGTTGAAATTATGAAGTAAAAGCTTTGGTCTTGTCATAGATTGTGTTGGTACCTTCATTCAAATGGGATGACATGCTTACTTTCATTATGCTCAATTACCATGGGATTGTCCATATATATATGTATTATAGGAGGGGCTTCTTACAAAAGCACCCCAAAAACTTGCTTGAAGAGTGAAGCAACTACCACATCTCAGAAAAACAAGCATTGACTAAATAGGAAGAGAGCCCTACCCTAGAATGAGATGATCTATCTATTTAAGGTTCAAATTAAATAGTCAAAGGCAGAATCTTCTGATCCTGTAGGTGACCTTAGAAAATGAGTAGTTCCCATTTCTTCTTTCCAAGAGTAAGAGAGACTACTAGATAGAAACTTGGAGTCAGCTTAAACCAGGGTGAATATAATCACTTGCTTGATATTGAGTTGAACCAAAGAGCATCATTCTCCCCTCCACATGTAGTAGAAAAAGGCTATGGAAATTCCTTAGCTGCAATCAAGCTCCTTTATTACATTTCTGATCCTAAGTAGATAAAATTTGGAATTATGTAGATAATGGGCAAGCTTTTGTGTGTTGCTTCCATGGTGATTTTTGGCTCATGATGAATTTTCAGTTTGCACAAAATGAGGAGTGGATTATGTTGTGCAATTCACTTGCTTCAAAATTGCTGGCTGCTGGAAACACTTTAGCAGCAACTCTCTGTTATATATGTGCTGGAAATGTTGATAAAACTGTTGAAATTTGGTCAAAGAGTTTGAAGGTTTCAAGTGAAGGGAAAGCACATGTAGACCTATTCCAAGTAAGTGTGCAACAATCTTCCTTATATAGTACTATGAATTGCCTCTAGAAGCATTATTTGAATTTTCTTGATTTTATTAGGATTTGATGGAGAAAACAATTGTTCTTGCCTTGGCAAGTGGTCAGAAACAATTTAGTGCATCTTTCTGCAAGCTTGTTGAGCAATATGCTGAACTCTTAGCCAGCCAGGGTCTCTTGTCAACTGCAATGGAGTACTTGAAACTTTTGGGGTCCAATGGATTGTCTCATGAACTTAAAATCTTGAGGGATCGTATTGCTCTTTCGATAGATCCTGGTATGCTGTGTAAAGCCCTTTATCGCAGAAAAATCTTATGCAGCATAGATCATGTGCTTGACAGTGTGGTTTTTACTTCTTTTATTACTTGTTTCTCTCTTGGTTTATATTGCATGAATACAGTAACTGAGCTAGAATCTGTTCTTATAAATTTTATTGTTAATGTTTTTCCAATGGGTCCTTTAATATTTGCAGTTATTTGTTTCTGTCATTTTATTTCCTTCATGGTAGTGTGGGATGATTGAGGTCGAGCTTTGTTTTGTTAACCAGCACCTAGGCAGCTGTTCTCCTATTTTGGAGAGCAGTGAACAAAATGGTGCTTACTTCTTAGTCTGGCTTCAGTTAACTTGTTCATGAAACTGTACGTCTAACATGAAGTGACCTTTTTTTCATGCACAGTGACATCAATCCAATGTTGTCTGCAAACTGACCATTGGTAAATGATTCTTGATTTCTTATGCAGAAAAAGAAGCAAAGACTACAGTATCTGATCACTCTCAACAGCAAAGTGGATCAGTGTATGGTACGATACAATCTAATTTTGGTGTCAGTGATGCTTCTCAGCATTATTATCAGGTGGTTGCTCCTTGACCCTGCATCCCTAATGAATTGTTTATAGGTGTCTCATAAGCCAAATAATATCTTCTTAACTTACACACTTTGAACAACATTTTTACTTTCACTTTATGCTTTCTCTCTCTCTTTCTGTGCATAACTTTATGTTCTTTGTTGCTCAGGAAGCAGCACTACTGCAATCTTATCAAAGTGCTACAAGCAGTCCATACAGTGATAATTATCAGCAAGCTCTTGGTTCTTCATTTGGAAGAGGTTATGTTGCTCCTACCCCACAGACTGCTGCCTATCAAGCTTCCCCACAACCTGCTGGCTATCTTGTTGCCCAACAGTCTACTCCATATCTGCCTGCATCGAAGCCCCAGATGTTTATTCCATCTCAGGCACCTCAGGTTCCCCAGGTATTTAGTTTTTTGTGGCTAATTTTGTGATGCATCCTGGTTGAGTTTTACTTGTTAGCTATAGAGCCATGTCTAGCACAAAAATACTATTTTTATAGGAAATTCTAAACAACCAGGCTAGCCTAGGTGGCCACAAGAACAAAGCTTTCTGGGGAGGTTAGCTCCCCCAAATTTCCACAAGATGTGGCTATAATTCCAAAGTACCAAAAACAAAGAAAAAAAAATAGAGTTATAAATAATAAGCTAATCTAAATAGATATGGATGATAAGAACAAAAATGCATGAAAAAACTAAAGTAATAGTAAATAGTATTAATAAATAATAAAGTGGATATTTCTATTTAGCATATTCTTCTTTGGATCCAGTAAGGATTTCCACTCCCATTTTAAAATTTAACAAAAAACACACTGACTTTTGAGTTTGGTAACAATTAGCTTCTACCTTTAAATATCTGTTAATAAAAGTTGAAAATATTTACAAAAATTTCATTATTAATGTCTCAAATAGACTAAATAACCCTTGACTTGTTTAAAGGGGAAAAAAAAAAGAAAATTGTTTTAGGGCTGGATTTTGGAGTTGAATTTTTTGTTGTGTTGATTTTTTTCTTTAATGATGATGTTGTTACTTGAAATGTAAGTTTGGTAAATGCCTTTGTATTTGTTCATTTTTGCTATTTGTTAATTGTTAGTCATCTTTTCTACAACATTATAAACTCTGCCAAAAAATGGGTAGATGTCTTTTCAACATTTCTATTATGTTTGCTTAAGGGATATTAGTTATAGTATGTCTTTTGTAACATTTTAAAATGCAGAGTGCGAATCGTTACCAGACCCAAACTGGAGTATGCTTAATGTAAATTTCCCCAAAAATAAATTAACATGAATAGATAAATAATTGTGCTAATAAAAAAAAATTAAGAACATAAATAACTATAAAATAATACAATAACAATAAATTCATAATTATTTGTTGAATTTAATATGTATATAATTTAGTTATTTAGATTTGTCATTATTATTTAACTATGTGGTATTGTATATTTTTATTGATATTATTTATTATTTCATGTTGCATTGAATTGTACAATAGGAACATTTATTCTTTATCTTTTGTTAGAAATAAAGTAAATAGAAAAGTTGAGGTCCCTTTCTCACTTTGACTTGTTGAAAAACATACTCTGCTGTTTTGTATGCATATTGAAGAAAAAGAACTTTAAGAAATGACCATAAGAAAAAAGAATAAATACAGTACTAGCTGCATAGGAAGAGCTAGCTTGTATGTAGATCTAGTTTTTCAATTTATGTCAAATTTTCAGAATATGTTCGTTGGATATGATTTTGAATTTTTGTTGCTTTAGATTTTCACCACGTGCTTGCTAATATTTATATGATAAGAGGGTCAGAGTGGCGGTTGAGTGTGCCTCCACTTACAAGTAATTGATTTCAGCGTGTATGCTCTAGTGATTATTTGTTCCAATGATTTTGACTATAATATAGATTACCTTCTTGCTGTTGATGTTCTTTTAGCCAAATTTTGCTCAAACTCATACTGGCACTCAGCAACCTGTGAGGACCTTTGTTCCTTCAAATGTTCCAATTTTGAGAAATGCAGAGCAGTACCAGCAACCCACATTGGGTTCTCAGTTATATCCGGTCTGTATGTGTATTTTGTATCTGAAATTTGGGGTTGTGAGAAGCTTTTCTGATTGGCACACTGAAAGTTTTTCATCATTTTTTTCAGGGGCCTTCTAACCCTGCTCATCATCATGTACAGCCTCCCACTGGATTACAAGGCCCCGTTGCAGCTCAACCGGGCCTAATTCCTGGACAAAAAATGCCACAGGTTGTGGCTCCTACCCAAACACCTGTGGGCTTTAGGCCTGTAACAAATACAGGCGTTGTACAAAGACCTGGGATCAGTCCATTGCAACCTCCCAGTCCTACTCTGTCAGCCTCGGCACAACCAGCTGTGGCCGCTGCTACTCCACAAACAGTGCAGACAGTTGACACTTCAAGTGTACCTGGTATGTACTAATTCCTTTGTTGATTGAGATTCCCATTTTCCTTCCAATTTTCTGTACTATTAAGTTTGACTATTGGCTTCAGTGCTACTGATGATCCTAGAAAAATCCTGTTCTCAGGCGTCAATGCCTGTTTGATGGATAAACTTTCAGCATCTGATCATAGCATGGATGCTCTAATGTGCATGGCAGGAATAACAATGATATTTTTTAAATTAATAGGGCTAACTTTGGGAATCTAGGCACTTTGTTTTGTAAGGAACAAGCTGAGGAAATAACCATCTTATGCTTTTTAAAAGTTTGTCATTATATCAGCACATTCAATTGCCTAGCTATTAAAGCATTTAAATCTGGAGTATGATGGTAACCGTTTTTATATTCATACTGGTTTCTATTTACTTTTTAGATTTGGTAGTGACCATAAACTAATGATTTTCACCGTGCCGATTTATGACTATTTTTTCATTTTTTTCTTCTGATTTCCTTCAGCTCACCATAGGCCTGTTATTACAACTTTGACAAGACTTTTCAATGAGACATCAGAGGCTTTGGGAGGTTCACGTGCAAATCCGGCTAGGAAGCGTGAAATAGAAGATAATTCAAGGAAAATAGGTGCCTTGTTTGCCAAACTCAACAGCAGGGATATATCAAAGAATGCCTCTGATAAGCTTGTTCAGCTATGCCAAGCATTGGACAAAAATGATTTCAGCACAGCCCTGCAAATTCAGGTACGTGCTTCGATAGTCTATGAGTTTCATTATTAGCTCTTTAATTAAGCAAAGGTAAAATGTGTTCTGATTTTCATTTCCCTGTTCCTGGAACAGGTACTTCTTACAACAAGTGAGTGGGATGAGTGCAACTTTTGGCTAGCAACACTAAAACGAATGATCAAGACGAGGCAGGGTGTGGGTGCAAGATAAGCTCTAAATTGTGCAAGAGAACTGCACTCTACTCTTTTCCATTTTGCCAGTGTTCATCCCGCGTTGTTCATTTTCCTTGTTTGATGAACATAAGGAGTCACTTTTCTGGGGTTGCATTTGCAGAGTTTTTCGTTATTGCAGTACTTGCATCCTACAGAAACTTGGTAGTGATAGTGCATCTTCTGCAAGGATCAGTGAAGATGGTTTTCTGGACATTATCGAGCTTACTACCAATTGCATCTTCTGCAAGCTCACCACTGTTTGACAGCCCAATTTTTGGTTCATAGTTCTATACATCCTAACAGTTTCTGCCTTCTCGATACACCCCGACTGTATAATTTTGTCCCTAGTATAATTATATGATTGCTCAGAGTTCTAATGACATTATTGTTTTTTGAACTGTTCACACACCAGACCCATCCTCATCGTTTTTCGGTCCTACACATTATTTGCTCTGAACCATAGGCCCACTACTGCGTAGGCAACAAGAGTGCAATGTCACAATACTTGTTCCATTTCATGTTCCATTGATTGGAACTAGGCTAGGAAAGGTAGCTCCATTCATCAGAAAAGCCAACAATGTACGCACTAGCAAGTAGACTCTCTAGGAACCTTACTGAAGAGGGTTTAAATTTGTGGTCTACAGCGTTGGGACATGAACGCCTATTATACCATATATGAGGGGAGGGGAGGCATAAGCAAAGCAATTGGAAAATCTGTACTGTAAAAGGCTTGCGGATGTGTGTTGGGGAGGAATAAGATAATTATTGGTTGCTGTTAAAAAGGAGAAGACACCATCTTTCCATCCTCTCAAGTTTTTCGGAGTTCCAAGCAAACTTTTGGGCAGCTTCTTCCTGTCCAGCTAGCTGGAATTCAACTTGCCAGCAAGAAACACGGAGTGAGTGGACCATATGTGAACGTATGGTCGTTTTCTTGGAAAATTACAATTCCATCTGCAAACTGTAAAAGAAAAAGGGCATCTTTTGGATTATTTGCAAGTGTTAAAAAAAGAGAGAGAGAGGAGGAAGAATCATTATCCAATAAACAACTGCACAAAAACATGAGGCTTATCCACTTGGTATAAATGAACAAAAAAAATCAATTCAACCCTAGTTGTACGTCGGACAATCTCAATCATATCAAAGAGTTCTGCTCGTGAACATCCGAGAAAAACTATTGGTAGATTTAGAGTATCAATTATAGGTTGGTAAACTTGGTCTCGGAGGACAAGTGCTTGTTTGTCAAGAGCATAGTCTAAGATTCAGACATTTAATGAGAATTACTCTAAGATGAACAAGACACCGCCTGAAAATAGTCCAGAACTCAAAGAATAATAATAGCTTTTCTATTGGGCACACGGCACACCGTAGACGGCAAGAAGAAGCAATGACAATGACCATGACCTAAAGCTGAAGAAAGTCTTAACTGCCTCGTCCATCTGTCTAATTCCAGGACAGGACATCTACAATTTTATTTTTTTTTTTAAGACATCTTACCTTTGTTTTTTACAAAGAGATCCTTTAAATGATTCTAAGCTATAACCTCTGGCTAACAATGGAATAATTTGCGTAGTTCGTCCTTGAAATTCATATCCTAAATTGAGCTATGATTTCTTAAGCATTATTAGCTAGTAAGATATTTCCTTTTTTTCCCTAACCGGTTTCCTTATCAAGGTGGGAGTTTGCAAACCATATCATAACTACCCTATTCTGTGGTAGGTCACACAAAAGGGGACTAATTATCAGGATATCAATATCAACTGAAAGAAATCTTGTCATTATTGTTCATCTGGAATCTTACTGCCGAAAAATACGCTGAAGAACAGGTCATAGGCAACAGTTCAAAACCACTCTTAGAACGAACTTTCAATGATATTATGGCCCCCTTTGAGCTCATCTTACCTAATTCTCTATTAAACAAGTAGCGAAAGTTGATTTCACAGAATGACACACTTGTGGAAAATTTGGGATCAATGCGTGGAAATTTGTTTAATGACGGTGGTGAGAAGAATTCTGCTGACAGCCAAACTTTATCAAAATATGATGTAACTAAAACCCTGACAAGAAAGATACATTCACGACGACCAAAACCTTAACATGGACAATCAATCTTCAGCTTTTATGTTTTAAGTTCCTGCCACAAGTCATGTGATTGGATTCAAAATATTACTTGACCGGGACTCCGAAGAGGTATTTTAGGGGAGATGAGAGCAGAACACCTAATGGTCTATCCTTCTTCGGCTCAATGAAATTACACAGCAGCACCCTCTATCATACATCAGCATTTGATAACATAGACAGAATAGTCACAACTCATGCTGGACATTGGCAATGTCCACTTGATTTATATGTGAAATTAAAAACACTTTTAACTTTTCCACAAGCACTGAAGAGTGCCAATCAAATTAAACATGGACAAAAATCTAATATATTACATATAAATCTACAAGAATAATCAAAAACAACAGAGGCTTATGAGCCCGAGGATTGTCCCATTGACAAGTAGATTCAACCAGAAGTTCTACAACACACTACAAGATATCATCATGTCTTTGAGCACTGAAACTTGAGCGAGCTAATCCATCATTCCTTTTTGGAAACAATTCAGAACCATCCCCAATAGAGTTGTTTCCTCTGAGGTCAAAGAGAACTTTCTTGTTTCCAGGAGCCCCAGCATGAGATTTTCCTTTTGCACCGTATCTTGCAACACCAAATCTTGAACTAGCAGCCCGATTTGCGGACTTCGAATCAGACTCAACGCCATCAACCTCTGTACCAGCCATGAGTTCCATCAAATTGCTCCGAAATCCCAAGTCTGAATATACTCTGCGTGAGTCCTTCATCGATTTCCTATCAAGTTTAGCATCTACACCATCCAAATTCTCCCCTTCAATACCCTCTGTCCTCAAACGCAACGGGCCATTTCTGAGTTCTATTGGACGCCCCATTGTCTCCACCATCATGCACGGATTATTTAATCCATTCCATGAATGAAGAGGAACCGATTTACTCAATGCAGTTAAGCAATCAACCATTGCCTTCATTGCAGGTCTCCTTTCCCTACAAGACCTCACACATTTGGCAGCAATCAAAGCCAACTGCTTCCTGATTATGGGATCCTTGAGAGGAGCAATCCTTGGATCATAAATGGCACCAAGCTTCCCCTTCTTTATCAGTGGAATTGCCCACTCCACAATAGAAGGCGGAGAATGCCCCACATCAATAGCCTTCCTTCCACTAATTATCTCCAGCAATAAAATTCCAAAACTAAAGACATCAGTTTTAGTACTCAACTTATCTGGAGTAACATAACCTGGATCAAGATATCCCATAGTCCCGGCAGGTGGGGTTGATCTAAGTCTATACTCATCATTAACACCACACCTCAGCGCCAACCCAAAATCACCCAACTTTGCATTAAAATTCTTGTCAATCAAGACATTTGCAGACTTAATATCTCTGTGGATAATGGGTGGATTTTGTGAGTGTAACGTGTCAATAGCCTTGCCAATCTGCAAAGCTAGTCGAATTCTTCGACCCCAGTTGGGAGGCCTTGAATTCGAGTGAAGAACATCATAAAGAGTACCATTACTCATGAATTCAACCACAAGTAATCTATCTCTGCTATCGGCAGCAGCGAAGCCTAACAGGTTTACCAATCTTGGGCTCTGAATCTGGGACAAGATTTCGATCTCGTTATCAACTTCCTGACCAATTTCAAGGCCCTTGGATGGTTTCTTGACGGCAACATGGCGGCCCTTGATGACAGCCTTATAGACGCAGCCGTGGCTGCCTTTCCCCAGGAGTTTCTGGTCAGAGAAACCATTGGTGGCAGCTTCAAGATCGCTGTACTGAAACTCCTGGATCTTGACGGGTTTTTCCAGCTTCTTTCGAGGAACAGCGCTGGAGATGGCAACGGCTGATTCCACCTTGCAAGAAAGGTATCCCATTTAACTCAACACAACTCCTCCTCCTCCTCCTCCTCCTTATTCCTACTTTTTATAGGTCAAGATCACTAGTGCCTGAGGCTTTTAATGAAAGTGGATTGAACGAATAAAGAATTCCAGATTATGCAAACCAAAATAGCTTTACAGCCATGTAATACTACTTACTTGATGTTCAATTAGAGGAGTTCGTTTGGACCATCTGGTTCTCTAGCAGGCAGAGAACTCGTTTATACCGCACAAAGTCTCGTCAAAATATTGAATGAGACTAACGTATCCTTTACAATTGTGAAAATAAATAAATTTTATAATTTGAAGTACCATATGATATGTTTTTGACTTAAAAAAAAAAAAAGGAATTTTTCTCATTAGATTTGGAGAATTTTTATAATTATATTTATTTTATTATTTGTTTAATTTCTTTAATTAAAAATATTAAATTTATTTTATATTTAATTTTTTTAACTAAATTCAATTATTATTTTGCATAATAAATATATATATATTTATTATCATATTATTAAATTTATTAATATAATATAAGTTCTAATTTTTATAGAAAATTAAAAAAAATAATAAAATATTTTGAAATGTTATAAAAAAGAAAAATAATAATTATAATATCTAAATATATATTTTAAATTTTGTAAAAAATTTAAAACTTATGTCACAATAAAAAAAATTAAAATTTATATTATATAAGTAAATTTAATAACGTGATAATAAAAGAAAATGTTTCTATCATATAATAAATAAGTGACTATCAAATAACTATATTTAATAAAAAAATTAAATATGATTTAAATTTGATTAATAAAATTAGTATATTAAATAAATTTTAAAAAAATAATTTGAATTACAAAAAAGATTTATAGGGAATGAAATTAGTCTTTTTTATTTATATTTTTCTCGTAAATTAAGTTTGTAAATAAGGGTAATTAAATAGTCTAAAAATTCTCGATCTTACTATTTTATTGACAAGAAAAAAAAAAAGAGTTAGTTTGGGTTTTATTTATTTTATTAATTTAGCATTGAGTTGGGAAGTGGGATCCATCGCCCTCTTTACATTAATTTTGTTGTGTGTGGTAGATATAAATTAGATGAGATGGAGGGGAGAATCATGGGACAATTCTTGGGTTGGGACACTCATCCCATAAAGTACGCCAAGCTTTGGTTCGTTGGTTGGTTCGTTGGTTGGTTTGGGTTGGTTTGAGTTTTGGGTCCGCCTTGCCTTCCCACTTGTTTCGCCCCACGGTCGTTCATTCATTGGTCAAACTGCTTTTCTTTCTTTTTTCGTTTGCCTTTTGACTTTCGTTACAAACAGAAGGGAGCCAGTTGATGCAGATATACTAATTGTAATGCGATCCTGTGTATTATATTTATAAATTAAAGTCAATGATTACTTATTCATATTTGTATAAAAAAATTAATACTAAAATACTATAAAATTCAAATAATTTTTCTTTTTACTTGATTTTGATATTAATAAATTTAAAATTTAATATTACATACTTGATATAAATATTTTTTTATTGAGAGTAAATATTAGTGAAGGAACTCGAATTTAAGTTAATACAAAAAATTATGTTTGATTTTCAATTAAATTATTTCATGTGATCAATATAATGTATATTAAAATTTTAATTATTAATTATTAGATACAATTTAGTAGCCATTCAATTTAAAATTTGAGGGTAAAATATAAAATTTGAATTATTTATTATTAAATTATATATAAATATATAAATTTTTTATTAACAATTATATATAATTATTAAATTATTTAGCATTTAAGAGATATATTTATTTAAAATTATTATATTTTATCTAAATAAATGAAAAAAATTATATCATAACAATTATATGTATACACCATTATGATTCCAAATAATTATATGGATGAATAATTATATTTTTAATGAAATTATGTAATCAAACGTAACTAATAATAATCATAAAATTTTATAAAAGAATTTATATTAATTCTATTTTACTGTACAAAAACAAAATATAGCATCAATAATATTATTATATAAAATTTTTTTAATGTCTTAATTGCACAATTGTACAAATATAATTAAGAATTTTTTTTTATCATGTGAAAAAATTCATATTAATTCTGATATAATAATTAGAGTGCAGATTTTATCTTAATGGAATTGATATTGTTACACAATTTCAAGCGATGGTGCAGATTCTAATTTTACAATCTCATGTTTTAACAGTATGTAGACAGTCATGTTTCCTCCTGTCTCAAGTCTAATTCTCCAATTTCACCCCTTTTTGTTTTTTTTTTTTTCTTCATTTGTCTTTTTTTTTCTTTTTAATTTATAGGTTTATGTAACTGTCCCAAGACTTTGTAAGCATCTTTAAATCCCGCATCAAGCGTAATTCTATTTTCCTTCCTTGATTTTTCGTGTAAGAAGACAAAAAAATAAAAAAAAAACATTTAATTTACTGGTCATCCGAATTCATTTATCTGATTGAAGAATTAGTTTCTTTTTCTTTGGGGTATAATTGGAGTCACTCTTTTAGCCTCTTTCCAAAAGGGGTGTTTTTTTTTTTTTTTTTGGTTCTTTTAATATAAAAATTAAAATAAAAAAAAGGATCAATTTACTTGTGCATAAAAATAAGATGGCGACTCATCCTTTTTTCTAAAACAAAGGAGACTTGGGTCCCCCTGTAGATTTCAGGTTTCGGTTCATCCACTGCACCGGTGTGGTTGCATCTTTGTGCTATCTGCTGCATCTCCATAAACAATACTTTTGTAATGTTAGCCAACAGGCCCAATGGACCACTTTGGTGTATCACAAAAATATATCAGCCCCAAGGCCCCTCTGAGAATTTATTGGCCATATTAATGGATATATGAAATTCAAGACTTCTAATCTTGAATTATAATATTTTAATTTAAAGATTAAGCTAAACATTATTTGAATTTAAAAAATAAAATAAAATTCATATTTAAACTAAATTCAGGGGCTAAAAAGAAAAGAAAAGAAAAGAAAAGAAAGATGCTTTTTGCCAAATAAAATCACAACAAAAACGACAAAAAGGGGCAAAGCAAAGCAATCGTGAATTTGTGAGCCCCTCTCCAATCATCACAGGTGGTCAACCTTCTCTCATCCGGGTCCCACACTTATTGGCGCGTGCAAGACAGTGCCCGCATCAGCGCGTGGAAGAAATATTCCTTCTGTTGCTTCTTTTTAAATTAAAAGGAGAAAAAGAAATGAAAGAGAAATTAATGACTTTTTTTTTTTTTTTGTGGAAAAAGGCTAATCGGACATCATATGCTACCTTTATCTGCTTTAAAAGTTATTATATTTTTAAATTTAAAATATTCTTTAAAAATAATTAGATGTATAAATAAACGCTTCTAATATACAATAAAACCACTTTTAATTGTGTGACAAGTTATTAAAAAAATTTAGTAATACCTTGTTGTTGGGTATGGATCCACTCAAACCACACTCTCTCAGTCACAGTCACCCCTGTTTCTCCCTCTATCGGTCTTTGATTGCATAAATAATCAAGGACTTCACTGGAGAGAAACATAGTGCCTAGAGAGAGAACGACAGAGAGAGAGAGAGAGAGTAGCTTGTGGGTAATCAGTGTGATGCTACTCTTTTTTCTTTTCTTTTCTTTCTTTTTTTTTTTTGACACTGAATAATTAACTGTTAGCTTGCTAAATATTAGTAACATCAGAGAATACGAGTTCCTAAATACTGCAATGAGTGCAAAGTACCTCAAACTCACGATTGCGGTGGAAAAGGCTCCACATTTGTGTGTAATAAGTGTAATGGCATAGTAAAAAGGAGATGGCTTTCACTGGGAAGTAGTTGGAGGAAGCCCCCAGAACCCCAAAAAGCCTTTGTAAATTAGAACGTTGCTTTCAACTGCAGAGCTGACTGAAGTAATTGATGGTTCCTCAACCTACCTAGCTTCTGCCGCTAGCCTTGGAAGCAGGGCGGTGGTTTGACTTTTGCAGCATTTGCGAGACAGGAAAACAATAAACACCCTTATTTATGGGGATAACAAAGATGCTGAAAAAGAGGGAGGAGGAGAGGAAGTTTCAACAGACTTAACGAAAAGTTTCGTGGGTAAGCCAGCAAAGCAAGCGGTGCTCCAAAGAAGAAAAAGGAATGGGGGCAAGAGGATGGTTGCTTGTGTAGCTTTTTGTTCTTGGTTTTCCTTTATGGAGAAAGAAATTCAACTGCCAAAATTGTGCTTTTAGCAAACACAATCTTCAAGTTTCCTGCTTTTAATCACCCACACGGGAATACTCCTTTTGAACGCCATCCCTTTTTTTTTTTTTGTCATTTTTTCTTTTCGTTTCTTCTTTGGCTTTTACCTCTCTCTTTTTTGGGGTTTTCTTTTTTTATTTGCAGGAACAAAAGAAAGAGGCTGCTTCACTACTATTACTACTGTTATTACCAGTAATACTCTTCTTTCAAGATGGTAGGTGGGGTTTGTGTGGTTGAGAAAGAAGTTTTACTTGTAAAGAGAGCGCACTGATTGATTTTCACTCCCACAAATCAAGAAAGCTAAGGAGAAGAAAAGCAATAGTCTCAATGAGCTAGCTTACACAAAGCACCAAAACAAGAAGAAAAATTTTGTGGGGTTTGGTGTGGAAACCTGCTACCAAACTCACTCTAACAAGCCATGGATGTTTATGAAGCAACGAGAATTGTGTTTTCAAGGATCCAAAGTCTGGACCCAGAAAATGCCTCCAAAATCATGGGTCTCCTCTTGATGCAAGACCATGGTGAAAAGGAAATGATTAGGCTGGCTTTTGGCCCGGAAGCCCTCGTTCACTCTGTTATACTCAAGGCCAGGAATGAACTGGGACTCGCCTCTCCAACAAAGCCTTCTTCAAGTCCCTTACCTTTGTCTCCTCTGTTTCCTAGTAATCCAATCTCCATCTCTAGTCAAAATCCCACTTCTTCGAAGCTTGGCCTTAGCATTCCACCTTCTCTCACAATTCCAAATTGTTCTACTTCTTGGAGTGCTATATCTGATCTTCCAAACCCAGATAACTTGAACAGTCCTAATGGCAGTTCACTTAATCCTGCCTCTGCACCTTTCTTTGCTAATGCAGGAGGATGTACTTATTTGATGGACGAATTCCAGCTCCAAGACCAGCTATCCTTTCTCAATGGTAACTCACCAAGCCTTGGTCCTAGAAGTCCGGATCTTTTTTACCCTCAACTGGACACTTTATCAAGTCCAACTGGTGCGGCCGCCGATCCTTTGCTGTTTCCCTCTTACTGGGGTGGCTCTGTTCACCGTCGGAGCTCCTCCTTTACCGACGTTTTGGGGCCTGAGGATCCTAGTTCGGAGTTTGGATGGAGGCCGTGTCTGTACTTTGCTAGAGGGTACTGCAAGAATGGGAGCAATTGTAGGTTTATCCACAGCGCTTTAGGAGAGTCAGATGGTACAAATTTGGTGGGTTCACCTAACAATATTGAGTTGATGGACCAGCGCCATGAGATGATGAGATCCAAGTCTGATCAGCAGCAAAGATTTGCTGCTGTTTCCCAGCTAATGGGTTCTACTCGGTCCTTTCCCTACTCTCCCAAATGCACGAACGGGCTTCTTCAACAACAATTCAATCATAGCCAGATGTAATTTATGATTATTATTGTTGTGATTTTGCATTAGGAGTCTCTTTCCTGGACGTTGGCGTGTACTGATTGTTAGGTGAGATTTTTGTAGGGCTGCTGCTGCTGCTTTGATGATGGGTGAGGACATGCACAAATTTGGCCGTTCTCCGCTGGATAAGAATGATTTGATCAACCCAGCATCTAGGCAGATCTACTTGACTTTCCCAGCTGATAGCATTTTCAGAGAGGAGGATGTGTCAAACTATTTCAGGTTCTTATTCCCTTCCAACTCATTTTTGTGCTTGGTGCTGAGCATGTGGAGGAGTTTATTGCTTGATTCTTGGATATTTGCCGTTGCAGTATTTATGGGCCGGTACAAGATGTGAGGATTCCATACCAGCAGAAGAGGATGTTTGGCTTTGTTACTTTTGTTTATCCGGAGACTGTGAAGATCATCTTGGCTAAAGGGAATCCTCACTTTGTCTGCGATGCTAGAGTGCTTGTCAAGCCTTACAAGGAGAAAGGCAAAGCCCCAGAGAAGTACAGGCAATACTTTTTTAACTCCCTACTTGTTCCACAATTTCTTTGCTTCAAATGACACTCTCAGTTACATTTATTTATTTTCTTCATTTGCAGGAAGCAACAGCCGCAACAAGTGGAGAGAGGAGAGTTGTCTCCATGCGGTACCCCTAATGGCCTTGATTCAAGAGACCCCTTTGATCTCCAGCTCGGTAATGAATGGAAAGACCACCATCCAATTTTGTTTGATAAGTAAAACATGGATTAGCATCTAACTCTGTTCTTGTTCTTCAATGTAGGAGCAAGGACGTTCTACAATACCCAAGACGTGTTGTGGAGGAGGAAACTAGAGGAGCAAGCTGACCTGCAGCAGGCCCTTGAGCTTCAGAGTAGAAGATTGATGGGTTTACAGGTTTTTGATTTCAAGAAGCATCACCATAACAGGGCTCTTTCTACCGGCAGTCCCATCCATTCTCCCACACACTCTCAGAGTTTTTTCCACCAATCTGTTAGTTTTCCTCCCCTCTACAGCAGTACAGAAGCTCCACAAGGTACTTCTGTTCTCTGTCAATCAAGTTTAAATTTTTGTTTGATGTTTAGTGACATTGGCCTTATTTAGACAATTGTCCTATTGCAGAGAGTGATTCTGGCCCAATGCCAATCATTTCTGCCGCGGCTCCACTAGAGAAGCAGGCATCAAATGCTGACTCGGGCAAAGAATTCTCTGGCAATGAAGAGAACAGAAGCGGCAAACAGAGCTCACATGGTAAAGGCAGTGATTTACATGAAAGGTAGGAAACCTATTGAAGGTCTACAGCATTTACCGAGAATGGGAACAGCATAGTATTGCTTGGATTTCTGTGAAGTTTATTTTTTGATCAATCGATTAGCTTTTTCGGCACATTCTCAATAAAGCAAGAGGTTGTTCTTATGGGAACTTATATACTTGATTGCAGTTTGGAGCACAACCTCCCTGACAACCCCTTTGCATCTCCTACCAAAGGCTCTGGAGAGGATCTAGAGGCCTTCCGTTTTGGAGCTAACGAGGCCGAGAAGGATGTTATTATCCCAGTTTCACCTTCTTCTAACAATGATACGGTCACTACGACTCTACTCCCTCCTAGTTCATCTATAAACACGGCATCCTTCAAATCCTTAAACTGCCAAATGCCTAGGTAAATAATAGATCTACATAATTGTAATAGTAACATATAGTTTCCAATCCTCCACATTTTGTCATTATGCCTGGTTGCTAGACATAGCATTATCTTGTGGGGTCTCGAAAAAATTTTAAATTACTTGTTGACATTATTTGATTCTTGTTTAAGGTTCTTGTATGCCGGCACAGGCGGGCCGATTTGCCCTGTTGGAATTTAGCTCTGTATGCTTAGGTAAGTATATTTTTATCTTTGGATTCTCTAGTTTCTGTTCTTTTCTCTTTTCCTTCAATCTGTAGACATAATTACAATATGAAATTTATTTTCTAATGGGTTGGTTGGTTTTTCTTTTTGCTTCGCTTGTTTGCAATTTGCAGGAGATTGGTAAGTGTGACCAAACAAAAACTCACATCAAAGGCTATTTAGAGAACCGCCACCAACACAACCACACGTACAACCTTCACCACATCTACCAGTCATCTTCAATAGCATACTACTTGCTACCATACAAATTGCACACATGAAGGGCAGGAAAGGAAGTGGGTCAGCCATTCCTTTCTTTGTTGTACCGTTTTCATCACTCTATATCAGCAGTTGTAAGTTGGAACACGGGTAAAGACAGCAAAGGGGAAGAAAAAAATATCACACGGATGTGTAGTTGTAAGTTGCCAACTTTATGGAACTGTAATTTTCTGTTCTCCTTGCCTTGTTTTACCACTCCTGTCTTTCCCTTGAAAAGACAAAGGCAAGGCCCAAGAATATCTGTAGGGTAGCTTTTTAGTGTGTGCTGTTTATTTTAGGATAATTATCATTATACAGCAGTGGCAGGACCACCAGAGATGATGACAGAGATTCAAAGGAGTAAAAAGGCAAAGCATAAAATACAAAAGGCTTTTTGTGAGACCCCATAAAGGGAAATTCGAGCTATAAAGTGCCTGTAGGGAGAAGAGGGAAATCATGTTAACACATTGAAGCACAGTTCAAGCATGTTGTGGAATTTCTATCATATTTTGTTGTACTTGTTTTAGTAGCTAGATACCCTGTCAGCCCCCTTGGATTTCCAGAGGAAAGATAAAAACATTTATTATAAAAAATGACGAAAACTGGATTTAAATCTAATCGGAGGTCCTTTTTCCTCTCTCCCCCCCCCCAGGTTTCTGTCAGGACTTGTCACTCTGTCACAGTTTTCAAGCATCTTAGCGGGGTATGCCTCGGTCCTGTTTAGGTTGGGTCCAAAGCAACGACACGGCAACGTCCCACCCATTTGATGTCCCATGGGACGCCTCTTGTCGCTCCAATTCCAATTCCAAATACAGCAAACAACGCACCAGCATAGTCTCGTTTCGGCTTTCTCTTGTTGACACGATGGGGACACACGCAAAACATAAAAAGTACTTCCAAGCCACGCGTATCTAGAGTGTGCTTCCGCATGTATCTTCTGGGGTCAAACTTTTTTTTACAGTTGCGTCGGGGGATAAGTATTAATTGAGTCTTGAATTATTTGAGATTTTTTTAATATAATTTTAAATATTTTATTATTTAAAAATTTATCTCAATTTAATATATATATATATATATATATAGTTTTCATTTCTTCGTCCAAAAACATATTAAAATTAGATAAAATTTTAAGTTATGAGATTTAAATAAAAACAACGTAGAATGTTTAGGATTATATTAAAAAGTTATATAAAAGGTTTGAGGTGGAATTAATGCTTATCCTGTTGTGTCTGCGTGTATTTGTTTTGCATGTGGGGGTCTGCCATTTGAATTTGTAACAAAGAGGACAATTATAAGATGAGAAATAGAGATATCATATTGACATCAGTTTTAAAAAGAAAAAATTAAAAAGACTCACGAAATAAATATAAAATAACTATTAATAACAATTAACATTTTCCCTTTTTTTTGTTTTTTTGGTAATTGTCGTGATCAATCAATATTTATTTAAATAAAACTCTACCAGTTTTTGTACGCAAGAATGACACCAGTAGATGGATAAAAGGAAACTGACAGGCCAAGTTGGCGAATGGACTAAACCACAAAGCCGAATCACGCCTCGATGAGAAGGGATTTGCATTTCCAGCTTGGGTTATTTGATACGGAGGCCACTTTGTCCCCCTGACCTCTGTCTGTCGTCAATGGTGGAGGCTGCGGCTTCTCTCGCTTTTCCATCTTCTTGTTTTGTACTCTTTGTGTTCCTAGTATTTTTATTCACATAAATTTTATACTTCTTGCATGTATTTTCCTTAGCACTTCGTGTGATTGTGAGAACTAATCAGGGACTAAAAATTTCAAAGGACCAGGTGATCCTGGTCCAATTGATGGAGACGAAGCTTTCGTTCGAGTGGCACATCATGAATATGGGGCGCTGGGGGAGAGACACCTGGTGCTTGAAGACAATGTTTGCGCCGCGCCACCTTTGTGCAGGACCTTCAGCTATCGTATCTTGTGATTTCCATGGTTGAACAACGAACATGGATTCACCTGTGAAAGTTATCAGTGTATATATATGATTTGTTCGTGATCAACCTTCTGTAATTTTTTTGTCCGTCGTGATTGACTGGACCCTGACGTGTACATTGTCTCGTTGGAACACCATTCATTCATAATTTGTTGATCAAAAGGGAAACTTTATTATTATTATTTTTTTTTTTAGGCTGTCAAAAATAATAGAAAATATATAGCATCATAATAAATATAATTTATCTAATTTTTTTAACACCATAATCAATTTCTAGTTTATAGTCAGATGCGTAATTAGAATAAGAAAAATTACAAATATACAGTCTACAATTATAATAATGTCCCTTTGCCTGCACTTATTCCGGGTTAAGAGAAACTCCCTATTTCCAATATGATGCCGATGTGGATCTTTCTGAGAACAAAATAAATAGAAACTGTAACGAATCAAAGCAGGCTCCGCCGGCCTTTATGCCGTGCCAAGCTGACTACTGGCATCCGGTGGGTTTGGGTAAATTCTGACCCTCTCCATGTCCATGTCAAGACCCAGATAGCGACTTGAGCTTCGTCGTCCAACCTTTGCGGCCATTACCGATGATGCTCAATTCCATTCTACTTTCGGCTTAAAATTCTCGAAGAGAAGGGCCGCAATTGGGTAAATTGAATCGCCTGGGAGTTACTAATTTGGGCCTGGTTCTGGCCCAATGGGCCACATTGGGTCACACACGTGTAATCTGTAACCTCCACAAACCACTAGGCCCAGGACCATAAGCATCGGTATGTCAGCTTTTTTGTTGAGCAGCCGAGGAACATTCTATTATATGATTATAATAATTTTATATGGTACATAAGTTAAATCTTAAGGATTAAGAGTTTATATCTATTTAGACTGTCTGTTAGATTTGAATTCCATCTCTTCTGTCCCCTCTTCTTCATTTTGTTTCCTCCATCTCTCTCTTTTTAATTTTATCTTTTCCATCCTTTTTCTATATCTATATCTATATATATTATAAAATTTTTGTGGGACAAAAAAAAAGATTTATTTTGAATATCTTACTCCCAAGGTAATTAATGATCAGTCTCCTTGACAGCGAAAGTGACTAGTGGCCGGCATATGCTGCTGCAGTGGTTGCAGGAGAATTGGAGAATTGGTTTAAACAAGGATAAATTAAACCAGCTCAGTTACTCGCCGCGGGTGGGAAATTATTTAAAATATTTATATTATTTTTTAAATTGGAGTAAATCTTAACAAAATAATAATAAAAGAATGATTCAAATTAAAAATATATATATATATTTAAAAATATCTTTAAATTCATCATCAAAGTCGTTATTATTTTTAATAAGGAAAGAATTCTGCCGGTGTCTTTTTTCCTTTCAAAAGCCTCTCATTTTTCTCATATATAACTTAAATACATAAATGTGTAATATCCTTATAAAAATGATAAATAATGGTAATATCCTTATAAAATTATACATATATTTATAATTTACCAAAAAAAAGATTTAAAAAAAAAAGAAAAAAAAATGCAAAACTCAAGCGCTACGTCGGTCAAACACAGAACATATAAGTAGAAAATTACCAAGCAAAATAGGCGTAAACAGTAAAACACAGAGCCGTTCGACTCCCAAAACCTCTGCCTACACACGCGCGCGCGCGCGCGCGCACACGCACACGCGCACACACAGAGCAGAGCTCTGTATCTAGATCTTTCCCTCTTCCCGCAAAAGGCTCTTCTACGGTGAGCGAGCGAGAAAGGGAGGGAAAGAGAAAGGGGCGGTAGATATTGACTTGATTGAACTGCTAATTTGCTGTTTGTTGTATTGGAACCTGGCAAGATGGGCAATTGGAGAAACCGTCCGCCGCGGCGCAGATTTTTGTACAATCAAGATAGACCTCCAAGATCTTCTAATTACGACCTCGACCCACCTCATCATTCGCCTTCTCATAGAGGTACAGTATGTTCTCCAGTTAACATCTCAATTGGATTTCTTGGAATTTTTTTATTTTCTTGATTTGTGTTCTTGTTTCTTTAGCTGGTCATTTTTTGCTATTATGGATTATCTAAATTTACAATCTTTAAGATTGTTTGCGGCGATACATAACTTTGGAACATTAAAGGGGTCGTAGATAAATAGATAAATAAATAAAAAGAAAAATACAATGAAAGAGGGAAATGTATATCTGGGTATTGGTAAATAACCAGAATTTTAGAGTTATAAACTCCTAGATTTTGGTGGTAGTGAGGTCCTTACAAGATTTCTTCGTGTCATTTGAGAAATGGTACAAGGGGCATTGCAAGGCTTCATATATTTAATTTTTCTGAATTCTCTTTTTGTTATTCTTTTTTGTCTTTTGCGAGGGTCTGAAGTTGATTTTTCACTCTCTTATAGGGTTTGCTGACGATGGTGTGCCTTTATGGGAAAAGAAGTTCTGTTATTTGATTGGCTCAGTACCATGGAGGAAGGTTGTAGATAGTAGAAAGTATATGTGTTGTAGTAGCAATGTACTAAACTGGGACGATTCAGCAGGCCAAGAGGCCTTTTGGAGTGCAAAAGACCGGTTTTGGGCAGAGATCAACGGCCTACCTTGTGACATCTCTTTACCTGATCCGAATATGTATATTGATGAAATAAACTGGAGTCCTGACATTGATCCTGAATTGATTAAGGATTTGGAACGTGATTTGTTTGCTCCTGAGAAGGGAGAAAAGGACGTCAAGGTAGGCCATAAAAGCACAAAGAACAGAAACTTGGTGTTTATACCTTCCGGAGGGTGTAATGGGCACCTAAGTGACACTAGAAATCCTTGGGAATGTAACAAAAATGTGCAAGGTGGCATACCTTTGAGAGAGAAAGAGCAGGGCTGGCACATGTGGGATAATGTAAACAATGATGATAATCCCTGGGAGCACAGCTTTCCTTGTGAAAATGAAGCTGCGAAGTGCAACACTTGGGGAGATAAGGGTGATAAATTGTGGGCATGGAACCGTAGTCAAAACAATGTCAAACAGTCTAATAGCCCGGGCAATGGGGCCAATCCTTGGGAGAGCAGCTGTCAGGCTGTTGGAAAGGACAAAGAATGGGACAACTTCAGAGTTAACTCTTGGGGCAATAACGGTCAAGAACCTGGGAGATTTAACGGCAGCAATTCTTGGGCAAGCAGAAAGTTTCAGGCAACTGGAACTCAAGAAAATAGAGGATGGACGGATACTAGCAATTATATGCAGGGTTGGAAACAGAGGGACAATGCCAGTAATGAGCCAAAGAATGTGGGATTTAGAAAATCAGGCGGTGATTGGGGTGCTTGGAATGATGTTTCCCGGAAAAGGGGAGGTTCCTATCAATATAATATCTTACAAAAGCATAAGGTTTCAAGGGGATGATTATCAGGTGGTCTTGCTTTTGCACGGTCAATGTTGGATAGATTACATTTTTGGGTGAGCATGTCTGACTTGTGAGCTCTTATCTATGCCTAGCTGCCTATAGTGGAAGTCAGTGTCATAAAATAAATCTGTTTTGCAGCTGCCATATAAAATTTGATCCTTTTGGTTTTATTTTTAGCATTATGATAATGTGATTCTTTTGTGTGGTTTTTGTACGACACCTGAGCATACTCGCGGGGTGTCACAAGTATGATACGTTTAGTTTCATTAGAAAAGCTGTTGGCAGATATTTGGGACTTTTGCTTTGTTCAGAATGGAAGCTCTCTTTACAATAAATGCAAATCATATCATCTTTACTGTCTGGGATACGGAATTTTTCTTTTTGTGGGGAGGTTGTGTTTATTGGCAGTTTTATTTGCTTAAATTGAATGGGTAGACAGATCCGCACCATCCTGGCGGTGATGACAGATTTATTGACTTGTTCATTGGATAACCAGTAACATTTATCTTTTCCTTGCATTATGTTGTTTTCATATGGCTTCTTTTTAAGTGTTTTCATTCTACAATCTCTCTACACTAATTAGAATTGGATTTATTCTGCAAGTCTGATTATGAGTACCATACAATTGAACATAGTCTGCCAATGTGTCTGAGGAGGAGCGAGCACTTCTGAGGCTTTTAAGCTTGTTTTTATGGATGCTGGTAGTGGATAACTCTGAAATGCAAAATCTGTACCTCGATGACATTCATCTGGAAGGAGACACTGTGGTTGGGAGTTAGTGGTGATGGAGAGCTGCTCCTTAGAAAGAGAAGATATGGGTTGATCCAGTTTGATGGTTGCTGGGAAGGAATGCTTCAAGACACCTAAATTTGCTGCTAGATTTGGCTTTGGAATGTGGCATTTTCAGGATATGAGGGGATCAAAGCCATCTGTGGGAAGATTATCTCTTTATTCACGGTATTAAGCAGGTGTGCAATAAGTTTTTAACTTCTGGCTCCTTCCCAGGCATTGGACTTCTGAAATCATGAGGCATCTAAGATGGAGTAGGTTCTTGATCACGTTTGAATATATGTGTCTTGACAACTGGGGAGCTCAACGTTTTTTCAGGCGAGCCAAAGTCCTGCCTACCAAAATTTGCACTTGGATCTGCGGACAATCTCTTAACAGCCTGATGCACGTATGCCATAGTCCTGGGAATTACCCTTTCATGGGAAGTAGTATTTTGATTTTGGGAATGCCATGTTATGTTTCTTATCCAATAATAATAGAGTACAAGTCCAAGCTGCTCCTACCACCCCTGGTAGTCTGGTGGGTCTTTCCGCATATCATTTGCTTCCTAATAAATGAAGATTTATGTTAAGAAAAAGGTATTCAAACGATAAATAAAATTATCTACTAATTTAAAGTATAATTAAATTAAAAATTTCAGTTATTTTAAATTAAAAATTTTTCAAGAATTGAAACTTTTAAGTCTGTTTTAATTAACTAAATTTAATAAAAAAATTAAAAAATTTAGTTTAAATGTATATATATATTGGATGTATTTTTTAATGAAATTTATAATTGGTATTATAGATAAAATAAATAAATAATTATTTAAAATATAATAATACTTTAATAATATTTATTTGTTATTAATATTTGTATTAGTAATTTTTATTATTAAAATAAAAAAATATATATATAATTGTATTTTAATTTCTTTTAATTAATTACAATTTTTAATATTAAAAATTGAAATTGAACCAATTTTTATTGTTTAATTTGATTAATTAATCAAAAATTTGATTCAATTTAGTTTAATTTTGTGAGCTAACCAATAATAGTAGGTCCTCTGCAATGTTCTTTTTTTTATTTATTTATATTTAAAAAAAAAATGGCTGCTGCTGCGCGTGGCATAGTCCAATCTGTTCGGTTTGCTGCATGGCTGCAAATTATCAACTAGCTTGAACCTCCTTTTAATCAAACACACGAATTGCTCAACGTGGTAGCACCGTACCAAGGGAAAGACCAATTGACTCTACTTTTTAACTAGGGGGCAAGCGGCTAGATAGCAATTTTATCTGGAGCTGGCTGGTATTTTCGGCCAAGCTGTTAGACTCGAATTATTGTATTGATGATATTCATTCTATCAAACGACTAATTTAAGAATTTAATTTTAATTTTATTAATATTAAATATAAACATTGAAAAATAAAAAATACTCTAATTTAATTATAAATACATAATTTTAATTTATATTTATAATCATCGATATAATTACGGTACATCTTTTATCTTGCTGAACAAGAGAAACAAAAAAAAAAAAAAAAAGAAAAAAGAAAATGGCGTGACGAGACGGGAGAAGGGTGGTGACCCGACGAAAGACTAAGATGCCACCCCAGTCCACGCCGGCACTGAGACCCAACAGGCCCTACTTCTTCTACGGTCACCGCAGGCCTTCCCAGAACCGCCCTGTTGTCCGCGGCGGCCTCTTCTCGAACCGCCAAACTCTGAACTTGCCGAGCCCATCGAAACCCAAGAACCACCCCGTCTCTCGTCCCTATCCGTTCGATCTTCGGAAATGGGACCCACGAGACGGCGAATCGCCACCGCCTCCTCCGTCCAAATCCCGCAGCGATCTCGCTATTTCTCGACGCCTCTCCCCCATCGCCCGCTTCGTCGTCGACGCCTTCCGCAAAAATCACCATCAGTGGGGCCCACCCGTGGTGACCGAACTCCGCAAGCTCCGCCGCGTGACGCCTTACCTCGTCGCCGAGGTGCTGAAATTCGAAAATAATCCCCAAATAGCCTCTAAATTCTTTCACTGGGCGGGCAAGCAAAAAGGGTATAAGCACAATTTCACTGCTTATAACGCTTTTGCTTATTGCTTGAATCGAAGTAGCTTGTTTCGCGCTGCTGATCAGTTACCCGAGTTAATGCAATTACAAGGGAAGGAACCCAGTGAAAAGCAATTTGAGATTTTGATTAGATTGCATTCTGATGCCAATAGGGGACTGAGAGTCTATTACGTGTATCAAAAGATGAAGAATTTTGGAGTAAAACCCCGCATTTTCTTGTATAATAGGGTCATGGATTCTTTAGTTAAAACGGGCCATTTAGATTTGGCATTGTCAGTGTATGAGGATTTCAAGAGTGATGGATTGGTGGAAGAGAGTGTTACGTACATGATTTTGATGAAAGGAATGTGTAAGGTGGGTATGATAGAGGAAGTGTTGTCGTTGTTGAGCAAAATGAGGACTAATTTGTGTAAACCTGATGTTTTTGCGTACACTGCAATGGTTAGGATCTTGGGTGGAGAAGGGAATTTGGATGGGTGCTTGCAGGTTTGGAAGGAGATGACTAAAGACGGAGTAGAGCCGGATGTGACGGCTTATGCAACTTTAGTTACAGGGTTGTGTAAAGTAGGGAGAGTAGAGGAGGGGTATAGGTTTTTTAAGGAGATGAAAGAGAAGAGACTTTTAATTGATAGAGCAATTTATAAGGTACTGGTTGAGGCTTCTGTGGCTGATGGAAAGGTTAAGTTAGCTTGTGATTTATTGAAGGATTTGGTGGATTCAGGATATAGAGCTGATTTGGGAATTTATAATTCACTTATTGAAGGTCTGTGTAATGCGAAGCAGGTTGACAAGGCTCGTAAACTTTATGATGTTACAGTCCGTGAAGGTCTTGAGCCAGACTTTAAGACCTTGAATCCAATATTAGTGTCTTATGCAGAGACAAAAAGAATAGATGATTTTTGCAAGCTGATTGTGCAGATGGAGAAATTAGGTTTCACTGCTATCGACACTATTTCCAAATTCTTCTCATTTCTGGTTGCTAGGGAGGAGCAAATTATGATGGCTTTGGAAATGTTTGGGGACTCAAAATTGAAAAGTTATAAAAGTGTCTCAATCTACAACATCCTTATGGAGGCACTCATCAAGGTTGGGGAGGTGAAGAAGGCATTATCACTTTTCTTGGAAATGAAAGATTTGAATTTTGAACCTGATTCAGCTACTTACAGTTTTGCAATTATATGTCTTGTTGAAGATGGAAATATCCAAGAGGCATGTGAGTGTCATAATAAAATAATTGAGATGTCATGTGTCCTCTCTGTTGCTGCCTATCGTTCTCTTGCCAAAGGACTCTGTAACATGGGAGAAATTGATGCAGCTATGATGCTAGTTCGTGACTGCTTGGGCAATGTTGCAAGTGGACCAATGGACTTCAAGTACACTCTAACAATTCTTCATGTGTGTAGATCAGGTGATGCTGGAAAGGTGGTTGAAGTGCTAAATGAGATGATGCAGGAGGGCTGTCCTCCCAATGAAGTTATATATTCTGCTATTATCTCTGGCATGTGCAAGCATGGGACATTGGAAGAAACAAGGAAGGTATTTACAAATTTGAGAGAACGGAAACTTCTGACTGAGGCCAAGGCAATTATCTATGATGATATATTAGTTGAACACATGAAGAAGAAGACAGCAGATTTGGTCCTTTCAGGACTGAAATTTTTTGGCCTGGAATCAAAGCTGAAGGCAAAGGGCTGTAAATTACTCTGAAGTTGAAAGGTCATTTTTGCATAGTGGCTTTGCACTTTAACGAATATGTGTGTGTGCGTGTGAGAGAGAGAGACGGAGAGAGAGAGAGAAATATTTGATTCAACTGATGAACTTTGAAGTGTGAATTCTTATAGGCACTTGAGCAGATATAGATCGTATGTCATATTTGCACTGGAATATTCTGGTGGCTCTGTATGTGAGTATCATGACCAATATGATTATCAGGAAGTCAAACTGGGATTGTCCTTGGATTGGCATGTATCTTGCAAAACACATTCCAAACATGTAGTGGGGACTTAAAGGCCCTGAAATTTCATTTATTGTTAATTGAACCCACTTACTTTTGCATACTTCATTGTCTGTTTTGTGCATGTGGCGACAGTAGTCATGCGCACAAATAACTGTTTGAAACATGAGACTGTTGTTTTCTGTTTGAGGGAAATCTTTTAGAGGTTAGCTGATGTGGGCAAGCAAGTTGGTACATAACATTGCATATACATGATGCTATTTTATTTAAGTTAGCTGCTTGTGATTTTCTCCAGTATACGTTACTTCCTCCAGCTTGGATGCCAAAGTCCCGCATGAGTTTCTTTTGTTACTTTGAACTTTTAATTTATCGTTGGTGGATTTGGCAGTATTTCTCTCCGCTAGGATGCCAAGGTCCCAGCTTCTTCTATTTGAAACACAGATCATGCTAAAATCTTGTCCAAGGGAGTGCTTGAAACTTCTATTATGGAGGGATCATGTACTGAAACAATGTTTGGTGAAGGCACAAACTTCTTGTGCAAATGATTTCCTTCTTGCAATCCTCATCATTTGCTTCCCATCTATTTTTTTAGGATGCCATTGCATTCATGCATGTATACTCCACTGCTTGCTAAATTTGGATGCTTGCTAAATTTGGATGGCATGCTCTTGTGTGTGCTACATTTTAGGTCAGGTGAAGATATGAGCCAGGGAGGCCTCACCTTGCAACTGTATAATTAGGTTGCATTTTGTGATGAAAGGGTTATATCAGGAATAATGATAAGTTATATTACGAACGAATTAGTTACGACTCGATTCTCATATCGAATTGAAAAAGAGAGATTTTTGGTCATATAATTGTGAGTGATACACATATCAATAGATTATTTTTGAGAAAAAAGTAATAACACGACTTCAATTTCGGTGTTGGGTTTCTTATCAAACACTTTATTCAAAAGAAATAAATAAGAAAAATACTTTATACAAAAGAAGTAGATAGAAAAAATCCTGATTTCAATGAAGATATTAATAAACTTGGTGAGAAAAAATATTATAAATAAATTATATCACGAATGAGTTATATTACGAATGAATCTGACTATCATATAAAATTAAAAAAAAATTATATTATATAAATATAAATAAATTATATTATAAATAAATTAAATATGATTCAACTTTTATATTAAATAAAAATAATAATAAATTATTTTTTTTAAAAAAAATAATAACTTGTAACAATTTACTTGCCTTTTTTTGTTCGCGAGTATCTTATTTATTTGTAATTGAAGTTACAAATTATTATATGTTAATACGACATTTTGTACATATTCTAAAAAATAGTTATAAAAATATGTAAAATTAATTCAAATTTACCGGCAATTGTAATTACAGAAAAGGGTGTCAATTGTAATTAATGATAAAAATAAATTAATATTTATTTTATATATGTTTTTAAGTTTTTGTTTAAAACATATTCGTAGTGGGTTGCACAATTGCTTTCTTCCGTCAATATATTCTTTTAACTATTAAGTTGTTTTCTCTTTTCCAAAAATGCCTTAATAAATTGTAAAAAGTATTTAGAAATTTGTGATGTTTTCTCCAATATTTTCAAATATGTTTCTATTTTATATTAAAATTTTGCTTATTGGAATAATATTTATTAAAACATGATTAGAAATTTCCCACAAATTATATCTTTCTACAATTAAGTACTTATAACTTTCTTAATTTTCATCCAATTTATAGTGTATATTAGGCACAGCGTTCGTAATATATCTCATTCTTCTAATTTAATGTAACTAGAAAAAGAATCTTCCAATCGAATGAAAAAAAGCCGCATTGATGATATAGTATAATCAAAGATTTTTTTTTCCGCCGTTGGTTATAGTTTAATAATTCATTTTTTTTTTTGGTATCATATATACACACGCACCATGAGTTCAAATTATATATCGATTTGTTCCTTCGTGGGGTTAGTCCAAAAAAGTCGAATCTACCATAAGGTAAAATCTTCTTTTTTTTTGTTTGTAAGATACTGTTTTAATTTGTCATTTCATTGAAAATAAATAAATAAATAAATAAATAAATAATATATATATATATAATCCTACGGCCCAACCCCATTTATATTTAGCCCTCAGAATTCAGACAGATGCCCAAAATTCTGATCAACCCTGGCAACAGAACCATAAACCGTGGCCATTCATCATTTACCGGCGACCTTCTGCCACTGTCTCTCCGACAGCTGACCCTTTAAGCATAAGATGCACTTTCCCTTCAGAAAAGCAGCCAATATCCCTACAACGAACCTCCTGCTTTCTCTAATTCAAAAAAGTTTTCTTGAAACATCTACTACTACTACTGCTACGACACTCTCGCCGGGTCCTTCCTCGTTGTCCACCGTTCATTTCCTCGTAAATTCATGCGGACTTCCCTTAAAAGCTGCTTTTTTGGCTTCCCAGAAGTGTAAACTTAACGAAAAATCTCACCGAAGGGTACAATCTGTCATCGAATTGTTGAAATCTTACCATTTCAACAGTGCCCAGATCGCAGAATTGATCGAAAGGCGACCTGTTGTCCTGAATCATAGAGCAGGGAATCTCAAGCCCAAGTTGGATTTTCTTGTCGAAAATGGCTTTGCAGGTCAGCATTTGCCTGAGTTAATTGTCCCAAATCCTGGAATCTTGACCAGGGGCCTGGATTCTCATATTAAGCCTTCCCTGGAGCTTTTGAAGTCGTATCTTGATGGCGACGAGAAATTTGTAGCCGCTATTAAGGGTTCTTCATGGTTGTTAACAACACTTGATCTCAAGCGTAATCTGCAGCCAAAAATTGATTTTCTGATAAAAGAGGGAGTACCTATGAATCATATGAGGAAGAACCTGCAGTGGATTCCTAGAATGCTATTGAAAAGCCATGATAGCATCTTTTGTGCAGTGGAGGCCGTCAGAGATATGGGACTTGAACCAAAGGCCGCTTCATTTATGCACGCGGTGTTGGTGAAGGTATCTATGAGCGAGTCCGCTTGGAACAAGAAAATGGAGTTGCTCAAGGGTTTTGGGTGGAATGAGGTAGAGGTTCTGTCAATTTTTAAGAGGTGTCCTCTTTGTTTGGGTTGCTCGGAGAATAACATTAAGAACTCGATGGATTTCTATTTGAATACCATGAAATTAGAACCAAGGGCCGTGTTGACATATCCTAAATTATTGTTGTATTCAATTGACAAAAGGATTCATCCAAGGTATAATGTCCTAAAGATTTTGAGGTCGAGAAAGCTGATTGAAGAAGAAAAGAAGGTTGCCTGGTTGATGACTTTGTCTGAGAAGACTTTTGTGGAGGAATATGTTACCAAGTATGCTGACAAAGTTCCTGGTTTACTGGAGATATATGGTAAACCAAGATGCAAAATGGTTCATACTTGAGGCAATTAATGTAGGTTAATTTCTTGTGCAATACTTCCTTAAACTACTTACCCTGTTCGTTAATTGGGGTTTGCCAATTCCAATTATGTTTGCTCAATATTTTCTCACTCATTCGCTATATGAATTGCTTGAAATTATGGTATACTTGGATTTTCATGCAGGCTACTGCTTGCTTCCAACCAATTGGTTGTTATCTGCATAAGTGGCACCTAAAACTAAGAGGACTAGAGGAGCATAGAAAATTCCAGTTGAATCTATATATATATATATATATATATATTTATTATTATTATTATTTTTTTTTTTTTTTTTTTTTTTGCCTCCACAATTTTTGCTGTTCAAAGAGTTAACATTTTGCTTTTCTGATTTTAGAGGATGCATGGAAAAATAAAAACTAAATGGACCTCAACGAACTCTCATTGCGGCTATTTTTCTTTTTCTTGTTCTTTTTTTTTTTTTCATGGTTTAGCCACCTTTAAGATGAGTGTTGATACTTCTAATGGGCCGCATTGGTCAGTTATATATTGTTGCTGAGACAATGAATCATGTGACTTCAACTTTGAATGCCATTGGTGGATTCAGAAGTATTTCTCTCCACCTGGATGCCAAATCTAGCTCCTCTAATTTGAAATAAGGATCATACACAAACCTTGTCCCATATAGTGCCTGAAGCGTGTGTTTCAGAGGGATCATATGCCAAAACAATGTTTGGTGAGGTCACAGAACCTACAATAGCGACTTTGATTATTTCATAGCATCTCTTGCTGGGGATGGCAGAGTAGCTGCTCGAAAGCCGTGAAATAAGATTTTACAGTTGATCCTAATAGGCACGTATCTTCAGAATGGTAGGCTTTTTGTGGATGAAAGGAAAACTTGTATATCATTGCAACTCGCTAAATTTGGATCACATGCTTGTGGTGTCACAGTTCAAGTCAGGTAAAGTCATGCAGAAATTAGGAACCTTGCAGCTGTTTGATTAGGTTGCATCTGCTCTCTTTTCAAGTTTCCATCCTACTTGGGAATGAAATTCCCTATCATTATACGCTAATCTTGAACAATTTTTAACCACCTTTTGTTCTCATGTACTCCCTCCCTACCTCTCATTCTCTCTCTCTCTCTCTTTCTTTCAACGTTATTGGGATAAATGGGAAGCATCTCATTCAGAGACAGAGGCTATATCAATTCCCTGTTGGTTCTTAAATTTTCAGGCTCAATGATAAACCTTTTCTATCAAGCATATGGCAGTGTTTCTACGCCAGATAATAAGTGATCTGGGATCCCTCTCTCTCTAATGTACACAGGCGCGTGGATCATGATCGGGAAGAATCATTGAACTCCACACAAAGCCTGAAACCGGAAGCCCACTTGATCTTTCGCTTCCTCCCCGGTTCTTCCCTTTGAAGCAAATGAGACCACAAAAATCAGCTATTCAAACAGGAAGGACAAGAAGAAATCATGCAAGTTTTGTTGGGGAGCACAACATTAACTCGTGGGGGAGATAATGGGGGAACAGCTGCTTCATGAGATGCACTGCTCTCCACGTCCAAAACATTTCAGAAGCATTATGTCCCGGGTCACTATTTTCTTCCTACAAAATAATCTATTCAAGTGTATAGTACCAACACTTTAAAATCCTCCTCTTTTTATCTGATTTGAGAGTTATCCATCCGGGACAAGTAGCTCTTGATAGAGTTGTTGCTGCCAATAGATACTAGAAAGAGTCGCTAAACACACCAGACTCCTGAGTCCTTTGTTTGTATTATGACCTGAAATAAGCACCCATATTTCCCCTGGTAACGCCTATACTAAATCACTACAATTTGTAATTTCATCTTCCATTAACGCAATGCAAATATTAAATTTTAAATTTATTAATATTAATATTATGTATGTAAAAAATTATTTAAATTTAATAATATTTAAATAATTTTTTTTTAATAAAGTGCAATGATCTGTAAATTTATTTATTTATTTATTTATTTTTGATCTTTTAGATAAGCTGCGCATGTTAATTTTAACACCCTGTCTCATTCTCTCGAAAGAAATACTTAAGAAAAAGAAAAAGGTCCGTTTGTACAATGTTTAAACGACGCCGCAACACCTGCCGATACGAAGCGCCTCTCTTTCTGTCTGCGTAATCGTTAGCGGATAAAAAGGAGAAAAAACCTAACCCAAGAGCCAGAGAAACCCTAACCCAGAATTCCTCTCTAGTAGCGTGTCTCTGGTAGCCTCCTCCTCTATGCTCCGTCGCATAGCGTTCATCTCGAAGCACGAGAGAGAGGGTTTGATCGTTAAATGCTCTCTCGGTTCAATCGCACCAAAGAAAGCAGCTCCTATTTCATGTCTTCAATCGACTCCTTTCTTTCCTCTGGTCCTCGTTGCTCGGAGCGGACAAAGCGGTCTCAAACTCTAGTTTCCATACCTCTCTGTCTTGACTTTCTTACCTCTCTGTCTTTTCGCCATCGACAACGAGACACAGACAATTGTTGTAATACATTGGGGCTCGGTTCATCGACCTACTCTTGTCTCTTGACTTTGCCTTTTTGCACAACACCATGAGCGATTCTAAGGTAGAGGTATTTTTTTTTTAACTTTTTCTTTTTTTCTTGTTGTGCTGTTTTATTTCCTGAATATTTGGAAGCTTTTGTTTCTTTTTTAGTTTCTTAATGTTTTCTTCCTTAATTTGCCCATGTTTGGTCTCTTTGTTTGGTTTTAGTTTTTTTTTTTTGGATTCCAGTTCTTGTGTTGTTAATGTGTAATTAAGAACTTTGATTCCGCTCTGTCAGGTGCTAGTATTTGGGTCATTTACGGAAGATGAAACCAGATCATTGCTGCAAAGACAATCATCGGGCAATGCTGAAAAGCCCGTGGAAAAGCAAAGATTGCAGTTTGGATCGTTAAATCTTGCAACTGGAATAACTTTTGGTAACTTTGATCGTGAATTGAGCAGACAACTGGATTCTGCTAATGAGAAAATAATTTTTCAGCACAAAAAGATACCTGAGAAAGAGAAAGATGCGAAGAAGATTGCAACAAAAGCACACGACGTGTCTGGACCGTTTGGAAGTCCACAAGAAAATGGGAGCATTGACAATTCCACTGGAATTTCCCCTATCTGTAATGGTGTGAAAGATTTGAAAATAGAGAGTACCAACTTGAATTCTTTGCAGTCATTCCACAATGAAGATGGTCTTGCAAATCAATCACAAAGCTCTAACTTTGATACCAATGGCATTGGAGGAATAACGGATAGTGATCAGGATGTGACCACAGGCGACCTTTCAGTGCCTGCAAGGCAAGAAGACATCCAGAAGGCAACTAATGGGCCTGCCACAGTTTTTAGAAACTTATTGCCTCGTGGTTTGATTAATTCCGGGAACTTGTGCTTTCTCAATGCAACTTTGCAGGCTCTGTTATCCTGTTCCCCTTTTGTTCAGCTCTTGCTGGAACTTAGAGTGCATAACATTCCAAAGGTTGTTAACTTTGTCTCTTATATTGTTTTCCTTTCTAGCCAATCTGGTTAATAGCAGAAATTGGCAAAATATCTGTCTATTTATTGTAGTTTTCACCTATTTGAAAAGTCCATATACTTACCAATGTCATGCATTTCTTGTACTGCTATTTACTAGGTTGGATTTCCAACGTTAGCCGCGTTTGCAGAATTTGTTACTGACTTCAATTTGCCTAGCAATTCAAGCTTAAAAAAAGACACAACTACTGTGGAAGCTGGTAGGCCTTTTAGTCCTGCAATGTTTGAAGTTGTTCTTAAGAATTTTACTCCGGATGTGCCAAGTAGCGTATCAGGAAGGCCAAGGTTTGTGCCTCTTGCCTGGTTTTTAAACACTTTGGGTTTTAGATATTTAAATCTGTAGGAATGGATAAAAGATGGATGATATATAGTTCACAACTGGTATGGCATAATAGTAAATTTGATCTTCAATTGAAACAAATTTGTTTGGCTAAAACGGGATCTATTTCTTCAGTGGAGTGGTGATTGGAACAAGGACTTAGCCATAGAATAATCAGTTAAGGATATTGTGTTTTTGATGGTAGATGAATGTATGCTGTTGATATGAGCTCAGGCATTAAGTAGGATACTGTACCATGATGTTTGTGATGAAAGTTGAAGTTGTTTTGTCAAAATTGCTTTCAGGCAAGAAGATGCTCAGGAGTTTTTGAGCTTCATCATGGATCAAATGCATGATGAACTGCTTAAGCTGGAAGGACAACCTATTAGCATCAATGGTGCCGGTTCTTCTCTAGTTTCTTCTGCAGAAGATGATGAATGGGAGACAGTTGGCCCAAAGAACACATCTGCAGTGACTAGAACACAAAGCTTCATTCCTTCTGCACTAAGTGATATTTTTGGTGGACAATTGAGAAGTGTTGTGAAAGCAAGGGGTATACATTGGTGTTTCATTTTTTTTTTCTAAACTATTTATTCTTTTTCATTGATGAAAAATTTGCTAATTTAGGAATGCTTTGCTTTTTTTTCCTGTTTCTTCTTACTTCTTTTCACTATTCAGTATGGTGTATTCTTTTTTTTAGCCATTCTTCCTGTTTCAAACTGTATATTTTTTGTGCAGCTAATCGTATTTGGAATGCTACTTATTGGTATAACATCAATGTAGAAAGTTCCATTGTTCTCAGAGAGCAAACTTACATTTTCTTGACAAGAGTTATGTGCAAGATGGTAGTTAATAATAATTGTCTTTACATGTTTAAATAATTGGATTAGAAGAGGAGATGGTGAATCTTTTTTACTCTCCAAGAAGGAATTTTTACGCTGAAGCTATTAATGAGCCAATATTGAAGCTATCTCTTTTTACCTCTCTCTATTTTATGTATGATTTCTGGAACTACCTGGGTGAATATGCCTGAGATTAGCACGGTTATTTTTTAGCAGAGGTTACTTTCTGCCTGCTAACTTCCTCTACTTTCCATTTTGAGTTATAATGGTCTGATCTGCATTTTGCTGTTGTATTGAGTAGGAAATAAAGCGTCAGCTACTGTTCAGCCATTTCTCTTGCTCCACCTAGATATATGTCCCGAGGCTGTTCGCACTATCGAGGATGCACTTCATTTGTTTTCTGCCCTAGAAAACCTCGAAGGGTATCGCACATCAGCCACTGGGACGGTACCTATTTGTTCCTTATGTTAACTGTCTCCTCTCAATAAGAAATTCTACCAAAATGTCTTCCACCTGTTTGGAGGCTTATAGAATATGGTGAAGAAATGTTTGGATGTTCTATTAATGTATTCTGTTGTTAAGTAGATTATGAATGTCCTTGCAATTAAATCCTTAATTCCCGGAAGTATCCTACTCAGGTCTTTCAGCACTTGCAATTTCTGTCTTATCTACTAAATTAATGTTGCATTTTGTATGTCTAATGTAAAATTTTAGAATGTGCGTCCAAGCTAATGCAAGCTTATCTAATATAAGGTAGGCTGGATGATCCTTTGTTTGTCAGTAATTGGCATTTGTTAATGCATTGCAGGCTGGTGTAGTGACTGCGAGGAAATCTGTGAAAATACAGACACTTTCAAAGATAATGATATTGCACCTAATGCGTTTTAGTTATGGAAGCCGAGGGAGCACCAAGCTGCATAAGCCTGTGCACTTTCCTCTCGAGTTGATTTTGGGTCGGGAACTACTTGTTTCTTCAGTAACTGAGGTAATTAGTTGGTTTAATCTTCCCTTTCCTGTTGATGATTAATTGGCAGTCATAATTTCTGAACTATTACCTCCAAGTTTCATCATCCTTCCCTATTATCTGTACTTATGTGTAGACAGTTGTAGCATTTTCAGCTTTCCATGAAAAGTTGGATCGTTTTACTTCTATTTCTTTTTCTATTTCTTTTTTTTTGTAAAATATTTTGGAGGACGAGAATTATAGGCTTTTCTTCTAATCTGCATTTGCAGGGCAGGAAATATGAACTTGTTGCCACAATAACGCATCATGGAAGGGAACCGTCAAAGGGTCATTACACGGCTGATGCTCGCCACTCTAATGGCCAGTGGCTGCGCTTTGATGATGCAAGTGTCACTGCTATTGGGACGAACAAGGTATTACATGACCAGGCCTATGTCCTCTTCTACAAGCAAGTGTAGTGAGTTGTGCGGCCCATGACTGTCACCACCTCCTGAATTTCTGGGAAGGAGAAATCCGTTGCATTCAAGTTCAAGCGCTTGTTCATAGGAGAGCATCTGATTGGTAGCTTACAGTCTGCTCGCCAGCAGGGGGCTTGTGTGTGTGTTTGGAAAGTGAGTCTTGTGTCAGGTGCAAGCATTGATAGAAGTGACAATTATTTATAGCAATTTCTGTAATTTTTCGGGTTTTACTTTGAGAATGACATTGGCATGTTATATTTTATCACAACCACTAGAATATATTATAAGGTCCTTGCTATTTTCTATCCTGGATACAACTGTGGTGGCTTGCATTGTGTTTAGGAGAGGGGAGAAGAAAGAAGTTTAGAAGAAAGAAGTAAGGAGAAAAGAAATTATAGTTTATTTGGAAAATGTTTTGGAAAGAAAAATGAGAAAGGTGAAAGTTAATTTTCATTTTAAACCTACCAAATATATTTGTATTTCTTTGAATAATTCAGGTTAAATAACGAAAAATGTTTAAAGATCTTTACATCATCTAATCTAATAATTGTGATTTATTATTCATTTAATATTATTAAAATTATAACGTATCTATCTTGTTTTTGTATGATTAAATTTCAAATTTTTAAATATTAGCATATTTGTTCTAATTTATAGTTGAATTCTTCTTTAATATCATTTATCAAGATAATATAGCTTGCAAATAATGCGAACAATGACATGTGGTACTACAATATATAGTCTATCAGTACATCTATAACTAAAACATACAACAAAAACTCAGAATTGACTTTCGTTGGAGATCAACCGTGATAAAAAATTTCGATGACTTATATCTTAGGGTCCTCATGTCATATATCACTAATACTTCATAGACTTATTTCATTAAATTAATAAATAATGTAAAGATTTTCTTAACATAGCCCACATCACTTATATCATATTTTTATTTTTCTGAACTAATAAAAACTATGAGTAGATCTTTTTTGGTTTTTCTCGTTAATTTTTCATCTTTTTGTCGTTAATTTACTTGACACTAACCCAAATTGATTGTCCGGACAGAAATAATTAGGCTTATTTTGAGTAATCGGCTAAATTACAGAATAAGGCGATAGTCTTTTTGGATCTTTTTCCCAATGATATTGACGTGACCACGAGCACCAAACCAGCTCGACGCAAGAGAGTCCATCCCGCCGTACCAAATCCTCTGAAGACAAACGGAGCGGGTGAAGGCCATGCGATTGGATTTGTAAATAAGCAAAACATCACCTAATTTGTATGAATCATGTTTATATGAATTGTTTCCACTAGGTTCATCCATTTGCAGCCAAAGCAAAATGGTTGAAAGTTTGAATTTCACCATAAATTCATGAACCAGGTACATTATCAGCATTGAGGAAACAAGGAAACTTGGTGAGTCTGATTTTGTGTTACACAATTCCACAGAGAGGTCCTTCAAGAAACACATAAGGGGGAGAGAAACAAAAAAAAAAAAAAAAGAAATCAGAGACAGTAGAAACTACAGAAACATACACGCAAAGAAGTTACAGCCTATATACAATGCTAACTGGTCCACTTGATGTCAGCCGTGTTGCAAAACAACCCAATGCAAACTATGCATCCGACACCTTGCCCTTTCAACGTGGCTGGTTAATGCGTCGAGGGGTGCATTTGGGGCTCACGAAGTAGGCCGGCTTCATTTGGTGCTTTGGAGCCCCTGCAGGTGACTTTGGACCCCTTTCCTTTGGAGACTTTGCCTCAGTTATCTCCTTCAGCAAGGTCTTCGCGTCAATTTCAGGACCTGCTTTCACAAATGATTGGCAGAAAAAGTTAACAACACGACTTGGATAGACGGATCTGTCTCCTGAAGACATAGAGACGCAGAATCAAATCCTGATCAGATCACTTTTGCTCAAAACAAACAAGTCAAAACAAACATTTTGACAAAATAATCTCGTGACCAAAGCGTGAAAACAGATAATTAAAGACAGATTCCCGATTCCATCATCGAATTATTAACATCTCTCAACATGGTTTCACGAAAAATCAGCCTACACCCAATGTACATAAACACAAATCATGAGAATATGAAAGCATGTCTCCCTCGGGACACCCCAGTAGTTAAGTTGGTCAGAACTTTAATTTCGAGATCTCGAGTTCTTCTAATCCTGAAAAGATATATGGGAAAAGAATACAAAAAATGGAAGTATGCTTATACCACTGAGAGGCTGCTTTTCCACTCCATTAAATTCAAGATCAGCTTCGGTCAACTTCACCATCTCGTAAAACAGAGCCTCGTCTTCCACTTCCACACCCAGATCAAAGCTTTCCGGGAGCAAGTCGGCGACATCACCTTGGTCGTCGCCTTCGTCATCACCGTCAAAGCTTCCCTCAGGGTGCTCGCTCAGCCAGTAGTCCCGGAACCAAGTCGAGGTCTTCACAAGCTCCCACCATTCCGGCGAGAAATCCTCCACCTGACGGTACACAGCTGGAACGAACAGAGGCGCGTTTGGGTTCAACGTCGATCTTTGCCCCGCTACCAAAGCCATCGCCTTTGAAACAAACACTTCTCTTACCAACAAAGATCAAACCTTTATCTGAAACAAACAAATCAAAAATTTACAAAAAAAAAAAAAAACAATCTTTACAGATCCAAACTCGTCAAAAATTAAAATAAGTCAATTCGTGGGACGACCCAAACGAGAATCGTTGAAACGATCGTACGTCGATTGGTTGACTCACCACTTTGAACGATTGCTTTTTCTGAGATGAGACAGGGGTTGTACAGAGATAATATAGATTAAAGTGGGAAGAGATAAGGACAGAGACAGAGAGAGGCAGAGCCAAACCTGGGTCCGAGCCTGAGGTTTTGTAGTAGACGGCGCCAGGTTTTCTCGTGCTTCGGTTTTGTCTCCCTTGTACTTTATCACGTATATTTCATATTGTATTCCTTGAGTTTTAGAAATATTGTAATTAAATTTTATTGTTGTGTTTGCAATTAAAGTTGAATTTTATTACTGGTGGTTAATAAATTTACAATGATGAAATTTATAATAAATAACTGTAATTGATTATTTAACATTTTTTTAGTATTAAAAAAAATAAAAAAAATTTTAATAAAATAAAATTATAAATTTTTATATAATTAAATTATAATTATTTAATATAATAATAATAATAATAAATATTATTATTTTAAAAAATTATTAAATTATAATATGTGTTTTATATTTTATTATATTAAAATATTATATTTTAAAAATATAAATTTAAATTATACTATAGTTTTATTAAATATAAATTTTATAATTTATTAAATATTAACAAAATTATATTTATCTCAAAATTTGAGTGTTGTAGCTATAATTTCAATCGCACCCTAAAAGCAGCCGGCATGTCGGTGAGTTACGAAAGAGACGTGGCGAGTGGGCGTTTGAGGCTTGGATAATGACGACGATTGGATGATGACTAGACCGGGGAGCACAATCGACGGCGAAGAGAGATTAATGGTCATCGGACGGGCGAAAGTTAATCAATCCCGAGATATTTATATATTTTTTACTTTAGAATTCCACGAGTTGTCAGGAAAATGTTGGGAAAAGTGAGAGGGCAGCGGAAGCTACCCTCATCGCCGAGTAAATCTTTTAACCAAAAAAAAAAAAAAAAAAGACAATTGAGTTTCATTAGACAGTCAATTTAGTCTTAAAGAGTTAAATATGTAAAAAAAAGAAATCTATATATTTATATATATTAATTCTACGAAAAAAGATTATCAAGCTGACTTCTTTTTTTGTATTTTTACCTCATTTCTTTATAAGCAATTTCTAAGTCTTATTTAAATTATAAAAATTTTAAATTAATTTATTTAAAATTTGAATTAATTTAATTTAAAATTATGTATATGATAAAAAATTAAAAAATAAGTAAATTTTAATTAAAATAAACTAAAAATAGGTGATCAAAAATAATAAATTTATTATACTAAAAAAATGTTGCAAGCGTATGTTACTTATAAATTTAGAAATAATATGTAAATCTCTAATTGTTTTATTTTCCAATGTCAAAATGAAAAGAAAATTGATCTCAATCTCGTTCATTTCATTTTGCGAATTTTATAGTTTTGTCAGTTGTTAATAGGAAACTATAATGCAATTATCGCACTTACAGGTTTGTTACGAATTTTGATGTTACTTTATTCTAGAAAGATGACAATTCTTCATCTTCAGCCATGTTTGTAGGCTAATAAATTATTTTTCTATACATATCAACGTAATGGTCAATTATATAATATTCCCATGTTGGTTTTTTTTAAGACGAATAGATTGCTAGCTATATTTTAATTTGGCAAAGTTGTTCTCGAAAAGCTTCACTCGAGTTTTCATATAATGAAAAATGAGACATTGGATGTATGCATATTTATAAATAAAAGATTATATATGTGTAAATATGCTAACTAAAATAAAATAGTTATTTGATTTCAATATTCATTTCGTACCAAAAAAATAATTTCTTTGTAGCATTTTTTTTTTGTTGGTGGGGGGGGGGTGTGGAGGCAGATTAATATTTGCGCAGTTAATAATTTTCTTTTTTTTCCGTAGGCTTTTTGCTGGGTTTATTTAGTTACTGGCTGCTGTGGTCGAGACTTTGACTGACCCTGCCTCTAGATGGGTTCTTCGTCCAGTTGCAGGTCACGAGTTAGACTTCTTCTCTTCGTCTTGATAATGACCATTAATTAATGTTTCCTCCTATTAATTAATTTCTGAAAGAAAAAAGACTGGAAAATAAAAAATCATCGAAGCTCACATAAAGCAATACCATAGATTTCACTGTCCCAATTCTTTTCTACAGGATTTTTCACCCGAAACAGGACAATATCGCTAGAGTACACTTATTCTCCAAATAGTTCATGAAAGCTGTATGTATAATAGCTTTGTGACAAACGTCTTGAACAGCAAACTTCATGGAACTGTGTAACCTGCCATAGATAAAAGAAATCAAAAGATTTCCAATATCAATGTTTAATTCACACACACACACACACACACACACACACATATATATATATAATTAACCAATTGATGAATATTAAAGAATTTTCACTCACTTCCGCATTTCATGCCATGAGGAAGTGGTTTGCCACAGAAATCAGCAACATGCACAACTTTTCCCATGCCGATGACGCCCTCCACTTCCTTGGTTATGTACTTGCACGCACACGGGATATCCACGGATTTGATCACATCGCAGCAACCTTGAGATGGGTTCACTGTTGGCCCCTGCTTCTGCACATACCTTGCACATTGTGTTACCAGACTCTGCAAGTCACCTCGGCATCCTGCAGCTTGGCCGAGGGCTGGTTTGCCAACGCAATTTGATAAAACAGCCAAGACCAACAAGCTGATCATGTGCAAGTTTGCCATCTTTTCTTTTTTCCTCTTTCCAACAGCTCTCTGCCTTTTTTTTGCTTTTCCTTTTCTTGGAGGGTGGCAAGCATTGTGGCGACTGGAATGATTTATAGGGCGTCTCTCGTGGGCAGAGGGAGTCTTGGAAGTTGCTGTGCGTTACTCTTTCTAGTTTCTTGTGCCATTGAAACGAATTGCGTGTGAAACACTGCCATCTTTCGAACGTTTTCAGGCTGCAGCAGACTTCCACTTTGTGATGGATGCTCCTTGCGGCCATTGGGGAGTGTGAAACAGTGGCGCTTGAAGCCACGTGGACTGTGGTGGCTTTGATGCTTTTGGTGCATATGCGTGCCAATTTTAGTTTCTGTTTTCACGCTATGGACGCCAGGCTGATGCATCTCATGTCTCTAGCGCAACTGATCGGAGCACTTTTATTGGAAACTCTTGTTATCTTCACCATGGATTTTTATTCAACAGTGCACGATCATGCCGAGTTAGTCGTCTAAATCAATACAATTATTATTATTATTATTATTATTGGTTTGCATTTGGTTAGCCGAATATTTATCTCCCTGGTCCAATTTCCGCAATTACGATTCTACAAGAAGATTGAATCGTGGCAGGGATGTGGTCAAGCGATTTGGCTTTTGATTGTGATTCTGTATTGCTTCCAATTCCGATTTTAGTTTTGAATTAATTTTTTTAAAAAATTTAGACCATATTTTAAAATTTTCCATAGAAAATGAATGTGGACAATAATGTTGAGACTATGAATTCATGAATGTTGGGTGGATTGCTAGTGGAGTATGATACATCAGCGTCAAAACATCTGTGTTAACAGAAATAAAATTGATCGGTGTATTTATTGAGTTGAAATTTAACCAAAAAAGAAAAAAAAAAAAAAAGGAAAATGTGTTGTTCTGACTTTTTTTTTTTTTTTCATAGAAGCGAGTTCGAGTTTTTAGGGAGAATTGGGACCGGACCGCCTCTCCTCTTTTTGGGGTGAAAAATGAAAAAATAACGTTGTGTAGCTTAATCTTATTAAGAGGTTGTATTAGATTTATATTGTACAATGAGCTGAATTATTAATATTGAATTTATAAATAAATAAATTTTATGATATTTAATAAAAAAATTAATTATTTTAAAATTGCATAAAATTGAATGCACATTTAGATTTTATTTATTTATTAATTTTTTAAATTTCTAACTAAGATATTAAAATCTAAAATTTTTTTTTTTAAACAAAAATTCTCCATTTTCTTCTCCTCTGTTTCTCTCTCTTTTTGACTGGGAAAAAATGTATTGTTGGTTACTCTTTTACGAGCCCCTTTCATAACCATGTACGATGTACTTTGTTTTTGTTTTTTTCTTGGTTTCTTTTTCTATGTTGTCAAAAGACCTGTTTAATATGAGTTGGTGTGTTTTCTTTTTTCCCACCGGAGGATTTGGAAATGGCAATGAATTTATGAGTAAACAGGAGGCCTATTGATGCGGCTGAAGCAAGTGGGCTTTATCGATTGCCAATTGAGTATGTTTCATCGCTGCGCATTTTGGATATCCTTATTAATTTCATTTCTCAATTGCTTTCAAAATCATGCTGATGGATCCCAGATGGGGTTTCTGTGTTCCTTTGCCAGAAAAGGCAAACCAGATATTTTCCGGACATTCTTCAAGGAAAGTACACAACTGTAAAAGAAGCCAAATTCTTTATTGACCCGAAAAATATTCTTCTTATTGTTAAGTTTTATATTTTTTTCCAAATAAATATCAAAAAAAAATAAATATATATATATATATATTATTTTTTATTAAAAAAAAAAAACAAACTGGCCACTTAATTCCACTAAATAATTTGAGGATACTTTGGAACCCGCGAGTATACGGTATAATTTATGTGGGCCAAATGGTACGTTTGGGCCAGACCGCCTTAGAGCCGGAAATTCAAATCACCAAATCCCCCAGAGTCCGCCCTACCCACCACCGCCTTATAATTTTCTCTGCACGCTGTCTCTTTCTCGCTCCTGGAAATTCAAATAAACCAAATCCGCCAGAGTCCGCCCTGCCCACCACCGCCTTATAATTTTCTCTGCACTGTCACGGGGTCATTACCTTCTCCCCAAAAGGCTAACCTGTTGGGGTGTGCAGTACCCACGCTTATATGACCCAGGATCCCCCTCTTCCTATCCGATGTGGGATGTGGGAGTCGGGTTGTACCTAACCCGTCCGTGACATTCTCCCCCACCGAATCCATCGACGTCCTCGTCGGAATCGGGGTCTCCCTACCTACTTCCCGTTGAAGCGCTTGGCGAGAAACATCGGAGTTGGGGTCGGGTCGGCTCTGATACCACTTGTCACGGGGTCATTACCTTCTCCCCAAAAGGCTAACCTGTTGGGGTGTGCAGTACCCACGCTTATATGACCTAGGATCCCCCTCTTCCTATCCGATGTGGGATGTGGGAGTCGGGTTGTACCTAACCCGTCTCTGCCCAGACATAACCCGTCCGTGACAGCACGCTGTCTCTTTCTCGCTCCTGGAAATTCAAATAAACCAAATCCGCCAGAGCTCCTCTTCGGAATCGCCCCCCCGCCCCCAAGAAATCCCCCAAAATTCAATCGGCCCGCCGTCCCACGACTCCCTACAGGGTCCAAATTGCCGGTTTATGGAGAACCAGAAACGAGTGGAGTGCCCTGAAAATGAGCCGCTTGCGTACTTTATGCTGCAAAAGAGGCAAGAATTGGCCGAAACCCCCAAAGGGTTATCGGAGAACGTCGATTCCACTCTTTCTAAGGCTTATAACAATGTCTGCTGTTCAAAGTCTCCCATCAAGTCTCTCAAGGACTTGTCCCGCATCAAGTATGTATAAAGAAACGTCTCCATGTTCTCCGTGTTTTGTTTTGTTTTTGTTTTTTTTTTTCCCGCTTTCTCCTTTCTTTCCTTGTCTTTGGGGTTTTCCGTTACTTCTCTGTGCTCTTGCTTTTGAAAGTTCCCATTTTCTTCTCTGGGTTTTCGTTTTTTATTTTATTTTATTTTTTGTTATGCACTTTGCCACTTTGTATGTCTATGTTCATTTCATGAGTACGTGTGTCTGCATTGTGTATTTCTCTCTGTGCATTTTTCCTCTATACCCAACTGCACCATTGATGACCAATGCTTGCATGCCGAGATAGATGGGCAATAGAGGGACCGAAGGCCTCAAGAGTTCATTGAACTGATTCTTATTTGTTTGCTCAATGCCTGCCCACTTTATGATGACATAAAGTTCAAGACCCCATTTAAAGTAAAGGCGGCTTTCCCTAATTTCCTTGATCCTTCATCTGGCTGGATTGTTGGTAGAGTAAGCTGGATGTGCTATTCGATGTTGTAACCCATGAAAGAAAGCTCGAGAAAGAAATTATCCTATGAAGGGGATCTACAATACTATTTTGGCTTATCGGTTGTGGGTTATTGGTTATCGGATCTGCTAAAAAAGATCACAAGCATTGAATTATTAAACTTGAGAAAAAAAATGGATGTTCAATTCTGTTGCTTTTCTTGACAATGTACATGGTTTGTTTTTTTTTTTCCCCCTTTTTCCTTCAATTACTCTTTTTGAGTAACTTTGCAGCGTTTGGGCTCTAGGGGGGTGGGTAAATGGATTCTAAAGCTAATGCAGGGATTTTTTGTTGGTGATTCTGGAGGTTCTGAACCAGAAGACAACTCAACAAGAAAGGGTGCATACGATGACATTTGGTTTGCATTGTTTTCAACATCGAATCATATGTATCGTTGTTTATCCAAGTTAATTTCATCTCAATTATGCAGGTAAGAGAGATACAGGAAAAAAGCGATATGTGCCACAGAAAAATTCAGTAGCATATGCATTATTGATTACTCTTTACAGGTAATTACATTTCTCCTTGATCAGTCCCTTTCAGAACCATGAACTATGTGCTTTGTTTTTTTTTCTTTTCTTTTCTTGTTTCTTTTTATTTGTTGTCAAAATACCTGTTCAATATGAGTTGATGTGTTTTGTTTGTTCCCACCAGAGGAATTGGAAATGGTAATGAATTTATGCGTAAACAGGAGCTTATTGATGCGGCTGAAGCAAGTGGCCTTTCTCGAGTGCCAATTGTGTATGTTTCATTGCTACACATTTTGGATATCCTTATTAATTTCATTTCTCAGTTACTTACAAAATTATGTTGATGGATCCCAAATGGGGTTTCTGTGTTCCTAGGCCAGAAAAGGCACAAGGAAAACCAGATAAATTCCGAAGTTCTTCAAGGAATTGGTATAGTGGTTGGAGCTGCATGAAGACATTGATAACAAAAGGATTAGTTGTTAGATCAAGCTGCCCAGCAAAGTAAAGCTTCTCTTTGTGTATTCCATTAGTCTTCTCTATATGGCTTGTAAACTTCATTTTATTGCTGTAATAAATTTTTCCCCTTTTCCTCAGCATTGTATGGACATGGGCTATTAACATACATTCAACTATAAAAAGAAACGAAGGAACCTTTTTTTCATGCATTATTATAACTCAGAAAAGTCACTTCTTTACTATTTTTGTCTACAGATCAAGTGCTACAGTGGTAATTAACTTAATGCATTACCAATGGTTTTTTTTTCCCATTGTTTCTTGCTAAATTGATTTGTGGAGTGTGCCTTTCAGCCTTTAGTGTGGATCTCAATGGCTAGTCTGATCCAGTTAGTTCATGCTGCTTGCCTCATTTTTTAAGGCTGATGTTTCAATTGTGTATTTCTTTCATTTGGAAAATCAATGGATTTTCTTCAATTGTTTTCAGGTACATGCTGACTGAGGAGGGGCAGGAAGCAGCACATGAATGTCTAATGAGATCTCGTCTAGTGAATCCCAGAGAGTGTTCAGCTAATGTAGATGGGTCTTCTGATGTGGAGTTACACAAAGAATCAGATCTGGAGTTTCCTCATGCTCATTTAGCTCGGGAAGCTACATCTACAAATGTTGGTTTAAGTAGGCAGCAGAAGCCATTTGATATTCCACTTGAATCTATAGAGAGGGTGTGGTTTCTACCAGCTTTTGCAATTTTCATCTGTTGCATCATCCTACCTTGCTTTAGCATCTATAAAAGATTGTCAGCAACATCTGCCTTAATAAGTAATGAATCTTTTCACCCTTCCCCTTGTTCTTGGCTCTCTGAAAAGGTCTTTGGTTTTAGTTTGCTAGTTAGAGTGGTGTTTATTCTTTCCCCCTACATGGTAAAAAGTATCCTATGTGATTATTATTCATGGTGGATGCCATTCTTCATGAATTTTCTTGTACCATGTGTCAAGAAATCATTTCACCGAAAGCTTAAGCTGTTGGATGAGATCCATAAATAGATCATTTGTTAAACTTTAACTAGCACCCTCAAGCATGAACCCAATGGGCAGAAAGTGCAGACAATGCACATATCTAATACTTGAAGTCACAATACTTTTGTCTTTTTAGGACTCTAGTTCTGTCTTGTGCAGCCAGAGTCATCTGAAACTTCATTTAGTCCTTCTTGTAACAACTGGCTAGACACCCCCTTCTGCACATTATATAATTTTCTTACTTTCTTTAAATCTAATTTAGAATTCCATTATGTAGTTCATGCGCATGGGGTTCTCTAGGGAACAAATTGTTCATGCTTTTATGGAAGTTTCTGAAACTTCTCAAAACAAGGAGATGTCATCATTGTGGCTAGCAGTTTTATGTCATCTCCGAGAAGATCAGGTTTATGGTCTGCATTCAGAGCCTCAAACCTTGACAATGGCTTGTACAACATCATCAACTGACTACACATCTACAAGTGGTAAAAAGCCTGCTTTTTCAAGAGTATCTCATCCTCTTGTTCTTCCTAAGCAACCTGACCATTTCTCTTACTAGAGCCTTGGCAATGTCCAGGTCAGCCTGTTGACAGTTGGAATACTCAGTTAGACTTGACTCATGATGCTGCAAAAATGCAAAGTTCTTGTTCTACCAGCTTGGCATCAGCTTCATTTATGCTGAGAGGCTGCTCATCATCAGTAATTGTGCATTTACTCATATACTCTTTTGTGTTGTCTTCAGATGTGTTTCCTTGTTAGTGTGGCAGTTCATTTTTCTACTTCTGATAGCTTTGCTTCATATGATTGACAAATTGCCACCCATTGTCTGGCAGCATTGTCCTGTGAGAAATTCAAGCTTGGATGGTGTAGAAGCCCACATCAACAATTTAAGCATGCCACCTCTGAAATTTGGGGAGAGGTTTGAAGATGCATATGAAATCATTCTGATATTGGATGACCGGGAGCACTTTGCCATTCATGGGTTAGTACATAGAAAATTGTTACCTGTGAATCCATCAAATGGTATCAAGTCCAGCTTTGTTTACTGCTGGTTGATGGCTTATCTGAAAATGTGCTTGTATCTGATCAGATTTTTATTAAGGATAATAAGCATCATATTGTGGATTCATCAAACTTCTATAATTGCAGCTTTGCCTTGCAGGTGCTATGCATGACTCTCATAACTTGCATGTAATTTACAGGTCAAGGGGCATGAAACTTATTGAGAGCATTTGCAAGGAACATAAAATCCAAGTAGAGGTGAGCTTTTTTGACACTCCATGTAATATTTTTTGAAGCCTTAGCAAATGGTAAGGCATTACTGGACCATTATTTGGTTCTGATTTCACTTGTTTACAAGTAACCTAACTTGTAAATACCCTACCCATTGGTGATCTGGTATTATTCACAGTCTGCCTTTACAATGTACTGGTCCGATCATTTTTCTGCTGCTGATTGTGCTTATAGGACAATATAAAACAGTGATAGCAAAATTGGCAGATTTCAAAATTTCAATGAATGACCGATTGCTAACTGTCATATTAAGTTTTATTAGAAATAGGATTTATGAGTTTCCTCTTCATTTACTATTTTCTTGGCATTTGTCTTTGTGGCTTGTTACCTCTTAAGATGATTTTGGAGGATGGTGGCCCCAAATTATATGTCCCACAGTACTTCTGAAAGATGAGTAAAGAAATGAACTGGAGCAAATATCCATTTTGATTTTCTAAGATTTTATCCTACTTCCACTCTTGGTTTTGTGCCTTTTGATGTCCTAAAAATTTGGATTATGTTTTGTGCTTCTCTTTCAGACTAGTGTTCAGCTGTCCATGTTCTGGATATTTGAGTATTTATTCATGTTGGTTTACATGTTGATTATTCCTCAGGTTAGGCGGTTACCAGTTGGGGATGGAATCTGGATAGCTCGCCATAAATACTTGTACAATGAATATGTTCTTGATTTTATTGTTGAGAGGAAGAAGGTTGATGACTTGCGCTCCTCAATTAGGGATAACCGCTATAAAGATCAGAAACTGAGGCTTCTGGTATTGAATTCTTATTCACGTATCACAATCTTATTTTAGACGTTGCTTTTGTTTACTGTTCAGTGCTGAAATCTAGACCCCTGTGGCCTATACATGATGCTATGCTAGCTTATAGCTTTCATAAGATCTCCTCAGTCTCAAGCTCATTTTTGAGAAAGATCAGCAATGGCCTGTTCCAAAGGTATTTCAGTTAAAATGAAATGCTGGAAGCAGATTTGGAAGCACGAAATGTAATTGATGTTGAAAATAAATTTGCTTTTAGGTAAATATGACTAGTGATTATTTTGAGGACTAACAATGATCAACCAGCATGGTATTCAGGGGCAACATTCCTTTTGTCTTGCGATTTTGACAAATTACATTCTAAGAACACTGGCACTTGCTTTGGGAGCCCTACTTCAGTAATCATGGTTTCAAGCACTTAAAATATAGTGATAAGAAAAAGGTACAGCAAAAAAAATCTAGATATGAATGTAGAAAAAAGGGAGTGCAAAATGAGAAACAAATGAACAAAAGAAGATACTTTATGTGAAAATGGTACATGCTGCATCCAGAAAAACATCTTTCTTTTCTAGAATGTTTATATACAATTTTTCATCTATTTAAGAAACTGTCAAGTAACAACTATTTATTTGAAAATCTGGTTCCCGGGTGAGAATTGTTTACTCCATTGTTCAACCCTAAAATACAAATATTGTTGGTTCTTCTGGTCAGAGAAGAACAATCAAGGAATATTGAATCACCTTAATCTTTAGGAATCAAATAAGTTCAGTTCTTTTATTGAATTGGGTAAGTTCTATTCCTAAATGTTCCCTTGGACTTTGTTAGATGCTATGGATACCTTTTCTTCTTCATTTGGATTTAATGCTTGCCTTGCAGTTGGCTATGCATTTTCTTTGCCATTCTCAGTCTTCTGTGATCTTTAGCAATAAGGAATTTACATTTAGAAAATTATTTTGGTGTTTTGATCAAAATTTCACCTTGTCTTATAATTAACTCAACCACATAGCAGCAGCTTAACTGTCAGGTGCCTTCCCCCAGTTATTGTCAGAAAAAACAGGCATTCATGATGCCTCTGCCTACATGCTCAAACATTTTGGCAGTGCCGGTGGTTTTTGATTACATGTGGAGTGAAGATGTTAGTGTTAGAACTTAATATTTATTTTATTTGCAGAATATAAAATTGGTAGTACTTGGTTGGACTCTCTTCCGGTCATGAGTTTGGGTTATTATATTTTTGTAATGATATGATGGGCATTATTTGCATATTGCTAGAGATGTGGCCTGAAGAAGTTGATATATGTTGTGGAAGGTGATCCAAATTCATCTGAAGCTGCTGAAAGCATCAAGACAGCGTAAGGTTTTTTGCGAGACCTTTTTTTTTTTGTTTTTCTGAGGACATTGGAAAGTGACTCGTCCTTTGTTCTACGTTATACATATCTTCTATTTGTTTGTAATCACGATCCTGATTGGATGTGTTGGTGTTTGTTTTCATGATGCTTTTGAAGTTGCTTTGAATGTTCTATGACACTGAAGATGCATGAATAATTTAGGGTCCACTTTGATTGGCAGATAGTTGAGCAAAAACTATTAACTTGGTTATCCACGTAAGTGATAATGCCTAAGTAGTTGCCAAATAAGGAAGATCATTTTCTGTCTCCTATTTGTAAAAGCCATGATCAAGATCTCATTAGTTGAAACTCTTCCTGGAGAAGGAATGGTGGTGAGAGAGCTGGGGCTTTGAGTTGCGTTGGATTCTGAAATTTCAGACCCACCTCTGATTCTCCTATCCAACTAATCTCAATTTGCACGTGTCAGAAAAGTAGATGTGCTGATGAGTGCTAGGGATTTTACCTATGTAATGTATTTAACTATTTATTAGTCATCTTCTACAGTTGTTTCACAACGGAGATTTTGGAGGGATTTGATGTGCAGAGAACAAGTGGCTTACACAATACACTGAAGAAGTATGGGTACCTTACTCAATCGATCGCTCAGTACTATAGATCACAGCTACCTGAGAGCCAGTCCAAATGCACAGGCATCTGTCCTTCTTTTGGTGAATTTGTCAACAGGTGTGAAGACCTGGACAAAATGACAGTCAGTGATGTATTTGCCATTCAACTCATGCAGGTAGTAATTTTTTTTTTGCAAGTCTTGGCACCCTGAATATTTATGTCTCTCTTGTGGTGTCAAAGTATCATTGAAGGATTAAATTTACATAGTTTTATGACCTTTGGATGCATTTACACGGTAAAATTTTGAGCAGCAGTGGATGCCCAAAAAAACAACTTAGGCTTAGATGGGCATTCTAGGTCTGCTTGACAGCCACACACCTAGTATATGTAATTTGCTACTGGGATTGTCTTTCATTTGAAAATGCCAAGGGATTTCCAATTGTGTGTTCTTGTTAAACTTGGGTGGAAAATCTGGTTGTTTATAACATAATATTTAATGAATTCAGGTGCCACAAGTAACGGAGGAAGTTGCCTTGGCTGTTCTGGATTTGTATCCAACACTTCTATCTCTAGCCCAAGCTTATTCTCTTCTGGTGAGTTTTCCTTTTCCGGATTGAGATTTCAATGATTACCCAACTGGCTGAATGTGGCTTGTGGAGCTAAAGAATTTTAAGGCTTTGTGTCAACTGTGACATATGCTAGAAATATAACTTGGATATTCCAGTGACAAGAAGAAATGACTAGGAACCTAATTATTGATTTTACTAATTTCAAAATTACAAATTCTTGTCATGGAGTCCACTCTGTCAACCCCACGGTTCTATGCTTGATGCACTTCCTATTACAAACTTTCAATGTGACAAGCTTTGCCCCTTTAGTTTGTGACGCATGCTTACATTTGCTTAGGCACAATGGTCTTCATACACCCTTTCACCCTTTGCTTCTAAATATTACCATTTCATTTTTGTTGTTTTCACTACAGGGGTTCTAATCATTTTAGGGTAAGTGTTGACTTCTTTGTTTTTCTGTCAATTGAAAGGATGGTGATGTGCGTGCTCAACAGGAGATGCTTAGGAAGCAGAGTAACAACATTGTCACCGCAGTTGCTAGTAGGAATATCTTTCAGTTTGTTTGGGGAAGTGACAACTGAAACTTGGTGTTGAACCGGTGCACCGGCATCCAAAGTGTCGATAGTATTTCATCTTTCGCAGGCATCCACTCTGATAGGCAGAACATGCCTCTTGTACTCGTGTCCATGGCTATAAAGAACCAAATTAACCCTTTTCATATTCCCAACGTATTTTCAGAATTCACGGAATACCTTATATCATAAGTTGATAAATAACTATTGTAGCCAGAGCCGCGAGCTAACCTTATTTTCTGGGGAACAGTGACTTCACGTAAGAAATTATTTCTCCTTACTCTAATCTCTTTACTCTAATCTCTACGTCAAAGTAATGTTAAAACTTAACTTTTCTTTTTATTAAGAAAGTAACAATCTTCTATTAAGTTAGTAGAATCTGTAGCATATTTCTAGCATAACACTGCTTAGCACGCCAAAATTATACTTCAAAACAAAGCATGTTAAGTTAATATTAGCCAACCTCGTCACTGCTAAGCTATTTTCAGCATAAGAAAAGATGGTGAATACCGACTAACTGATTAAGTTATGCAACCATCTATAATTTCATATGAATACATTGAAGCAAAATGAGTTTAAATATTTTCATTCTTGTAAACATGTTTCAAATCTTTCGTAAATACTAAGAAAGAAAAATAATTATGAGCTCATGTCTTCATAGAGACTTATGATATAAGGTAGATTGATATGGTTTCATTGAAAAAAAAAAAAGGGTGTCTTTTCTTTTAGTTAATCTAGAAGAGGATTCTATTCCTTCTTCTCTTAAACGAAATAAGAAAAAAAAACATTTTTTATTTTTTGACAAACATAATAAATAAAATAGCGAGAGTCAATGTGTGATAAAGACGACGATGTATGGTTTCAATTTATTTTTTCATAGAAGTCTTTGCTTTCCATTAATACTTTCATTATGTTATGTAGTTAACAATTAAGTATTTACACATTAATAAATGTCTAATTTCTTTTGTTTCAATCTGTTAACGTATTTAATGCCTTAAATTCTCTTGGCAAATATACCATCTTACTTTTTTTTTTTTTAACTAAAAAGACAAAGGAGTTCATGATTCACACACAAAAAAAAAAAAACCACTGCTTAATCACGTACAATGCATACAAGAGAAAAGCTAGTATGATAAAATGTTTATTAAAATATGATATTCCTATATATGGGAGTAACTATAATACACTTGGGAAAGCTATATTATTGTGCTTGTTATAAAAATATGAAGTTACCATAGTAATGAATTTAATAGGTTAGATGAAGTTAGATGCCCTTTTGAATCTCAGTATTGTATTGTAGTTCTCATGTAGATCTTATAAAATAATGTCTAATATTAATTTGACCATGCATTGAATTGGGAGTTGGCTTTGCACATTCGGGAAATTAAATAATAATAATAATAATAATAATAATAATAATAATAATAATAATAATAGAAGACAGAAAGGGCAAAATCATATTTTTTCAAGTGAACGTACCATGTTTCATATTGGTTTTCACAAAAGCAACTTTACGTTAACTGATATACATCTTCTTATATGTCTCCGCTTTGCTGCCATCTCCTCCTATTTGTTTTGCCTTTTGGTGATGCGGAAGCTATCCTCTACTTTTGTAGTATTTGCATTCACAAACTGCAAAGAAACCATAAGATATGACTTTCATAAAGGTTGCTTGTGGAACAAGCAGGCATAGTTCGGAAGGAGAAGATGTTTGCCTAACCTCTAAACTGATCTCTTCCTTTGTTGCATGTCCTCTTAGATAACCAAACTCAGAAATCCTTTTCAAGCTCCAACTAGCACACTGTCCATTATTGATAAACGCCCAAATTATACAGAAAATTCTCATAATAAGCTTTGTCTTAATTCAATGGCCATGGATTGAGAAAGATTGACGTACTGTTGGAGGAAATGTGTCCAAAGTGAAGCCGGCCATCCCAATGACTGCCTGCACTGGTGCTCGGTAGTTGCTGTGATCATAAGTGTCGACCCCATTTCCATCTGTTGTTGGCATGGCTAGGCATTGGCTTTGATACACAGAACATGTCCTCTCGTAATTATGCACATGCCCGAAGAGAACCAGATCAACCTGCAGTTTCATATTCTGATGTGAAACTTCACAATTCATCACCAAAAAAAAAGAAAAAAAGTTGACACAGTACGACAATTATACAGAACTGAAGCCAGAGCTGCAAGCTGACCTTATTTTCCAGAAGCAATGGCTCAACAGAGCTGACAAACCGTGGATCAACGCTCAGTCTCTTCTTAGATGAATACATGGGTCTGTGCCTGCATTTTAATCTTGCGATGATTGTGATGCCTAGCCCCACATATTAAACAACCAAACAAATGTTCTCCTTCAAGAATTCAAATTCTCCCTGCTAATTAAATGCACCTGAATTGAGACGAAACTTACCCTGCAAAAACAAGCCAGGGAGTCTTGGACCGATCGACGGAAGCCATGTCTTTTTTCATCCATTCATGCTGCAAGGGCACGGCAAGAAATATGCAACAGTTGCATTTTGCATCAGCAACCACTAGGAGTCACGGAAAGAGGATTGTACATGTGGTCAATTAAAGCAAGACTAAGTTTGAGTTAAATTGCCTGCTCAGAATCAAAAGTCCAGTCATGCTCGGTAGAAATTACTGTGAAGTGAATGCTTGCTTGCTCTATGGAGTACCAAGGCTTGTCCTTCGCAGCAGTTGGCATTGGAAAGTAGGTCTCGTAAGGAACTCCACATTCCCCACCCGAGTCGGGGAGTACGTACGCTGATCCCGAGCCTGCATAATCCCTGAATTGATTTGCACACAGCAATTAAGTACTCCCCTGAGGTTCCTGCGAAAAGAAAATTCTGAAAGGTACATCTGTGTGTGTAGAAAAGGTGAAAAATGTTCATCACCTTTCGTGGTTTCCTATTGCTGTCATGTAAGGCACTCGAGAAGCCATTGGGGTGATGAGGTTGAGGAAAAAGTCCCATTCAACCAAGAAGCCAGTTGCATAACTTATATCTCCAATGTGGAAGATGGAGTCTACATTGCCAGATTCTACTTCTTCAGTCATGGCTTTCGTCACCGACAGTGATCCCGGCTGAATATTTGTCACCCGATATATATAATACAAGATGAATGGTCAGCAATATATGCATGTAAAATCAATCTCATTTTTGGCATCACATCCTTGCAATTAATTTGCCTTAATTAGTTTTGTATCTTTTAATTGTAATCTTAATCAAAAACATAATTATCTTGGAACCACCTGTATGTAGTGCTCCGCAGAAGCATCCCGAGGAGCCTTTCCCATATCTCCGAATGCAAGAAATTTTAGTTCATTTTCTCCTGCAGCAGGTGGAGTGCGAAATTGGATTTGATCACTCCATCCAGCTGAGTCACTGAAATGGGATGGTAAGGCCACCGTTCATTAAGTATCAATCAAATTGGAATTGATGTTTCCAGAGGTTCAATTTTTTTCTCGTACTTATAGTATATAGTAAATGCATGTCATCACACTTTTTCTTTATTATTTTTCTCTCTTTAATCATACATTTAATTTCGAAAATTGACACAGCAATTGACATGGGAACATAAAATATATATATATATTAAATATAATTAAATTGATACTTAATTTCATGCGTGGACCCCTAAATTCAGTTTATATTTTATTAGTATATTTTCTTTCGTTGTCTATTCTTCGTTTTTGTGCATAGTTATCAGATCCAATCTAGTTATTGACTCGTAGAAACAACACGTTATTAAGTTATCGGTTCAATTATTGAGTTACTGATTGAACTGCATATATAATTAAAAAATATATAAATAATAATAAAGTAAACATAATAAAATATTAATATATAAATTCAAATGATTAGTAAAGTTTGACCTCAAAATCAAAAAATTAAAACAATAATGTAAATTTTTGCCCCATTTTAAAACTTAGCCTTTATTTTTCTTTCTTTCTTTTTATTTTTTGGATTGAACGGTAACAACTCGTCTAGGTTAATCAGAACAGGGTCTCTGGGTTTTATCAAACCTGCCTGAGTTTGATCAGGTTTTGACTGGGTCAATGACAATCTAGTCTAATGGCGAGACATAGCCCGGTTCTATGCTCAGGTCAGTGGGTTTCTAGTCCGACTAAGCAGGTTGGGCCGAATTTGATAACTGTGCTTCAGTGTATTAAAACATATTTATAAACTTCGTGAACTATATTGAAGAAGATATGTACATACCTTCCATATCTATAGGAGAAGGTGCTTGAAGGCTTTAGTCCTGTAATGACTGCTGAATGAATGAAACCAGGGTCATGCCATCCGAAATCCTTGGCTGGACTAGGAAGAAGGGAACCTAACCAATTGCACAATTGCAAATGAATACATTCTAATATATGTTTATATCTATGCCTATACAATGTGTAGAAGTGAGTGATGGGTGAGAGATCTAAAATTTTAGTTATTTATCTTTTTCATTGATCAACTTTCATTGGATGGAACATGGCATCATTGTATACTCCGTCCATTTTAGTGTCTCTGTTTATTTGGACTATTATGTGGCAAATTTTTGTTGGACGGAATATATTAAACTACCAATCAAGCTGAAAACATTCATCAATTTTTAGTTTCTTATACTATATTCAGAGCTCTTATATTAATTTAGATATTTGCTCTTATTTCATATAGATTAGTATTCTATTATTTATTTATTTATTTATTAAGAACTATAATTTGTAGTTAATCAGCCATTTATTACATACAATGAATGAACCAATTTATATATTAATGCCACAATATTTTATGCGTAAATTTATAATTAGCCAAAGTATTATCAAAATCCATATCAATGAAAAAGAATATAAACCAATTAAAATCACATTGAAAGTTAGAATCTAGGTATAACTTTTGTATGCTACTTTTAACAGAAATTAATTAATTGAACATGCTATTTAAATTTTCATTCTCATTAAATTTTTAAATGACAGACGTATTGGACAAAACATGACTTAGTACATATAGAATGGGAAAACTCACTACTGCACATGTCATCTCGAGTGAACGTTGTAACCATTGATGTCAGCGTCCGTCCATTTCCATATTGCACTTGCTGTCGTTCCTCGCTCCCGCTAACCCAAGTTAGTCTCATCTGCGCCCAGGCGATGGAATTCGTATTAATCATAAGCGCCCCCCCCCCCACCACCACTTTTTTTTCTTGTTTATATTGTTAAGTGACCCTAATTCAGATCCAAATTCGAGATATTTAGTTCTGAAAACGAATCTAGGGTTAACGAGCAATAACTTCTGGGTATTAATCCTAAGCTGTCCTATGACAATATTCGATCCCGAACCCCCTTGTTCGAGCAGGGACACACACTGACAATTGTATATGCACACTCGACCGTACTTAGATTGTGCCTCCGAAGACCTGTGTTACATGTTTTCTGTGTGTAATTTCCCACTCGAAACAACATGCTGGTGCCAGTTCATGGGGTCTATAAATTGTGACGGAAAAGAAATTAAAAGGAAACGTCTCTTACAGATGTTCCGGTGGAGTCTGTGCTGGAAAGATGTCCATGTAATGGCTTGTTTGGATTTGCAAACTTCAATGTCTCAGACCTAGCCAAAATGCAAGGCTTGTGGAAGCCACCACCGAAAAAGACGAATTCAATGTCTGTCCGGATATTGACGACGTCGAAGGTCAATGTACCACTGCAAGTGGCCATCAGGTCGCATTCATTCGCGGCGTTTGTTTCCTTGCATCCCTGAGCCTGGCCCTTGCAGCCTAGGTATCCCGGATCATTGCTCAGATATTGTGCCTGTCATTGATGTTCTCATTGAATGAGTGTCATAATTTTTCTCGGTTTTATAATCACATTAATATAAATAAATTTTAAAAAATAAATATTAAAATAATATTTGAAGAAAAAAATGATTTTATTAATTTGCATGATTCATTTAATGAAATTTTATCGTGAAAGATAATATCACTCTATTTCAAATGGATTCAAGTATATTGAATAAATTGTATTAAGTTGGATATTTTCTATTTTTTATTATTATTCTTTTCATTGGCATTTTGAACAATTATCTCAACCTCTTATTTGTCTTTTCGGGATTTTATTTTTTTTCTTGGGATCAATCTAAGGAAGAGGGAGTCTTGTTTGGCAATCCATATATTTTCTCAATTTCTGAATAGTCCTCATACGTCGAACTAATAACAGTATATATGAATGAATTAATACTAACGTGAAAACAAGAACAAAAAGCAAAATTGAGTATCATTGTTAATGGTGAGACGTCTCGAGCAGAAAAAAAAAAAAAAGAAAAGAAAAGAAAAGGAAAAGCGTCAATTGTCAGCCGTGTGTTCCGTGATGTGACTTTGTTAGGAAATCGTCATCACCTTTTCGTTTCGATAACACAGGTATATATTTTTCCAAAAAAACAAAAGGTTACACATCATTCTTCAACGCACATGAATGCCCAAAACTTTTTTTTTTTTTATCGCATATTAATCATATCTCTTAATTCAAAATTCATTCCTATATATAAGTCTCCATTTCTCGCACTTGATGGATCATGCAATGAGAAGAAATTATATTTTTTATAACCTTTTTGTTAATTAACTTTGATTAAAATTAAAATTTTTAATTTTTAATTCTAAAAATAAATTTAATATCAGTGAATTATAACTCATTAGTAAAAATTATATTTTTTTAAGAAAAAGAAAAGATCTGCTGATTTTTTGGGGACTTACTAGAAATTATTATGCTTTTTTTGGTTGTTGTTTTATTATTTAGGATCTCATTGCATTACATAATGGTATATTACAGATCTAAATATATGTATGTACAACTGTTTAATTAGTTCAATAATTTCTTGTTTACCTAGCATTAGTTGTGTATTATTGACTAAGAAAAAAGTGTTGGTTGTGTGTTAGCTCGCGGGATCAGTTGCAAGACGGCACCCCACAAAAGATCAAGGCCACCCCAGTAATTCCTGCATAAGCTGTGCCAGTATTTTAGCTTCTTCGTCTTTCTTTTCTTCCTTTGTTTTTTTTTTTTTTAATTTTTTTTAAAATTTTTGTTATTCATAGTACCATTTCCTTCGTTCAGTTTATTTAATTAAAGCTTACATCGAAAACCCACAAAAAAATTTGACCTAAGAAGCGCACCCATCATAGCAACTTATATAAAGTCATGAGGCTCTATGTATGTTTACCTTAACAGGATAGTGACAGAGCAGAGGGAGACTACTAAGATCACCAGTCTGCAAATATTTAGCTTCATTCAAAGGACAATAATCGACACTGCAAGTTTAGAGAACAAAAAAAAAAAAAAAAAAAAAAAAAAATATATATATATATATATATATATATATATATATATATATATATCATGATGCTGAAATTCATTATATGTCATGCACGTTTTAATTTGTTTGAAAATGAAAATTGTTAAAATCTGATCTTACTCAGAAGTAGAAGGCGATATCATGGCAACCCAATCATCCGCCGCGGGTTTCAAAACCCCACCGACCGTTACCGTGACAGTATCCTGGTCAGAAAGGGTAGGACCTTTGGAGGTAGCTTTGATTTCGAGATATGGGTTGGGGTCAGGACACCGTATCAGACTTCTTCTATTAAGCACCCGGAAGCTCGAAATGGCAGTATGATTCCGGTGGAAGATGGTTGAGTTGACAATCTCGGGGGGCAAGGAATATGCAGAAGAAGAGGAAAGGAAAACGAGCAAAAAGAAAAGGAAGTTGAGATACCGAGAAGGAATTGAGGGTTCCATGTAAAAGTTTTTGTTTATTCGATCCATCCTGGTGTTGGATTCGTAAGGCAGATTGCAATAGATAACATAGCATGAAAAGTGGGTTTGGCAGACTTTGGTTTTAGAGCATACAGAGGAGGCTGCGAGCCTGCATTGCGCACTTTATATTGGACCATTGAATTGCACATTTAGGCGAATATTATCGTGGGATCTTCGGCCCTATGACACTAAAATTGCTGGTTACGTTGATGTCAAAGTGGAGGCAATCAGCAAGGTTTGGACACCCTCCTCCCTGTTGTCAAGTTAATTGTCACGGTTATTCCCATGCTTGTCAGATCCGGCTAAGAAATTGGGTAATTAGATTATTAGTTTAATTATTGAGTCACTAATTGGACTGTAAATTTAATTAAAAAAATCTTCAATAATAATAAATTCAATAATATTATAATATCTCTTGTTATATTATTACGTAATTAAGTCTTTTTAATAATAGGAAAAAATAAGTGGGTTACACAAAAGGCAATAATTTTCCAAATAAGGAGAGAAAATCCCATAAAATCAATGGCAATTAGTGGATAGCCAACGAAGGATCCTTCATCATAAAACATATGAAATAAAGTGCAAGAATTACCAAGTTGGCAGGCCGCAGATTTCCAGCCTAGCAAGACTAGAAACGGCACTATAAACCACAGTACCTGTACAGTTTAACCTACATTAAATTTTAACTTTAAAAATTAATAATAAATAATAAACAAATAATATAAATAATTAAAAATAAATAAAATAAAGATGATTGATAGTGATTTGATTTAAATTAAGAATCAATTTTTATTTTTTAAAATTTAAAATTTAATTTTATTAATTTTTTTATAAAATAATATTTTTTAGAGTAACGGTAATTTTTTATCTTATATGATTTTAATTTTTATTATAATAAAATTTATTTGAAATCAATAATTCTTTATAATTTCAAAATTTACTTTTTTTAACTTTTTAATAAATTATTATTTTTTTTAATTTTAACTTAAATGTTCTTACTCTTTCTCTTAGACTTAATTTCTCTCTCTTTTTTTAAATTAAATTTTCACACCAAGTATAATACAAATTTTTATTTTTTTTTCTTTTGTTGACTCTCACTTTATAAAAAAGTTATACAAGTTCTTGTAGGTAAAAATAACAAACTAATTGTTGAATATTAATTTTTTATATAAAAACTTAAATTTCAAAATAAAAAAACTTTCTCTCCTACAACACCTAATTTAGTCAAGTAGTCCAAATCTTTATAACTTTTTTAAGTTTCTATAATTTTAACTTTTTTGGTTTTATTAGTCAATTGAACATAAAATCCCATAAAATCCTTATAACTTTTTTAAGGAGAGAAAATCCCATAAAATCAAAGGCACAAGTTGGCAATTAGTGCATAGCCAACGAAGGATCCTTCACCATAAAACATATGAAATAAAGTGCAAGAATTACCAAGTTGGCAAGCCGCAGATTTCCAGCCTAGCAAGACTGGAAACGGCACTATAAACCACAGTACCTGTACAGTTTAACCTACATTAAATTTTAACTTTTAAAATTACTAATAATATAATTAATAATAAATAATAAACAAATAATATAAATAATTAAAAATAAATAAAATAAATATAATTAATAGTGATTTGATTTAAATTAAGAATATATTTTTATTTTTTAAAATTTAAAATTTAATTTTATTAATTCTTTTTAATAAAGTAATTTTTTTAAAAGTAATGGTAATTCTTTATCTACATGATTTTAATTTTAATTACAATAAAATTTATGTGAAATCAATAATTATTTATAATTTAAAAATTTACACTTTTATAACTTTTTAATAAACTATATATATATATATTTTTTTTTCAATTTTAACTTAAATACTCTTACTCTTACTCTTTCTCTTACTCTTAGTTTCTTTCTCCCTCTCTCTCCTTTTTTTTAATTAATTTTTCACACTAAATATAATACAAATTTTTATTTTTTTTCTTTTGTTGAACCTTACCTTATAAAAAAGTTATACAAGTTATAGTAGATAAAGATAATAAACTAATTGTTGAATATTAATTTTTTATATAAAAAAATAAATTTCAAAATAAAATTTTTTTCTCTCCTACAACACCTAATATGGTTAAGCAGTCCAAATCCTTATAACTTTTTTAAGTTTCTATGATTTTAACTTTTTTAATTTTATCAATTGATTGAACTACTGATCAAGTCTATGAACTTAAATTTTTTTATAACTTTCAATATTAAAATTTTCAATTATTAAATTATTTCCAACAATTGTAGTAAGTCAATCAATTTAAAATTTTTGTAATTTTTTATTCTTAATTTCATTGGCATCTAATCAATTACAAGCATGGTTTAGTTGACTAATTCAAATTCTATATTTATGTTATTTTTGTAGTTTTCTTAGTATTTGGTCAACTATTTGACTTCTTATTTTCTTATTTGATTGATACTATAGATTGATAAATTTAAATTTTTTATTTTTGTTATTTATGTAATCAATGTAATAAGTTGATAATTTCAAATTTTTATTAATTTTATATTTTCAAGATTTTTTAATCAAATTAATTAAGACCATACTTAATATCTTTTTATACACTTAATGTTTTTTTATAAATAGAAATTTGACATAAAAGAAAATTTTTATATAATTATTAATACAATTTAAATTTAAAATTTAAAATTTTTTTATAATAAACATAAATTAGGTAAATACTCTATATATATATATATATAGATAATAATTAATTAATAAATAATGATATCAATAAAAAATAAAAATATATCAAAATATAAAATAATAAAATATAACATATAATTTTAATAGATTTAATAATTTCTCCATTAATTACATAAATCTCAACTATCTTCAAAGAAGGTTGCGAGAAGCAATTTTTTGCTTTGATCAATTTTAACCATGACGTGTCTCTTTCAAAACAACCGAATGTGATTAATTAAGTGCAAATTCGCCCTGCAGCAATAATGACGGACATAACAAATTCTAGGATTTCAACCTTAAAAACGTTTCATATCATTTGTTATTTTGATTGCGGGCGAAAAGTATGATTTACTCTATTTTTGACAGAGTCATTACATAGAAAATCCTTGCCCATTTTTTCTTATTCTCCTCTGGCGTGACTTTGTGATCGATCTACCGGAAACAACTAAGTTGTCTGTTATACAAGGAAAATAAGAAAGAAATTGAAAGTTGTTAAAATCCTCTTTCTCCCTGGAACGATGGAATGCCTTTTCCGCATATTAACAGAACGGCAGAATGGCTCCTAAACGCAACGCCTGCCTTTGCCTTGACAGATGGACAAGGTTGCCTAAAACATCGATATTAAGTGAGAAAAGACATTAAAAATAAAAAAAACAGAATAATACAAAGAAGAGTTAATATATAAAAATAATATCAATATTATATCATATAATAAATTTAACATGATATTTAAAATATAACGAGTTATATTTATTTTTGAAGAATACTTTAGCCTTCTTATTAAACACGATTGCTCTTAAATGGGACGAACATCAGCAGCTCCAATCCAGAGGGGTGATTAGGCGACATTTCTCGGCCCCTTTGATTCCACGAATGGTAGCATTTGTTATTTAGGCCACTGCCCCTGGGCCGCTCCCTTAACGCACACCCCCTGATTTCCCTTCCTGATCTCCTGAATATATTGGAAAATGAGTCTTGGGCCATTTCATGTGGCTTTTATTGCACATTCTAGCCTCGTCAGGCTTCTCTTAGGATCCGATTACATGGACACAGGTTTAGTGCAAACATTGCAAATTACAGTTTGAACTCATCTGACTTTAGAGCAAAGGTTACTAAGTAATGAGTGCCCCCGTACATCAGTTTCCTTCTGCCTCAGTTTCCGAGCTTATGTTGGTAATTTGGATTGTTGAGATAACATTATTGTAATATCTCATTGATCAAGTTGACGTTTACATATTACTAACCTCAATGTGAAGAATTTATGCTAACGGTTCAGAAATCAAGATAATTCATTAAACTCAACATTAAAGCATCCAGATAAACTTTCGTGCATTACACTTAATTCAATTACTGCACAGCGATGTTCATTCATTAGGCTTTTATATCTCCAAATCCTTGACAAATCAGCGTAGAAAGTTTCAGCTCAGGCCAATATAGAGATAAACTGAAAAACAGTCCTTAATTTGTCTAATTTTTTCAATTTAATTCTGAATTTTTTATTGTTTTCAACTCAATCTTAAATGCTATTAATTATTTTCAATGTGGTACAATTAAAGAAAAAAAATAGATCAAATGTTATATCTCATAGTCAATGTATGAAAATACATATTAACAATCAAAGTACATACTCAAATACCCTATCCCCACAAACAAGAACTAATAAATATACAAAAAAATATATAAACGATGTATTTTTATATATTAATTATTAAATATAACATTTAACTTACTTTTTGTCCTCTAGAAATTAATACTATTTAAAATTAAATTGAAAAAAAAAATAAAAAATTTACGATTATATTAAAAAAAATTAGAAAAATTGATGACTATTTTTTAAATTATCCCGACCAAAATGTATAAAATACAAATAAGAGGTCTCTTAGATTTTTAGAGTGTGTCATAATTCATATTTAGTATAGAAGATAGATACAAATTAAGATGAATGATTTTTTTTTTTTGTTTGAACTGCAATATACAAAGTAGAGTTATTGTGATTTTGTTACAAAAGTGACTGTAGAAACAATTGAGTGGTATCCTTATTACAAAGTAGACCATTTTTATAAACACCCAAATTTATTAGAATGTAAACCGCATAATAACCGTAAACTCTCTTCATTTTTATAAACTTTACACTCCCGTTGCAAGACTAAAACTGGGAATTTCGAAGATGGAGAGTTAAAATCTTAACTACAGGGCTGTCTCCGAAGGAACATCTAGCTACTCTTTTTGATGTCAGGAACTCCCACTTTAGTGTATCAACGGTAAAACCTAAGCCAATAGTTATAATAATTCTGTTGGCTCATTAGTCACTTGTAATTCAAGTATTTCCCATGATTAGACATATAGTATAGAGACATGAATATATTCCAGCTTTAGATTGGAAACTAAAGGTTAACAAGTAAGCCAATTTTGCTTTCAGGGTAAGAGTTGATATTGTCTTATTTTTTGGGAATTCCTTGCCCGTGACGCCTCCACATAGGACTTTACACCCGTAAATGGGCTTCATCTGACAAAAACAGAAGGCCTGTCTCCTTCGTTAAATCTGAATTCTGTTTTTTCTTATGCCTAACAAAACGTTGGCATAATAAAATGAAGTCCCTCCAAAAATAAGTCACAATATGCCAAACTTGGTGATTAAGCTCATACGTCTTGTGGGGTCTCTACTATCTTGTTTTTCTTTTTAGTTCTTGTGTCCATTGCAATCATCCAAATTTAGCTGAATGTTGGAGAACTTCTATGCAATTCTTAGTTAGATTATATTAAAAGGGAAGCTCCCACTTGCTTCACCCGGCCGCTAAGCTACAAATTGTATTATCTTGAAAATAACCCCCGCCAAACATTTTTAAGAACCCTAGCTGTTAAGACAAACGGCTACCTTTCATGGCAGAGGACCAATTTGTTTGTCTTTTAAGTCATAAGCTGGTCTGGCAAAAAAATTATATATGCAGAAATTAGGATATTCGCAAAGAATTATGCAAGTATATGTGATCCTAATTTATGAATCTTGTTTTACAAGGTAAATAGCATAGACAATTGCTACCAGGCAACTCCAACTCGAGGGGTTTAAGCTACATTTAAGTTAGGTCACATGTGGCAGTTTCTTTTTGTGGTCACATCATATAATTCAATTTCTATGACCACTTCCCTTTTATTTATTTAATGATGTAGCCCATTGTCATATATCTTGAAATGTAAGAGTTCTTAGGATCTAAACTGTTAAAAAAATTATCACCTACTACATAGTTTAGTAATTAAGTAGCTGAACTCTTATTTCCAGCAATCAGATTCAAAGCTTTGTTTTGGAAGGCAATAGTCGCAGGGTAAATCTTTGAATTCTCTATTCAATTGCGTGAACTTTACAAACAAACAGGAAGAAAAAAAAAAAAAAGGGAAGAGAGAGAGCAATTCCAAGCTCAAGAAGTACCATGTCCCAGTGTCTTTATTCCATAGGTATACGCGATGGCCAATTCTGCTAAGCTCGAACTTGGATAGGAAGTACGGTAACAATTCACACCTTTTCTCGTGACGAATACTTGGTTGCACAAATATGGGGAAAAAATAAATAAATCAAACTCATTGAGCTGTAGATATTGTTGACTTCATGTTTTGTGATCAAGATCTTGATGTCCAGTATGCAGGCGGACGGGATATCCCCCACCCTCCCAGTCCCACCAATATTATGAACTACCCACGTCTACATACAATATAGTATGCTTTGTATAAATTATTTGGCGGCTCCATCTGGAAAAAGAGCTTAATAGCAATCAGTAATTTCAGGTTAATTATGTGGTATTGTCAAAATCGAGTATATGATCCCACTGCATGTGTTCTCATTTTTAATTGTACATGCTTTGTAAGGATCGAGACTCTTTACTCCGAAACATGGGGTTAAAAATATCGGCACTAGATGGTATTCCATTTTTCATGTGATTTATATTTTCTTTTTCCAATTCTCTTTCTTTTTTTTTTTTGGTTTGCATATAGGGTAGATGACTGCAATCAAATAGGTTGGCCTCAAGACAGAGGGACCCTTCGCCCCCCAAAAAAAAAAAGAAAAAAGAAAAGAAAAGAAAAAGAAAAACAAAAAGTCAGCTATTGTAATCTACTACTTTGATAGATATAAATTATTTTTGGCATAAATACAAAAATTTGCACATCACACAGGTTTGAAAACTAGGAAAGAACTTTAACATATGCACACGATTACTATAAGACAAGCTTAGACCATTGTTTGACGTGCTTAAATTTGGCATTTCTAGTGCATGAAAACCCCAAACACCACAAGCAATCACCGAGGGATCTTATGAATAGCTGCAAGAGGTGCCTTGAGTTGTCCATTAGATTTTTGTCACACACAAGTTGAGTACAGTGTAGCTGACTCGTCAAATATTGTTGTCATCTTACCTTGGAGAATTGTTACTGACTAGGCCAGAAGATGCCTTCTGTGCCACCCGTTCCAGATTGTTTTTTAGCTCAAGACCCGACAGAAGTACATCGACTAATCTTGACAACAAAGGAGCGGATTAGGGCAAACTTTAATTTATCGATTAATGTAGATACCAAAAAATTAAAAAAAAAAAAAATCAGGGGTGGCCCTTTTAGAGTGAAAGTTAAAAATAGAACAGTGAAAAATCTAATAGCTTTGAGGTAGAAAATGCTGTATTTCCTTTTTAAGGTAGCTAAATGTACCTTAATTCCGCTGTATATCGTGGTTCTATAAATATATGGTAATGTTTTGTAATTTTTTTTAAAATTATTTTATTGATAGGTGTATGGTAATTGCAATACTAGGAGTCTATCTGACCACATCTTAATAATTAAAAATTAAAAATTTTATCTTTAAAACTATGAGTTTTAATTTTGAGAATGTAATGTTGATTTTATGAGAATAATAAGAATTTACTCTAAATAATAAAAGTGAAAAATTTATAAAATTGAAGAGAATTATTTTCATTTGTATAGTTTATGGAATAATGTATTTTTTAATGAAAAAAATTATATTACTAAGAATTTTCGCAGGCAAACTGCAATTGTTAAAATGGTCCTCATACTATAGTTCTCACTTTAAACATACAATGCACTTAGAAAAATTTAAACTTAACACTGTGCAGCTAATTTACATAATTTTAAATTCACCCTTACCACTAGGCTTGACTGTGAGAGCATTTGACACCTTTGATATAAAAAATAATAATAAAAAAAAGGATCATGTTGCATTTTCTAATGGGGCTGGTTTTTTCTTTCACACGGTTCGCAGGTGCTTCTCCGAGGAGTCTGAAAATTATTTTTTTTTTTTCAACTTTTTGATGAATGAAGACGTAAACTCTGCCTGAGGTAGCAATACCTAAAAAAAGATTGATCTATTAGGCGCCTGTCGAGGAGGGATCCAACTCAAAAAGAGAGAACTAACAGGGACTAACGCTGCTGGCCACATTCAGCACAACTTGTACCACAACCGCTAAATGGGCAAATTTGACTTAAAAGACAAGCGAAATAATAACTTATGGATGGTGCGTATCATATGAATGTTGTTGCAAATTCCACTAACAAATTCATATCATTATCCGTAGTAGCACAATGACCTGGTATGCCACTAGGCTATAATAGTATGGCTTCCTTTCAGGATTGTCATTTAATCTACCAAATGAGATAGAGTCACGAGATTACATTCCATGCAAACAAAGGGATGAGGAGCTAGACATTCCAATAACTGCATCCAAAGGCTCCACACCCAAAGTAAAAAACTTTTTTCATCTACGTTTGGCACTTTACACAAACTCATTGTTTCTTTATCCTGACCCAAGAAGAAGGCACCGAGCAGATGGTGTAAGGGACCAGTGCCCTTTCAAAAGAAAACAAAATATGGGTCTTGTTGTTTTGTTTTTTTTCCTCCTTTCTGTTGGGTTTTTGTTGGCATTGCAAATAACAAAAAGACTTTGCCTCTGTGCAATCCCCCGCTCTCACTCCCAGACAAGGAATGGTTGGTGGTTTCTTTTGTTGGGGCATGCTTGGATTGTTGTTTATGTTTGAGCATAATGCCATTCGGCCAAATGTTCCCATCCATCTCAAAAACCCAAATAATAATAATAATAATTTTTTTTTTTTGTTTTTTTAAAACAAACTTTGGACCCAGATGGAAGAGAAAGGAACAAGGAATGCCATACTTCGGAGGGGGAAAGTCCAGGGCTCTTGGGATTTCAAGAAATTCCATATTCCTTCTCATTCCCGCCAAATGACAAAACAAAACAAAACAAATGACGACAAAAACAACCTCTTAAATTGTCGCCAACCCGGCCACGGAAAGTCCTTAAAAACATGAGCATTACTAGTTCTAATTTCACGGCTAACTTTGCGAGGGAGCCCCCTTTGGCCACAAACCCTGTGAGAGGCTCTGGGGGAGTGCTCTGAATCCTCTTTGATGGATTACGCAAACTGAGTTACTAAGCTTGCCTATTTATCTGGGGTTCTGGCGGGGTTTTCCAATGATTGATAAAACCTTGTGTTTTGAATTCTCGAATTACTGCTGGCATTGAACGGTAATGAGCAGGAGGAGCCGGTGAACATCCAAGGTTTAATTTCCTTTTCTTCTCTTTCTTTCTTGATGCACAGGTTTTTGAATTTTCATGCAAACAGGTCAAACAAAAGGCTGGCCTTGATTTGGGTTTTCTTAAAAAAAGGGCTTGCTTTGTGTTTTCGACGTGAAGGCTGATTTTTCTTCACTTTGCAGTACTCTTTGGATTGTTGCCTCTTCAGTTACAGAGTAAAAATTGTTGGAAAGGAATGAATCGGATTTACCTTTTCTTTCCATTTTCTTTCGAGGTTTGTTTGTGTGCCTTTCTAAGGTAATTCACCCGACACTGTTGGATACCCTAACAGCCTCTGCAGGGTTAGCGATTGAAAATGAAAGAAAAAAAAAAACCATATTTGTCGAGTTAAAAGTGAATCCTTTTTTATTTTTTTGTTAGATGTTTTCTTGTGTTATTTTGATTGGCATTGATAGTTGTTCTTGATCAGATTGGGACTGATTCACGACTGTGTTTAATGCCTAGGCCTTAATTTTCAGGTTTTGAGTTTTTTCTTTGGTTGTTAATGGTGGGATGATTCAAGGAGACGGATCATCATCTGTAACCTCATCACCTCTTCAGCTCTTTCCATGGTTTTCGCCATCTTCGGGCTTGGGGTCACCATGGCCCTGGCTGAAGGAGCTTCCATCTGACGATAGGGGCATATATCTGATCAATCTTCTCGGTGCTTGTGCTAGCCATGTAGCCGCTGGTAGTATCGAGAATGCCAATATCCACCTTGAGCATATGTCTCAGCTCGCCTCTCCTGACGGCGATACCATGCAGCGAATTGCTGCTTACTTCAACGAGGCGCTTGCTGAGCGGATGCTAAAACGCTGGCCTGGTCTGCACAAAGCCCTGAATTCCACAAGACTGTCTTTGATATCAGAAGAGATTCAGGTTCAAAGACTATTCTTTGAATTGTGTCCGTTTCTTAAGATCGCATACGTGATCACAAATCAGGCCATCATAGAAGCCATGGAAGGAGAGAAGATGGTGCACATCATTGATCTAAATGCTTTTGAGCCCGCTCAATGGGTAGATATTCTTCAAACGTTAAATGCACGACCAGAAGGACCGCCTCATTTGAGAATTACAGGAATCCACCAACAGAAAGAGGTCTTGGACCAAATGGCTCTTCGGTTAACTGAAGAAGCTGAAAAGTTGAACATTCCATTCCAGTTCAATCCGATAGTTTGCAAACTAGAGAATCTAGATCTTGAAAGATTGCGTGTTAAGAGTGGAGAAGCTCTTGCAGTCATTTCTGTTCTCAAACTGCATTCTCTCCTGGCGGTTGATGATGAGACACTTAAAATGAACCCGCGATCAGCATCAAGTAGTCGAAATTCCAACACCTTGAAGACGGTCTTGAAGATCAATACAAACCAACGAACATTAGGGGAGTGGCTTAAGAAAGACCCAATCCCTGTTTATAACATGAGTCCTGATTCAGCCCTGTCTCCACTCTCTCTGGCTCCCTCGCCAAATATGGACAGCTTTCTAAGCGCACTTTGGGGTCTTTCTCCTAAATTGGTGGTAATAACCGAGCAAGAATCCGATCACAATGGTTTTACTTTGATGGAGAGGGTTAATGAAGCATTAAACTTCTATGCTGCATTATTTGATTGCTTGGAGTCAGCTGTATCTAGAGCATCAATAGAAAGACAAAAGGTGGAGAAGATGTTATTTGGAGAGGAAATTAAGAACATCATTGCGTGCGAGGGGATGGAGAGGAAGGAAAGGCATGAAAAGCTGGAGAAATGGATTCTACGTCTTGAGTTAGCTAGGTTTGGGAGAGTTCCTCTGAGCTACCATGGTAGGCTGCATGCAAGCAGGATGTTGCAGAGTAATGGCTATGATGGTTACAGTATCAAAGAAAAGAATGGATGCCTGGTTATCTACTGGCAGCATAACCCACTTTTTTCCGTATCAGCCTGGAGATTTTGGAGGCACGAATAGAGATTACAGATTGTATGAGGAACTGAGGACTGTGCTTTGCTTCTTGTTTTCTTATTCCTGTTCCGTGTCCCAATGACTGAAATGTTTGTGCAGCTTTTTCCTCTGTTTAATATTTCTGTTTTGGAATCCAATTATTTTACTTGTTTGCGTATATCTATTCTGAGACAGTTGAGATTCATTCACCTAGTCAACTAGTGCCTTCAAAAAACACAAGGAAATTGATAAAACAAAAGGGAACAACACAAAGAACAATCCATAGCTTTTAAACAATAGATCCAGGCAGACCACAGCATTGCTCTCTGCAACAATAGTGGAAGCCTGCAGCAAGCAGGCATCGGGTAGTAGAAAGATAAAAAGTGAAAATACAGCAGGCGGTTGCAGAACAATCAGAAGTGCACAACAGAGACATTGTATTGAGCAATTGCAATTCCCGGCCTCGATATAAAAGATGCTGTTAGCCTCGAGCGAATCTGCTGTGCCTACTACCTCCAACAATTGGCAATTCTCCAACATTATTGAATATCGAATCGCAGCCAAGAATTCTTGGTTTAGTACGATTGTACATACCCTACACTAAGGAAATTTTCAAAGCCGCAGCCCAAATTGACTGTACTGAGAAGCCAAAGCATTAAATTTCCCGTGCTCTTCCCACGAGCTTGGAAGTAGGCATGTGCCCTTCCTTAATGGGTCATCCTTCACAGCGTGTTCCAATGAGTCATTCATACAAAAGGGATTAATGGTTCTACAAAAGCTGCAGGCTATACCAATCATCACTTGATGGGCATTTGGCATTGTATGTTGAGCATATATGGTTTAGATTAGACAAAGTCTTAGTACAACAAGTAACGTCGACATTTTTCCCAGCAGCCCACGCGTTGCGTCCACCGGGCTCCCCCTGTGCGCAACCCGTATTAACTAGTTTCTAGATCAGCCCTCTCGAATTTAGCATGGGAATCGCATCTTTGAGAAGACTTGAAACAGCAATTTGGTAGAAACACCTTTATCTTGACTCTCCTTTCCAGTAACTGAGTTGGCCTTAAATACACCAACTAACAACAGGCCTAGCCATTTAGCATGGTCAAATCAGGTTTCCATTAGTGCTTCAAAGTCCAAGTAGAAAATACCAAACAAAACGAGAAAATTACTTTCAAACAGTTCATCATGGCAGAACAACAAAGAAGAGAACAGAGGACGATAATATGTTGAGCAGTGAAGAGCGTTTGAATAACTGGTAAATCACCAACAATTATGAGTTTAGGTTGGTGCCCCTCTTTCGGGGAGGCAACGTGGACAAAGAGAAACTGAAAATGATATGAAGATGCAGTCGTGACGCTACACTAGCTGTCTAAACAGTCGGAGCATTCTTGCTCCCCACCTGCACAATCAGTTTTAAGCATGTTTGACAGAGCACATTTCAAGTCCGTTGGTGTCTGGTAGGTCTACTCCAGCTGCAAAAACACAGCCACTGGATAGTTGGTTGCCCGAGGAACTGGAGAAGAACCAGTTGTTAATGATGTTGGCATTACAGTGACCCAATCAGAACGAGTGTCCCGCAACAGGGAGAAGAGGTCACCGTGTTCATTGAAGGGAGCTTCTGATCTTGTATCTGGCAAGAGGGGCAAACAGTGCTTTGTTGGTATCGCGTAATGAGAATGATAAAGGGTGGATTTAATAGAAGTAGCAGCAGATTGAGCTCCCAGAAGCCGGTGTAATTAGAGATACATATTAAAATTTATTTTTTAATTTAATAATTAAAGAGATCATTATCTATATTTTAAATTTAAATTTAAATTAATTACAATTGCTTAACTTAATTGGAGGAAGTCGAATAAAAATTAATAATTGACATCGTCTTTACCCCTCACTGTACAAAATTTTTGTCTTTGTAATTATAAGTTAAACGGGTCACTGTTGTCCGAGCCGGAACAGATAACAAAAGTAACAGTGAAAGTTGCTTTTATCAGTACAATTTTGGGCTCCTCCATTACTGGTCCAAAGGGCTTAAAATGAAAAACATGTCGGATTCTTTTCTTTATTTTGCTTCATCGTAAGAGGTCAAAAAATACTTTTGAGGCAGCAACGAAGGCACTGTCCAATTGAGACACTTGGGGCAGCAAACACCTACACAACGCAATCGAATGTGGCAAAATACACTCGGTGAAACTAAACGACTGTCACTATAAGTATACTTGAATGCAACCAAGAGCATAACACTTGAAATATAATACAGGAGCCATGAGAAGAACAATTAACATTTTTTTTTAATAAATTAATTTCGATTAAAGTTCAAATTTAAGACTTTCAGTATTAAAAATGACTGTCGAGTACAAATGAACTTTAGAACCATTGATGTAGCAGTTTTAGACTTCTAGTAGTGTGACACATACACATTATATTCGACGGTAGCATCTCCTGTTTGCATGTCTAACCAAACCGTGTGTGCCAGTGCATAGCCACGAGCAAGCCTAAATAGGCCACTGCCACCGACAATTGGCATTTCTCTGGAATCATCCGAAATATGGTTCCTTCCAAGAATGCTAATGCTACTTCCATTATATTTACCTTCATTGAACGCATAGTTCATGACCATTAGCAACGAGAAATCGTGTTGCGCGGCCAAGGCGTACAATCCTTGAGCTTTCCCAATAATCTTTGAAGTAAGCTTGGGCCCTTCGGTCAGTGGATCATCGGTTATCATTGTGTTGCCAAAGCCATTCAGAGAAGCATCTGGGGGTCCCGCGATTTGCACAACAGTCGGATTCTTGCCACTTACAATGTCATGGAAGTAGAAATGGAGATGTGTTGTTTTTTCCATGCGCTTTATAGCTATGCCTTCCGCCAATTCCTCATAGAAATCTCCTCTAGTGATAGGGAAAAAGGGCGAGAATAAGATGAAGTAGGTTGCAAACAGAGAGTAATAGACAGCCAAAGAAGCCATGTATTTGAGATGGGGTCTCAAAGTGGGTTCATGTCCTTTTATGGAGGATGAGATCAACTACTTCAAAGGGATGCCTTCAATTTGTTGCTTTGTCTCATTTCTAAGAAACCTCTAATCCTTTTTCCATTTTTCTTTTGTTTTTCCTCATATGACAAAAACAAGAATGATTATATCTACGTTATATTTCAAAATATAATTAGAGATTTATTTTTTTATCTAAAGGAAGGGTCATATACAGAAAGGATAAAAGAGATACATTCAAACTCCTGCTTACATCATGTTTCCAAATATCAATAGAGACTTCATTATTTACACAGATCAGGTAAATTGAAACACGTTATTTTCCCATTCCAATGTAACGAGTAATTGATATTAAGCAAACTTGAGTGCAACTTTGCAAGGGGTCTAACTAAAATATTACTTTGGAATCTTTGCTTCTGGAAAATTCAAAGTTTATATGACTTTATCATCACTCTCTCTGATCATTAAACCTTTGCTTGGTTTTCTTTTCTCTTCTTTCTTATTACCTTTGCTTGATTTATAATACAGCTTTGTAACTTAGAATACATTCCACTCAACAAAGCAATAGCAAAAGTTTAAAATTGAGAAGAAATTATAATAAAATATAAATAAATAATAAATTTATAAATTTAATACTAAATTTCAATTCAAATTCTTAAGATATTAAATTTATAAATTTTTACTATTTATAATTTATAAGTTATTTATTACTTATTTTACTTTCTAATATAAAATTTTTTAATTATACAATTTATTTAATAATACTTAAAATTCTAACAAATACTCTAAAAGACTAATATTTCAATAATTACACTATATGTATTATCACTTGATTTTTCAAAATCACACCTTATCATTTCACGTGACTCTTACTCTTAATAAGTGTAATTTGTTTCTTTTTTACTCACGGAGACTTGAAATCTAAAGGTAAGTATAATTCATTTCTTTTTTTTTTATAAGGATAACAAGGATAAGAAATATGCATTGTATATCACTTATTACTTTTTTTTATAAGAGTAGCTACTATTTTTTTGACTTTTTAATATAAAATTTATTAGTCATATAACTCATTTACTAATATTTAAAATTTTAACTATTATTCTAAGAGATTAATATTTTAACAATGTGAAGTATTACGACCTTTTTTCAAAATCATATCTTATCACCCTACCTAATTTTTACTTTTTGTAATTATGATTTATATTTTTCTTACTTATAGGGACTTAAAATTAGTAATAAGTATAATTTATCTTTTTTTTTACAGAGATAAACAATTAAAAATATATATATACCATATATTACTAGTTATCTTCTTTATAAGAATAGTTATTATGAATAGATATATATTATTACTCTTATACATTGTATACTACTTACTAGTAAAATATGATATTTACTGAATATGTATTATGTATCACTTGTTGAAAAAATATGAAAATTTAAAATTAAAATAAAATTTAAGTAAATAATAAATTAATACATTTTATATTATATTTTAATTTAAAATTTTAAAATATTAAATTTATAATATTTTTATTTATATATATTATTTTTTATTTTTTAATATAATATTTTTTAATCAAATAATTTACAAGAAGAATGGACGCGGCAGATATGCTGTCCCAAAAAAATTTTGAGCAAGTTTTCAATGCTGAAACCTGTTTGGCACGACAAGAAGTGTCAAAAAAAAATCCAAAAAATAAAACAATTGGACACGTGTTAGACACCCACCCGCTTGTAACGGAATGCGACGCAGGATTCTTCGCTTGCTTGACAGAAGTCTCTACCTGGGACCTCACGCTTTTGTCCTTCACGCCGACGATCTTCTTCAACTCCTCCACGGCGGGGCCACAGCAATCGAGTAGGTACAGGAGCGGCGCCTCTGCCGTGGAAAACGCGCCGGAGAGCCGATCGATCAAGACGCGCTCTAAATATATTGATTAAAGACCAAACAGGAATTTTCTCGGGAAACAAACATAAAAATAGACAGGGAAAGTTGGGTGAATTATAGTTTCGGTGGTGCAAGACTCGTTTGTGTTCCATCTGATCTTGGGATTGAACAATACTCATGTCGTCTAACAATTGAACTGATCGAGGTGATTACAATAAAATAAAGTGAAAAAGGAAGTATTTCATTTCTCATCTACGTAACCAAACGTGCGTACTGCTGTGGTTTTTGTATATTTCGGCAACCTGTGTCCATCGTTTTAAAAGTCGTACTTATCTGGCAGTTGAGCTGGTCCGAATGAATCTGATTTTTTTTTTTTCACCTAACTTAACAAGGAAGTAATCTAAAAAAAAATCACTTCATTTAATTAATTTAGAACAGTTGGACCATCCAATTATACGAATAAATTAAGTGAATTTTTGTTTAAAAAACCTTTATTTCTTTTTTAAAATTATATATAATTATATGAGTATATTAAAAAAATCACTCTATTTAATGGATTCAAACAGTTGGACCAACCAATTATATGAATAAATCAAGTGAAGTTTTGTTAAAAAAAAACTTTTATTTATTTTTTAAATTATATATAATTATATTAAAAAAATATTTGTAAATATATATTTAAATTTCATTTATTTTTATATAATATAAAAACATTAATTATTTTACAAGAATGAATTCACTAGTCTGATTGCTGAATCAGCTGTGATATCAATGAACCTAACTCCGATTTAACTATGTCGTGTCCTGTGTCATCACATGATTTGGATAAAATTTGAATCCAAATTCTGACTAAATGCGGAAACGTGAACAAAGTTGCTAATGCCATAGCTTCCCATTGTATTTGATTTTATTATGAATTTGGATAATCAAAAAGTTTTCTGTGTGCCGTCACTTTCTTTATTCTTTCTACCGTCTTGACGCATCTAAGAAAAAGTGCCACGTGTATCTAAGCCGCCGCGGAAACAAGCTTCCGCTGTTCTGACATTATTGTCAGGTCTCACGTTACCAGGCCGACAAGCATTGGAACCTTCCGGCCGGACCAGTTCTATATATACCAAAGGTTTTAGGCGTTCTCTGTATCATCCTAACCTACTGTTACGTACGTTGCAGTAACAATCAAGCATATCATCACATCTCTCAGAGCTCCCAAACTCAAATTGACGTTATTTCTTCTTTCTACTTATTACTGAGCCAGTTATGTGTATAGCTAGTTTTATCTGGCAGGCTCACCCGCTCTACCCTTTGCTTCTCTTGCAAAATAGAGATGAGTATCACTCCAGGCAAGTCTCAACTTTTGTTCCCCATATCTCTCTATCCCTTTTTCTAATAGTATATTATTCTCAGAAAAAAAGAGAAGAAGAAGAAGTTTTGTTTACTGATTTAGTTTACAATTTAAATATTTAGATACCATAAAAAATAAATAAATATTTACAGGCCCACAGAGCCATTGGCGTGGTGGGATGATGATGGTAACATATTGGGTGGAAGGGATGCGGCAAGAGGTGGAACGTGGTTTGCTTGCTCGAGGGAAGGCAAAGTGGCTTTACTTACAAACGTGTTGGAGCTCCACACCCTCCCCAAAGCCAAGAGTCGTGGGGAACTTCCTGTTCTTTTCTTGGAGGTACCATCTTTTTTTTTAATTATTATTTTTGGAAATAATCTTACCCCCTCAAGCATTTTGTTTTTCTTTCTTTCTTTTCTTTTTTGAATTTTATTAAAGAGACACCAAAGAAGAAAAAATGAAAAATAAATACAAAATTAGACATAGATCAGACATATATCTTTTCGTACAATATAAAAAGCAAAATAATCAATTTTCCGTGCCCACTCTGCATCCATGCCTTCCTAACATTTTTGTTTCTACTTTTGTCTTTTCTTCAAGGGTCCATGATACAGCAGCTAACGCTTATCCATGCTGTTGCAGAGCAGCAGAAAGAGTCCAAAGGAATTCGCAGAGCAACTGAGGAAGAGGGCACATCAGTACAGAGGGTTTAACTTGATCTTGGCCGACATTCCATCAAAAAGTATGGTATATATCTCCAACAGGCCGAGAGGTGAACCCATTGTCGTTCAAGAGGTTCCTCCTGGCATTCATGTGCTTTCAAATGCAAAGCTCGACACCCCCTGGCACAAGGCAGAATTACTAATTCATTACATCATGATTGTTTACATTTACCAGGAAAAAAAAAAAATTATCGTGATTGTTTACTCTTCCAAAAATCTTCCAAAATATTCGATGAGATGCCTTTTTTTTGCGTAGACAAGGCGCTTGAGACTGAAATTTAAGAACCTGCTTGATCAATGTGGTGATGGCGAAGTGCCTGCGAGGGAGATGCTGAAAAAGCTAATGACAGACACAGTCAAAGCTGACAAGAGCACATTGCCTGGTATTTGCTCGCTTGACTGGGAATACGATCTCAGCTCCATATTCGTCGAAGTGGACACCACAATGGTAAACATCTGGAACAAGAAAATTTTCCAATTGCAGATGCAGTTTTCTGTCGTTCTTGTTCATGCATGGTAACTATTTTCTGATGATACGTGCAGGGGCTCTACGGTACAAGGAGCAGCGCCGCGTTGACGGTGAGGGCAAGTGGCGAAGTGAGCTTTTATGAAACGTTTGTTGACAATGGCAAGTGGAAGGAGCAGACTGTGAATTACAGTATTCAGAAGCTGAAGAAGATATAACTAATAATAGCCGTCACTGTTATAAATTGCTGACAATGAATTTGGATAAGACAGCATGTAAATTGAAATTAAGTTCCTGTAAAAGTCATACGTCGGGGAGAAACCTGCTTTCTTTAGTTTTGAAAAGTTATCTTCCAGCCCCGGCGGCCAGAAAAAGCTTGATAACCGAGGGGCTGTTAGAATATTTTCCAAATGAAAATTACAAATGTCACTTAGTGATTTGATGAGTATAAAAAAAATTTCATTTTATAAGAAAACGTATTAAAAATGTTATATTTAATTGTATTAAAAAATACTTTAATTTATTAAATAATTCTTGAATTATATATATATAAAAGATAGTTGTTTATTGATAAAAATAAGAGAATATAGGAAAAATATGTTATTTTTAATAAAATAATTATAAATAATATATTAATAATGTAAACTGTAATGTTTATTAATATTAAAAGATATTTTTAATTAAATAATATATATAATGATTTTTTTAACTAAAAAGAGAATATATAAAAATATATTGTTTATTAATAAGATAACTATAAATAATATATAAATTTTTTAAATACTTAATTTTAGTAATATAAATTATAATTAAATATTATTTTATTTTATATTATAAGAAATTAATCATATTTTAATTATAATAACTTAATTGTAATTTTAAATTATAATTTTATTTTTAAAAAATGAGATTAAATATACAAAATATAACACTATTTTCGCCCTAGCGGAGCCTAGCTCTATTTCATCTTAGAAAAACGGCCGTTAATGAGGGTTAGCGTACTTGGCTCGCGCAGTTTGCTCAAATCAATGAAGAGGGACTCTGCAAAGTGAATCTTCCAAGTTTGACGCAAACCTTCATGATAGCTTTACAATCCTGTTTGCTTTGTGTACTTCTTCTGATCTCCTGTGCTGTTTTTAGCTGAACTGACCATGTGGATCCTCAAATCAGTCTTGTCCTCAATGTCAATTGAACCTGGGAAGTTGAACTGGCTAGCTCCACCTTGATCTTCCCCTAATAAATTCAAGTCTTCAACGACATTAATGCTCGGGAATTGACCATCCAATTGGTGATTCTGAGGCTTAGCTGGACCGCTTCTATCATGAAAATCTTTACTTGAAGTGCTGATGTTAGCATTTTCAATAAGCATACAAGCTTCAGCTACGATGCAGTTTTTGTTTTCATTTACCTCGGCATCATCTTGATCAATCTCAGAGAAGCCCTGGGATGAATCTGAAATTTGTATCCCAATCAATGTTTTGACATTGGCAACTAGCTCGCGATCTTCTTGTTTTAGCATGGGAATGTGAAAGGCCAAAAATTATTGTATCATCAGGTTTCTGGCCTATGCCGTAGTCTCAGCAGTTTGGCTCTGAATCCTCATGGCGGCATCATCACCTTGGAGAGACCTATCTTCCTGGTGATGGTCCAAATCATCTGGTGTTATGTCAGTGTGCGATCATTTTCATCTTGTCCAAATAGTGAATGAGCTGAACTGGTCAAAGTGTCAGGCAAATCAACCTCAGCTTCTTTTTTCTGCTCCTCCATATGTGGTAATTCCTGAATAGAATCTACAGCTTAGGAAAGTCGGTCACTACTTAAGCATTAAATGATATGGGAAGATTCATGAATTTCCTGTTTCAGCAGTGCTCTATTCGGTTTGGAAACACTGCCGGCAATGTCCTCTTCAAAGAGCTCTTGCAGCACCCCGTTAACTAGAATCTTGTCAGGGCAATCGCTAGCTTCACCTGCTCCAACTATCTTGGGTTTATAAAACACTTCAAGCTTCTTAATATCCGATAAATACTCAATGTTGGCATGGAAATCATCATCCAACATGCTCAAATGACCAACTTCTGCATCAACTTCGGAAGCAGCAAGGAATTGACCTTCCTCCAATTCCATGTCACTAGTTTCAGAACTGCTGTCGTCATCTTCCATGCTTGGGTAGCATCCACTTTCAATGCCAGTCCTGCTGTCAAAGCATACTGTTGCTGCTTCTTCTTTAGGCAAACCCATTAAATACTCTGGATCTGCATTGTCTGCTTCATGTTCTTGCAGAAAAAACTCTGTTCTCTTCATCTCTGCTAAGCCAGTATCTGAGCATTGTTCAAATTGTTCCTCGGAATCAATCTCTGAGTGATCAGTCAGACAGGCTCCCGGAAACTTGACTCTTATTTTCTTTCTCAGTTGCTGCTTCATCGATACCATAAAAGGTGAACTTCTTGTTTGCCAGCAAATCCATTTGACCCCATATCATCCTCCTCTGTGCCCTTTTGTGTTGCTTCAGCATCATCTACTTTATCGTTGACATATACCTCAACAAAGAGATCCATACCCGCTTCTTGTATCATTGGAATTCTTATCGAGTCAAATGAATCTGCTGGCATCCCGCCATGGATTTTCGCCATTCCAGCCTCAGATAACTTGGCCTTATGCAGCGATACAACCTCCGACTTCATGCTCCTTTGGTTTGTCATCAAATGCCTCCCTGCCCTCAAGAGGAACTTCAATGGAGGCAGAGGAGTTTGATGGTGACCATTAAGGGAGCAGTAGGTGTATGGGCAGACCTTAATGACTGAAGTTTTTTCTACTTCAGTACCTCCAGAATTAAGCTCGAGATAAGCAGGAAACTTTGAGTCTTTCAGAGTGGAAGAACAAGTAGGTTTTTGCATATTCATTTCTGCACAAAGAGCTACTGGGAGTGTTTTTTCGTGTGGTTGGCTTAAAACTGGGAGCCTTTGTTAAAGTTCTCACCAGCTTCAAACTAGATGTCTTCATTAAAGCTCTAGTTGGTCTATTACCAGAAATTGAACTAGCTTCTGAGCTATTTGAATTCCTTCAACACAGATTCTTAGCATCCAAACCAGTTCTAGTAGTCACGCAACTCACCAGTTCTAGTTGTTCTATTTGAATTCCTTCGCTCCCTTCTGGCCTCTGAACTACTTGTCGGCCTAGTGTAATTCGGTGACCCATCGGTTGCCTTGATCATCTGCTGCTTCAGCGGGGTAGCTGCAGTAATTGGAGTATTGGAAAGCAGAGGCTTTCCAGGTTGGGATATGGTCTTCCTCAAAGGTGATGATTTCAAGCTCTCAATATCTGCAAGTTTGACTGATTTCGACCTTTCATTTTCTTCCCCAAAGCAGATCCTCTGTTCTTTGCATCTTGGTGCTGACAAGAAGTTGGCTCCAGATTCCCCAACCGCTGCGCAGCTTTAACATGGTCAGCTTGGATTTCATGCTTGTTGGGTACCTTCCTTTGGACAATCTTCAGAGAAAATAAAAAAAACAAGCATCATAGACGAGCTGAAGGCAAGTTTCCTTTACTTGGAGATAGGAATTCCTTTAGAAGTTCAACGGTTTTCTTGTGTTTAGATGAAACTGAAGCAGAAAGATACAAGAGTTCATGAATAAAAAAACAACTAATGGTTATCTTTAGTTTATTATATTCTGGTTTTCAGTGGGTGGCCCTTTTCTTGAACTTCAACGATGACTTGACAGATGAAATTTGAGCAAGGCTGTGGGAGGAGCCTGATGCTGACATCCACTCACAGTTGGTCTAGGTCAGGGCCCCTCTTGTTTAGGCATTTTCTGAATTGAATTATGACATTCCATCATGTTCCTTCTAGACTGCACATTAGTCAGCGGTTACACTTTATTGTTTGGACATTTTATAATCCGAAAAGGTCGTTGACACAGACCTCTCAAATATAATCCTACACATTACACTGTCATAACAATTAATTACATATATTTAATCTTTTAGTACATGATCAAAGTGTAAATATACATATAACAATTATTATAGTGTAATGTGAATATGTTTCTGCATCAAATTTACTATATTCTATAATAAATCTCTTTATAGTTGCCAGTTAGGCTCGACGCTCATACATGATTGGGAAGAGACGTCGGGCCTTAGACATGGCTAGAAAACTGTACAACAATTCTTGAGCTCATCAGAAATCTGCAATTAAACGGACTATTCTACCACCATAGCGAGCTGATCCAGGAACATCTAGTTGATGATGAATCTTCAATTATAATTATAAGAAAGATATTTGGCTAATTACATCTTAGTTGATACTTACACAATTCTAATTTATATGCCTTCCCTGTACAGCAATAAAGAGTATCATAAATATAGGAGAAACAAGAAAAATGATATAAGGAAGGGCTTGACCCAATGCACCATCTTCATTCTCCTCTGATAGCGGGTAGTTGGTCTTATCTTCAACGAACGCCTCAAAAAAGTTCTGGTAGCCTGTGCTCCTAGGTGAGAAATTAGACCCAGTTACCTTCATCACTTCCATGGCCTACCAACAAGACAGACATTTAATAATTAATGGAAGAGCAGTCAGTTACAGATTTCGAGGCCCTGCATGTGTTTTTGCTGAATTATATTTTGATGCAAATAGGACTGACTTTGTTGCAACACTTGATAGGGAGTCAACATGTGGATTATTGAAAGTGATTCCAACCTTGTTATGCCTTGTTCAAGGAGGGGAGGATCATCCTTGGCGGCTCATACAGTGTTTAATAGATGTCAAATTTGATTTAGATTTTTGGTGCCAGAGGGGGTCAGGGAAGCAAGATGCTTTTATAGCTTGGCTTTTGGCTATTGGATGGATGGGTGATGATTTTGTGGAAGATCATTATGGTTGTTGTCTGATATGTTTTCAGGGGTGAATGTGCAGGTGCCCGGGCTTGCCCTCTTTCTACTTATCGCTGTGGGTGGCAGCTTCAATAGGCAGCTTTTTTTTTTTTGTTTTTTTTTTGAGGAGTCAATAGGCACCTTTTTGAGTAGACAAGGGTTTGTCATAGGAGATGAATTTTGTTTCTACGAGGCTTGAGGTGGGGTGCTGCCGTTGTATTGGGGTTTGGCAATAGAGATTAGAGAGGTGGTCTATCATTGTCCTTGTAAATATTTTTCTGACCACCTTTAATGAAACCCAGTTTTTGGCTGTCCAAAAAATTCTCCCCACGCATTGGCTCTAAATTGTCTCAATGGCACATTGTTACCTGGAAACTGAACATAAACTGCCTTGCTTTCTTGCTCACTTTCGCATTTGGGTGAGACTGAAGTTTCTCGTACATAGATTGAGCATCACCTGGCCTGCCAATCATTGTGAGCTTTTTAGTATCCATTTGAAAACCATGGAAAAAAAAACTCGGTTAACTTTCAGCATATGATTACTAGGCACCAAGCACACAAATAAACACAGTAATCTAGCAGCACTTCAGAGTTCACGTAGCATTCCTATCAGCACTTTTGCTGGGAGAGTATAAGAACAATACAATAGGAGCTCATCTGATTCTAAATGTGCCTTCACAACTGCATCCTGCAAGTGTGCTGCTAGAATAATGGAAGGACAAGGCACATGAAAAGTCTCAATGAGGACATCTTTCCAATATTTTATGAGTTTTGACAAGAAACAAGTTTAAAATCAATGCAAACAGAATGAATCGATTGACCTTCAAAATGATATGGTCCTAACAGATAGTGATAGAATTAATGCACCTGCTGAGCGAATCTTGACAGATAGACCATTGCAAAGCAGCTAGTCCATGAAGTTCACTCTGCAGAAAAAATTGGTCTGTAATAAAATAAAAAAGAAAAGGCTCATATATGCTTATTTTCCCTCTGCATCAAAGAGAGAAGCAGTGCATAACCTAACGGCACATTGAACAAGCACAATAAAAAGCTATACCCTCTAAAGTCTTAAGAGATCAAAAAGATCAGCTGAGCAAGATATAATCTCTCTAATTTCTGGAAGCATTGATTTCTAGAAAATCTGAGTTCATCCTCCGGCATGCAGATTGGATGATCATATCTAAATTTCCAATGTCTGTTTCCATTTTCTTGCCTTGCCTGGAACAAACCTTTCATTCTCTGACACGTTGGATCCCTCATATGGAGGTCCATAATGTCATCCAACAAGCCACCAAGGAAGGGAAATAAAAAAGAATCAAGTAGCACTGTACAGCCCTTAAAGGAAAAGATATGATCCGCTGCCCCAAGCCTTGTTTTGGGTGCAAATTAGAAAATCTTCTTGTTTTGACTAGTTTCCAAGGTACAATTTGGCAGCTTGGGTAAATCAAATCAGGGTATCTTGGTCAAATTTCCAATTCAGTAAAGAAGAAGGAAGCAGTATTACCCTCCTAATTAAGTTCAACCTAAAACTTGGCAGTAAAACATTCGTATAAGCAGCCATATCCTGAAATCCCTGAAGCACCATAGGAAAAGAAATGCTTGCTGCTAACATGTAGACTGCATTATTTAAGGTGAATGATGGCTTTGCACTCAACAAAGTTGAACTTGCTAACTCAAAACACTTGGAAATGTTTATTGGATGAAGCCTCCAATATTCAATCCAGGACCAAAGTTGAATCAAGCTTGTTAAGTCTGACACTATGACGTCACAATGGCCAGTTGTGCATTTAGGTACCAAAAATTAGGTAGCAAATATGCTGGGAAGAGTCTATCACTAATCATTCCCAAGGACCAAAAAGACACTGAAACCCATCAAAACAAAATCCATTGATCATTTGTAATGTCCAAGGTTTGGTTTCACCACTAGTGAACACTTGTCCCATCAAATAAGAACTCTAGTTACTCATAAAGTTGTTTATCAGGTCTTGCCAAAATTACCTGGAATGACAACTTTTCCATAACCCTTCCATAATAGGGTAATGCTTCATTAAGCTTCCCAGAATTCATCAAGGAATCACCATCTTCCAAGGCCTATAAACCACATTTACTTAGATTAGGGGGAAAAGATATCTGCAGAATTCTCCTCAATGAATACAGATGAGCATTAGCACATTAATGCCCAGCAAAAGCAACAACTGAAGAAAAGGACAATTTATGATCCAAGAAGATATGATATGCCCTCAGATTATGAAATTCTAGTGATCATCCAACAAACACAGTCATGCTATTCTCAGCAAAAATCTGAGACCAACATGCCTTCTTGTTCCGAATCCACTGCTGATAGGCAATAGCAAAAGTATATTTAAAAAAAAAAACAAAAAGAAACTCTAGATTTTGATTTAAAATGTAACATACCAAACAAGATCATGATTTCTCCTTATTAATATTAGATAAAGCCATTAATCTAGAGTCTGACCAAGTATTTGCAATTACCCATGACAATTGAGAAACTGAAACAGTGAATTTTATTTTATGGAGCTTAGATCAGAATAAGTAAGAAGTACCTTCTCACACTCATATCTCAGCTTTGGATCAATGTTTAAGCCTATTTTCTTCCTGTAGGCAGCAAGTAATTGTCGTGTGCGCTCATCTTTAGCAGCCCTTTCATCTGCTGTCTCGGGCACATCACCAGGGTGAATAGTCCTTCCTCCACCAAACTAGCACCCAAAACATTAGACACGGATTATTTACAAAGAGTTTGCTTCACAGGGAGGCTGGGAAGCAAAAAGATGCAATCAACAATTTCTGAAACCATTGGACCTGAAGTATTAACCCTTTTGCTCATGTGAAAGAACTAATTAGTTCACCCATTCAATAAATCCAATTTCTGCCTAGCTTCACTCGAGAATAGACTGATATTTAAACCACAAGAAAGTAAAGAGCAGACACTAGATCTTTTTTCTGCTATTTTCATAAGAACATAATGAGATTTACCAGTCAGCTTAGTGAAAGTGATTAGCAACTAAAAAAACAGAGTGCTCCACTGCCATTTCCTTTTTCTGCTCCGAGAATCCATGTTCATGTTTAAGATCATCACTCACATCAAAACTTCATCATAATTCAAATAATCATGTTTTTTTCCAATGGAAATCCAGAGAAAAAGTAGTCTTCTTTAAAATTTTTAATACTGAGTTAAGACCAGTTCCTCATAAATCTTCCAGAAACAAATTTATAATATTATCTGACAATGAACGTTAAAGCAGTAATTAGTAACTTCTGAAAATGGCATCGACTGAAAAAAGAATAGGCAAAACAAAACGTGAACAATATATTTTGAGAATGATAATAATTGTATCTATCATTAGCATATACCGTTTTGGAAATGTTTCCAGGTCTAGGATAGACACCCCATGTAGAAACCTTCGGCTTGTAAAAATCTGCATTATCTTCTTGGCTAGGCTTAGGTATTGACGCCGTGCTGTCGCCAAACTTGCTGGTATCTCCAACAATTATCTCCACATCAGGCAAGTCCCCTGCCGGAAAAGGGTCGGTGACTGGAACCAATCCAGCTGGGAGTCCTTTGCCCTTTTTCTTGTCCGCAAAGCCAAGCCCCACGAAATTAATACTTGAAATCGACAGTTTTTCCTTCTTACTGGCACCTTTATCCACAAAGCCACTTTCGAAACCATTGCCTCCTTTTGCTCCTGAAACAAATTCGAACGCTTGCATCACCAGATTTCTTTGCTTGCATATATTTATTCTGTTCATGAGACACTAAAAATGTTACAAGAGGGGTTTCTCTATGTTTGCAACTGCCAACCACAAGCCCAACAAAAAAATAATATATATATATTACTAGACATCCCCTTGTTCTGGCAATTTAATCTTTTGAACACAAGATTTTCATCATAGAAATGTTACAAATCATCAACTGCAATTAGCTAAAGCTTCCAATTTGAATTAAATTCCAATGTTTTCACTTTTTGGCTACATTAATTTTCCAAGAACTCACCCGCTTTTATCTCGCTCTCTGAAACGCTCTTCTCGCCACCGCCGCCTCCACCAACGCCTTCAGTTTTCCTGTACTCTCTTGCTTTCTCCCTCGCAGCCTTAACTGAATCGGGCAGTGGCACCCGCTTGTTGTTTTCATCGTTCCCTACTATTAAACCACCGTCAGAGCCGCCCTCGACCGGGCTTTGCCCGAATTCCGAACTTTTGCCATCTTGTTGCAATTTCTCATATGCTTTAGCTTTCTCAAAGGCCAGCTTCGGAGGGTCCGCGGGACCTGGCGCGGCTGCTGCTGGCGGGTTTTGTGGAGTGGGTTTCGAAGGTTCAGCACTGGATGGGTTCAGCGAGAATGAAAGTCTAAAGGGAGATGCTTTGGGCCTGACGAATGCAATGGGTTTCTCGGCAAGAGGCGGGTGCCACTGCCATGGATGTTGAAGCCTTACAGAGGCCATACCATGAGCTTGGTGCTTTGCCGGCTGTTGGATGATCAGTTGAGCAGTTTATCCTTTTTTTTTTTTTTAACTTTATTTTTTCTTGGTGCAGAGAACTGATAAAGACAAAAATGCTTGTGGACCAACAAAAATATTAAAATAATAATTAAAAAAAAAATGATGTGCATGCGAGTTTTAACTAACGTACAATGTAAACCCTACCAAGAACATTTTAACTTACATTATCTGGTCTGTTTAGAATGTGTCACGTCGTCAATTGCAAACTAATTGCATTAAAAAAATCAATTTTAATTTATTATATTTATTTATATTTTTATAAATATAATAAATTTATTATTATTAATTATGCACGTTTAAATTTTATTTTGTTAAATATATTATTAAATTAATTTAATTCATAAGTAAGTTAAATTAATTTTTTTTAGTTAGATGAATGTTAGTTATGATGGTATTATTTTCAAAATAAAATTACAAAAATTTCCTTTACGTATCTCCTTTACGGAGAAGAGAAACGGGGTGGAAGGCTTCCGCCAGCGTGGAAAGGTGTTTTCGACGCCGGTTTCAAACGAGACAACGAGGATGAGAAGTGGACCCTATGACTACATGTAAACCATACCTGGTTTTTTTCTTGAACAGCAATTAATTATCTTATGCATGGCATCGAAAATAGATTTAGCAATTGATTAAGGTGTTTTTTTAATTCTTCATTAAACACAAAGAAAATTGAAAATTCCTACTCTTTTACTTTTGATTTTTTTCACTCATTGTTCTCTTTCCCTATAAAGGCATGGAGCGAGCTGCTGCCTTTTATAGCTTGGCCTCCAGTGGAAGGCATTTGGAAAAACAAAATAAGTCAAATTGTTTGCTGTAGTGACCCTTTGGTTAGGCATTGGAGCAACATTACCTATTGATAAATCCTTAACTTTAGGTTTTTTTCAAATTGATTCAATTGTAAACTAAAATAGTGTATATTATAATATTAATTTTGTTCATGTACTAAAAAATAATTACTATCAAATAAATTAATTATTTTATCAATCAACGGAAAAATCAATAATCTTACTCTTAAAGTTGAAAAGAACGAATTTGGTGGACAAAAAATTAAAATTTTGAATTTTTCTTCCCATCCCCAAATCCTTAAAATATAAAATCATAAGAATAAATCTTTTTTTTTTCCTCAATATTTTTTCCCCTCTCCCTGTCTTCCCAAACAAAGGCTTAAGGATTTCCCACGTGGCAATTCGGGAAGCCCCAGATTGGCGTGGGAGAGGGGGGCCTTCATGGGTTGATTCTCTTCTGTCTCGGCGTATTATTCCTCTCTGGAGAACGGAGAGTTAACATGCAGACACTGTTGACCATGTCCATTCTAAGGTTTTGCTTGCCTGCGGGAATCGTTTACAATCCGTCTTAATCCGTCATGCTTACGCCTCCATGGCCATTAATTTTACAAATTTAAATTTTATTTAAAATTTTTATTTTGTTAATTATATGATTAAATTAATTTAATTCATAAATAAGTTAAATTAAATTTTTTTCGTTAGACGGATGTCTATTAATTATGATGATATTATTTTTAAAATAAAATTACAAAAAAAAATTATTCTTTTAAATTTTAAAAATTAAGAACTTAAATTTTGTAAAAATTTATTTTATTTATGAGAACAAAATGTATACTTTCGTTTAAGTTAAAAAATAAAATATAGAAGTGGGGTGAGACGGTCACGTAGAACTGGGGCGCATGACGGCCTGGCGGACAATTTCTGGAATGCTAACGTGTCACGGCGTCAATTTCAGGAATGCTATTGTGTTACGGCTCTCGTCAATTGCAAACTAATTGCATCGAAAAATCGGTATTAATTTATTATATTTATTTATATATATATATTTTAAATGTAATAAATTTATTATTATTAATTATACACATTTAAATTTTATTTAAAATTTTTATTTTGTTAAATATATTATTAAATTAATTTAATTCATAAGTGAGTTAAATTTTTTTTTGTTACATATGAAGGTATTATTTTCAAAATAAAATTACAAAAATTTTCTTTGCGCGTCATCTTCACTTCACGCGGAAGAGAAACAGGGTGGCGCCCACAACAGTGGAAAATGTTTCTAAGAACACGAGGGCCCTCTGTCACAGCCTATAGAAAAATCAACTCGTCCAAAACAGTGGAAAAAGGTTAAAGCTACTGTCGGGTACAAGAAGACGAGGACCAATCACAGCCTACTGGAAAATCAGATCGTCAAAAAAGTATATATATGCAGCTACCAATCTCAGCACTGCAGGCAAAATCGAAGATCACTCAGATATTGGCCGGAGACGAACTAACGGAGATAGAAAGAGAGAGTGAACGTGTCCCCGAAAAGGCTCAAGGAAAGGAACCAGAAGATGCCTCGCCAGCATTCTGCAAGTAATGCCTTTCACCGGTTAGTGTACAAGTCCCTGTATCCGTCATTTTTTATTTAACTTTCGCCATACGTGTTTTCTTTCCGTTTTTTTCATTTTTTCTTTTGGTGCATGGGAGCTGCAGCGCAGCGGTAAAGGGAGGGGGTCCGCGTCAACCCGGCCCTCTATACATGCTGTTTTCTTGAACAGCAATTAATAGTCTTATGCATGGCATCGAAAATAGATTTAGCAATTGATTAAGGTGTTTTTTAATTCTTCATTAAACACAAAGAAAATTGAAAATTTCTTACTCTTTTACTTTTGATTTTTTTCACTCATTTTTCTCTTTCCCTAAAATTTTACCCAAACAAGGTGTTAAGCAATTGATTAGCAAAGAGATGTTCTCATTTCAAGCCTCGAGAGTTTGCTACTTCTTTAGTTACTGTTAACGTAAACGAGATAAAAGCTAAGAGGCGCTAAACAAAGAAAGCAATAAGCGGCCCGTTGGGCTGGCCGATAATTTTTGGGGTCCGAATATATTTAAAGTTTATTATATATATATTTATGTATATGATCAACGCATTTTTCTAGTTTCATTTAAATAATTGAATATGTCATGTGTATAAATATGTGACTAATATTTAAATTTATAAAATTAAAATATATTATTATAGATATTTAATATTTAATTATTTATTATACATGTTATAAAAAAAATTTATAAATAATTTTTTTTAATTGATGAGTTAATTTGGTGAGTTGAAGTTTTATGATTATTATTATTTTTTTAAGATTGAGTTTGACTTTAAATTTATACTTAATATTTTTTTATAATTAATTTGACTTGACGTTAATATAAATTCTAATTAAATTAATTTAAATTCTACTTATATTTACCTTTATTTGTATTTAAATCTAACTAACAAAAATTCTTGCATTTTTTTTTATAAAATAAGAATTCTTACTTTTGAAAGGTTATAATTACTTTATATATAAATTTATAAGAATTTTAAAATTGTTCATAATTCAATTAATCAAATAGTTATTAAATGTATAATTGACTTTTGTTATTAATTTTTGAGTTTTTCAGTTAAAAATTTTCTAATTTATCAAAATTTTTATAAATATTATTATTATTTTGATTTAAAATTAAAAGAGTATTATTTTTTTATTAATTTTTAATTTAATTCTCTTGATTTTATAAAATATTTAATTATAAATTATATAATCTAATATTAGGCATATTACTCTAAAAATCAAAATTTTCAAAAAAACAAAATTAAAATTTTTATGAATAATTTTTTTTTTAGAAAGAAATAGAATAATATAATATAATATATTTTTGTTTAAAAACTAATTTTTGCCTTTTCCTTTGAGAAAAGGAAAAAAAAAATCAGATCGTCAATTTTAGTTTCTGTAACTAAACATACAGCACAACATGTAAGTAATCAAAATAAGAATTTGTTCTCCTCGCGACAGCACAAGTGATCAAAACAGAGATCTCCGGGATGATTTCGGTGGGATCCAATTTCTGCAGATAGTGCTGCTTTCCGTCATCGCCATCTTCTGTGGCTTGATCCAAGTAAAATTTCAACAAGCAAAAGCCTCCCCATTTGACACGCACCAAGGCATTATGTCTGCGTTCGTGGCCGCCACGTTTGTATACGTTGTGGCACTTCTGGCGAAAGTTCAACTTCGATCTCGGAACTCAAATTACAGTGTAATCGTGGGCAAAATTAGTTTTCTCTCCGGAGGTCTTATGCTAGTTTTGCTTCTATTGGTTCTCGTGCCTTTGTTTGGGTGGATGATGTTGGCCATATGGTTCGCTTTCTTCGTCAAGAAATCACTTGATGTGTGTCGAGAGCTCTACAGATTGCTGCTGGATGATGCGGTTGCCCAGGCATTTGACGTGCTAAATAAGCTAATGGATCGTGGTTTGCCGCAGCAACAAAACTCATTGCCTGAGGATATACCATAAATTAGTAAGTACCTTGTATTTGATGTGTGTTACTGTGACGAACCTGTAGGGTCCGATTTCAGCATATAGCGCTGCTTTCCGTCACCGCAATCTTCTGTGGCTTGATTCAAGTAAAATTTCAGCAAGCAAAAGCCTCCCCATTTGACATACACCAAGGCGTTGTTATGTCTGTGTCCGTGGTCGCCATGTTTGTATACGTCGTGACACTTCTGGCAGAAGCTCAACTTCGATCTTCAAACTCAAATTACAATGGAATCATGGGCAAAATTAGTTTTTTCTCTGGAGGTCATATGCTAGTTTTGCTTCTATTGGTTCTTGTGCTTTCGTTTGGGTGGATAATGTCATATGGTTCGCTTTCTTCGTCAAGAAATCACTTGATGTGTGTCAAGAGCTCTACAAATAGGCTAATGGGTCGTGCTTTGCCGCAGCAGCATAACTCATTGCCTGAGCATATACCATAAGTACCTTGTATTTGATGTGTGTTATTGTGATCAACCTGTATCTGTTTTGAGTATTTATTGATAATAAATAAAAATGAAAAGTAATTATAGATATATTGTTTTATGGATTTTATAGTTATTGTAAGTTTTTCAAATAATTAATAAAATTACACAAGTTTTAACAATTCTGTATAGTTAACTAAATTGAAATACACATAATTGAGAAAGAGAAAGCATATCCCTTTACCTGAACACACGTACAATTATACGAAAAAGCTAAATGTGCACTAAATGACTTATAATCTAAATTGAAACAATGCAGTGTGATTCAATCTCGGTACCTTCATTCTCCTCTGATAGAGGGTAGTTGGTCTTATCTTCAACAAATGCCTAAAAAAAGTTCTGGTAGCCTGTGCTCCTAGGTGAGAAATTAGACCCAGTTATCTTCATCATTTCCATGGCCTACCAACAAGACAGATATTTAATAATTAATGGAAGACCAGTCGAAAACATTAGACACGGATTATTTACAAAGAGTTTGCTTCACAGGAAGGCTGGGAAGCAAAAAGATGCAATCAACAATTTCTGAAACCATTGGACCTGAAGTTTTAACCCTTTTGCTCATGTGAAAGAAATAATTATTTCATCCATTCAATAAATCCAATTTCTGCCTAGCTTCACTTGAGAATAGACTGATATTTAAACCACAAGAAAGTAAAGAGCCAGGTTAACAATTCTTAGCTAGATTGAGGTGCACATAATTGAGACTGAGAAAGCATATCCCTTTACCAGAACACACATACAACTATACAAAAATGCCAAATCTGCACTAAATGGCTTATAATCTAAATTGAAACAATGCATTGTGATTAAATCTCGGTACCTTTCGTATTGCATCCACCTGGTTAAATTGCCCTTCACTAACACCATCTCTGCCATGACGTACAACCATAGGACATCAGATACATTTGCACCAAGAAGATATTCTGGGATTTCAAGACAAAGATTGTTACCTGTAAAATATTATCCTATGTGGTTTATGCCCCGTAGATCTCCGGAAAGAGATCAATAATTCCCTGCAGAAAAACAAAGGGGGAGGGAGAATAGCTTAAACCATTTCAGCAGAAAATATGAACATTGGGAAAGAAAAAAACAATGCCAATGGCTCACAGGACCATTCCTGCATGAACTAATCCTTTTTGAGGATCCTGATGTAATTTGTAAAGATCTTGAATAATTTCCTCCTTGTGAGCTTGTGCAGACACCAATCCCCTGTCCTTGGTCACCTCGGGCCAAGCCATAGAAGCCACAACCTGTGCCACTCAATTTAGCCCATTAGCATAATGAAGAAAAGCATACTTGAGCCAGGGGATGACTTACCGCAGCAATAGATGCATTAGAATCGTCACCCGGTTGTGGATGGGTAACATCAGCACCAAGTATGATGGTCGGTTGATCACTCACAAGAGGAACAGCACCATCTAACACATTGTTACAGCCACCAACCTATAGTTTTCCTCTCCTCAATTTATATATGTAAGAGTAGCCAATGAAACTCAATGACAAAATATGCACAATGAAAGAAAGACTGACGTTAACATTAATTTTCAGGGCCACATCCTCAAAATATTGTTTGCTAAGTTTTACTGCCTGCCTAGGCGGACAGCACTGGGAGACAATTCCCAACTCAGTTTCACAGATTCGTTTGATTTTTCCTGCAACCAAGTAGCCACTCTGTTTAAACAGGCATAAGAACAGTCTATGATGAATCTCAAATCAAGTTCCACTACTAACCATATCACCCGCTTATGTCAGGTAAAATGCTAATTAACAGCTGCAGCTGTTTTCCCGGCTGGTTTCCGAGTTTTGCTGCAGATTGCTTGTGTGTATCAACAAGAACCTCCTCAATTTGGACCCCACCAAGATTGCGGCGACGGAAAGCAGAAATTGGCCCCCACCAAGATCATCCTGGATATGTCTGTTTTGATCACTCGTGCTGTCATCAGAGGAACAAATTCTTGTTTTGATTACTTAAATGTTGTGCTCTATGTGTAGAATCCTCAATCAGATTCTTAATCACTCGTGCTGTCACGAGGGGAACAAATTCTTGTTTTGATTACTTAAATGTTGTGCTCTATGTTATGCTCTCTTTCTATCTCCACTGATCCCCGATTGCTGTCACGAGGGGAACAAATTCTTGTTTTGATTACTTAAATGTTGTGCTTTATGTTGTGCTCTCTTTCTATCTCCACTGATCCCTGATTGCTGTCACGAGGGGAACAAATTCTTGTTTTGATTACTTAAATGTTGTGCTCTATGTTGTGCTCTCTTTCTATCTCCACTGATCCCTGATTGCCTCCACTGCTGAGAGTGGTAGTATATATAGAACAAAACATTTAAGTAATCAAAACAAGAATTTGTTCCCCTCGTGACAGCACAAGTGATCAAAACAAAGATCTCCAGGATGATTTTGGTGGGATCCAATTTCTGCAGATAGTGCTGCTTTCCGTCATCACTGGCTTGATTCAAGTAAAATTTCAACAAGCAAAAGCCTCCCCATTTGACACGCACCAAGGCGTTATGTCTACGTTCGTGGCCGCCATGTTTGTATACATTATGGCACTTCTGGCGGAAACTCAACTTCGATCTCGGAACTCAAATTACAGTGGAATCGTGGGCAAAATTAGTTTTCTCTCCGGAGGTCTTATGCTAGTTTTGCTTCTATTTGTTCTTGTACCTTCATTTGGGTAGATGATGTTGGTTATATGATTCGCTTTCTTCTTCAAGAAATCACTTGATGTGTGTCAAGAGCTCTACAGATTGCTAGATGATGTGGTTTGCTTCTATTGGTTCTTGTACCTTCATTTGGGTAGATGATGTTGGTTATATGATTCGCTTTCTTCTTCAAGAAATCACTTGATGTGTGTCAAGAGCTCTACAGATTGCTAGATGATGTGGCTTCCCTGGCATTTGACATGCTAAATAGGCTAATGGGTTGTGGTTTGCCGCCCCAACAAAACACATGGCCTGCGCATATACCATAAATTAGTAAGTACTTTGTATCCATCACATGTAGTATTTGACCGTATGTTATTGTGACCAACCTGTATCTGTTTTGAGTATCCAAGTTTTTTAAATAATTAATAAAATAAATTCATTAGTCTTCTATTTTGTAAACAAATTCTAACAATTCTGTATAGTTAACTAAATTGAGATGTACAAACCTGAGAATGAGAAAACATCTCTCTTTAGCGGAACACACATACAACTATAGAAAAAAGCCAAATCTGTACTAAATGGCTTATAATTTAAATTGGAACAATGCATTGTGATTAAATCTCGGTACCTTTCGTATTGCATCCATCTCATGTGGCGGAACCTGGTTAAATTGCCCTTCATTGACACCATCTCTGCCATGGCGTGCCACCGTAGGACATCAGATGCATTTGCACCAAGAAGGTATTCTGGGATTTCAAGACAAAGATTTTTACCTGTAAAATATTATCCTATGTGGTTTATGCCCAGTAGATCTCCGGAAAGAGATCAATAATTCCCTGCAGGAAAACAAAGGGGAGGGAGAATAGCTTAAACCATTTCAGCAGAAAATATGAACATTGGGAAAGGGAAAAAAAAAATGCCAATGGCTCACCGGACCATTCCTGCATGAACTAATCCTTTTTGAGGATACTGATGTAATTTGCAAAGATCTTGAATAATTTCCTCCACCAATCCCTGTACTTGGTCACCTCGGGCCAATCCATAGAAGCCACAACCTGTGCCACTCAATCTAGCCCATTAGCATAATGAAGAAAAGCATACTTGAGCCAGGGGATGACTTACCGCAGCAATAGATGCATTAGAATCATCCCCCGGTTGTGGATGGGTAACATCAGCACCAAATATGATGGTCGGTTGATCACTCACAAGAGGAACGGCACCATCTAACACATTGTTACGGCCCCCAACCTATAGTTTTCCACTCCTCAATTTACATATGTAAGAGTAGCCAATGAAACTCAATGACAAAATATGCACAATGAAAGAAAGACTGACCTTAACATTAATTTTCAGGGCCACATTCTCAAAATATTGTTTGCTAAGTTTTACTGCCTGCCTAGGCTGACAGCACTGGGAGACAATTCCCAACTCAGTTTCACAGATTCGTTTGATTTTTCCTGCAACCAAGTAGCCACTCTGTTTAAACAGGCATAAGAACAGTCTATGATGAATCTCAAATCAAGTTCCAACTACTAACCATATCACCCGCTTATGTCAGGTAAAATGATAATTAACAGCTGCAGCTGTTTTCCGGGCTGGTTTCCAAGTTTTGCTGCAGATTGCTTGTGTGTATCAACAAGAACCTCCTCAATTTGGCTCGGATTGGCTGAATGTATTGGCATAACAGGGTTTGGATTGAATTGCTGGCATTACAATCAGGAACCCAAAAATTAATTTACCAAGATAAAATTAAAACATAAAAAGAAAGGAAAACATAGAGGGCAAAGAGCTACAAGATGAAACCACACCATGACTTTGCTCGAGCACATTTCAATCAATTGCATACAGAATTCAAATGGCAGATCTTGGTGGACTCCTGAAGAGAAGTTCACACGAGTCCAAAATTCCACGCTTCTACCATTAATCATTTTCTAAAAGAAAAAAAGAAAATCAAAGGTTCAGCTAAACCTTCCAAAACACCAAGCCTTGGTGCTTTGTGAACAAATCAAAACTGTTCTTGGCATCTTGGTGCTGACAAGAAGTTGGCTTCAGGTTCCCCAACTGCAGCACAGCTTTAACATGGTCAGCTTGGATTCCATGCCTGTTGGGTACCTTCCTTTGGACCATCTTCAAAGAAAATAAAAAATAAGCATCATAGACGAGCTGAAGGCAAGTTTCCATTACTTGGAGATGAATAGACGAGGGTGCACCTTTTTGATTCGACAAGGGTTTGTCATAGGAGATGAATTTTGTTGCTGTGAAGCTTGGGGTGGGGTGCTGCCGTTGTATTGGGGTTTGGCAATAGAGATTTTTTTGACCACTTTTAATGAAACCCAGTTTTTGGCTGTCCAAAAAATTCTCCCGACGCATTGGCTCTAAATTGTCTCAATGGTACATAGTTACCTGGAAGCTGAACATAAACTGCCTTGCTTTCCTGCTCACTTTCGTATTTGGGTGAGACTGAAGTTTCTCATACATAGATCGAGCATCACCTGGCTTGCCAATCATATGACCAACATCAAGTGATTCCTTGACGAAGAAAGCGAACCATATGACCAACGTTATCCACCCAAGCGAAGGCACAAGAACCAATAAAAGCAAAACTAGCATAAGACCTCCGGAGAGAAAACTAATTTTGCCCACGATTCCACTGTAATTTGAGTTCCGAGATCGAAGTTGAGCTTCCGCCAGCAGTGCCATAACGTATACAAACATGGCGGCCACGAACGCAGACACAACGCCTTGGTGCGTGTCAAGGGGGAGGCTTTTGCTTGTTGAAATTTTACTGGAATCAAGCCACAGAAGATGGCGATGACGGAAAGCAGCCCTTTGTGCAGAAATTGGACCCCACCAAAATCATGCTGGAGATGCCTGTTTTGATCACTTGTGCTGTCAAGAGGGGAACAAATTCTTGTTTTGATTACTTAAACATTGTGCTACAGAAACTAAAATTGTTTTTTCTTTTTCTCGAAAGAAAAGGAAAAAAATAGTTTTTTTAACAAAAATATATTATATTATATTACTCTATTTATTTAATAAAAAATTTATTCATCAAATTATTAACATTATTTTTTTAATTTTTTTGTTTTTAGAGTAATATGCCTAATATTAGATTATATAATTTATAATTAAATATTTTATCAAATCAAGGGAATTAAATTAAAAATTAATAAAAAATAATACTCTTTTAATTTTAAATCAAAATATAATAATTATTATAAAAAATTTGATAAATTACAAAATTTTTAACTTAAAAACTCAAAAATTATTTTTTTAAAACGAATAAAATCAATTATAATTTAATCACTATTTAATTAATTGAATTATAATTAAATTTGAAATTCTTATAAAGTAACTTTAACCTTTCAAAAGTAAAAATTCTTATTTTTATAAAATAAAAATACAACAATTCTTGTTAGTTAGATTTAAATACAAGTAAAGATAAATATAAGTAGAATTTAGATTAATTTGATTAAAATTTATATTAATATTAAGTCAAATTAATTATAAACAAATGTTAAGTATGAATTTAAAGTCAAAATTAATTGTAAAAAAATAATTATAAAATTTCAACTCATTAAATCAATTTCTCAATTAAAAAAATTATTTATAAATTTTTTTATAACATGCATGATAAATAATTAAATATTAAATATTTATGATAATATATTTTAGTTTTATAAATTTAAATAACAATCACATATTTATACACATGAAATATCTAATTATTTAAATAAAACAAGAAAAATGGATTGATTATATACATCAATATATATATATAAACAATAAACTTTAAAAATATTCGGACCCCAAATATTTTCGACCAGGCCCAATGGCCGCTGATTGCTTTCTTTGTTTAGCGCCTTGTAGCTTTTGTCTCTTTTACGTTAACATTAACTACAGAAGTAGCACACTCGAGGCACTGCCTGATTTTGACCAACTACAGGTGAAAAGTATCTAAAGAAAAGCTCAAGAAAACCGAAGGGAAAGAAATTAAAAAAAAAAAAAAAAAGAGAGGGGCTTGAAATGGAGAACATCGCTTTGTTAATCAATTGCTTAACACCTTGGTTGGATAAAATCTTAGGGAAAGAGAAAAATGAGTGAAAAAAATCAAGAGTAAAAGAGTAAGAAATTTTCAAATTCTTTTGTGTTTAATGAAGAATTAAAAAACACCTTAATCAATTGCTAAATCTATTTTCGATGCCACGCATAAGACTATTAACTGCTGTTCAAGAAAACAACGTGCATGGAGGGCCGGGTTTACCCGGATCAAGAAAACAACGTCCATGGGAGCATGGACCAAGAGGAAAAATGAAAAAAAGAAAAAGAAACACCTATGGCGAAAGTTAAATAAAAAATGACGGATACAGGGTCTCGTGCACTAACCTTTGAGAGCCATTACCTGCAGAGTGGTGGCGAGGCATCTTGAGCTTAAGCCAAGATAGGTGAATGTTCAATTTTTTTTAATATTGTTTTGATCCAACGGACGAGAGAGGGTGTGAAGCCAAGGTAGGTACGTAATGGCGAATCTCACCTACCTTGACCCAATTTCACACCCTCTCTCGTCCGTTGGATCAGAAAAATATTAACCAAAAGAAGGTCCGGCAACCCCGAGGGGCGCTTAAGCCAGCTATAAAAAGGGCAGCTCGCTCCGTTACGCCCTCCCCAGCCTTCCAGTATTCTTACTATTTCCTTCCCTTCTCATTTTAAATCTAACAACACTGGTTGAAATTCTCATATTCTCTATACACCCTTCTTTGCTTTTGGGTTTCTATAGTCCTCTCCAGTCTCCAATTGCTTATTTTCATCAATTCGGGTGCTTTCCTTTTTTCTTTTATTTATATATATATATATTTAAGAAAAAGGTAAAGAAGAGAGTGGACGTGTCCCAGATGCCTCGCCACCATTCTGCGGGTAATGGCTCTCAAAGGTTAGTGTACGAGACCCTGGATCCGTCATTTTTTATTTAACTTTCGCCATAGGTGTTTCTTTTTCTCTTGGTCCATGGGAGCTGCAGCGCAGCGGTAAAACGCAGGGGGTGCGGGTAAAGCCGGCCCTCTATGCATGTTGTTTTCTTGAACAGCAGTTAATAGTCTTATATGCGTGGCATCGAAAATAGATCTAGCAATTGATTAAGTTGTTTTTTAATTCTTAATTAAACACAAAAAAGTTTGAAAATTTCTTACTCTTTTACTTTTGATTTTTTTCACTCTTTTTTCTCTTTCCCTAAGATTTTATCCAACCAAGGTGTTAAGCAATTGATTAACAAAGCGATGTTCTCCATTTCAAGCCTTTTCACCTGTAGTTTGGTCAAAATCAGGCAGTGCCTCGAGAGTGTGGTACTTCTGTAGTTACTGTTAACGTAAAAGAGACAAAAGCTACGAGGCGCGAAACAAAGAAAGCAATAAGCGGCCATTAGGCCTGGCCGAAAATTTTTGGGGTCCGAATATATTTAAAGTTTATTATATATATATAACCCATTTTTTCTTGTTTTATTTAAATAATTAGATATTTCATGTGTATAAATATGTGATTATTATTTAAATTTATAAAACTAAAACATATTATCATAAATATTTAATATTTAATTATTTATTATTCATGTTATAAAAAAATTGATAAATAATTTTTTTATTGATGAACTGATTTAATAAGTTCAAATTTTATAATTATTTTTTTAAGATTGATTTTGATTTTAAATTTATACTTAACATTTGTTTATAATTAATTTGACTTGATATCAATATAAATTTTAATCAAATTAATCTAAATTTTACTTATATTTATCTTGTATTTAAATCTAACTAATAAGAATTATTATATATATATTTTTTATAAAAATTAGAATTCTTACTTTTGAAAGGTTAAAATTACTTTATATACAAATTTATAAGAATTTCAAAATTATTCATAATTCAATTAATCAAATAGTGATTAAATTATAATTGACTTCTATTTATTTTAAGAAAGTTGGTTAATTTTTGAGTTTTTAAGTTAAAAATTTAGTAATTTATCAAATTTTTTATAATAATTATTATTATTTTGATTTAAAATTAAAGAGTATTATTCTGTATTAATTTTTAATTTAATTTCCTTGATTTGATAAAATATTTAATTATAAATTATATAATCTAATATTAGGCATATTACTCTAAAAATCAAAATTTTTTTAAAAAAAATTAAAACTTTTATGAATAAATTTTTTATTAGAAAAAGGTAGAGTAATATAATATAATATATATTTCTTCAAAAACTAATTTTTGCCCTTTTTTCTCGAGAAAAAGAAAAAAAATCAGATTGTCAATTTTAGTTTCTGTAACTAAGCATAGAGCACAACATTTAAGTAATCAAGACAAGAATTTGTTGAAGTAATCAAAACAAGAATTTGTTCCCCTGATGACAGCACAAGTGATCAAAATAGACATCTCCAACATGATTTTGGTGGGGTCCAATTTCAGCATATAGCGCTGCTTTCCGTCACCGCAATCTTCTGTGGCTTGATTCAAGTAAAATTTCAACAAGCAAAAGCCTCCCCATTTGACACACACCAAGGCGTTGTTATGTCTGCGTCCGTGGTCGCCATGTTTGTATACGTTATGGCACTTCTGGCGGAAGCTCAACTTCGATCTCGAAACTCAAATTACAGTGGAATCATGGGCAGAATTAGTTTTCTCTCCGGAGGTCTTATGCTAGTTTTGCTTCTATTGGTTCTTGTGACTTCGTTTGGGTGGATGATGTTGGTCATATGGTTCGCTTTCTTCATCAAGAAATCACTTGATGTGTGTCAAGAGCTCTACAGATTGCTGGATAATGCGGTTGCCCAGGCATTTGACATGCTAAATAGGCTAATGAGTCGTGATTTGCCGCAGCAACAAAACTCATTGCCTGAGGATATACCATAAATTAGTAAGTACTTTGTATTTGATGTGTGTTATTGTGACGAACCTGTAGGGTCCAATTTCAGCATATAGCGCTGCTTTCCGTCACCGCAATCTTCTGTGGCTTGATTCAAGTAAAATTTCAACAAGCAAAAGCCTCCCCATTTGACACACACCAAGGCGTTGTTATGTCTGCGTCCGTGGTCGCCATGTTTGTATACGTTATGACACTTCTGGCGGAATCTCAACTTCGATCTCGAAACTCAAATTACAGTGGAATCATGGGCAAAATTAGTTCTCTCTGGAGGTCTTATGCTAGTTTTGCTTCTATTGGTTTTTGTGCTTTCATTTGGGTGGATGATGTTGGTCATATGGTTCACTTTGTTCGTCAAGAAATCACTTGATGTGTGTCAAGAGCTCTACATATTGCAAGATGATGCGGTTGTCCAGGCATCTGACATGCTAAATAGGCTAACGAGTCATGGTTTGCCGCAGCAACAGAACTTATTGCCTGAGCATGTACCATAAATTAGTAAGTACTTTGTATTTGATGTGTGTTATTGTGACGAGCCTGTAGGGTCCGATCTCAGCATATAGCGCTGCTTTCCGTCACCGCAATCTTCTGTGGCTTGATTCAAGTAAAATTTCAACGAGCAAAAGCCTCCCCATTTGACACACACCAAGGCGTTGTTATATCTGCGTCCGTGGTCGTCATGTTTGTATACGTTATGGCACTTCTGGCGGAAGCTCAACTTCGATCTGGAAACTCAAATTACAATGGAATCATGGGCAAAATTAGTTTTCTTTCTGGAGGTCTTATGCTAGTTTTGCTTCTATTGGTTCTTCTGCCTTTGTTTGGGTGAATGATGTTGGTCATATGATTCACTTTTTCGGTCAAGAAATCACTGGATGTGTGTCAAGAGCTCTGCAGATTGCAAGATGATGCAGTTGGCCAGGCATTTGACATGCCAAATAGGCTAATGAGTCATGGTTTGCCGCAGAAACAAAATTTATTGCCTGAGCATATACCATAAATTAGTAGGTACTTTGTATTTGATATGTGTTATTATGATGAACCTATATCTGTTTTAAGTATTTATAAATAATAAACAAAAATAAAAAGTAATTATAAATATATTATTTTATGAGTTTTATAATTATTATAAGTTTCTCAAGTAATTAATAAAATAAATTTATTTACATTTTATTATAATCTAAATTAAAACAATGCATTGTGTTTAAATCTCGGTACCTTTCGTATTACATCCATCCATCTCATATAGCGGAACCTGGTTAAATTGCCCTTCACTGACACCATCTCTGCCATGACGTGCCACCGTAGGACATTAGATACATTTGCACCAAGAAGATATTCTGGGATTTCAAGACAAAGATTGTTACCGGTAAAATATTATCCTATGTGGTTTATGCCCCGTAGATCTCCGGAAAGAGATCAATAATTCCCTGCAGGAAAACAAAGGGGAGAGAGAATAGCTTAAACCATTTCAGCAGAAAATATGAACATTGGGAAAGAAAAAAAATGCCAATGGCTCACAGGACCATTCCTGCATGAACTAATCCTTTTTGAGGATCCTGATGTAATTTGCAAAGATCTTGAATAATTTCCTCCCAGTGGGCTTGTGCAGACACCAATCCCCTGTACTTGGTCACCTCAGGCCAATCCATAGAAGCCACAACCTGTGCCACTCAATTTAGCCCATTAGCATAATGAAGAAAATCATACTTGAGCCAGGGGATGACTTACCGCAGCAATAGATGCATTAAAATCGTCACCCGGTTGTGGATGGGTAACATCAGCACCAAATATGATGGTCGGTTGATCACTTACAAGAGGAACAGCACCATCTAACACATTGTTACGGCCACCAACCTATAGTTTTCCTCTCCTCAATTTATATATGTAAGAGTAGCCAATGAAACTCAATGAAAGAAAGACTGACCTTAACATTAATTTTCAGGGCCACTTTCTCAAAATATTGTTTGCTAAGTTTTACTGCCTGCCTAGGCTGACAGCACTGGGAGACAATTCCCAACTCAGTTTCACAGATTCGTTTGATTTTTCCTGCAACCAAGTAGCCACTCTGTTTAAACAGGCATAAGAAAAGTCTATGATGAATCTCAAATCAAGTTCCACCACTAACCATATCACCCGCTTATGTCAGTAAAATGATAATTAACAGCTGCAGCTGTTTTCCCGGCTGGTTTCCAAGCTTTACTGCAGATTGCTTGTGTGCATCAACAAGAACCTCCTCAATTTGGCTTGGATTGGCTGAATGTATTGGCATAACAGGGTTTGGATTGAATTGCTGGCATTACAATCAGGGACCCAAAAATTAATTTCCAAGATAAAATTAAAACATAAAAAGAAAGGAAAAGATAGAGGGCAAAGAGCTACAAGATGAAACCACACCATGCCTTTGCTCAGAGCACATTTCAATCAATTGCATACAGAATTCAAATGGCAGATCTTGGTGGACTCCTGAAGAAAAGTTTACACGAGTCCAAAATTCCACGCTTCCACCATTAATCATTTTCTAGAAAGAAAAAAAAGAATCAAAAGTTCAGTTAAACCTTCCAACACACCAAGCCTTGGTGCTTTGTGAACAAATCAAAACTGTCCTTGGCATCTTGGTGCTGACAAGTTGGCTTCAGGTTCCCCAACTGCTGCACAGCTTTAACATAGTCAGCTTGGATTCCATGCTTGTTGGGTACCTTCCTTTGGACCATCTTCAAAGAAAATAAAAAAATAAGCATCATAAACGAGCTGAAGGCAAGTTTCCATTACTTGGAGATGAATAGACAAGGGTGCACCTTTTTGGGTAGACAAGGGCTTGGCATAGGAGATGAATTTTGTCTCTATGAAGCTTGGGGTGGGGTGCTGCCGTTGTATTGGGATTTGGCAATAGAGATTAGAGAGGTGGTCTATCATTGTCCTCGTAAATATTTTTTTGACTTCTTTTAATGAAACCCAGTTTTTGGCTGTCCAAAAAATTCTCCCTATGCGTTGGCTCTAAATTGTCTCAATGGTACATAGTTACCTGGAAACTGAACATAAACTGCCTTGCTTTCTTGCTCACTTTTGCATTTGGGTGAGACTGAAATTTCTTGTACATAGATCGAGCATCACCTGGCCTGCCAATCATTGTGAGCTTCTTAGTATCCATTTGAAATCCATGAAAAAAGAAAAGGTTGGTTAACTTTCAGCATATAAGAATTTCTACAATATAGCTTCTGTAAATGTAGAGAATTCTTTTCAATATCGATATATCAATGTATGAAAAGAAAAAGGTTTGTCTTAGAGATGATTGTAATTAAATGTTCTTTAATGTTTTTCCGTTCTTTTCTATCTCTCTCTCTCTCCCTCTCTCTCTTTCTCTATCTCTTCTTTGTCACCTACTTACACTGAATTACTACTCTAAAACTATAGTATAGAATTCTTTTTGTCTATCTAAGTCTATTAAATTTATTTTTAATACTATTAAATGGTGCTCGCGTCTCTTTCTTGAATCAACCATTTCTGAGGTGGTGTCTCCGCCATGAAAAGGTTACATAAACGAAACCTTTCCGATGCTCCTCGTAACTTTTCTTTAACAATCATAATTCTGTTTATTTGTAACCACTACATCAATATTTCGCGCCTTTTTAAGTTGGGTCGTTTTTCAATTTAAATCATTCGGACTCAAACTGAAGTTGTTCTAATTCGACCCATAATCTGGAAATAATGCTGAATCTACGTTGCTTTTGGCAAAACCCTTTGGCGCGGGCGACCAGGACTGCGGAAAATTGGAACCTGCCGCATTTGAACTATCCTCCATGTCCCTTTTAATAGTCGCCAATCAGCATAAAGTTTGAAAGCCATTTCTATGATTGCCCTAGGTTCCCAAAGCTTCTCCATAAAAGCCCCTGCTATCGTTGCAATAGCTTCCACGTTTTTCCCTATCAACACAGCTGGCCATCGTTTAAAACCAAACTCTCAGCTTGCCCATGCCTTGCTTTCAATCCGCGAGGACAACGGAACCACAAAACCTCTGCCCCATTAGTACTTCCTGTTCCTACGCTTGCATTTGCAATCCGAAATCTGAATGCAGCCACGGCGCAAATTTGTGGACACAAATATGCACACAGTGACTGGCGAATTATGCATCAAAACATGTAATTTCACCTACGCATTTGAATGCGTAAATTACAGCAAAATCACCATGGCCCCGCATGCCAAAACATTACTTAGGCATCCGGATAACAAAAGAGCCCAAAATAGGCAAGGAACAGAGAGTGACATTGACTCTTGAGTCCTAAGAAGGCCATCAATTGCCGATAAATTTTTGTTTCTTTGTTGTGTTCATGTATGGCCGAATCACCCACTCAGTTTGAGCTTCACTCTGATCCATTGTTCCTAGTTTGACCTGCAAGGAAAATCAATTATTTACCATTTCCTAATTGGTGTCTTACTAGTCAAGTTAATCATGTTTTGAAGGATGGAAGCGGTGAAATACAGCATTATTTACCTAGAATTATTACACCAGACAAGGCAACAATATGATATCAGGACAAATAAAAGAGAGATACAGGGACATCAGCTTTAACAGACTTCCCAACCATACCGTTCTCAATCAATGTCTGAGGCCCAAAACAATTCATCCTCCACTAAACTACTATACACAAATTTTCACACTCTAACACAACCATGTTTGTTGAAAGGATCCGATAGGGAAGGAAAAGGAAGTTGTGACAGAACAGGATTAGAGGGATACTTTCACAATTTTCCTTTTCATCCCTCCTGTGATCCCTCTAAAACAAACATTGCATAAGACTACCTTGAATCACTGGCACTGAGGTTGGATTTCAGGACAGCTAAAAATGAAGAAATTGATAGACGCCAGTTGAATTACCTGATAGAGTCGCATTTCAAACCGTGGGCCAATCTCCTTAAGCTCAATGGATTTGGGACCTCCACGTTTTTCATAAATATGATGCCTGCATATTATGAATGACCAGCAACAAATGTTACCAAAAAGTGGATCCCATGTGAAAGAACATTTTTTGTTCAGTGTAAGAAAAGTGGTGAATCCCTCAAGCAACAGATATATCCAAAAGTTAGCAAAATAGGATATGCACAATGGTTGAATTTAGAGAAACATAAGTAAGAGGGAACTAACCTGAATGAGATATAGTCAGACTGATTTGCAAAAGTTATGATACGTTTAGTATCTGGCTTTGGCATTGGGAACAGATACTTCAAAATGTTTGCAGTTCGTTCACCAAGCTATGAACAATATACCCAAAGAAATCAAACACGTTAGAAATATTGAAAGTAAACAGTAATTGATAAAACTATGACGTACATGGTAGGGCATCATAATGGTCAACAACCTATAGAGATGAATGAAGACAATATAGAGTGCACAAGCACTAATACACAAAGGGACAGAGGCAACATTGCTGCCAGCATATGGTAGCAACAAAGTACATAATTAGAGAAAAGTGTCCTAATAAAATTATGGGATCTCACTGGGATCCCAATGAGGGAGTACTTCATAATATCATTCCAATGATCTTGATAATCAGTTTTAGAACAAGTCCAAGAGAGAACAAATCAGTACCTATGTGACTAATACATCACTGTATCTCTAACATTAAAGCATTTTATTAACACAGAAATTGCAAATGATTCTAGCAATCAAGCAAAACCTTAGAATGCACGTGGTCAACAGTGTCTACCATGTTAACTCCCCATTCTGCAGAGGGGAATAAATAATACACTGACTCAGAAGAGTAACAATTGCTATTAAGATCTTCAAAACTACAGTGAGAAAATTTTTCCCATGGGCTTAAGCGGCGGCCCTAAAATATAAACTGACTCATAAAACGACAAACTGCCCATTAGGAATTCAAATCCACCAACAGAGAGCAAAATACATGATTGATAAGAAAAGATTTACCTTGGTTGTAAAGTTATTGAGAATCAAATGGGGGTAAGCCTCAGGCATTGTTCCAATTGCTTTCTTGTCCTTGATGTCGTGTCTAGTAACCTGCAGTTGAACAAGTGACCAGCATGCTAATGGAACCAGCAAACAATTTCAACTAATGGTCCGAAAGATTAGAAAGAACAATCCAAGCACTTACCACATTGTGTAATCCAAAGTAAGCTGTTGGACCAAAAGGGAGATGGCTTATGATCAAACCGTCCGGAACACCACGATGTTCATGAACCAAAATCACATCTGTATAACCATGTGCCCGGCAGCTTTCAATAATCTCAGAAATGACCTGCAAATAAGTCAAATTGTTTGCTTGATTCCTAACATCCACTATCTAGAAAACAAAAATTCATATATGAACTAACACGGTCTGCTGGTATTAAAATAGTGTTCATTCATCGCCACAGCACAAACCATATTCTTTTTCTTTTTTTTTTTTCACTGGACATTAAACCAAGAATGTATTTTAGATTGTATTTTTCTTTCACTCATTTGTTTTGATAGAGTCGAATTAGTTCTCTTTATTTCACAAACAATAATTGAGCCTCCAACTAAATGTACAGAAAAAGGTATAACTATTCTCCAAAGAACACAAATTGATTGAAGTAGTTGCTCAACTTATCGGGAAACAATTAAATACTTATTTGTTAGGAATGCCCAAAAAATTAACAGAGTTGTGCATTGCAGATGCATATTGAAATGAATAGGAAAAAGAAGCGAAAGTAAAAACTTAGGAAATGATTGTGCACTTGTGAACAAAAGTGTGCAATCGCATGCACAAATTGAGCTACATGAGAAAAGGAGATGAAGAAGACTAACTTGACCACCACGATTGATCCGTTCTGCATTAGGAAAGGCAAACTTCAATTCCTAAGGAAAGAATGCCATTTTCATTGCAATTTATTAGCGACAAGAACAATGAATGGATAGACTACAGAATGCCCCACCACAAGAAGCTAGAAATAAAAGAGCAGTACCTTTACAAACTGTATAAGAGGAGCACTTGGATTTCGAGATGTGGTGAGCAAAATTTTAGGGTCTCTTTCGGTTGCATTTGCATACTCATCATCGATGTGAGTCCTCGGCACTAACAAATTTCAACAAACGTACCAACCTCAATCCCAACCCAATCATCTCGTAAATAAATAAATAAAACAATAAGATCATAAATATAATCCAAAAACTATACTTAAATAATCGCTATAGAAAAGAGAGAGAGAGAGAGAGAGAGAGAGTGCATACCGGCCGTGTTAGAATCGTCAAGGTCGATTTGTTGGCGAAGAGCGGCCTCCTCGTTTCTGATCTCGGTGGGAATCGGTTTGCCCTCTGTTAAAGCAACATTGTAAAATTCCCTAATCAAGAGCCCAATCAAGCATTTGTGATCGTGTTTCTTTGATTCTTTTGTTGTATTAAAAAAACAACAAAAAAAAACAAAAAAACACAGAGAAAGAAGAGAAAGATTTTGGATTAACCCGCTAGGGCTTCTCGGATTTTCCGCTTCTTCTCGTAGAGCAGTCGCTCTTTGCCTTCTAAGCTCTTCCTATACAAATACTCTCTCCTCAATCGGATGTTTCGCCTCAACATTCTCAAATACGATCGTACGCTAAAGCTTAAGCTCTAGAGACCAGAAGCAGAAGAAGAAGCGTAAGCTAGAGAGAGAGAGAGAGAGAGAGAGGAGATTTAGGGTTTTTGAAGTCAGATGAGGGTTTCTCTCTGCTCCGTCGTGTGAGTTCGCGGCACTGCTGTAAGCCAAACGACAGTATACTTGTCGTTTTGTGTTTTTTTTTTGGTCTTTCACCGTTTAACGGAGAAGTCCTGTATTTACTTTTAAAAGCAATAAACTATTTTAATAAAATTAATTATAATGTATAAATTGAATTGACCCTCGAAATCTAATATTATAATGATATATTAAATGAATTTTAAGAAGATTATAGTCTGAATTTTATATGAGCTGCTTACGAAATTAAACGAATTGAATTTGTTGTGATTCTTTAATCTTTTGCTGTTTAAAACAGCAAGCGAGAAGACTTACATTTAACTTTAGTAACAAATAAAATTAATTGTATTGCATAACTATAAATACAGAGTGTATAATTTGAGTTGACCCTCTAAGCCTGTTAAAATGATGTACTAAATGAATTTTTGAAAGATTATAATCTGGATTTTTTATACATTTCTTGCGAAATTGGAGGAGTCGAGTCTGTTGAGTTGACCCTCTTTGCCTTCGGTTGCAACGAGGTTTCCCATGCACACCTTACCATCCCCTATAAAGCTTAAAGGCAAGTTTATCTTCCCCACCCTGCGTGTCCCATGTATGGAGCCAGGCCTGAGAATCACGCCTGTCGTCAGACATCGAGAACAGTAATTATGAGTGTTAATTGCTCCACACTCTTCACTGTAACCACTGTGAGACTAAAATGGGGAAAGAAGTGGTGATCCCAGATGCTGCCAAAAAGCTAGCAAGCTATCGACCAGGAAACATATTGGAATTTGAAGCCAGTGGAAAGGAAGCGTACTTCTGACACGGAAACATGGTGTGTGTTGATTGCATGGCAAAATATGGGCAAGTTATCACAAGGTAATTTCAACGTAATCAGACAACTTAACGGTCAGGTATGACAATATGCAGATGCACTCAAGAACTTTAAGGAACTATACTGTAAAGTACATTGTTAAAACATTGAGATTGCAATGTCAACCCCAGGACTAGAATAATTATCACAAATGGGCTGAAACACTACCACCAGACTGTACAAACACAATCCAAATATTCATGAATAAGAGAAGAAACCTGACCTTCTTCAGGAAAGCTATTCATCAGTTCAGTGTCAGTATATCTCTGCATCAAGGCATGTAAGTAAAAGCCACAATTAGAAAATGGACTAATACAAAAGAAAACCTCCCAAGCACTGTACATAAATGATGTAGTATCAATAACAATCAGATTAACAATGTTTCTTTTAAGAAATAATAGTATTGCAGGGACAAAATGAGCTTGGGAGCTTCTAACAGAGATATGGTATTACTGAAATATCAATCAATGATTAGTCAACAAGTAAATACCTTGCCATCATAATATCCACGTAACAAATAATTCACCAACCCAAAGTCAGCAGTAAAGATACATACAAACCTTCTTACATCTGAGACATACATGAAGATCAAGGCAATATCATGAAATATTAACAGGTAGAAAGAGAACCAGAAGCAAAGGCAAACAATACAGTTCCCAATCATCACACAAGGCCACAACTAATGTCTGTCATTCAAACATGACTGACACTTGTGACCACTTAACCATTCAAACATGAGCCAAACAATATTGTCATCTGAGATATGCGATATGCGATGTGCAATGGAACTAAACAGACAAGCTAAAACCATGAGGATATCGCTGTGCATGCTGCAGCTTTATGTTATGGAATTTTTCTTTGCTAAATCCTGACACATTTGGAAACATATCCACAGAATCTCCCAGTAATTCGTGGATAAATCAAGTTGATAATCCCTCCGCTTTCTGTTTCTTCCCCTCTGGGTCCTTAAAATTGCGATCAACCTCACAATTCTGCACTATCAATGATAAAAGAGATTAACAGTATGCATCTCTACCAAAATTAAAGGGTCCTTAAGGTGTGTTGACAGGATGGTACTTGTACCTTGTTCTGTGTTTACATTAGCAGATCCATTGATTTTATACATATGAGAGTTTGAGCCAAAACCTCCAACGCATGAAATCTACGAGGGCAACATAAATAAAAAAAATGTGAACAACATATTTCCTAGTAAATCAAATTTTCTGTTCTAGAAAAAAGAATCAAAGAGAGCAACTTTAAAGTAACATCTGCATTACAAACAAATTCCTCAACAAATAGACAGGGGAAGGGGAAATGGGGATGGAGGAAGGGGTAAGGACAAATAAAAAACTGTCAGATAACAAAAACAGAGGAAACACATGCTAGATACAAGTTGGGTATGTGCCAAGAGTGGATGACTGTGCGCATATGCTTTGTCATCTTCTCATATAATAGCAACACAGAAAACACACGAGAATTTTGCTCCACCAAGGATTCAATGAATAAATGTTATTGAAGGTAAAGAGAAATATTGGACAACAACTAGGTTCAACATAAATCTAAACATCAGCCAAGTCATCCAATAAAAATCCTTCATTCAAACTTGGATGTAATTGAAACTAACAAAATCTATTTAAACAAATCAAAGACTAATATTGTCTTCTGAACCTTAGCAAGCATTTTGTTAGTGTTCAATAACAGTTTTCCCAAAAAGACACCTGAATCTACCAATAAGCTCATTGAATTGTCACTACATATCCATAACATAACTCTGTGATTGTGCTATTTGCAACCAACCAAAGCATGCAAAATTAAGATTTAGGCCCCTCTATCAAATGTCTGCAACATTGCATGTCACTTAGTAAGACAATTTGTTCTACCCTTAACAAAAAAATCAAATGAGTGGTAGTTATCATTTGTCAACATATTGATGACAAGTAAGATATCCTTTTACAGCCACTACAAGATGATGGATTCTCAACTTGTCTGTGTTCCAGTTACAGCAGCATTACCAAACAAAGCCAAAAATTAGTGATAAATGATCTCATACCACAGAGGTAACTCCATCCAGAGCATGCTTTATTGAATCAGGTGAAAGTAAATCTCCTGAGGTAGGAATAAGAAAAATGTTAGCATTACACTTCCTACCATGAAAAGTAGGACAAAGTGACCATAAATACGGGCCGCGGTAAACCTTGATGCCAAACGATGCTGTCAGCCCAACAATCACGGAGAGATGATCTCCCAGACCTAAAAGCAGAATTAAACATGAAATTAGCAACAAGCAAGGGATACTTGGGATTGCTCTGTCAATTTGTGGCAAAACTCAGTTTCTTCAGACTAAATCTTGTTGTAACCAAACTTTCATGGAGTGTTGGGCCAAGCAAGTACGTCTTTCAAAACATCACTTCACTGTTGAGAGCTACCGAGCAAGTAATACCTGCTAAGGCTGGATACTATCAAACCATGAGCTAGAGCTTCTCTGCATATATACGAACCAACAAATCCATTTCCACCCAAAACAAGTATCTGAATCATTGGCAAATTTTATCATGAGAAAGCAATACACCAAACACAGCTAAATGGAGAATCTCCACATGCACCAAATCACTTCGTTTAATGTGGACAAAAACCTTTTCATTCAGCAGAGGTGTGAATTCTGTCGTCTGTGCTTTGTCAACTTTTGGTAGTCCATCAAACTGGTAGAACTGGTAGACATTAGCCTCCCATGTCTGGACACAGCCACAAAACTGTTCAGCATTTCCCATGAACAATACTACCGAGCAATTATAGCCTTTACAACTAGCAAAATGTGGTCACTAATGCAACCTAATAGATGGTGGTATGACATTTTAATCAGATAAAAAGTACTGCTTCAGAACATAATGTTTTAACATAAAGAACATCTGCGAGGCAAAGAATTGGCGAAAGTTAGACGACAAGAAAGCCTATCTTATCCAGACACAGTATACATTTCAGAGAAAGCAAATGTTCCAGTAGTAGACATGCAAAGAACGTAAGAGGAGAGGAAGAGCCAAAACAATGATAATAATAATAATAATTGAGCAACCCATGTAATTAAGCAAGAGAAAATCTAAGTATTAAAGCCAGTATTATTTAGCTTGACATATAAAATTCCTCAAATATGGCACAATCTATATATATAGCTAACCATCACAAGAAAAACCGATCAATTAAAACTGCCTAAATATCACATTTCTCACAAAACCAGCAAACGGGCCTACAATTAACCAAAACCCCAGATGGGATAAAAACCATATTCATATATACATATATAGAGAGAGAGACACACACACAGACAACAAACTTGAAATGAACTAGAAGATCAATTATCGGAATCTAATAAATGAGGACTGTGAATACACCAAGAGTGACTTGATGATGGTCTTCATGTTGGTACTGGTTACTGACTTGATGAGACAATGGGTTGTGAAATTCTACAACTTTCGAGTCCAAAATGAATCAGAATTCCCAAGTGTATGATGTCATCCCATAAATTGTGCTGATGCCAATAATTCTGCTTTATTATTAATAATTATTTTTTATTATTTTTTAATTAATAAGTAAATTATATTCCTAATAAGACAGTATGACAAATCTATATAATTGTAATATTTTATAATTTTTGTATTAAAAAAAATAATGTTATTATTAAAATATTTATTTTATTAGAGATTTATCCCTTCGAAACTATTATTAGAAGTTAATTCGCTTAAAACGATCAATAATATCTCTTTATTTTTACAAAATTTCTACTTCAAATCCCTAATTCTTAATCCATATTTCATATTTTTAATTTCAAAACCTTACATTCTCATCGTCTAATATCATAGTAGAGTTCTTAGAGATTTTACTTCTATTCTATTCACCAAAAAAAAAAAAGTTGTTTGTCCCTTACTTGACAGCAAAAGAAAAATTTAAGTATCACTAAATTGTGATTTTACCGTATGTTTTCACACAACTCTTTTGATTCTGATGCCAAAATATCTCGAGTTAAAAAATTATTATCTCTCATGCAAGAATCTCTTAAAAGACTTGAACATATGGTATTTTCTATTGTACAAAAGGAGTTAGCAAACAACACTTTCAGATTTGCTGACAAACAAAAAGAACATGTGGAGTATTCTAGAGGTATCAATCGCGACTATACCTAACCACACACAAGACTAGAATTTTCCCACTAAAACAAGAGTGGTCCTGCAGGTTGGATCTCTCGACCTGAAAAATATTTTTGCTTCCATCGTACACCAGAGCTCTCTAAAGTTGAAATTGTTTCTATTCAATTAGAAGGTGATGCAATCCAATAATATGATTGAGTTTAGACATATGGTGGAGTTCCAACATGGGCTAAAATCACTAGAGGCATTCTTATGCGATTTGGACCCTCGGAATATCATAATGTTAACGGGAGCTCGCAAAAATTTGCTAGACATCCACCGTCCTCGAATATCATAGTCGATTCGAGTGACTTGCCAATCGAGTTAAAGATTGGTCCGAAAGGCAATTAGTGGGAAACTACTGACATTTAACGAGAAGTCAAGACTCACCAACCACAAACAATGGTAGCAACTATCTCCTTTGCTCGCCTACAGGAGGAGAAGCTAGGTGCTGAAAATTGTCGACCATCTACTAAAGTGGCCAGTAAACCTATCGAGGGTAACACCAACTTGCCCTCTTTTACTCGTCCTTTTAATATGAGACACTTAACCCAAGAACAATTAAAAAAGCGTATAGCAAAAGAGTTGTGTTGGCACTGTGATGAGAAGGAGCACTGTTGTAAGCAAAGGAAGTTTTTAATGATTGAGCCAGTTGAGGAGACTAAAAAAATAAGTGATGACCATACGGGCCCAGATGGTGATGACACCTTTGTTGAATACGTATATAAACCTGCAGTGCATGCTTTAACTGGGTATTCAAACCCATAAACTATAAAAATTGATGGATTCCTTAAGGGACGACTAGTAATAGTACTAGTTGACTCAGGTAGTACCAATAACTTTATGAATGAGAAGATCGCCAAAAAGCTTGCTTTTTCAATCAAGGATTGCAATAAGTTTACGGTGAAGGTTACAAACAAAAGAAATTTGACATGTTAAGGGAAGTGCACATAGGTAAAACTCATGTTGTAAGATCAGATCGTTTATGTTGATCTTTTCTTACTAATCTTAGAGGATTATGAAATTGTCCTTGGCATTGATTGGCTGCGGACCTTAAGAGATATTACTTGGAATTTCTCTAGGTTAAGAATGAAGTTTCTATTGAATGGACACCTAGTGGAATTACACAGAAAATGCGGGGTAAAATTACCACTGTTAGTAGTCATATTCTATACAAAGGAAGGAGGTTACAATACTACTGATTGAATTCTTTAATTTGTTTGTTGAGCCTATAGGTCTACCCCCATAAAGAACATATGACCATCATATTTCATTATTATTCAAGAATACATCTGCTAATGTTCGACCCTACCATTATCCACACTTTCAAAAAAGAGAAATTAAGAATATTGTTAAGAATAAGTTGGAAGCTGACATTATCAAACTGAGTGTTAACCCATACTCATATCTTGTCTTTTTAGTAAAAAAGGACAGTTCTTAGAGGATATGCGTAGACTATTGGGCACTCAACCACATCACTATGAAGGATAAATATTCTATTCTCATGGTCGATGAACTATTAGATCAATTAAGAGGTACTCAATTATTCACTAAACTGAATTTAAGGTCGGGATATCACCATATTTGGGTTCATAAGGAGGCTATTCAAAAAATAGCTTTCAAGATACATGATGGCCATTGTGAGTTCCTGGTTATGCCTTTTGGGCTTACCAATGCACTTTCAACATTTCAGAGTTTAATGAATGATATCTTTTGGTCATATTTACGTAAGTTTGTGTTGATATTTTTTAATGATATTTTAGTGTATAGTTCTTCCCTTAAAGCACATTTGTCACATTTGCGGACTGTGTTCATTACCCTGTATGAGAACTTTCTATTTGTTAAGAAGACAAAGTGTACCTTTGCTAGCCAAACAATAGAGTATCTTGGCCATGTTGTCTCTAAAGAAGGTGTGGTGGTTGACCCTTCCAAAATTTAAGTGGTGCTGGATTGGCCAATTCCAAAGACGATCAGGGCACTATGAGGCTTTTTGGGATTAATTAGTTATTATTACAAGTTTGTTTGTGACTATGGAAAGATCAATGGTGAATTGACAACTCTCTTGAATAAGGATTCGTTTAACTGAAACGACAAAGTAGAGGAGGCGTTTGATTAACTCAAACAAGCCATGACCACCACCCCAATTCTTGCCTTACTAGACTTTAGTAAGGTATTTATTATTGAATCTAATGCTTCTGAAATTAGAATTGGTGTAGTATTAATGCAAAAAGGTCACCCTATTGCCTTAACTAGTAAGACATTATCACCAAAACATCTCAGAATGTCTATCTATGATAAGGAGATGTTAGCTATTGTTTATGCAATCTTAAAATGGCGTCCGTATCTAATTGGAAGGTGTTTTCAAATTTAGACCAACTATAAAAGTTTGAAATATTTATTAGAGCAACGAATCTCTTTTATGGAACAACAAAAATGAATTTCTAAATTGTTAGGTTACGATTACGAGATCATTTATAAAAAAGAGAGCGAGAATTTGGTAGCCAACACATTATCTCGTATTCCGGAGCAGGTTGAAGTGGTGGCAATCTTTATCCCTACCTGCACTATAATTGTGCAAATTAAAAGGAAGTGGTGGGATGATCGTGAAACTTGAGAGATCATTAAGAAGCTACAAACAAATCTTAATTCTATTACTCATTACACTTAGGATTCTTAAGATTTACGCTATAAAGGGAGATTGTTACTTATTCCTCATTCTCACTACAAAGACACAATTATGCAAGAATATCATGCATCCCTAACTGTTGACCACTCAAAATTCCTACAAGTGTGTTAGTAAGGAGTTTTATTGGAAAGGTATGAAAAAAGAAATCATAAGGTTTGTAGCTGAATGTGATGTATGCCAACATCACAAGAGTGAATCTATGGCATCTCCAGAACTTTAACTTTTAGCTATTCCAGAAGAAATTTGGACAAACATCTCTATGGATTTTATTGAGGGACTCTCATTGTCCTAAGGTAAATCCACTATTTTTGTTGTTGTCGATCGCTTGACCAAATATGCTCACTTTTGTGTAGTTAGTCACCCTTATACTACTGCTAGTATTGCTCGAGTTTTTATTGACAATATTGTAAGGCTCCACAGTGTTCCTAAATCAATTGTTAGTAACTGAGATAAGGTCTTCACCAGTAATTTTTGGAAAGAACTATTCCGCTTGCAAGGGACATGGCTGAATATAAGCACTGCTTATCACTTATAGACAAATGGACAAACTGAGGTAATCAATCAATGCTTGGAAAATTACCTTTGTTGTTTTGCAAGTGATAAGCCAAAAAATGGGGTTAAATGGTTTCTTTGGGCCAAATGGTGGTATAATACCACTTATCATTCCTCTACAAAGATGTCCCTATTTCAAGTAGTTTATAGGCGAGTTCTACCTACTCTTACAAGGTATACAATTGGATCATCTCATGTGGATCAAGTCAATAAGGACTTATAAGACAAAGATAGGTTACTTCAACTCCTAAAAGACAACCTTATTGCAGCTTAAGCCCATATGAAGCAACACATAGATATGTATCGTACGGAGTGAGAGTTTTTAGTGGGAGATTAGGTATATCTTAGATTCCAACCATATTGGTAATTATCCATCACTATTCGCTCCTCAATGAAATTATCCCCTCATTTCTTTGGGTCATACCAAATTTTGGAACGCATTGGTCCTGTTACTTACCTTCTTAACTTACCAATAGGATCAAAAATACATCTCATCATCCATGTCTCTTGCTTGAAAAAGAAAATAAAGGATGTTGTGATGACACAAAGCCAACTACCTGACATTACCTACACAAGAGAGGTCAACCTTCAGACACAAGTTATCCTAGACCGACGTATTGTCAAACGTGGAAATCAAACTATTGTCCAAATCTTGGTTCAATGAACTAACCTCCTTGTTAAGGATGCTACCTGAGAGTTCTATCATTCTTTTGCAAATCGATTTCCAAACTTTATTACTAGTCAGCCTTAAGGACAAAGGAATGATGCGATCTCATGATTTATGTTGATGCAATCCCCATGATTTGTACTTGTTATAATTCTCCTTTATTATTAATAATTGTCTTTTATTATTTTCTAATTAATATGCGATATTATATCTCTAATAGGACGAGATTATACCCTAAATAATGATCTGTCAAGTTTATATAATTGTAATACCTTGTGATTTTTGGATTCAACTAAGTAATAATATTATCAAAGTATTCAGTTTATTGGAGACCGATCTCCTTAAAACGATAATTGGAGGTTAACTTCCTTGAAACGATTAATTTTATCTTTTTATTTTTACAAAACTCTTACTTTTAATCCCCAATTCTCAATCCCTATTTCAAATTCTTAATTCCAAAATCCTAAATTCTCATCAGTGTCTAGAATAAATCTAATTAAAATGAGTGGTGTTGAAGGGTGGGGATGAGCTTTTTTGAATTCTGTATGCAATTGATTGAAATGTGCTCGAGCAAAGGCATGGTATGGTTTCATCTCGTGGCTCTTTGCCCTCTATCTTTTCCTTTCCTTTTATGTTTTTATTTTATCTTGATAAATTAATTTTTGGGTTCCTGATTGTAATGCCGGCAATTCAATCCAAACCCTGTTATGCCAATACATTCAGCCAATCCAAGCCAAATTGAGGAGGTTCTTGTTGATACACACAAGCAATCTGCAGCAAATCTTGTAAACCAGCCGGGAAAACAGCTGCTGTTAATTATCATTTTACCTGACTTAAGCGGGTCATATGGTTAGTAGTGCAACTTGATTTGAGATTCATCATAGACTGTTCTTATGCCTGTTTAAACAGAGAGGCCACTTGGTTGCAGGCAAAATCAAACGAATCTGTGAAACTGAGTTGGGAATTGTCCCCCAGTGCTGTCAGCCTAGGCAGGCAGTAAAACTTAGCAAACAATATTTTGAGGATGTGGCCCTGAAAATTAATGTTAAGGTCAGTCTTTCTTTCATTGTGCATATTTTGTCATTGAGTTTCATTGGCTACTCTTACATATATAAATTGAGGAGAGGAAAACTATAGGTTGGTGGCTGTAACAATGTGTTAGATGGTGCTGTTCCACTTGTGACTGATCAACCGACCATCATACTTGGTACTGATGTTACCCATCCACAACCGGGTAACGATTCTAATGCATCTATTGCTGCGGTAAGTCATCCCCCGGCTCCAGTATGCCTTTCTTCATTATGTTAATGGGCTAAAATGATCGGCACAGGTTGTGGCTTCTATGGATTGGCCCGAGGTGACCAAGTACAGGGGATTGGTGTCTGCACAAGCCCACAGGGAGGAAAGTATTCAAGATCTTTACATATTACGTCAGGATCCTCAAAAAGGATTAGTTTAGGAATGGTCCGGTGAGCCATTGGCATTTTTTTTCTCTCCCCCAATGTTCATATTTTCTACTGAAAGGGTTTAAGCTATTCTCCCTCCCCTTTGTTTTCCTGCAGGGAATTATTGATATCTTTCTGGAGATCTACCGGGCATAAACCACATAGGATAATATTTTACAGGTAACAATCTTTGTCTTGAAATCCCAGAATATCTTGGTGCAAATGTGTCTGATGTCCTACGGTGGCACGTCATGGCAGAGATGGTGTCAGCGAAGGGCAATTTAACCGGGTTCCGCTACATGAGATGGATGCAATACGAAAGGTACCGGGATTTAATCACAATGCCTTGTTTCAATTTAAATTATAAGTCATTTAGTGCAGATTTGACTTTTTTGTTTAGTTATACGTGTGTTCAGGTAAAGAGATATACTTTCTCATTCTCAATTATGTAGTGGTATTTGCTAGTAACAACATAATGGAGGTAGGGAATCAATATGGCTTGATCCGAAATCTGATTCAAATCCAATATAGCACCTATGGGTACATAAAAAATATATTGAATCAATTCTTCTTAATGAATAGATCTGATCGCAACTATATAAAACTATTGAAATTTGTTCACAAAATAGATCGCAAATAAATTTATTTTATTAATTACTTAAAAAACTTGTAATAATTATAAAACTCATAAAATAATATATTTATAGTTACTTTTCATTTCTGTTTATTATTTATAGATATTCAAAACAGATACAGGTTAGTCACAATAACACACATCAAATACTACATGTAATATACAAAGTACTTACTAATTTATGGTATATGCGCAGGCCATATCTTTTGTTGTGACGGCAAACCACGGCCCATTAGCCTATTTAGCATGTCAAATGCCAGGCCACATCATCTAGCAATCTATAAAGTTCTTAACACACATCAAGTGATTTCTTGACGAAAAAAGTGAACCATATGACTAACATCATCCACCCAATCGAAGGCACAAGAACCATGGCTAGTTTTGCTTTTATTGGTTCTTATGCCTTCGTTTGTGTGGATGATGTTGGTCATATGGTTTGCTTTTTCCGTCCAGAAATCACTTGATGTGTGTCAAGAGCTGTATAAATTGCTAGATAATGTGGCTCCTGGCATTTGACATGCAAAATAGGCTAAGAGATCGTGGTTTGCCGCTGCGACAAAACATATGGCCTGCACATATACCATAAATTAGTAAGTACTTTGTATATTTGATGTATGTTATTGTGACCAACTTATATCTGTTTTCAGTATCCATAGATAATAAACAGAAATGAAAAGTAACTATAGAAACATTGTTTTATGAGTTTGATAGTTATTGCAAGCATATCCCTTTACCTGAACACACATACAACTATACCAAAAAGTCTAATCTGCACTAAATGGCTTATAATCTAAATTGAAACAATGCATTGTGATTAAATCTCGATACCTTCATTCTCCTCTGATAGAGGGTAGTTGGTCTTATCTTCAACAAATGCCTCAAAAAAGTTCTGGTAGCCTGTGCTCCTAGGTGAGAAATTAGACCCAGTTACCTTGATCATTTCCATGGCCTACCAACAAGACAGATATTTAATAATTAATGGAAGAGCAGTCAAAAAAATTAGACACGGATTATTTACAAAGAGTTTGCTTCACAGGAAGGCTGAGAAGCAAAAAGATGCAATCAACAATTTCTGAAACCAGTGGACCTGAAGTTTTAACCCTTTTGCTCGTGTGAAAGAAATAATTATTTCATCCATTCAATAAATCCAATTTCTGCCTAGCTTCACTTGAGAATAGACTGATATTTAAACCACAAGAAAGTGAGGAGCAGACACTAGATCTTTTTTCTGCTATTTTACTAAGAACATAATGAGATTTACCAGTCAGCTTAGTGAAAGTGATTAGCAACTAAAAAAACAGAGTGCTCCACTGCCATTTCCTTTTTCTGCTCCTAGAATTCAGGTTCATGTTTAAGATCATCACTCACATCAAAATTTCATTATAATTCAAATAATCATGTTTTTTTTTTTTTTTCAATGGAAATCCAGAGAAAAAGTAGTCTTTTTTAAAATTTTTAATACTGAGTTAAGACCAGTTCCTCATATATCTTCCTGAAACAAATTTATAATATTATCTGACAATGAATGTTAAAGCAGTAATTAGTAACTTCTGATAATGGCATCGACTGAAAAAAGAATAGGCAAAACAAAACATGAACAATATATTTTGAGAATGATAATAACTGTATCTATCATTAGCATATACCATTTTGGAAATGTTTCCAGGTCTAGGATAGACACCCCGTGTAGAAACCTTTGGCTTGTAAAGATCTGCATTATCTTCTTGGCTAGGCTTAGGTATCGATGCCGTGCTGTCACAAAACTTGCTGGTATCTCCAACAATTATCTCCACATCAGGCAAGTCCCCTGCTGGAAAAAGGTCGGTGACTGGAACCAATCCAGCTGGGAGTCCTTTGCCCTTTTTCTTGTCCGCAAAGCCAAGCCCCACGAAATTAATACTTGAAATTGACAGTTTTTCCTTCTTACTGGCACCTTTATCCACAAAGCCACTTTCAAAACCATTGCCTCCTTTTGCTCCTGAAACAAATTCGAACGCTTGCATCACCAGATTTCTTTGCTTGCATTTACTTATTCTGTTCATGAGACACTAAAAATGCTACAAAAGGGTTTGTTTCTCTATGTTTGCAACTGCCAACCACAAGCCCAACCAAAAAATTATATATATATATATATATATATTACTAGACATCCCCTTGTTCTGGCAATTTAATCTTTTGAACACAAGATTATCATCATAGAAATGTTACAAATCATCAACTACAATTAGCTAAAGCTTCCAATTTGAATTAAATTCCAATGTTTTCACTTTTTGGCTACATTAATTTTCCAAGGACTCACCCGCTTTTATCTCGCTCTCTGAAACGCTCTTCTCGCCACCGCCGCCGCCACCAACGCCTTCGGTTTTCCTGTACTCTCTTGCTTTCTCCCTCGCAGCCTCAACTGAATCGGGCAGTGGCACACGCTTGTTGTTTTCATCGTTCCCTACTATTAAACCACCGTCAGAGCCGCCCTCGACCGGGCTTTGCCCGAATTCCGAACTTTTGCCATCTTGTTGCAATTTCTTATATGCTTTAGCTTTCTCGAAGGCCAGCTTCGGAGGGTCCGCGGGACCTGGCGCGGCTGCTGCTGGCGGGTTTCGTGGAGTGGGTTTCGAAGGTTCAGCACTGGATGGGTTCAGCGAGAATGAAAGTCTAAAGGGAGATGCTTTGGGCCTGACGAATGCAATAGGTTTCTCGGCAAGAGACGAGTGCCACTGCCATGGATGTTGAAGCCTTACAGAGGCCATACCATGAGCTTAGTGCTTTGCCGGCCGCTGGATGATCAGTTTGAGCAGTTTATCCCTTTTTTTTTATTATTTACTTTATTTTCCCATGCTGCAGAGAACTGATAAAGACAAAAATGCTTGTGCAGCCGTTGGATCAACAAAAATATTAAAATAATAAAAAAAAAAATGATGTGCGGTGCAGGTTAAAGAAAGGATATGGAACTTATCTACAAATGTAAACCACACAATGTGCATACAAAGAACATTTTAACTTACATTATTTGGTCCGTTTACGATGTGTCACGTCGTCGATTGCAAACTAATTGCATCGAAAAATCAGGTTTAACTTACTGATTTTTTCGCTGATTCGAATTTCCCGCGACTTTAAAGGAGGATTGAACAGAAAAATTAAATTGATTTTTGATTTTACCGGCCGAAACTGACTAATCTAGTCCAGTTTTTAAAACCTTGCAGTAGCTTTATTAAGTTTTTGAGCATACAATAACAATAATAATTCTGTTTATCTATAAACACTATATCAATATTTCGCGTCTTTTAAGTTGGGTCGTTTTCGAATTTAAATCATTCGGACTCAAACTCAAGTTGTTCTAATTCGACCCATAATCGGGGAATAATGGCAGAACCCTTTGGCCCAGGCGACCAGGACTGCCGAAAATTGGAACCTGCCGTACTTGGAGTATCCTCCATGTCCCTTTTAATTGTCGCCAATCAGCACAAAGCGTGAAAGCCATTTCTATGATTGCCCTAGGTTCCCAAAGCTTCTTCTCCAGAAAAGCCCATGCTATCATTGCAATAGCTCCCACATTTTTCCCTATCAACACAGCTGGCCACCGTTTAAAACCAAACTCTCCGCTTACCCATGCCTTGCTTTCAATCCGAGAGGACAAAGGAACCACAGAACCTCTGCCCCATTAGTACTTTCTGTTCCTACGCTTGCATTTGCAATCCGAAATCTGAATGCAGCAGCCACGGCGCAAATTTGTGGACACAAATATGCACACAGTGACTGGCGAATTATGCATCAAAACGAGTAATTTCACGAAATTACAACAAAATCACCATGGACCCACATGCCAAAACATTACATAGGCATCCGGATAACAAAACTGCCCAAAATAGGTAAGGAGCAGAGAGTGACATTGACTCTTGAGTCCTAAGAAGGCCATCAATTGCCAATAAATTTTTGTTTCTTTGTTGTGTTCATGTATGGCCGAATCACCCACTCAGTTTGAGCTTCACTCTGATCCATCGTTCCTAGTTTGACCTGCAAAGAAAATCAATTATTTACTGTTTCCTAATTGGTGTCTTACTAGTCAAGTTAATCATGTTTTGAAGGATGGAAGCAGTGAAATACGGCATTATTTACCTAGAATTATTACACCAGACAAGGCAACAATATGATATCAGGACAAATAAAAGAGAGATACAGGGACATCAGCTTTAACAGACTTCCCAACCATACCGTTCTCAATCAATGTCCAAGGCCCAAAATAATTCATCCTCCACCAAACTGTTATACACAAATTTTCATACTTCACAACCGTGTTTGTTGAAAGGATCCAATAGGGAAGGAAAAGGAAGTTGTGAGAGAACAGGATTAGAGGGATACTTTCACAATTTTCCTTTTCATCCCTCCTGTGATCCCTTTAAAACAAACATCGCATAAGACTACCTTGAATCACTAGCACTGAGGTTGGATTTCAGGACTGCTAAAAATGAAGAAATTGATAGACACCAAGTTGAATTACCTGATAGAGCTGCATTTCAAACTGTGGGCCAATCTCCTTAAGCTCAATGGATTTCAGACCTCCACGTTTTTCATAAATATGATGCCTGCATATTATGAATGACCAGCAACAAATGTTACCAAAGAGTGGATCCCATGTGAAAAAACATTTTTTGTTCAGTGTAAGAAAAGTGATGAATCCCTCAAGCAACAGATATATCCAGAAGTTAGCAAAATAGGATATGCACAATGGTTGAATTTAGAGAAACATAAGTAAGAGGGAACTAACCTGAATGTGATACAGTCAGACTGATTTGCAAAAGTTATGATACGTTTAGTATCTGGCTTTGGCATTGGGAACAGATACTTCAAAATGTTTGCAGTTTGTTCACCAAGCTATGAACAATATACCCAAAGAAATCAAACACGTTAGAAATATTGAAAGTAAACAGTAATTGATAAAACTATGACGTACATAGGTAGGGCTTCATAATGGTTAACAACCTATAGAGATGAATGAAGACAATACAGAGTGCACAAGCACTGATACACAAAGGGACAGAGGCAACATTGCTGCCAGCATCTGGTAGCGACAAACTACAAAATTAGAGAAAAGTGTCCTAATGAAATTATGGGATCTCACTGGGATCCCAATAAGGGAGTACTTCATAATATCATTCAAATGATCTGGATAATCAGTTTTAGAATAAGTCCAAGAGAGAATAAATCAGTACCTATATGACTAATACATCACTTTATCTCTAACATTAAAGCATTTTATTAACACAGAAATTGCAAACGATTCCAGCAATCAAGCAAAACCTTAGAATGCACGTGGTCAACAGTGTCTACCATGTTAACTCTCCATTCTGCAGAGGGGAATAAATAATACACTGACTCAGAAGAGTAACAATTGCTATTAAGATCTTCAAAACTACAGTGAGAAAATTTTTCCCATGGGCTTAAGCGGCAGCCCTAAAATATAAACTGACTCATAAAACAACAAACTGCCCATTAGGAATTCAAATCCACCAACAGAGAGAAAAATACTTGATTGATAAGAAGAGATTGCCTTGGTTGTAAAGTTATTGAGAATCAAATGGGGGTAGGCCTCAGGCATTGTTCCAATTGCTTTCTTGTCCTTGATGTCGTGTCTAGTAACCTGCAGTTGAACAAGTGACCAGCATGCTAATGGAACAAGCAAACAATTTCAACTAATGGTCCGAAAGATTAAAAAGAGCAATCCAAGCACTTACCACATTGTGTAATCCAAAGTAAGCTGTTGGACCAAAAGGGAGATGGCTTATGATCAAACCGTCCGGAACACCACAATGTTCATGAACCAAAATCACATCTGTATAACCATGTGCCCGGCAGCTTTCAATAATCTCAGAAATGACCTGCAAATAAGTCAAATTGTTTGCTTGATTCCAAACATCCACTATCTAGAAAACAAAAATTCATATATGAACTAACACGGTCTGCTGGTATTAAAATAGTGTTCATTCATCGCCACAGCACAAACCATATTCTTTTTCTATTATTTTTTTTCACTGGACATTAAACCAAGAATGTATTTCAGATTGTATTTTTCTTTCGCTCATTTGTTTTGATAGAGTCGAATTAGTCCTCTTTATTTCACAAACAATAATTGAGCCTCCAACTAAATGTACAGGAAAAGGTATAACTATTCTCAAATTTTCCGCTTCTTCTCAAAAAAAAACAGAGAAAGAAGAGAAAGATTTTGAATTTACCGGCTAGGGCTTCTCATATTTTCCGCTTCTTCTCGTAGAGCAGTCGCTCTTTGCCTTCTAAGCTCTTCCTATACAGATACTCTCTCCTCAATCGGATGTTTCGTCTCAACATTCTCAAATACAAGCGCACGCTTAAGCTTAAGCTCCTGAGAACAGAAGAAGAAGGCGAAAAAGAAGAAGCGTAAGCTACAGAGAGAGAGAGAGAGAGAGAGAGAGAGAGAGAGAGCGAGGCGATTTAGGGTTTTTGATGGCAGATGAGGGTTTCTTTCTGCTCCGTCGTGTGAGTTCGCGGCACTGCCGTATGCAAAACGACAGGTACTGTCGTTTTTGTTTTGTTTTTTTTTGTTTTGTTTTTTGTTTTTTGTTTTCTTTTTGGCCTTTCGCCGTTTAACGGAGAAGTCCTATATTTACTTTTAAAAGCAATAAACTATTTTAATAAAATTAATTATAATGTATAACTGTAAATATTCAATGTATAAATTGAGTTGACCCTCCAAATCTAATATTATAATGATATACTAAATGAATTTTTAGAAGATTATAGTCTGAATTTTATATGAGCTGCTTACGAAATTAAACGAATTGAATTTGTTGTAATTCTTTAATCTTTTGCTGTTTAAAATAGCAACAGAGAAGACTTATATTTAACTTTAGTAACAATAAATAATTTTAATAAAATCAATTATACTGTATAACTATAAATATAAAGTGTATAATTTGAGTTGACCCTCTAAACCTGTTAAAATGATGTGCTAGATGAATTTTTGAAATATTATAATCTGAATTTTATATACATTTCTTGCGAAATTGAAGGAATTGAGTCTGGTGTGATTGTTCAGTCTTGAATTATTTATTAAATGAAAGTTAAAAGTTAAATGCAAGTACCATTTGCATACATAAATTAAGGAAATTGATCCAGCTGTTACATATCCAACAGAAACTCCTGCCACTAAAAATGTCAATCGGGGAAGCAGGTTGTCCCGGACTACGGATTTGTCCCAAATTAACAACACTTGCATTACAAAAGTTGAACAATTCAGCCTGTTTAAGGTGCTTGTGAAGAGAGTAGAAGAAAAATCCATCCCAAGGCTAGAATGGAATTGAATATAAAATTCCAAGATTGAATAAATAATAAAAACAAAGAATCCATTTTTAGCATTTTGATGAGGAAAAAGAAAATATAAACAGAGGGGCTAGCGCCATCTTTTATTTGAAAAGGACGCTGCAGAACTCTCAGTCAGAATCAGCCGGATCAAGCCATTCTTGTAATGAAGGGGGCAAAGGAAAAAATGAAAACAGGACTGATGACCCAGATGCCTAAGTCGAGATTTGTCGACTATCTTGCAGTATATCGTATACATCAAGAATACCAGGAGGGAATGCTGGGTCTATTGCAGCTCTTACAGCAACCTTTGCCACAGAAGACGCATTGACAGGAGTTATAAAAAGGGGACCAATCAATGGAACTTTGGTCAGTAGCTTGGCATGTTGGAGTACCTGCAATAAAAGCTCCACACCTTTATTTTTCCTTGTTGGAAGAATGTAAAACATAATGTGAAAGGAGTCTAATATATTGCATTCTGTTGCAACGAGATTTCCCATGCACATCTTACCATCTCCAACGGTGCCCCTATTATGCTTAAAGGCAAGTTTATCTTCCCCACCCTGCGTGTCCCATGTATGAAGCCAGGCCTGAGAATCACACCTGTCGTCAGACATTGAGAACAATAATTATGAGTGTTAATTGCTCCACACTCTTCACTGTAATGAATGTGAGACTAAAATGGGGAAAGAAGTGATGATCCCAGACACTGTGGTGATCCCAGATGCTGCCAAAAAGGTTAGCAAGCTATCGACCAGGCAACATATGGGAATTTCAAGCCAGTGAAAAGGAAGCATACTTCTGACACGGAAACATGGTGTGTGTTGATTGGATAGCAAAATATGGGCAAGTTATCACAAGATAATTTCAACGTAATCAGACAACTCAACAGTTGGGTATGACAATATGCAGATGCACTCAAGAACTTTAAGGAAGTATACTGCAAAGTACATTCTTGAAACATTGAGATTGCAATGCCAACCCCAGGACTAGAATAATTATCACAAATGGGCTGAAACACTACCACCAGACTGTACAAAGATAATCCAAATATTCATGAATAAGAGAAGAAACCTGACCTCCTTCAGGAAAGCTATTCATCAGTTCAGTTTCAGTATATCTCTGCATCAAGGCATGTAAGTAAAAGCCATAATTAGAAATGGACTAATACAAAAAAAACTCCCAATGGTACATAAATGATATATTATCAATAGCAATGAGATTAACAATATTTCTTTTAAGAAATAATAGTATTGCAGAAACAAAACAAGCTTGGAAGCTTCTAACAGAGATATGGTATTACTGAAATATCAATCAATGATTAGTTGACAAGTAAATACCTTGCCATCATAATATCCACGTAACAAATAATTCACCAACCCAAAGTCAGCAGCAGAGATATATACAAACCTTCTTACACCTGATACATACATGAAGATCAAGGCAATATCATGAAATATTAACAGGTAGAAAGAGAACCAGAAGCAAAGGCAAACAATACAGTTCCCAATCATCACACAAGGCCACAATTAATGTCTACCACTCAAATATGGCTGACACTTGTGACCAATTAACCATTCAAACATGAGCCAAACAATATTGTCAAGTATTGTATCTGAGATATGCGATATGCAATGGAACTAAACAGACAAGCTAAAACCATGAGGATATCACTGTGCATGCTGCAGTTTTATGTTATGGAATTTTTCTTTGCTAAATCCTGACACATTTGGAAACATATCCACTGGAAATTTTAAAATATAAATTTCCAGAATCTCCCAGTCATTCGTGGATAAATCAAGTTGATAATCCCTCTGCTTTCTGTTTCTTCCCCTCTGGGTTCCTAAAATTGTGATCAACCTCACAATTCTGCACTATCAATGATAAAAGAGATTAACAGTATGCATCTCTACCAAAATTAAAGGGTCCTTAAGGTGTGTCGAAAGGATGGTACTTGTACCTTGTTCTGTGGCAGCTTTAATAGCATTTACATTAGCAGATCCATTGATTTTATACATATGAGAGTTTGAGCCAAAACCTCCAACGCATGAAATCTACGAGGGCAACATAAATAAAAAAAAAAGTGAACAACATATTTCCTAGTAAATCAAATTTTCTTTTCTAGGGAAAGAATCAAAGAGAGCAACTTGAAAGTAACATCTGCATTACAAACAAATTCCTCAACAAATAGATCAGGGAAGGGGAAATGGGGATGGAGGAAGGGGTAAGGACAAATCAAAAACTGTCAGATGACAACAACAAAGGAAACACATGCTAGATACAAGTTGGGTATGTGCCAAGAGTGGATGACTGTGAACATATGCTTTGTCACCTTCTCATACAATAGCAACACAGAAAACATGCAAGAATTTTGCTCCACCATGGATTCAATGAATAAATGTTATTGTTGGTAAAGAGAAATATTGCACAACAAGTAGGTTCGATATGAATCTAAACATCAGCCAAGTCATCCAATAGTAGTCCTTTATTCAAACTTGGAAGTAATTGAAACTAACAAAATCTGTTTAAACAAATCAAAGACTAATATTGTCTTCTGAACCTTAGGAAGCATTTTATTAGTATTCAATAACAGTTTTCCCAAAAAGACACATGAATCTACCAATAAGCTCATCAAATTGTCACTACATATCCATAACATAACTCTGTGATTGTGCTATTTGCAACCAACCAAAGCATGCAAAATTAAGATTGAGGCCCTCTACCAATGTCTGCAACATTGCATGTCACTTAGTAAGACAATTTGTTCTGGTAAGATATCCTTTTACAGCCATTACGAGATGATGGATCAGCTTGTCTGTATTTCAGTTACAGCAGCATTACCAAACAAAGCCAAAAATTAGTGATAAATGATATCATACCACAGAGGTAACTCCATCCAGAGCATGCTTTATTGAATCAGGTGAAAGTAAATCTCCTGAGTTAGGAATAAGAAAACTGTTAGCATTACACTTCCTACCATGAAAAGTGGGACAAACTGACCATAAATATGGGCCATGGTAAACCTTGATGCCAAACTATGCTGTCAGCCCAACAATCACGGAGAGATGATCTCCCAGACCTAAAAGGAGAATTAAACATGAAATTAGCAACAAGCAAGGGATACTTGGGATTGCTCTGTCAATTTGTAGCAAAACTCAGTTTCTTCAGACTAAATCTTGTTGTAACCAAACTTTCATGGAGAGTTGGACCAAGAAACTACATCTTCCAAAACATCACTTCATCGTTGAGAGCTACCGAGCAAGTAATACCTGCTAAGGCTGGATACTATCAAACCATGACCTAGAGCTTCTCTGCATATATGTGAACCAACAAATCCATTTCCACCCAAAACAAGTATCTGAATCATTGGCAAATTTTATCATGAGAAAGCAATAGACCAAACACAGCTAAATGGAGAATCTCCACATGCACCAAATCACTTCATTTAATGTGGACAAAAACCTTTTCATTTAGTGGAGGTGTGAATTCTGTCGTCGGTGCTCCGCCAACTTTTGGTAGTCCATCAAACTGGTCAGAACTGGTAAACAATAGCCTCTCATGTCTGGACACAGCCACAAAACTGTTCAGCATTTCCCATGAACAACACTACCGAGCAATTATAGCCCTTACAACTAGCAAAATGTGGCCACAAAACCTAATAGATGGTGGTATGGCACTTTAATCAGAGAAAAAGTAGTACTTCAGAACATAATGTTCTAACATAAAGAACATCTCTGGCGTAAAAAATCGGCGAAAGTTAGACGACGAGAAAGCCTATCCTATCCTATCCAGACACAGTATACATGTCAGAGAAAGCGAATGTTCCGGTAGTAGACATGCAAAGAACGTAAAAGGAGAGGAAGACCCAAAACAATGATGATAATAATAATAATAATTGAGCAACCCAAGTAATTAAGCAAGAGAAAGAGAAAATCTAAGTATTAAAGCTAGTATTATTTAGCTTGACATATAAAATTCCTCAAATATGGCACAATCTATATATATAGCTAACCATCACAAGAAAAACCGATCAATTAAAACTGCCTAAATATCACATTTCTCACTAAACCAGCAAACGGGCATACAATTAACCAAAACCCCAGATGGGATAAAAACCATATTCATCTATATATATATATATAGAGAGAGAGAGAGAGAGAGAGAGAGACACACACACACACAACAAACTGGAAATGAACGAGAGGATCAAATACCGGAATCTAAGAAATGAGGACTGTGAATACATCAAGATTGACTTGATGATGGTCTTCATGTTGGTACTGGTTACTGCCCTGATGAGCCAATGGGGTTGTGAAATTCTAAAACTTTCGAGTCCAAAATGAATCAGAATTCTCGGGTGTCTAGGACAAATCTAATTAAAATGAATGGTGTTGAAGGCTGGGAATGAGCTTTCTGCCACTAAAAGCGCCGGCCGACCACCGCCGGCGGTGAGAGGGGACTGACTACCGCCACCAGTTGCATATTATGGCGTGTAATATGGAGCGGACAAATACTTTTCTTGGCCTTTTCTTACTTTACGTGTCTTCGCGTGAGTGCCGAAGAAAACATCTCCCAATGCCAGACACGTGTCATCTACATTTAAAATTATAATTTTTTATTTCTTTTACGTTTCTATCTCTTTTTTTTAATATTATTTTTATTAAAAAAATTAAATAATAATATTTATGAACAACGTACCAATAATAAAAATATAGATTAATTATATTTTATTTAATTTTATAAATTAATAAAGTTCAATTTTAAAAAAATATTTTACTACTTCTTATGTCTATTATATTATTAAATAAACATCAATACAAGTTTTAGTTTTAGTGCTCGTACACGATCAAGAAGTGAACAACCAAAATTATCATTGTTCTTTGCAAAATTTGATGATAATATATAAATTATTATTTAACAAATATATACAGTATTCCCCCATTTGATCCTTATGTTTTATTTTACTATTTTCCGTTGATTATATATATTAATTTAAATCGTTAATGTGGTTGCTGTATTTACTTTACTCTCTAAATTTTAAATTACAATTTTTTTTTTTAACTATTACTTCCAAGAGACATGTATTATGCTGAGTAGAGTTTTATGGGGGTTGGAACTAGTTAAAACACTGAATAAAGGCAAGGGGTCAATTCGTTTGTTGATTAATCACCTGCAATTACTTCAATCTCACAAATTTTTTGAAAAAGAAAATTAATAAAGTATCAATACTTACAAATTTTGCTATTAAAAAATATAAATAAAATAAAATTTTCTTAAAAAATAAAACTACTAAATGAATAAGTACAAAATAATTTTATTCTTTTTTTAGTATAAATTAATAAATATACCACCTTTTTTTAGAAATTAAATTAAATTGTTAATATTATTAATTTACTTGTTAATTAACCACTTAAATAAATTCTAACGTTATTTAAATTTAATTTTTTATATAACCTATGTAATTTAAAAAATAAATTTCTCAAACTTTAAGAAAAAGTAAAATATGTTAAATTTTAAAAAAATTAATTTAAATAATTATTTAAATTAATATTTATATTATTTAAATTCAAAAATTTATATATTTTTTAAGTAATAATTTACTTAAAATTCAAGAAAAAATAAAAATATGGTAGATTTGAATTAAAAATAATCTAATTTAAATAAATATTAATATTATTCAAATTTAAAGTATATTTACATAATTTTTATGATTTGAATAATAAGTTTTCAAAATTTAAGAATAAATAAAAAATTATATTTGAATAAAAAAACTTATTTTGAATACTTATTTAAATTAATTGTATTGTTATTTAAAATTTGAGTGAGTATTTTTTATATAATTTATACAATTTAAATAAAAAAATTATTCAAAATTGTATTTAAACAAAAATATTTAATTTAAAATATATAAATTAATTTAACAATTTTTTAAGAAATTAAATTTGAAATCTCCGAAAACAAAATATCAAGGCCAAGGCCTCAGGTAGTCGGAGTTTGCATATTCTTCAGCCGCCAATAATATATTAGCGTCTCCTTAGAAAGGTTGGAGGTTGGAGAAAAGCGGTCCACTGCAGTGTGACTCTGCAGCGAATTTCGTTTTATATCTGCTACAAATCTTGAAATGTAGGTGCATATGATATTTCTCTCATCGAATGGCATTTGGTTTTTATGCTAGTTGGAACATTTTTGCAGCAAGACACGTTCATATCCCCTTCCCTTGAACATGCACACTCTTGCCTGTGAATTTGCAACGATTTCAGCATTTTAATTAACCAATTAACAAACCCTGAAAGAAATTTATGTTGTACTGTCATTAACTCGAGTAATTAAGCCAAGTTCAGATCACCTGCAATATAGATCCTTGCAAAGAATTCTATGGTAAAAAGGGTAATTCGAAACTTTTTAATTAGTATTAGTATCTATTACAAGACAGCCATACCACCCTTTGTATTAGCCTCTTGCTGTGATAATATGACAGCAATAATTGATAGAGGCTGATCAAGAGGAATATTGCACCCCAACAGGATGTGTCCTGTGTTTCAGCAACTGTAAGAGCTAATATGCCGGAATATGGACCCCTCGGGCGGATCCGTGGAAAGGGCATCTGGAAACTTCCAGCACAATGAAACAGGCCTTGCAACATAAATGGTCTATCTTACTGTAATCGAAAGGGTGAAGAGAAAAGAGACAAACTTTCATTCAGCAAAGCACATGAGTACAGCACGAGGCATATGCGATCTGCAGAAATTGTGTGCAACTCTGTATATAGCAATTTTTTAGGCTGAAAGTTGCCTTGGAAATGAAGACATCGAATTGGTTTCTACCAGAAAGTCACATCACTGGTGTTCAGCACTATTCACAAGCTATGTAAACGATAAACATCTATTGCTATCCTTACATCTCAACAGTATCTGAAGATCTTATTTACATTGGCAATTGACCTTTTCGGTGTGCCTAAAATCACATTTTAGCACTAAACTTCCATCCATCCTCCTCAATACAAAGCTCTCCACCAATATATAACAGCCGAACTTTCTCCATCCACTTTCACTTCTAATTTCTACTACTCGTTCCACTCTCACGGTCCTTTCGTCCCCGTCAACCCACCCTCCATCCTCTAGCACCCGTTTCATCTTTTCCACAATTGCAAAACTCAAACCAACACTAACCCTTCTTCTACCTCTGTTTCTGTCTCTAACATTATACCAAGTAAACCCACCATGGCTAGTCCTATCTTCCTTCATAGCTTCCATGCCAAAGACTAAATCCACTTCTCTTTGCACATTTACACCAACATTCACAATATTGCCCAATTCATTGTTTGCATTCTCGCATGAATAGATGTCTTCCCAGTGCTGCTCAAGGGTCATCTTGTACAGTATTGACCTCTTCATTTGTTCCCTTAACGTTGCTTCTTCCCTTACAAAAACAAATGGGCAATACCATGTGCCAACAATGTTAGAAGGTGAGGTCCTGTTGGACACAAAAAAATTAAAGCTTGGAAGCTCGGCTCTGAGAGAGGAATCCAGGCCTAGTGCATCACATAGTAGAGGGTTGGGTAGCTTTGAGCTTCTTACTTCCCACCCCTTTCTCCTCAAAAACTTTGGAGCAAAACCGTCTGGGGCAATTGACCTGGCGAAAAAACTGTGTCTAAAGTGGCGATGAATCTTGAATTGCTGGTATATATTTCTCAGATCAAAGGGTCTTGGTTTTACATCGTTTATGACACCCTTCAAGCAGCACAAATGCATATCCCTCTCCCTTGAGCATGTGCAGGCCAACCTGCAAAGTTTACGGCAATGTCAAAGAAAAAGATGAAATTTTGAGCCAAGCAGACAGTCCAATTGATCATGTACAAAGGAGGGCCTACCCTTTGTGCTTGCCTTTGGCTCTGATGACATAGTAACAATTAGTTGACAAAGGCTGATCAAGAGCTGGGACAAACCAGACCTTCTTAGCTATGGTGTCTTCCTGCTCCAGCGAATGAAATACAGTTAATACCTTGTCTTGAGGAAATGGTAGCCTTTTGACTCTCCTGCTCTTGCACATACCCCAGCAACGTGTATTTTGTGCTTCAGCAATTTCATCTGTAACAACAAGAATGCCTGTGTATGGACCATCTGGTGGATCTAGCGAAAGAGAGCTTGGGAACTTCCTGTACAAGGAAAGAGGCCTTGTCACGTACATGTTTCTTGTTATGTCAATTGAAATTTTTGTAGTTGAGTAGGAGCTACCATTATTTATGTAGCTCAAGTTGCCTTACGAATTAAGATAACGATATGAAAGTGGCTTTAATTGCAAAGCTACATAATTTTGACTAATACCTGTACAATGAATGGTTTGCACAAATTTTGCCGTAGAACAATAAGACTTGGTCTGGCCCAACCGTGATAAAAGCAGTAAAGATAAAGCACTTAAACATGATAATGACCATGTCTACTTTATATTCCACTCTCTTTTCCTTTTTATCACCGACTTCGCTTTAGGTTTTTGTGATACCTTATTAGTTTGGTTGGGATCACTCGATGGAAAAAAAGCAAGATCGTATACCGGTCGTAATGTACCTAGCTGGGATTTTATTACTAGATAACATGAGGCATTGACATTTTCAAAGGAATGTGTCTTTGCTGACCACGTGTTAGTGGATTTTAAATGGGAAGTGATAAGTCAGTGACCCGCAATGCCACTTTGACTGTGTCGGCACTGCTGGGATATGTCGAGTGTTGAGTGAGAATAAGATATGATTGATATCCGGTTGAGGATGTCCGTATCAGGGATAACCCAAAAGAGACCTCTAGAACACCACACTAGATTGATTAATCGTTTGAAGAATGTGTTATTTTAGGAATTTGTTATTTTTATTCGCATTATTTTTAGGGAAAAGAACAAGGCATAAATGTAGACATTATACTGAAGTGCAAGGTAAGTGAATAATATCAGTCAGAGTACAACAAATCAAATCTAACATATGCTGGGACTTGAGGTTGCAAATGCTAGGAACTCCTGGTCATTTTCCAATATCGCCGTTACGTTGTCATCAACTGTCATCCATGCCTCTATTGCATTATCCTTTCCAGTGTCTGTCAGAGTCGTGAAGTTCCAGTAATTAGTTTCTCTAGAAACTCCAAATCCAAATAGGCTTTCCATTGCCAAAATCGATGTAGCTTGGACCAAATGAAACCCAACTAGAGAAACCAAGCTTCTTGCGTTTTCGTCGAAAGTCTCTGCTAATTGGTTTAGCAGTTCCAAAAACTTCACGGAGCCTTTGTCACCTGATATAGCCTTCAGGTGCTCGCTGTCGATTCTCGCAACACCAACTCTTATCAGCACTGCCATGTTGCTCAAACCCACATCTCTATCTGCTGATTCGCAGCTGGTCATTGCATACAAGAAAAGGTTCCCAATAGAATGTTCTGACAAGGGTGGTTTTGCCAATCTTCGTACGTTCACTGCTCGAGTGAAGATACAAGGCCTTAAGAACGAACCTGATGATGAGATTGACTTGGAAGCCGCCATAGCACGTTGCCAGATAAAAGCACACAATGCTGGGACCCGAGTAGGATTCTCCACAGGTTGGCCTTTTACTTTGGCTTTTAGGCTAGATATTGCATAGGCATCGAACACAAATCTCCCCGACGCCCTCTTTCGCTTACTAAACCACAAGCCTTCTGCAAATGACAAACAATTCGATGACATAGATTCTTGCGGAGGAAAAAGCAGAGATGATTCAAATTTGATGAAAGAGGTCATGATTGTTCCATCAACGATTTTGTGCAAGAACCACACTTCCAATGCCAACCCACCACAGTCAAAGAGGTTAGCCTGGACAGCCATCTGTGAAAGCTCGGTTGGATCTTCTTTGCGACGACAAGGTTGGCATGGAAGGAATCGGTCAAGCTATTCCATTTGTGGATTTTGAAGGAAATCAGACAAATGACAATTTACTCTAGTTTCAGCATATGGCACACCCTCTTGGAAATTGTGAATTCTAATTTTGTCTTGCAGCCTCCCGGACAGAGGGTAAAAGATAACGAGGGTCTTTGCAAGTGACCCTTTGAGCTGACTTGAGGATTGGAAAGCTGAATCTGAACGATCATAATTCAGGGTACAAAAAAGGATAAGTGGAGAATATGACAAGGGAGTAAGCTGGACCAAAAGACTCAACTTGAATGGTTGCAGGTGATATGTAGGCGAAGAAAGTTTGATGGTTTCCACGGAAATGACAGTAACTTCCATGCTCCTACTGATCATTTCAACTTTCAGGGGGAGGTCAGAAAGAATGAGTTCAAGTATTCAGTTTGAGTTTGATGGAGATGACAGCTATGAATGCCAGACCTTTGATCGAAAAAGCACATTAATCTAATCATGCTGCTTTTTTTATTATTATTATTTTGATTCAGGTTAATGAAGCAGCATGACATCCGCACAAATTTAGAAAATTAGCAGCAGGTATGTCTTCATTATTCAGCTTGAATCTAGAGAGCTGTCGACGGGGTGATGCCTCACCTGCCTAGTGTCACGGACAGGTTAGGCAGATTAAATACGAAAAAAGAAGAATTTTAAATTATATATTATAAATATTATATATTCTAATAAATTTTGAGAGAAAATAATAATTTTATCACATTAAACTCCGTAATTAATTTTATTTCAGATTTTAGACTACCCCTTAATTCATTTCATTTGAAGTTGACCACTTTTGTTGTTTTATTTCCACATAATTCTTCAATGCGGCACTAAATTTCAGCGCCGCCCCCTGTTAAAGTATTTTTTGTCATTGCTTTGGCTTTGAAATGCATTTGGAACTCGAAACATTATATTTTTCATAAATCAAGCTATATCTTGTTCTGTATCTTTCTGGACACTGGTTCTGAAAGACAACGTTACGCTTTTAAAATTGGGGGCAGAGCATAAAATTCCGCTTCATTGAAAAATAAATGCCTAACATAATTTATAATATCTAAATTTTTCTACCTATTAATTTGACTTTTTAGATAAATAGGAGGTTTTAAGGAATTAATTAATATAATATTAAAATTTTAATCATTAAGTGAATTATAATTTTTTTTAAAATTTAATTATAAATTTTTAGTTTGTAGAATAACGTATTAACTGGGCATTAAAATTTGATTTACACTCTTATTTCTACTGATCACTTGATGATAGCTTGATTCGCTCTCTTGTTGACACTCGTCACTCACTCGGTTAATCAGATTAATGGGCCTAAGACTTAACTTTGACCTAATTCAGTCTAATTTCTTTATATTACATATTAATTGGGTTTAATATGTATTAAAAAATATATTAAAGAATATAAAATTTTATATTACTAAAAAATAAAAATTTAATATGAATTTATAATATTTATAAATTTTTTATTTATTAAGTTATTTTATAAGTAAATGTAAAATTACGAGATATTATTATTTGATACATACAATTTATCTCTTGCTCTGTGTCTTTATTCTTCAACCCAGCTGTCCCAAGGCCGGCCCAAGTGAAGCAGAGGAACTTGACAGTATGCACCCTCCGTACCAAACTTCTAAATGTAACAACAATCACAAAAACGCTGTATAAATGACAAGACCATACCAAAATTGCCTATCACCTGTTCAAGAAGTAGATAATATTACATAATTTTGATAATTTTGTAAAATTAAACACACTATAATTACAAAACAATAATTAGAAAATTTGTTTGATTTATTTTTGGTGCGTGAAAAATAATATATATTGAAACACATATGTATTGATATCTGCCTTTCACATGTCTTAGTTTCTGAAGAAAATAAGATATAATTGCTTTTCTTGCATGGTATATTGGTTATATTAGTATTCTTAAAATGTTGTTCTATATTGTTTCAGTTCAAGACAACACACGGTCGGCCATTGTGTGATTCTGGTAATTAACAAACCAAAACAGGTGGTCATATACATCCATGCCTGCTTTCCCTTTTATTCAACTAAATATATATATTTTTTTCTATTTATTTTCATCAAAGAAATGGGGGTATCAAGAAGGAGTGCGCCTCACACTACAGTGTGCGGATTACACTAGTTAAATCCACGGAAGAGAATAATCCATGCTACCCAAAATAAGAATTTAACTAATTTTATAATTGTATATATTTAACGTACATTTAAATTCATTAAAGACCTAGTTGAAGACTGAGCTCAAGACTTTTGCCTCGCACCAACGAGCCCTCTGTGGAGTACTCCAAGAATATCGTATTGGATTAGTGGAATTATTCCTACTCGGCAATAAAAAAATTACTAAAATCAATGTAGATTGCTTATTTTTTGCAGTATGGTATGGTGGACGTTAAAAACTTACAGGAACTATACAAATATTCAATATCTTTCGTAACAGTGAATCTCCTTTATGTGGTATGCAAATGGTAAGCTAGAATGGCTTTTGTTGATGATCATACCAAAACACGGGAAGATTCAGGTAATACGGCACCTAATATGCTGGGATTAGGAGAAAGCGTAAGCAAGGAACTCAGGGTCAAGTTCCAACACACAAATAATCTTCTCGGCTATGGCCATCCAGGCCTCAATTTCATTGTTCCTCGCCGTGTCTTTGAAAACCATGAAATTTGAATCCGTAGGACCATCTGGACTGGTTTCTCCGAAAGGAGCAGTCCAAATTGGCTTGCCCCATCCGAAGTCTATGTCATTCAGACCAAATGTATGCCAAATGGAGAAAGTGAATGTGTCAGAGTTTCCCTTGGAAATGTCTCTAGCCTGTTCAGCTGATCAAATATGGCTCCGGACCCACCATCACCAAATAAAGATTTCAGGAACTCACAGTTGATTCCTTCAACACGGTCTTTTGTAAGGGCTACCGGGTCACACATTTCCATCCCTGTCTCAGCTTGGTTGCACTCTGCTGTTGCAAACCATATGAGATTTCCAATAGAATGTTTCGATAAGCGTGGCTTTGTTAAGGCGTTTAAATTCACAGATTGTGCCAAAAAGGATGGTCTTGGGGATCCTGACATTGATCTGGAGGCCTTCATGGCGCATTTCCAAATGGGAGCACACATTGCTTGAGTCCGAGTAGGATATTCTACAAATTCGATTTTGGCTTTTGCTCTTTAGGTTACTACTGCATTAGCATCAAACACAAATCTCCTTGCGGCATGCCTATTTTCACTGAACCAGAAAAAGAATTTTACCGACGATTTGTAGTGTGATGGCATTGAGTCCTGAGGGGGGAAAGAGCGATGATGTGTCTGATAGCTTGGGATGAACAACTTTTCCAGGAGAGCCACTTGCATTGGCTGACCAAGTTTTGAGCAAAGCACTTCCTGTGATTCCCTCATTGATCTTGTGCGAAAAGCACACGCCCAATGCAACTCCGCCACAGTCAACGATATTGAATTGGAGGGCTAATTGGGGTACATTGGGATCTGCTTGTTGGCAATGGTTGGCATGGAAGGAACTTGTTAAGTGACCCCCCGCTGATGATTCTGAAGAAAAAAATGTAATGGAAGTTTTACTCGTGTTTCAGTATATGGAACACCCACACCGTAGTCATTAACAAAGAGATTGTCTTTCACACTTCGGATAGATGATGGAAGGGACCTAAAGTCTTTGACAGTGATCATTTTAATTGACGTGACATTTGAGCACCTCTGATTTGCCTGGCATCACTGATAGGGGTAGAACAGGATGAGTGGAGAATAGGTTGTTGGACTAAGCTGGTCCAATAGGGAAAGTTGGTAAGGCTGAAGATGATCCAAAGGCAAAGCAGGTTTGGTGGTTTACTTCAAAATGATAGCAAATTCCATATTCCTAACAATTTATCATCAAATTAGAGTGATAATTTCTTGCATGCCAATTAGTATTAACTTGGGAATTTGCAATCTTACTTGATCAAACAAAGGGAAACTGCCCCAGAAGAATCCAAACTGCTCAGCTGTCACCTGGTCCAGTGATCTTCAGTTTTAGAGGACACACTCCAAAACATCATGAACATCAACTGAAACAACAGTGAGAAGAGAGAAGACAGAAGTGTGCTTGCATATGATGATTCAAGTAAAGCAGGAGGCTCCGGTTAAATGTGCCCATACAGAGGGACAATTGGAGGAACATTATTGTTAAGACATTTTTGTAGGACTACTGAAAGAAAGATTCTTTCACGACAATAGAAATTATTATGCTCATTTGCTTGGCCTTTAGGAACAACCCTCTTTTCCAAATAACATACATAGTACAAGATTCAAGCGATATAAACTTGTGAAAAGGAATCAAGATTTCATAAGGACTTTCTTCGAGTATCGTTCCGTGCTTCATAAATAGTAAAGTCGCTGTTGAGATCCCGACAATTATAACAACCAAATTCTCGTATGGTTTGATTAATATGGAATAGTACAAATCAACCATTTAATTCCCCGCCTGCATAATGTTATAATGATCTGATTTTCTAACTGTACATACTGTCTTACTCATTATCTATATAAGCAACAGTTAGTTTCACCCCCAAAAATAATAGCATAGCGCGATGATATGAAATTTATCCCTCACTCCTCCCTATAACCATAGTGGAGTGAATCCCAAAACTGGACCTGTGTTTAGCTGGCTTGGAGCTCTCCATGTTGGTCTTCCATGGGGTTCGTGGAAACAAGTGCACTAAGCAAAATGATTTTTATGGTTAGATTGGCTGACAATATTGCATGCTTAATTGATCCAACATTCGATGCACTAGAATTCAATGACATAAAAATGTTGTTCAATCTCGGGCTCAATAGACGTGTCAAATCAGGCAAAAACAGTTAAATGTCATTTCACTAATCCACCCTTTGTTTTCTGCATTTGTTTTTTATTTTTTCAAATCGGAACTATGATTTATCAGACGGCTTAACGAAACTCTTTGTTTGACAACTTTGGAAAAAGATAACTGACAAATCAATGAAAAATCAATATGAGCGGAGAATCAGAGGGAGAAATCTGTATGTAGAAGTATAGAGCAGGCGACACTCATTCACAGTATCACTTACAATAAATTAAAAAAAAAAAAAAAAGAATTCCCTCAAAAATAACTAGATTGAGACTGCAGAAGTTCAAGATGTGCCAATACTTTTGCAATAGTTGATTTCAGTCTCTGATCACCATTTTGTGCCAGATCAATGAGCACTGCCTGAGCAGACTCTCCGTACCTTGCTCTGTGTTCCTCAATCATAAAAATTCTCTCCAATATCCATACTGCCTTCCCTTGAGCTTTTACGTTCCCTGATTCCAGTACTCTTACTATCCCTTCAACACCCGACATTTCCGCAATGTAGTTGCTTCCACTCTCCCAGATTTCATCTTGAACAAGAGTTGCAAGGGCATTGAGAACAGCTTCATCAGCTTCCCTCTCTTTGCCTTCCAATATTTGGATAAGTGGAGAGATAGCATCGGCCTTGACTAAGCAAAGTGTAGTTTTAGCAGTACAGTAGCAATCATGAACTTTACAAAATGTTTCAGCAGAAGCAGGCATACAGGCCCACCTTTTTCTTCTAGACCTTCTGAGAGCAACTGTATTCTGTGATAGTTGGGCTAGCGAGGTTGCAGCTCTACACTTGGCTAATGGCGACCCAATTGACAGCAATTTGACAAGCAAAGTAATTACACCCAGCTCTGCAGAAAGAAGCTGTAGTTTTCTGTCAGAAGGAGCTGTAAAGCGAATAAATATGCCCGAAATACTCTCTGCTAACCAAGTGGATGTGGGTGTCCAATTTGATATGTTTGCACTCAATATGGAGATCAGAATAGGCAGCACATTAGATTTCTTCAGCATATCTGTTGCTTTCTTATTGCTAGTGGGAAGATTGCAAAGTATGCCAATTGCAGCAGCCTTCTCATCATCCGACATTGAAGATGAGACAATGTTGACAATGTTAATAAGATTGGTATCTCCAAGCTGTTCCATCAACTCTTCTGGTGAATCTTTGGAAAGAGTATAAAGAAAATTTAAGGCAGCAGTTTTAATTTTGGTGCTAGTTTCAGTAAGGAAGGGTGAGAGAAGCTGAATTGCACCAGTTTCCTTCATTTTTCTCATCACTTTGGACGCACTAGAATGTGAAGCTATGCTGTTGAGTGCTTGTAAGAGATGATACTGAATAACTGGACTGCACAGATTCAAAAGCGAGAGCATCTGCTGAGCCACATCTTGATTAACTAGAATTGTATCTGATTGAGCAATTCTTGCAAGTATTGCTGATGCCGGTTCCCGAAGGGTCATGAGAACAGATGTCACGGAAAAAAGTAGCTGAAGCAGTGGAACTACAATGCCAGAATTGATTAAATGCTGAATGTTATCTGTCAAGCTTGACAGATTTTGTATTGCATTTAAAGCAGATAATTTGGCCTCAAGATTCCCTGTTCTAAACATTTTAACAAGGGGTTCAACTGCCCCATCTGCCCCAAGAGAGGCTCTGCTGTGGTCTGTGAGCTCCATCCTTGAAAGTGCTTTTGCCATGAGAATCTTACCCATGTCCGAGCCTGCAAAAGCATTGACGGTCGACACTTTGATAAAAAGATGGAGAAATTGGAAGTACGCGTTACCTAAATTGTTGAACATGGCATGCTATTTGAGATGGAGAATTGATTACTAGTATGTTCTTTCATAGATGCTTGCAGCTATATATTGCACACAAAAGCAATGGAAAGTTGCCTTATTCACTCATTAATTTGTCATGGGGCTTATCCTAAACAAAGGTAGAGAGACAAATTTGGTTGACCATTTTTTCTTGGCAATTTGTCAACTACAGAGTTTTTCACTGTTACATTTTAATCCAAACCAGCAACATGCCAGCTCTGGAAGTCAAATCCTCACCAACAAAAATTTGGTTGGCGGATACTAACAAACCAGCTGATAAATGTTAAATGTATTCAAACCAGAATGCAGACTCTAACGAACCAGCTGATAAATGTTAAATGTATTCAAACCAGAATGCAGACTAACCATCAAAATTTGTTCAGAATGCTGAACGCTAAAGCCTAGAAGGAGATTTACCCACCTTCTTTCAGGCAATGAACCAGAGGTTGAAAGTAGCCAGCCTCAGCCATGTGAAGTGCATTTTGAGTATTTCCCGACAATGCCACCAATAAACTCCGGGCATCATGAGAGGCAGTTGGATCGTCCCCATTTAGCATAGCAACCAACATAACGATAGACCCTTGAATTCTGCCAATCCGCCTCTTAATTGAAGGAACATCTGAGAGTGCTAACAACAGCCCTACAGCTTCCCTCCGCTCACCATTAACTTCTCGCCCCAAGGATTTCACAAATTGCAACAAAGAGGCTATATCCGCCATTTTCTCCTGCAGATTTCCACAAAATGTGAGATGGCTAACATATTGAAGTATATTTGATACCACAAAATGAGATTTACCCTGTTTTCAGTATTCTCTGCAGCAAGGATTCTCAGTATTTGAATGATACTCGTCCGGTTTTCAGCCATACTGCAACCGAGCCTATTTAGCAGAATTGGAATAACTCCTTCATCATTTATCCAGTCTTTAGGAATCACCTGATTCCCAACCAAATCACTCAATTGTGAAAGCGCAAGCTCGAATTCTTCATGACTACCATACTTGAGTTGCAAAACAACATCATCAACACTAGGAATAATTTTATCCTCCTCAATTTCTTTCTCAGATTCACTCACGAACCCCAATTCTGGACTTGGTCTTGGACTAAGATTCATACTAGAACTAGGACTAGGACTATAACTTAAACTGGTACCAAACTTTGCACTCATCAACTCTTTGTGCAGGGCTGCAATCTTTTGCTTGAATTCAGCAGACACATCTACACTGGCGAAGAGCACGAGGCCCAAAGATCTCCCAATATCTTGAGATACATCCGCAATTTGCTTCGTGGGTGATCCTGAACTGCTCCCTTTAATGACATCCTTGGCGCAAAAAAGCTCTTTTTCGAGGGACTCGACTGCCTTTCGAATTGGCGGCCTATCTGTGATTTTCTCGTTGTTCTTTATTTCTCTGAGAATTGGCGCGAACTTCTCAATCAGATCGGCAAATTCTGCGAAGCTTTCTCTGTCGGATTCAGAGCTCTTTGCGATTGATGCCACCTCTTCTGCAGAGGTCTCCAGTTCCGATAAAAGCTCCGCAAAACTTCTGCTCTGCGAATTCATTTTCTTTAAATTCTTGAAGAAGTAGGTAGAAATTCGGAACAAATTTTTGTGAACAAGATTCAAACAAGCGATGAATATCAAGAATTAACAAAACAAGAATTCGACAACAGAGAAAGTGAGAATCAAAAGAATTGAGAGAAAGAAAGACACAAACAAGAAGTCGGCGATAAAACTTTTGTGTTTAGTCCACACACTTGTGTCGAGAATTGACGACGAAGAATCCAAGAATTCAACCGGGGATGAAAAAGGAAGAACTGGGAGGGGACGAAATGAGAAGGAAGTGAACCAAACCCCCCCTCCTCCTCCCAACAACACGAAATTGCTTGCCTTCAATCCGCCCAAAATTCCTTCTTTGACTGCAACTGCGAGTAAGTACAAGGAGAGAAGGGACACGCTTAAGGTTGTTTTGCTGGATCCAACCGCTTGTCTTCTTTCGTTCCATTTTGAACCATCACCCCAAATCAATCATAATATTTTTGTGTGAACACGCGAAGAATATTTCCCCAAGTGGGGTAGATTAAAATGGAGGCTTCTTCTTTGGAGCCTTGCAAGAAAGGTATCTTCTTTGTTCTTGGGTCAACACTCGGCTTTGACTTGTTAAATAACATGTTTCTTCGTTTCTTCATCGGTCTTCCCCCTTCTGGGTTTGTTTCCTTTTTTACTTTTTTCTTCTCTTTTTTATTTGATGTGTTGTTGGATGAGAGAGGACCCCGCGGAAGAGCAGAGCGCGAGAGCTCTGCGTTTCTCTTCCATACGATCAAACTTTTCATCAGTCGATAACAAGAGAAAGACAAGAGGCGGTCGTTAATTGCTGTTATTTAAGATGAACTCAATTGTCCTTTTATGCGAGCATCAATTTTTAAATTTACTAAACCAATAAAAAATTTATATAAAAAAATTATTCTTATTATATATTTTACTGTATGAATATTGCTTATGTTAAAAATTAAAAAAAAAAAAAATGACGAACCCAATTCACCATTCCTTCTCCATTCCTTCTCCATTCTTTCCATTTGTCCTGTTTTCTGAAAATTTTGGCGAGACTTCTTTGTCAATATGGATTCATTCCGAAATAGTACAATGGAAATCTTCGTGGATGCTTGTTAGATTTGGGAACTCTGGTTAATTTAATAATGTCACATCTTATAATGCAATCCAGCTGGAACAACACATAGCATAGTTAATTAATTGGGTTGGTTGGCTTCTGCCAACAAAGTTCATTAATTTTGGTTTCTTACTTCCAATTTGATTAGAAATTTATAAAAATGAAAAAGAAAAATCAATCAGATCTTTGAATGATTTACAATTTTTTTTTTATTTTTTAAATAATGAATTAAATCAAACAACATCAAGGCTGTCCAAAACTCCAAACTCTCGGGAAGGGGGGAATCGAGCGGCAGTTAGTTGATCAGAATGTCATCTCTGGGATTGAGGTTTTCATTGTATTTTAATCGAAGAACAAGCCCATTTCAATCTGGGGCCTGGTGGTAAGTGATCAATTGGGTCGATTTGGATCGAGTGGCGCATTGGGTCTCATGGCGGCCCAGTTGCTTCTGCCCCAATTCGTTGTGTTAGTTCGTTCTTGTATCAGTCCAGACCACTCTGGCGTCTCCGTCTCCGTGTTAGTCGAAGAAGAAATTGGGATCGCAAAACTCCTCCATTTGACGGCACCATTCTTCCAGATCGACCTTAGAAGAATTTTATTATTTTTTCTTCTATCAAGGTATTTTCTTTCAATTTTGTTAAATATCTTGTGTTATTATTATTATTATTATTTTTTCTTCTATCAAGGTATTTTCTTTCAATTTTGTTAAATATCTTGTGTTATTATTATTATTATTATTTTTTTTTTTTTATTGTTTGCTCGGCGTTGGATGAGATCATGGAAGATATATGAGAATTTTTGGAAACTGCCATTTAACTATTTCGACCAGGAAACGCAATCAGATCAGTGCGTCGTTTTCTTGATTTATGATCTGCAACGACGTGCCGTGTGTTCTTGAATGAAAAATGAATTTTTCTTTTAATTCGTTTGTCTTTTTTTTTTCTCTGCTGGTTTGAATTTATGCCAAGCAAGTTATTTTATTTTAGGGGTTTTGATTCATGGGGAATGTTTTGGTTTTTAAGTAAGTTTCCAGAAAGATGGCGGGGCAAGGTCAGCGCTTGAACGTAGTTCCCACTGTAACAATGCTTGCAGTTGTGAAAGCTCGGCTTGTGGGTGCAACCAGAGGTCACGCGCTCCTCAAGAAGAAGAGTGATGCTTTGACTGTCCAGTTCCGTCAGATTCTCAAGAAGATTGTCTCTACCAAGGAATCAATGGGAGAGATCATGAAAACCTCCTCCTTTGCGCTGACGGAGGCTAAGTATGTTGCAGGTGACAACGTCAAGCACATTGTCCTTGAGAATGTCAAGAATGCATCTCTTAAAGTTAGATCCCGGCAGGAGAATGTTGCAGGGGTCAAGCTTCCCAAGTTCCAGTATTTTACTGAAGGTGAGACCAAGAACGACCTCACTGGATTGGCAAGAGGTGGCCAACAGATCCAGGCCTGTCGTGCTGCTCATGTCAAGGCCATTGAGGTTCTTGTTGAGCTAGCTTCTCTCCAGACATCTTTCTTGACTCTCGACGAGGCAATCAAGACCACCAATCGAAGGGTTAATGCATTGGAGAATGTTGTGAAGCCAAGATTAGAGAATACTATAACTTACATTAAGGGAGAGTTGGATGAGCTTGAAAGGGAAGACTTTTTCAGGTTAAAGAAGATACAGGGTTACAAGAAGAGAGAAATTGAGAGGCAGCTTGCAGCTGCCAGGCAATTTGCTGAGGAACAGTTTGCAGAGAAAGTATCTTTACAGAAAGGAATATCATTGAATTCGACTCACAACTTCTTGTCTTCAGCAGCAGAGAAGGATGAGGACATAATATTCTGAGGTTTGAGGTTAGTTTGTGTCCATTCTCTTAGGATGTGTGGCTTTGACCGTGCTGCTGTGTTGTCCTGGAGGATTTGTAGCTTCTCCTGCATTCAAGATGCCTTTGCTCTGAATAAAAGCTATACCCATATCTTCTTGTTTATATGTCGTTTGAACTTCATGTTTTTGTTGCTTTGGGTTATTTGTCCTGCCCTCCTTCTGGCCTTTGCTGGCCATTGGAGCAGTAGGAGAACTTATGCAGTCGAGAGAGGATTCTTGGCCTTATGAACCCATTTTTCCTTAATTAAGCTTTGTGTTAATGCCCAAGGAGATTATTGATTATTCCCAAGTCATCTATATCTCATGGTGAGTTTCTGATGCTTTGTGGAAGATAGTTGCCTGCAGAATAATTAGATACTCAAAAGTAATCAAACAAATAATATAGTGAGAGCTACACTATGTAGCAATTTTTTTAGTCTATTTCAACGGTCCTCACCGCAAGTCTTTGGACTCTTCAACTCTCAATCTTATGCTTGAAGTACTTAGAATCAAAAATACTGTTCTCGTAAGATTTTTCGAATTTTCTCAAATAATTATTAGAGAAGAGAACTCAATGACTTCAGCATACAATATAAGCTCATAATCAAATAGATGGTTAACCAAGGAGGTTGAGCATTAGGCTTGGACGATGTAACCCGATTCCTAGACTCAGCAATTGACCTAACCTGGCAGCAGTAAATGCCTGAGGACGGGGGACAACTACTAAGACTGAGCATAGTTATGAACAGAAGATTGTTGGGCATTTCCAGTTCTGGAATTTCATTGCGGATGAGCATCCGAACTGAAGGGCATCATTACATAGACACGCCTGCTTGACTTGGGATAGACTAGATTAAGGTGTGATGTTATGATAACTGTTGCAACTCACACGAGAAGCAGATTAGCAGCCAGCCAGGTTATGTGAATGAACATTTAGGTCGTTTTGTTCAGTTACCCAAGTAGCAGAGTCAGAGACCCAGAGATTCAGCTTAACGCCACGGAGAGTTGCCCTACTCAGAAATCTCACTAGGGAGTCTAAATATTACTACGACGGGTTACACCAAAAAAAAAAAAGATTTTAAATTTTTATAAATTTTCACAATTAGATCTTAAATATCTTTATGTTTTTATTTCAGTCAAGCTATTTAAATTTGTTTTCAATTAATTTTATACATATCTCTTATTACAGCTAATGATAGATGCAAAATATTTCTTGATTTTATGCTTAATTATATTAAAATCTTAACGTTTGAGTCATTTACAAAGTAATTTCAGTTTCAAAACTTTACAATTAAAATCCTAATATTTAGAATTTTTTTTCAATTTATACCATTCATCCACGTTTTGTTAAATGCAAAATAGTGCAGAGGATTCTCTTCGTTTGTTCGATAGAAATTATAATTAAGGGTTATTGGGTAGATGTTCTTATAGTGATTTTTCTGCAAGTTCCCCTGCAGAAATCTTATTACGACTTTTCCTTCCTTCCTCTACATGTTATTTTTTTCAAAATATTTGAGAGTATCCATTAGAACTTTTCCTTTTTTACCCTCTAAATTGCTCTAGCAAAACCAAAGGGTTTATCAAGTTTGCTGAACGAAAAACTCCTTTTCGTTTTAACGAGAGTTACATAGAAGGAAATGGTATGTTTTGCATTATTTCTTCCACAAGCTAATTGAACAGGAGAACACAAGGTTCAGACTGCAAGAAGTGTTACATCTTGGGAGTTTAATATGTAATTGGCCTCAAACTTGGTTTTCCTTTTTTTTTTTCTTTTTTTTTTCCTATCAAACACTAAATATTACTAATCAATTTTTTAAAAATTTTATAAAAACATAAAAACTAAATTAAATACGAATCTAGCGTAATCATTAATTATACTTAATTCTCTTCATCCGAGCCTGCCGCGTACCAGGCACGCTCTCTGTGTAGAATGACATATATATTCCTTCCTGAAAGTGTGGTAGCGTCGGCAGCCGTGATAGCGCTCTTCCTCTTCTCAATCCTCAAGAAGATGTTGCCAAACGGGCAAAACAGCTAATCATTAAGAAAAAGCTTCGAGTTGCAGGCAGTCCCATTTTGTGGTGATTAGAGTTGATTCAAGTTTGAGTTGTCAGCTTGAACATGTCTTTAAATCTTCGTCATGGGCAGTTGTTTTTCTTCCCCTCTCCCCCTGTCTCACTCAGTTCTTTCTCGAGATTGTGAGATAGGCTCAGTTTGTCTGGAACTATCAAGTTCTTGGGATTGGAAAGTGATACTGCTCCCCATCACTTGTTGACAACGAGATGATAAGTTATCAAGTAGTTTACCATTCCGTGGAACCCAGTTGCAGCAGAAAAGAAAACAGCTTCATTCAATTTCATAGTTTTTGCTGCCATATTAAAGCACTAGGGGACCGGGCTGGGGAGCAATCTAATTTTTCTGAGTTTTCATGTCAGCATTTTTTTCTGGCTGTTCTTGTCCAAATCTTCTATTTGCATTAACACAATGGAAATTTCATTTGACCATGGAAGCAATCAACCTATGCTATTTTGTACAAACATTCAAAATAAGAGAACATCTAAAATAGTGGGGTTCAGGCTCTCAACGCAGTAGGCCTTATTGGCTAGCTGCAACATTTTATTTCTATGAAACAAAAGCTGGAACAGGCATTGAGAGTAAATCAGATTTTTGCACCAAGTAAAGTCATCAAGAAGCGTCTATAGTCTCCTGAAGTGTCGCCAATAACTGCATTATCAAGACTGCTCTTGAACATGTTGAAGTATTCTCCTCTGATTTTCATCAGGTCAATCTCTGCTCTAGTTACAATTGCTCTGGTCAGTGAATCTTCATCTGTCCCAAGCCCAATGATGGAAGCTCCAATGACCTGACAGATGGTAAGTGGCTAAATAAGTGGAAAACAATACCATATGATGAAGTTATCTTCGCTAATTATATAGAAATGAAGTAGAAACAAAGCTTATGAAATTGTCCAAAGGAAAGTAGAGTAGAAAATGTAATTATAAAAAAAAATAGCGTTGTAGTGCATGAGACTTTCATAGAGTGAAGTTTGCGAAAAGGTTAGATATGCATATATTGAAACCGTGACCGTTATATTAAGATTCACCCTTCAAAACATGCAATTATACTGGCTTTGAAATGGAACTAAATTATGTTGGAAACTAAACAAACCTCAGCAAAGTGTTTCTCAGGAGAGCCGATGCACCAAACAACCTTTATCAACATAGATTCCATGTCACCTTTTCCACAGCCCTTGACTTCCTGCAAAGAAAGTCTCAACAAAACAGCCCATAGAAAATCCTGAAGAAAATTGTGTTTTTGTAGACAAGCTAGAGTGCAGATGCTGAACCTGGTCAATAGGAATCCCATATTTCTGCTCGTAAAACTTGAAAGTTGCTCTGAGCTGATAAAAGTTCCTAGTGCTAAGTATATACACCACATCATCACGATATAACTGCTTCATTTTGAGTGCTTCATGTAACTTTGTTGCTTCTGAATTGGCTATGTCAATGTCTACCAGCTCTTTATCGTATCTGTAAGATTTCACTAAACCCACCAGAAGCTGTAGAAGCACTACCTCTGTGTCATTTTGATGGCTATCAATTTGAAAATATGAAGCTTATGCCAATGTCATGCATACAAAATGTGCAACCCAGAGCTTATGAATCAAGTCCAAAAAGTCATTTCTTTTACCAATTATTATTGTTTCTTATTTGGTCACTTGACCCAAATAACAAGGTCAGAAAAGTTTGTCCTTGTCTACAATTCGTTCAGTATCTCATTCAAAAATGCTGAGAGCCATGAAGCATCATTGGCTATGGTCTTTAGCAAACACTTTTGCTCATACCTGTTAGAGTAAGCATATAGCAACAGAGCAGAGATCAGTTTAAACAGCAATTTCTGGTTCAAGAACAACCTGGCTTTATGTGGAATGATTTTTCATTCACATCGTAAATGATATTTCATGGGTCTGGTTAATCCAAAGTCGCATTACCGTTCTCAGCGGCGGGGAGACAGAAGATGCAACGTCTTCTTCCAGTGAGCAATAAAAAATAGAACAATAGGCCTGCCTTACTGCCTGAAGATGGTGCGGAGTTGATGCACATGCTATTTCAACAATCACTTGAAGTTGTTTGATGTGCTTCTTTCTTGCTTTCAGTGCTTCATTTGCCAGTCTTGCATCCCTTTCCGGGGGATCACACGTCCACAAAAGCACGGCTTTCTGTTATATGCCAGAAACTTAAGTTATCTGATACAAATATATAGATATGCACATAACGAAAGCCTAGTTTACATAAATAACTGGCCTTCTTTTTATCTATGATGCGATACAAATGAGTACAGAAACCATGTTCTGGAATAGATAAATGAGTATTTCAACTGAATTTATTCTTCTGTTATTTATGATTCTGGGAAAAAGCCATCGGCTTCCTGCCTGAGAAGAGAATTTATCAGCCAGATTTTCGAGATGAATGGGCTTGTCAACTTGGTGAGGAGCACTTGGTCAATTAGTATACTGGAGGAACAAAAATGGAAAAATAGAAGCTGAAATTCAAGTACAACCTTGGTGAAACGTGAGCACAAACACAGCCGACATCTTCAACAGCAAAACAATACTGATCATGGGAATCGATTCTTACACCAACATGAATCCAAATTTTGAATTTTTCAATTCAAACTAGTGTTATCAAGGGACAAAAAGTTAGAAGGAGCATACTTACTCTGAAATCACCAGACAGCTCAGAATGGAGACGATCAATGAGGGACTCCTTGTAAAGCTGCTGGTAAGTGTCTCTTATTTCCCTCCTCTGGCTTGCATTTCTACGTCCTAATATCTGAATAATTGCCTTCTCGTCCGTCCCATAACCTATACCCAATTACCCAAAAAAAGAAAAACAAAATTCAAATTAGTCAATTGAAAATGGAATTAAAAAACAAAACCCCAGAAAGAAAAACGATGGATACCCAAATGAATGGGAGTCCAAGAGAGACAGAGACCTTGGACAGCTTGTCTAAGTTTCTCAGAGTCTTGGGTTGGGGAAGGAACAACATCTGGTACCCTCAGTGCAGCCATCTCTCTCTCTCTCTCTCTCAAGAAATTTTCTCTGGAAACAAACACAGACCTATCTAGCTGAGAATTTTCTAGTGTTATAAGTGAAGAAAATCATTATCAATGTGAAATTACTGAAACCATGCGTGCCTGGCCGTTTTGCTCTTCAGGCTTCACTCTTTAACGTTTCCTTTTCTGTTTTCCCTCCTGACAGAAAGCCGGGAACTGAGGTGTGAACTACAAAAAATGTGCTTAATTAATTTATTATTTATTAAATAATAAATCAAATGATTTTCATAAATGTTTTTGTTGAGTGAGATATAATTAAAAAAATTAACTAAAATTCGATTCCCTCGTACATGAAATGGGACATATGCTATATTTATTAAAAAAAAAAAAAGAAAGAAATGAGTAGGTCTTTTGGATCATATTTCATTGATTAAGAATTTTGAAGTTAATGATGGTGTGTAAAAATTATAAAAATAAAAATAATTATTTTTATTATATAATTTATGATTTAATAAATTTTTTAATAAAACAAATATGACAAATAACATATACGAAGCATTCGGATGTCCAAGACTCCCTCTTTGTAATAAAACGTAATTACATTGGACATTATAAATATAATTGCACTAACGCCATTCTATTTTGGCTTAGTTATAGGGCCTTCTTCCATATGGTTTTGTAAAAATGTTTGTTGCCATACAAAATCCGTTGCTTCTTGTCCTCTTTATGATGCTTTTTTCAGCATATTTAACGTTCCTTTTAATTTATCTTTAAAGTTCTTTATCTTTTGTGCATGACCTTAACCAAATAATAATTAATACTTTTTTGCGATGAGTTACTTTAATGTGCTTAAATATATATATATATATATATATATATATATATATAGTTAAAATAATAAACACGCCCCAGATGCAGGCTTTCGTTTGCTTGACATTGCTTCCAACAGAGGCCCCAATTGCTCATGAATGCCACCCACCATTACGGATAGATATCATGCCAACTGGTTTAATGCTGCAACAAATTAAGAAAAAAGAAATAATTGTAATAATAAATAAAGGGAATTCGTGATTCACGATCCATGAAGTTTGTTGTGTACGTCCATGACGACATTCTGGTGCACAAAGCTCCATGTCAACATGTGTCGTCTATTATAAATGGGAGCTTACCAATCGCAACGACTTTCCAGCTCATGAATTAGTATCTCTATTCCATACTGTTGGAAAGCTGGATGAGTTGATATCTCGAAGAAGACGCAATCAAATCGATTGATCGTGAGAAACGTGTAGGAGTTGTGCCCCCATACAAACACCCCACAACCCCACATGAGGTTTAGTCCTGCTCCTTCAGTCGATCCAGGCTTGGGATCACATGTAAGGTTGATCTTCCTGAAAAGAAAATGCTTTACAATCATAGCATTAACTGTCCTTCATATAAAACTATTGCTAACCACCACAGCCCGTCTGACCCATTCAAAATGGATCCACTCAATACCCAGTCAAATAATTGCTATCTGTGTGCCCACAGAAATAAATATGGTAGAAAAATAGTTGTATATTTGCGTATCTTTTGTCGAATTCCCTCTGTCATATCGCTGTTGCGAGAGTACAGACCTTTACTCTTTCTGGCTTAATTATCTCGCGACATAATATCACACCGAAGAAGTTGTTGGAATGAATCCCAATACTTCAAATAGCGGTTGGCTTGATGGGGTGAATAATGAGAAACACGCCTGGTAGCAAAGTTATTGTTCATTCAGTACTCTCGATCAGCCGGTTGCCGTGGCTGTGGGACACTGCATGTGAATTTTTCTGAAGTGATAACAATATGTACGAGCTCTTGTCTATGACACTTAATGGGAGGTAACTCCACATGTGGATTATTGTAACGCAGGATCGATCACTACAACCACTTCGCTTGTTGGAAGTTAGCAGTGAGAGTGCTAGAGAGAAATGGATAAAATATGAACTAATCTGCTCGAAATATTTATTAAGCATGACATTCTTTTGCTTTCCAAGAATATCATTTTAATTTGTACCCTTCAATATCTTAATCATGGTAACAACCCCACTTCATGGATGCATGAGACTGTCGTAATCTATCATCTATACTATATGTACTCGCATGAATTGAAATTTTTCAATCTCTTTCAGTAAGTGAATTTACTCTTTTTATTTTTCTCCAAAATATTCCTTAGAAATTGAAGCTATAACTTTACATGAAAAATTGCAATTCACTTGTCTTTCACACTGCAACGAATGTGTACAAGAAGGTAGTTGGAAGTACATTATAGATAAAGTGCGACTTTATATAATTGGATAAAGATTTCTTGCATGTACACATGATAATGCTTTGTTGTACTAATAATGCATTAGAACTTACTAAGTATAATTAATTACTGAGACTGTTGGAACTAGAGCAAGTGTATTAAGGAAGTTGAAATTTCGGAGTACAGATGGCCAGACATATATATATATATATTATTTATTTATTTATTCATTTTTGTTGGTCACTTTCGTCGACTTATTTAATTCAAGTTATTTCCATAGCTGTAATTAAGTTGTAGAAAAGGAATGCAAAATCAGAAATTAAGAGGTGGAAACTATGAATTGCAAAGAAAAGGGATGAGAAGAACATATGCAAAAATATAAGGACATAGATGCAAGCTTCCAAAGAGACGTTATCGGTGAATTAATTAAGTTTCAAGAGGAATAATTTTCCGAGTCTAATGAATTAAACTCCATGCACTGTTATTTTTCCTTCATCAATCCTTCATTTCTTCGTCCTTTGTATTAATTTAGCTCATTGACTGGATCAGGCAGGGATGGTCATGTTGAACCAAAAAGAAAGAAAAAAACCTAATTATGAACATTTAATTATAGAGTAATTTGATAAATTAGGATATTTTGGTGTTTGTACTTTTGTGTAAAAAGTTTCATTTAATAGTTTAAACTGTTAAATTTAATTAATTACTTAGTATAGTATGAGGGGACTCAAAATCGTTATAACTAAAATAAATTACAAAAAAAAATTATAATTTATTCACCTTCTCAATCTAATAGACTTGCTTGTGAGGGGATTTAAATTTTTTAGAGAATAAAAAATTTATTCACTTAATTATTTTTTGTGGGTATAATTTATAAGATAAATTAATATCAATATAACATATACCTCAAATGGAGGACTTGTAAACGTCTTTACAAATATTATTATGTAATTTTCTCTTGCATAATTGCATTCGGTTTCATTTCTTTTGTGGTTTTGTTATCGCTGGCGTTTTTCACGAGTCTTCAGGTTTGACCCCATAATACCCCACTCGACTGACCAAATGACAAAAAATATCCTTTCACTTTGGTATAAATATATTTTAGCCTTACGTATCCTTTCCCATATACCCAAAGCAAAATGCAAATGCAAGCAGAAATGGCACATCCAGGCCACTTGGAAGCTCTCACCGAAGCTTTCTCAGGTTCTTTATCAAACACTCGCTGCATTTTAGCTTGTACCATTCAAGTTTGCAATTCAATAAGGTTTATTTACAATTATTGTGGATTTTGACGCGGGAATCCTGTTTTTGAGATGGCTCTCTTTGCTCTAGCTCTTTCTCTTGCAATGTTTTCAGTGCATTATTCTTGAAATAGCTGTGCTAGTATCTCTTTTTAGCTAGAGCTCATTCAATTCTAATATACAATTATATAAATACACTTAATTTTATTAATTTAAAAACATTTCATAATAATAATAAAAAAATTCACACACAATTAATATAAATATCAAGTTATGTTCACCAGTTATACCATGTACAAATTTTTATATACTAAATTATATTTATTTTTAATTAAATAATTATTGAGTTACTTTTTTTTTTTTTTTGGTTCAACTTAATATCTGTGCAAGTAAAGTAATGAACTCGAGTTTGTATTCATGGTTTTTTACTTAACAGGGCTTGGAGTTGATGAGAACTCATTGATGTCACATTTGGGAAAATCCCATCCTGAACATAGGAAATTGTTCAGGAAGTCAAGCCCGCACTTGTTCATAGAGGATGAGCGTTCTTTCGAAAGGTGGAATGATCATGGTGTCAAACTTCTGAAGCAGGAATTCCTGCGCTTTAAGGTATCTTTTCTCCAATTGCTCTTCATTATTATTATTGTTATTTTTTTACCTTTTCAGTTTTAGCATATGAGAATAACATTTGACAATAGCTTCAATCGTGGATTTTGTTAATTCTGATTTAATTTGCGAATGGGTATTCATAGACGTGGTAATGGTTTGTCTTGTGTAGAATGCTGTGGTGCTTTGGGCCGCGCATCCTTGGGAGAGAGATGCACGGTTGATAGAGGAGGCATTGACGAAGGACCCACAGCCCTACCGTGTGATTGTAGAAATTGCATGCACCAGATCATCAGAAGAGCTTTTGGGAGCGAGAAAGGCCTACCATTCCCTCTTTGATCATTCCATCGAGGAAGAAGTTGCCACCCACATCCATGGCAGTGAGCGAAAGGTAAATAATATTATCCGTGGCCATGGGGATTTCCATTGCAATCTTGAGATCATTTTACGATTCTGTTATTGGTCTTACCCCAGAAGGACTAGAACAAATATCAGTTAATGGATCTCAATGTTTCTTAAGAAAACAACAGGCAGTGCTTGGAGGACTAAAAAGACTATTTGAGTTTAATAAGTTATTTGCCAGATTCAATCTGGTTCACTTGTTCACAGGTTTAACAAGAAGTAATTACAACTTTTGTGATTTGATATATGGTTTGACACGCTCCCTTCATGTAAACTGCTGGTTGAGACAAAAACTGAATCTGATTGACCTTTCTAAGCCACCGAGTAGTCATGGCACCAAAAGTTGCTTGTTAAACTTGCTGTCCGATATGAATAGCACAAATCATTCCAAACGCAGAGTAGCATGGTGTGAAAGTAATGTCCAAAATCAGATTATTGTGGGTGCATTAGATCTCGCTAGGCTTTGCGGATCAATGCCAATGTACATGGATTTGAAGGGAATTTTCTTTACTTGTTCTCTTCTATGGACAGCTCTTGGTAGCACTTGTAAGTGCCTATAGGTACGAAGGGACAACGATTAAAGAAGACCTTGCAAAAACTGAAGCCAAAATACTTGCGAATGCTATTAGGCATGGTGATAAGAAAACTCCCGTCGAGGATGAGGAGGTGATAAGAATACTAGCAACCAGAAGCAAGCACCATCTCGAGGCATTGTTCAAACACTACAAGGAGGTATCTGGCACGAGCATCAGCGAGGTATCAACTATTAGAGCTTAAAATAGTTCACATATTCTCCCTTGCTTCTAATGCTAATTTCTCAATTTCAGCTCTAGAGTTATTTTAGTTGATTAAAGTATTAGTCTGATACTTGAATGCTTGAAAATTTGTTAAGACTTATTTCCGATCAAACCCATTCTTTGTCTAGGATCCTGCAGCAGCTGACTTAATTTTGAAAGAGACGGTTGAATGCCTGTGTACCCCTCGTGCATATTTCAGCAAGGTAGGATACAGCTGGCGCAAAAATAGCAAGAAACTAAAATTCAATTCCATCACGTTGAATCAAATTCAATTTTTCTTCCTTCAGGTTGTGGACGAGGCAATGAGAGATGATGCAGATGTGTACACTAAGAAGGGACTGACCAGAATAATGGTAAGCCGAGCAGATGTGGATGTGAAGGGAATCCAGGAAGAGTATAAAAACTTATATGGGGTTCCTTTATCTAAGAAAATAGAAGAGAAAGCAAAGGGAAACTACAAGGATTTCTTGCTTTCCTTGACAACAAGAGATAACTAATTGAAAAGACGGCCACTCGATTTCAGATTCATTATAACATGATTGAAATTTGTTTGAATGAATTTGTGCTTTTGTGTTGAACTTGGTTTTGCACATGTATGAGTTGTATTGGCATAAAGAGAAGCCTTGATGCTTTGGCTGCCTTTTGCATTCCATAGTCCTTGCAAACAAAACACTTGTTTGGAACCAAAAGGACATCCTGTAATCAAATTTTGATAAGAAATTATCAGGCCAGCAAAGGGCTGCTTTCATGAGAATGGAACTTTTAATATAATGCAATCCTAGTAATAGACGACAAATCAGGAAGCTTCTTAGGCTGGGTTATTTTGAATCTCAAGACATTAGAAAAAAAAAGGGGAACTTCAATGGAAGTTACACGATTATAACACTCAATCGACATGCTTGCAACTATTAGTTAAAAAAAACATAGATATCAAATTTGAGGTTCAGGTGATTGATAGATCTATTGAAATTGGAAAAGAGTCTTCTGATAGAAACATGCTTCTCCCTCACCTCTCTAGGAACAAGACAGAAAAGCAATCGTTTGAGATGATCAAAGGCGCAGCTGCGTAATTGGAGTAGAATTCTCCAATTACTTTAAATCTCTCTCAAAATAAGATTGCATACTCCAAACAGAAACTTGAGTCTGGATACAATAGGATTGCATATTCCCACGCCATAATACCATATGGAAATATAATGCAAACACAAATCCCACAGAAACAAAGTTCTTTCAAAACCATAATGCTTATTTTTTAGCTCTCAGAACACTGAAATGCCTATAGCAATATCTTATTTCTCCTTCCCCAGAAGAGTAAGGAGAAAAGCCTCATAATCACCATGAGTCTCCTTTGCCACGGCGTGATCAAGAGACACACTGTTCCTCTTGTAGTAGAGCTCCTTGATATCCCTCAAGTCCTTCTCTGCCCTCGTGATAATCACGCGAGTGAGTGCATCCTCATCAGTCCCAGCCTTCCTGATTGCATTGCGCAGAACCTACAGCATCAAAGCTACCAGGCTGAGTTCTCGAAATCTTATCAGTGAAACACAAGAAAAAACACAATTACCTATCAGAATTTTACTTCACCTTTTCAAAGTACTTCACATGGTCACTGAGGCATCGAATGGCTACACGCAGCAATCTTGTGAACTCCCCTTCACGCTCATTTTGCAAAGCCTATTAAACAAAATATCCGTAAATTGTGCTCATGAATTCTTATTTAAAAAGAGTGGAGGCAATGACAACAACCTTTTTGTTTCAATCAAACGAAAAGGAACAAGTTCCTACAAGCTTTCGAAGCTCTAGTTTGAAGTATACCTTGGTGATAGAAGTGCCATGGTTGTCTCGGTAACGATTGAAGGTCGCCATGAGCTGAGCTTTGCTCCTGCTGGTGAGGATTCTAATAACATCTTCATGACTAAATTTCTTGTCTTTGAATGCCCCATGAAGAATTTCAGCTTCTGAATCGGCCAATCTTGGATTTATCTCGGCACCTTCATACCTATATGCCGATACCAGACCAACCAAGAGCTGCAAATTTGCCACCAATAATCATCAGCATCCTTGCAGATGTGGTCACGTTAACTAATTAAAGGCAAATTACTCCATTATCACGAGACCAGTGAGCCTTAGCTCACTCGTAGTGGAGTCATCTTTAGTCTAAACGGGTCGAGTTCGATTCGGAGCCATTAATTAACCATATAAATAACTAAACTAATGCACCTTCCTAACATCACCAGTGGTGTGGGCAGCCACGTCTTCCTCCAAGGAACGTTTGTAGCGAGCGTGGTACGCCCTCCTCACAGCCAAGAGCTCCTCTGAAGAATGGATGCAAGCAATTTCAATGATCACATGGAAATCACCGGATTTCTTTAAGGCAACATTAGCCAATACAGCATCTCTGTCTTCTGGATCTAATGTCCAGCGGTACACAGCTTTCTGTATCAAAATCATCATTAGTATCACCATTGTGTACATTTGCTGAGGGGGAAAAAATAACATTACACTTAGGTGGGCAAACCTCCGGGCCAACGAATCTCCAACACGCTCGTGGACCAGGTGAATCATCCGAATACCCAATTTACATGGATAATATGATTACCGGAGACTCATACAAGTAGTGGGGTTCACATTAATAAGATGTCTAATGGTTAAAGAATTAGATCGACGAAAATCCATTATATATGTTATCAATATTAACAAGCAAATCAACCTCTTGTATCAATTGTGCAGTTTTACACCCTATCATGTAAACTGAACACAATGGCGTGGCTACTTGAGGTAGCTCAAGTAATATAAAATGCATATGCATCATATGTTCGATGGAGACTATGGTAAGGATTATTTGTTATAAGGGAAATGTCAATCCGACGTAAATATTAATTTTTTTAAATTCAATTTAAAAAAAAAAATTATACGATGCGTATGAAAACGAATAAAATATATGTGACCTCGAAGTCTCCGGAGAGCTCAGACTCAAGACGCTTGATGAGATCTTCTTGATAGAGCCCCTGATAAGCTTGCCTGATTTGCTTCCTTTGAGCTGCATTTCTACGACCCAATATCGAAATGATAGCCTTCTCGTTAGTCCCCCAACCTGGAAAATTCATAAAATAGTTGAGTGTTGTACTACAAATCAGATGACGATCATACCACAAAAAAAAAAAAAATAATAAATAATAATAATAATCTCTTCAAGCATATCAAAAAGACCCCAGCAAAGAATTAACCTTCAAACGCCTTCCGTAGTCCTTCTGCATCTTCTAAGTAAGAAATATTTTCTGGAACAACGATGGTAGCCATTCTCTCTCTCTCTCTCTCTCTCTTTCTTTTTCTCCCCTAGCAATTAGCTAAATCCTGATGAAGCATTGTGAATGACAATCTCATATATTTATGGTATTGGTTCAGACAAGAATCAACGTTGTTTCCTGGACGTTGCAATCTATTTTGTCGCTAATGAACAATTATAGTTGAGTAGTAAGTATGACTTTTGTTATTATTTTAAATATTATGATTTATTTTTTTATCAAAATATTAAATAAGATAAAATATATATTCATAAAATTTAGTCATTTAATAATATACAACTTTTCTCCAACAAAACTATGAGTTACTATACTTTCCTTTTTATTTTGTTAAAAAGAAAAAGAAGAAAACTCTATTATGTCATTAAACCAATTAATGTGAATTTGGTTTGCAGTGTCCAGCTATTTAAATACTACATATACACTTGCCTCTTTTTTATATATATAATTAGTTCAAATTAAAAGTTAAATTTAAGATTTTTAATTTTAATAATGAATTTAATATTAATAAATTATAACTAATTGGTAGATATATCTACCCTTTATTAGATTTTCTTTTCGTGCTTAGTTTTTGAGTTTGCATTGGTTTGGCATTTTGCTTTTGACCATAGTGTGAATGCATAAAAATTTTCGTTTAGAGCCCTTGTCTCTAACATTTTGTCTTGTTTTGCATATTCAATGAGAGAGGAAAAGAAATCTTTTTTTTTTCTTTCAGTGCAGCAAAAATAACATAACACTAAAACTAGGATCATTTATTTTGAAAATAACGTGTAATAAAAAAATTTCTAGAATGTGTTTTCAAAACTATTAGCCAAAATAATGCAATTTTGTTTTTGGCGAATAAAATGAAAAAAAAGGGTAATATTGACAGTCTAATCAAAAAAATATTGAATTAAATTCATATTATAAAGCAAATTAAATTGTTATATATTTAAAATAATTTTAGGTCTCGGTTAACTACAATAATATCATTGCTCAAAAAATAAAATTACAATAATACCAGATTTAGTGACACATGGCAGCAACATTTGAACTGTGGCAGAGCTCATGGGGACTCGTGCCTCCACTCACATGGTCCAACGCGGTAGTTCAGGGACTTTTTTCTGTTTTCTTTTTTTTTTTTTCAGTGTCAAAATTTAAATTTTAATTATTAAAATGAAGAGTCCAATTAATAAAATTTTATTATTAGATCATACGGTTAGTTGCAGTAGCTCAACGACTATACTGTGTAGAAAACTCGCATGTAGCCTCTGTTCCTTTTTTTTTTTTGGTTACGCAAAAAAACTAATAATTAACTTATTAATTGTTCAAAAAAAAACAAAGAAAGAACAAATCTAAAAATAGCGCAATAAGAAATAATACCTCAAATTTTTACAAATTGTGAATATTTAGAGAAATTAGAAAAACTTTTAATTTTTTTTCAACACTCAAAATGTTTGGTGTAATTTGAACAAATTTGAATGGAATTTTTTTTTTAAATTATTCTTTGTATATCTGAGGCCTAGACCACATAATTATCAACCACTTGCGTTATGGGCATCAATTTCGATTAAGCAAATGCTTGTTTTCCTGAACTTTATGATTTTCAGACGGTCAATTTGCTCTATTGAATCATCTTAACCTGGCTGACGAAACCTCGATTTGTCCTGCAGAGCGTGCTCGTATGATGCAACGACCCACAACAAAAATGAAAAAACAAAAAAAAAGGAATAACTGTAAACAAGTTAGGATCGAAATCAAACTTAATCATGTGATGAGCAATCCCATACTGTCCGACTTCGGGCATACTCAAAAATTACGAGAGCCTTTGATTTTGCGGGGAGCCCACAAAATGAAGGGCTCTCGTGATTTCGCAAACAAGCATTTTTCCACATATAATTAATTTCATTAGGTCAGTATGTGCCTATATTAACATACCTTTGCAAGCCTTAAAGAGAGCTTCGGCATCTTCAACGGGGACGTGTTGGGCAGGAGCAACGAGGGTTGCCATTGTTGATCTCTCTCTCTCTCTCTCTCTCTCTCTATCTCTTCTGTTGCCTTGCTTGCCTAGAGTAAATATTATATATTCTACCGAATATAATTAATGTGAAATACTAGACCTTGATATTAGCTTCACATTTATAACAAATATGCTTCAACATGGCTTTGGGATTAACGCCTAGCCATCCCCATCGTGCTTAACTTGGACGAGAAAAACTATAGCAGTAAATGTAATGACAGACAAAGGAAATGGTGTCAAATCCAAAAGCAAACCCAATTGGTTTTTTTTTAAATTTTTAGTGGGTTCATGATGCAACGTGGTGACGAGATGTGGGACAATCTATACTTTCTGTTTTTCTCTCTTTTTGCCCCTTTTCGGACACATTCGGGAAGAAAATACTTTCGGTTGTACCTACCGATTAATACGACATCAACTTCAATTTTGAGAATTTTAGAGAGTTTGCTCCAAAGAAAACACTCAAAATGGATAAATGACTATATGTTTAAATTTCGTTGGATACTAAGATGTTTTCTAATTTGATTCTTTAGGGAGTTAAAGCCAACTTAATACTAAATGTGACCAAAAAAAAATTAAGAGAGAACTTAGTTGAAACCAAAAAAAAAAATGATAAATCAATTTTGTGAGACATATAACTGTAATTTGCATTAATTAAAAAAGAGTGAATAAACTTAGTGAGTACCTTAATTAAACAAACAATGCAATAGAGAGAAGAAAAAAAGAAAAAAGAAAAAAAAGCAGTCGAAAAAACTATTGAATATAAGTTTTTCTTTTTTTTCTTCGTCTATTCAAGGCGTGGACAGACGAAATTAATATAAGTTTTTTTTTCTTTTTTTGACATCTGAAAGGACCATACAGACACGTGTATATCATGACCTGTATAAATGCATAGCAGAAATACTAATTAGGCGTAGAGGGCTTAAATTTATTGAACTTTTTAATTAAAAAATCAAATTTATGAATTTTAACATTATCTTCGTGGACAAATTCTCATCACTCGATCACAACGTTTTATGGTAGCAGCTTAATAATCTCTTTCGAACGCATTCGTCGGCTCATCCTTCGGTGGGTTAGGTAACCTAAAGCTTCTCTGTTTTCTTGTTCTTTTAGCTTTTTTTTTGTGACTCCACGGCCCTAGGAGCCAGTCTACGGAACCAGACATCCTGCTTATGGTTCGATCCCAAGTGGGGTCGCCCATTAGCCTTTTTAATCTCATGCTTCCAGTGCCAGAACTTCCATCTTGGTTTTGGGTCAGAAATCTGCAAGATTAACCTCGGCGAGTGGAGCCCAAAATGTATAGGTGGGTTGAATGTGTTTAATCTCCTTCTCTTGTTTTTCTATTTTCTTCTCTGTTTTTCCTTTTTCTTTTTCATTCTGTCTAATATAGACTAGTAATATTCTTGGATAAAATTTTATCCTATTTTCGACATTAAAAGTCAAAAGAAATGAAAACGTTGTCTTTTTTCTTACCCAAATAAAAAATAAAAAAATCGAATATTATCCATTATACAATAATGTCAAAATTGACGTGGCAAAGTACTGTACACGACCACAGTTGAATTTAAGGGTATTCACAATTTGTCTAACCCGTTAAACATTGTCCAAACTAAATTGGAGGAATCTGCCAAAATCAAACAGAAAAAAAAAAAAAACAAAGATAAGTGGGCAGGTTATTTGTGAATTAAAGGTCACGAAATCCAATATGTCATAATTAGATAATTTTTTAAAAATATATATATATACTCTAAAATGTCATCTTCTAATTAAATGTGGTCGTTTTAATTTGTTGGTTAAAGTCAAACCAGTTAATTAGAAATTTAAGTCTCAAAAGCAAAATTAAGACATCTTTCTTCCGGATAATATATCCCATCTGCTTCTTCTATTTCAACTTCGTCGTTTTCCGTGCCTCTGCCTGCTAAGGTCCTCGCTCTCTCTATCCTACGAAGTTTCTGACATTATGTGGTGAAAGCTCTTGGTTTGCCTCTCGAGTTCTTGTATTTATATGTATTTATATTTCGGTTGATATTTGACATGCTTATATAATGTGCATCGAGAAAGTTTAGAGAATGTTAAAATTGCTAAAATTTGAGAAGTTCAGAAAAAATAAGTTCGAGTAAATCTTCAAACCGCATCCAACTGATTGTAACCAATTCCCAAACAATAGATTGGTTTGAATGGCTTAAGGAGAATATGTTTGGTTATGAATTAAAATTTATAAAAAAAATTATTATAAATAATTTAAATATAAAATTTCTCTTCACACTATTAATTTAATTTATATTAAATTATCATAATTATTTAATTATAATTATATATTAAAAAATTAAAAATATATAATTAATTATTATGATAATATAATATTCAAATGTTACATTTGCAATACTTTAAATTAATTGTGTCTAATATAATTTTATCTATCAAACTATGGTTGATAAAGAAAAGAAACACATTTTTTTATTAACTAAAGTTCTCTTTGTTTATTAAAAATTATTTATTTGTATAAAATATTTTATTAAAAATATTTTTTTATAAAAATATATTTCTTTTTTTATATTTGTTTAAAATACTAAAATTTAATGAAATTAAAAGTTGAACAAGCAATTACCAATCAAACGAGCAAAAAAAAGAACAAAAAAATTAGTCAATAATATAACATGAAACTAAATAAAACTTTGTGTTTCTTAAAAAAATAATAATAAATAAATAAATTTGTGTCCTTTGCTAGTTGCTAGATTTTTAGATTTTCCTCTTGGACTTCTGATTTTTTTGTCTCTCCCTTTTTATTCTTTTTTTTTTCAGTGTTTTCAAAATTAAGATAAAGTAAAAAAAAATAATTTCTTTTTTTATTAGTAAAAAAAAATTAAAAATAAGTAAAAAATTTTCAAATTTTCTTCTTTTGTTTCTCATTCTTCTTATTCCCTCTTTCTAATAGTTTCAAAGTTAATAATGCTTTTATTATTAATTTTGAAATGACTATTCATCAGTTATTAATTTTAGAAAATATTTTTATATTTTTAAATTTTGTAAAATATTTTATAAAAATAAAAAAATTATTGACTAAAAACTATTTTTTTGTGAAACAAATATTAAAAGATAAGAAAAATATTTATAAAATAAAAAAATGAGCCTAAATTACTGCTGACGTAATCGGGCGAGCTTCCTAGCCCATTGCCCGTGAGGATTAAAGTGAGAGGTGAGCGTCACGGCCTCCAACTTCGATAGTCAACAACACGAGCCCACTCATTTCAAACCCTAAAGAATATTTTATTATAAAAAGCAGATAAGAACGCGAAACAACGCTTACTTTGGTTCCGTGGTCCCCACCGCCGCCTCCCACGAAAGGAACCCGAGAGACAACCTCCACCACAATTTAGGTCTGTCTCGCAAAACCCAAAAATAATAATAAAATAAAAATAAAATTTTTAGAAATTCTCATGAAATGCAAACGAAATGCAAACCCAACCAATCGAATCCCAGAATTTGATCTCGCTTCGCTCCTAACCACTACTTTAGATACTGTCCCACGCCCACGTGTCGCCCGAACATCCAATCTTCGCTCCCGCGAACGTCACCGACGTGGCACCCCACCATTTTTCCCTCCTCTCTCTCTCTCACACACACACGCACACGCACATTCATCTCTCTGTGGCTCGGCGGCTCCCGTGGAGAAGTCTAATTACAGTAAAGCTGTTTGGCATCCCTATCATTCGTTTCATTTATTTATGGTTTTTTCTTCTTTTAAGGTTTCCTGTGGCTCGGATGTGTTTTGTTGCTTTGTTGGTCTGACAACGTTTACTGTTATCTTCAGAAACAGTGAAATCTGTGTTTGGGCCTCAAGGACTCTGAGGAATTGGCGATGTATGGAATAATTCGCCGCCGCGTCTTTGATCTGAATTATTGGACTGTGATTTGTTGCTATTGTTCTTTGTTTAGCGATGTTTGATTGGAACGACGAAGAGGTATGGCGTCTCTTCTCTGTTTCTTTACCAATCGCTTTATTAATTTGATTTGCGCTTATTTAGTTTGGTGGATTTAAAGTCATTACAAGGATGCAGTTTTCTGTGTGGTTTTTTAGCTTAGTTTAGTGTCTAAAATGAAAACTTGGAGAAACGTAGGTTGGTCAATGCTGTGAATAGGCTTCTTTTGAGGGTATTTTGAGGGGAGGAGGAGGAGGGGGGGCTCTTATGTGCTGTTTGGTTCTTGAATGGCTGTTTGGTTATCGGGAACTTGGGTTTCGTGTGTTGGAGAATCAATTAGCAGTAGGAATGCTTAAACGCTGCTTGAACGGGGGTTTCTGTGACTTTGTGTTTCTTGATTGTATGAAATACATAGATCGCCTTTCTATTCCCTTTGTAGGTGTCATTATTCGTGATTGCCACGAACGATTCGAATTGCTTTCTTTCTCTTCACTCCACTTCCTTGACACGTAACTGGCTGGCGCATGAGTTTGTTATTCTCTACTGCTGTGTTCATCATAGCACAGTTTTCTACTGCTCAACCTTTGGAGAGGTTTCATTGACTTTGCCCACTTCTTAAGTGAAGGTGGAGGGGAGATGGCAAACTCATTCATAATTTTTTGGTTTTTGATGTTTTCTTTTCTGAGGGATTTTCACTTCTAACAACTCTTTAAATTTTCTTTCATGGAATTTTTTATGTTCAAACTCTGTTCAGCATTTGGCTTGAACTCTTAAAAGACAAAGTTGGGATAAGACTAGCCGAGTTTGGTGGAAATGTTGCCACGAAATCCTTAAGGATTCAATGAATATCGTAAGTAGTTTAATGAATAAAAGGACAATCCATGGAGGCTGAGTTTTTCCTGCCTCAAGCCGAAATAGGAAAAAGCACGCAATGCATTTATTAATTTTCCATTGCTCCTTTTGGTATACATATGGCCACATCTACAATGGATGAAGTCAATTGCATGCTGCAGGCTTGCCATCTTCAATGCAAGCTTTTGAATTTGAGAAAACAAGAAGATTGGCTGGAGAATTGTTTCAGTGGACACTCCTTTCACAGCCTAGCTTTTAGCCTTATAAATAGCTGGAGTCATCATTCATTTCCAAACAACAAGTGTGAGCAAAGAGCTAATTGGGCACCTGTGGGCTCCAGGTTGTGAGAATCAATTTGCTGCAACTCATAATCTCCTGTTATTTTTAATCGTGGAATTTCTATGATCGCCTTCTTCATGGGCATAGGCTAGATTTGCTGAACCAAATCAAATACTCATGCTTTGAATTGGTTTACTATTATTTTCTCCATTCCTTGTTTTTTTTATCGCTTAAACCAGTATGGATCTCAGGGTTTAGTCACAGCAAATTTCAAATATGAATTTGCACACTCATGACTGCTTCAGATTGACTAGTGATGGTGTGTCATTCGTGTTACTTATTACATCTGATAATGATACTTGACACAATTACCTTTGCAGATTACTAATATAATATGGGGTGAGACTGGTGAGAGTGATGACCGTATTGTGCCTTACCCAGAGGCGACTGAAGACTATTGCAAAAAGGAACAGAATGAAGGAGCTGGTAATATTAAGTCTACTGAGCAGAAGCTGTCTGATATTAAAGTTGATATCCATGGCAGAAAGCTGGAGGGTAGTCCAAACCCTGTTTTCAGTGATGGAACTTCTTCCCCAGGGCCTGGCATGCTACTGTGGCCTAACCTCCCTTTGTCTAATGCTACCAAAACTGATCAGGATTCATTGGATACTTCGGTGTCCAACAGTTTGATTAAATTTACAAAACTCGATTCCTCCAGGAATGGTAAGACTTTGGTAGAATAATCCACAGATGCTATAATTTTGTATAATGCCTTTGCATCATCAATCTAATGATAGATCTTTCATTCAGCAGAGGCAGCTCAACCAAACGAAGAGTCTGGAATCTTTCAAAATCCCCATGAAGCTAAAGAACAAGGGGAATTTGTTGATTATAGTTGGGCTAACATCGGAAGTTTTGATGATCTTGATCGAATGTTTAGGTAAGAACAATGTCTTTTTCCATCTTCTTTACTTACTCAAACATTGCCCTCGTCTTTGTGTGACTATAGTCTATGTTTTACATCTTCAAATCAGAAATCCATGTTAAGTTGGACATGTAGAAGTTTTCTTGTCATGGAAAGACTGAACAGTTTATGAGAAGTGTTTGTAACTCACATCTTTGGCATCTAAATATTCTTTTTCATTCTGATGACTTTACCCTGCAATATCTGAAGAAACTTTCTGAAAATCTATGTTGCTTGCTATTTTTGTTTACATTCCATCAAGCATTTGATAATGAATGAGTGTGCAATCAAACCTTTTTTTCCCTTTTTTTTTAACTTTTTCAAAGAAACCTGTGTGAGGATTCTAGCATTCATCCCTCCAAATAGTGTCTAATACCTAGCTTTTGCAAAGATTCCTATCTGACTCAATATCCTCACAAGTGATGATTTTGCAGCAATGATGATACAATATTTGGCAATGCAAGTCTTGCTAATGCTGATGAGCTATGGTCTTCTACTAAAGATGTAACCAACAGCCCAGCGAAATGCTTTCCCCTATCTGTGGACTCACCTAATTTGGGGTTGGGGTCTCTAAGGAATACATCTGAGAGCTTTGAAATCAAAATAGATTATCTCAAACAAGAGGACCCCCCTTTTGCCCTTGGCCATGGGAAAGGGAATGATCCTGTATGTCACGGTCTCCAGAATGCAGATGGAACCCTGAACAATGTAGAACATTTTGAAGATGAAAGTAAACATTTGGTGAAGGAGCAGGTGTCAAAAGTTAACCTTTTTTTTTTTAAACTGATTTAATATTTATTTTACATTCTCCGGAAAGGACAAGTGAATGAATGTCAATCTTTTTATGGCTTTGCAGGAAGATTTGACCATCTTGGGAAGGAAAAGCTCTGAGGACTCTCACTTTACAACAGAAAATGTACGACTTCCAAATGAATTGTCAGATAAAGTATGTTCACATCTCCCTATGACCTTTTTAAAATCTTAAGACTCTGCCACCAGTTATCACTGATATCTGCTTCCTGCATTTTGTTTATCTTTAGCACAACAGTTTTGTATGTCATTTGTGTTAGAAAATTAAAGCTATTCAGATTATACCTGATTTGTTTTCTGATTCACCTGTTTGATCTTCTTGGAGGAAAGTAACAAAAACTCAACCATATTGACTGAGATGAAAGTTATGGTAACCTTTTCATATTTGGAAAAGATATTGTGGTTTCTGTAAATGGCCCATGGTATGACATACAACCGTCTGACTTGTCGAAATCCTTCAAGAATTGCCTTATGTTGTAAAATATTTTACATATATGTTGGTTTAAGCTTGGATGTCACAGTGCTTAAGAGTAGTTCTTGATGAGAATAATAAGGCTTCTTGATACTGAAGCTTGCCACTTAAGAAACTGATTATCTCACATTTACCTATCGATGAATAGTCGTACTGTATCTTACATTCAATAATGTTTGCCTTGCTTTGTTCAGCCTGAATCACAATGGTCCCAAGGAACATGGTTTTTTTCTTTGTATAATAGAAGTTAATTTCAAAGACACACTGTCTCTTGTTAGGAAGGCAGACCACTATTCCATTAGCATGTAATTCTCATATATCATGTACAGATTGCCAAAATTGTACTGTTAAAGGAGGATAGTATGTCCTTATAAGTAAGTGTGAAACTGAGGTTCCACTTGTCTCCCTCTAGCTCTGTTTCCAGTTGATCCAGAAGTTTTGAAATGGTGACTTAGTTATTAATTTCTCTGGAGTTGCTTAAACAATCCCAAACAACCCGTCTCACAGTAGAGGAACAGATAATAAATAATTTTTGTTTGAAACAGTTCCACAGGAAAAGGAAACTCTCAAAAAGTCGGAACAAGTTGGAGGAGAATAGCACATATCAACATCTCTATGGTGATTGGTCTTCATCTGGAACTCCATCCAGTCACTTTAAGAATCAATACCCGACATGCATTGTACAGTCTTCTGCCTCACCAGTTCTCAGTCAACAGATGCAGATGCAGATGCTTGGACCTGAATCACTGCAATTCCAACAGATACCCAATCCATTTTTGGCCCCTTCACCTTATGGGGGTATAGCAAATTCATATGCTCCCATGCCAATGGTGTGTCCCATTCAGTCCAGGGAATTCAAGTATCAACCTTTACTCTCTGGTTTTGAAGCTCCTTCAGATAATTTGAATCCGGTAGACAGGATTGCAAAATCCCCGGTTAAAATCCAGACCATGACACCTCAGGAAAAGATTGAGAAGTTGAGGAGACGACAACAAATGCAGGCAATGCTTGCTATCCAGAAACAACAGCGGAAGTTTGTTCCTCAAGTTTCCTGTAGTGATCAGTCTCTCTGTCAAACATGTCCCCAAGAAAATCAAATACAGAATGTTGATGGGAACAGTCTAGAGGTTGAAGAGCTTAGTGCTCTTCATTCGTTCAACCCCAGCTTGCTTATTGAACAAGATGATTCCAATACTGTCTTTCTGGCAGCTAGTGATTATTCTGTGGAGGACAAGATACTATTCCAGCTTCATGAAATTATTGCAAAGGTATGCGTGACTTGCAAGTGGATTGTTTTCCTGGTAGAGTAATTTGGACTTGGTTACAATGCCAAAATCAATGTTTTACCGCAGTTGGATGTCAGAATTAGACTTTGTATACGGGATAGCTTGTTCCGGTTGGCTCAAAGTGCAAAGCAAAGGCAATATACTAGTGATACTAGTACTAACAACTATGACAGTCGGAGGGATGGGCAACTTTCTGTAAAAGATGAAACTAGTCGAAACAGGTTTGTTACTTAGATGCAGTTCTTATGCTTAAAGTTTCCTGGTGCTTCTATTTTCATACTACATTTTTGCTTCGTGGAAAAGGTTAAATTGGTGTCTTTTGGTGGAGCATTAACATCTGTTTTCTGTTCCAAGTTTTTGGATGAAACAAAATTACAAGATCAGCCATAGATTTTATTTGCCAACAAGCTTTCCTTTTCAAACTTTATTTTACTTTAATCTAAACATCCAATTGGTGAACAGGAAACATGAGATGCCTGAAGTGGAAACAGAAACCAATCCCATAGACCGAACAGTGGCTCACTTGCTCTTTCATAGGCCACTGGACTTGTCAGGAAATCATCCAGGCACACCTGAATCACCTGTCTCTGCTGGGCCCTGCGAGCAGAAGACAGCAGGCATACCAAAACTGTCAAAGGGATGCCTTCCACAGACTCTAAAATGCGAGCAGAACTTCTCTCAGCAAGAATCTAAGAGCTCTTGCCCATTGGCTGATTCCCTGTCTGTTGGTCTCTGCAAAAGCAGTCTTTGCTTGGACCTATCAGAGAATGGATCAAACAATGGGCCTGCAGATGAAGTGGCCAGGGAGGTTGAAGCCTCTCGATGAAAAAAGATGCAGTTATGAATTGTAGAAGGGTAATTCCTTCCTTTATCTCTTTTATGCATAGCAATGCTTCGATAATCTATTATATTGAGTGACCGGGTGATGTGGAGATTTTCTTACATTGTCAGCTAACTGGATCATCGTCAACTGGAGGTCTCAGGCCATGAGCACCATTCATCATGAACGTGTGAAAGTCTGTCAGTCACAGGCATCGTGGTTGGAAGTATGTTATTGTTTGCGTAGCTACATATCTCTACCTTCTAGATGTTGGCTGCATTTTCTCATCCGTTGACTCTGCAGTGCGTGTGTTTTTTATACATTCTGTTGAAATGTGATATGTTGAAGCTAATCAACTCTTAATGCCACCTTAATAAGTCTTGCCATCTTGGCAGGATTTGATAACCGTATACCCTCTGAAGTATCGTTTCCACTTTTACATCTTTTCCATTTCTAATTCGTGATTAGTTAGATGTATCCGTGTTACATAATGTAGAGGAATTTTGGGAATCAAATGTCCATTTTTATCGCCTTTTGGTTTTTCTCAGTGGCAGTCTTACCGGGAGGGGTTAGTTAAATCTCATATCTGAAGTAGATAGGTATGATCAATATGCGTAATGCTGCCTACTGGACATTTTCTTGATAATGGTTCGTTCCCCTGCACGGTCTTATATTTCTGCTTTATATATAAGCCCTGCTTGTTTGATTTTTTTCTTTTTTTCTTCCTAGCCAGTTTGCATACCCAAGTACAGGAGCAACACTATTAACTCAAACATGGTGTGTGTGTTTATCAGAGATCTTTTCCAACAACTTCGTATGTACAGTGGGGTTGTTCTGCGTGTGTGTCCAGGACTCTTGCTCACATTCTCACGAGATTGTGAAGGTGAAAAAAGAAGAATCAAAGTCAGGTTAAAGACGCTAGAAGAGAAGAAACGTTTAAACTCAGTTTTAGAAACTTGTTCCAGAGGACTACATGAAGTGAACGTCACAACTTACTTTACAAAACAGGTTGAAATAAACACATTAGAACACCCAAACTCTGACAGCTGATGAGACCCAATTCAAACTAAGGACAACATTTTCACAACACGCACACTATACATAGCAAATATGCCAAACTGGTCATGGAGAGACAATCACAACACAGATGAGCAAACCACGTTTCAATCAACCAGAGATCTCAATAGCCTTGACCTCAGGTTTTTTGACTTCCTCTTTGGGCACGGTGACAGTGAGAACACCATTTTCCATGGATGCCTTGACCTCATTAACCTTCGCATCCTCCGGCAGCCTAAACCTCCTCACGAACTTGCCACTGCTGCGCTCCATCCGGTGCCAAGTGTCGTTCTTCTCTTCTTTCTCCGCATGCCTCTCTCCGCTGATCTGGAGCATCCTGTCATCTTCAATTTCGACCTTCACTTCTTCTTTCTTCAGCCCCGGAAGGTCCGCCTTAATCACGTGGGCTTCCGGGGTCTCCTTCCAGTCTACCCGGGTGTTGGCAAAAGCCGAGCTTTCGCTGGACATGAGGGCGGAGGTAGGGAAATTGAAGTCTTTGAATGGGTCCCACACGGCCAAGGATTGGAATGGATCGAAACGGTTACCGAAGAGACTTGGAATCATCGCCATTTCTGCTTTTGTTTATCGAAAATGGATCGTTGCTGGAACGTTTCTTGCAGCTTTTCGTCTTCTGCGATGCAGATGGAGGTCGAGCTAACAGGTACTTATAAGGAGGAGGAGAGATACCCAGTATGTTCTCGAGCAATCCACTCGGGCTTCCATTCATGAACTTTCTGAAGCATTCCGGAAACTTCGAGGTAAAGGCAACCCTTATCCTGAAGGTTCTGGACTTGCGAGTCTGAAATTCACATGGATTTGTACGGGGAGACTGTAAAATGGTCCGCAAACATCAATCCATGTACGTTCGTTCGTTCTCCTTGTTATTGGGCCTTTCATTACACGTGGGCCTTGGCTTTTGCATGGCAGGCTTCAACAATACATTAATCAAAGTCATGTTCAACCGTCCAAGTTTTCTACTTTTCCTATTCCGCGAATTCGGAAGAGGCAAAATGTTATAATGGTGTTGGACAGAAAATAAAAAATGGTAGACTACTGAACGACATTAGGAATCCCGAAACCTGCTCTTTAGAGCCACATAACGTCGTTTCGGATACAGACTGAGTAGCTGTAAAGTCAATCAAATTGGATAGGTTATTCTGCTTCATTTCAACTTAAGGTGTCACTTTCCCAAAAGAAAAAAAAAAAAAAAGAAATCATGGAACGTAAGCATTAGCAGAGACATGCACTGCAAGCACAATGATCAGTTGTATCAAGACAACCATCGACCTGGTGATGGTGATGGCGAGAGACACAAGGATCAACCAGAAAACCTGGCACAGGCAGAACCATATCAAGAACATAAAACTCGCCGAACTTGAGTCAGCCTGTTGAAAGCAATGCCAGAAACAAAGTATTTTGTCCTAATTTGGTCTAACTGAACTAGTATTCTGTACCCCAGCCCTCGTTAGATAGAGGCAGTAGCATAATCAGATGAGTGTAACTCTGTAACATTCTACGCAAAAATTAGCTCCTGTATCTCATTCCATCCAGTTTAGATTGTTATCACAAGAAGGATGGTCCATAGCTTGCTAAAATAGCATCATATAATGCCACGGTAGGTTATGAAAGAACCCACAAATCCATCACAATAAGTAACCTTCACCACCTGCCCCTTCTGTAGTCCATGATATTTTGCAATAGGATCACTTTCACGCATTCGAGGGAGCTGGGAAGAAAGGAGTTTAAAGGAAAATTAGATTTGAAACATTGCTTTAGCATGATTCCTCATTTGTCGATACACGTGCGGCAATACAATGAAACAAGCAATTGCAATTTGTTTTTGAAAATTTCCACCTGTTTATTTCCCTGACAGAGTAAGGCTAAATGACAACTTATACCAAATTTCGCAAGGCAAAAAACTATTCTAGAGCATATGCGTGGATTCCAAATTTCATTGTGGTTTAGCATCCCAAGACTGATGAAAGCTGACAAATCGATCAGGAGGTATCCTCTGTGTTTTTTTTTTTATCTTCTATTTCGTCAGTTTCACAATTTTTCAGGCATGTAAGCCAACATTCTAGCACGATTTTAAAGTCTAAAACTACTTGGTCTAATTCAACCCGGCTTAGTTCAGATAAAGAGTCAACTAGGAAACCAAAACTGCTTTAACCGGGTGGTAAAACCTGGTCTGAATAGCTAAAGCTAGACTACAGTGAGACATTTTATTATCACACTTATGCATGCATGTTCTCAAACAACCTTTAAAGTCTTAAAAGCTAAACCAATTCGGTAAATGAAAGCCAATAAGTAGCCAATGTTCTGGTGGAATAGCAAAGTCACCAGCTTTCATTGAAAAGAGTCTTCTGCTGATAATTTCCAAGATCAGGAGGCTTATAAATGAGGATCACAAATGGAAATGTAGATTAATTCACCTTGGATGATAATATTGGCACAAAAGATAAGTGTAATCAATTTCTACAGTGCTTTCCGTGGTTGTTACGAATCTAGAATTAATACAATTACCTGTTTGACTTGCAACTTGTGCTTCTCCAACAGCAGTTGCTTCTGCCTGACAGTCAGGATCTCATGCTTTGGCCCCAGAACATGTTTGGTGATATTCACTAGCAAGTCAGTGATCTGAATGCAAGAGAAACGGTAAATGATTGTTAAAAGCATCAATAGCAAACATTTTCTGAATCAAAAGAAACTGAAATTACAGAGTAATGAATTGATTGCAAATTGATATTTTCTCAATTGCACAGAACAACTGTACAAAAATTTTACAACTTATGAACTGCCAGTGGATTGGAATTGATTGACGACGTAGTCGCATACTCGCTGGTGGCTATAAGCATCATTCTTAACACCCAAAATCATGTTGTGACCTCAAATATTGGGTTCAAAATGTCCATAATTACATCGAGTATGCAGAACGAGCCACCAGAAACATTCTTTCCTGAAGAAAAAGTTAACAGGAAAAGATGCAGAGAAGCAGTGTCATTTCAGCAAAACCCAAAGTGACAGAATGTCTAGTCACTCACTCTGTCACAACTCTTGAACAAAGCTAACAAATTATCCCAACAGGTGACTTACATGAAAAATCTCAACTTTGAAAGGGAATTCAACCAGTGCTTTGCGAGCAAAGTGGTTCATTTTGCTTTGCAAGATCAGTATCAGACCCTGTAAACTCCCTTTCTCAAGAATCTGGCCATAAATGCCACGAACGGCTGCCAAGTTGATATCGTTTGTCCCCATGAAAACAACCAGCACCTGAAAAAAAAAATGAAAACCCAAAACATATGTTACAGAAATGTAAAAAAGATAGCTTTAACCGGTTAGAATAGCCCAATCAGACGGAAGACCCCAAGAACAAAGAACAGCCCAATCGGCACAAACCCTAACTTCATCGATTCAACAACAATAAAAAAAAAGAAAAGAAAAGCGCCCTTTTCACCTGTGATTTTGTTCAATGGTGTGGACATATAATAAAGCAATAAACTTTATTGTAATTAATCCCAAAAAACACAAAAATAAAAAAGAAAGAAAGAAGAACCTTTGTTTGGGGATTAGAGCGCAAAGAGACGGAGATGCGGAGAAGTCTAAGGTCAGGTTTGTCGCCGAAATCGGCACGGAACTGAGCGAAGGAGCGAGTCAGCTCCGACTCGTCGACTTCATAGCCACGGTCCCTGAGCATCTCCAAGACGGTCCTGCGAGAGGCGTAGTACCTATAACTGTCTATGCTTGCTTGGCCCGCAAGCTCCGTAATGCACTCTGCCCTTCCGCCGTCACCAACAACAACTCCCCTATTGATGTAGCCATCCCCTCCGGCAGCCCCCATTGTTACTCCGTCCCAAGCTCTCCCTCTCTCTCTCTCGCCCTCTCTCTCTCTGGGTCTTTATTCGTTGCAAAAGCTTTTCTCTGTTTTTTTTTCTAATAGATATATATTTTCCTGCTGTTGAATGGGGGAAGAAAATTAACTATGGGAAGTGAACACGATTCTTTCCATCTTTGTTTTAACTTTCATTTCCAGAAAATGCTTGGTCCGAAAATTGTTCAAGTTCCGATGGAATTCCAGGTGAATATTTGCGTGCGGTCTGGTTGTAACGGGCATGGCGGCTCAAGCTTTTTCTTCTTTAACATGGAGGGTGCAAGCACCTAGCGGTGGAGGAGGGGGCTTAGACTCCCGCAGACGGTTCATATGCCATTTGCATTTATGGTCAAATCTATATATGTATGTATGTATGTATGTATGTATGTATGTATAGAAGTAATTAATGCTCTCGTATTTTTTCATTCCAACAACAATTAAACATATTAAAATTTTTAATCTAATATTAAAACTAATTCTTTTAAAAAAGATCAGTCATTATATTTTATTTTCATAAATCTCTTTTTATTTATAGTTTTTGTGTATTTTTCTTAACATATTAAATTTCTGTTATTAGTAATTTTTACAGCAAATTTGTCATTATTTTTTTATCTAAAAATAATTGTTTTTATTTTTTTATTTTTGATAAAATTATTAGTATTACCTGAATCAATCAAAATTATTATTACTAGTCATGAATTCATCAATTTTTATAATTTGCAGATAAACAAAAGTATGAACAACAAATTCATCCATATATTCAAAATGAATATCATCGTGATCCAAATGAGTGTGATCATTATCTTATAATTTACTATTATTAGAGTTCCGTTTTTTAAATTTTCGTGATTAAAGATCTCTGTGTTCAAAACTGTATTAGTGGTATTAGTAGAAAGTATAGAACCCACAAATGTAATTTTCTTGACACGAAAGCAACGCAGAGAGTTTCATCTGCTGTAATGAATCCTCGCGGGACTCCTGCCATAAGACCGACCCCCTCACACACACACATGCACACTCATCGTACGCAGAGGAAACAATTCAAGTTGTTCTCGGTTCATCCAAATGTAGGCAGAGCCTGGGAAAAGCGATCGCATGCAGCCAAAAAGGAAACAAGAAAAGGGTTGCATGTGCCGCAAAGCATCTGGTGCCTCTTTCGCGACAAAAAAAAAAAAGAGAGAGAGGGAGAGAAATAGACAAATCAATATGGCAGACGACTCGAGCATCAGCAATTCAGCTTGCTGATTGTCTCTGGGTCACCAGGAATCCAAAACTGTTTTTTTTTTTTTTTTTTCGTTTCATATTATTAAAAGCTTTTTCCACATAAAAGCAAATTATAGAACCATGTTATTTCAATGTCTGTGATAGTTACGAAAAGGGCAGTTTGTAATGACAGCCTCTAGACTCTCTATTATCAATGAATATGGTACGCATAAGGCTTCAAAGCTTTCTTTCTTTTGCTTCTTTAATCATTATATTTCTTTAATGCCACACGATCGAATTGGAATGTTGGCTTTTAATCTGTAGATAATGAATTAAGAAAATAAGTCATTATTTCTAGATATTTTATTAGGGGTCTAAACTTGAAAATTGGTTCCAAAAACAGGGGACAATCAGATAAAATGTTCATTATAAAAAAAAAATTAAAAAAAAAAAAACAAAAAACAAAAGGGCTAAGACATGAGGAAAATTGTAACTTTTTTTTTACAGATGTGTCGCAAATGTCTAGAGTAAAGTATAATTGTTGGGTTATGGAACATTCGTACCTTCATGGAGAAGTAAGGTGTACATTTTATTGGGAAGGACATGTTAGTGTTTTTAAATGTTATTATATTTTTGTTCATAAGGGTATGTTTTAGTAGTTTCTGCTGCTTTTTATTATGGTGGAAGAATACACTCGGAGCCCCTAAATTTGATTTTCTCACCACCTCGTGAGAGAATTTTTGTGTAGCCACTCGATCGAACTCATCTGCAGTATCTACCTTTTTCTAATAGGATTTAAAAATAATAATAATAATAATAATAGTTGAAACACTACATGGATCCAAATTTAGTATTATTTATGTCTTCGCATAGAAAAAATTGTGTAGAGTTATTATTACTCGAATGCTAAGTCTTTATTTATAAACAAAAAAAATGTTTAACCAAAATTTCAAAGGGTAATTCTCAAATTGAATTTGATAGAAATAATGATTAATATTTTTATAATATCTTTATTTTTTAAACTAATCAAAAGAAAAATTTTAGTGTTCTTGCTCTGTTTCTCTTCTCCAACTAATTTCGCTATAATTTGTAATTAACATTGCCAGAAAAATACCAACAATAGTATTTAGAAAAATTTACAATGCAAGTGAAATTTTCTTTAACTTATAAAATTGCAACTTTTACTGTGAAAATTACGAGTCACTGTATAGTTTTTTTTTTTTTTTCCCTAAAAAATCTTTGAGGAGTCTAAACCATTAGATGCCCGAAACAACCGCACAATCTATGGATGATTCTATTTGTCTCCCCACCAGATCAGTGAATTTGTAATTGGAAACTTAGACCAATTTGATTATCCTATATAATTAGACAAAGAACTGACCCCCATAAAAAAAAAAAAAAAAAGTGTCGACCAACTTAGTTTATTTGAATGGTCGACTCAGTGAACTAAACAACTTTTTGTTAGAAAATTTTTTTATTTTTTATTTTTTTAAATTACATATAATTATATTATTTTATTAATAAAACTCGTGGTAGCCCACTCATTCGTGGCAAGACGAACACCCTCCACTGCAGGGCTCCAGAGAAGAAATAAGGAAATCATATGAACCGAAGCCACAAAATTATTCAAAACAAGTCCCTGGAAAAGACAAAAATTACCTCACATCCCCTGGCAGGCCGGCCAATGGAGAGAAAATAATCTTTTAAACACCTGCAAAAGCTTGATTTATTGCACTAACAAATTCTAGAATTAAATGCCTGAGCATATGTTTGGATGCAAGTCATCATGATTTGGACCGTTCCAAATGAAAACCATGCTGATTGGTGAGTTATTACCAAAATAATGGACAAGATAGTTCCTCAAAGAGAAGAAAAAAAGTTGTTCTATATAATTAAATTTATTAGATGTTATAGTTAATCGCTAATTTTTATTTTAAAAATTTACTATGGTGAGCACAACTTCCCGGCATTTTCCTCGAAGTATACCAATGTTCAGGGAGGACAGTTTGGGATATACTCATCAGCTGTGAATTCTTCGGATTCCGGCAATACTTCTTTTGTCAAATATCCGGTAGGAGGACCATCCGATGCCCCAGTTGTAAGGAGAGCAACTAGACCCACTGAAGCTCCGCCCACCCAGAGAAGCACGCGAGCTATTCCGAAAGCTCCAGCTTCTCAACCTGCCACCATGATTTCTGACATTGTTGGTCAGTCTACCCCCGTGACTTGTGATACTTATTGCCCCAAAACTCCAGCTAGGGGTAAGTTTCCGTGCATGGAAATTGTGAACTTGCTTATCATGCAATCAACTCTTCTGAGTTGTCGTCTGGGATGAGTTCCTACTTTTTTGAGTCTTATCTGGCAGACTCCCTGTTTGCTTCTGTTTCTTCTTGCATAGGCCTCAGAGACACATCCAAGGGATATGCTTTCCAGTTTGGGTCCTCAAGTCCTGTTTTCATGAATGGGATGCAGGTACTTTTTTCATCTTGTTCATGCTTTCCTTACAATCTGTAATTCCGTATATTACTTTTTTTGAATAGCAAAATGATAGTGCTGCAGATTCCTGCTCGGACAAGTTCGGCTCCTTCAAATCTGGATGAACAGAAACATGATCTGGTATGGATGTTGGGTTCGATGAATTTTCACTATTTTATTCTTAAGGTAGTGAAAATAAGGTGCTACCATTTTCTATGGGTTTTGGATGGAATTTGCTCAAAATATGCTTTCAGTCTTGGGGGCATTGACGTTGTCATTCTGTTGATATTTGAAGTTGCATAATCTTGTTTTTACATGCTGATTATAAGTTTATGCTGTTGCAAATTGGCAAATGTGGGCAAATAAACTTAAAGCACTTATGCTTTAAAACTTGCAGGCACGCCATGATGCTTATAGATCTCTTCCCTGCTAGCCAACTCCTGCTCCTAAGCCGCAATTGCCAAGGAAAGATACTACTGCCGCTCATCAATCTAATATTGGGGAGACTCATCTACCCAAGGCTAAAAAGGACAAACGGGTCTCTCCCACGCTGCCGGTCGGCCAGACACAGAAGCCCTCGGCTCATTCACAATCCTATGACTTCTGTACAAATGCCGTATTACCCACCACAGGTGTCTGTACAGTTTGGTGGCCCAAATCCACAGGTTCAGTTCCAGGGTGTCACAGCAAGTTCACTGCCAATGGGCATGCCTATGGCATTATCTATGGGAAATGCTCCCCAGATGCGGCAGCCATTATATGTTCAAGGCCTCCTATCCCATCCGATGCAGCCTCAGGGAATCATGCATCAGTCACAGGGCTCGGGTTTTCCAACTGCAATGGGTCCTCAGCTGCCCCCTCAGTTTGGCAATTTAGGAATCAGTATCACTTCGCAATATCCACAACAGCAGGGTGGAAAATTCGGTGGTCCACGTAAAACACCTGTCAAGATTACTGATCCAAAGAAGCATGAAGACCTCAGACTTGACAAGCGGGCAGATACATATGCAGATTCTGAATCATCAGGTTTGAGGACCCACACTAATGTGCCTCTCCGGTACCAGCAAATTCAATTGGCACCAACTCAACCTGGCTACTATTATCCTGCTTACAATACCAATAATTTATATTTTCCTTCTCCAACTTTGCTACCATTAGCCAGGAGTCAGATGGCACCCGATTCCCAGCCTCCAAGATTAAACTATCCTTCCGGCCAGGGTCCTCAAACATTTCCAAATACATCTGCCATCAATTCCACGCCAGCTAATAAGCCTGGGAATTCGGCGCGCGGTATTGTAGCGAGCTGTTCGAGTCCAACGCGTGAGTGGGCAGCACAGGAACTCATGGCAAGGCCCGTTCCAACTAGTAAGCGTTAAACCGAGAGGTCCTCGGGCTGATTAGGCCTTGAGGTCTGGTAGTAAAGGGCATGGAGGCCCAAGTGTTACTAGGAGACTGAATTCAATTAAAAATCTCTCGCAATAATAAATTCTCGCGGCACTATTGCCATAAGAGCCCCAGCTCTCTCTCTCTCTCTCTCTCACACATACACACACACACACACACACACACAAAATCATGAAGCAAAGTATATGCAAAGGAAACAATTTAAGTTGTTCTCGGTTCATCCAAACTATTTCGTGTTGGCAGAGCTTGGGAATTTCGCACCCACAAAAATTCCCAGGACCAGTAAGTTTGTGGGAAAAGTGATCACAAGCAGCCAAAAGGAAACAAGAAAAGCATTGCATGGGCCACAAAGCATACGGTGCCTCTTTCGCGACAAGAAATAAAGGGAAGAAATAGACAAATCAACTTGGCAATATTTTGATGTAACTTTGTACGCATAAAAAAAGTACTGAGACGACTCGACCATCAGCAATCCAGCGTGCTGATTATCTCTGGGTCACCAGGAATCCAAAACTGTTTCTTTTTTTTTATCCCCCCCCCCCATTATTAAAAGCTTTTTTCACATAAAAGCAAACTATAGAACCATGTTATTTCAGTGTTTGTGATAGTTATGAAAAGGGCAGTTTGTAATGACAGCCTCTAGACTTTCCATTATAAATGAATATGGTACGCATAAGGCTTCGAAGCTTTCTTTCTTTCGCTTCTTTAATTATTATATTTCCTTGATGCCATGCCATATTATCGAATTAGATTTTTCACACCATGCAGCTAGAATATTGGCTTTTAATCTGTAGATGATGAATTAAAAAAATAAAATAAAATCATTATTTTTAGATATTTTATTACAGGTCTAGCCTTAAATTTTGGTTCAAAAAAAAAAAAAAAGAAAGAAAGACAAAGACATGAGAAAATATAATTGTTGGGTTACGGAACATTCGTTACTTCGTGGAGAAGTTAGGTGTAAATTTTATTGTGAAGGGCATATTAGGGATTTTAAATGTTATTGTAATTTTTTGTTTATAAGGGTATGTTTTAGAAACGTAACGATAGCTTAGTGGAGCCCCTAAAGTTGATTTTCTCACTGCTTCGCAAAAAAAAAATCTTTGTGTAATCAAATTCAAATTTAATATTATTTGTATCTTAATATACGAATAATTGTGTAGAGTTATTATTATTTGAATGGTTAATTTGTATTTATATAAAATATTTAATCAAAATTTTTGAGAATAATTATGGTTTTAAATTCATATGAATAATACTAATATTTTCCTCGTAATAATATTATTTTTTTTTCTTCTAATCAAAGAAAAAATTTGGTGTTATTGTTATGTTTCTCTTCTCAAATTAATTTCACTATAAATTGTAATTAACATTGCCAGAAAAATACCAACAATAGTATTTAGAAAAATTTAGAACAGCAAGTGAAATTTTCTTTTAACTTATAAAATTGAAAATTTTATTGTAAAAATTATGAGTCACTGTAGTTTTTTTTTTCCTAATAAATCTCTGAGAAGTCTAAATCATTCAATGCACAAAACCACTTGATGAGAACCGTAGACATGAAGGGTGGAAGGCTTCAAAGGATGCAAAAAGTCCATTGCACATTCTAGAAGGCCCAATAACACGAGGTAGGACTTCAATGGATGCAAGAGGTCCATTGCACATTCCAGAAGGCCGAGGTAGGGCCAGAAAGATTAAAGAAGCACTAAATGGGCTGATTAAGGATGCTCAGGCCAACCCAGCTTCAAATGGTGCGAATTTAAACTTGGAAGAGAGTCCAGGCCTTATTAATATCATTAGAGTAATTGAAGTGTTAGGAGTAATAATAGTAGTAACTCCAAATTAGGAGTTTATTTTCCATATAAGAATTTGTACCTAGATAGAAATTCCGCCTAAATAAGGATTTGTCCTAACTAAGAATTTATGCCTCTTTAGGATTGCTATCTTAGCCTATAAATAGGCACCCCTTGTAAGCTTTGGAAATCAGACAATCAAGAAATCAGACAACTTTCAGTGAAATAGAAAGCAAGGGTTTCTCCTTCGGTTCTTTTGAGAACTAAAGAACTTATCAAGAGGTTTTCTTCTTGTGGCGTTCAAACCGACTTATCACTCCCAATTCCTTCCTCTTCTGGAGTGTGGCGTCCATATCCATCTTGAATACCCTAGGTTCGTGTTCCTTCGAATTTTGGGTCTAGGGTTTGTGTTATTAAACCCTGATTTAGCTTTCCTGGTTGTTCTTTGATTCATTGTGTGCGTTGGGTCCCTAAGCCACGTCTTTTTGGGGTTTTCCCCATCAGTTGGTATCAGAGCCTGGCTCTAAATCAGGTTGAATCCACTCACTCTTCAATTTTCTACCTTGTGATTTATTTATTTCGATTGAATTTGTCTATTACAATTCAAATGCACAAATCTGTTTACTTGCAATCCTCCTCAACGTGCTAATTTCAATTCCAATTGTTGTATCTAAGTGTTCTACTGTTGTTTTGTGTTGAGCAAAAGAAAAAGGGAAAAAAAGAAAAAAAAAAAAGAAGGATCAACGAAAAAAAAAAAACAAAGAAAGAAAAAGAACAAGAAAAAGAAGAAAAGAAAGGAAACATCAAATTCAAGTTATTGAGAAAGTTAGCAGTTTGGTCATATTGGCCACAATAATAACAACGTTTTCTTGCTCAACTCCAATTCTGCCATCCATTTTCCTATCTTGTTATCCAAGTTTGTCCTCTAAATTTAACTTCCCTTATCCTGATTCTTTTTGTGAGTTTAGTTCGTTAAAATTGTTTGCCTTGATATCCTTTTTCGTTTTTTTGATTCCTTGTTCTCCAATTTGTTCAATTCTACACCATTTATCTTATTCTGTTCAAAATCAATACTCTTGATTTACCTTCTTTAGTTCTTTATAGAGCTGAAAGGAGAAATCCGAGTGGTAAAAGGCAAGAGTGAAAGTTCATATAAAGAAAAAGCCATAAAGAGTGTAAACACGAAAGAGTGTGACACCTTCTTTTGAGTGAAACACGTGAGGGAGTGCTCTGTGAGGTATCTTATTATTTTGTGTAGAAGTAATACTATGACATCCAAAGACAAAGGTGCAGCTCAGGAGGGAGCTGGTGATGTGTCCTTCATGATCAAAGCTATGCAACAACAATTTGAGCATATGAATACCAGATTTGATGATATGAGGGAAAGGATGGAGGAGCAATCTAATACTATAGCAGAGTTGCAAAGGAGGCATGGGGAGTATGAGGCTCCTAAAGCAAGAAGGCAGTTGAGACGTGCCTATGACCATGAAGATGATGTAGAAGATGATGAAATTGATGATCAAACTACTGCGGTCCGAATTGCTAACAATAGAAGGGATCAAAGAGAATTTGGGAGGCAAGGCACCTATGACCATAATTTGGGCAGTATTAAAATGACACTTCCTCCATTCCAAGGTAAGAATGATCCTGATGCATACCTAGAATGGGAGAAGAAGGTTGAGTTGGTTTTTGATTGCCACAACTATTCCGAGGAGAAAAAGGTAAAACTTGCTGCAGTTGAATTCACTGATTATGCTATTATTTGGTGGGATCAACTTGTTTTGACTAGGAGAAGGAATCGTGAGCGGCCTATTGATACATGGGAGGAGATGAAGGCTATCATGAGGAGGAGGTTTGTCCCTAATCACTATTACAGGGAGCTGTACCAAAGGCTGCAAGGGCTCACTCAGGACACCAAAAGTGTGGAGGATTACCACAAGGAGATGGAGATTACCATGATTCGGGCGAATGTAGAAGAAGATAGAGAAGCAACCATGGCTCGATTTCTGCAAGGGCTAAATGGGGACATAGCAAACGTGGTTGAATTGCAACACTATGTGGAATTAGAAGACATGGTACACATGGCCATGAAAGTTGAAAGGCAACTCAAACGAAAGGGTTCCACACGGTTTGGGCAGAACTCAGGATCTACCTCATCTTGGAAGCCAAATTGGAATAAAAGGGACGAGATGACCAACTACAAGTCCAAAGCCGAGCTATCCAAGTACAAGAATGTGGGTTCTAGCAAGGAGGCAGGTAATTCTGACCCCCAACCAAGTAGAAATAGAGATGTTAAATGTTTTAAGTGTTTGGGCAGGGGTCACATTGCATCTCGATGTCCAAATAAGCGTGCAATGATCTTGAGAAGTAATGGTGAAGTTGAAACTGAAAGTGAATCAGATGATGATTCTATGCCATCATCAGAGGGTGAAAGTGATGGAGAGGAGTATCCAGTTAATGGAGTAGCTCTTGTTACAAGGCGAGCATTGAATGTGCAAGTAAAGGAAGAAAATGAGGTGCAACGAGATAACATCTTTCAGACGAGGTGTCTCATCAAAGATAAGGTATGTAGTATGATTATTGATGGTGGGAGTTGCACTAATGTTGCTAGCACCACTATGGTTGAGAAGCTGAATTTACCTACTATGAAGCATCCTAAACCATATAAGCTTCAATGGATGAATGAAAGTGGTGAAGTTAAAGTAGATAAGCAAGTGCACGTGTCATTTTCTATTGGAAGGTATCACGATGAAGTTTTATGTGATGTTGTACCTATGCAAACAAGCCATATTCTATTAGGAAGGCCATGGCAGTTTGACAGACGAGTTATGCACGATGGATTCAAGAATCGATATTCCTTTGTAATAAATGATAAACCCGTCACTCTTGTACCATTATCACCTCAACAGGCTTATGAGGATCAATTAAGGATTAAAACTGAGAGTGAATAGAAAAGAGAGATGGAAAAAAGAGAAAAAAGAGGAGAAAACATGAGAACACAAGAGAAAGAGAAGAAAACAGAAAGTTCCTATGCAAAAGAAAGTGATGTACAAAGAGCAATTTTTGCCAAACAACCTATGATCATACTTTTGTACAAAAAGGCTTCTTTTAACACTAACAAGCTTGAACCATCTTTGCCTAGTACTATTGTTGTTCTATTGCAGGAATTTGAAGATGAATTCCATGATGATGTCCCAAGTGGATTGTTACCTAAGAGAGGAATTAAGAATCAAATTGTTTTCATCCCTGGTGCATCCATGCCAAACCAGTCAGCATATAAGAGTAATCTTGAGGAGACAAAGGAGCATAAAAGACAGGTTGAAGAACTTATTTTCAAAGGATATGTGAGGGAAAACATGAGTCATTATGTATTTCCTATCCTACTTGTACGAGGAAAGTTGAACAGAAGGCATGCCAAGTGGATCAAATTCATTCAGACCTTTCCCTACGTCATCAAGTATAAACAAGGTGATGATTCGAGGACGAATCTTTTTGAGGAAAGGGGGAATGATGAGAACCGTAGACATGAAGGGTGGAAGGCTTCAAAGGATGCAAAAAGTCCATTGCACATTCTAGAAGGCCCAATAACACGAGCTAGGGCTTCAATGGATGCAAGAGGTCCATTGCACATTCCAGAAGGCCGAGGTAGGGCCAGAAAGATTAAAGAAGCACTAAATGGACTGATTAAGGATGCTCAGGCCAACCCAGCTTCAAATGGTGCGAATTTAAACTTGGAAGAGAGTCCAGGCCTTATTAATATCATTAGAGTAATTGAAGTGTTAGGAGTAATAATAGTAGTAACTCCAAATTAGGAGTTTATTTTCCATATAAGAATTTGTACCTAGATAGAAATTCTGCCTAAATAAGGAATTGTCCTAACTAGGAATTTATGCCTCTTTAGGATTGCTATCTTAGCCTATAAATAGGCACCCCTTGTAAGCTTTGGAAATCAGACAATCAAGAAATCAGACAACTTTCAGTGAAATAGAAAGCAAGGGTTTCTCTTTCGGTTCTTTTGAGAACTAAAGAACTTATCAAGAGGTTTTCTTCTTGTGGCGTTCAAACCGACTTATCACTCCCAATTCCTTCCTCTTCTGGAGTGTGGCGTCCATATCCATCTTGAATACCCTAGGTTCGTGTTCCTTCGAATTTTGGGTCTAGGGTTTGTGTTATTAAACCCTGATTTAGCTTTCCTGGTTGTTCTTTGATTCATTGTGTGCGTTGGGTCCCTGTGGATGATCAATTTGTCTCTTTGTTGATACCAAATCATATCTGCTCGAGTCGAAACAGTAAATTGGTGACACGGAATTTAGATCGATTAGTTTTCTTACATAACGAGACAAGGAATTAATTCAAAAAATATTAGGCCATTTCGATTGATTTAGACAATTAAATGGATGAATTAGATATATTTTTGTTAAATTATTTTTTAAATATATATATATATATAATTATTTTTTTTAAAATAAAAATGAACCTATCAATCCGACAATTGATCCCATGAGTCCAAAGCGAGACTGAGGATTCATTGAATCGAACACTTATTTCGGTTTGTCTGTTAAAACTATGGCCCGAACGTGTGAGAGGAAATGGGCAATTGGAATACCCCAATAACTTGGGCCACTAGCGTGAGTGCACGGCACGTTAAGATCTCTGCCGTTGATTTGATTGCCCCCCAGGATCGTGAGGAGGGCCCTCTCCATTTCCATTAAGACGCCACGTCAGTTTGAGCAAATAATTGCGTAGCGCTGCGCTGGCTCCCCTGGCCAGGGCCCACGTGTCCAGGGCAACTGGAAAAAGCAACGTTGAGAGCCGCTTGCCCCGCAGCACACGGCCAGTGCCTGTGGACCCCAGTATGAGGAGCCGAGTCAACTTGATGGGGCCCACGAGAAGGATGCTGTTTCCCAGTGAGGCCCACGTCGACTCAGCTCCAAACCAGCTTCGTTTCCCATTGATCATTGTTCTTGACGGAACTGTGGGGCCTACTCGTTCCTCAAGTTGACGAGGCGAGACGTAGACGGCCCACCCACCCCTGCTGGGGCTTTAGAGAAATGAGGAATCGTATGAACCGGGGCCACAAAATTATTCAAAACAAGTCCCTGGAAAAGACAAAAATTACTTCGCATCCCCGGGCAAGCGGGCCAAATGGGGGAGAAAATAGCATTTCAAAGGCGTGTAAAAGCTTGATTTATGACAAAATTCTAGAATTAAATGCCTAAGCATATGTTTGGATGTAAGTAATCATAATTTGGACCATTCCAAAACAAAACCGCGCTAATCGGTGATGATTACCAAAATAATAAACAAGAGAATTCCTTTAAAAGAATTAAAAAAAATGCTTTATGTAACTAAATTTATTAAATATCATAATTAATCACTAACTTTTATTTTAAAATTTTAATATTTATGTCAGATTATACTTTAAGAATTACTAAAATATTTCAGTGATACATAACGTTGGAGTACAAAATTTCTTAATCTTACATTAATTCAGCATTCAAATCAAATAGTCAAGAGTATTTTCCTTGGTTTTAATAACCCAATTTAAAATATTACTATATTATTAATAATAAGTTTCTTCTCATCGGGACGTTTAAAACATGATATATAATATTTAATACTAGAGTGAAGAATCTAAAAAAATATATATATACTGAGATTTAATTGATTCAATTTATTATCATATGCTAGATGCAATATAAGTAATGATTCAAAGTCGGAAAGGAGAGAAGAAAAGGAGGAAAAGATAAAAGAAACAAATGATGTAACCAAAAACTTAGAAATGTGTCAGAAATACTAAAGAGAATAGGTGCAAAATTGCAAATTCTAAAAAAAAAAAAAATGGCGGGGCACCACCACTATTCCAAAGAAAAAGTCGCTTTATTGAAAGATGCCTGCACCACGAAACCAATAGGATTCCAACGCCAGTGGATTCCTGAAATCCGCCATTGGTTCTAATTGAAATTTTATTGTATCATACTACCAAATTGCAAATAAAGTTAGCAGCCAATCAAAATTGGTAGACCACATAACTATAATAGTCCATAGCGCACTTGATTTACGCCCCCCTTAGTCCACCCTCGGCATCACCACTTCCAGTTTATATACGGCATCCGGTTGCTCCTCGGTGCCACCTACACGCATCTTCCAATTAGTTTCTCACAATTTCCCGGAGACATCATGGCTTCTTACAATGGTGGCTGTTTCTACTACAAGAACAAGCACAACTTCCTCGAAGTATGTTTCCTTTGTCTGAAGCCTCTTGGATATAACTCCGACATCTTCATGTACAGGTTGGTTTACTCTAATCAGTTTTTCTTTTTTTTTTTTTTTAATTTAGAAAAAGTTATTCTGTAATTGTAAATAAGGGTTTTGTGTTTGGAACTACTGTGAGTTCTTTCTGGCTCATGGGTCTCATCTGTGGGAATTTTTTTCCTTTTTGGCAGAGGTAACACGCCGTTCTGCAGTAAAGAGTGCAGGCAAGAGCAAATAGATATGGACGAGTCCGATGAGAAGCGCTGGAAAATGGCGTCTTCCTCTTCCAGGTCTATTCGGAAATCGGATGCCAAGGCCACCTCCCAAAACAAAACTGCACGGACGGGCACGGTTGCTGTTTCTTGATTTTAAGCTAATGTTTGATAAACACTAATCACGTAGTAGACAGGCTGTAGAAGTGTTGAGCTTTAACATGTAAAAACAAAAAAAAAAAAAAACGAAAAACGAAAAAGATCGGCAATAAAACTGTGTCTATCTGGGGAGGGGTTTATGTGATTTTTATAAAGATCGTCTTTTTTTCGGTATTGTCAAGATGGGAAGCGGGAAAAATATTCGAGGCAACGAAGAATCAGCAAGAGATCTGTTTACATTTTTCATGTTTCCGTCTCTTTTCTTTCTTTATCTTCACCTAATATTTCCACGGACAACGAGTCATTTCGGAAACAACTATGTTTAACGATTAATTCTAAGCCGAAGAAAAACATATAATTCACTTGAAATCCCAGAAACCAACCTCGCATTAATGGTTACCAAGCTGCCGTTATTAAAGGGTTGCTATTGGAAATTGAACGTCTTTGAGCAATTCTACCAAAGCAAGAGCTATGTTTTGCATACAGATAGACTTTGACCAATGACCACTCGCCAGTTCTAAGTTAGCTGCGTCTATAAAGACAACATCTTGTCGATTCAACCTCTGTTAGAGAAAAACAAAAAAGGCAAGCGGAAAGAAAAGGATTTTATTATGGAGCTACAACAAATGCACGCAAATTTTGGACACATCAAATTCCAACAGTTGCTTGTAAATGCCTGATAATTTTAATTATTAATTATAATTAATTTACTATTTATTAAAAGATAGTGCTAATTACATCCAACCCTTGAGAATTGTTGTGTCCAATTTTTGTGTGCGTTTGTTGTGACTCCGTAACATTTTCGGAAAGAAAATGTTGTTCCTTCACTACTCCGAGGCAGAGGTACTCGCTGCAGAGAACCTGGAACTGGAAATGGGACTCGTAGAGGGCAACAAAACAGCACGACACGACACATAGGAAAAGGCCTCTGGCTTCTAAATCAAGTCAACAGGACCATTCTCACAGGTTCAAAGCATTCCTTCGAAGTTTTCACTTCATTAGGATCTTGATCTTCAGCCAACTGCTTCGAGTATAGACCTACCACCCGATACATCTTTGCTCGATCCTTTGGATTCATTAACAAACGGATGTTTGCTTTGGCAATCCTTGAATCTGCACAGATAGCATACTGGTTATGAAGTCGCAGATCCGTACTCAAGCCAAATTTTCTACCATCAGCCGGGCACTGCATTAACCATTCTAGTTGTTTTGTTTACTCGCTGACTTTATGTCTTCCAAAATCGGGTCCCTCTTAAATTAGATAATTCCTACAGGTTTCCTCAAGGATCTAATACAGTGCCACACCAAAGCTCCACACATCTCTTTTAGATGGAGATGCTCTGTCTCAATGCAAGCACAATCTATATGTCCCCGCCACCCGATCGTCAAACACCACATTTCCAAGAGATTTACAACAATATTATGGGCTCCCACTGCATTTGCAGACCGGTTTCGAAAAAGTTAAAAGTAGCCGGGAGAGTGTGTGGGGGACATAGACCCAAAAAAAAGTGGTCTCACGTTTAAAAAGTAATTTAAAAAAAAAAAATTATTAAAAAATATAAATATATAACAAATAATATAAATTATGTAACAATTTGTTAAATTTTTAATAAATTTATTATTATAAATATTAATTTTTGAAATTAAATATATTCATATATTTGTTGATATTCCTAAAAAATTTATTTTAACTTAATAATTAATTTCTCACATTTTATTTTTATTATGATTACATTTTTTTAAAATAAAAATTATATATATATATATATATTAAGAAATATATATATCTAATTATATATATTAAATTAAGTATATCTATTAATATTTAAATTATATTTAAAATTATTATTTTTAATAATATAATAATATATAAAATTATTTTTTATTAATTATGTCATATTATAATTAATTTTAAAAATATATATATTTTTAAAATATTATCATAATATTGATTAAAAATATTCTAACACAACTATCATAAAATATAAAATATACAACAATTTTCATTTACAGCTACTAATTATCACGTATCATATGATAATTTTTTTGTACATTTTTTAAATTTTATTCCACATCATATGCTTCGACCAAAAAAAACAAAAAAAAACAACTAATAATAATATTTTGCAAATGAGACCCACCAGTCCCGTCTGCTCCCGTCAAATCCTTTCCGACTACGCAATTGGACCCTTGCATAATAAACCAGTAAGGCATTTCTATAGACTATTATGTAGCCAATGGGCTATCTGTTCGGTGCGAAACAACCTTTAATATAAGGAAAACCGTGTGCATATCGTACGAGAGCATATTGCACTTACCGCGGCGGAAACATGTGCATGTCCAGCCAATGGCCCCTCCCTGGCAACACGTTGGAAGATTTAAAATATCGGTTTTTGAGCTGCATCAAGGTTAACGACAAAAAGCATATACCTGAAACTCAGATTCCCGTGAACATTTAATAGATCAAAGGAAAATGTGGTAAAACACTCAACAACAGCAAGCCCATATAATGGCATCTGACTTATGGTCCAATTACATTTGGGTCAATGGTCCTGACAACGGGTGAACCCGTCTCATGCCAATAGGTTTAGTGGCAAACACTCGATAGCACGAGCTAAGAGTTCCAGTTTCAGATGCTGCAACTTAGAATTCCTGACGTATCAATCCCTGGAGGCTCTTTTATGTTCTGGCCTTGACATAAGTGAAAATATGTAGTTAATAATCTTTATAGTACGAAATTAATTATTTTGGTGTAACTTTACTATATATTTTATTGGTACATCTCTGCGTTGCTTTTACATGACGGGGCCTATAAAAGCAAGGACGCCTGTTCTTAGGCAGTATAAAATGTTTCTAAGAAGCCTTAGTAACAGAGGATCGAGAAACAGGACAACAGGGAGAGGGAAGTCCCAAGCCGTCTAATTAAATGGACATGTTCAATCTAGGCTTGCATTGCTAGGATCCCAACGAGAGCGCAATACCCAGGAAACTATGACCCGTAAACTACCCTCACAGAACATCATTTCAAGCAATATTGGACAATGATGAAATTAAACAGAGCCAGGTCCAAAAACACAAAATTCGAGCCCATCATTTCCCATGATCGGGATACCGCAACCGTCCTAATTATTCTTTAAACAACATCGAAATAGTTAATAATTTAAATTTTTTATTTTTAAAATTTTATATTTTAATTATAAAAAAAATATATGAAATTCATAAAAATAAAAATAACTATTCTTACTATATATAAGTCGAAATTAGATAGACCTTTAAATTAATAAAAAGAAAAATATCATAGTCTTTGTGTTATATGTGCAAGTTTCTAATTAAGTCATGAATCAAGGAAAACTAGAGAAGGGTTTCACCATCCGGGTGATGACAGGGGAATGCGAATCGAGTTGATGTCAACTAAGGTTTTAACAGGGATAAGTTTGCTAGTAAGTCATTAACTATTTAATTTGATCAAAGTGTGCCATCAACTTTCAATTTGTTCAATTAAAGGTAGAAACGTCTTTTAAAATGTTAATGTTTTAACATGGTAGGGCTTGTTGATACTCTCCTGATCGATGTCACCTAATGGGTACAAGCTAATCAAAATCTTCTATTGACGCTTTTAGAAATGCTATTGATCTAATTTAAACAATGTAAAAGTTATTGACTCACTTAGATAAAATTAAATAATTAATGATTAATTGACCAACTTATTCCCAAACAATTTAAACTAAGTTCAAATTTTTGCAATTTATTGACGTATCATAACATCACTCAAAGTTAATAATGGTCCGTTTTTTGGGTGACAACCTCAATGATAAAAAGAAAAAAAAATTGATTTATATTCTTAAAATTATATATTTTAATTTTGAAAAAATAATATGTAATTTATAATATATATATATATATTCTCAATCGTATAAATTCAGGTCTTCAAGTGCCTCTAACGAGGTGAAACAAAAAGCAATGATGGTCCACGGCAAGAAATGATGATGAGGAGAGTCCATTTCTCGTTTCTTTCACCAACACCAATACTAACGGCCTCAAAGTAACAGTAGAAGAGTAGATGTACACGCTGCCCCGAGTAGCTGCGTAGGCAGATGTACCCTAAACCCTAGCTGAACCCAACTGAAATTTACGTTGAAACTGCCCCAATAAAATGAAATTATTCCTCCCCCCCCTCCGAGTAAATAGAAAAAAAAAAGGGTTCAAGCGGAAAAAAATAAAAATTATGAAAAATGAGCAGCTTATGAGTAGTTGATTGAGACAAATACTGAGCGTGTTCATATGCAGTTGTTCCATCATTCACTTTTTAATAAGAAATCTACTGTATTTAGTTTTACTGGTCTAAATTTTTCTTACTTATTATTGTGATAAATCAATTTGAAGACTTGCATAATAGAAATGCATTCTAGCAATGTATTTTCATTCTTGAGATGAACTGGTTTGTTCAAAACCTTGTTGAGTCGATAAATAAATAAAAAAAAATCGTTGATTCATTTATCTTCCAAGCATTCTATATGTTGTTGTTGTTGTTGTACTTGCAAAACAATCATTTCAATAATGATTAAAAATTTTGGATAAGCGATTGTTTATTAATATATACTGAAAGGGATTTGTTTAATCAAATTGATAATGAGTTATCACATAAGCTCTAAAATATGAAAAGTTGTAATTATATAATTTGTAAAATATATGTACTTTTCAATTAAAATAATCGTAACTTTTGTTGAACCGCTTCAAAAGGTTTTAGATTTTGGTTATAGAAATAAATGTCAATTTGACACAATTTGAAATGCCGGTTGTCTGAAATTAGATATCACCACGGTTCTAATTTGACCAAAATTGAATTAATTTGAAACTAAAATTGTTTTAAAAAATGATTTAATTACAGTTATACACCGCTCGTATTCCACAAAAAAAAAAAAAGTGCCCGTCTTGAATTATAATTGGTTTTTAGGATCTAAAATATGTGATTCAATATTTTTGGAAAACACCATGTAACAAAATAAAAATTATATTTATGAGAATTCTCAAATTTTAAAATTATATTATAAATACGAATTTTATAAATGAGATACATTAAAATTTTTGCCTGCCATTATTAATATAAACATCAAATATATTGAAAAATTTTTAATAAATTTATCAACTCTGCTCCACTACTTACTCAATTGTTTGTTGTTTTTTTTTTCATTGACAAAAAAAAGAAAAGAAAAGAAAAACGCAGAGAAAAAGCAGAGGTTGTTACTTGACTTACCGACTAAGGAGTTTTGACGTACACATCACGTCTTTTATTGTCACTAGTACGTGAACTTGTGTTTTAAGGTATTAACTATTAAGAAAATTTTATTGGTTATTAATTTTAAAGTTTGAGGGTGAGATTTATGATTTGAATATCAAACATTACTCGTACATGTTATTATAGATTAACGTGCAACATCCTGTTCCTTTTCTCTCTATCCCGAAACATACATGAAATATTGATAATTTGAATTCGCAATCTCCCTAAGCTAATTTCCTTTTCCCGCGGGTGCAAAATGCAATTATTGGGGTGTCTTCCAATTGTTGCATAGCTTCTGGTTCTTCTTTTATATTTCAAAACCAATCAAAATGAGAGGAAAAACAAAAAAAAAAAACAAAGACAAAAACAAAAATTACTTCTCTGGCCCGTGGCCATGGATCCGAATGTTTATTGTCTCGCATAGAGAAACTGCGCACGTGTCCCAATTCTAACATTGGCGAAATTCCCATTTGAGAAGGTGCCTTTTGTAACGGGTGTATCGGGGTGATTTTTATATCAAATAGATAAAAAAAGTGAAATCATGCCGTTATATAAATATAAATATTATATATTTTAATAAATTAATTTTTAAATAAAAAGAAATGACTTGTAATAGTAATATTAAAGCTGATCCGATTGTGGTATCTCTCCAGCCGAATACTTCGTGTATAAATAAGGAATAGGCAAAAAATATAATGGATGTATTAGGGTGCTGGACACTAATAATATGCTTTTTAAAAAAAAAATAATGACGTCGTGATACTTTGCAGCCTTGATTATGGCGGTTGGGGGGGTGACCGCCATAAGTACAACAACATTGCAACTTATCAAATAAAAAGTACACCCACATTTCAAAATTAAAATAAATTAAACCATTTTTAGCTGTACTGATGGAGAACTCTTATCGAGAAGTTTAGCCCGTTTTTCTAACAATTATAAGAACCTTTCAAGCAAATGAAACGGTGGGGTTAAACGGTTAGCTGAAGTGGAAATGAGGTCGGTGAGCGACAGTGAAACGGGTAAATAAACAAGTTAAAAACAAAAACGAAAAACAGAGTTCACAGATCCACTGGTTGAGGGTATATAAGTACATCCACTTCAATCAGTTTGATACCTATATTTAAATCAAGTTGGCAGTAACGATTTGAAGAATTTTCAAGTCGTGATTGATCAACACGAGAATAAAAATAAATTAAACCATCGTTTTGATTAGTTGGATAATTTTTTTTTTAGTCAAATTCTTCTTTTTCTTTCTATCTATTTGAGATAAGGAATGATTCATTTTTGTGGTTTTTTTTTTTTTAATGATTTTGGCTCCGAAACGACAACAGGTATGTGGGATATTGTGGTAGCTTTAACTTTGCAATTTTATTGTATATTGCATTCACTTCATGTAATTTTGATTTTGAGACTGAAACTTACATCTATTAAGCGTCGGTTACGAATTGTAGAAAAATTTAAAAAAAAAAACAATATGTTTGATTGTGATTTGGATAAATTTTACTTTAATTTATATACTATTTTTAGCACTAAAAAATGAAATAAATTTGTATTTACAAGGACTTGATATTCTTTATCGCATATAAATATCGTCATCACGTATAAATAATTTATAATTTGGTATTATATAAGTAATGGTTCATCTAATTTAATTTATTATTATTTTTTAGACTTTTAAAACTGAAAATTGCAAGACTATCTCCAAATATCCTTCAATGATTTTAAAGATTTCAGTTGAACTGAGGGAATTGAAAGGTTTGAACAACTTGGCTGGCTCACACTAATAACTAGAAAGGGTATAAAGAAGAAAAAAAAAAAAAAGAAAGGAAAATATTTTGTAAACATATTTAGCGACATGTTGTTTATATTTTTATATTATATAATAAATAAAATTAATTAAAAATAAAAAATAAAAAGAACTAAAAATAAGAAATATTTTATATCAGTATAAAATATTTGATATTAAATTAAAAATATTTATTATTATATAAACAGATTTTATGATACGAAATGTTATGTATAAGATATAGAATTACAGGGTGTGTAAATGACGTCACCGAGAGGCAAGAGAAACAAAGGTTTTAAGGGAGCGACCCGTTCGATTTCGATCTTCCGAAAAACCTACCTTTTTGACCACACTCACTCTGCCTGGTCAGTTTGTTACCGTCTGTCTCTCTCTGTGCTCACGCGAAAATTAATTTTACTCGCTTTCTCTCGCCGAAGGCAACCTCTCCCCCCCCCTCTCTCTCTCTCTCTCTCTCTCTCTCTCATGACCGCCATTAAAATCGTAAAACCCTAATTTGTTTGGCCGTACACTCCTTCACTCGACAGGTACGTTTTTCGAGTCTCGAAAAGAAAAGAAAAGAAGAAAAAAGGGGAATCAGAAGCTTTAATCGCGATCAATCTTTGTTGTGATTGATTGATTGATTGATTGATTTTGTTTTTTGTTTTTTGTTTTTGGTGATTTTGTTGGGTGGTTAGTGAATATTTGTTTAAATATTGGATCTTTGTTTTGGGCGCAGAGAAACAAAATTGGAAGGAATTAAAAGGGTAGGAATTTATGTCCTTCCATCAATCCAGGTCCGATAAGAGCGAGACAGCGCAGCACTGGAAATCGGGACGATCCGGCGGCTCTAATCAGCTGCGGTCTTCCTCAGGGTCCTACGGTAAGGGCGGTGGCGGCGGGCCCGCTCCTTCACCGTATTCTTCTTCTTCTTCTTACTTTTCTTCCGATCGAAGGTGAATATTCCAAGTTTTATGCTTTAACATTTGGGTTTGAGAATTTTTTTTCCTTTTTTCTCTCTCTTTTTTTTCGCGATTGCCAATTTAGGTTTTTTTCTTTGTTTGGTGGAAGTTTTTCTGGCCTAAGCTATGGACGGGATAGCAATACTTAGGGTTTCTTTTTATGTGTTTGTTGACTATTGTTCCTTTCTTTGCCATTTTGATGGTAGTGCCAAGAGGCATACCAATGTTCAGGGAGGGCAATCTAGGACATACTCATCAGCTGTGAGTTCTTCCGATTCCGGCAATACTTCTTCTGCTCGTCCTAGTGTACAGAATGGTGCACATGTACAGCCTCCATCACATGGTGTGGCTTTGATTTTTCGTAGATTCTTGTTGTTTATAGTCGTTTTAATGTGATTTATGGTTTAAATTTGCAAAACGAGTTAGCATATCAATTTTAATTTTCTGTTGCGGCAAGTTTTATCTGAATTTTTGGAATTCTTTTGTCAAATATCTGGTAGGAGGACCATCTGATGCTCCAGTTGCAAGCAGTGCTACTAAACCCACCGAAGCTCCGCCCACCCAGAGAAGCACGCGAGCTATCCCGAAAGCTCCAGTTTCCCAACCTGTCACCATGAGTTCTGACACTGCTGGTCAGTCTACCTCCGTGACTTGTGATACTTCATGCCCCAAAACTCCAGCTAAGGGTAAATTTCTGTGCATGGAAATTTTGAAACTTGCTTATTATGCAATCTACTGTTCTAATTTGTGGTTTGGGATGGGGTCCTACTCTTATGAGTCTTATCTGGCATACTCCCTATTTGCTTCTGTTTCTTATTGCATAGGCCCTGGAGACACGTCCAAGGGATATGCTTTCCAGTTTGGGTCCTTAAGTCCTGGTTTCATGAATGGAATGCAGGTACTTTTTCGTCTTGTTCATCCTTTCCTTACAATTTGTAAGTTCATGTATACTTTTTTGGAATAGCAAAATGATTGTGCTGCAGATTCCTGCTCGGACAAGTTCAGCTCCTCCAAATTTGGATGAACAGAAACGTGATCTGGTATGGATGTTGCTCTTTTACTCATTGTGTTATTTCTAGTGCTAACATTTTTAGGGGTGCTTGCATTGGTTGGGTTTGATTAATTTTCACTGTTTTATTCCTAAGGTAATGAAAATATGGTGCTACCATTTTCTATGGGTTTTGGACGGAATTTGCTCAAAATATGCCTTCAGTCTTGGGGCATTGATGTTATCATTATGTTGATATTTGAAGTTGGATAATCCTGTTTTTTTGTGCTGATTATAAGTTTATGCTGTTGCAAATTGGTAAATGTGGGCAAATAAACTTAAAGCAGTTATGCTTTAAAACTTGCAGGTACGCCATGATACTTATAGATCTGTTCCCTCCTTGCCAACTCCTGCTCCTAAGCCCCAATTGCCAAGGAAAGATAATACTGCCGCTGTTCAATCTAATATTGGGGAGACTCATCTACCCAAGACCAAAAGGGATGCACAGGTCTCTTCTGCACTGCCAGTCAGCCAGACACAGAAGCCCTCAGTTCATTCCATTCCTATGACTTCTGTGCAAATGCCGTATCACCCACCACAGGTGTCTGTACAGTATGGTGGCCCAAATCCACAGATTCAGTCTCAGGGTGTCACAGCAAGTTCATTGTCGATGGGCATGCCTATGACATTAACTATGGGAAATGCCCAGATGCAGCAGCCATTATATGTTCAAGGCCTCCCACCCCATCCAATGCAGCCTCAGGGAATCATGCATCAGCCACAGGGCTTGGGGTTTCCAACTCCAATGGGTCCTCAGCTGCCCCCTCAGTTAGGCAATTTAGGAATCAGTATCACTTCACAATATCCACAACAGCAGGGTGGAAAATTCGGTGGTCCACGTAAAACACCTGTCAAGATTACTGATCCAAATACTCATGAAGAGCTCAGACTTGACAAGCGGGCAGATACATATGCAGATTCTCAATCATCAGGTTTGAGGACTCACACCAGTGTGCCTCCCCAGTCCCAGCAAATTCAATTTGCACCTACTCATCCTGGCAACTATTATCCTACTTCTTACAATACCAGTAATTTATATTTTTCTTCTCCAACTTCACTACCAATAAACAGTAGTCAGATGGCACCCAATTCCCAGCCACCAAGATTTAACTATCCTTCCGGCCAGGGTCCTCAAATGTTTGCAAATACATCTGCCATCAATTCCACGCCAGCTAATAAGCCTGGGAATCTGGTGCACAGTATTGTGGAGCTGACAAGCTCTGAGCATTTGCGAGATGGGCACAATACAATCTCTTCTACTTCGTCAGGATCTGTGCCAGTGACAGTCAAACCACCTGCTGCCTCTATTGGACAGAAGGCCATGGAGCTACCATTGTCAAATAACTCATCTGTTCTTGAAAAAGGTGGGTCCCATAAATCTTCAGGACCAACTGGGGAAGCTAGCTTGTCTCCTTCTCAAAGGGATTCAGAATCTTGTTCAGAGGGCTCTCTACAGCAGCCAACACATGACAGTGAATCTTCAGCATCTAAGTCTTTGACAGTGGCAACTAAACAGCCCATGGCAGTCACTGATAACATGGACACTAGTGCTTTGTTGCCTGCTTCACCTGCTCAGGTTGAGGAATCATTTCCAGTGGTGGCCAATATTGATAGTAGAAAAAAAGATGCTTTGAGTAGATCAAACTCTATAAAGGATCATCAGAAAAAGACTACAAGGAAAGGGCATAACCAGTTCCAGCAGCAGGTATTATTATTTTGTTATTTTATCTTACATTTGTCTTTAATGGCTGGACTTTTCTTTGGTCTATTAGATGTGAATTTACATTTTCTTTCAGACTGTTGGGCAATCAACTTCAATGTCAAGCCTGCCTTCTCGTGGTTTGGGACATGGTTCCTCTTCTGACAGGGGAGCTTCTGAAACTGTTGAAAACAAGAAACCTCTTGCATCAGTTATTGATGATGTCCCAACCAAAATAACTGGGGTTTCTATGCCGATGGTCAGTGCTTCACCTCCTGACCCTTCTTTATCCATTGTTGACTGTGCTGGAGATAATTTTGTTGATGTTTCCCCGCAACTTTCTGGTGTTGGGGCTATTATTGGGGGCACTGACATTCACCATGTTATGCTAGAAGATTCTTTCCCATCGGAACTACCAAAAAATGAAACTTCAGTAATGGTGGAGCAAAGAAAAAACAGATTGACAGAAAGTTCCAAACAATATGACAGTTCTGAGATTTGCATGGCACATCAGATATCAAAAACTGCTGGTCCTGTCAAGCAAGCTGAAGAGAATTCTGCTGTGACAGCTACAGCTTCTGGCAATGATGTTCAGACCTCAGAAAGTGCACAAGTGAGGTTGGATGAACCTGGGACTTGCCACATGGAAAATGACAGGAAACCGGATAAGATAGATGTTTCTGTATGCACAAATTCTGATTCTGTTGATGTTGGAAAGTCTCTTGACAGTCACACCTTGGCCATGGACGCGCCTTTAAGCACAGGTGGCGATGCAGGTTATGAAGAATCTTCTGGTAACAAATTCTCTGCATCAGATCAGCCGAGTGATTCTCTTGAAAGTTCTGATGTTTCTGTGGCAACGTCAAAACATGAAGCCGAAAGTGTGGAAAGCATTGTTGGTTCATTCTCCCCTGCAGTTCCTGGTTCCAAGGAAAAATCTGTTGAGCTGACTATATCAAAGAGCACCAATCCTAGATTGAAGAAGAAGTTGAAAGAAATTCTTCAGAAGGCAGATGCTGCTGGAACAACTTCTGATCTTTATATGGCATACAAAGGTCCAGAGGAAAAGAAAGAAGATATCATTTCTTCAGGAGTTGGGGAAAGCACCTCTACTGGATCTAGTCTGAAGCCTTCGCTTACTGATGGTCGTCAAGGGGACTCTCTGTTAAATGCAGAAGACACTCAGCCTAAGGTCGAGCCAGATGATTGGGAAGATGCTGCTGACATGTCCACCCCAAAACTGGAAACATCAAATGTTCGGGAACAGGCACAATTTGACAAAAATAGAAATGCAAATACTGCAAAAAAGTATTCCAGAGATTTCCTTCTCAAGTTTGCGGAGCATTGTACCGGTCTCCCAGAAGGTTTTGAGATCACATCTGATATAGCAGAAGCCTTTACAAGCATTAGTCTATCTCATCCTGTAGATCGTGATGTACATGCTAGTCCTGCAAGAGTTATGGATAGGTCAAATAGTGGACCTAGGTTGGACCGGCGAGGGAGTGGTGTGGGCGACGATGATCGATGGAGTAAACTGCCTGGTTCTTATGGCTTGGGGAGAGATCTGCGTGTGGATATAGGATATGGGGGTAATATTGGTTTTCGACCTGCCCAAGGAGGCAATTTTGGTGTTCTAAGGAACCTACGGGCACAGTCTTCTGTAGTGTACATGGGAGGAATCCTTACTGGGCCAATGCAATCAATGGGTCCTTTGGGAGGGATGCAAAGAAATGGCCCAGATGCTGACAGGTGGCAGCGGGCTACTAACTTTCAGCAGAAGGGGTTGATCCCTTCTCCTCAGACTCCATTACAAATGATGCATAAAGCCGAGAGAAAATATGAGGTGGGTAAAGTAACTGATGAGGAAGAGTCCAAGCAAAGGCAGTTGAAAGCTATCTTGAACAAGCTAACTCCCCAAAATTTTGAAAAACTTTTTGAGCAAGTGAAGGCAGTTAACATTGACAACACAGGCACGCTTAATGGGGTTATCTCTCAGATCTTTGACAAGGCTTTGATGGAGCCTACTTTCTGTGAAATGTATGCTAACTTTTGCCATCATCTGGCCGGAGAATTGCCTATTTTTGGTGGAGATAATGAAAAGATCACTTTCAAGAGGGTACTTCTGAATAAGTGCCAGGAGGAGTTTGAGAGAGGGGAGAGAGAGGAAGAAGAAGCTAATAAAGCTGATGAAGAGGGTGAAACAAAATGTTCGGAAGAGGAGAGAGAGGAGAAGAGACTCAAGGCACGGAGGCGAATGCTTGGTAATATTAGACTGATAGGAGAGCTATTCAAGAAGAAAATGTTGACAGAGAGAATAATGCATGACTGCATTAAGAAGTTGCTGGGTCAGTACCTGAATCCTGATGAGGAAGATATTGAGGCTTTATGCAAATTAATGAGCACAATTGGAGAGATGATTGATCACCCAAGGGCCAAGGAGTATATGGATGCATATTTTGAAATCATGACAATGTTATCAAACAACACGAAATTGTCATCAAGGGTGAGGTTCATGTTGAAAGATGCGATTGATCTGAGAAAGAACAAATGGCAGCAGAGGAGGAAGGTTGAAGGGCCAAAAAAGATTGACGAAGTGCACAGAGATGCTGCTCAAGAACGTCAGCATCAGGCTAGTAGGCTGGCTCGCAATCCAATTATCAATACTTCTGCAAGAAGGGCACCTATTGCTTTTGGTGCAAGAGGGTCACCTATGCTATCCTCGTCTAGTGCACAGATGGGTGGCTTCCGGGGATTGCCCACTCATGCACGTGGCTTGGGAACTCAGGATGCTCGTTTTGAGGACAGGCAGTCTCATGAGGCTAGGACCTTGTCAGTTCCCTTGCCTCACAGACCTCTTGGTGATGATTCTATTACTTTGGGCCCACAAGGTGGTCTTGCCAGGGGAATGTCCATCAGAGGACTGCCTGCAACTGTGAGTAATACTGTAGCTGATATTGGCCCTGGCGAATTGAGGAGAATGACACCCGCTTTGAATGGTTTAAGTAATGTGTCAGAACGACCAATGTATGGTGTACGAGATGATATTGTTTCAAGATTTGTTCCTGATAGATTTACAGTTCCTTCTACTTATGATCATCCCAGCTCTCAAGAACGTAATTTATCTCACATTAATAGGGATCCCAGGAATGTAGATCGTGGTGGTTTTGAAGGACATCTAGCTACTTCACCACCATCTCGATCTGAGGGGCCATCTTTGACCCAAAATGTTCCCTCAGAAAAGGTCTGGCCTGAAGAACGCCTTGCAGATATGTCCATGGCCACAATAAAAGAATTTTACAGGTATTTTTCTATCCAATTGATGGTATTATTACCAAGTTCAATTGTATGTATCCACTGTTTTTGCATAGTTAACATTTGAAGTTGGTTGTCTCAGAAAAAATTGAACTCTTTTGCACCATATTTTAATTTTTTTTTAGACTACATTTTTTCCTCTTTCTTATTGAATGTACGGTGGTTTGAGTTTTTTGAAAATAGGCCTGCATACATGCTTATGCTCAGAGTTTGAGTCATCAATCTCCTGACTGTATAGCTTTTTTATTGACATTTGAATATGTGCTTTGATCATTGGTGTTATTGAATTGGTTGGGTGTGGTGCAGAGCTCAGGAAAGTTATAGAGTGGATTTTAGATATAATGTGATTAGTGATTTGCATATATTACTGATGTTGGATGATCGGAGATATGCTTGGTGGGTGGAAGCATGGATGAAATACAATTATGTCCTATTTTGACTTTTTGTTCCCCCCTTCCCTTGCCTCATCTGAGACTCACCACTTATCATTCTAGTGCTTATTGGAACTATCGCTGACCATTCTTATGAAGTAAATGGTTTTGGATTTACTGATTGCCCAACATGTATGACCTGACTCTGCACAGAATTTTGCCTAGTTCCTGCACTAACTGCATTTATATTTTCTTTTTCGATTTTCCAGTGCCAGAGATGAAAAAGAAGTTGCTTTGTGCATTAAAGATTTGAACTCATCGAGTTTCCATCCATCTATGATCTCTCTGTGGATAAATGATTCGTTTGAGAGGAAGGATATTGAAAGGGATCTTTTGGCTAAGCTTCTTGTGAATCTTACACGGTCTTGGGATGGCATATTGACTCATGCTGAGCTTATCAAAGGGTAGAAAGATTTAGTTATTTGTGTGTCACTAGTACAGTTTAGCTTTTTAATCATTGACCATGCGTATGATCATCTATTTTATGCAGGTTTGAATCGGTTCTCACTACACTGGAAGATGCTGTAAATGATGCCCCAAGAGCTGCAGAATTTCTTGGCCACATCTTTGCCAAAGTTGTTTTGGACAATGTTGTCGCTCTGGGAGAGATCAGTCAGCTATTACGTGAAGGTGGAGAGGAGCCGGGCCGTCTTCTCGAGGTTGGGCTGGCAGGGGATGTTCTTGGGAGTACATTGGAGACGATAAGAGCAGAGAAAGGAAAAAATGTCTTGAATGATATTTCTAATTCCTCCAATTTGCGGTTGGAGGATTTTCGGCCTCCAGGTCCATATAGATCAAGGATACTAGAAAATTTTATTTAGATTGATGCTCATTGTATCTAGTTAGAAGAAATTCCTCTCCAGTGCTTCTAGATTGCATACTAATCGCCCAATTTTTTTTGTTTTCATGTGGGTGGGAAAGAAGTCACGTATTGGGTTTCTATCTCAATGTTTTAATATTATTCTTCAAAATATTCACCGTGATTATAAAAGGTTCAAACGGAGCAGCGGAATTTTTAGGCCTCAGCCATGTTGGGAGTGTTGAAATGGAAAATTATAGAGGTATGAGGCTTCGTGTTGCCTGGCCTGGAAAGCGCTATGGCTGCCCAACGAAAGTGATTTTGCTCGTGTGATCGATTTCCTACCGAGTAATATATAAATGAAAATGTTGCAAGTTCGCTTGAAAAGGATTCTCTTAGCTGGTGAAAAATGAAAGTTTTGTTGGCGTGGCTGAGGACTTCCCATATAGGCGTATCTGTAATATTTTCTCACGACGAAAACATATATCAGACTAGTTCAATTTTAGCCCATAGAGATTGTGTAGCGGAGCTGATACACCTGCAAGGCTTGGGGGGAGGATGGTGGGGGACTTGGACACACGCTCAAATCGTAAATGCTCGTCCAAGGGCAAAATGCACTATATGCATAATAAATATTGTACAAATCAAGATGGCAAATCTTTCTATTTCCCTAGGTTATGTGTAACCCCATCAACAGCATCAATCAAACAATGCGACCATCAAACAATTTTATCAATAGAAGAAAAACAAAAAGGGAAAATACAGACTAAAAAAGCCTCCTCTACACGTCATAGAGAGAAAGGTTTTGTGTACACATCAAATGGCTCGCAAGCAGTCAACTGCGGCTCCTGTGATCAAAAGAAGGTACCAGAAGGTCAGTAATTCCCTGCATGCTAAACAAGATTTCATACATCACTAGACTACACTTTTCATATGAACAAATGCTAAGGAGTTGCTTGCAAGTGAAAGCATCGATTTTGAAGCCAGGGATGTCCTGAACACCCCGCCACTACAAAATTAGTTATAACTCTAATTCCTTAACTAGATATAGTGAATATTGCTTGCTAGACATTAATTAGTAAATTTCATTCCTTATTGATCTAGCAATACAATTTCCTTGACAACAGTTTTATCCTTTATATGTTTCCGTCAACATTTGTATTGCAACGTGAGTGTATTGTTGTATAAGAGTGTATCTGCTGCCGATTCAATTTTTCATTCACCACAAGAAACTGACTTTAACTTAAATACTTAATCAAGTACTATATATGTTAGCATCCACAATGAGAAACAGGGCCACCTATGGGTGCACTACAGCAAAGCACAACAAAAAGGGGCATATGTCTTGTGAACGACTAATTGACATGAATTTTGGATTATTAAGAAACAGCACAGCCACATCTTGGAGGAGGGAAAATATCAAGCATCCTCGCACAAAAGCAAGGCTACATTTCTCAATATTGATAATAGTATATACCTGCCTCAGACCACCACCAATACTGCCTCCTGTCAAAAGCATAGTCAAGAGAGATGTCACAGCACCCCCACCAAGGTCCTCACCAGTACTTCGGATTGCAGTACGCATTGCATTGAGAATGCTCCCATAAGTTGTCCCATGTCCACGTTCAATGGCTTGAATGAAGCAAAAAGTCATTGCACCAGTCGATGTTATCTTTGAAAGAGCCTGTTCCATTAAAAGATTCAAATGTTTAGCTCTTGCCTTTGGGGTCCAAGAGCCATCGGAGATAGAAAATGCTGATGACTGAATTTCTGCGAGGCCGTTCACTTACTGATGTATCAGCAGATGTTTGATCATCATCACAACCACTGAAGGAAATGACTTCTCCTCCCCATGTTCCTTTCCACATACCTGATCGTGGACGATGATCCTCCCATACATACTGTCCACTCCTTTTTATGAAAAAGTCCAAAACTATTTAGTCAGATAAAAGCTACACAGAAGACATGGCTAAAGAGGCAGAAAATGAAGAATATAAGATGATATGCCCCACGATATCAAAAACACAATTTCATGAACTTGTGTGTGCCAGTAGACTATGAAAGGAGACATTTAATTATTTTAAATACAAAGAATTTTGGTACTCAGAGGAAGTTGCCTCTAGCAAGAAGCATAGTTTCAAGCAATCCCTGGATATAACATGGCCATAGGAGAAAAATAAAGAAGACTCGGTAAAGTTATTGGCTTCAACAACTTCTATACTGAATGAAATCTCTGTAATGTCCTCTGGTCTTCCTATATAAGTCATGACCAGGAAGCAGGTGGGGAATTTTACTAAAATTCCAAGGAAAATTTATCAGACACTAACCTGTTCATTCTGCAAAGGAAGGGTAAATCCAATACGGTGCCACTGTGGCAAGCATCGATTATTGCATGTAGCTTAACACCTTGAGGAAGAGGTCTGACGATTGTTGCATTTATTTCATCGTCAACGATCATACCATGAGTTTCAAAGTCCAAGGGACACAGGGTTTCATCATATCCGTCAACCTCATCGCCACCATAATTTATCTGTCGCGAACCGTGACCAGAATAATGAAAAAGCAGGGAGTCTCCAGGTTGGCAACCTTGTACAAGCCAATGTAGGGCCATCCTCAGGTTTTGTTTGGTGGGAATTCTGTAGGGGTCCGTTTCATCCTCTGCACTTCAAATTCCAGACAAGTATTAACATCGACCTTGTAAGTAAGTATACAGCATAAAGAACTCACATCTACAGCTAAGAGAAGGAGATTAAAAAAACCAAAACTAGGACTAAATGACAATTCCAAGCCTATTCTAGTGACCACCAATTATAAGACTTGCGAATGAGATCTGAGGTTCCAACCTAAACCTCACACATAGTTAATTTGCCCTTCCCCAATCCAATTGTCCCTAACCAAATAAATAAATAAAACAGAATAAGTGAACATCATTGATTTTAAGTTTTCAACATAAACTCAGATCCAACCATATTTCCTAAGCTTTTAAGTAGCGAGGAAGCTTATGCAGACAACAATCAGCCCTTAAATTGCAAACTTAGAGAACCTCCACATCTCAGAACACGCTCTGAATAAAAATTAAAAAAAAAAAGCTTGTAGAGGTCTTCTTAGTCATTAAAGATAGTAACGAATATATATATAGATACAGAGATATATAATATACCAGTAAGCATGAGAATAGATTCTGCTGGGAACTGAAACTTGTTGATTAAAAGATAACGCATGCACTTGGCGTCGTTGATGCAACCTTTCAGCTCGTGCCTCGAGTACCTGTACGATATCCCGCATATCACCGCTCGCTTCTTCCCCTGAGCGCTGGGGGGAAGTCCCGGAGGCGCGTGACCGCGGGGGGACGGCGGCGCGTGGGTGGGAGGAGGCGGAGGAGCGTGGCCGTAGCTAGACGACGGAGCGCTGCGGTAGTCGGCGACGTGCGTGACAGCCTGGCAGATCGCGCAGCGTATGGATCGGGCGCCCGGAGGCAACTGCAGCGGCGTCCGGCAATGGGAGCAGTTCACGAGCATGTACATGGCTCGGATTTTGGTCGGGTTGATAAGTAAATTTGAGGAAAAATACGAAGGAATGGGAATCGGACCTGACAAAATTTCACCGGAATTTAGAGGAACGAATTTTAATCAGCGCGCGGCTACGTGTATTTATGTATTTGTGGGTGGTTTTTGAGTAATTAGAGATGACGACAAGTTAGCTGCCTCCCTCCCTCCCTCCCTCGCTCAACAACTTTTCAACTTAATTCACAGATTGGAACGGGCATTACGCATTGCGTGATGGGTGCGATATGTCTTCCAGAGAGACTACAATTTTGATTTTTTTTTACGTCTAAAAATTGGGCCGGAATCAAATCGGCCATGAATGGTATTTGCTGAGCTTTTTCTTTGATTTATTTACTTCCTTTTTATTTGATTCTTGCTCATTAGGTGAATGGAAATTGAAAATTGAAACCAAGCCCTTCAAAAAAATAAATTAAAAAATGGATAAAATAGAGAAGATCATGATTAGGCAATGCCTGGACCTCTGGAGCTGACGATTGGATTCAGATATTTTCCCTTTTGAAGATAGATTATGACGATCAAGTCTTTGTTTAATCAGCCAGTTACATATTGATGATGATCTATGAACAGTGTGGAAGGCTGATGGGCTGATTTGATTGTTTCCTGCCAATGCCGAATAGCTGGCATCAATGGACAACATACTTCTCTATGCAACTGCTGCCCCTTTTGGCCCAGAAACGAAAACACAAAACGGGCAACCATCTCTCGGACGATAGAAAACTAGAAAATTAAACACGTCAAAAGCAAAACAAAGCAGAGGAAAGGCAGCTAGAGGTTCCCCAGATTTCAGATTTCGTCCGTCCTTTACTCCGTTTAATATATCCCTTGGCCTGTTTGACAAAAATGTAGAAGACCGGGCCTAAGAGGGAAGAAGCAACATATTTCTTTCTATTACATTACATTACATTTCATCTATCTTATTTTTACAGAAACCGCGTCTCCCTCCCACCCCACTTCCTTCCAATTTCCTCCTCCTTTTTGCCCGGCATGTTTGTCCAGGCATATGCCATGCCAAAGCAAACAAATTGATCAATCTACTCAATAGCACCGTATTTTCAACAGTTGTAGTGCGCGCCCCGTGCAGGTATCCTGTGCTACATCCTGTCAAAGAAAGAGGCTGAAGGGAAGATGACTGTAAACAGCAAAATTCTATTCAAAAGGAAAGTCATATGCTCATCGTCCTTCAGCCCCCATCCTGTTTAGTCCACATAACACTGATCTGCTATTTGATTCTCACACAACTGGAATTGGAATGTGGTCAATGTTATTACCATGATGCATTTGTTTCTGTACAGCCTTTACTGCTGCCACTCTAGCTGCATTGGCTGCTCTGTTAGCTGCTGCTACCGCCCTATTCACCCTTTCATCCACCTTTGCAACATCATAAGCCTTTTCTGCTGCTCGTCGTGCTTCCTGAGTACAATATACAATAATTAGGACAGATAGAGAGAAAAAGTACTTCCAAAATTGTCATTCATCAATCACCATGCATTGTTGAAATCCATACTCATTGCACTTCTAAATCTAAAACAGGGTGCAGAAACTTGCATTGGTTTAACAATGGCAAGCACCAATCACTAGAAACTATTCTTATAGAAACCTCCACCAAAAAATATCAGGAAAAAGATCATTCAATTCTACTGGCAATTTGACAAATAAACAACCTATGAATTATGGCAAGAAATGCAAGACATTGAATTTGTTTAAGAAATGGCCAACATCAGTAATTGAGAAACAAGTTTGATGGTCACCTCAACCAAAAACATCAGGCCAAAGATATTTATGTTCTTGGCAACTTATGGTGAAAATTGCTGGAAGATAAAAATTCATGCCATATATCACAGTTTTTAAACCAAATCAATTCCAACCATATCAGCCCACAAAGGCTGGTCAATACATGGCAATCGATTCCCTTCTTGCGGCACTGAATCCAATGGGCAAGGAGACAGGAACCATCTAAATCTAAAGCAGCCAGAGATAAGGGCATCGCAGAAATGCGACCAAAGTGTACCCCAGAGACGCTTGCAAACAAATGCTATATGAAGAGTTCAGATAGAAAAATCCAAGTACCTGCACTGCATTAAGAACTTTGGAATGATAAACAGCAACAGGAGATACAGGATAATTGGTGCTCTGTGTGCTTGGAACATCAAGAATTCCATTTTGCCAGTGACCAGACTGAGTCTCCCCATTTCTGAATGTATACATTCCAAGGCCTTGCCTCCTCCCCTCATGCCAGGCTCCCTCATAGCGATGTCCATTTGCGAAACAATAGACCCCAAAGCCGTGCATCTTGTCTGCAAAATATTCCCCAGCATATGTATCCCCATTTCTGAAGAGAAAAGGAAAACCTGGTAAACAGGTTCATTTGCAATACTGAAAGGCTGCAAGAAAATTACCCATAGCGACAAATATATACTAGAAAATGGATTACAAGAATCAATAGGATAATGTCAGGATCTAAAAATGGAAAATAAGGAAACTAGTACAAACAAAAGACAACAAGCAGGCCCAACCATTTATTCCCTTTTTTTGAAAGCAACAATTTTCAATTTGGACAAGAAACTAACAGACACACTCATTATCACTGCAATTCAAGACCTCTTCTAGACTTCTAGAACAGGCAGTCTGCACTTTTCCATCATAAAAGAGCTTGGCAATTGGGTGCTTAAAGTAGCAAGAAGGTTCTCACCATCAAAATTCTCAAAATGATCCGCTTTATTTCAGCAAGCACCAGGCAAAGAAAAAGAAGATCCTAAAATCATCCGTAAAGGTGATCTAGGTTAGTCAACATTTAATATAAGCTCTATTTCTTTGCTAATTCAGTCATCATACACCAGCTGCACTTGCCAAGTAATATCAACATATGCTCGGTAGGTAACAGAAATATCTAGAGCTGTCAATGCCTATCCACCACGCTACATCTAAACCCAATACGTTATAATACGGACCATCGGACACCAAGAAAACCAATTAGAGTCAATGCAAAACTAACACCGAAGGCATAAAACTAACAGAATCTGAGCACAAAATCCTCAACTTAGAAATTAGAAATCCAAATAAAACAAAAAGGACGAGAAACTTCGCTTACAAAATAAGCCAGAATCCAAGCATCCAAAAGCAAGTATCAAAACAGAGCCTTGGAAACATGACGAGTGACTACAGAAAGCTAATCCTAATTACCTGAAATGGTAGTGGCCGAGCCCGTGCTTGACACCCCATTTGAACTCCCCAGCATACCGACTCCCATCATCACAATTATGAACTCCGGAACCATGACTCTGTCCACTAGACCATCCCCCAGCATAAACATCTCCTGTATAAAACCTGTATACACCAAATCCATGCCTGAGGCCCAGCCTATACTGCCCTCTGTACCGGCTCCCTCTTGCCCACGTTTCCACTCCGTGCCCATCATATCTCCCGTCGACCCAATCTCCCTCGAACCGACCACTCATGTAATAGTAATAGACCCCACTCCCAGAGCACTTCCCCTTATGAAACTCCCCTTCGTAAACGTCCCCGTTGCTATAAACCTGAACGCCACACCCAGAATTCACAGTCTTCTCCGAGACTGGCGTTGACCCAATAGACCAAAACACGGGCAAAGGCGGTCTAGGCGCGTCGGATTTGGGTTTGAGCTTGATCGGAAATGAACGGGCAAGAAACAGGCGAATGGAAGGGAGGCGAGGGAGGGCGAGATTTAGAGAGAATAATAAGGCAGCGGAGAAGGCAAAAGCGGAGAGAAAGTCGAGAAGGAAAGAATGGCTTGGGTGGGAGACCAAGAAGTAAAACAATGGAAGAGACAAGAGGAGAATCAAGCGGAGGTGGAGGCGGAGGCGACGAAAGTGATTGAAGCGGCGGAGAAACCTAAAAGCGGAGGACTTGGCGGCTATTGAGATGGAAAAGAGCGACAGGTGATGTTGCGCAGCGGTGGAGAAATGATAGGTAGTCGGGGATTTGGAGACATAAGAGGAGCGGCGGGGAGGAGGTGGAGGTTGATGACGACGACGGTGGTGGTGGGGGTTCAAAAGGGTCCTCTTGTAAGGAGTTGAAGAGGAGGAAGAAGAGGGAGAAGGGACAAATGGGGGGTCATTCCGGAACAGATCGGTCGGGGATTGAACAAGAATTTGAGGAACAGCAGCGGCTGGGGTGGCGGAGGAAGCGGTGGTGGGGAGAGGAGGGGAGGGGTTGAAATCGGAAGAGACGCCGATGCTTTCTTTTCCGATTTGAACTGGTGATTCCTTCTGATGCATTTACATATGGGGAGAGATTTCTGGTTTCTCTCGATCGATCGATCGATCTCTCTATCTGCCTCTTTCTCTCTCGTTCCGTTCCGCTGAAGACTGATCCAACGAAAGTCCAACTCTTTTCGTCTTCTTTCTTTCTTTCTTTCTTTCTTTCTATTGTTATTTTAGGTTAGGAAATGCGTGAAGCTTATGGCTTTTTGTTCTTTTTGGAGGACGAAATGGAAATGGATTAATTTGAATCGATGCATGATAGACCAGGCAGATAGAGACATGGAGAGTAAAAAGGGACGTGACCGGCCGTCGCCGGCTGCAGGTGCCGCTTGAGCCAATGATTGAAATTATTATGTCCTTTTATTTCGTAGATGCCTTTTCACCTGTTAATTAAAAGCCTTGGATCTGAGGCGAGGCTTGTAGTTTTGAGTCCGAATAAGTGGTAGATTGGAATGAATTTAAAAAGTTTTTACGTTATATAAAAGATATTTTATATTTTATATATATATATATTAAAAAATTAATAATATCAAAACAATAAATGCCACTCCCTATTTGTAATTTTTAGTTTTGGTAAAATGTAAAGGTTGAGGGACGCTTGTCAATGAAAAACTAAGGCCTATTAAAAACTGAAAAGGTTAGAATCAATTTTTGCAAAAAACTGTAAAATGTAAATTAATTTATAGAAAAGCTTACAAAATTTAAAAGAACTATAAGGGAAAATAAATCTATTTGTATAAATATTTTATTTGAGATGGACATGCACATTCTAAAGATCTGTTCGTTTTCTTGCCATTTTAGTTATTTTATTTTATTTTATTCTCATCCTATCAACAATTATTTTGATGTTCTTTAAAGCTGGAAGGTGAAAGCTTTTGATTATTGATTAAGAGATCTATTCTCCTTTCCTAATATCAATGAGGTCGCCCTTCAATTTGTAGCTTTGTAAGGCGTAGAAAAAAATAATAATAATAACGTTCTTCTTCTTCTTGTACATGGGTTTTTGTTGCAACTATTATATACCCTTTCCATGAGCGTGGTTTGTTTTGTTAACTGGTGCTTTGTATAAGAGGAAGAAGAAGGCTTTTGGTTTTGTATTCTGCCTGTCTTTTGGCAGTATAGGCTGCCACCATCCGTCAAACCCGGCCCTGCCCTCAGAATTTTTATCTTTCTTAATATATGGCATTAACTTAAAACCATTATTGAATCGACAATGGCAGGCAACCAGTACCCCTAGACACGGATAAGCAGCAGCCCCCTTTATTTTGGAGGCCCCTTCTGCTAAATCGAGGGGCTGCGGCTCCCTAATAAAGCTCTTATTGAAAATCCCACATGGGCAAGCAAAAGGGTCCACGTCGTTTCGATAAAGCAAGATGCTTTGATCCATAGCCTCTCATAATACATCCCGTGGCCTTAAACACAAAAGTTCTTTTCTTTTCCCGATAATTAATTAATACACAAAAGCTCATTATTACACTGCTTCTCAATGGAATAGAAAATTGTCTGCAATTACTAAAATTCGTGAAGGAATCCCTCAGATTATAATTCTGATGCCATGGAGAAAACAGGATCAGCACTCCCTGTGAACTCATAGAATAATTTCTCACATAATAAGACTCAAATTTCATGAAAATAAGGACCGACTCCTATTGCGTTCCAGCCGGGCCTCCCTCTGTCAAGACAACAGCCAAGAACTTATGTAATATATAGTTTAAACTTGTTTCTCAGATGTGAAAACAGTAATATGGTAACCTAAAGCCTTAAAAGTTCCTTTCATTTTTTATTTTATTTTTTTTAAAAAGAAACAAAAAATCATTACCTCTTTCTTCTTGCATTCCTTGTAAACATCAAAATGTTCCTGACATTTACTTTTGTCGGAGCCGAACTCTTCCAGGCCTGCAGATTTCACCCTCAGAATTCAGGATACGACAAAATATTTTTTGAAGAGGAGAAGTCCCTAAGGATGGAAAAGAGCATAGCAGAACTGAAAAATTAATATTCTCACCACAACTAAGGGCCTAGTTTCATGCCCACCTTGACCCCCTAAAGAGGATTATCTGGGGTGGCAGGGAAAGATTGAGGGTTCGAATCCCCATCTTTCATTTAAGATAATCACCCATCAAGGTATATAAAAAACCAGAGTGTTTGTGTACCCTTTATTAAACTATGTATCAACTACACAAAGTTGTACTTTTCCTGTAATCTGTTACAAAAATTGGAGGCCACCACAATCGACATTAAACTCTTCAATTTAGTCACATAACTGAAATATCTGACAAGTTTAGCCCTGTTTATTCATAATTTACTATGCTTCCAACCAATACCAGAACTAAATTTCACAACCCAATCATTTGCGGCTGCTACAATAGGAAGGATGACAGAAGGAGCAAGTTTATAGAAGTAGCATATGCTGCAGTGTTCACAACAAAGAAAAGCTCCTTAGCAACACTTGACACATTGAATTGGGTCGTGTCATGGGTGAAATTTGGATTATAAAATAAAAACAGAAAAACCCCATCTGCCTTCCTGTCATAGAAGTTAAAACAATCTAATTGAAAATGGCATTCAAAAGGCATGTTTTCAAACACAAACATGTGCGCCAAGTATAGATGATAGCATTATACAGCACAAAGAGGCTTTCCCATGAGGTAAATTTGGTTATAGAAACTGAACGTGCCGATTGGAAAATAGAATCCTCAGGAATAACCGAAGAAAGATTAAGCCAATTTGAGATGATGTACAATTCACCGTGAGGTTTAAACATATTATAGAATTATGCTATGGATATAAGCATCCAGAAAGATAATAAAACCAACTCCTCCAACACCATCCTGTTGTCACTTTACAGAACGATTGCATTGCAACTCCACTAAAAGCAAGTACCCAGTGCAGACAAAGTCGTTGCTGAATTTAAAAGGGGAATCTTTTTCAATTTCTGTATTCTTCTATACTACGAATTTCAAGTGTCATCGAGTCTGTTCTTCAACCTATTAGAGAATCATACACAGGGAGATGGCACTAGAGCTCAAAATTTCAGCCTTTTATTTTCAAAACTAGATCTGTTACAAATTTTGATGTTAACATGGCCGAAGAATTACCGAATTTCAATAACCCCACCATCAAAGAAAATGAAATGGCACATCCATGTATATATATATATATATATATATATATATATATATATAGAGAGAGAGAGAGAGAGAGAGAGAGAGAGAGAGAGATTGAGAACAGAACTTACAAAGAGATGAAAAGGAAAATGAAATTAAACGCAGGGGGGGCAAACAATTACCAAGAAAAAGAGATGAAAAATAAGAATTTAAGAGAGAAATTGAAAGTTGGGTTTGCCAGGGCAGAGCTAAGCTAGCTTTGCTTACATTTCAGAGAGGCTGTGTATTGAGGGTAACATTGAGAATCGGCTATTCTCGCTGCACTTGGGTTTGGCGGTGTCGCCGCTTCTCTCGACCCCATTTTGATCTCCTCCCCTCTGTCTCCACTCCACCTCTCGCTTGCTATAACGTCGGTTTGCCCCTCCGTCGTCTTCCAGTTCTACAAGTCGGTTGTATGTTTTTGCTTTTTCTTTTTGATTTATTAATTTCCCCTCAAATTCTCTAATCCCGATAAATGCAACGAAGGTCTGTCACACTCGGATCGACTCCGTCAATGTATTTGGCGGATCGGGCTTTCTCCCGGATCCGAATTTGGACATTTGATTGATTTATTTATTTATGATTCGGGGAATTGAACTAATTTGCCTGGGGAAAACAGGTTGCCGGCTTGCATCATCACCCAATTAATTCTTATTTGTTGTTTAGAGAAACAATACGAGGGTAATAATAATAATAAAAAAAAGAGTTGTAAAAAGAATCATATTTTTATTTAATTTTATAAATAAAAATGGAAGTAAATATAAAAACAAGAAATTACTTACTACTTATGTTTATACAAATTATATCGATCACTTTGACTCCAGTTCTCCAAATTTGAGGTTTTATGGAGCTTGGGCAGAAATTATACAATGCATATTATGTTAGGAAAAAAATTAAGAAAAAAAAATATATATATTAAACACGAAAGTGCAAGCATTGGATAAGGTTATAATAAATGGAATATGAAACTCTAATACAGTCTTCTAAATGTAAATTAGGTCAAGTCTTTATATCTTGTTAACATGAATATTATACTCTTGACAATAGGAAATGGGATTTTAAAGTTCCTTTAAGCATACATTGGTAATGGACATTGGATGTTGGTTAAAAAGTTCCGGTGTTGAAGCATTTTGGGTTTGTATTTTGTCTACTTCCGGGTGCATGGCAAGAACTCATGCTGTCTGATTTCTTAGATGCCCCTTGTTGTGACATTTTTTTTTTTTTTTGGAAAAAAACGTATTCGGCCATTGTTTTGATAATTGAATATATGCTTTAGAGTGGTTTACTGTGCATGAATTGGAAAAAGTGGGAATATATTTATTTGCGATTAAAAAAAAAAACTAATCCGAACGAGGCACGGCATTTTTTTTTCTTGGATTAAGAGATTAGAGCAAAAATACAATTCCAGGAATTTTTGTTTTTTTTTTCGATCAAAATTCCAAGAACCTGAAGTCTTGTGTTGTGTTGTGTCCGAACGTTGACGTACAGTGTCAGTACGGAACGATTGAGTCCCTTAACGGCATGTCGTGTGGCGGCAAAGTAAAGCATCGTTTCTTCAACAGGTTTTTGAATACGTCCTCTTCTCAACCGCTGGCTGTCGTGTGGCGGCAGCTGTCATCTCCCTTGGCTCTCTTTTATTGGACGTTTCATGTCTTTATTTGATTTTTTGTTTTTTTTTTTTTTTTGTGTTCTCTAAATGACAGTCTGACGGATAAACGTTCGTTTTTCTTCTTGGTCTATAAATTTTCGCCTCTTTCGCTGCTGTCACGGCATACGTGAAAAGCTTGAGTTACAAGAGAGAGGCTGAGGGGACTTTCCAGTACTTAATAGGATAGATTGACTTCTTGGGTTAATATCTGCACCCCTAGAGGAAGTGATTGCTCACTGTTCTTTATGCTCAAGGATTTTGCTTTTTGATTTTCCGTTGGTGGGTCTTCTCAATTCCGTTTTTGGGTACGTGAATTCGTGCTTTGTTACTTGACATAGCTTCATTTCAGAAAGATGACTAATCGATGTACAATGTGGGTGGATTCTTGGGTTTTTTACAGTGCTGTTCGTTTCTTTTTTCTTGTTATAAATTAGACCCGGAGGGGAAGCCTTGTTCTTGTTAGCTTTCTTAATCTGCTTCTCTCTGAAAGTATCAGTTTCTTGCACGGTGGAGAGTTAAGGCTGAAGGAAATTCAATATGGTTGTTACGTCAGATTCCCTTGATGCAGTTGTCAGGGAGGTTGTCGATCTGGTATGTGCAATTTTATCGGTAAAAAGGGCTTTGATTAATCACATGGTTTCCCTGTTCATTGTCTAAGCAATCTTCCTCTAAAAGTCAGTGACAAGCGAAGTTTGAATGCTGTGATCTATACCTAATGGTACAGCTGAAAATGGCTTTGCACAGGAAAAAATTCCACTTGAAGAAGTTTTTGATCATCTTAAAAGTACAAGAGAGGGTTTGAACTCTGATACAGTTCAAGAGCGACTGGACTTGTTTGGATACAACAAACTTGAAGAGAAGAAGGTTAGAAGTAGAACATTCATTAGAATCATATTCATATAACCTATGGCTTCATTTTTTTTTGTGATTTTTCTATTCACATTGCCCTCTGCAGGAAAGTAAAATACTGAAATTTTTGGGCTTCATGTGGAATCCTCTGTCTTGGGTCATGGAAGCTGCGGCAATTATGGCCATTGGTCTTGCAAATGGAGGGGTAATATATGTCTCAAGACTCTATGTCTTATTGGAATACAGCTTGATGATGGGCTTTGACAATGGAATCACGAGATCCTTAATTGTTATTCCATGCAATGGCATATGCAGGGCAATTGCAATGCAATTGCATGATTGTTTTAAAAAGCTGGATGTTTATAAAACCTTATTATGCAGGGCAAGGGTCCGGACTATCATGATTTTGTCGGTATCATAGTCTTACTTATAATCAATTCCACCATCAGTTTCATAGAGGAAAACAATGCTGGCAATGCTGCTGCTGCTCTTATGGCTCGGTTGGCCCCAAAAGCCAAGGTTTCAAAATTCCGTTCCATCTTTTCTTGAAATTTTCCATTGCACTGGACACACTAGATTTTAATTCAACTTAGATCTGATATTTTGCCTGCTGTTACCAGGTTCTACGTGATGGAAGATGGAGCGAGGAAGATGCCACCGTGTTGGTTCCTGGGGACATTATTAGTATCAAACTTGGGGACATCATTCCTGCTGATGCGCGTCTTCTGGAAGGAGATCCTTTAAAAATTGACCAGGTATTTCTTCGGTACAAGAGTATGAACCTATTTTTCCGCATTTTTGACTTCAGTGTAAAGATTGTTGTCATAGAATCTCTGTTCATGACCCAGCTTTGATAATACTTCAACGTGCACAATTACTTAGCAACCGCTGTCCATGTGAAACTTTAAAATTGGATTGATCAAAGAGGAAAAATGAAAGGATATTTTATGCAAATAGCTTTCCTTGATGTTGTTTGGCACCCAAAAAAATGACCTTGCACTGCAGCTTAAAACTTTCACCTATCCTTAACAAACATACGTACCTTTTGGATTGTTGACACACATGGTTGATGCTTTCAGTCTGCTCTTACTGGAGAATCACTTCCTGTATCCAAGAATCCTGGAGATGCAGTTTACTCAGGTTCAACATGCAAGCAGGGTGAAATTGAAGCACTTGTCATTGCTACTGGAGTTCACACATTCTTTGGGAAGGCAGCTCATCTTGTTGAAAACACCACACACGTGGGGCATTTTCAGAAGGTTTGTTTAAGAACTCTTTTTTTTGTTTTTTTTTTCTCATCACCTTATAACGGTGAGGATAAAGAAATGCAAGTCATGATTTCAGCTGCAATTGTCACCTTTGTGCTTAGCTCTCTGGGGCAATTAGTATTAGTGCCAGCCCTTCTGAACTAGTTATAAATTTGTTTGATGGTTCCAGGTTTTAACAGCGATTGGCAACTTCTGCATTTGCTCAATTGCAGTTGGGATTGTTATTGAAATCATCGTTATATATGGGATCCAAAAGAGGAAATACCGTGTTGGCATTGATAACCTACTTGTCCTATTGATTGGCGGGATCCCAATTGCAATGCCAACTGTTCTCTCTGTTACCATGGCAATTGGTTCACATCGCTTGTCTCAGCAGGTTTGTGGATATAAAAGAAAGACACCTTAAAATAATTTAAATAGTCACTATATTGAAGTAAATGAAAGGAGTTATAGAGAATCATCGTTGGTATCTTCTGCAGGGCGCCATAACCAAGAGAATGACTGCTATTGAAGAAATGGCTGGAATGGATGTGCTTTGCAGTGATAAAACAGGCACATTGACACTTAACAAGCTTACCGTAGACAAAAATATGATTGAGGTTATAATACTAATATTTTTATTTTCTGCCATCTGCATGACATTGAGGCAAAGCATAGTAGACGGCTCAACAGATAATACCCAAAGGAGAAGCACCTTCACAGATACTATAAATAAAATGTTTCATGTTGATCAGCTGCATTTTTATCTCAACTTTTTGCGTGCTGGAAATGAGTTTAAGAGTTGGCTACATAGTAAACAAGACATTTTTTGATACACTGCCTGCCACAAAACAAGATCAAGGAGCTGCTTAGGTGGCCTCATGTCATATATCCTTCACATAAGTTAGACATGCTTTTTTCTGAATGCCAGTCACTTTCACTTCACCAATTCAGTTTCTTGCAGGTTTTTGCCAATGATGTTGACAAGGACATGGTTGTGCTTATGGCTGCTAGAGCATCAAGATTAGAGAACCAAGATGCTATTGACACTGCAATTGTTTCGATGTTGGCAGACCCAAAGGAGGTATTTTATTCAAGTGATTTAATCTTTTTCCACTTTATTTTTCATACTTCTAAATAAGTCTCAAAAGCATCGTTCTCCAGGGCCAGGGATTAGATCCCAATATGAAGGCCTTTTTGTAATATTGAAGTTTGTGATATGTGATTGGTTTACCATCCTTCAATCTGCTTGGATCTTCTTTCCAAGGCCCGAACTGGGATCAGAGAAGTTCATTTCCTTCCATTTAATCCAACTGACAAAAGGACTGCACTGACATACATTGATGCTGCTGGTAAAATGCATAGAGTCAGCAAAGGTGCACCAGAGCAGGTAGAACATAAAACATCAAAATTACAAATACAATTTTTTTGGGAAAAAAAAAAATTCCATTTGCTGATAGCTTGCATGGATGCCATACAGATTCTCAATTTGGCACACAATAAGTCGGAAATTCAAAGGAAGGTGCATGGTATAATAGAAAAATTTGCAGATAGAGGACTAAGATCCCTTGCAGTTGCCCGCCAGGTGATTACAAACCTTTTTTTATCCAATATATGAATGGAATTTTTGTGTTCAACGAGATTTCATCTTCTCTAGGAAGTGCCTGCTGGTGATAAAGACAGTGCAGGTGGCCCTTGGGACTTCGTAGGGCTTCTTCCTCTCTTTGACCCTCCTCGTCATGACAGTGCTGAAACAATTAGAAGAGCTTTGGATCTTGGCGTTAGTGTTAAAATGATTACAGGTGCATTCCCTGCTGATATCATATGTAGATTCAACTACTTCTTACGTTTCTTTCACCTCTGTCCCTGTTCAGGCTGTCTGTGATGCTTGAACCAGAGTCAACTAATGATGGTTTAAAATTAATGCCACTCAGAACTTCTTCTTTGAAGACCCCATATAATCACAAAAAGAAACATACTTCCTTTCAGGGATAATTATATACAAAAAAAAAAAACACAAAAAACAAAACGAAATAGCAACTTGGATTAGAGGGATCCTTGCCAGTACTTTACCAATAAGAATTTGCGAGCATTTTCTGGATGAATAGTTTAAACATTTTCAAGGTTCAGAATTTCATATCTGTTTAATCTGTTGCTTTTATAGACATCAAAATGGTAAAGTTTACAACTAAAGTTGGAGATGGGAGTTTAATATGCAATATTTCATGTACTACTTTGGTGATCAAGTAGGTGTGTGCTCTGCATCTGATGCCCTGCATTTTAACTTCCTTTGTGAAACTTTCTATATATCAGAAAAGAAATGAAATTTATGACCAGGCATCCCTCATGCTTCTGCATTATGGTTTCATCTAAGTATAATAAAAATTTTTGCAGGTGACCAACTTGCAATTGCTAAGGAAACAGGAAGGAGGCTTGGAATGGGCACAAATATGTACCCATCATCATCTCTGCTTGGTGAAAACAGAGACCATACAGTTGCTGCACTTCCAATTGATGAACTCATTGAGAATGCCGATGGTTTTGCTGGGGTCTTCCCTGGTAAGTTTGTCTGTTGTGCTAACCTAGTTAGTCTGACATTTTTGCTTGATTTTACTTCCATTTCCTACCTTGCAGAACATAAATATGAAATCGTAAACCGACTACAAGGTAGGAAGCACATATGTGGAATGACTGGTGATGGAGTAAACGATGCCCCTGCTTTAAAGAAAGCAGACATAGGAATTGCTGTAGCAGACTCCACAGATGCTGCCCGTAGTGCTTCTGATATAGTTTTAACAGAGCCTGGGCTGAGTGTAATCATTAGTGCTGTTTTAACAAGCCGTGCAATCTTCCAGAGGATGAAAAACTACACGGTAATCTTACAGTTGCAGTAACCTCCATGATATTACAAACTATCAGCAATATCTTGAGTGAATGACTAAAGAATTAACATTTGATTTTATTTGCCAGATATATGCTGTATCTATCACTATTCGTATTGTGGTAATCTTTCCTTGCATTCTGATATTTTATATGGTGATTACAAAATCCTTGCTGTACACATTTTTTTCATAATTGCCATTGGTATCGTGTACCAGCTAGGTTTTATGTTGCTGACTGTTTTCTGGAAATTTGACTTCCCTCCTTTCATGGTGCTTGTCATTGCCATTCTTAATGATGGTTAGTTTTTCCAGTTTTCTATCCCTTTCTATTTCCACACCATCTTTTCTCTTTCTCTACTTGTTTGGTGACTTACCATTTGATTATCAGGTACCATTATGACCATATCCAAAGACAAAGTGAGGCCTTCACCTCTCCCTGACAATTGGAATCTCGGTGAGATTTTTGCAACCGGTATTATCCTGGGTAGTTACCAGGCTCTAATGACAGCCATATTCTTCTGGGCAGCCTATGAAACAAATTTCTTTCAGGTAATTGCCTTGCTGTTAACGAAAACTTGTGTGCCTGTTTCACAAAATTTCTGTTGCATCTTGGGAAATGTGGATTAGATTATAGGGAGCACATTCCTTGTGCTTCTTAGTGACTGCAATGGCTTTTATCCAAATACTATGTGTTGGCAAAAAAATTGATCAAATGATTAAATAGAATATCAATTTCCTTGGAAGTACTTTGCTAAGAAATGCTATTTACTGGGTCTAACAAAGTTTCTTCTTTTATTCTCAATTACTGCTTGTAAAGGATTCACATAGGATGGAGTGAATTATCAGATAATTCATTGTTTCTATACTGATTTGGACATTTAATTTTTATCATTTTATCCTGCCTTTGTTTGCAGGAACGCTTCAACCTAAGTGACTTCAACAAACATCATTTTCATGAAGATTGGAATCAGCTTACAGGACAATTGGCATCTGCCGTGTATCTCCAAGTCAGTACCATCAGCCAGGCACTGATATTTGTGACTCGCTCTAGGGGATGGTCACTAACGGAACGTCCTGGTCTTCTGCTTGTTTCTGCCTTCATTATTGCCCAACTGGTACCGTATTCTAGAAAGCCTGTGGCTAAGCATTCTACAAGTAGTTTCATTAGCAAGGCTGTCTTCCAAATCGTTGATCAAAGTAGATTAAATCACTTCTGTGTGCGTTTGTTTTGCCAAGTAACAGTCTTTGGAACCTCTTTGGATTCTATTCCATTTAGATGTCTATAACCAATGCTTTTTTCTCTAATATAGTTTTCTAAAATGGGGTATTCCAATGACTTCTCCAAACATTGAAATTTATTCCCAATTCTTTATAGACTAATGCATCCTTTGAATTTCTCAACTTTTTCTTTTCTTCTGAAACAGTACAGAAGAAGGCATTGGAATGTTACAAATATCCTCTATGCTCTGTAATTCATTCTGCTTTTGGAAATAAAAAATGTGCCTGAATCGTACCCTCTCTGATGCACTTATGGATCTTTAATTTCTGCAGATTGCAACTGTGATTGCTGCCACAGCAAATTGGGAATTTGCTGGGATCAGAAGTATCGGATGGGGCTGGACTGGTGTCATTTGGTTGTACAATGTAGTGACTTATTTTATGCTTGATCCTCTCAAATTTGCTGTCAGATATGCACTCAGTGGCAGAGCCTGGAAACTGGTGGTGGACCAAAGAGTGAGTAATTTCACTGATCCCTTCAAACCCCTCCCGTGAACATTGCAAGAATGCACCAATCCTGTCTTACACGAACGGTTCCAATAAGCTTTGATTACTTCAATGTGCATCTTGAATGGTTGAATTATCAGATTGTTGCGTTTCATCCTTCCAAACACATATCACTTACTTGATAGCAGTTACATTTTCCAGGATAGTTTTCCTTTCCATATGCTTGGTAGTGATTCACATGTACTGGCCTGCCTAGCTTGGAGGCAGGCCCTCGTTTCATCTGTAGCTCAAGAAAGAAGTTTCTTTTTTTTTTTTTTGTTTTTTTAATTGGTTTTGATTGGGTTTCAAACTTGAGACTTTCAGTCTTGAAGTCGACTCTAATACCAGTGAGCTAGAGCTCATTGGTTGAAAAAAGAAATTATATGAAGATCACAAATATAACATGGTGTTTCTTTAGTCACAACGTTTACTGGTTGAAAACTAACTGCCGAGCTTTTCTCTTTCTTTTTTGTTTTTATATATTTCCTTTTGCTTTTGGCCTTCTTCCAGACCGCATTAACCACCAAGAAGAACTTTGGCAAGGAAGCGAGGGTAGCTGCATGGGCAGCTGAGCAGCGAACACAAAATGGCCTCAAGTCTGCCGAGAGATGGTCCACTGAATACGGTGGAGAGCTCAATCACATGGCAGAAGAAGCCAAAAGGCGTGCAGAGATCGCAAGGTCAGTCTTACTTTTGTTATCGTGTTCACTGGATGGTTTTCATTTTGGAAGTCATCGGTAAATGGTTCTACTTCTTGCAAAACAATTGTGGGGTCGTCATTACCTTTCTTTTCCTTAAAAAAAAAAAAAAGCTTTATCTCATATTAATCTTTGATTGTCTCTTTGATGGTGCAGAATGACAGAGCTTCACACTCTGAAAGGCAGGGTTGAAAGCTTCGCCAAGCTCAAGGGCTTGGATCTTGACTCTGTGAACCCCCACTATACTCTTTAAAGATGTGATTCTTTTTTCTTTCTTTTCTTTTCTTTTTTTATTCCTATTCTTTGTTGTATTGGTAACCAAAGAAGGAATTGGAATTTGTTGTACAAGCTACTTGCCATGTTCATCGCGCTTTATACAAATGAGCATATGTAATTGAAATATCTAATAAATAATGCTTATAAAAAAAAAAAAAAAGTTTATCTAATGAAAACTGTGCTCTTTTGTACATTGGTTAAAGCTATTTCGTTTAGACATACATTCGGGAAGGTTTAGACATACAAGTTGATGCCTCGATGATTGGGTTTTGGTTTGGATTTGTATGTAGACACAGCATTTGTTGATATCATGCCAAGTTTCAAATGCAGAGTTCAGCGAGAAAGCTGTTTGATGTTCCTCAAAAAAGAGAGATCTGTTGGATGAATGAAGGAGAGAAGTACAGTTTCCTGGACATGTCTCATTGTGGGGTTACGTGAGGTCTGGCGATATGGCCAGTGCATGTGTGCCTTTTAATCGAATTCCCCAGAAAGATTCTGCGTGTATAAGACAACGATCGATGGTTAGGTTAAAGCGGGAGAGACGTGGATTCAGTTGGATATTTGTTTGATGAGATACCATAGAGGAATGTGATCTCTTGGACCCGGATGATTTATGGCTATTGCAGCAATGGCAGCGTTCTTGCTGCCACGTCTGTTTGATGGCACGCCTGAGAATAACCTGATATTGAGGAATGCCATGAATGGGGGATATTGTCAAAATAAACAACCGCATGAAGCATTGAAATCGTTTCCTGAAATGCAGCCAAGCACGCTGATTGAGCCTGATGAAGTGACAATTGTAAACATTCTTCCAAGGCATTGGGTGATTGGGTTCTTCAGTTTGTTCGTAGGAGTAAAACTAGCCAAACCTCACGTAAAGCCAGCCCCTTGCCAGACAGCAGGCAATAAATGAGTTTTGGCCCATGAACTAACTGAGCATAATGCGCAGCTCAAATCAAGAAGTACCAACTTCTCCAGCTTTAAGAGAAAAAATAAACTATCCCAGCTAGTAGGACACTGGACTTCCATTTCGGATAGGTTCTCTTATCATCATATGGATCATTATTACGTGACTACTTGGGCCATCATAGGAATTCTCTTTCAATTGTGAAAAGACCATGGGAGAAGAAAAAACAAATGACAGTGAGCATTACCATCACCGGTGACAATGTTAGGTCACTAGGTCATTAAAGAAGATAGGGATTAGGTTGGAATAAGGGAGGTATAAATGTGATTGCTTAATTGTACACTGTCAAATATCAGTTGCTTGTATAAATGGAAGTACATGAAAGACGAATGATTCAAACTTGCGGTGAAGATATTGGAAAAATGGAGCAAGTTATGAAAGATGTTGCCAAAGTTGGTAAGAGTTTCAGGAATTCTTTACGACTACAATATGCAATGCCCACCCTAAATTTTTTTAGATATTTCTTGCCCAAAAAAAGCTTTGGAGAAAGCTCTGAAGAAATATGTAGTGCCTTACTCGGAGAACCGATCGTCGGTTGGCTCCGCAGCAGCATATAATGACCGAATTTTCATCTCCCACATGGCTTTCATCGTTTAGGAACTTCCTGCAACTAATTGGCCTCGGCCAGAATCTACCTTTGTTGCATCTTCGCTGGCCAATTCGATCGCTCCCAATTCAATGAAAACAGGCAAAAGGAAGAATGAAAAGTGACAGAAGAACTATTATGTTCGTCCTTTTTAGTTGATCAACCCCACAATGTTTTACTTAACCTTGAGCTACTTTATTACAAATAGGATGTGAAGTTCAAAACTGGAAGAACATACCATCTTCTTTTGGTTAATAACATCAGACATAAGAAATAAAGAAAACATTTAAATTAACCAGATATTTTATTAAAACAAAAAGAAATCGAAACAAAATTTTAAAATAGACCCATCAAGAAAGGCATCCTCCCTTGGCTTCACAGGGAATAATCTCTTTATCCAATCTCTCTCAAAATTCATTCCCTAAATATTATTAAATTTAAATACATATTTTTTATGTATAATTTTAATATTAATAAATTTAAATTTTAATATTATATATCTCTATAAATCTTATTTTATACTTAAAATTAAATAATAAAAAAAACTCAAATTCGATTTATATAAAAAATAATACACTAAATTACTAACCAAATTTGAGTGGTATATTAATGTATTTATTAGGTGAGTTAAAATAGATTAACTTAAATAGATTATTAAGTAATATATAAAATTATTAAATTTGTATGTCAATTTGAGAATAAACATTCAATAAAATTAATTGAATTAAATTAGATTAAATTTAGATTATGTTGATAAAACGTAAAATCACTTTTTTTTTTCGGAATAGTCAACAAGGAGATCTCTGAAAGAAGAGTAAGTTTATCAGATAGAAAAAGTGATTCATATGGTGTAACTCAAGCCCAGTGAGCATCTAAAGAGATTTTTTTTTTCCCCCTTCTTAAAAATAGAGTTATAGGAAGACTAGTAGACAAAACTTAATTAAAGATAAAACTAAAAATTTAATGTATCTCTGAAGTCACTATCACAAGCATTTTTAGAGCTGAAAAACCCCAAATCAAGAAAAACCAAAAAAAAAAAAAAAAGGGAAAGAAAAACAGAGGTTACAGGCCATCCAGTGACCATATTAAATAAACAGGATTGAGCAGCTGACGCGGAGTATTTGGCATTATCAGGCATATACTGTAGTTAGGAATCGACATGCTATTCATAAAATAATTAAAGAACGAAAAAAATAATACTAACATGCCGGTATTCACATGCATTATAGAATTAAAAAAAATAATAATAACCATCTGCATTTAAAAAAACATATATATATATATAGTATAAAAACCCATTATGACATGTGATCAAAATTAAAATCCTTCCTACGCCGAACGTTCAAAGAAAGCAACTCCTTTATAAATCTGCGGCGTCACCTAAGACCCTCTCATGTCTGTCAACTTTCAAACTTGTTCAACGAGACAAGGGCCAATCTTGAAAACCATATTTCCCTGAAGCTTCCTCCATTGAAACGCATTTATACAACACAGAGACGGGTTACGAGTGGTTAAGAAGATGTACGAGGAGAGCAACTTGGAATCCGGTTTGTGTCCGATGGGACCGATTGGCAGGCAACATGTTATCGGCGACGTTGAGCCACCAACTACGACTGCCGGCAGTGCGCCGGTGTATAGCCGGAGTTCTAGCTTTAACAACATTCTTTTGACGGAGAACTGGGGTGAATTGCCGTTAAAACCAAACGATTCAGAGGATATGATCGTGTACGGTACTTTACGTGAGGCCGTTAACTTTGGATGGTTCCCATCGCATCAATCCGACATAAAGACAGTGATGGTTAAAGAAGAAGAGCTTATGGAAACGTCTGCCCCATTAGCAGTGGCAAGCAACGCGCCGCCAGTGAAGGAAAAGGGACTGCAGTACAGGGGAGTGAGAAGGAGGCCGTGGGGGAAACACGCGGCGGAGATAAGAGACCCGAACAAGAATGGAGCGAGATTGTGGCTGGGCACTTACGAGTCAGCTGAGGAAGCCGCCATTGCTTACGACCGGGCTGCCTTCAAGATCCGTGGCTGCAAAGCTAAGCTGAACTTCCCTCATTTAATCGGCTCCCTCGGACCGGAGCCGGTTAAAGTGACTCACAAGCGAGGCTCGTCGCAGCAGCCTTCATCGGATTATGACTCGCCATGTCCAAAACGGAGCAAGACTGCTGTAGCTCATGTGGTTAAAGCTGGCAGAGCCAATGATGGAAGCCCAGAATCCGAATTTCGGCAGACGATGCCCTGCGTAATTGATGATCAATTTTCTTTTTTTAGCTGATTCGTTCATGTCATTCAATTCAAATCTTTAAATTACTGTATTTATAATGCAAAGATATATCAATGTGCTGACATTGATAAGTTTCACCAAAGTGAATAAAATTATTAAGCTGACCCAATAAAAATTTTATAAATTTAAAATAATTCTTTTCACAACATTATAGCAAAACCTCTTTTGATCACTGAATATTTAGATAGCAATGTTTTTAATCAATTTGATTTAGAGATCGAATTTCCCACAAAAATATATAAAATTCCCGTCAAAACATTTGCAAGAGCTTTTTGGTCTCCCCACTTAGCAACTCGAAAAAAAATAAAAAAAACCTTAAATCTCAACAAGTTGCTAAGTAAACTGTTTTTTTTAAATAAAAAAAAAAATCGATAGGTGAAAGGTAAGGCTTTAATCCAAAAACTCTTAGGCTTCAATCCTAACTATTAACCATTAGTCTATCCTTAATGATGTATACATGTTAAGGAGTAGCAAACTTTATAAGTTTTGAATAAAAACATAAATACCCAACACCATTAAATCCATTGTAATCGGGCATTTCTGAATTTAAACCGTGCAGAGGTGTCCTTCGCTTAGAAGAAAAGGAAGTAGTTGGGATAACAATTAGGTAGTTCATAATTGCATCGCTTAAACTAAGCCATTATACTTACTTAGTACTAAATATTCTCTATCGATCTTACTTATGAGAGATCTAGGTACCATTAGTTATTTATAAATAATTTTAAAATGTTATTATTGACAATAATATTTAAATATATATAATTTTCATTTTATCATTCGTGACATTAATTTTAAATTAATTTTTAATATTCTTTCAAATTTTTTAAATTTTATTTAGTTAATATTCTCTTATAAGATCAATTAAATATTGCCCGAGTTAATACGAAAAATGTAACTCCGTTACAGCATGCTTCTATTCTCAAGATAAACAAAACCCACTCCCTTTAACGGAATGATTAGTATTATATGCTCATATGAACATGCTCTAACTAGCACCCAGGGAAAAATAACCAAAAAAAATCAATGAATTATAATTCATTTGCGCTGTAATTATCTAGATTAAAGGTTTCGAATTAGTGTCTCAATTGAAATTAATTAACAAAATAATAGTAATAATAATAAGAATAAGAAACTGACTAACAGCTCCGTAAATTAATCACTTGCGCATGTTAATTAATCCGGAAATAGACATGATAAAGCAGCTATTTTCTTGAAGACGAAACGGAGGGCGGCTGGTTCTTCATAACAAATATTCCGTACAGCGTAAGAAGAATAACATATGTTTTAATTAATGAACAACCAAATAAAAGTTGACGAAGACATAAATAATAAAATTATATTGTTGATTCAGCACCGAAAACATGTGAATCAACCCAATTCCCACTTGCACAAGAGCGAAAGTTCTAAGAAATGCAAACAAAAACGAAAAAAATTTAAAAAAAAGGGGCCGTTTAAAAATATTAAATAACGCGCACCTCTCTGTGGTCCTGTACAGAGCACACTTCAAAATCGAGGAGAAATGCACGGACCGAGCCCCTCGGAGTCCGATTTAGCTCTTCTAGAGTCAATTCAGCAGCATCTTCTCGGAGATGATTTGCCGGAGACCAACGCCGGCAATGTCCCGGCGTATCGCGGAAGTTCGAGCTTTAGCTTTAACAGCCTCTTGATGACGCGTGACTGGAGCGACCTCCTTTTACAAATTGATGACTTTGCCCAGCTTGGTCTTCCGTCGGAGCCTGTTGAATTGGCTCGAGTCGATTCGGTGGCCAACGCGGCGAGCTATGTACCTGAGAAAAAGGATGCGATTGCTTCGCACGCGCCGCCGAGTGGGAGGCATTATACGGGAGTGAAGAGGAGGCCGTGGGGGAAGTACGCGGCGGAGATTAGCGATCCAAAGAAGAATGGCGCGAGAGTTTGGCTGGGGACATACGAGACGCCCGAGGACGCGGCTTTAGCTTTCGACCGAGCCGCTTTTAAGATACGTGGCTCAAAAGCCAAACTCAATTTTCCGCATTTGATTGGCTCCAGTGATTATGAGCCGACTAGAGTGACTAACAAGCGCAGCTCGCCGGAGCCATCTTCCTCGTCTTCATCGTCGTCCCTCGAAAGGAGGTCTGGAATGCCAAAAGCTAAGAAGAGAAATCTTGGCGGACTACAAGTGACATTTGGCGGCTAGTCATTCGTTACCTAATTGTAAAAATATATTTATTCTTTTATCATTCTCCATTGCAAGAAAAATTCATGGCATGAAAGATTTGTACTGTAGTCAGCTTTATTATGGGTTTTTTGTTTAATTATTTTGAATATATATATATTTTTTGAAATTTTACTTTTTTTACTCAAAATTACTAGTTATATAATTGAAATAGCAAAATATATAATTAATAATAAAGAATATATAATTAAATATTTTCATAACTTATTATATATTTTATATTATCTGTTATATATTTTATTATGTTAGTTGTGTATTTATTAATTTTTAATTAAAATTTATTTTTTTAAAAATTAAAATATTATTATTTATTAAATAAGATTTACAGTAAAATTGACCTCGAAACAAGTTCTCGCACCTTATGATGGAGCCCTTATCATAATTCGAAAGTTTTAAGGATTTTCATTTTCCTTGCAGTCTACATCCAAGGAGAGGGTAAAATACACTGACCAAAAAAATAAGGGCAAAATAAATCAAGAAAATATATTTATTGCAAAATTTAAATTTAAAAAAAAAACATGAGAGAAGACAACAAAAGGATAATCAATTAGCCATAAATATATTAAAGGAGTTACATCTCTGTGCCTGCATCAGAGTCGTGTCCCCAAGAAATGAGAACCTAGCATTTCTTTTCCTTTCAAATTTCAAACAAGAATGCTTACGGGTGTTAAAAAAAAAAAAAAGAAATCAAAAAATTTGATTAATTTTGGTTAATCGAATTGATGTAAATTATTTTTTAATTTTAAAAAAATCACAATTAACTAAATTAAAATTTTATTTTATGTGCATATTTTATTTTTTTATTCTAATAATAGTAAAAGATACTTAAAAGTTGTCGGCTCTAATTCACTGAAATTATTTTTAAGGCTAAGAATTTCTTATTTAAAATTCAGTTAAAATCATTTTTTTTTTTTTTTAAAAGTGTCAGAATGTCGCCCATACTTCAACGCACAAAAAACGGAGAAAATGATGTTTCGCATGCCCTTAAAGTTATTTGACCACCGTTCTATTTTCCCAGGTCGACTGATAATTTTAACGTGCTGGGCATACGACAACATGTCCACTTGAAGCCTTTCAAAGGTTCTTTTCTTGTAAGAGGACAATTGCCTGGAAACCAGGGTGCCTGACAACTGGCTAAGAATGGATGGATAGATCCCTCAAGAAAAAGTGAAGTAAAATTAAGCTTCGAATCACCGTCACAAATCTGAAATTTTAAAAATAGAATTATAACTAAGAATCACCAAAAATATCACGTCAAATTATCATAATCGATAATTAAAATATTTGTAGTAATACACAACAAATAGAAAAAACAAAATAAATAAATTACGAACGTGTAATTAAACAGTTATGTAATGTCACCTTACTCAAGCATGTCTCGTGCAAAGGCAGTCCATAGTAATGTAACAAAGCTCTTAATTATTTTCACGAATTAGAAATATGTTTTGCTTGTTGTGCACCGTATTAGCTAGTTTGACGTGTCGATCTACTTATATGATCCACCAACCGCAGCCCTCAGATTCCAAGACACCAAAAGAAAAAACTAAAATAAATAAATAAATAGATCAATAGAGCACGTGAAAAAAAGGGGCCCATCAAATCAACGCAATGCAACTTCACAGAAGGAGAGGTAAAACTAAAGTAAATAGTTAGGCGCGCGCGTGAGTGTGTATGCGTGTGCGCGCGCGCGCGCGTGTATATATATATATATATAGGCACAGGCGGCGCAGCCATGGCAAAAATCATCTCGAATCAGAAACACGTTTGGCTAGGAAATGAGCAACGTTTCTCAAGAAAGGTGCACCTCGGAGATTCGAGAAGACTCGGCTCTTTTGGAGTCGATTCAGCAGCATCTTCTCGCCGACGATCTGGAAGCTCTCTTGAGCATCCCGTCGATGAACTCGTGCGGAGACCCAACATTCCTCTCCGCCGTTGCTAGTAACGGAAATTCACCGTCTGAAATTCACAATCCGAAGGAGCAAACTAGTTACACGGCTCCAGGTTACGATGTAACCAACAATAGTAAGGATGATTTGAATCCCTCGCATCGACTCGATTTTACGCTAACGGGAATGGCGGCCGTCAAACCCGAATCCGAGTATGGGCCAGTCAGTTGCCCGGGTCTGACGGTGGCGCGTAAGGAAAACGCCACGTCGAGAGGGATGCAGTACAGGGGCGTGAGACGGAGAACGTGGGGGAGGTATGCGGCGGAGATCAGGGATCCTAAGAAGAACGGCGCCAGGTTGTGGCTGGGGACTTATGAGACGCCAGAGGATGCGGCTGTGGCTTATGACCGAGCCGCTTTTGAGATGCGTGGCTCAAAGGCTAAGCTCAATTTCCCTCAACTGATCGGCTCCAGTGACTACGAGCCGGTTAGAGTGAGACTCAAGCGACGATTGCCCGAGCCTACGTTGTCCTTGGACGACGACTCACCTGAGGGGAGAGAATAATCGATCGGCGGCTATACTTTTTCTCCTTTTTTTTTTTTTCTCTTTCATCACAAAAAAAAAAAAAAGAAAAAAGGATATATTGTCATCATATCTATATCTATAGAGTAAATTTGGATATTAAAAAACTCAAATTTAAATTAATAGAAATAAAAATATATAAAATCGTTAATTAAATTATTATTTCACGGCTTCTATTTTTAGCAATGGTGCCCATTATCTAAGGTGAGTCTATTCATCCAAGCTGCCTCTATATTTTCTAATTTTCCACTAAAATTTTACGACACTCTGCTTTACATGCTCTTCCGTCTATTCTATCGATTAACGTAAGTATCAGACAGAGTGTTCTCGTCGAATCTCCATCTGACTAGTAATTTGTCCATGTCCCATGTCGTTATTTCGAGATTTCTCATCCAAGATTCATCAGTGCCAAAAGAAAAAGGTATCGGCAATTCTTCATCATCTAGATATTGACGGTATTATCGCTCTCAAATTTTGCAATATTATATCTTTGATTATAAAAAGTTAGCAGCATCAATAAACAACTGATTCAACCAAAAAAAAAAAAAAGACAAAAAGTTTCGATGATCCTTAAAGAGATATGAATTTGAATGCTTGATGCTTTTTTTTTTTTTTTGACATACATTTTTTTTTTTTAGATTTTAACAAATGTGAAATGCATATGTCATGAACCCTAGAAAGTGTATTTTTACTGAAATATCATTGAATTAACATGAAAATACGTTGCAAAAAAGGTCTGATTTAACTTTTATTTTAGGAATATTATTAACTTCCAGTGGTTGGGAAATCATATCATCTTATAGATATATATATATGTTGGTCATTAAGAAACTAAGAAACTATAAAAGATAAATTTTTTTTAGGTAGTTAGGAACCATTATAAATATAATTGTGACTGAAAAATGCTTAGGATATTTGATTTTGATTGCAAATTATTGAAGTCTAAGTAACTTTTTGAGACATAACTGCTAATTACTGAAAAGTTTTGCAGTTAAAGTTAGGAGATTTCTTTTAATAGGGTTAAGGAAATATTTAATGAAGATTGGGAGTCCAAACTAAAAAGTTAAAAAGCTTTTTTCCTCCAAAATTTTTTTCTTAAAAATTGTTGTCGTTCTCTTTCTTTTGTCTATGAAAATTTATGAGTAATAAAATGTGTAATGTGTACAATAATATTATTTCTTGCATCCAAAAACTCACTTCGTTCACTATTTATTACTAATAGCAAGTTATTAATCAAAATATTTCTTTTTAGTTGTAAAAAATGTATTATAAATATATTAATTATCATACTTATTGATCGAAATTAAGAGTAATTTATTATTATATTTATTCAATTTTTTTTATAAAAAAATTTAATACTTGAATATTATAAAAATTTCTTATACTTAATTTTAATACTAAAAAATTTAAAATCTTTAATATTATGTCTCAAATTACTTATATTTATTTTTTATTAAAATAAAAATAAAAAAATTAAATTTGAATCAACACAAAAAAATAAAATAAATTATCAATTAAATTTCTACTTCAAATGATATTAATCAAAATATTTCATTCATATATTGCATGCAGGAATGACATGCCGTAAGAAATTGTCTTCTTGTATAATATTCAACAAATACTAAGAAGAATTGAAGTCATTCGTGCTAATCAGCAAATTGAAGTTTTCATGTGCTTGTAATGAAAACTGACGTTTCCACTGTTTACTGGAAGACAGCTAAAGAAAGATTGAATCAATTGGAGGGGGAACGCCGCTGAGTCAAATTAATAGAAAAGTCTAAAACGGCTACTAGAAGAAAGTCTCTATCATTCCATTCCCGATGTACGGCCGGAAGAAAGTCTCGGCTGTTGAATAAAAAACAGTGGAAATCTCACGTGGGAAGTTGCACACCGCATTTGGCATTATCCAGTCTATTGACTTTAATGCATGAAGGAAATTTGGGAATATTATTATTATTATTTTTTTTTAAAACTCATTAAATAATAAATTATATAATAAAAATAACTATTTCCATTTCTATATATAAGATTTACGGAGACTGTCCGAAGAACTTACCATTAAGACCCAAGAGAGAGAATTTTCCATTGAAACCTCGCTGCGTTCAACTGTCCAGCCCAAAACCCCGTGGGAAGCACGTTACTGTTACTGCCCATTTAGGATTGTGTATCTAAATCTAATCAATTGGTCATTGATCCATGGCGATTGATTGGACTGAGCGAGAGACGGTGACCAGACCAGTAATGGACGGCCCTCATTAATCATCCTCTTTCCAATTCTAACATACCATATGGAAACATTACATATTACCCCACGGAATGGAAGCTTGTTAGCAATTCCATGTGATTCTTTTAATTTTTGCCGGGTTCGAATTTCCGAGGTAATGCTTTTCTTCAAAATAATAAAAATAAAATGTGGGTTTACAAAATTTTATGTTGGACGATCATAACTTGTGTATTTGTAATAATTTTATATGTAATTATATTTAATTTTTAAAATTATAAATATGTAATTAATAATTATGGTGATATTACATCATTGGTGCTAACACCCATCTATGTATTATTACACTCTTATCATAAACCAAGACCAAAATGGCAGGAGGGGCCCCGCCACCCTTATATTTCAGATGGTTCCCATGAAACAGCAGATTAATAAATATATGACAAAAGTTGCGGTAACTTGGAGTATATATCAATTTCAACAACATTGGTGTTACATTTGTTATTTTACTTTTTTACATACATCTATGTGTTTACTGTTTTCACTTTGTTACGTTACACAGAAAAAAAAAAAAGTACTCGAGGGTTGGCAATTTTCAAGCTATCATAGATATTTCTTAATGATTTTAGGTGCACAGTAATAAATTTTAATAACTGTAATTCCAATACGTTAGCTAAATCTCTTGTTGACTACAAGATTAGTTAGAATAAGTCCCTAACGCAAGCCACTCATTCATGATCGTAAATATTCGATAATTTTCCTATTTTTTAACAATTTTTTTAGAAGATAAAATGTATGAGAAGATGTTAGAATTTTTTAAGTACAATTATGCGTACTTTGAGATATAGCATTTATTTTTCATCACTAATTCTATAACCTGATTTTTTTTTTTTCAAATTAAGACTGCAGATTTTAAAGGAACAAGATTCATTGTGACTTAATCTCTTGAGTTAAATAAATTCTTAATATGATATTAAAGTTTTATGACAAAGAGATCTGTATGTGTCTTTTGTTCGCTCTCTGGCCCTCACCCAATGCCTTGACAGCACGAGAAGTAGTATTAGTTCCCAATAGACGTTGCCCCCAAAGCCCCATGTATCCTACGCAGCCAAGTCCATCAAATGCTTATCCTCTCAGGACTCGTACGCCTCGTGTAACTCACAATATTCTACTCAGACCTAAATCGGCAAGCTTACGCTGCTTCGTGAACCGTCAATCCAAAGGTTGGACGGCTTTGACTGTGCAAGTAAGCGATGCTGGAAGGGATTAGGCGTCGACATTTGACAGCTGGGACCCCGTGGTTTTGCCATTCTCCAATAGGGTGCAATCAGGGAGGGCCTGGATTTCTCCGCTGTTATAAGATAATACGTCCTGGCATTTGAGCATGCTCGGGTGGTCCAGGCCTCGTATGGCACCTACCCCGCCGCGTATACAACGGCACAGGCACAGCTCACTCAGTCGTCCGCCACCACCTTGAGGTAAGGGCATAAAAAGACACGTTCATCCCCAATTCATATTTTGGCGGGGAAGGAGGATTTAGGCAGCCCACGGGGCATTGAAATTGATATATTTGCCAGTGGCACCCAAAGTCGTATAGTTCTGTGTTTCTTAGTCAATCCATGGTCTCATAATTTAAGAAAATTTCCACACAAGAATGCATTGCACCCATCAAAATGCAAAGTCTTTGCAACGACCGGGTTGCTTAGACCTCTTAAACAAGTAATATTTGGCCCAAAATACGTAAAGTTCCAGTCATACAAACGCCAACTAAATTTCCTACACCAAGAAGTAGTCTTTCTAGAAGCAGTTTAAACATACTCGCATGTAGCTGTTTTCGTATCACAAATTTACGGATAACAAAAAGCGCAATGACCGGTATCATATTCTCAGGCTCTTATACGAGCATGTGAAACTTTTTAGCCGCACCACTGAATTTGGTACCATTCTTGCTAACTCAACAGCAATGACAAATAAGTTCAGGACAAGGTAACAATTTCTTAATCATCAGTCTAGAGTGACAATTACGGAAAAGCTTCATAATCCTCAAAAGCAGGTATCATCTTCCAGTTGAGCTGCTATGAAGAAAAAATCCAGCAAATTGCCTTAACAGCCATCTGATGAGTTACATGATCTATCTATAGCTTCAAGATAATGGATGCCGCCTCCTGCACTCACCAAGTTACCAGTCAAAGAGTTGAATAAGAGATTTCACACTGAAGATTCAGACAGAAGAGTATAACACTGGAAAGCATCATTGATCTGATCTGATACAGGACCATAGACTTGGACCATCCAAAAGAAATTCAAACAAAGAAAAACATTACTTTGAGCTATGACATGATAACAGCAAAGTCCACAAGGTAGTTGCATCGTGATACCTCTTTGGTCGGCTTCTGTCTTCCTCATAGTCCATCACTCCACCAGGTTCAGAGTAGACCTCCTCGTGCCCTCGGAACTCAATGTCGGCCTGCTTACAGTGTGTAACTTCTGCCACAACGTAAGTAAGACATCGACCAACATATCCCAAAAGTAAATCCACTACAGCAAAGCTACCAGTCGCCCCCAACAGAATAAGCCTAAAACATGTCCCTTAAGATTTACTCAGAAGTTCCATGTGGTTTGAGTTTAGCATCTTGCATCATTGCAAGGGTTCATTGACTAAGCAACCATGACATCATATTAACATGTAGCCACATAAGATTCACTCCATATCCCTTCAAAACAAAGTTTCTTTAAAGGATAAAAAGAAGACTGTATTTAGCTCAATGTTTTATAGGTCTATGATCCTAAGAAATGATTCAATCTCAAACTGGGCCTGTGTTTCAAGATCATTGATTGAGCAGTAGATCCCTACTAAATACAAGATGAGTGGGAAGTAAAAACAGTGGCAATCCACCATCCCCTGTGCTTCCAACAAACACTCCCCCAGCCCAAAAAAAAAAAACAAAAGACAATGGGGAACAAAGGAGAGAAGAGAAAGCCCCTTCCCTTTTCTCCCTCCATTGCTCTCCCCTCCCCCTATTGTTCTGAGTCCTCAACACACGCACTGGCTCCCCGAAAACACAAGCACACTTCTGCATTCATTCTATATTAAATTAAAAAGAATAAAGGCACTCCATGTTGACAGAAATGGCACATAAGACTTGTGAAGATTTCCTTAGGTTGGCATCAGGATTAACAAAAACAAAGTAACAAAATAAAGAGCTTGATCACTGTGGAATATCATAATGATTAACTTAATTGGTTTGTAGTCAATAGTTCATCATCTGGAATATGAATTTAAGTTTGACTGACCTTGAGGGCAAGGGATTTCTTTACTTCTTCCACTTTGTCTTCTATATCCTTCCGGTGTTTCTTGTCCAACTCACTCATAGTATCAGCCCATTTTATTTTCTCTTGAATTGATATGAGTAGATTGTCTGATGTAGCCAACCTAGAGATCCATTGGCATAAGGTCAGATAAAATGCAGATTCATACTGGCTGACTTAATCCAGATGGACATGTAGATATTAAAAAGCCTTGAGCCAGATAGCCAAAATAACTAGATGACTACAAAGCAGCTTCCATTTATAAGATGGGGTAGGTTAAAACACACAGACTATGTCAAGGAGTAGTATAATTTAACTAGAAGCTTGCTAGCTTGCTTAAAGAAAGACTTAGACATTGGCAAATGGCAATGCTAAAAAGCACAAATTAAAAAACTTTTCAGATGCAAAATGGTCCCTCCCAGCTTTCATGCTTACGAGTCACAACAGGATTTGCCTCAACTGCTACATATGATAGTGACTATTTTTGCTATCAGCTATATAACTAAACAGAGTGGAAAGCTGTTACCAGCTTGATAATGTCTGTATCATGTTAGTTAATTGTCCAGGCCTCAGATCCCTCCCTGCAGTGAACTGAACCTGTGGTCCATGAAAATATTAACAAACTTCAATATGCCTCACAACAGTATAGAAACAAAGCACAGGCAACACCAACAACTTGAAGGCAGTGAAAACATCCACAGACCTCAAAGCACCTTCGCAGTTGATCAAGCTTTCCTCTAACTATTCCCTAACAAGAGGAGAAAATAATACAATCATACATCCCTTTTTTTTGGGTTTCTACCTATTAACAAACTTTCTTTATAGAAAATAGGAAAAGAGAACAATCACCCTATGAATCGCTACATTGTTCTGGAGACAAAAAAACAAAAAAGTAACCATTTGAGACCTCAAAAACTGAACAAGTTTTTGACATTTGATCCATTTCATTTGTACAGCCAAGTGCCAAAAACAAAAGGAGACATGAACATGATATTACCACCAGTAACAGAATTCAGCTGGAAGATGACCTACCACATACATGCACTCATTAATGAGAAAATCCTCGAGTTCACGAACATTCGTGACATCTAGCTCCTGCATTAGCTCATCATAAGGTAATACCTGAAAAAGGACATATATATTAGAAAAAGTAACCAGAAATGTTGGGTCCCTTAAAAAGGATGATGGGAATTAAATCAAATAGCTTTTGGCATTTAAAGAGTTAAAACTGGTTGTGCAGCCCATATGATGGAAAATAAAAATGAGGCTTCAGGTTATCAAATTTTCAAGGTTGTGCTACACTCATAACAACAGCAAGTGCATTTTTATTTGCAATTCAAGAGGCTCTTTAAAAATAAGACCGTAGCTTGTATTAGCCCAAGTTTGGAGGATAACAGTAGATACTTGAGAAATTAAAGGATATAGTAAAAATTTACATTAGATGTGAGACAACGGTCACTAACAATCTGTCCTACTATGAGTGAGGAAAATCATCTAAATCAACTAACTACAAAAGGGATCAGTAACCAAGGGGCAGATACCTTGTTTGTTTCAGCCAGTGTAAGCACAGTGAGTTGCTTTAGCTTGAGGATTTGATCAGTAACCAGTTGTGGAAAATGATCAGCATTACCTTCAAATACACAGACTTAGTTGCTGCATTCATGATGGCATCCGAAACAAAAGCAACAGAGAGGTCCCAATGTTAAGGATTTTGTACTTAAGTCATCAGACTAAACAAAAGAAAAGGGCAGTCATAGAAAAAGCTCATAATTTGTGCATGCTGCTGGCATCGACCATGCCATTTTATGTCCTTTCTTGCACTTACATATCCTATATTCTATATATCTTGCTTCATCTTCCCTAAAGGGTTCCCCCCATTGTGTATACCACTTTTCTGCTCAAACTCTTGTCATATATTCATGCAACAGTTCCAAGTCTTCATCATCAACTATCCACATGGATAAAGAGACATTTAAACCTTTATAATGCTAAAATACACTCAGATCCACGACGGGTGTTGATGGCATCTTCCATCCCCATCATTGTAATGTACTTCTTGTGTCACCCATGACATGAAAGGCATTGCTACACATTTCCCCGAAACATATAATTATTGCATCAGCAAATTAACAATGACCCACAAATAATTTGATTGTTAAGTCATGACAAGTAAACAGTTTTAAAAAATTAACTACAAACTTTGACAAATTAGATGAATGGAATTTTAAAAAAAGAAAAAAGAAAATAGCCGGTTGTACGCTTACTCTTGTAATCACTCCAAGTGCCATGTGCAAACAAGCGAAGTACATTCAGATACAGAGAATTATCAGTTCCTTCCAGCTGCGCAAGTAAATTGAAACAATAGGCAACGTTATATCAAGCTCTCATTTTCCCTTAAAACACACCCATTCTCTACATCTGATTTGAACTCCTAACTCAAAGCCAAAATCACAAGTACATCAACGAGAGTGGGAAAATGGGTAAGCGATTATAACCTCAGAGACGCTGGGCACGTCGAGAATCTCAGAGAAGGCGAAAAGAGAAGGATCCGAAGTAGCGTCGACGATAAGGGAGGCGAGGGCAGAGCCCTCCAGAGCCGACGCTTGCTTCGCAAACTGATCGATGAGCTCCGCTTGTCTTTGTTCGATGTCCATCTTTTTTCCAAAATATTCCCAAATGAACCACGTTTGCTCAGGTGACGGAGCTCAGTCGGCTCATTGATGGAGCGATTACACTGACAGAATTTAAAAAAAAAAAATTAGGGTTTTGGATAATGGGATCTTGGGGTAATCTGCGCCTGGTTTTTAGGGTTTGATCCAGAAACGATTTGAAAGGAATTTGTTTTTCTTTCTGAGCCTACTTAACCGGTGCTCCTGATTATGATTATATATCATCATATCATAAAGGAAAATTTATAAAATAAATATATAATAAAAAAGTCTACAATGTCTCTCAATCTTCTAAAAATTAAAAATTTAGAATTTTATTCTCTTGTTTTTATTTTAATTATTATATTTTTAAATTAGAATTAGAATTATTTATTATTTTTTTATTTAATTCTTTTTTATAATTATCAAATTTAAATAAATTTTAATTTGATTTTTTTATTAATAAATCTAAAATTTTATTATTATTATTATCATTATTTTTTTTTTTGGCAGGATAGGCGACAAGAAATCGAAGCTGGCCAAAGAAACATTTTTTCCTGCAAATCATATTCGCAAGCATGAGTAACGTATTGCAATTTTCCTCTCCCCTATATTTCGAGGGTTCTATAAGTTTTGCAGTTTGCGGTTAAAGCGAACCATTTCCGAACGAATTCTTGCCCTCGAGTGGGCAAAAATATCCATGGCGATGCCGTTGGCCGATTCGCGAAGCAATAGAGCGGCGGTTCAAGCGACGAACGACGACGCTTCTGCCAGTAAATTGTGCGTGACCTTTCTCTCTCCTCTCCCCTCGTATTCGTCCTGTAATTCGCGTTTTCCAATTCTTGATATTATTTGAAAGCCTTCCCGCTGAGCCTTTTCGCTGTTTTTACTTGAAAAGCTTCGATTCATGATAATTCTGACGTCTGGCGCTCAGTTTTTTTTTTTTTTTTCGTTTCTGTGTGTTTGGATACCGAGAAAATGGAAGGAATGAGGAAGAAAGCCCTCTCCTCTCTCTTTCTCTCTCATTCATGAAATAGAGCGCTAGAGCTTTATGATATTGTGGAATTCGTTTGTTAATTTTGGGTTAGTCTTCAGTTTGGATTCGTTCTCGTACCAGCCTTCTCGAGCTTCAAGTAATTGTATTAGCACATAACTGTCTTCTCATATGTGTTCTCAATATCTTTTGTTCTTGTGCATTTACAGCATACTTAAATTATAATGCTATGATATGAAAATGATGCTTACTGCCAATATATCTCTGTAAGGTCGTGCGTTCAAAGGGGATACATGAAAGATGACTACATTCGTCTATTTGTGAGAAGACCTGTGAGAAGATCCCCAATAATCAACCGTGGTATCACCTTGTTGCAAGAGATATCAGATATTGACATTCTTAATTTTGTCTCCTATACCTGATTCTCACTTGATTCCTTTTCTTTTTGCTTCAAAATGTTTTGAGGCTATTTTGCTCGTTGGGCTGCTTTTCGGAAGCTTCTCTTTCAGTTTCTTGATTGTGAAGCATGTACTGCCGAAAAAGGTCACATGAAGAAGCAGATATTATCCCTTGGAGCGGGCTTTGACACAACATACTTTCAGTTGAAGGTGCCTTGCCTTATCTATGAGCACGTGAGAAATGTAGCTCTTACTTGATCTGAAGAGTGACAGAACTGACTATAATTCTCCATGACAGGATGAGGGGAAAGCACCATTTTTATATGTGGAGCTGGATTTCAAGGAGGTGTGAATTTGAGTCATTTGTTACTATCTTGTGGGTTTAGTTTGCAGTTTTTTTTTATTTTTTTATTTTTATAATAATAAGTTCAGTTTCAAAATGTTGCAGCTTATTAAGCTGGACTAGAAGACTACATTATATTTAGAAAATTTATGTTACATCTATCCATGCCTGCTGGACAAATATCAGCTCTCATCTCTGAACTTACATGAAAAATTGATTGCTAGGTAACTAGTAAAAAGGCTGCAATTATTGAATCCTTCAGTCAGTTGAGGGACAAAGTCGGAGCTGGAGCATCAATCTCACAAGGTAACTGGCTTAAGGTGCTTAGCTTCAAACCCTTTTTTGGGTTTATTATCTAATGGGCATTCAATTTGGATACATGAATTTCTGTTTGGCACTGTTTGGCATTTTTGATGTTGTAGAGGAAGGAGTAGTGCTCGGTGATCATTACAAGCTACTTCCTGTTGACCTGCGTGATATACAGAAACTAGATGAGGTCATAGCTTTGGCTGATATGGATCCCAGGTGTGCTTGCATGGCTAATTCTCTTTCTTTCATTTAGATTCTGTTTCATTAACTCACTTCATCCAGTAATTTTATGCAATCAGTGTCTCCTTTTTAGGTTTATTATACAAACAATGTTATTTCAGTAGTAAATGAGAATATTATAGAATTTTGGGTTCTATCTGTTGTTGCTGATAAGCATTACAGAATTTTGCAATTTGATTTAGCATGACAACATTTGGAGAGGTTTCATTTTTTCCTTTTCTTTTGCTATATACATGGGCGTTTTTCTTTATGCTGGAGGACTGTTTAAGTTGTCTATTCTGACACTGTTATCAGCTTGCCAACATTTATAATTGCAGAGTGCGTTTTGATATACCTGGAACCAGATTCGACCTGTGCAATAGTTGGTTGGGCAGCAAAAACATTTGCCACTACAGTATTTTTCTTGTATGAGCAGGTTAGAAGCCTAATTAAGTTGCAGCATCTCTAATGTTTTTGAAATTTAGTTCTTTCCATTGCTATTCCTCTGTTATATTTTCAAATGGTTTTATTATATGGAAACACTGACTCTTACTTTCATTGGTTGTTGACCAGATCCACCCCGATGATGCTTTTGGGCAACAAATGATTAGAAATTTGGAGGTTTGGCTTTTTCTCTTTTGAGTTCATTTTTTGATGAGTGAAAATAATTCTGTAATTCATCTGGTACTCTCTCTCTGCTCTGTAATTGCTCATTTTAGCTTTGATAGTTTAATAGGTGAGGCTAGCATTTGCGAACAACCTCTTTGTGAAAACAAGGGTAAGGTTGCGTATATCTGACTCTTTCCCAGACTCTACACTATGGCATTATCGCACACTGGGATGCCCTTTTTATCTTACTGTAATGATGATAATTTTTTTCATTGGTGTTTTTTTGGTGTGGATAATTTGTTTCTTTGTTAACATCAACTCCATCGCATTAAGTTAATCTGTTAATCTTTGACTTTTTTTTATCCTTAGAGCCGAGGTTGTGCATTATTGGGAATTCATGCCTCACCAACTTTGCTGGCAAAGGAAAGACTTTTTCTCAGTCAAGGATGGCAGGTATATCTTATAAGCAAATCTAGTGAGGAGGAAACTAATATCTCTTGGTCATTTTTCCAAAGAAAAAGAAATTTGAAAAGGAGAAGAAACTTTTGATTCATACAAAATGCTTAATACCTTCAAATCCATTCAAGTTTCTTGATCTGCCACACTTTATTTCTGGATTAAAGACAATGTGTTATGACATCATGGTCATTTTCTTGAAAGTATATATGCTTGATGAGTAGGCTTTATATTTTAAGCACTTATTTGTGTCCTCTAATCATTTGGCTTGGTCTGAGAATCTTTCATTGCCACCCCCTTTCCTGAAAATAACTGTCATGCACATTATGCGAGGTGTCAGAGGGCAGTTGCGTGGGATATGCTGCGAGTGTATAGTGAATTTATTGAATCTCAAGAAAGGCGCAGGTATTTGCTCCACAACTTGGACATTCATGATCACCTCATTTTCTCATCTTTATTCTGGTATTTGTCATCAGGCTTTATTTATTACATTGCCTTGTCCCAACTTCCTAAATTACTAGCATGTTGTCATCATATTGGTCTCTGCTGTTGCGATTCTTGTATTTTTTGACCTAGGGTGTAATTTGTATTTATTAGCTGACTGATTATAGACGGTTTGGCAGTTGTCTATTTCAAAGCTTATTGTTTTGAGAGTAAAAGCCATTATGTAACTGTTATGAATATGACATATGATTGTGCAAATGTACATTTGAGAATACAGTTGTCCAAAAAATTAAACATCTAGTCAAGCAATGCATGATGTTGGTTGTGAACCACTGATGAACTTACTTATAGCAATTTTTGGGCATAATTGAAAGCATCATTTCTGGTTTATGGCTGCTCATCCTTGTCCCATCTTGTTTCTTCATTTTTTTTTTAAGATTCTTTTTTTCCCTTCCTTCTTGTTTCTTGAAAATATATTGAGTTTTCTCATCTTCAATGCTTTGGTGACTAGGATTGAACGGCTGGAATTGTTTGATGAATTTGAAGAATGGTACATGATGCAGGCAAGTCAATTCCACTTCCTTCTAAATAGAGAAGGAAGAGTGCTCTAGATTCTTATTTGATGACCTATCTCAGTATTGTGTGTGATTCTGCATTAAGTAGAACTTTTCTTGAGGCAATTCTATGTTCTGTGGGCACATCCATGCACATGTCAGAGATGGTATGGATCAGTGATTATTTATGCTAGGTTAGCTTAGAGTTCACTGATCTCCTCAGCAAGATTGTTGATTCTATTTGCTTTTAAATTTTCTAATTGCTATCTTTCAGGAGCATTACTGTGTGGCGTATGCAATCAATGATGCCATGGTATGTCCAGACTCGCAGTTAGATCTTTGATTGAATGATTCCCGTGTCTTCAGTCCTCGAAATTCGTGTCTGCAATTCTTTTGCATCCAAAAAGGTCAATTCAGATGAAACAAGTGAAAAGCACTGGTTCATGCCAATTTTTTATTTCCCCATGTATTCACAATTTCTGTTTCATTTGTTATTCATTGCGATGACACGATGAAATGGGCAATTTGCTTTATGTTACTATTATACGAATATGTCACCATTGGGTGTTAAAAGGACACGGTCTTGAAGCTGGCATCACCATTTGCTTTCCATGATGCAGGGGATGTTTGGGGATTTTGGTTTTCCTACCCACCAGCAGCAAGTGACCAGCCCCCCACCGACGGCATCCCAATGAGACTATGAGAGCAGTGTTTTGGAAACGCACCTGACAGTTAACCAGGTTTGGAGGTAGTTAGGTTAAAAGGGTTTCTTCTCAAGCTAGAAGCGTCGTCTGGACTACCCAAGGACTGATGACGTGCGGGTGCTGATCTGTCTCTGAATCGTTCGTTTTGACCCTACAAAACGGATCCTTTGCTTTCTATGCTAGCTGTTTAGCAAAAGAATTCGTGGTGGGACCAATACCGACCGATAGTGCCATCACATCGGTTCGTGGGGTCCACGTCATGTGGAAATATATCTGCACTGTTGGCCGCCTTTAATGCCTTCCTGTCTTTTCTCTCTCTCTTTGTCTGTTTCTTTTTTTCCCTTCATTCGGAAAGTTTCTTTTTGGTTCACTTCCTTTTGAGGTAACAGTTAACTTACATGTTTGGTTCCGAAAGACCAAATTACTGGAGGTGTGGTAGAAATTGGAATTTTATTATGAAATCGGGGGCTCAGTACCATCAATACACCATCTTATCTTAACCGAAGAACATCAACTAGATGTTGGTTTGCTTTGAAGATTAGAGCCTTGGGTATATTCAACTTGCGGTATAAATTTTATACCTTTTGTGGGAGGAATAAAAGTGCCGAGATTGTTTGACTTTGACCTGGGGGAAAGGGAAACCAATTTGGCTTTGCTCTTATGGGCAAAGTTGCTACACTTTCGATTTATGTTAGGAGCACTGGGTTACATATAGGGTGTGATAGTGGCTTCGACGCTCCACGATTATCTGATTGTCCACGAAATGTAGCATTAATCTGGGTATCAGTCTTGGTGAATGGAGGACCCAGAAGATAACAGAATGCGGAAGTTAAGTTGTCATGCTCTTATACTGCAATTCCAGTAGCGAATCATTACATTAATGATTAACGGGAGTTATTCCCCTTAATTTATAACTATATAATTGTACTACAATCTCTGCAACAATCAACTACGCGGAGAAAGTAATGTAATGTTTTGGGCCAACGGACCAAATCAAATAATGAATTGTACCGAGCACCGAGCACCGAATCCGTCAACCAAAAAAACTGCAACTTTTCATAATATCGAAGAAATGGTGAAAAATACTTAATACTTTTGGTGGGGTGGGCCTGGACCACTGGTCCACTTTTAACTTTTTAGAAGAGGACAGTTCTATCACTTTCTTTGGATTGCCGCCCGCCGTTACCCTTTTTGTTTCGAACCGTTATTTGAAAGACCCGAATCCTGCAGCCTTAAGGTGATACTTCTTCTTGATGACTGTTTAGATCAGCATATTTAGGCTAGTCTGCTTTCATTACAAGATAACTTTATTGCGTAGGATTATTGCACAATGGTCCGTGTTTCTACGATAAGGCACATGTGTCTTATTGTCCTTTTTCTAGAGTTCTAGTGAAAGAAAACAATAGTTGGTAGGTATCCATGTCTCTTTGGCGCTTAGGTCCCTGTTAAGCGGCGAAGCCTATCACTTTGATCACAGACTGTGGCCTCTTTTCTACTCGCCATGCGTGTGGTGATAGATTGTGGTTGATTCTTCGTCAAGTCGTGTACATTCTCCTGTGCATCTTTCCTTTTCCGCCCTCTTTCCTTGTTTGTTAGAAAGAATAATCTGGGAATGTTAAAACTGGTTTAGAATTTTAGATTAGTGTACTCAATGGAATTAGTTCATTTGGGGGGGGGGGTGCTCTGTTTTTTATTTTTTGGATTAACCATGAAGCTTTCCTTCATTTCAATCAACCTCTTACACAATACGAATAAACTCAAATAGAGCGTAAGAACCAATTTAAGCTATACTGAGCAACAGTTCATAAAGAAACTGTTCGCATCAGAAGAGGAGCTTTCTTTTGTTGTCCACCAGGGTTTGATCTTTATTGGAAGCACTTTAAGAGTAAAATCCTGTATATATTAGACCGATGTAAAAGAGTCCAACGTTAAGACCGTGATTGACCTGAAAGTTGGCCTCTTGACACGATGAGGGAAAAAAAAAAAAAAAGCAAAAAGCTAAAAAGGCAGTTAGCTACAATCGTATCTGTATTGTCAACCACAAGGATCGGACAATAGTATTTAGCAAGTCACCAAGAGAATATGACTTTTCCAAAAGACGAGTAAGTAGGTAGACTGTATTATCCCCCTCCCTCCCACTTCCACACGAGAAAACAAAGAAAGCAGACGATACACAAGCGCCAATCTTTGATGGTTGATAAGAAAAGAAACTGCCCGGAAAAAAAAAAAAAAGAAAGCTACAGAATATCTTGAAAGGAACAGCTCGTTTTATAAAGAATCAGATACTCGCCAAAAATGACCTTAGTAAAAGGGGTGGTGGTAAGGTTTGGAAAACCACCTACTACTACTACTACTAGGGTTAAAGCCAGACGATCGTGGAAAGGTTGCTAGCTCCATTCATGGCCATTACATTTTTCTGGATTAAAGTCTTTCCAACAGTGAATTTTCAAAGCGACCGGCTTTCTTTCCCATAAAACATATGAAAATAATTAATAAAGGCGAAACTGGATGGTTGGGTCCAGCAAGATAACGAGCATGGAAAGTCGCGTCAAGGGAGAAAAAAACAAAAGGAAGAAAGTGTTTATAATATAAGTATAAATTTATAAATATATAATTATAATTAACATATTTTTTAGGCCTAATAATTTATACTAATTCATATCAATTTCCCATATCTGCCTTTAATGAAAATTTTCATCTAGCCCTCGTTTCCATTCTCTGTCATCGTTCCACTATAAATTTGACTCGACGTGCTATCCAGCTATAAAAGACAAAGAAAAGGAAATTTAGCCTTTTTCGACTTTTTATTTTCTTCTCCGTTTTGGAGGGATTGGGTGAAGGGGGGGGGCCGATGGACGACACGAACCTGTTCGCCGTGGAAATTCGGCTGAGAAACGTGGAGGCGAATAGGACGGAATTTAAAGAGACCAAAAGCTCAATAGAAATTTAAAATTGAATGGCGGATTGGGGAGACTGCAACCAGTTCTGCGTCGTCTTTCATGCAAGCAAAAACCGAACGATGTAAAGCACCACATAAATTTCTTGGACTTTTAACATATAAAATTTTAAAATTTTATTTTTAAAAAAATCAAAATTGAAAAGTTTTTACATAAAAATTTTGAAAAATTATCGAAATCCCCCCCCGGGGGCTTTTTTTATTTTTATTTTTTGGTTTTCAGAAATGAGTTTGAAATAATGATCTAATTTCCCAGAGAGCATATACAATTTCACGTATTTAAAGTTGTGGGTCAATTAATTAATTAATCAACAAACAACGTAATTAAGAAAAATTAACCACGTAATAAATAAATAATAATGATGTCTTAGAGCATTAGAAAAAAGAAGAGAGAGAAGTCAGGCGGTGATGGGACGTTAATACTGACCGGGGCTGCCATAGCCTGCTTTTCTTGTTCAGTGATTCACTCACTCCTCCGCATTCTTAAAAAATATTAGAGAGAGAGAGAGAGAGAGAGAGAGAGAGAGTCCAAAAGCTCAAATCAGTTCATATACGCGCGTTGTATGGTTTTTTCTTTTGTTTTTTTTTCTTCTCTTTCGAGTCTGTTCACTGCTTCGATTAGATTAGATGGGTTGTGCAGCGTCCAAGCTGGGCAACGAGGACAGCGTGAGGCGGTGCAAGGAGCGGCGCCGCCTCATTAAGGAAGCTGTTTACGCTCGCCACCACCTCGCGGCGGCTCACGCCGATTACTGCCGTTCGCTCCGTGTCACTGGCTCAGCCCTATGCTCTTTTGCTTCGGGCGAGCCCCTCACCGTCTCGGAGGAAACGCCCGCCGTGTTCCTCCACCCTCCCAAACCTCCACCGACCGCCACGAATTCTATCCCTGCTCCTCCCTCTCGTTCCCCTTCTCTCCGCCCGGCGCCGCCACCACAGCGGCCTCTATTTTCTCCTTCCCCTTCTCCTACAATTGCAAGTTCTAAGCTCCCTCACATCCTCTCAGCTTCAAGCCCCGACGCCACCGTTAATCGCCGCCGCAAGCCTCCGAGACTCCCTCACATACTCTCGGAATCCAGCTTATCCTCGTCTCCCCGGAGCCAGAAAACTAATTTCAATGGAAGTTTCGATTACCCGACTGCTTATCAAGCCAATTCGACCTACTCGAGCACGCCTTCACAGGCGTCCTCCGTTTGGAACTGGGAGAATTTTCGCCCTCCCTCACCTCCCGACTCCGAATACTTCAACAGAAAAGCTCAAGACCAAAACCGTAATCACCGATACCGACAACGACTGAACAACGATGCAGCGGATGGTGGAGAAAGCGGGACGGAAACCGGAACAGAGAGATTGGAGTACGACTTTTTCCAGCTGCAAAGCAAAAGGTACAACTACCACAACAGCAGCAATAGCAATAAAAACGATAGCAGCAAGCAGTATTCTGCTGTGGACGAAGAGACGGAGAGAGAGGAAGTGCAGTGCAGCGAGTGGGGAGATCACGACCACTATAGCACCACGAGCTCCTCCGACATCGACGAAGACGAGGAGGAGGAGGAAGAAGAAGAAGACAAGGGTCGGGAGTCGAGATCCGAAATTGGGACCCGGTCGAATTTCGGGTCATCGAGGCGGGCGGAGTCGGCGAATCAACAGCCGGTCTTCCGAAATCCGAGTAAATCGGAGAATTCCGATGAGCCCAGTTCGTCGGCGAGTTTCAGGACCGGGGAGATGAAGATGGTGGTGAGGCATAAGGATTTGAAAGAGATTGTGGAGGCCATTAAGGAGAATTTCGATAAGGCCGCAGCCGCTGGAGACCAGGTATCGGAGATGCTCGAGATCGGGAGGGCCCAACTCGATCGTAGTTTCCGGCAATTGAAAAGTAAGTCTAAATTCTACACCGGATGGATGTACAGATTATCATATAGATTAGGCCCTGGTTGGCTGTGTTCATTTTGATTGTTTACGATTTCTTAGGATCACAACTGATTTTTCCTCTTTCTTTTCTTTTGTTTCTTTTTGGGATTTGGGGAATTATGTTTCTGTTGCAGAAACGGTGTATCATTCGACTAGTGTACTGAGCAATTTGAGCTCAAGCTGGACATCAAAACCGCCACTGGTCGTTAAGTATCGGCTGGACACCGGCTCGCTCAGTGAACCGGGTGGTCCAAGAAGCCTTTGCTCCACCCTGGAACGGCTGTTGGCCTGGGAAAAGAAGCTTTACGAGGAGGTCAAGGTATACACTTCTATATTTGATGTCATCAGCTGTCAAAGTAGTTAAATTCTTTAATTTTTAAGAGACAAGATGTATGAAAATAAAAATAAAAATAATTATTTTTACGATCATTTTTATAAATAAAAGGATTAAAAAAATAAAAAAAACAGTATTGAGTGTGATGGGATGAGTGTGAAGTGGGTGTTCATTTTGGTAGCGCAAGTCTACCGCGAGATTCTTGACTGCGACCCTGAATATTATGTTTTTATGTCGTTTACTCCCGTGGGGTTTAATCCCCTTCGGACAAAGTACCCCTTGGTATTGGTGACTCTGATCATGTAGGTTGACCGGTTATTTACAAGGCAAGTTGGGTCTGTGCGGTTCAATTCTTAGAAAAAAATCATACCCCTGCGATTATCTGTCGATGATCGTAAGTTTCTTCAACTTTGGTTGATGCTTTTCTTGGCTGTCTGTCGATGTCTATAACTGAAGAGAAAAAAAGAGGAAGGAAATACTCACAAGACTTATATACCTTTGACAGCTCCCTTAATCACTTAAATGCCCTTCTTGTGTGGTCGGTGCAAGTTCAGACTTGCTTATTTCCTGGCCTCTGGCACCCTCTTCAATTTGATGCTTTTGAGGAGAGAATTCGACTGGCTTTTTTTATTGATACTTGTGGTATCCATTAAACTATGTTTCCACAACAAACTGCCTACGAAATTTCTGAAGAAAAAAAAAATAAAAAAGAAATATCTTACCATGATGTGGCAGGATAGCTTAACTTCGGAATAACTATACAAAATTGTTTCACAATTGGAGTCATGAATTTGCCAGAGACCATGCCATTCAATTTGAATGCTAATCTGGGTTACATTTGAACTGTCTGGGAATTGTATGGCTGGAAGATTCTGATTTGCAAGTGCTAACGCGAACAACTATTTGTTGACTTACAGGCTAGAGAAGGTGTCAAGATTGAGCATGAAAAGAAGTTATCGACACTGCAGAGTCAAGAGTACAAGGGGGAGGATGAAGTGAAGCTAGACAAGACCAAGACTTCCATTAAGAGGCTGCAATCTCTAATTATTGTCACATCACAGGCTGTTTCCACTACTTCAACTGAGATTATTGGCCTCAGAGACTCTGACCTTGTTCCTCAGCTAGTTGAACTATGTCATGGGTATGTGACTGAGCCTTTGGATCTCAATAGGAAAATTCAAAGCATGCTTTAATTATAAGATGATAAGCCTGAAACAGATCTATAACGCAGCTTGGACATATCTGCCAATTTTTGTTTTACTTAGATATTGCCAATGGAAATGTAACAAAATTATATCCTTTCCTGTCGAATGAACAGAAACTCCACTTGCAGCAATAGTCATTTCTCCATTGAAAAGGGGTTCTTATTCATCATCTTTAATTTTTTTAAAGACTTGATTGTGGAGTTCTTCCTGTTAAAGAGAATAGTTCCATGATCACCCGGAGAATTTCCCAAACATTTGACACCCCTTTTTACCATATCCATAGAAAGATGTTGTGGTATTTTTGAGCTGTTTTATTCTTATAATGCTGAATTATTTACTGACTTGGATAAGCCAATTTTTCTCACATATAAAACATGTTATGGTTAGGATGGCCCAAAACTTGTTCTGGTAGGGGGAAGCATTAAAAGGCATTGCTCTGCCTTGCCACTTGCTTCGTCCTATCTGTAAGCATGTGATTGTTGTCCTTGACTTCCAGGCTTGTTACTTTGAGTGGCCCCAATTCTGTAGCCTGCAGCCCTCAAGTGGTCTATGAATGGAGAGTTAGGTGCAATGAATAATAAGGGTGAAATCTAGCCAATGAATGGAGAGTTAGGTTCAGTGAGAACAATGATTTGAACTCTGTTATATGTTTCTTGAGTGGACAGGTTTCCTGATGGGGTACGGCAGGTTAACAACCTTGTCTTGTGTTATTCTTCTAATCTTTTTCGAGGCCAAACCATGAAACACTTAGCAGGGCCAATCATCTCTTGATCATGCACAAATAATAGTTTAATGACTACTTGATGACTGTTTTAGGAAAGAATCTTAGCTACTCTCCTCCTTGTTGGTGGCTTATCCTAGAAACCATTATGGGATATGAAGTGATAGGTACCAATGTAGAGGCAGCCAATTCTCTGCTTCTTGTATGTGCTAGACGTGGCACTTGACCAATATATATTGACTTTATAACATGTTAGAAACGGCCGTCTTTGCAACATATTTCTACTGCAGCTTGCTATCATTGCTACTAAAATGATAACCAGTTGAGTGCTTAAATCACATATTCGTTTTAACATGTCAGTACTCATCTGAATCATTTAATGCAGATTCATGTACATGTGGAGATCAATGCACCAGTACCATGAAGTTCAGAACAACATCGTGCAGCAAGTGCGTGGCCTTGTGAACCAATCAACTAAGGGCAACTCAACTTCTGAACTTCACAGGCAGGCAACTCGTAGCCTCGAGTCTGCAGTCTCTGGCTGGCATTCAAGTTTCTGCCATCTAATAAAGTTCCAAAGGGACTTTATGCAATCCATTCATGGCTGGTTCGAGCTCACCCTTCTTCCTGTGAGCAAAGATAACATGAATGGCAGCATGGAACAATCTGATGTATTTGCCTTCTTGGATGAGTGGAAGCATGTCCTTGACCGTGTCCCTGACACAGTTGCCTCTGAAGCCATCAAGAGCTTCATCAATGTTGTTCGTGTGATATCTGTAAAGCAAACCGAGGAGCTCAAAATTAAAAAGCGAACTGACACCACATCAAGGGAGCTGGAGAAGAAGGCTTCCTCACTTCGGAACATAGAAAGGAAATTCTATAACTCGTACTCGATGGTCGGTATTGGTCTCCCTGATCCTGGGCCAGATAACGGGCAGATACTGGATGCGCGAGATCCACTGGCTGAAAAGAAATCTGAACTTGCAGCTTGCCAGAGGCGAGTGGAAGACGAGATGCTGAGGCATGCCAAGGCAGTAGAGGTGACGAGAGCGATGACACTGAATAATCTTCAGACAGGCATGCCAGGGGTTTTTCAGGCGCTAACCAGTTTTTCTACCTTATTCACAGAGGCACTCGAACTAGTTTGCCAGCGTTCCTATGCTATCAAATAGTTATACCTAAGTTTTCTGCTTATATTTTTGGTGTACAATGGAAAATATGTAAGGGCTGGGATTTTTTTGGCTGTAGGCTCTTGCAGTTAATCTTTATTATTTTGGTGGGGAAGGGGGATTTTTGGTGTGTATATATGTGGAGCCTTTTTGCGGTTTCGTAATCCCTATTTTAACGCTAAGGAAAGGGAGATGCTTGTATAGGAATTTGCTCATATTATTGTATCGGAGGTTGGCATTTTCAGCAAATGGTGAATAAATGCTACACATCTTTGCATAATATTCATGTTTCCGAACTTCACTCTAATGTTCAAAGGATGCAATAACGCTATGGGAATTGTGACGAAATCCCAACTGCCCCAGCCCTCTGAAAGAAGAGAGCAAATTGCTCTCTCTATTTGCATCAGCATCCTCATTATTTTTTTCGAAGAAAAATAGAGAATAAAAAAGCCAAAAAAGAACAAGGTCATGATTGGTTTGAGGCTGGGGAGGTGATCAGTTGTCCTCTACTCTCTGTTTTCCTTTTCCTCTCATCTAATGATAGAAAAGGGGGAGACTTGGAAACGCATACCAAAAGACGGTATATACTCAAGTTTGTCAATGATGTGTTGTTTAGTGATAAAAGTGCATTCCCAACAAAACAAATTGAGAGTTCGAGTTTTATTTACCATAATTTAGGTTTGGTGTTATATGTTTGTCGCCTTTTTACAAAGTATCTTTATGTTTCGACTCCATTGAGACTTCAAATATATTTGCAATGGTAACGACCCAGAAAAAAAAAAAAAAAAAGAGGGATAGGATACAATGGCAGAGTTAGGTAAATCACGTGGTGACTGATACAAAAAGAACCGAAGTTGCTTGCTTTCCACCCAAACACAATGCCAAGAAGGCAATGAGTTGAGAACAAGACTGAAAACGCACGCATGGACAAGGCACCACCTGTGATTTGATGGCTTGTTGCATTAGAAATTGAGTGACTGTTATCAAATCTATCAAAAAAAAAAAAAAAAAGAAAAGGTAAACAAAAAAAAAGGATAAATAAATAAAATTATTGTCCCTGTATGCGATCCATTTCGCAAGGAGACCCATTGATTATAACCCATCCCATAGATTATAAACAAACGATTGGAACGTCAAACCATTGATACATTAATTGTTTATGAATACATAGCTTTGAATTAAAATTATAAATAAAATCATCTAATTAAAATTTATCTCTTAATAAATTACAAAATTATCAGTTAAATTATTAATTAAATTAATATTTTAAAAAATAAAATAAAAAATTAAGATTATTTATCATTTATACAAATTTTATCTATAAAAAAAGTGACTAAATAAAATGATTCTGAACAAAATTAAACTAAATTAGTATTGTAAATTTGAACAAAATAGAACTAAATTAAAAATAAAATCGATAATTCAAATCAAATTATAATCAAACCGCTAATTTGTGGTTCAATTACAGTTCTCTTTAGCATTCGATCCAAAATCTTCGAATCCGAACCAATGGGTCGAAACCGAAACCGAAACAAAATCAAACCAAAGTTATGTCTACCAGCAAACAAGCGGTTGAATCGGCTGAAAGATAGGATCTGCACCTAAAACGCCATCACCCCTTTTTTTTTTTTCTCGGAAATTTTAGCACTGTTCAATTCTTTTAATGTTTCCACTTTTGTCTTAGATCTCCTGTGGTTCTGTTCGCAGGAGCAAACATGATCTGGCATCGGTTTTGATGCTAACTTCAGTTAAACAAAGCCGTCGTTGTCTCCCAAGTTGGTCAGGAGGATGAACTGACTGAATACGGAAAGATGCAAAAATGGCCGTTCCACTGACTACACTGCACAATTCACCATACCAAACCAAGTTGTGTAAAGCTTCACCAATATAAACTCGTCATACGATATAAGGCTTCGACGCTGCAGAGTCTAGGATTAGTTCACCATATATAAATTCACTTTTATTTTCAAGGAAAAATTGTTCCCATGATTTTAATCAACGATCTTCAAATCAAAATAGAATAATTTTATTATTACATTAGAACTCAGTCATTCGGCTTTCTACTTCTTGATATAGATGGAAACTCATCATCTCGTTATCCTACTCCTCGACTCCTTTGAGCCAAATAGGTGGAAGCAAGGGAAATCATTGGATGCCTGTCAGTCATATGAAAGATGCCAATTATGTTTCCTTTTCTTTTTTTTTTTATCAGTCCCTTTTCTTTTTTTTTTGGTTTTGTCTATCATATGGCAATTGTTTGGGATAACAAGGCTACCCCACTTGCTGTCGGGCCCTCATTTCGGTGGGTTATAACTCACAACCACATCGGAAACACACAACCGCTCAGGACCCAGATAAGAGTTGATCTTCTTGGATGAGAACCCTGTTTTAACAATGGCATAAGAGAAATCACAAGTTGCAGTCCCTTTTTCATTTTTTTTTTTTTTCTAGGACGAGAAATCTTTTTCAGGCAAACCCTGAACATTAGAATGGGCTAGATATATGATCTTGAGACCACTTGCAACCTTTAATTTTCTTATTGCTCCATATAAACATCCTTTTGTAAGGCGCTTAAAACACCTGTTATTTTCACCTACCATATATGATATGAAGTAAATCTCGTAAAACAGATCCTCATCCACAAGTCCGTTAAAAATCAATTACATTCATATAACTTTTATGTTATGTTTTTAATCATCCAGAACGAGTATTTAATCAGCTCCCAGTTATTATCATCTGAGTTACAAATGGCATGATACTAATGACACAATGATGTGGTATCAAGGAAAATGATTTTGTGCATCGTATCCAATGGCCAGCACAAAACATACAAACTGGCATACCAAATGGGAACCGTATGACTAATTGACTAACATTGACTCTAATAGACTGATAATCAACCAAAAACCTGGCTTGGAATGTCCAGCACTGAGTGTGTGGTCAAACCATTGTACAGCCTGCAGAACTAAACCTAGAAGATTCTCCAAATCAAAGGTACTAATTTCCAAGTGGTAATTTTTCTCTAAGGAGACGTGAGTTAAAGTTCACCTCCAGCATGTGCAGCAATATTTTCATAAACATTAAATAATGGGATAATACAGCATGGCACAATCCTGTCCTAAAAGAACTCGAAGTCCAGATATTTACCCCCAGACTTCGTATCTGTCCCCACCATCCTTTTGCTGGCGCTTGCAACACCAATTGTGTCAACTGCCCATAATTTCCCAGCCGGTTCAGCCTCCACCGGTCTTGGCACTTCCGGTGGCGTGCTGCACCTTATTAGAGCCCAATTCACACCTTCAAAGAAAGGATGTTGCTTGATCTCACTTGCACCCCTCTTCACCCCAAGCCTTTGTTGTGGTTCCTTCACTAGCAAGCCTCGGATCAAATCACGGCTAGCATAACTGGTTGCTGGTGAGTCTGGAAATCTAAGCTGCTGGCCAACCACATTGAATAGCGTAGCACGGTTTCCTGATCCCTTGAATGGGGTTTTACCATACAGTACTTCGTGCAAGAAAATGCCGAATGTCCACCAATCAACTGCACTGCCATGCCCTTCCCCCTTTATTATTTCTGGGGCAAGGTACTCGTGGGTTCCCACGAACGACATGGATCGAGCTGCAGTAGGTTCTACAACAAGCTCTGGAAGTGCACCAGCGGGCAACCCAAGCTCTGATTGGGCCTTTCGAGTTTTTTTCTTACCCTTCCGAGGCAAAATACGAGGAAGAAAGCACACAGGCTGGATGCAGACTGATGTGGGCTCTATACAGGCAGGCTGAACACAAAATGCACCACTAGCAGGCCGTTTTGAAGGATCTGAATCAGATGAGCTCTTTATCAGGGTTGGCGAAACAGCACATCTCAGGGAAAGGTCAAAATCTGAGAGCATTATGTGCCCATCATCACGAACAAGAACATTTTCAGGTTTCAGGTCCCGGTAGACAACTCCAAGCATGTGGAGATATTCAAGTGCCAACAGGATTTCTGCAGCATAAAATCTAACAAATACAAAGATCAATCTTAAATTAATAAGTGATGCTTCTATCAAAATAAAATATAAAATGATAATTCTAGTAAAACCGATCAAATATACATGGAGTTGACATCACTGCAGAATCACATCTGCCATTTGTACAAAAGGATGCAGAACTGAGAATCAAACATGTCAAAAGAATACTCAAGGATCTTATTACAGTATATCAGAATTTATTGATCCATACAAGAATGTGGATTCCAAACAAGAATAGTGACTAGCAAGATTAAAGAAATAATATAGTCAACTTTGATTTGGTTATCTAAAATAAAATTTATCAACTTTTGGACTTCTATAGTGCAAAATTTCTACCAAAGCTACCTTGGCAAATTTGTAGTTTGCCACAATGGTAATATAAATGTTATGGCAACTGGTACTAATAAAGCTTTTCCCATTGTCCTGCATCCATAGGTTTGATGACATTTAATGGTGTTAATCTACATGATCAGGGTTCCTTATATGCAATATGCAAAAATAAGCTGAGTTAGGCTACTCCTCCTACTTTTTTTTAACCCAATTATATGTACTCTACATTTTAACCCAATTATCTCCACCCTATCTTAATCTCTCCTTCTGTCTCGCTCTCTGATATGATTTTTCCTTTTTTAGTTCATTCAGTTATATGTTATGTCTGGTAGACAAAGAAAAACACATGCTGCAGATGGTGGATAAATTGGTCTATTACAAAGTAACACCTTGCGGCATACTCAGAAAAATGTTTCCCAGGCTGCCGTTGCCTCAAAGTGTGCAGATCGCCTCCTGGACAGTATTCCATGACCAAACATGAGAACCTGTCGGTCTCAAAATGTGTATACAAAGTTGGCAGAAATGGATGATCCAATAGTTGCAAAATCTCCCTTTCTGTTTGAGCTCTAGTCAATTTCTTCCTGCTGGCAAGGGATGCCTTGTCCATTACTTTCATTGCGAAAAAACAGCGAGTCCCGCTAAGCTCTGAGAGATATACGCTGCCAATGTCACCACAACCAAGCCGTTTAAGTAATCTAAAGTGACTCATGCCTAAAATGCCATCTCGCGCTCGGATGGCAAGAATAGCCTTCCACCTAGGATCATTCCCCTTGTGAGGTTTATTTGCACTACCAGTGATGTTGCTCCAATTACTGTCATCACTAAGGCCACTGCTATCACTTGCTCGGCTTACACTTGTTTTTGCACTCTCAAGTGAATCCCCCCTAACACTGACACTCCCTTTTGTACTCTCACAATTTCTCTCCGTACAAATCGTGCCATCACTAGTAATAGCATCACTACGATATGTACTGGAACAGCTATTAACAATACTCATAGCTGTGACTACACTAGTACTGTCAATGCTACTAAGTGGACTAACATTACCACTTGGAGGCAAAGAGGCATCCCAGATGCATTCCTTTTCATCTGAATTGGGTGGAAGGGGAGAGTTTTCTATGTTCTGAGATGCATGAGGAACTGAGAATGGAGAAGCCAGTGCAACCATACCATTATGTTCTTCAACCAAACTTTCCGATGGTGAAAGAACCACAGAACTTGGTTTTTTGGGTGGAATCCTGATTGAAAGATCTTTTAGAAAAGGCCCCTTCAAGGACATACTCTTAATGAGGCAAGCAGCCTCAGACTTCTTTTGACCAATAGGTACATATACTGTCTTCATTAGATCTGTATCAACAGGTTCTGGTGGATGACTAGCCCCAGAGAAAGAACTAGGGCCACCTTCATCAAAGGAGTCACCACTGCCCTTGGATAAGACAACATCAGGCATCGGCTCTTCTTCAACTGGCAAGAAGTATTTTCCTTTCCATGGTACTGGCACAGGCAAACCTGTAACATGGGAGTCTTGTGAATTATATCGAGCCACTGCTTCTCTTACCAAACCCGTCTGCAGCTTTGACACCAGACTCCCTTCTCCCCCCGAGGCCATGCTTGCATTTGATAACTGAACAATGATGGGCAATTTACTGGGAAGTGCTTTTAGTTCTGGCACCCTTTCCATGACAATGTATAATTACATGGGATTATCTTTAAAAATCAACCCTGTAAATGGTGATTAGAAAATTCAATCAATGCTTCATCTTCTTGAACATTTAATTTCTAGCAAACTTCTTAGCATTTTTCACTTTTTTCATAGTGAGATTCACAATTGTCGCATTTTTAACCACATAGAAATCATGTATTCTTACGGTTCTTGCATTCCCAAGAAGCACAAATATATCAATCTATGGAAAATTTGAAACCGTTATTTTGTAAAAAGTGAACTGCAGAAGGAGCACAATCTCTAAACAGTAGCACCCATGACCCATCTACCAGAATTTTCCCACCATTTCATATGGGTATCAAATAATTTGCAGTGCCTACTGTTTTCTGTTGATTTCAATAGCATGCATATCCGTAATGGCACAATAACATAGTCATTTCTCTTAGAAAACAGAAATATAAGGGCAACATATACGACCTCAATTTTATTTTTTTTATTTTTTATTTTTTATTTTTGGATTTTCACAATCTGCAGAAGGGAAAATCAAAGACACTACAATGCAAAAATACCAGCTATGAACAATCAGTTTAGCAATTAATCAAGTACATGCAAAATCTAATCTTATTGCATAAATACAAATCCTGACTAACCCTTTGCAAATGAAAACCCTTTCATGTAAGGCCTCACTAGATCATTCAAGCAACTGAAACCGATGAATCAATGGCTGACAAAAAATGCTTAACTTCACTCACAAATCAAATAAAAATACCAACAAAGGTTCTGCAATTATCAATTAGAAAAAGAGAAAAAAAAAAAAAAAAGCCAGCGCCTAAAAGGTAAACCCGAGGTTGAGTAAATAAAAACGCTTAAATGAAAATTTTCCTAAACTTGTCCATTTCCCACTTGGGGCACCTTCATTACACATAAATCCTCCAATTCCGTGCAAAACAACAATGCAAGAGAGAGATCTTGAAACCCCAGAAGAAAAATGTCACTGCAGAGCAGAACGGATAAAACAGAGGAAACATTCAGAGAGATAACAAAAGTTCCTAAAGGGTAACATATAAACGGAATTACGAAAAGAAAGAAAAAAAAAAAAAACGCACCAATGAACCGAAAAGAAATAGGAAGCTGTGCGAGCAGATTGTTTCAGTAGTGCTGTGTGTTGTACAAAAATGGGGTTTCTAATTTGGGTTTTAGAGGCTTCAGAGCTCTAGAGCTCTCAGCTACTTCTGTTTCTCCCCGGAAGCCCCCCCCCCCACTTTTTTCTCTCACCCCACTCTCTCTTTCACTAACTCTCTCTCTCTCTCTCTCTCTATATATATATATATATATATATCTCCCTGGACTTTTTTTTTTTTTTTTCTTGTGTGGCTAATAGGGGTGGCTCTTCTGCAGCCATTAAAGCCCATGCTTCAATGGTCAATAGTGTTTGCTTTTGCTTTTTTATTTTTATTGTTTCACTTTTGCTTTGCGTTTGTGTGTAGAGAGAGAGAGAGAGTGAGTGTGCGTGTGAGAGTGAAAGGGAGAGCGAAGGAGAGGTACGAACAGGTGCCAGAAAGGTGACATTGAAAGTGAGAGTTTCTTGTAACAGCAATGGCGGGGTCCACAGACCCCCGTCTGTGGGATCCATTATGTTTCTTCTTTGAGCTACACACCACTACTGCTCTGCCATGGATGGAGGACGCTCCCTCCCTCTCTCTCTCTCTCCCTCTATATATGTATATATATTATTATTCAGAAAAAGACAAAGCTTCGGTCAATGGCAGCAGCACGTCTCTCACATAAGTCAAGCGGTGGTGCGCGGGTGGTGGTCAAAGGAAGGCCTGGGCGGGGAGTGGTGGACCCCGCCTTATTACAGCAAAGTCCTCTGATACGGTTGGATTTTTGTAATTATAAGATGCTCGCCGTAATCTCTACATCATAATAGCCATTCGATACAGTTGACGCGCGGAGTTAATGCGCGTGAAAGATTAGAAAGAGTGTCCGAATCCGCAGGATCCAAACCCGATATCGAAGAATGGTTCACGGCGATGGCTGTTACAGAGGAAGAGAGAGATGCATTAATTATTATATTAATAAATTTATAATTTAATATTATATTTAACTGGCAAAATTATGAAAGGGTCATATGAGGGACCACCGAATGCAAATTTACAACCGTCGGATTAAAAATGTTCCCCAGTTGGAGGAATAAGCCAACGAGAGATGACGAAAGGGACGCACCGTATTTCTGTGTTTTTCAATGGCTTATATTTCCTCCTTTTGGTCTGTCAATCTTTGTTTATTTGTCACAAGTATACACGGTTTTTTTTTTTTATTTTTTGGTGTAAACCATCTTTTATGGCATTCGTCTTCAAATACACATTATCGTTATGGTAAGTAAAATATTTATAGGGTCTTCACAAGTAGGTTTAAACATTTAAGTGATTATCACGACTAAGTATAAGAATTATAAATTTGCAAATAAATAATCATACTAGACAGTTTGTGTCGATGTAACGAAGTTAAGTGTGTCCATACCATTCTTTTCACACGTCATGTGGGTGTGACAACATTTAAGACATACAAAATGGGGACTGATCAAAAGGCCCGTGGGATTAGATGTAAGTGCGAGGCAAAGCCGTGACCACCCCCCCCCCACTGTCTTCCTTCCTTCTCTGTTTTAATCAACAACCCCCACCAAACTCACTGTTTTGCTGACGTTATTTACCATCACACTTGCCATTTCACGACAATGAAACACTAAAAAGGAGCAAAATTCACTGTTAATTAGAATAAATATTCGGGTGATACACATTACGATTGTTATGCGCACCTAAACAGGTAATAATTCAATATCTACTGGAATGTATGTAATAGGTGGCTGGTCACTTCCTAGCCCTTGTGGGCTTGGGGAGGCATGAGGTGGGGGATTTGGTCCCCATACCCACCTTCGATGCCCAAGTTTAAGTGAGATTTCTGTGAGCGTTTTGCTGCTCTTTTCAACTAACAATTAATAATACTGATGTATTGCTACGATGACAAAGGGGCAGCGAACATCATTCGACCGGCTTCTGATCTGTTGCACTGTAGGGGCTATGCCAGACTTCCTATTATAGGCTGTTCGGTTGGATGTGTCTGCTCTGCTCCGTTCCCAAGACGGCTTTAAACAAATACAATGTCCAAAGGGACAATTTGGACATTGGAGAAGAGTACGGGTACGCATGCCATGCTACTTATATTTTTCTCACAAAAGGAAAGCCGAGCGGTCAGCTTCTTTTCAGTTCTCTGTTGAGGTAGGCCCATATTGCTGCCACCCCAGGACGGTCTCTGCTTCCTTCGATCTCTCCCCTCAACAATAGAATTTCCTGGTGGCACAACTTAGCTTTTACATGGGTTTGGCCTGCTTGAGCCATCGATCACGATCTGTCACTCATTTACATCTATTGGAATGCTTGGCGATTACTCAGATTGAAATCAAACTGAGGCTCAATCGGAAGGACTCCTATAAAGCCGAGATGTAAATGAACTTATTGGTCCATGCTTCGTATATAGGGCTGCTCTTTCGTTAACCAAAGAACAAGAACACACTCTATAAGATAAGTGGGCTACGAATCTTTTAAATTCCAAGTCATTTTTCTGGAACTTAAAAAAAAGCCACATTATAGAAAAATGTATAGGCAACTTTAGGGTAGACTTTTTTTCTTTTCTTTTTGTTTTTTTTCTTCTTCTAAGTTTTAAGAGTATTAAATAGATGAACGAGAAACTTTATGGGAACTAAATGTAAGCCATTTCATACTCTTTTTTTTGTTTTTTTTTTTTTTTTGAGGGAAAACCATTTCATACTCATTAAGGAGAAAAAACTGCAAATCATCTAACAAAAATGAAGCTGGAAAAAATTCACTGGGTGCTGCCCATTACAATAATAGTACTTGGAAACATGCACCTCTAAGAGATTGAAATTGGAATCCGTTGGAATTTCGCAAGATTGCCCTTTCAATAAGTGAACGAGATACAAATCTCATTGAGATTTTCCAAAATTTCCCTTTCTATCAGTCAAAAGTGTTGCATTGCTTGCTGTTCGAGTAGAATATGGAAGGTTATCGAAGCCGGTCGGTCAAAGAGACTGTTCCAAAAACAGGTGAATCCGCAAGTGTGAACATTTCACGTTTTATAGATAAAATAGTTTAAAATGTTGATGGATGATGTGGACCATGATTGCGAGACTTTATTCATTGATTGCAACGATAAAATTGTGAATCTCCAATCCCATGAAAGCTAGGACTAGTGATTAAAATGATTAGCTCAATATTTTACCACTTGATGCCAAAACCCCACACCCACATTTCCAAAGAGGCGTTTTGCAATCTCTACTTTAACGTGGGACTCCTTTGCTTTTTTGAAAAGAGCGAGTCCATAGGTTTGAAAAGTGTAGAATTAGGGTATTGGAATTAGGAAAAGTGAGGGAGGCATTCAAAGGTGGTTTCTTTCATTATTCCTTTCTCACTTACATTGGTCCACCCACTAACTTTTTCAATGGGTTTTGCATTGCTAGCTACGAATCCTCCACTAAACGAGGAGCATGAGGCACACTCTCCAATTTCTAAGTCCTTGTGTTAGAAGAGAGAGGGGGAAGGATGATTGTTAAAGGCACTACAATTTGATGGGGTCGCGCATCGGGTACGTTCTTTGAGTTTAGCGGAACGCGAGTTTTCAACCAACCGAAGATGGCAACGAGGTGGATTTATAGCCAAAAGAAGGGATCTGCTATTTTTTCGGACTAATAAGATCCTTTCCGAAAACAACAATCCAGCAATTCTAGTAGCAAAACATAGTATAATTCTCTATCTAATTTTCTTAAAATGGCATGGGAAATTTTTTTAGTTCCTTTTTATTATGCTCCTCAAGATAATAAACGAACAAAATTATGTTTTTTAATTAATTTATAAAAATTTATTGATATTATAAAATTAAATTACATTTAGAATTCTAAACTATACTAATATCAAAAAATTCTAAATTCTCGTGATACAAATCAACTTTTGAAGAGTGAAGATCCACAGTATAATCTTAACAGCTTGTCATATTAGTATAGTTTACAAAACATTTGATGGAGAAAATAACTTGTTAGAATTTTAAAATGAAATTATTAATACATATTGTTAAGGAGAGAATTTAATTTTCTTATCAATCAAAATTTAATCTTTATATACGAACGAAGGTTTGGTTCTTGATAGAAGAAAACTATGGGTATAGAAACAAAATGTCCTAAAGGGTCATGGTAATATTTAACGGCAATAAATAATATTAATTTATTCAAATGCTATAATTTTATTTTATTTATTAACAAAAGTAGTTAATGATAATAATCAGTAATAGTAATTAACAATAGTAAATTAAATAGATTGAAAGTAAGATGGAAATTTAATGGGATCTCCATCCACGTTACCAGTCATTGCTAAACAAAAGAAACTATGGATTATTATTCGTAGGCATGCTAATAGTAACACCAAAAGCTATTTATAACCGAAAGAAAAAGCAACAATTTCGTAAAATTCAGAATATTTTAGTCTTGACAACTTTATTTTCCCTTTTTTTTTTGGAATTAAAGCCCATATTTTTTTTAAAAATCAGATATATATGAGATTTAAACTCCTAATTTATTCCCAGAAGATTTGTTTTTGTGATTAGTCAAACTATTTACAATTTGTTTAATGGTCTTTACAACCCAAATTATGTGAAAATGAAAATTAATAGTTATAGTAACCTTATTATATTAAAGTCCTGCCATAATTAGTTTAATTTTTCTGTGTTTTATTCTTCCATCATGTTGTAATACGAATTAATCATCAAAAAATTGGAAAATAAGAAAACTAATCTTCAATGGTCTGTTTGGGCCTGGAAAGTGCAAAACAATATACCTTTAATTAGGCCCACTAGAACTATTTCAAGCCCGCGGCTGGAACTGGTGATTCTGGAAAGTATCGCTCGGCCGGAAGAGGACCGGCTTACTTCTGCTAAATACACACATCCTATTCGCTTGCTCATGGCTCTCAAGGTCTCTCTCTTTATTTTATTTAATGTTGAAAATTCTCTTTCGTGTTTGTGAAGCATTTTAGAAATTGTATTTACGAAACTATACAATAAACTTTCTTATTAAATTTATTTAAACAACACACTCTACAAATTTAATGAAAATTAATTACTCTCATAATTATATATATATATATATATTTAACCTCATCAAATACATTAATAAAAATTCAGATTCATACTTTCAAATAAAAAATTCAATTCTTTATCTATTAGACCATAACAATGAAATCATCCGTTAATTAAACAAAATCGAAATTTCAATGTCACTTAATGACAAGGGTGCGCATGCATACATACAAATTCCTTACAAATATCGACCACTTTCTCTTTATGCAAACAACGTAATTAGATAAAATTTTCATAAAAACCTACAATTTAGGTCTGGTTGATTAAAGAGACAAAAAGAAAGGTTAATATTTTCACCATTCGATGTCAATATCTTCTTACCATCTCACCTTTATCAATTATCATACATTCAATCCATTATTTACCTAATTTAAGAATTAGAGACTATTTATTTTTTTTCGTAAATAGATCTCATGACTTTACATCTAAAATGTTATTTTTTTAAATATATAATATGTGATAAAATTGAGTAAAATGTATAATAATTATATATAAATGTGATAATAAATTGTATAACAGTTAATACATATTTTATATTAAATGATAATTATTATATATTTTATAGTATTTATTATATATTTTATAATTTTTTTAAAAAAAATTTAAAAAATTGTGCGCGGGACCTATATACTCTATCGACACCTCGTCTGTCTATGTCTCTCGGTCCACCTATCTTTTTTGCGACCGAAGTAAAATCCAGTACTTGGCCTGTAGTCGCCGGTCTTGAGGCACGGAGATCCCCTGGTTCTCTCTCCGCTTGCTATGGCTGTGGCCTCCGCCATCGCCGGAAGGATCAACTTGCCGCCGATGGATACTGCTCCTTCAAAGTCCGCATCAGAATCGGGATCCGACTCGTCGTCCACGGCTTCTCTCCCCCGGCGCTACCGACACGATCGATCGTAATTATCCGTCTAATTCTAATCCAAACCTTCACAGAGACGCCGTTGCGCAGGTATGGGTCTTTCAACTCGACGGCCTGCACGTGCTTCCGCGTTAATTTACGCGGCGATTACTGCTGAAGGCCATGAGCCATTCCAAATTTCAGGTAATAATCGATGGCTCCGTTTGGTAGCTGAGAAAATGAGAAGAAATGGCGCTATTTAAACTGTTCCGTGTTTGTCCAACTCAGAAACAAAATATTAGTTGTAGCTGAGTTCATTAAAATATATATTAATCCATAGTTTTTCATTGTTAATGAAGCCGAGATAAATTTTATAGCTCATTTCAGTTTTTTTTTTTTTAATTTTTTTGATGGTTCACTGTGCTATTATAACAGTCCCTAGCTTCTCTGAGGATCGAAGATTATCGCCAACTGTTCCGTCTTCCACCTGATGAACTAGGTGACTTCCGGCTACGAATGATTACTCGTGTTGGAAGTCTGTTAAATCACATGAACTACTTCAGACTGTACAACTTGTTAACTTGACGGAACTTCTTGAATCTTAAGCCTATTCAGGTATAAAGCAAAGTTTATAGGTGTTTTCCTTTTCTTTTTTTTCTTAATTTTTGTTTGTAAAGTCAATAATCATGCACCACATTTTATCGTGTTATCAGGAGCTTAATTCGTTTGTTCGTAAACGTATTCCTATCTGAAACCCTTTTATTTTATGCACATTTGTTTCTCCTAATTGGCTCTGGTTCAAGATGTTAACTGTGCATTCCAGGAGACTATACTTGTTCAGGTAATTCTGATCTTTACCTGTATCTTGTATTTGAGGATGCATGCTTTATTGAAACATTTAAAATTTTTCGCACCTCATCTTTTAGTGTGGATATTGCCCAGACTGGTCTCGAGTCCTATTCCGCTATTTTTGTTCTGTGGATACTTTTGGACTAATGTTGAGTAATTGACTATGTTTGCATATTGCAGGGGCATATGTAACTTTTTGTACATTGTGTTTGCTTCTGGTAAAAAATATTTGGATTTGAGAAATAGGTAATGTTAAAAAAATGGGTTTTTATAAGTATCGATGATTGGTTAATGTGCTTCCTTTGAAAAGGTTGGTAATTGGTGTGCAGTACTTGCTCTTTTCATTTTAGTTAATTTCATGTTAGCATCTCGGGGATGAAATAATAGCACATTAATAGGTTCCGGAGGAAAAGGGGAGCACAAGAGTGGATTAATAATGAGAATGAGTGTCATTAAAAGACAATACTGAAAATGGAAGATTAGAATGTAGAGCATAGAAATAATAGCTTTAGTATGCATCAGGGCTACTATAGATAATTCATAGTTGTTGGTCCATAAATTGCAGATAATGTAACTTTATCTCATTTCTTTACTTGAAAGATTGGAAAACATATCACTTTATGAAAAATTATGATGCTAGGAAATTAGTTTTTTAGTATTGACATTCTATTTACCTTTTCTTTTCTTTTTTTTTTCTTGAGATCACGCCTTTTCTTGTTGTTCTTCTTCATTTTCAATAATGTGGACGTAAATAATAGAGGTTTTTGAAGCTTTTCATATCTTGTAAGTGGACCCAAATTCATTGGATAATTATGGCATTAATTTATATTATTCCATTCTCCATTTCGAGTTGGTGAAACTTGTGGTTGGATTTTTTGTTTCATTGTTCTCATCAAATTTGCAAATTTTACCTCAGGAATCAATGTTGTCAAGTAGCCAAGAGAGTGGACTTGTTATTATTGAAAGGTTCAATAGCTTCAAAGGAGTCAAGGAATTGGATTCTACTCAATGGTATTTTTATGAGGTTTACTAGTTATGTGTCAGTCTTTGAATCTGTATTTTGGGATTCTTTGTAACTTAATTTTATGTATTTCAATCAAGAATATGGACTGTCCTTGTTCAGATGATATTAAGCTTCCAGGTGATGTTGAAAACACAAATGTCTTGGTAACATTTACAAAAGAAGATAATGCGGCACAAGATGCAGAACCAGTTGGAAATACTGAGTCTTCATCTTCAACAGGACCTTCAATGTGGCATGTTGAAGAACTTGATGACCTCAGAGTTAGTCAGCTCCTTTTATAGTTCTTGACTCTGGATTTTATTAAAATTATTGGGCATATGGTTCACCTTTGCGTTTTTGTTATCTCCTGAGGACTTGCCATGCTTAGCACAATTGTTGCCCTCAAGGTCAGTGATTTGGTGGCTTAATACTGGACTTCTTGTAGGAATTATAGGTAATTGATTGTGGACTCCTGAGGATGAAAAGGATATTTTTGGCAGGAGATTAGGATGGCATATGAAAGAAATGGATATTATTATCTTGCTGGAACTCTGTCATGAAGCCTTGGATCTATGCTTTATTAAAACAAAGAAATGTTGTGGCTTTGGGTACTGGCTGCTGGTGAAATTTTTAGTTGGAGTTTCATGTGGAACTTTTTCATAGATGCTTGATTCTTGATTCTAGTTAATGCCCGATGATCTCAAATGATTGTTTTTCTGATCTGCTGTACCAGAATCTTATACAAGAGTTGCAGAAACAAAATTTCTGGTAACGTTATTGTGTCCACAATTTTAGAATCTGCTTCTTGTTTTCTCTACCACATGCAGAACCCAGTAATACTGGCAGTATGACTTGTGAGAAAATTTTCTTTTGATCTCATTCTTATCATTGCTGCAGATAATTTATCCTTTTTTTTTTTGACTCAAATGATGCCATCAGTTTTGTTGAATCATTCCATAAGAAATGTGGAGATAAAAGGTAGTTGTAGCCATTTTCCTTAAACATCATACTGAAGTGCTCTCACCGATTACCATCTATGTTGAGTTTAGTTATAAAGTATAAACACTGACTGACTATATTAGTTTGTTTAGCATGTCTTGGGTGCAAGATTAGCTCTGACACCTGATACGCTTGCCTCATAAGTGCACTTCATATTTCTGTATGTGGGATGATGGATTTGGACTCCAAGGTTATTTAAAATGAAACTACATAGTGTACAAAATCTGGCAACGCTGTGCTTTTTGGTTCTTGTTTTACCATTTTTTCCTGTGCACACTTTTGTTGTAGCTCCTGCAACTTCCTTTGAACTATGTATTGCATTTGATGCCTAGGGTCACTAAAATGATGCAGTTAAGATAGTACAATCTACCTTGGGTCAATGCCATGAAGCTTATGCAACATGGATAAACATGGTAATGCCTTCTTCCTTTCAGAGTATCTTTGAACTAACAGTGTGACTTAGTTGGACTCTTTCCTCAACTACTTTGGGATGGAGGCTTCCAGTAAGTTGACTTTCACTTAAGTCGGACTAATTAGTAATATTTTTATTGACTACCTTTTCAGGAACATGAACTATTGAAGCAAAAGAATTGAAGAACAAGAAGGTTGGGCTATCTCTCTTGGTGCATGATACCTTATGCTCTGGGCTTTCAGTCTTCTGTTTTCTGATTTACTTGGAGCAGAAAATCTTGCTGTTAGCTTCATCCAGAATGGTGTTATTTTTGAGGGGGAAGTTAAGATGAACTTCAGAAAGGCTGCCCAACAAGTCAGATGACCATTTGAGGATCATGCAGATCTCCAGAACCATGGATGCTAATCGTCAGCTCGGAAATCTTGTGCTAGAAAGCTTTACAAATGCGATATCAATGTTGTCTTTATTAGGAGAATATATAACGAGATTCTATTCAATGTTGAAAAGTGAGCCAAATTTCCCTGATCTTGGTTGTGTTTGCCGTGATCTTCCGGATGCAGGTATGCAGTGATGGAGAGTTGAATTGGCCTGTTTAGTAATAAAGCTAGATCTTTTGCCACCTGAAACAACGGAATCAATGGAATTTCCCTATGCCAGGCATTTACCAGTCTGGGCCTCCACGTGTGCCCTTTACTCAAATTTCTTGATTTGATCAATTTATTATCTTAAATCAGCTTTTATCCTAGATGGTTTAATTCAGTGGCTATACAATAGCATTTCCCGTTTTCTTTCATTCCTTATGGTTGTCTAAACATCACTCGTCATCTGAATCTGTTCCGACTGTCATTACGTTCGCATCTGAATTCCTGCCTTCTCTGTATTTTGACTACAGGGGATGCATAGTTGTGGTATTGAACCGACCCCAACATGTCTACTTTCCTTTTCCAGGAGCCTACCACATGGGGGGTGGCATGGGTGGTGGACTTGGTGACATAACGGCTGAAACCTTGGCATGTTTGGAAAGGCGAATGCACCATCGAGAAGCTGACGTGTTCATGATTGAGACTCAACTTGAGAGGTTACGGCATGGGCATAAGGGGTTGGAAGCGCAGATGAAAGATCTCGATAATCATCGGAAGCATGAATACCATGATCACCTAACTAGAGGCTGTACATCTTGTAATTTATACTCGGCATACGTATCATTTTCATTTTTCCTTGTATATCTTTCCAAGTCGGCACAAATCACAACCTTCATGAAGTATGGGGATCTGAGGCTCTCCTGATGCACACCAGTCACCGTTGGCTAGGATTCATTGCCTGCTACCAAGAGGCAATCAAACCAAAACATCAATGGAAAAAACGAAACCTTTGGGTGCCCAACTATCCAATTGGCATCATGCATCTAAAAAAGTGTTCAGGCCGCTACAAGAATAGGTGGGGTTGACTTATTGGATGTTGGGCATCGCTTAACGAAAAATATGCTTCGGATCATTGTGTTTGAAGTCATAAGAATGACACCATGAAAACATTTTAGTAAAGTAGAATAATGTTGTTTACAATCCATTGGTAGTTTCTTGCTTCTGCCTTTGTTGTCTTTGATCCCATTTTCTTTCCAACTACTTTCTTTCTCACTTCTTTCTAGTAAACCAAACAATGTTCCAGAATTTTGGCTTTTGCCGGTCCAATCTTTAAAGCCTAGTTCCAACCCTTCTACCAAGAGAACGAAAATTTAATTAATTGAAACCTCATCGTTGTTTAGGTTACTCAAAGTTACCAAAAAATAAATAAATAAAAAAAGGAGGTAGGAGATTAATAGATAAGGCGTGATTTAAATTGTTAGTTATAATTGATTATTATAATTTTTTGATTTAGACAGTCGAGATCACCTCTCGTCAAACCCATTCACCATTCTCCTTAATTGAACTCATGTTTAAAATCTACTCGGTTCCATTTTCCTGGCGTGTGGCCTGCCAGGAGACCGCCGACATTCAAAACCCTTGACATTCCTAGAGGAAGGCCGCGTCTATGAGTTGCCAAGGCTATATTTGAGTATCAGCTTTTGTACGTAAAGATTTTCACAATGATTGAGGATAGGAAAGACGGTTGGACGGAGGGTTTCTCTCTTTGTCTAGGGTCAACGGATTATGATTCATTAACATTTATGCAATTGCTGCATGTTCCACATTTTTTCTTTTTGAACCTTGTGCCACGGAGGGCTAATATATAGTAGTGCACCCATGAGGTAACACAAAAAAATCTAAAATCTTTTAACATAAATATGTCACCTTCTCACTTATGATAGTGTGGGATTGATGACATATTATTTATATCCTGTGATATAAATAATTTCTGTATCTCACGCAATATTTAATTATTAATGATTTAAATTTTTATTTTTAAAAATTTTAATTCAAATTATTAAAAAAGATATGAAATTTATGGAAATGTGAATGTCTACCTCCATTGTGGAATTTGTGGTTCATTGCTCTTCCTCATAGATGAAATAAAAAAAAAAAAAAAAGTAAAGAGCTTCCAAACACGGTGCGATGGCCTCTAGAAATATTTGTGGTGATGAGAGGAATGCTCCATGCCAGAACTATTGTGCGGCCATCTATATGCCTTTAATTTTGTTCAGCTAGAAAATTCTGTAGACGTGAAAGGGTTTGTGTCACAAACGTCGCATCTCATATGTCGATAAGTTCTTAACTCCATCTTCTAAGATTAAAATTTTTAAATTTTATGATTTAGGAATACTTTAATAATTAAAATTTTAAATTTTTATTTTAAAAATTCTGAATTTTAATTTTAGTTGTAGCTGGTGGATCAAAATTTCAAAAAAAAAAAAAAAACAAATGCAAATAAATATAAAAATGCAAAGGAGGACCCAGCCTCATTTAGCTACTCTTTGGTTTGTCGCTTTCTGTGTGATCCACGAGTTGACTCAGCCTCCTTTAGTTCTACCCTACCCCCCCACCTCTACTATATACCTCACCTATGCGAACAACTCGGTGTGTGTTTTTGACTAGCTTGCTTTCATTGGACCAAAAAATTTGCTTAACAATTGCTCTTCATCGGAATAAATTTTGAATTTCAAGCTCAATAACTTATTTTTGCATTAGCTGAAAAATCGAACTTCGAATTAAGACCGAAAAAGTTGGCCATTGCATGACAGTCCGACGATCTCTGTAATCTCTGTCCCTCCATGTACACAAAGCTCCCATATTACGACACTTAATTCTGTGGAAAATCCTAACTTATCTAATCAATCCAAGCTTTTCTCTGTGATGCCTATTTAGCATTTTCTTGGCCGTGGCTTTGAAAGGACACTGGGAGCTGACAAATCCGCTGACTAAGTGAAGGTAAGTGCCTAACTCATGACACGTGGCAACGTCCCTTTTGCTCCTGAGGTACGGCGACTCCCGGCTGCTCAGTCTCAGCTCCCGTCCCACGTCAGCATATACCCATGGCATGCCCTCCACGCGATTCTGTAGCCAGCTCGGAAATCCTGCCACTGACACTCCCTGATTGTCTGCCACGTCATTGTTGTCAATTACGAATCCAGGCACTTTTGTGATGAGATCATCCGAGTTCACTACCCGCAGGATTCTGGTCCCACTCTTTTCCAGCTGGCGTCTAAAGCTCTTGTTACCGACACGCGGCCCACCGAAGGAAATGACAGTGACCATTGGTGCGTTACCAAAAGTAGAATTAATGTCGTACGCTGTCAGCGTAGCAAGAGCAGCGCCGAGGCTATGACCGGTGATCGTGAAACTGAGCGGCTCACCTCCGTACATTTCGAGGACCCTACCGATCTCTTCCCTCACCATGCTTTGCAAACTCGGACACGTGGCAGTACCCGAGGTGTAGAGACTCAAAAATCCTCTCTCCACCATGGCCCCACTACTGCTGGCGGTAGCACCATCGGGTAAACAAGTTAAGGTGGCGCGTAGATTCTCAAGCCACTCCAGGCAAGTAGCAGTGCCCCTGTAAGCGATCACCACGTCGCGGCGGCCCAGCCTGGAAATTTCCTCCTTGTCCTGACAAACGGCGACGTAGCCAATCCAGCTGGACTGGGCGGACACCCAGCTTGGTGCTTTGTCAGTCCATCGTGGCAGCGTCAACCCGCACGTGGCACGAAGATTCTTTGTAGTGCGATAGCCAGTTTCGCCGATTCCAGACTTGGACAGGATCGAGTTCTTGGAGAACTTGGAGCTGGCATATGTCGTAGAAGAAGGGTCAAAGTCAAACGAGCGATACCCTGCTTCTACAAATTGGCCGTACCGCAGAATCTCCCTTCTTAAATTGTCGTCAAGTGGGTCAAGCAAGCCCTCCCAGTTGTTGAGTCCCTGATACTCCATCCACTTCCTGCCAAGTTTGGCTTCCCTATAGGTGAGACAGCAATGGATTGACGAGTACCGTTTTTTAAGAGGCCGCAGATAATGTACCCGTAACCAACCATGGTGGAGCAAACTCAAACTCGGCGACTTGCAGTGAGTGTGAGTGGGAAGTACTTCCAGCTGGTGCTTTGAAACTGAAGTAGAGGGCAGGGTACATGGCTTTGCCACTCCCACAGACAGCCTCATTTTTTGCCTCTTTTTTTTTTTAAGTAACAAGCACGTAGTTGTAAACCTTTTAACTTCCTCGGTTGGAGTGTTTCGTTTATCTCAAGCTCATTTTGGCATAGGACTCTTACTTAACATTTATGGCACATTTATAAGCAAAGCAAGAAGCCGCGCGACCGAGAACGAGGAATAATCAGCCGTAGATAGAAAAGTGGACGGCGGGGTTGATGAGACAACAGTGTAAAATCGAGAGGAAACTTAGGGGAATGGAAAGCCAAGTGGCACTCGGGGATTAATTTAAGAGAAAAAAAAAAAAAAAGCGCTGTGGGCCCCGCCGCCGCGGTGACCCTCCGTTTTGGTTGACCACGGGCCCACGTTAATCCTGAACGTGAAATGACAAATCTGCCTCTCCGACCAACAATTTTCCATCAGGCCGAGTCCCGTACTTCTCGCCTCGGCTTGGCTTCAGAATGGCTTGGCTTACTGCAGCGTTTCAGCCTCTCCGATCCTGCTTAAATTAGGGAAAACGCTCGAAGTATAAATAAATTTTGACAAAAACTACGTGTAAAAAAAGTGAATTTCATCACGCACTAGCCAGTCCATTAAAAGTATTTAATGATTGGCGATTTAATTTTACTGAGATGACATCTACAAAATGTATTTGTGCGATCCGTCCAAACAATTATTGTTTAAAACCAAGCATTTTGTACCCCCAGCATTTTAGCCAGAATTAATTAGGATCCAAATCTTGATAATTAGGCCGCTTATTATGAGTTAACCCTTTTTGGTAGACTGTTTAATGTTAATGCAGATAAATCTACCTTTAATCAGATAATCTTCCGGCAACGATACCAATGTATTAATATTGTCAACTAATTTAAATTTAACTAATGCTGCCTAATATCTCTTTTTTACACACACACACACACAAAGAAAGACTTGTACACGAGCCTGCCTTTTGCACATCGATGGATGAACTGATTATTATTATTATTATTATTATTTTGATAAGAGATAACTTTGGTGTTCAAATTGTGGAATTGTGATTAAAGGCAACCGGGTTTTGCTTATATACGATCAAAATATGCCTATAAAATTAATTGTCTTAATAAAATTCCTTGCAAAAAAAGAAAGTAGGCTTTTGAAATCACAACACATACGATGGACAAGTAGTATTGAGAAAAATGTGAAAGTTTAAAATTGAGAAAGAATTTAAATATGTAATATAATTGCGCACTTAATTTTTTAAGATTTTTAATTAAAATATAGTATTAAAATAATGAGTATATTATTTGCTTGGCATTTGATTTTTTTTTTTTAAATTAACTCTCGTGTTTTTTTTTTTTTAAAGTTTTTGGACAGAACCTGCTTTATCTGATTAAACTCAGTGCTCGTTGACTTCAGATAATTTTGGCCGTTGATGACTACGACCGAGCTAGAAAAAGTTGGGATTTTGTAGGAACAAAGCACTCGTTGTTTCAATGCCGACATAAAAGAAAAAGAAAAAAAGCTAAACATCGCCTAAGTGTCCAAAGAAGATCTCTTATCCGCTTCTTTATCCGCTTGGACGATTGGCTCTCGTGTATCAAGACATAATCAACTCTCGATCCTTATTGGAATTTGAACTTGATTGGCTAGTCTTTCTTTGCATTTGCAATAATGGCCGAAAGCAATTCCACCATGCCGCCATCTTAACAATTTTAAGTTGGAAAATCATAAGCTTGGATCAAGCACATCTATGGTGATGCTGAGAGTGAGTTTAGTACTAAAGTTCTGTAAATTGAAACTGTTTTATCATAATAATCTTATCCTCCGCAATCAGAGAAGAAAAACATCTGCTTTCTATCTCAAAAAATGCAAAGATTAGTTCGAACCAGTACCATATACATGGATGATTCTACTAAACTATACGCTATATTTGCCAATGCAGTTAATCTAAAACGTGTGTACCAACTTTCAAGTCAACCCAAGCCAAGGAAAATAAAAAGGTTTAATTACGTCATGCAAATCGTGAAAAAGGAGTGGTTGCCGTGCCATTGAATTTTCACTTGCATGTGTTGATCTTCCGCAAAATAAAAGTAAGAGCAGTCATGAGAAATAAAGTTGGTAGAAGTGATGGTGATGTAAAGGCCGCGGATGAAACTGAAAATGCAACCACCTAATGTGTTCCTCGTGCAAGTCCCGAGTGCTTGGCTCCCTAAATTCCCACTAGATACTACCTATCTTTAAATGACCAAAGTACACCCATGAGAAAATGGACTTTGATTTTCCAAGATATTGTACATTTCCATTCTTTCTTTTTCTCATTGTTCTCTCTCTCTCTCTCTCTCTCTCTCCCTCTTTTTTATTTTTTATCCCCTTATTAAGGTAATTATCTTCCAAAGTCCGCGTCTTTTTTTTTGTACATTTTTTTTTTTGTAAAAAAATAGTACCCCATAATTTTACTAAAATAAATAACACTTTCACATCATGCACTGTGAGTTGTCCATGTTACTCAACCTACATATGGAGGAATAAACTTTATGAAGAAACTCACTTACTTCCACAATTATACATGCTTAAGTGTAAATTTAATTTCACCAAGTACTTTAGTGGATATTCAAATCCATGACTTGCATGCTATGAACGAATGCCTTAACTATTAAATCATAATGGTTTGTGGTTCGTTTCTGACGCATCAGAAGATAATTTCTAGCAATTAAGTCTCTTCCATTAGTAACACACAAGCACATATATATATATATATATAAAGCTTATGAAATATCTGACACTTCCATGGAAAAAGACTGCTTTTTAGAAACTATAATTGAGGATTGGCATATTTGTGCTCTAAACACGAATGTTTTATAGAAGGGAGAAATATATAAAACTCTCTAGGTAAATCGAAATTCATGTTCGTCAGAAGCCACATCTGGGAACCGGGTATTGCTTCTGTTGATGCCATTGTGGTTTGCTATATCTGCATTTCTGGGATAACACAACAATAAAAAATCAGAAAAGGTTTGGTCGGCACATGAATGGACTCGCACGCAGAAATTTAAAAAAAAAAAAAAACTATTATGATATTTGATTTGATGGGTTAATTATTCAATTAATTTTATTTTGATAATTTTCAATCCTGAACCTTTTCTTGTTTCAACTTTTTTATGTTTATATGCTGGAGTTCCAAAAAATTAGACTAAAACGTGATTTGACAAAAGACTCTCAATTTAATTCTATACTAATATTTCATGATCATATGATTGATTATACCAATTTTCTATGTCCTATGATTAAACCCCTTCTGCGGTTCTGCGACCTCACCATCACGTGATAGGGCATTTGAAGGCTGGAGACCCTTCCATCTTTCTAGCTTATTGGGTGGTGGATACCAAACATTATCTTTGCATTCTCATGCGATCAAGTTGAGGCCAATTATGCTTGAATTTTAGCTTTTAGCCTTCTTGGCCAAGTGTTTGACATGCACAGATACAATTGGCCGAAAATGGAACAGTGAAAGAACAAAAGGGACATAAAAATAATAAAAAATAATAAAAATAATAAAAAAAGAAGCTTCATAATTGCAAGATCTGCAGGGATTCATCTATCGACAGGAAACCTCCCCCCAACCCCGCTCCCCAACCAAAGGGGGTAAAGTGCTAATACAAAGACCTTGTTACTATAAGATACATTTTACCATTCCAACTAAACCTCGTTCGTCAGGATATCTGGCCTGGCAAATTAAGCATTTAAAGAGACACTCTACTTAGTGAAGCCTATGGTCCTGATCTCCATTTTGTCATGGATCTAACAACTAATAAAATGATAAACTTGATTTCACTCCAAAAAACTTTTTTAACATACAAACTTATTAAAAAATATTCAGTGGATTAATAGGAAAAATCTTAGTAATTAAAAATTTAAAATTCTAATGTTGACGAGGAGATATGGGGTTTATAGGAATGAAAATAATTACTTCTATTATACAACTTACAACCTAATAAATTAAAAAAAAAAAAGCAAATAAATCAGTGTTGTATATTAAGGTTATGAATGGTTCACTTATAATTCCATGCATGATCTCACACTCTCCCCTCGCCGGTCACCCCCCAGTTGTGCCACCAATTAGCAGTTGATTAACCAAGGATCCCATAGCAAAACAAGGAATTCAATCTAAAGAGAACAAAACGAAGATTGGATCCTTATCATATTGGAAGTCAAATGATTTACCCTAGAGCTTGGTCATCCGAACATGAAGAGTGGACAAAGCTAAAAAAAAATAAAAGAAAGAAAATTATCAAAAATCGAAATCTAATTATTTCGAAAGAATTGCCATAGAAAAGTCCACCATGCCAAAATTAGATTATAATCTTTAATTCCAAGAGACTCCCATAACGCCTTAAAAAGAAGCCTAATCTACAAAATGGTCAAGCGAGAGTGATTCTTTCGAGCCATGATGACGTGCATGATTGTTTGGCCCTAACCCTGAGTCAACCCTGGCAATCATGCTTCGTTTGACCGGCCTCCTATCAGCATGTGTACGGACTTTGGAGGGTGGTCTTTGCACGAGCGGTGATGATAAACACGCAAAAAGATATGAGAGTACCGAGGATCTTTGTGGGCAACTATTATAAAAGTGTCAAATGGGTCAGAGTAGTTAAGTTGGGGTCTAGTCAGTTTGGGTTAAATTGTTTTTTAAATACATTAATTGATTAATTTTTATTTTATTATGGATTAGACTTTGTTAAAAAAAATATATACATTATTTATATTTATTTATTATTAATTAATTTTTATATATTGATATGTATTTAAAGTAGAAGAAAGACTCAATGCTATGTTCGTCGATTGGCAAATCGAGTTATATTTTTGACACCTCTCTAGCTTCAACGGAGTCCAAATTAATCATAGGGAACACATAGCGATGGGAAATGTTTTTGTGGGGGTGCATTTATGGAGAAATTATTTGTGCAAAAGAAAAAAAAAAACTAAGAAATTGGAGATATTATTCAGGTTGGTTCTCGTTTCGGTTAAGTTGGACCTCGGCCCAACCATCATAGGCCTTTAAAAACAAGCCCAATCTTGTTCAAAGTATTAATGTTTATTTTTGTGAACATGGGCAGTGTTTAAGGCTGATTAATTCTCTGCGGCCCATGTGTGAGCCCATTATGGAACGGCCTGTAATGTCGGCTCCACGACCGCCCCGTACGAAGCCTCAAACAAGCCCAAAACCTCGGGAACCGCTGGTACATTCCTGTGTTTTTTTTTTTAAATTAATTTATTTCTATTGTAATTTAAACTCTCAAGTAATAAGGTGTCTCGTGAGAGACTTAGACATAACGTATGATCTCTCTTAATCTGAGTAGAGACAGAAAAGCCGACGTCGATGGGGTGGGAGACAGACAACGAGAGGTCAAGTTTGTAAAAAGCATCGGCTCAAAGAAAAATAAAAAATTTTTGTAAAAAGCGTAAATTTTGTTTTTAATTTTTTTTTAACTTTTTGGGGCGCCAGTAAAAAGCGTAAAATTAGATGGGTGCTTAGTTGCAAATGTAACCCAAAAAATCACAAACCAAAAGGCAATAGCAAGCGAGGTTGATGGACATGTTTGAATTAATAATTTTCTTATCCGTAAGACATTTCGGATGTTGGAGATCCAACTCCTGCAATCGTCCCGCAAATGGTTAATTGTCCAATTTCATGCGTTATGAGAGAGGAAGAGAGAGAGAGAGAGAGAGAGAGAGAGAGAGAGAGAGAGAGGGAGTGGGGTCTTCTTCGACGAATTGTGAATGACCATGGGGTGGACGAACCGAGCAAGCAAGCAATTTATTACATGAAATTAAGCAGGGGGACATTCGGCCCTGGTGCCGTATCATAGAACCCCTCGTTGCCTGACAGCCATGCCTTTTTCTGTTGCTTATACAGTGCTTGATAGCTAATCATTTTTTGGGTCCGTGGGTCTTGTCTCCCCCAGTCCCGTGTGTTTTTTGATCGGGCAAATACCAAAAAAAAGAAAAAAAAAAAGGAGTAATGCAGAAACTACTTGGTCTTTCATCTTGTCAATTCGACACCTGCAAAACTGACATGTAGCACTTTTTTTCTTTTTTTGTTGGTTTAACTACTTTGGAAGGCATGTCACCCGGGGCACCGACACAGACATAGATTTTTATTTTTTTTGATTTGCAAGGACTAAGGATGAACTAAGAGTTCTATGTGACACCAGTTAATTTCTACATTCCTGCACAACATATACACGTATTAGCCTTGCCCCTGCAAAGCCTTTCATGTTCATCAGTTTCAATCATCATTGAAGACTTCAGGTGGCCAGTTATTTCAAGTATGTCGATTCTTTAATTTTATATGACTATCATGCTTAGTTGACTTTCTTTCCTTTCAATACTTGCTATTGTTTTTCTAATTTATCTCACTTAAAATTTAGTTAAGTTAATTATATGTTAAGTGTGAAGAAATTAAGAAATTTTAGTGGAATTTAATTGAAATTAATAAAATAAAATAAAATAAAATAAATTTATAAGAGATAAAATCATGTTTATTACATTTACAAAAGAGTAAATACTGTAAGCACTATAAAATTGGAAAAAGCTGCGTGGTTTCACTTGGTGATGCGCGTAGTAAGCACATCTTACGTGACAAACTTCGGTAGAACAATGATATTAGAGATAAATAAAGTTGAACAATAGAAAAATTGGTTTGTTGTCCTCTTTCATGTGTCTTGTGTCTACAACGTGTCCCTTTAAGTATTATTAAGTAGTGGTATTCTTGTTTTCTTTTGCTAAATCAGACTAGTGTTCTGAGTTAGGAGCAAACTCGATTCCTCTTAATCTTGGGACGAAGTAGTATTGTTGGGCTAAAAGTTATTGGTCAAACTACTACTATATTCTACATGCTTTAAACCTAATTCAAGATGTTTCAGTGCAATTCTAAGCCACCCAGTATCCAAATTTGAGAACCCATGAAGAGGGGGTCACCGTTCTCTTTTTAACAAGGCTAAAGAAAGAAACCCAATACTCATTTATTAAGGCATCCCACAGGAACACACCGTTAATGGGAGATCATGGAATTAAGTCTCATTTTTGTGTCAATTATGTTATTAGTTTCTTTTGAATGGGCTGGCGGCTGGTTAATTTCGAGTAGTGCTTATAATAGTAGTGCCAAGATTCAATTATAAATGCCCTTAGACGAATGCAAAGATAAGGGGTACATATAGTCTGTTGTGTGCACCTCGTTCACTTAATGAACTTAAAAGTGCTTTTTGTCAGTATTACCCGCGGAGCTAGGACTCTTGTTGGTTTGACTGAATGGACCCATTTATTGCCATTCATTTATGATTACATTTTCCATATTCTTACAAGGATTTTTCTTTTGCATTTTTTTTTCCCTTTTTTAAGTGTGATGAGTACTTCTGTTTATTGTAGCAATAACATAAATCAGGTTCGTAAATATGCAACCTATTAGAAGCCCCGTTTATAGTGCATATTCAACCCGTATTAAAGCTCTTATCTTTGGAGCCTTTCTATGTTCGTTTAGGTTGATCAAATGTTGTTTCCAGATTGATTATGAGAAGTAACTCTGTTTAACTGCGGCTTGATTTTGGTTGTTATCACTAAATTGGAGTTGATGCTGTTGGGTGGTTTCTTTGCGTATGAATCCACGAACGCCTTAGATAGTCAAAAGAGAGGAGGTGAAGATCCGAGAGCTACACGTGAGTTCTGTGCCGACCGTACGTTTTAATTGGAAGCTGTGCATGCTGTGCGTCACAGCTAATGGGTATGGGTTGTGTAGACGAAATGCTACCCCTTGGACATCCTTGTAGAATTGGTTTGAGAGGGCCGCCCGCGGCTGACTTTTTGAAATGAAGAATCCTATATACACTTTAGCAGGTTTCATTGGATATCCTTTTTCTCCTTTATTTGATACATTTCAAAATTACTTAAAAATTTAAATTAATAAATAAGAAAATCAATACATATTATAAATTGTGTTAAATTTTTATATTTTAATAATAAAAAAAAATTGCATACTTTTTAATACCTTTATATTTTAGGGATTTGCTAATTTTGTCATGTCAACCGAGCTGATTTTGGTTGACTTTTTATCTTAGAATTATCGGGCCACGTAGCAAGTATAGGCTGGTATTGATGGAGACACTAGGTTGATTTCACTGGTCATCGTATGAAAATGTGTTTTCAGACGTCTCCATCTTTAACGTCAATCTAATGTTCTGTTGTATCTATCTATCATTAGATACGAGTTTGACCAGCAGCAGCAGCAGCTTTTGATATTCCAAATTCAAAGCCCAGGTTTGGTGGTGATTGTGAAGACTAAAAAAATACTTTTTTTTTTTTTCCTTTCTTTGACGCCGCAATTTGCCTGGCTTAATGCAGGATGAGGAAGCAGACTGGCCGGTTTCGACCCGCTTTTCTTTTTTTTTTTTTTGTCCTTTTTTCTTTCCGGAAATAAGTAGACGGGAAATCGAGTGGAGCTTACTGATTGGCTGGCTTCTTTTTTATTTTTAATTTTTTCGGCCAGCCTGCAACTAGTTTACATCCTCATTCGGACAATGTATGATAAACATGAAAGAGCCCACTTACCTGGACTGCGCAAATCGGCGAGTTGTCTTACTTATTTGTAATTATATATATATATATATTTTTGTAAGAAACTTCAATTTTCAAAATATATATATATATATATTTTTAGTAAATGAGGTGTAATGCCACCTTCCTTCCTCCGTCCAGGCTCATCCACAAATACCCTTACCTGTTATGGGTTGGAAGGTTGTGGGTTGGTGGGTTCCGTTGTCCGTTGCACGGTTTGTGTTTGACCACTCACGCATCATAAAGTCCGGAGTCGTCAATAAATTTTGGAAATTAATCCCCACCTTGTTGGCTTAGCGGTAAGATGAGAATTTTAACAATAGAAATTAAATATTCGATGCACACGATCTTTGTATAGACAAAGTTTGCAAGATCTAAAATTATTTATTTTAAATGTAAGGCCTCAAATACTGGTTACTATGAGCGTTCGTATGATGTATTGGGTAAGTTCTTTTTTTTTTTTTGGTAAAAGTACCATTCTTAAATAAATCAGCAGTTTCGTAACATATTGTTATGCTGTTTAGCTTGCAGAAAAGGATATCAGAGGCATTTTAAGACGTGGAGCACCTCAGTGACAGCAGTCTCAATCATGGTCACTGCAAAGGGCTATTTGAACCATAATTTTCAAGTGGCTTAATATAGATAAGGAAAAACATTTGTTAGACACAAAAAGTGATAAATATAATTAAACAAATTTATTAACATAATGCAAATATTATTGTATATTACTTTTTTGTCGGTATAATTGCATATATATATATATCGTGAAGACAATTGTTGTATAGATTATCACCGACGTGGGGTAATGCAATCTAAATATTAAACATTGTATCTCAGAATCGGCGCCATATGTGTCGTATTTCATAAGTTACAAGTATTGCTATCACATCAGGGTTGGATGGGTACTGTTGCTGGCACTTCCCATTACGGCTAAAAGACCCCGCTTTTTTGTTTTTTGTTTTTTTGTTTTTCATATTTTCGAGGTTAATTTCTAGGATTTCGCTGTAGGCATAGGTGAAATATATATATATATGTATCAATTTTGTGTATATAATTTTTTTATAATTATATGTATATTTAATTTAATTTATTTATATATTTTATTTTAATTGTATCTACATCATATATTTTTATAAAAAAAAAATAAAAAAAAAAGACGCAGAACCCACGCCGCCCATCGGCCCCCACCCCCCCACCCCCTCCACTCTTAACTTTTTCCTAATTTCGGTTGCCTCTGCGGCTTTGCATTTTCTTTCCTTAGGTTTACTCCCTACATATCCACAGCAAATGCATGTGATTCTATGCACGAAATAAAGTCGAACAGCTCTTTTCATATTCATGCAATGGATTATTTTCGTTGAAGTCATTTCTGTTGCCCCTCTTATATAGGGCAACCCACCAAGAGGGTGAATTATGCTTCCAATGAATATTGCAAATAAAAAATTTTCTTATCTAATCACAAGCCGATAAACAACCTATATTCATATAAATGCTCTAACTAATGGGAGTAATATATACCGAGCAATAATTTAACACATCCAATTGAACATCAATCAACTCAATTTCGTAAGCTAAACACAAGATCAGTAAGTATATGAATACTAATTAAGAGAATAAGGGTTAGAGAATATAAATACAAAAATTTATAACAGTTCGACTTTTCACACAAAATTATATCCATTTCCCATGTTGCATTCTGGCAACTCATTCTTAGGTTCTTGCACTATCTCTTGGATTCTCTTCCTTTGATTTCCAAATGAGCTCCTCATTGCTCCCGCTTCATGTCCTAAAGTCTTAAAGAAGTTAAAAAAAGTGTCGAACTAGTTGAATTTGAGACTGACCAAATGTGAATCATGAGTTGTTGTTGTTGTTCGACTTGATTTTTATGGTCTCCCATTCCAATCCAATCTTCAAGCCTTCAACTCTTCATCTTCCCAACATAATTATTTGATCTTAAATGAATATTGTTGAGTTAATCATGAGTATGTTCTCTCATAATGTTCTCTAATTATGCTTCATCTACCCCTTTTCTACATGGTAAACCCTCTCGGCTTCTTGTCCTTGCGTTGCTTTCCCTTCCTGAACTTGCTTTTCTTTTATTCTAATACATTCTTGATTTTTTCAATCAACCACCACACTCAAATACAAGAAATTGTAATACTCCTATCCAAGTAAACTATTCAAACTGCCATCTGTGATTTATTGTCGACCATGAAGTGGTAATTCCGTATGCATAAAGTGTCAATTGTCAAATTTCACCTCGAGATTCCTTAAGTAGAATCTATCAACAACTCTCAAGGAGAAACATTAGTAATATTTGTGCTATCATCAAAATCAACTAGGGTGTCCACAGATGAAGTCTTAGTTGAGCTCAACACAATATGGCCACAGTCTCCACTATTTACAACTCTATTGGGAAGAAAAAGTGCAAGATTCAAGCCTCACCTTTTACGTATTAAAAAAAACAATTTAGACAAATATTGGTGAGAACTACTGGTCATCACGGAAGGACCAGGTTTGAAAGGAATAATTTGTCAGTTTGTTACCAACTTTAAATCCACCCCACGTGGTACCTTCCCTTCCCCCCATCAAATAAAATAAAATCCTCTGTTAAATTCTCGCGCTCAGCGAATTTTGTATGGATTATGGCCTCCGCATTTTGTCTCCTCTTTGGAGGTTGGTAGTTGAGACCAGAGTCTTAGCGTGGTGCGAAGAGACTTTTTATGATACCCTTACCATCGCTTGAATGCGACTTTTAGATCTAAAAATCGTGGCCGTTGAGTTCCCTTAGTAATAGTGATGCTTTCTCCTCGATGGACCCTTTTTACCCCCCCACTTCAATTAATTCAGAGTTTCAACATATAGACACGAAACAAGGACAAATTCAAAGATATAAATAATTATATATATATATAAAAGACAGAATTGAATTATGGATTCAAAAGTCAAATTAATTATTAATTTATTTTTGTTATATATATATATTTCTATTCTCGCAACCATGAGTGCTTCTATTTTTCGTTTCCCTTTGTGAAATTATCAGGTCTAGTCATCCTTTAATTTGTGTTCGTGCAAAGAACCCTCAACTTCATAGCCTAACGAGCTGTGGATTGGCAATCTGGTAATATCAAAACACAAAATTTTTCTTTTGAAAAAAAAAAAAAACAGAAAGAAAGAAAGAAAAAAAGAGCCATATGGCTTGTTGGATTCGGACGGCAGTTGCAATGTGCAGAAACAAAAGAGTTTCAACAGGGTCGGCGCCTGAATGGCAAAATATGTGAATATGGTCGGCGCGAATCCTAATTTCGTGGTTGCACTCTAATGTATGTAAGGCCCACCACCACCAGGTCAAGTCAAATCACTAACGATTTTCTTCTATTTGCTCAAACCATAATAAAAAGAAAAAAAAAAAATGATGTATGATAACTGTAATTGGCTGCAGTTACTACAACATAAACGGCCATGAACCAGTGTCTATTTACAGCACTTACCTAAACAGAACTCTAAACAATATATGGTCCAGCTAAACTGTAACCATGCGACAACAGATAAAAATAACCCCATAAAACCTAGGCAAAAGAACGAGGAATCAGCCGCTACTCATGTGTTGCCTCCGATGTAAGTAAAGCAATGTGATTTTCGGGTTCTGATACAGAGAATTGGGCAACGTGTCCCTCGCCACCCCGCGTCTGGCGGGAAATGGCAATATTTATGTACAAGTGAAAAAATGTTACTGTTCCATTTGCAAGAACAGCGTCAGCACGCGTGCCAATTTTGATTCTAGAAGGTAACTAGCTCTTTATGTCTACGATGGTTGCTGAGGACCCTCCTGGCAGTGGCTCTAAAGGGACAGGAGGAGCTCACGAATCCGTTGACGAGGTGCAGGTATGTTTTCAGCTCATGACACGCGGCGATGTTGATGCTGTTCAAGTACGGAGAGTCCTTGCTGCTGAGTCTGAGCTCCCGCCCGACCTCCGCGTAGACCCATTGTGTGTCCTGTACGCGCTTTTGGATCCAGCTAGGGTTTGCCACGTCGGTGTCCCCATCCATCACAAACCCGGGTACTTTTGTTATTAAATCGTCCGAGTTCACTATTCGAAGAACCTTGGTGCCCTGTTTATCCAGGTGTTGCCGGAAGCTGCGGTTTCCGACACGGGGGCCGCCGAAGGAGATGACGGTGACGAGGGGTGCGTGGTCGAAGGTGGTCTTGATGTCGTAGGCAGCGAGAATGGCAAGGGCAGCGCCGAGGCTGTGGCCCGTGATGGTTAGGCTAAGCGGCTCGTCCCCGTAAGATTGAAGTAGCCTTTTGATCTCTTCATGGACCATTTCTCGTAGGCTCGGGCCCATTGAGCTCGCCGAAGTGTAGAGGCTCAAGAATCCACTTTCCACCATGGGCCCATTATTGGTCCCTGCTGGTGCTCCGGGGAGTTGAGTGAGGGTCGCCCTTAGATTTTCAAGCCACTCGAGGCACGTGGCAGTGCCTCTAAAGGCAATCACCGCGTCTCTCCGTCCCAGCCTAGCTATCTCCTCCTTGTTCTGACAGACCGCCATGTAGCCAATCCAACTAGATTGAGTCCCCATCCAGCTTTGCGCCTTTTCCATCCAACGTGGTAGCTGGATGCCGGATGTTGCACGCAGGTGCTTGGTCAACCGGTAGCCGGTCTCGGGTAAGCCGGACCGATCCAGCAATGTGCTCTTGGGGAAGCGGCAGGTGGCGTAGGTGGGCGAAGAGGGATCAAAGTCAAAGGAATTATATGCAGCTTCAACAAAGTCACCGTAACGGAGAATCTCACCTCGTAAATTATCATCCAGCGGGTCAAGCAAACCTTCCCAGTTTCTGGCACCTTGATATTCCATCCATCTGCTGCCAAGCTTAACGGGTCGAGGCCTGGAGCTGAATGCGGTCGAGGACTCCTCCAGACCACCAACTAGCTGAAGCGAACGGTTCTCTGCTGCGAACTTTTGGTTTAGTCTTACAGCCGGCTGAGTGAGGGTGCAGCATTGGACCCTCTGCTGCATTGGACTCCTTGAGATAAGCGGTGGCAGCGTGCATGGCCGTGCAGGTCCCGCAGAAAGCCTCATTTTGTCTTTTTGAGTTTAGGTGTGCCTACTGTGAAGGCTTCGGCATGCAGTGCCCAGTCCCCTTAGATAGGACAGTGACAGGCTGAGGTTTTAATAAGAAATGAAAATCTGGATCAAGGGAGAGCAATAGGAGGTGGATGAAATTATTATATCAGGTAAGTTCTCAACGACGATGGTTGTTGTTTTGCTCAAATGCGTTTGCTGGGGGTCGCTCTTTATAAGGACAAAAGGCTAGGAGAGAGACACAGATTTTAATGAAAGAGAAAAGGTCGGCACTGAAATAGAGAGAGAAAGAGAGAGGACCTATACAGATGTAGTAGAGTTAAAGTGAAAAGGTGTAGACAGATAAGAGAGAGAAACTGTAATAAGCGACGGAGCTCATTAAAAAGAGAAAGAAAGTGTGCTTGCGGATGTGTTTAATTATGACCTTTTTTTTCTTTTTCTTTTTCTTTTTTGTTGTTTGGTGGTATTGGCAATAACAAAGTTCAAAACTACTTTGAATGGAGGGGACATTTGTTTCGCTCCAAGGGGGGTAGGCAAGCAGCGCTGACGCCATCAGATTGCTGCTGATAATTAATATCTAATCAAGAGGCATTGAACAATTGTTATTAAATTACTAACATAAGGCTGTGATTGTGAAGAGTTGAGTTTCTTATAAGGGAGCAGAGAGTTGGAGGAAGTGGGCACGTACATTTTAGTGGAAAAGAGATGTAACCGGAAAAACTGCTGTGGGGACCCAAAATAAAGCGATGAATGGGGAGGCGATGAGGGAAAAAAAAAAAAAAGGTCTCTATACAGAATTGGTTAGTCAAATAAAATCTGAGCCATCAATTTTAGATGAAAAAAAATTAAAAAAGTATGATAATTAATTATAATTAACAGTTTAAATTTTACTCATTCAAATTTCTAAATATTTTCCAAAAAAAAGACAAAAAGAAAAAGATTTGGGAATGTATGGGTAAATATCAATCCAATGATCCACTTTGACTTCAACCAAGGTGGAAAATTTTGACGGCCGAAATCCTTACTTACAAAAGTCTAAAGTAATGACAAACACCACTTCCCAACTGTATTTTTAATTAGGTTGACGGATGCTTCTGAGTGAAAGCCCGCAATTACCCCCCCCAAAACGGCTCGGCTCTAACAAACGGTGCTGAACCAATAGGCTCTCTTAATCTGGAGTTTAGGAGAATGTTTCACTGTCCATGTGACCACGAGACCTGTTGAGGCAAACGAAGTAGCAAAACATGTTGCTCCCATAAATTGGGCTTGTTAGTTTACCCATAACCGGCTAAAATTCAAAAAAGTTACAGTTTCGCACATTATCCTCATGCTTGAAATCTTCAAATTGCACGTTTGAATTTTCCTAGTGTGCCTTTTCTTTTTTTTGTTCAGCTCTTAGCGTGCCTTTTGTTCATGAGCATTTGCACGCATTTTCTCGTTCTATCAATATTTTGTTTTTTTGTTTTTTTTTGGTTTTTGGGTTGGGTAATCCGGGCGTGAGGGGTTTCAAAATGTGCTTTCATAGTCAAAATCCGTATCAGTTTACGAATAAAGTAAATTCAAATATAGTAGAAAATGATATGTTCATGAACATGGGAGGTTTCGAGCAGGAAAAGAGTTTTGATACTTTTACAGGTTAAATGGTCTTTCCCGATAAAAAGGGTTTCCGATTGCGTGTAGTTATTCATAGCCACCAGGTCGCATGGTATAATTTGGAAGATGACGCTTCTGTTCCTTTTTTTTTTTTTTTTTCTTGGAAAGCCGTGCTTTTGTACATGGCATCTTCACAAGTATGGAACTCGACGCTTCTTCAATGGGTTTGCACCGAACATTTGGGAGATTACTGTAGATGGTACCTGACACTTAACAATGGCATCAGATTAGGCAGCCCTGAACTTTACCGGCTTCCTTTTTATATTACATTAAAGAGCGGTGAAAACGATCAAGACTCGTCAATATCTAGACGTTAAGTGGGCCTATAGATAACACAATCCTTTTCGGCACCCACACGCATAAACTTCAGCATAACTTTAGAAATCTTGAAATATATTTTATTTTTTAATTAGATAAATTTAGATATAGTCTTGGACTTTCGATGTGGCTTCACAACTCTCTAGGGAATTGTAACTCGTTGCTGATGGTGTGGTAGCTAATTTTGCCCCTCTCGATCGAGTTAATTACACTTTAATTGACCATATTTTTTACCCTTTTTTGTTCCCCAACAAGTGAAAAAGGAGAAATACGATGTACACAGTAGCACTTCAAATAAAAGGATATACAGAATTGAATTGACAAATAGAAAAATATAGTCACTGCTCGAAGATAGGGCTTTAAATGATACGATTTCCACAACTTATCAAGGATAGCGTGAAGCTGTAAAAGGCAGAATATCTAATTCGTGCCCCGAGACGGTAGAAGTACATATTGATAGAGTCAATTCCAATAAAAAATATAATAGTCTATAGGGCAATAGTATCCTTTTTTATATATAATAATTAATTATTATTATAGATTACGTATCTAATATTACACGTCTATTTTTTATAATTTTTTTTGTTTTTATTTATATTATGAGTCAAAAATACAAAGAACAAATTGAGATTAGATTAAGGGCCAGTGAAAACGATCGAGACTCGTCAATATCTAGACGTAAGTGGGCCTATAGGTAACATAAGTCTTTTTGCTTTTTATAAGTCAAGTTGAGATTTTATTAAAAAAATAAGAATATTACAAAAAAAATAAAATAAAAAATAAGAATGAATATATAGTCAAAGAAAGAAATTAAAGTCAGTAAATTATTTAATATTTTTTTTTATTTTGTTAAATCATTCTTAATAAAATTATAATTTTTACTAATACGCTTGAAACTTTGAGAAGGGCAAGAATTGATAACATTAGAAATATATGAAAAAGATTGTTTTAATCTCCAAAGTCACAGTTTATTCTTATTCCATCGTGTGAGAATTATGCGTGAATCATACTATAAAACACACACATTTTTCAATCCATTAATTGATGTCAGTAGTTCAATAACCTTGAGAATTGCCAATAATTCTGCATGGTTGGAATCAATCTCACCATAAGAATAAGAAAACACACAAATAAAGTGACCAAAAGAGTCTCCAAGTACGCCTCCAATGACCCCAAGACCCGACTTCCCAATAGCCGAGCCATCAACATTCCATTTCAAACAATGCGATTGAGGGAGAACCCAAGTTTGAAGGTGACGAGGTGATTCTGGGGCAGTACAAAGTTTAAGGGCATCAGCCGAGAGAAGCAAGGATTGGGTTTCAATTGGATAGTTGTCATCCTTAATTTTCAGCCAGAGATTAAGCTTCATAAGAATCGAGTCAAGCATTGTTCCCCAATTTGGAACCTCTCTTTTTAAGACCGTCTTATTTCTCTGGAGCCAAAGAGTCCACCTCACGAAAAAACAAAAAGGAGAATAATTCAAATATGCTTTTGGTGTTCTCCACTAAACATGCCAACTAGCTGGACGTAGAAATCTTGCAAGTCTGATGGCACACACCATTGAAATTCCTACCGTAACTGCACGCATAAACTTCAACAATACTTTAGAAATCTTGAAATATATTTTATTTTAATTAGATAAATGTAGATATAGTATTGGAATTTCGATGTGGCTTCACAACTCCAGAGAATTGTCAATCGTTGCTGATGATGTGGTAGCCAAATTTGGCCCTCTCGATCGACTTAATTACAATCTAATTGACCCAATTTTTGACCTCTTTTTTTTTTTTCCCCCAAAAAGTGAAAAAGGAGAAATATTATGTATCCAGTCGCACTTCAATTCAAATAAAAGTGTATACAGAACTGAATTGACAAATAGAAAAATACAGTCACGACTCGAACATAGGGCCGCAAATGATACGAATTCCAAAACTTAGCAAGGGTAGTGCGATCCGGTAAAAGGCAGAATGTCTAATTTATGCCCCAAGACGGTAGAAGTACATACCATATCTAAAACACTAATAAAAGGGGTCTAAACCTAATAATACAGTCACTTCTACTTCATATAATCTCATAAACCCGAAGTATCGCTTAACTTGATAAAAATAACTACGGTCTGACTGTCTCATCAAATGCCAGATATAATAAGAATGGTCTATAAAATCCGAATCTAATGAAAGGACATCCGAAATACTAGAGGGACATTAATGATGATACTTTATACAAAATGTAGTGCAATTTTCCTTTCGTCCAAAGCCAGAGGAATCCAGAACTGATAAGAGATACTTAATGAGATACTGAGTGACAAGTACAACACGATTCGGTGGATAATTATAATAAGCACAATAACAAAGAGATACTTAATGATTTAATCATACAAAACAATGTACAATTATTCCACAAAAGCATAATAAGATTAAAAAATACATATGGTCATCATGAAAGAATAGCACGCCAAATATTACCCATAAAATATCATGGGAGTTGATTTAATGCAAAGGTACGGTATAAACAAACGAAAATAACATGAAAGTCAATTTAAATATTAAAAATGTTAGTGAGTTTAAATTTTAAAAAATAAATAAATAAAGAAAAAGGATGAAACGTGGTATGTCATTTGCCTTTTTTATTTGTGTAGGGGCGAGTTAGGTATCCGGGTTCGAAAAAGACGGTGAAAATAAGCATCTAATGGTGTTTCCTTGTGTTACCACAAATATCCTAAACATGCATATGCCTTGTGATAATGGGAAAGTGGAATCTGGCTTTGCATCCCTTTAACAAGTTACCTGGCAAAGGAAAAAGTGCAAAGAAGATGTAAAATGTAGCTCCACACGTGGCTCTTGGAAATTTGTTAGCATCATGCCACTCTAATTGCCAATTTTGTGGATCAGCATCTACAAGTAGCATGAGAATAGTAATCACCGTTTCCTTCACTTCCAAAAGGTTGAATCGTAGTTAACTACAGGGGAACCACTTATAATTATAGGCCCCTTGAGAATAGTTGATCTCGTAGATGTCAACTATAGAAGTGTAATACGTGCAGGTAATTGACTTTTGTGAGGAATGTCTTACTATGTAAAGGAAACACAGGTCTCTTTAATTTGAAATGCGTTAAGCACCCATCATGTAGATATGAACGACTCACAAATATGCCTTTACTAACACGTAAAAGTCTAATCAATCACTTTAACTTATAACTTGGCAATATTTGATTTCAGTTATAAAAGTGCAATACGTGCAGGGGTGTAATTGATTTTTGTGATGAATTTCTTACGATTTAAAGGAAACACAAGCCTCTTTAATTTGCAATGCGTTAAGCACCCATTATACGTAGATATGAGCCACTCACAAATGAGCCTTTACTAACACGTAAAAGCCTAAAGTTGCTTGTACGACCCACCAGCGGTGAAACCAAATCTTTTTCGGGAAGGAACAAAGTTGGCACACACATATATTAGAAAGGAAAGGGAAATTAAATAATAATAATCATGAATCCATTATTTGAGAAATGTCAAAATGTAAATCTTAGTTTTTTTATTCAAAAATTTATTAAATCATAACTTATATAATAAAAGTAAAATTTTTAATTTTCAAAAATCCTACGTACTTTACTAAAAATTATAATTCAAAATTTATTCACGAGACATTTCTTTTTTTTTTTTTTTTGAAAAGATTACCCTTTTCACCTTGTTATTAGACCGAAAACTTGCTTAAAATAAAGGGTCAAAAGCTAAAAAAATAAATCTTTTTTGTAGGGTCAAAGAATTTTTGCAATGGGGCAACTTACAAATTTTAAAAAATTCATTTTATTGAGCATTTGCGCCATTCAACTGGAGGTAGATCGGCCACTTCATCCCACCATATTGACCTATTTTAAATACAAATAAAAATTATGCGTGGCCATAAAGAATGTACTTGTTCTTCCAATTCATCTGGCGTACGGTGATGCTAAGATTATTGCAAGGCACTTTTAAGTATCTTTCGGGAACAGTGTGTGAATCCTTTCTTCTGTTTTTTTTCTTTTCCCCCCGTGGTTTCTGGATGCGCTGAGGCCCACCTCCTTTTTCCCCTTTACGTGGGCGATCAAAACCGTTAAGTCTAAGAAATTATCGAACCTTTTTGAGAACAAAAAAAAATGTTTCTTTTATATGGAGAAATACACCATTACTAAAGGGACAGTCTGGCTGCTGGGTAGGCGACTTGAATTTGTATGGCTCCCCGTGCATTTATGCAACCAGTTACGCGGAGGACAACTACTTTATTTGAGGTTCACAATGATTGAATACATATGACCTTCACCAACGAGCTTTAGTTGTGTTAGGGTTATCTCTAAAATTAACAGGGTTTTGAGTTCAATTTTTTTTCTAAACCAATATAATTCATAAAAAAAAAAATAGATGCAAATATGACATGACACTTATACAATAACACATTAATTTTTTAAAAAAATTTAAAACTATGTACTGTAGATGCAGTTATAAAAATATGTAGTAATTACATTGTATGTTGTATACATGCACAATATAAATATTTTTAAACAATTTAGCATTTTTTCATATATAACTCAAAAAAATTATTATAACATTTTATGCTATACTTAATATTTTTTAAAAATTTTAAAATAATATATTATATGTATATATAATATGATATTTAATAAATTATAGATTAAAATTTTAGAATATAAAATATTTATTAATTATATAATTTTTAAATAAATTATTCACTAATATCTTTATAATAAAAAATGATTATCATTTTTATAAATTTTAAAATTTAAGTTATAAATTTGATATATATTTAATATATAAATTAAAAATATTTAATGTGTCTAAATTATTTTATTTTTATTTTTATTAATTATTTTATATTTGACACGTGGCTAAGGTATATAAGTTGGGTGTCAAATCTTGTATATATATTCGACACAAATAGGCATTTTTTAAGAGTGTCTGCATGCTGCATACGCACGTTGGAACCAACGATGGGACCTTGACACGCATGAGATCATTTTAGGGATGCAATCACCCGTTAGGATTGTTTACCGTACGGTGGCCAAGTGGCTTCTGTTGGAGTTGGAGTCTACACCTCGGGATGACGAAATGACCTCACCAATTATTAATAGCGAATGACGAGTGACCCTTCTATTATTATTTGATGAATAATGGGCGTACCTGTGGATGTTTTTTAAGTAGCCGTGATTCTACTTAACGTGGACATTTTGAACTCTCCGTGCGTGGAGAAACGTAAATCCAAGCACTTTTCGGGGTTCCAGCTTGGGACCGCACAGCTAGGTGCGGCTAGCAGCCCGGGCAGACGAAAATACAACTGATGTGGGTCCACTGCTCATCCTGAAATTCTTGCCTTTTACGGTGAAGATCTTGAACTTTTTGGCAAGAAATATAAACAAGTATAAAAGAAGAAGAAGAAGAAGAAGAAGAAGAGGGTTCTCAACAACCTTAGTCATTGTTAGACCTTAATTAGAGGGTCATCTAACGTTGAAATTATTAAAACTTTGAAATGTCAAAGGATGCGTCTTTATAATTAAAGATTAGGAGTAAGGTTCGTAGAAGAATATCCGAGCTAATATTTATATTCATCCAACCAATTTCTGTATCATATTTTAATTGACTGTTTCATGTGCCTTTTATTAGTAATTGAATCCGAATACATACAAATTTTTGGAGTACAATTAGGTTTTCCTTCAGTTTAAGCCTTTGTAGTTTGTAGTAATAAAGGGCAGTTTTCTGTTTGCAAATCACAGTTATCAACTTCTAGAGGATCCTGTGACAGAATCCGTTCTTCGATGGCCACGTGGCTTCTTATAAGACCAATAATGTACCATCTCCGTATATATATATATATATATATCTTATCAATACAAAATCCCTTAGATCTTGAATTCAGATCTCTAACTTTAGAAGTTTTAATAAGTTCAGGTATCTCCTGGTCGTTTTATTACAACACTAGTTGCAAAGTTGCCATCTTGAATTACAGCAAATGACATCTTATGACATGGCACACTTGAACTTGTCCACAGCTGCTGTATGGTGAAACAATCACCTGTACAATTCCACATAAATTCGTGGAGAGGGGTCCTGCCAATAATTTGATGGATCCACGTGTCCGCTGCTGCTAAAGTCCTACCATAAACCCAATAAAAATATGTTAAAGCATAGATTGAGAACGATACAACAGTCTATAGTACGACTTGTTGAATGTTGATCCTACCATGACAACGCGGCCGATCAGCAACCCCATACATAGTTTAAGAAATCCATCGAAGCAACTGAAATATGTGAAGGCCAAGTGTACGTACAAAGGAAAATTAATGATAGATTGACATTATGTTCAGATAACATAAGGTCTGCGGATACGGATGCAGCTTTTTCTGGAGAATCGGAACAATTAAACATGCAAGCTGGTCTCAACTCTCAAGGTAATAAATGGTATTTCAGTTGGAGACAAGTCGTCACATGAATAAAAAAAACGCAGCATTAAATAACCAAATATTAAAATATGTTTTGGGGCCAGCCGTTGTAAAATAAGCACCTCACTACCTGACTTATGGTTGGCATCTTAATCAATTAGTATGGTTTTGCCTTCTATTAGAGTCCCTGCAATTCAGACTTTAAGAAGATTGGTTTTGCCCTTTTTCTCTCTTTCTCGGTTTGGTAGGTGGGGGTCGGCGGGTGGGAGGACATTTGAATGGTGATAAAATTATGTAATTTCATCATTATTGATTTAATTAATGATTCATAAATTAAGTGGGAGCCATGGTAATAGAGGATATTGTCACAAATATATTGTTTGATAAGATTTATTGAATTTCTTTAAAAGCAAAGTTAGCCCAAACTGAACCCCTATACATTAGTAAAATTACCAAACCCACGAAACAATCAAGACATGGAAAGAAACATCTTAAAAGTATGTATAAGGGATTTGATAAATAGTTACATTTATAAACTTTCTAAAAAAACCAATATAATTACTTATTTAGAATATTTTAAGTAAATATTTAAATTATTCAATTGTAAATACACATTAAGAAGGTGAAATAAGTATAAATAATCAATTATTTTCATTTATAAAGTAGATTACTCAACTAAATAAAACCATCTGACTTACTAAACTCTTTTGTATTCACTACCTTTATGGCATTTCCAAATCTTTGACTTGTCTATCATTACTCTATGTTAATTCTCTCAAACTCTTTAGTGTTTACTTAGTTCATCTTTACTCATAAGTTAACTAAATACCACAAGGGTTAATACAATTAAGGTCTAACTCCATTACAAGTGGTATCAAAGTAAAGGTTAAAACCTAAGTATGACCTAATTATTGGTTAAGCTACGTGCATGACAAGCGACGAAAGAATTGTTGTGACCACTCTTAAGGAGTGACAAATCGAGCAACAAGTTTGTGGGCAAGAGAAGCAATGCACTCTACTTAAGTGTAGTAAATCCAAGGCCCCAATAAGAGAATCCATGAAATAGTGTTTCTGGCTCAAAGATCTGCATCACTGATGCAAGTTCTGTGGTAAGCAAACTTAGTGATCAAGTTAATAATTTAATCTATGAGAATGTTGAAATCACTAAGCATGTCAAGTGTATGATTGAAAAGTTTGGCTACACTTTTAAGGGAGAACTACACTCCCTTAACCAGAGATGTTCAATTTATGAAATTCATTGAAGAGGAGATTCACAACTTTTGTAAGGAGATAGAGTCGTTTCATTGAAGCAATCCACTTTCGACTAATATGACTACTATTACTAACATTATTGTTATGTATGACTTGAAAGTCCCTAAACTTGTTATATATAATGGCACCTGCAATGCTACAACGGTGGAGAACTTCCTCTTTGACTTTAAATAATACTTTGAGGTCATTAGAGGAGTTGATGACTTTGTTAAAGTAAGTAATGCCCTGATTTTCCTTAATGATGTTACCCAATTATGGTGGAGAAAAAAACATTTTGAAAGAGAGAAAAACTTATGTGTGATCAATACTTGGAAGTAATTCAATACTGAATTATGTAAACATTTTATGCCTCATAATGCAAACAACAAAATTAGAAGAAAGTTACGTTACATAAGATAAATGGGTAATGTTTCTGACTATATCAAGGAATTTACTATTCTTATACTTGAGATTAAAGATTTTTTTGACAAAGACCTCCTTTCCCACTTCAAAAATGACTTGAAAAACTAGGTAAGAGTGAAACTAAATAGACATGATATGCAAACTTTGGATGATGTCATTATTACTGTTGAGACACTCGTCGACTCTTCTTCCTATTTCAAGAGTAAAAAGCCTAACTCTAACAAAAGTGGGGGAGAGAAAAGTGCGCAGAAGAAAGATATTGGTCGTAAGGAAGATAGACACCTAAAATGGTCAAATGGAAATCCTAAACATGATAAAAGTTCATTGGGCAAGCATGATACCGATAATCCTCTAAAGTCTTGCTTTATTTGCATTAGACCACATTGGGTGAGAAACTATCTTAATCGAAAGACAATGAATGTCAAAATGGCAAAATTCAACAAGAAGAACCTCAAGGAAGAGCCCCAAGTTAGGATGGATCTATCTAGTAATTGAATACCATTTCCAAACTTTTCTCTCCAAAAGTTTCCAAATAGAAGAGCTTGTTATGTATTAATGTTACCATTGAGGACAAAGTCACATGTACGATATTAGATATAGGAGTCATACATAATTTTATGGATATATAAGTGGCCAAGTGCCTAGGTCTCAAATTCGTAAAGAGAATTAGTATCATTAAGGCAATTAATTTGGAAGCAAAACCTATTCAAAGCATAACGAAAGGAGTAGCTATCCAAATCGATAATTAAAATGGTAAGTATAATTTAAAGGTGGTGTTAGGCCTTATTTTCTTTTGCCAAACTTTATCCTTTTTTGTTCCCTTGTGATCCTTGATACTTGCATAATTAGAGTGATTCCTTTGAAAAGTATGAAGAAGTCAAAATCATCAATGATTTCTACCTTATAATTCAAACGGGGTTTTAAAATAGGTAAGAGTTATGTTGCTAATATAAAGGAACTAAGTGATTAGGAAGAGATAACAAAGCTTACTCCATTATTGTAATTAATCCAAGCTATCCTTATTGAGTTAAAAGATGTAATGCCTTCAAAATTGCCTAAGAAGCTCCTTTCTCGATGAGATATGGATCATCACATTAAGTTAGAACCCAATGCTAAACCTTTTACCATGACCCCCTATTGTATGACACCTTTTAAGATCACAAAACTAAGGAAGTAATTTCAAGATTTGCTAGATTCAAGATATATACAACATTTAAAAGTCCTTTTTGGTGCTCTAGTCCTCTTCAAAATAAAGGATGGATCATTGCATATATAAATAAACTATTGAGCCTTGAACAAGGTCATTATTAAGAATAAATATTCAATACCCTCGATAGTTGATCTTTTTGTTTAATTGGGAAAGGCAAGGTATTTTACTAAGTTGGATTTGCGGTTGAGTTACTATCAAGTTGGCATTGCATGTGGTGATGAACCAAAGATGACTTGTGCGACATGTTATGAAGCCTTTGAATTTCTAGTTATACCCTTTGTCTTACTAACGCACTTACTACCTTTTTCACACTTATAAGCAAGGTATTTTATCTGTTTCTTGACAAGTTCGTAGTGGTTTACTTAGATGACATTATGATATATAGTAACACTCCTAGAGAGCATGGGGATCACCTCAAACAAGTCTTTTAAGTTATTTACGAAAATAAGTTATATGTCAAGAAGAATGAGTGTTTTTTTGCCAAACAAGAGATGAAATTCCTTGGACACAAAATCAAAGATAACAAGTTTATGATGAATCCAACAAAAGTGCAAGTTATCCATAAGTGGGAGCCTTCAACTAAGGTCCCCAATTTATAATATTTCCTTAGGTTAGTTAACTATTATCATCGATTTATTAAAGGGTATTTTACCATAGTGGCACCACTAATTAACTTACTTAAGAAGAATAATGCATGATATTGGTCAAAAGAATGTTAAACTTCTTTTAAGAAATTGAAACAAATACTCCTTAAAAAACCTATTATGATGCTACTTGACTATGAAAAGTCATTCAAAATTCATATAGATGCATCTGACTTTGCCAATAGGGGAGTTTTAATTCAAGACAAGCATCCTATTGCCTACGAAAGTCACAAGTTAAGCAATATAAAGAGGTGGTACACCATCCAAGACAAGAAGATGACTGTTATAATCTATTACTTGCACATATAGAGGCATAATTTACTCTACAACAAGTTTATGATAATGACCAATAACGTCGCTACGAACTACTTCCAAATACAAAAGAAACTTAACACTAAACAAGTTTATTGGCAAAACTTGACCAAATTCGATTATAAGGTATAGTATAAGCCAAGTAAAACTAATGTTGTCACTGACACGTTAAGTCAAAAGGTAGAACTGACTACTTTATCTACTAGTACACTTAAGAGCAACTTACTCGAATGAATTAAGGAAGGCACAATGTAAGACAATTTGGCTAAAAATATAATGAAATTAGTTAGTGAGGGAAAGACTTGTCGATTTTGGTTAAATAATGGAGTTTTAATAACTATTGGCAATCAAGCTTTTGTGCCTAAATGGGGAAACTTGTCAAAAGAAATTCTTAAAGAATGTTATGATTCTCAATGAGCTGGTCACCCAAATATAGCACAAACCCTTGATCTTATTCAACAAACCTACTTTTGGTCACAAATGCATATTGATGTTAAAACTTATGTACAAACTTGCCTTATTTGTCAACAAAACAAGGTGAAACAATAACATCAAACTAGTATACTTAAGCCACTACCTATTACCAAGAAACCTTAAGAAATAAGAAAGTATTTCAATAGACTTCATTGTCATCCTACCTAAGTTTGATGGATTTGAAAGTATTATAGTGGCCATTAATTGGTTTAACAAATATGACACCTTTATTCTAGCCCTTGCTGATTACAAGGTTAATCACTCGTTTATTTCTTAAGAGTATGGTGAAGTTATGGAGAGTACATAGAAATATAATAAACGATAAAAACCCTCGTTTTACAAGTAAGTTTTGGCACAAACTGTTCAAATGATTAGGGACTGAACTAAATTTCTCGACAAGTTTCCATCCTCAAAGTGACAACCAAACTAAGCAAATTAATACTTTGTTGGAACTATATCTAAGGCATTATATTAGTACTCGCCTACGAAATTGGTCAAAGTTACTTGATGTAACCCAATTCTTATATAATCCCCAAAAAAATTAAACAACAAGAAAAAGTCCCTTTGAAATTGTCATGGGATAACTACCCTTAATTCTAACTATTATTTCCTCTTCTTACATGAGAAATAACCTTACTACCTTCAAATTTGCAAGGAAATGACATGAAGAGGTAAATATAACAAGGGTTTGCCTTAATAAAGCCGCTAAGTGTATGAAAAGGTGGGTTGACATTAAGCAACATCCAAAGGAATATGTGAAAGGAGATATGGTGATGGTGAAATTACTACCAAACTAATTTAAGTCCTTACGCAAAGCACTTTAGGGTTTGGTGAGAAAGTACGAAGGATCATTTCTTATTGTCAAACGTGTGAGAAAGCTATCTATCAAGTCCAACTAAGACTCAAGATTCATAATTTCTTCCATGTAAATCTTTTATAGAGACAATGAGGATCTAAGTCAAAGTGAGTTTAAGCGTGCACTAACTATTATTGTTAACAAATTCAACAAGGAATCAGAGTATATTCTTGTTGACATGGTCATTCAAAAGAGAGGAGTTTCTAATCATACTAAATACCTGGTTAAATGGAAGAATCTACCAAACTACGAGGTTAGTTGGAAATAAAAAGATTAGTTTTGACAATTTATCGATCACATTTAGTAATATAATGATAAAAATGCAACAAGAACGTTTATGATTGAGTGGAAAAGGGTGCCACAAGTACACTATTTGATCAAACTTATCAAACTTCTTTAAAAGCAAAGTTGGGCTGATGACATTGCTAAGCCCATTTGTGATATAAGATAAGGTAAGGAAGATCCTCAAAGTATGTATAAAGGGTTTTAGAATTGCTTATGTTAAAAAGATTCTTGAAAAGACTAGTATAGTAACTTATTTAAAGTATTTTATATAAATATGTAAACTATCTAATTGTAGTCACATATTGAATAGGTGAAATAAGTTTAAATAGCTAATTCTTCTCATTTGTAAAGTAAATTGTTTGACTAAATAAAACTCTATGACTTACTAAACTCTTTTATACCCATTTCCTTTATGGTATTTCCAAATATCCAATTTGCATATCATTATTCTATACTAATTCCCTTAAAATATCTAATGCATATTTAAAATATCTTTATTGATAAATTGACTAAATGTTATGAATTAGTACAACTAAGATCTAACTCTATGACACTATGCTAACAATCTATAATTTGTCTAAATCAAATTTTTTAGTATAAAAATGATGTTATAATGTATAGATTGTTGCCTTTTGACCCAATACTAATAACACTATTAATTTTTAGAGATGATTCTGGGATAAATGAAAAATATGTTGCCTTTTTTATAAATAAAAACATAAAAATAAACGAAAAACTGCATATTCGGAACTCCAATGTGGATAAAAATGATTAAATATTGGTCCCATTTGTTCTAACAGCCATTAATTTCATCTTGTCATTTTCCACAAGAATAAAAAACTGCAGAAATCCTCCAAAAATAAAAAATAGTCAATGGTTACTGATGTTGCCCGGGATGGCGAAGGCCCACGGTCTGGCCCAAGAGTTAAATGCAAGAGAGAGGAAGAGTCAGAGCAACACGGGCTAGGCAGGCTTTGGACTATGCGCGTGGCGGAACTCGGAAGCAACATCTTCGGGGCTTGCTCGGTGAGGAACCATCCTCTGTTGTCCAGAGGTCCTCACGGGATTTAACTTTGCATCACGAGCTAGACTCTGGGCCTTGTCCCAGATTTAGTCGATTATTAAAGCCCAAAGCCTGGACATAAGACCCAGTTTATAGACTTTGCCATGGCTGAGGAGCAAGGGAATGCAATTGCAAGGAGAGCTTCCCCTCTAACAAATGTTCACTTTTTCAAAGCGGCCCACATCAACACGGCGCCGTTTGGATGGTTTTGCTCTCACAAATATGTAAGAGCCACCTCTTTTATTTATTTATTTAATCCGAGCAAGTTAACTCGACTAAACCGAGTGCTCAAACCGACGGAAAGAGGAAAAGATAAGCCCCCATCTCCAGAAAAGACAAAAAAACAGGTCATCCGCTCCCAACCAGAAAACCCAACTACCCAAAAATGGGGCCTACGCAACAGCTACTTAAATAGGATACATCGGCAACAAGTTACAACTGCTCCAAAAGTAAAGGTGGTACCAGCGTCCCACCCCAAGAATATAACCAAGGTCATTAGCAAGCAAGCCACTGTCAAGGCAGTGTAATGAAGAAAATTACTGAAAATACAAAGAATTAATTGCATAATTGGATGACATAAATTTTCAATGATTACTCAGTTTTCTATATTATAATAATAGCGTGTCAAACACACTGAAAATGGAACATCCACACATAAGCTTCCAACCTATAACAATCCAGCAGGAAACAATGGATCTTCGGCAAAAGTAACAGAATTATTGTTTTTGAATTTTCTAGAATATTCATATTTTCGGTGCAAAAGGGGGGAAAAAATATTATATCTTGAAAAGGCAATGGATTGATCCTTACATTTTCTTCTTCAAATTTTTTATTCTTCCACAATATCTGCATGCAGATTTTGTTCCCCCAACAAAAATTTTTGATATACGAAGGTTTCTCAAAGTAAAAACAAAGAAAAAAAAGAAGTCCAGACCCTTAGAATGTTATTTTTTCGAGTCATGATTTTGACTCGGTAATAATTAAATAATTTTTATGAATGGATCGGGTCGGATCCACATCTATGATTATCTTTCACTTAATTATCATTTTTCATGTTCGCAGTGAACATGATTTGTTGGGACTTTAGACAATAAAAAAAAAAGAAAAAAGTGCGGACTTGATTTTTAGCTTCATAGTAAAAGGTAATACTTGAGGCTAAAAGGTTTACTTAAGTTTCAAATCCCACACTTCCCCGATCCAAAAAGTGAAATTGATTTGTTGTCACTTATCACCTGGTCCCAGCAATAATTTTCTAAATCAATGTTGTTGTTTTTTTTTTCTTCCTATTTTGAACAATTTGTTTTTTTTTTCATTACCAAAAATTCTCATGAGTGTCCAGAGAAAAATACCTAGTGGTTAAAAAGTGTAAACATCTATCTTCAAAAACTCAGATTCAAATCTTATTAGTGAAATAAAAATTATTTTTATTATATAATCTACAATTTATTATATTTTTTAATAAAAAATACAAAAAGGCCAAGCACTGTGCCTGGCAAGAAAAGCTAACCATGCATGTTGCCGGGTCAACGGATACGTATAATTAGCAGAAGGACATGTGCATTTTTTTCCAAGGGCTTAAACACTACCTCTGTATTTTATTCTAATATTTAGAAATCATACATATTAGATCAACAACTGAATCATGCTCAAACAACCAAAGTACCAAACTCCTAATGAAGTCAAAGTCAACGACCCTATACATGACAATCATTTGTTTTAGATAACTAACACAATTTTCTATACGCAGGAATGGAAAAATGCAGGAACATGCCAACCTAATCTCTGCATGACCATGATTCACACGGACGTATTAGGTGGCATTCACAAGAGAATAATGTTAAAAATGATGCATTTGTTGAATTGATAATCTTGGGGAGTTTGCATATAAATTACCTTCGGCTCAGCTCATGCTAATAATCCGTTGGCTTGGCTTGCCTAAAAACATCGCTTGCAACTATTAATTTTAACATGGTTTTTGTGCTCATTTCCCGAGTCACACACCTGCAGCTCGGTAAGCCGCTACTGGGAATCCAATTTCTCCAGCGATTAGGTAGGCAGACAAGGACAAATTTATGATAATAAGGGTGCCGTGGGTGGTTGGGTGATGACTCTCTTCTATAAAATGAAGAAAAAAAAATGGAGGAATTCTTAATTCTTATTAGGTTCTAACTACCGGAATATAGAATTAATAAAACGGAATAAAGGGATCGAAGTTTAAATTATCATATTTAAATGGAAAAATAAAAAATAATAATTATCAATTACAATTGATGATCTGTATTTTATCCCACTTATCAATCGTGCATCTCTTTATAATCTTCGTTCTCATTATCTTCAGTAGTCCCGAATCCAAAAAAAAAAAAAAAAGTAAAAAGAAAAAACCTTAGTTGTCTTGTTTATATAGCACATAACGTGCTAAAAGGCCCCATACCACCTTTTAAGCCACAAACTTCCCTTGAATTGTTCCAAGTACAATTGGCAAGTCGTTTTACATATGGCCATTGCAATTGTGCTCCTAATTATTGTGCTGGTCACTCCGGCAGCCTTTGCTGCACAGCATCTTGTGGGTGGCAACTCCGGCTGGACCAACTTTGGAACAGATTACAGCACTTGGGTTGCCGGCGAGACATTCAACGTTGGTGACACTCTTGGTAAGCTAAATCCTCGTTGAACATCGATCATTTTGTAATTTAAATTGGATTTAAGGATACAAATATATTATTCTTCAGAAATTGGTCTCAAATTTAGAATTAGCAAAGCACATAAGTGTAACATTTAATGCCGTTTAATTTTTGAACTTCTGACCTCTATTCCTAAAACAGTATTCAACTACGATAGCACTAACCACAAAGTGACTCAAGTATCTCAAAGCGACTACAACAGCTGCAGCTCCAGCAACGCAGTAAAAACCTACGACGATGGAGCCACAACAATAACCTTGTCCAAGGCCGGTCCGATGTATTTCATGTGTCCTACGCCGGGTCACTGTGCTAGTGGCATGAAGCTAGCAGTCAACGTTTTGGCGGCCAGCACCGGTCCCTCGCCAACTCCTCCAGGTACCTCTCCAGGCACTCCCACCACGCCGGCTACTCCAACCGGTTCGGCCGGTACTCCTGCAGCTGGCACCCCACCTACCACTCCGTCTACTTCAGTTCCACCATCAGACAACAAGAGTGGAGCGGCCAGGGTTTCTAGTGACATGATGATGAGAAGTTTGATGCTTGGTTCATTGCTCCTATTAGGGGCAACAGTTGCACTAATGGGTTAGAGAAGAGGCAGTGCTAATTAAGAATTGGTGTTGTGGTGTTTCTTTTGTATTGAAATTAATAGCCCTTTTAAACTTGTAGAGATTTCGATCTCCCCATGCCATGATATTTGAATAATTAATTGTTCTTGGATTCAGTATTTGCCCACCATCTTACATATCTTGACATTTGAATGTCCCCCAAAGGGGAAGTAAGAAAGTCTGAAACCGCCACATCTAGATTCCGTTGAGGAAAAATGGCATCTCGCATATGTTTTTTTTTTTATTTATTTTTATTATTTTTACAACAAGGTTACTTGGTTAAAAAGAATAAACGAAGAATGAGCAGGAATATACGATGTAAATCTGATGCAGTAAGCCAGCTTGTCCACAAAGTTGAAGAGCTTAAGTTAAAAAGAATAGACAAATGACTTAATTCAGTATCTAATTTATATCCGGATTAAAAAAAAAAAAAAGCTATGTCTGATTTCCATCGTGCAGTCCTATTTGATATTTTAATGAAGAAACACATTTTCAATAGCCGAAGTGGGTTTTTTTTTTTTTTTGAGAAAAATGTGGTCAAACCTGGCGACTAAACTCATTTGGTCTCGTATGTGTGTGTATCTCTTTTTGATGATATATTTTCTTTTAATTTCGATAAGAAACAAACGTCGTAAAGCCAAAGAAAGTCCAAACCAAGTAGCGAAGTGTCCCCTCTTGCGCATATAGCTTACCTCCACCTCCTCAGGCATTTTAATTAACTATAATAATACTTCTGTTACAAAAGAAAATTGAAGTGCACCGAGTTAGTGTGAAGTGGTGGAAGCGAAAAAACTGAAAAAAGACAAAAAAAAAAGAGTTAAAAATAGAAAAAGACTAGTAGGCACCAAATCACAAAACTTTTGACCCAGAGAGCTAATTTCTGATCCACCTAAAGATGCAAATTTCTGTCAATATTTAAGGAAAAATAAAATGCTGGTTTGAGAAAAAAATTCCAAACGGTTAGACTAATGGGCTAATTCTTTTTGTTAAAATTAATTAATAAATAATTAATATTTTTCATTTACAAAATACATAAATTTTCATTAAATAAAATTTAAGCATTTATATATACAAGTAATCTTAATAAATAATATAAATATAATCATATATACTTTTTCTTGAAAAAAAAATTAGCAAAATCCCATATTCAATTCATTGGTTGGACTATCCAATCAAATCACGCCAATCTGGATTGAATGGTTTTTTTTTTTTTTTCTTTTCGTTATTGTCTATCAAAATTTTTAATTAAATTAGATCCGATCTTTAAAATTATGGTAAAAACTTCACCCAAATAGCTTCAGTAGGAATGTCTACAGAATATAGATTGCCAAGAAATATCATCACATGGTGGACACCATTTAATAAGAACTGACGGTGTCGTTTTAATTTTGATATATATAAGTATATTTTCGGCATCCTTTCTTAACAATATTGTGTCAATACGTGTTACTTCGTGTCTTATTAATATATAGTAGTCATGGTGCTTGCATGTGCAATAGCTGCTCTTAAACCATCCTTTCTTTCTTTTTTTTTTTCAATTAGGCTGAGGCTGTTGACATATGGCAGTAATGAATATCACACCTTTCAATTTCTTAACATTGATCTGCAAAGTCTAATTAATTTAGAGGTAGTAATCAGTCTGATCGGATTGAATTCAAAACAAGTTATTTCGAACCTCAAACTATTTAAATTTCATGTTATCAATTTAAAAATTTATTAGTTTTTCAATTTATTAAATTTTTAAATTTTTTTAAAACTCGAATTAATTAAATTTTAAATTAATCAAAATTTGAATTTGAATTATTTTGGTTTTAGATATTTTAAATTATGGATAATTGGTTTTTTTTTTAGTTAATACATGTTAAATCAGTTAATCCCAATTGCACAAACTTTGTGACCTCTATTAATTACTCTGTACCCAAAAAAACAAAAAGAAAAAAATCTAATTAATTACTAAGGGGGAGGGTTAGCGTACAATTCCGATAGAGGTTAGGCACAGTTAAAAAGGTTCTAATTCCTAAACAGCCCACCCACATCTGTCAATTTTTTCATTCACAGGCTATATGTGTAATCCACTTCGACTGTTAAACCAGCAGTCCATTCAAAGCTAGACCAGCGCACAAGATGAAGCAAACATCAGAATTCAGAACTACGAAGACGGATAAGAGAGATATAGAGAGAGAGGGGCGAAATAAAAAAAGAAAAGCAAAAAAGAACATGGCCTGGGCCCTTTAAAAGATTTGGATTCAAGCCCATTAAAACTCAACCCGAGTGAAAATTGAGTTGGGCTTGCTCTTGATCCAGAACCAACTTTGGGCCTGCTACATAAATGTTAAAAATACAATTGCAGAAAAATCTAGACCCTTGGATATGTCGCTGGAAGAAAATAAAAAACAGTTAAATATATATATATATATATATATAATTATTCTTAAATTTTTATAAAATTTTATAATTAAATTTTATAATTTTTAAATTTATTTTAAATATATATATATTTAAAAATGATTAAAATAGTTAAAGATTATATATTAATTAAATAAAAATTATTAATAATATGATATTTATAAAAAAATCATTTAAATGTAATTTAAAAGGTATGAAATTTAAATAAAAATAAAAAAATTGAAAATTTAATTATAAAATTATATGAGTAATTTTGTACGTATTCCAAAACGAAACGATTTCTTAAATTCATTCGCTTTGTGAAGTAAGGAAGCTGTAAATTGAATCGCAGAGGGAGAAGGTCGACGGAGGGAGGAGAATGGCGGCGGAGGACGATAACGGAGAGTTTTACCTGAGATACTACGTCGGTCACAAAGGGAAATTCGGGCACGAGTTCTTGGAGTTCGAGTTCAGGCCAGACGGCAAGCTCCGTTACGCCAACAACTCCAACTACAAGAACGACACCATGATCCGCAAGGAGGTCTTCCTCACCCCCGCCGTCCTCAGGGAGTGCCGCCGCATCATTTCCGAGAGCGAGGTTTTCCGCCGCAACTTTCCTTTCCGAGCGTTTAGGGTTTCATTTTCCGTCCAGATAATTATTATTATTAGGTTTTAAATTGGCTGTGCAATAATATAGAATGTTCGTTATTTTGTCGTTCTTGCTTTAATAGTAAATTTCTTTTGGCTGCTTTTGTGTTTCTGAATGATGTTGAGCCTTTAATTCAGCGATTGTTTGAATATGGTTGATATGGTTGGTGTTGTTAGATCATGAAGGAAGATGATAACAACTGGCCAGAGCCTGACCGGGTGGGTCGACAAGAGCTCGAGATTGTGATGGGTAATGAGCATATCTCCTTCACTACCTCAAAGATTGGATCCCTTGTTGATGTGCAGAGCAGCAAGGATCCCGAAGGGCTTCGCATCTTCTATTATCTTGTTCAGGTTAGCTAGTTGCATACTCATTCTGTAGTTTTTCTTCTGCAGGTTGGACAAAAGTTGTTTTTTTATTTGTCTCATACTTTTATGCAGTCCTCTTTTGCTCATAGTTATTGTGTTTTGTGTGTGCAACTTAGTGAGTTTTGCTTACGCAATACTGTTATCTACTCAACTTGAAGAGGAATTCTGCATGTATGAAGAAAAATATATGATTCTGATTCTGATTCTGCTGCTGTGGCTGCTTACAAATATATTGGTTATTGAAGAGTTAATTACCTAGTTAGTTCTCCTTCGCTGTATGGTTAAGTGGGGCATTTTTAAGCGAATAGATTTTGTTGCACCCAGCTGGCTGATTGGTGATGTTGAAATTTGGGCACTTTATTTTGTGATCATCCCTGGATGGCTGTTTATGTAGTGTTTTTCATCAACTGGAATACTGTGCAGGAAAATAGAAAAGAGGATGAAGAATTGGGACAAAGTTGAGGTTTGAACCAGAAGAGAAATATCTTAGGATCAGAAAACTGGAATTATAAAATAGTTGGCTGCCCAGAAAGTGCTTGTGAAGGCTATTTATACTAGTGTAGTACATCCCAACACTTGCTTATATTTAACCCATCTTGTGTGAGTCCTGCAACTTAACTAAAGTTCTTGCTTCTCACAAGGTTGCTTGCAAAGAACTAACAATGTCACTGAAAACTAGACTATTGACAGCTGACTACATAAAATAACAAAACAAGGATGACCACCTGTGATATGAAGGTCTATAGTTGAGTTTAAATGGATTAGACTACAGGCAATGATTTCTCCCACTTTCCTCTTGAAAGAGGTTCCAGGTTTTTGCATGGTGTTAGATGGATTTCCATTTTGGGAGAGATGTGGATCTTTCCCTGTTTTATCATTATTACTCCAAGGATGGGAGGTGTGATTTGGATGTTCAGGATGTAATAAGCAATTCGTTTTTAACTTTGCTTTTATGGTTATTATTTGTTTGTTTTTAACTTATGATGTACTTATCAATTCCCATATTTAATTTTTGTTTTAGCTTTTATTGTAGTTCTTAATTTTCCGTGTATGTGATTGCAGGACTTGAAGTGCTTTGTCTTCTCCCTCATCTCTCTCCACTTCAAGATCAAGCCTATATAAGAACCATTACATCCTCTATTCCATGTGTGAATGAAGGAATTCTTTTTACTTATGTAGGTTGGAACCCTTTTTTATTTTTTTTTTGGTGGATGTAGGATTGGGATTGTGTGATTTGACAGTATGGTCGCCTTTTTCATATTAGCTGAGATTGTGTAAGGGGCATGACTTCCTAGATTGGGGAATGTTTCTAAGGACTGGAATTTACTGTTCTGATATTTTGATTTTCACTGCACACCATGAGTACTGAAAATCTCTTGATGATGGGATCAACCCATCTTAGTAACACGGCAACGAGAGCCTGGTGCCAAATTTATATAAAAGCATTTTCAACACTCCATGAATGCGAATTCCAAAATTCTAGCTTCCAAAAATATTAAATTGGTTGATTCTTGAACAGAAGATGGATAATCCTCCGCTCTGACTCAACAAGCTCATTGCAATCCAATGGCAATCAGACAGGTTTTGGTAATATGAAAATGGTCTCGGGGAGAGATTGAGATTGGTTTAAATAATTAACAATCTCGGATGATAATGGGCTATAGGAGTCTACCATCTATCAATTACCGTGCAATACATTTTGATTGTTCTATCGAAGCTCTGTTGTTCAAGCTTTAATATTAACAGACCAAAAACTATCCAGTCGAAAATCTATACAGGCAATGGGTCAGACCACCTTCTCTTTAGCTCGGATTTACACCGGACCTCCTTAAGCTTCCCGTCCGCGCCATAATCCCTTTCCATTACAAGGTTAATTCCCTCGTCTGAATACCAGCCAACCCCAATGCAAAGTATGCCTTCCTTGTTAACATCAACATAACCAGTGATACCACCTGGAAGCCAAAGGACAGTCGCATCCTGCATGTCTAATATCTCTTCTTCCCCAAAGTAAACTGAATTTTCCGGGAAGCTTCTCTTTTTCAGGGTTTCCGTACAAAGGTAGACATATGGTGTACTACTGCTGTCTCCCATTACCATCTCCTCACCATGTATTGGAGTAGCACTCACCTCAAACACTTTCCAAGAGCCAGTCAGCTCTGATGGCTGAGTGCGTTTGCGCTGAGAAAATGGCTTTAAATCAAACTCCAGATCACTGTTACATTGTAACCGGCAAGAAATTAGCTTCACGGCAAGATTAAGGCATATACAACTACACAATGTAATCTCAGATTCCAAACCCCTGATGGATTAAAGTTCCCTAGCTTCAAGTATTTGGACAAAGCCAAATTCACAAACCAGGCAGATGCACCAAATCAGTGTGATGACACTACAGTTGCCACTGTTGACTACAAGATTCTATCAATCTTAAATCCTCATAACCAGCCTTCATTAAAAGTCAAAAACCAAAATTTCAATAAGAGGGCAGCTAAAATCCTGCTTTAGCTCTAGTGCTAACAATCTCAATGCCTAATCATCAGTAACTTGGGGCTAAAAATCAGAGGAAACAGAGGGCAATTTGAAGGCCATGGACATATTAAATCCTTATAAAGGTGCAGGCAGGAGTGACTCGATTAATTCTATATGGATGAGACCTAAATGGGGAGCACAACATTCCTTTACAATTTGATCCAAAAGCCCAGATCAAAGCACGATAGAAAGTTGGACAGCACAACAGAATGAAGAGAAATGTGCACTATTCAAAATCCCTATTCCTTCAACAACATATTGATACGTGTGAATAATAGCAAAGCTGAATGGTAAGCATTGCCATTCTGCACTACCAAAGGGATCAAAGCATTAAGTACCTTTCATCTTGAATATTTGCAGGGCTGACCCACTGTTCTTCATAAACAGCAACTCTCATTATCTGTATGTCTGAGCCCCCGTTATTGAATTCTATCGTGTGAACAATGCGGAGTCTTTTGTGGCAACCCTTAACCAAGCACTGAGCAGGAGACATCATCAGAAAAGAGTCACATTGCTCATGTATCACATTGGAAATGCTTCCTACCACTAACATACCATGCACTTACTTGTTCAAATTTAAATACTGGAGAAAGATAATACTTTGAATCGTCAAATTCCCCAACTGGAATATCAACTGGACCCCTGGAATATGATCCATCCTGCAATCAATTGATTGAATGACTATGTTATATACCATGTTAAGCAGAAATAACAAGTATACACCTCCTCTCAGCTCATCAATTGTAATTTGTGATGCCTATTCTAAAATGTTGTCAATCAAGACATAGTGTTGGGTAAACCATACCTCAAAAAACACAAGACCTGATTCATTTCCCATGACATCTTCTTCCATTAGATCACTCCTTCCAAAGTCAAAAGACTCAAAATAGGGCAAAACGTTTCCAGTGACATCATCAATTGTGTTCTCTGTGGCCAAAGAAGAACGGTCATCTTCATTCTCCCCCTTGCTTCTTTTATTGCCTCCCATATTCTGCGGGACTTCACCATAAGGGTTTAAAGTCACCCAATTTATCTTCCTTTTTATTACAGATAACTGTCCCCCTGATGAGGGAGGCATTGCTTCAATGCGAGAAAGAGTATAGCAGTCGTACAGGTTCTCATTCCGAGTTCCAATTTCAATCGGCTCCATTTCAGCAGTAATTGGGGAGAATACAGCCCCAACCCCTTTCCATATCCCACTTACACTACTAGCAAATGTATTCCATGCTGGTCTTATCACAGGTTCCTGTAAGAAGAACGATCAAGAGAATCTAGCCATTAAAGTACATAGTCCCAATAATAATCTTGAACCTTGACCACCATTAACATATCATCAAAAAGATTCAAAATTTATGTATTTTCCATTAGACCCACAAAAGAAATAACAAAAAAATGAAAATAAAATGCAGTTGGGAGTACCTGGGTCTGAAGAACAGTCTCCACTTCCATCAGCATAGCCCCAGATACCATAATTCTACCAGCTTTATTTCTCTTCCCTCTGACCATTCTCCTTCCCCTCCTCCTCTGTTTCGCTCTCCCTCTCGCCCTTTCCTTTTCCCTCTCGGTAGTCGCCTTCGCCATATCATTGTCTACGCTCCACATGTTGTCATTCTTGCCCTTCACTTTCAGTCCTCGTTGGGTACTCCTACTCTGGCCGTGGTGGTGGTGTGCATGAGGCCTGTTGTGGCACCGGGTAACGAGTCTTTTCGTGTTAAATTTAGGGAAATTGGACAAGATTGAGAGGCTCTCCGTGGGGGAGGAGCTGGACTGGAGGAAGGTTTTGTGAAATCGTAACGAAGAGTTGGTGAAGAAAGTCTTGCAGAGGTGGAGACACGGTGATTGCATCTTCAGAACAGAAAATACACAAACCCGAGTATGAGAAAATGATGTCTATTTTCTTTATATCTATACCATTTTCATTTTTATTCTTTTTTGCCAGAGTAAAAGATGATTTTCTCTTAAATATTGTGTCTTTACTATTTATTAGTGACTTTTTGAAAATTTTTTAATTAAAAAACTGTACTGCCTTTTTTCTTATAAATTTTGTGTTTTCTAAAATTAAATTTTTTATAAATAAAAATTTAAAGTTTTAATCATTAAAATATTTTTTTGACAAAAAAAAAAAAAAGAACATTTCAGCTTATTAATCAGCCATAATCTTGGCCCAGGTAACAATGGATAACACTTCCGACCCACGTGAGGCCGAAGCTTAAGCTTCTGCCACGTCACTAATAGACCCACAACTCTTTTCCGGTTAGGCATGGTCCGGTTCATAGTTTGAAAACAATGGTTACAATTCAATCGAGAGGTTAAACAGTAACCAGCCCATGTTAGGCGGACTATTTCGGGTTTAGAGATAATTTCAATTCAGAGATGGCTCTAATTCCAGTTTCCACTGAGAGAAGAGAAGGTTTCAGCTCTCTGGTTCCAAGTTTGATTTCGATCCAGTTGTAGGTTAGTTCGACTCTGACCCATCTTCTTTTTGAAATTTTGTGAATCATTTTTGAGTCTTCATTAAAGAAAACATTAATATGAAAATTATTAATATTTAATGATAAAATTATGATATTTTGAAAAAATTTATAAAAAGATATACAAGAAAATGAAAATTTTAAATAAATAAAAAATTTGATCTTAATTTTTATTATATTGAGATAGATGTGTATGTTTAATGCAATAATACTCATCTAATTCAAACTTATTTTAATCAACGAATCCTTCTTTTTGATTTTTACAAACTTGAGTTTAAGTTTAAAATTTTAGGTGGGATGGTTTTTTAAACTATGATTGATCCATGCATTGATAAAACTTCAGTTCACGCGATATATGGATGAAGAGCATTTGTTCCTATGTTGCCGTGTGGCAGATTCTTAGAACTGAAAGTTGAACTTTCAGTAACTCCATTTTCGTTATCAAAATGATTTATTTTGTTGCATCTGAGGCTATGGCAGGATCAGTAACATGGCTTGGACGTGGTCTTTCTTGTGTTTGTGCACAGAAAAGGGAGAGTGATGCTCGTCCTTCCTTTGATTTAACACCTGCCCAGGTGCTGTCTTGGTGACCTGACCTGTCAATTTGCAGCTGTTTCTCCTTCCTTTGGGCCCCAAATTATTAGGAAAGGAGCTGAGAATGGGGACTTCTTGTTGCTTAGTAATGCTTGCCTAACTGCTGGTTCTTCCAATATCATTGTTGAGTTGCACATCTACTGGATCAGGAATAATTGTCAAGTACCATGCCTAAACAAAAGGTAATTGAATTTCTTTTTCACCTTCTCACCTTCATTTCACTTGCATGCTTCAGGGATGGCAGTTTTATATTAAAGTTTAGAAAAAATAAATAAATAAAAAGTTCTTTGCCTGGTTCATTCCACAGTAAAACCCCGAACAATGGTGGGATCGACATTCTTGAAGTTTCTAGCAGGTAATGTCACTATTCTGGTATCTTTCCCCTTTTATTGGTTAAACTGCAATAGCATCTACTGGGAGAACATCTGCTTTGATGATATGGTACCATTAATCTTCTTGTCCTTCATAGTTTTAATCCAACTTGCGTGCTTTTTTAACAGAGAACGAATCAGCTTTTGACCTTCTCTAATGCATCACCTTCAAGCTAATGGATAATCAATGGCTGAGCATGGTGGCACCATATACGGACTTCAAATGTATGGCTCTTGCTTGATTGTTGGCAGCCAGGAATGTCACATGAACGTTGGTGTTTTAAATGTTCCTCTGTCGTATCACCACCCTATGCCTCAGATTGACTATTTTGCCAATTGAGTCTCTGTCGTTTTTGTAACAGATGGTTACGAAATCTTTCTTCGCATGGCCTTCTTATGCGGTAGCACAGGAGAGGAGATTTGGCTGTTTCGTAACAGCCAGATTTGTGTAGTCATTTCAACACTCTTTCTTTTTGGGTTACAACCACTTGCGGTTTTTCAGAAATGTGGCCCCTCACATGATGTGCAGGTTGCCTTGCACAAGCCTTAAAAATAGTTGAAAATAAGAACCAAAAATTTGTCTAAGAAAAAATAAACACAATGCTAACTTACCTCGTAAATATATTATGAATAATGTTTTATGTCACGGCAACACTATCTAACTCAATTCAGATTTTTTAAGAGTTGATATGTCCTATAATCCACATCCATACCACCAAATCCATGTACATCTATCATTCATCTGGATCCAGATTCTTGGAAGTTATAACCGAAAACCAAAGTACAGCTCAATTTGGCATACAGATGATGCTCTTCACCATAACATGGGTAAAACATAAGTTATTCAACCAAAGGGAGACAGTCAATAAGAGACACTAAAAATTAGACAGAATAGGGTCTCAGAAGTGACCAGCAGAAAAACCGCCTAAAATTTACTCATAGATCCAAGGGTGGATGCTGCTCTGCCACTGAACTGTCTCCTCAGGGAACCACAGCGCAATTTCCTTCCTAGCACTCTCCACTGAATCGCTTCCGTGGATAACATTCCTGCAAGTACCCCAGTTTACTCCATATCAGACATACAGCCAGCTTCAAAGCATACACCATAGAACTAAAGCCTAATTCACCTCATACAGAAATACCGGAGGTGGGGAGTTCCTACATGTGGCTATACCCCTTATGAAAATCATTCAGCAGCAGACAAAAAGAAAACTTAACCTTCCAATCTCAATAGCAAAATCTCCACGGATGGTTCCAGGAGCAGAGTCTGCAGGGTTTGTGGCTCCAATAATCTTTCGACCTGTGGCAACAATATTCTTGCCCTCCCACACCATGGCAACAACAGGACCAGAGATAATGTACTCAACAAGCCCATTGAAGAATGGCTTTGCAGACAGGTCCACGTAGTGCTTCTCGGCAAAAGAGCGTTCCACAGTAATTAGCTTCAAACCTAATGCAAAACAATACAACAATCATGCATGACAAACCATACTAATAAAAAACAAGAAAAAGAAAAACTTTTTCTAAATAGTATTTAAATGTTTAAACTTTTTCATAAGCACATAACCAATTAAACACACATGCCACTCAAAGCTTCACATGGTGGACAACCATTTCCTTAACGAGTAGTCTATATACAAAGACTTAATTTCCAATTTAATTGGTATCAGTTACATAAATCTTTTTTAGTCATTCTCATTTCCTTCCACCACAAAGGAAGTGAAAATTGCGCATGATTAGAATCTAATTCTAATTACCTTTGAGAGAAAAACCCTTCTTCTCAAATCTGCTGATGATCTCACCAACCTGAAAAGCACACAAATCTTTTCAATACATTTACTTTTAACAATGATAACAAATCATCAGGTTATGAAAAATACAAAAACAGCATGTAAATGTTTTCAAGATAAACCACCATAATATAAGAAAATAATGAAATAAAACAAGCCATAATTTAAATATCCAACAAATAACAGATAAGACAACCCCAGTGAAAGACCCATAAACTTGTTCAACCCAAGTGAAAGACCCATGAACTTGTTCAACCCAAGAAATCGAAAACCCACAAAACCCAGTTAACCAAAAAAGACACTCTCAAAGTATTACTCGAGAGATCCATCAACTAACAAGAAGATTAAAGCCTAGTCAAGATGAAGATTTAAAACGGGAGTTAAAGAAACAAACCAGGTTTCTCTGGACCCCATCGGGCTTGATCATGATGAAGGTCTGCTCCATCTTAGTCTCTTGTCTGTTTTGGGTGCTCCGGTTCAAGACAGTAAGGCAAAGGTGACGAGAAAGCTGAAATGGCGAGGGTTTTATATGTCCCGTGGACGGAGCCGGATCCTTAACCCTAGATCACCTAAGAATATTCGTCTCGCCTCACAAACTTTTGTTTCTTTTCTTTTTAAATTATTGGTTTGTTTTTCTTTTTCAGAAATAATTTAAAAAATTTATTAACAGTAAATTATGAATTACATAATAGATAAATTTTCATACCTTTATAAATTTTATTCCTTTTATTAACAAATTCTAACTCACAAATATTTTAAAATTAACGAGAAAGATTAAACATAATATTAATAAATTTATTTTGATAAACATATGCAATAAAAAATAGATAATTATAAGTAATTCCATTTTGTTTTCTTGCTTTTGGCTTGACTATAATGTGACAGTGTTTTATTATAATTTTATTACTTATAATTTATTTATTATTATGTTATAATTTATCTATATTATCACTCAAATAAAATTAAAACACAATAGTCAAATTATTTATTATTATTTATAAAAAATTTCATGTATGTTTTTTATAATTTTTATAGGCATACTTATTATAATAATTTTCACTAAACTAATTTTAAAATTTTTAAATAATAACTTGAAGTGAATAAAAATTTATTTGTGAATAAATTGAATTTGAAATAAGAATTGAAAAAAAAAATATTTTAAGAGAAATTTTATATATAAGAAAGAAAACATTAGGAAAAGTAAAAAATTCATAGCATGAATCAAAAAGTTGTAGTTTCAATGTCATTAGAAACAGACTAAAATCTAACACCATTTTTAATGATATTATCCCAAAATTTTAGAATTTTAATTCACTAAGCATTATTTTGGTAGTGTTAGTGATGTTAATACTCTAGATTTTGAAGATCAACCAATTACTTTTAATTTGTGCAATTGAATCATCTTTTTTATTTATATAAACTTGACTATCTTTAATTAACCATAATTGTACACAATATTGTTTACAACTGATATTTGTTTTCAAAGATATTACAGAGAATATATTGATTTGTTTAGAAAATATAGTAAATTATGGGTTGACTATAATAAAATAAAATGCACATTTTATATGGGAGTTAGAAACCTAAACTTCCCCCTCTTTTCATTGTACAACAAAAAATCCTCAAATTGTAATAAAATAAAATTTACAAAAAAAAAAAAAGGAGGAGAGGTTCGGATTTAAATTTCAACTTTTCAAATTTTCAGAAAATGTGAAATTTGATTCTGAATAAAAATAAAATCATCACCTAAAAGTGGAAACGGGCCATTTTCGAACTGAACGTTAGATCTACCAAGAGATATTGGGCCTTGAAATGGACATATAGTATGCGAAACCCTTGGTTATTCAAGGCACTTTTGGATTTCTCCTTTCGTGGGTTCTTCCAGAAAATATTTCTTGCACTTGGTCCAAATAGCAAAAGCATTGGACTGTTATCACCTTTTGAATGGATTATGATTTAATAGATTTTTTAATAAATAAATAAAAACTTAAAATATCTTTTATAATTAGTAAGTTTAGCTATGTCCTCTGGAGTTCTGAAAAAAAAAAAAAAAAAAGCTTGGCTATGGACTCACATTTGGATTGTAATGTTACCTAAGTGCACTGCATCATTTGTTTAATTATATTGTCTTTTTTACATTGTAAATAATAAAAAATATGTTTGAAAAATACATTTTATTTTTTTCATTGAAATATGAAAATACTCTAAAAAAAGTAATAAAAACATGAGATTATGTATTTTTTTATTTTTTAGATATATAAACAAAATTTTCTCAACATTATTATTTTCTTTATCTGAAATTTTTATTATTTTTCTTCTCTTTAAACTCTCTTTTTACAATTTTTATATTTTTTCACACTCTTTATATATATATATATATATATATATATTTTTATTTATTTATTTATTTATTTATTTATTTATTTATTTATTTCTACACTTTATTTATTTTATTTATATTTTTTCTTATCTCTATTTAAATTTTTTCTATCTTTTCTTTGTTTTTATTATTTATTTCTACACAGTATCTTTTTCTCCTCTCCTTCTATATTATCCCCTCTCTTTTTTTCTTTAATTTCTCCTCTATCTCTTCACTCTTTTTTCACTCTAATATATTTTTTTCTCTCTTTACATTTTTTTTCTCTTTTCTTTGCATTCTTATTTTTTGTTTCTCTTTTTTTCTACATTTTTTCTTTTTTTTCTCTTTTTTATTTCTCTTTTCTTTTTTCTTTATCTTTCTTTGTACACTCTTTTTTCTCTCACTTATAAATGAAATACATACTAATTATTAAAAAAATGTTGTTGAATAAATAGTTGCTGACAATAAATAATAAAATCACCCATCAAACAACAAAAGCATCAAGAAAAAAACAAATAAAAAGAGAGAACCAACGGCTTACCTAAATAGGCCCTAGTTGACGATGCACTTGCCTTGTTTGCAGGTTTTCCGTTTGAAAAAAAAAAAAAAAAATCATTTCCTAACATTTGGGACAATAAAGAAAATAAATTCAAAGAAAAATATAATCCTGGAAAATAAAGGAAATATAATTTTCCTTTTTTCTACCATGGTTGTGGTACTGGTAAGATACGCGAAACTTGTCTTCGATTTTTCTTAAGATTAGACCATAAAAAAAAGGCAATCATGATAGTATTACTCCTAAGAGATTCCTTATCATCAAAAGAACAAAAACAAATACAAACACACACACACACACACAAGTAACAGTTACACCTTGCCTCTGATTTGGTTGGACGAGTTTTATTGCTTTTTGGTCATTTTTCCTTCTTCTGGGGGCAAAAATATTATTGACTTAATTCATGCATGAGCATTTCCAATATAACTCCTTCTGGCAGACTAATTAACTTGAAAAGTGTAAGGATATAGTAGAAAACGAGAGTTGGTGAGGATTGTGAAGCCTTACTTGTAAGAATGTATAAACACTCCCACCAGAACTTTGAAACTGCTTCGTCGAACTAACAAAAAGATAAATAGAACGGACAAGGTTAGAGACAGAGTGGGATCCACCAAATATCTGATGCCTCACTCCATCATCATGAAATTTAGAAGACTTTTTAGGAATTTGATTGAAAGGCCATGATTATTGCATGGAATTTAGAATATATACTGCCTTTGCCTTCCCCTCTCTTATTGCTTCAAATTGCAATTTTTTGGAGATTATCGATTACCCCTTTGAACTTTCGATTTAGAAATGATGAAGATGTCGGATCCGTAGCTAGACTCATTTTCCTGGCGGGTGCTCAAATGTTTATTGGTATTAATAATAAGTTTTATATGAAACCGGCGATGGTTAATCTATTAGGAGGGCAAATTTGGAATTGTATGAATTAAATGTTGCATGTTCTTAAGTTCGATCCCCTATGTGTATTCCATCTTTTAAGCGGGAGGAGTGATGATAGGAATCGTGCTAACAATTCAGAATTTATCTGAAAAAGATTTTTAATAATAATGAAAAAATAATGTTATATGAGTCTACTGAGAAAATGTCCAGTGACTAGGTCTAATGGGCAAAGAAAGTAATGTATAGCTCGGTCATATGAGTAATTACCTTACATATTTATTTATAGAATCTCTGTTTTTTTTCAAACCCCTTACATAAGTTCTGTGTTGCATACTGTTGCTTTCATTTTTGGAAACATCAACCCAATTGAATTAGCCGGTCTGATCATCATAAACAATTCCGCGTTGAGGGAAGAAGATTTACGTATCTACAGACTATGCACCGTAATTATTAGAAAGATGGAGATGGACCCTTGTCCACTGCCGCACGTTCATATCCACTTCACAGTGGATCACTGCACAGAAGTTTGTGTTCCCGTATGAATGAAGTAAGCTTTGGCCCTTCCCAAACCCTATGACGATGTCCTTTAAGGGTACATATGGAGGCCTAAAGCAACGTTTGTGATGCATCGGAGAAAAAAATTGAGCGTGTAAGCTATGTATTATATAGACAATATCCATGACAATCTTATAAACCTTCTTGCTTCGCATTTAATAAGGTTGAACTTGAGATTGTTGTAATATGAACACTTGGGTGGGTTTAGAGTGAAAATTATGTGGGACTATTGAAAAAATGCATCCTAATTTGATTGTGTGTTTAAAATAGATTTCTTAAAAAGAATATGCTAATCGTTCCGATTTGTTTAGTCGTCTAGGTATGAGGAGGTTGGAATCCAGGATTGAAGCTTGGAGAAAGAGGCGAGTTTGGAAAATTGCCATGAAAAAAGATGTGGTTGCAAGTGACTGAATGTACATGCGTGAATTAATACTCGCGTTACTTCTTGCTGGATAATACTATATAGTCCATGTTGGGTTCATTGTTCAAAAAGATAAATTGTTAAGTTGTACTGCAAATCGCAGTATATGGAAATTGCAATTGAAAGATAAAAGGGCTCAACGTTCTAAAAGTCTGAGATAGTCTGTCACTTCGCTCCAAAGAGAAATGAAAACGATATAGTCTGTCATGCGCATGGCACGTGCCAGTCTCTCACAACAAAGAAGACATTGCCGGTCAGATTGATATGGATTGAGTTGACGAGTTTTGCATCTATTATTAGGCACAGAAGTGGCCACTTGAACTTGTCACCCCTCTCCATTTGTCACCCCTCTCCATTTGTTTCTCTATCAAATATTTGCGGGGCAAGAAGTGGTGAAAATAATTGAATATAATAATTAACGAAATAATACATATATCATTATAATAATATTAAAGTGAATTAACTAATTATATTGTTTTATTAATTTATTCAATTATATTGATCACTTTTTGCGTCACTTTAGTTGCTTTCATTTAATAACATTATCCGGGTAGATGATTAATGCACAGTGATCAAACAAGACAATCAATATCTGCCCTTTTTTTGCAATTAAATCTCTTTTCTTTCACGTGTCATTCCATTTTGATCTCATCTCATGTATTATAAATCTTTCTGCTTCAATTTTCACTTGTCCTTTTTAAGTGATTTTGAGAGGGAGAGAAGGACGGAAAAGTCTAAAAATCTAGGTATAATGTTTATTCAAGTAGAAGGCGTGTAGAGGCATAGGCAGAATTTTAAAACATTGATGGACTTAAATACATTAATATTGAAAGATTTTGTTTAAAAAAAAGAGAGAGAGAGAGAGAGATTATCAACAGGGAAAAAATCTCCTACCCTTCTTTTTCTCTCCCTCCCTCCCATTTCCTATAAATCCTACACTCTCCTTTCAACATAAGACCTGCAAAATAGATATTTAAACTCTTTACTATGGTGTCTCATTGAAGGGAAAATCTATATATTTAAAGTTATAGCAACTTAAGTAGCAAGCTACATAAGTTTCAAAGTTACAAAAATTAAGGAGAGAGGGATATATGGTTTGATCTAGATGATGAAGTAAAACTTTGTGTTGTAGAAATAAGACTAGCAAATTGCAAAAAATATTGCACATAGATGAGTTTGAAATAAAAATATTGTTGCGCATAGAAGCTAAATAGAAGGGAGTAGCCCATGTGAATGTGCTCCAGGAAGCAATTTTATAGACATTAATAGCAAATCATATGAAGGCCTGGGTTTTATAAATTAAGCAATGCACGTAAATTGCTATATATAATGGCTTATGAAAGAAAAAAAAAATGATGTATTTGTGTATGCACAAGCAATTAATTTATTTTTTGGAAGGCACAAACAATTAATATTTCTTTATGTAGTTTTGTTCTATCAAAGAAAGACCTGCAAATGGATAATTAGTGATTCTTGGCAATGGAATAAGATTTTGTGTAGCCAAATTAGTTTGCATGCAATTTTTTTATCCGCTAGAGAAATGATGAGAAGAAAACATTTTTTAGTAACCCTTCTGTTTTAATTCATTTGTAACTAATTCATAGATCAATGGTGTTAATTTAACCCACCATTGACATCCAACAATTTTAGTGTCTTGCTTGACTATTACAAGCTCATGCCAATATAGCAAGCTATAATTGATTTAGAAAGTAACTGAACTTTTTTTTTTTTTAACAAGACAATGCAAATTTTTTTAAATAAAGAGTGATATTGTATAAAACTAAATTGATTGAATTAAGTACTAAGGTCGTGCAATGGGATTAGATTGTTTAGTAATACCTTATTTTACTAAGTCATTAGCTATAAAATTAGAATTCCTATTAATATACTCAAAACCCCAGCTGTCACTGATATAAAAATAATTAAAAGTCTTGAGAAAAGCATCTCTAACCCTCTATGGACGTTACGCGTTTTGTTTGGTGAGTGCAATATTAGAGTCATGCTCTAAAGTGAGGGGCAAAAGCCTCCCTAACCGACTCCTTTCTTTCTTTCTTTCTTTTTTTTGGGAACAGCAAGAAACAATTGCATTAATCAAGAAGTCAACACCAGTTCCAAAGAGAGAAATGTTCACAAAATGTTTAACCGACTTACAATTGATTTTTTCATTGATAGGTAAACTATGTTTAAAATTTCACTGATTTTAAGAATTAGCAATCATCACTTTTTCTTCCATTATTTAACAGAAGATGAACGAAGGATTTAGATTGTAAAGAGTGCTGCACGTTTCGGTTTTAATCATAACGTTTAGAAAGTTAGGATTTAACTTGTAATTGTGATGAAATGTTAAAAAAATTTTATTTAAGTTCTATTACAGGGATATGGTTGTTCAAAATATATATATATATATATACATAGAATAGACACACATATATTTGTAATAAAATTCAAAAACAAAAAAGGTTAAAAAAAGTCATGAAATTTAGATAAAAAAATAGACACAAGTCTACTATAACCATTATTTCAGTTCCAAAAGCCAAACCAATTGCAACAAACCAACAATCATGATAACACATTTCGTCTCTAAATTTTGTTTCTTCCTAGATTTAAACCCTATTAGGTATTAGTGCGATTTATGGGCCAGGGATGACTTTTACAATAGTAATCCTGACTTTTGTGTCATCCTTTATTAGCAAGCCAATGCTAACTGCCCTTTTCTTTTTCACCACCTCACGTGGAAAAACAATAATATGATTAATAAGAAAAGAATAATAGTATTGTTGTGCCATAGACTATGATGGTTGTGAAAGAAAAGGCTATTGAAGCTTTGAGATGAAGTAGAGGAGCCAACTAAGAATTAAGCTCGTTGCATTTTACAACCGTTAAAGATTTCTTTACCCTTTTTTTCTTTTTTGTATATACTAACTACTAACTATTAAAAAACTCTTTTGAACACATACAGGAAGAGTTAAATTTCTTTTAATTTTTTTTTTTTTTAGTGTTGCTCAAATTGCTGTTTATAATTACAACTACAAAATTGTCATAATAATAATGATAGAAGATTACTTGGTAGCTCACAACACCATAGGTTGAAAAAAAATAGATAGAAGATTTTGAAATAATAAAGATACACGGATAAGGGGCAAGAGACATGGACCAAATAGGAGTGAGGGGGTCTGCTGGCTCCACCTTCTACAAAATTAATTTTATTTTTATTTTTTTGAAAATCTTATAATGTATAAAAACAAGTAAAATAGACTGCACAGTAGACATGACAAAACGTACATTCAGCTACAAAAAATGTTGGTTGCATATTATATAATTATTGTTTGCATATTACAGCTTTCTTGTTTACAAATCCTATATTTTTCTTTAAAAAGAAATAATGTTTTGCGCGTGGAACTCACAGGCCCGTCTATCCTCCTCCATCCGCGCCGTCCGAGTAATGGTGACAGTTTTGAAAATGTTGAAAATTTCCTACAACAGCACATTCATTTATCTTGGAGATATTGCGGCAAACCGGGTTTGAGGCACTGTAGTCCAACTCACGGCAGATCCCACAGGCACCGCATCTTTTGACTCAGTCGAGAAATCTCTTGGAAACGTACGATTGTGTATATATCTCTTATCGTCATTTTCCAGTTTTGCAGCTCCTTATTATCTATCTGGAGAGCTTTCTAGATGAAAAGGTTGGTCCAACCGACAAGAGAAAAGAATGCATAGAATTCCACATTAAAAAGTTAACGGGGAAAAATGCAATATGTTGGTAATGTTGCGTGCTAAAGGAAAAGAGGGTTCAGGATAATTGGGCTTGTGCATTTTCTAGTTTTTGTTTTTTTTTGGGTGGAGTACTTATGTTTTGGAGAAATTAATGACAAACCCCTAGCTTTCAAATGTCAGTAGTCTCCGACTTGCCCTGTTTAAAGAATGGCATCTTACGGGAAGTCTAACCAAAGGAATCTTGTCATTGTTGGGTGTGGACAGAGAAAGGCAGAGTCTCCAGTTGTTGTTGTTGGTGTTGTGGGGGAAGTTGCAGGGGTCCTTTCAAAGGAGCGAGAGAGAGAGAAAAAAAACTGTGGATGAGGTAACAATTGAGAGTGAGTGGGAAGAGGAGGTTATGATAGTTTTTATTGTCCCTTTTGCAGGTGAGGGTGGTCTCCGAGTGGACATAGACATATATAATGCATAAACAGATGTATAGGCCGGTACACATGTAGAGTATATTGGAAATTGATTTGGCAGGATTTGAGAAGCTTTCTATCTTGCATTTTTCTTTCTTTCAACTGCCATCGACATGTTGACGTGGATGGAAGTTTTCATGTACCCCACCACTCATTGCCCCTTTAGACTTCTTCCCCTTCCTCTCTACTCACATTTGATGATTGCATTTATACGAAAATCAATACTCAAATTAGTTATAATCTGGTACAATTTTCATCACTTTATCCTCTTAGGAGAAGGGTCAAAATATATGCACCTTTATTTTGTTTGTATAACGAGACTATTTTCAGCAACCCTAACCCCTGACATTGTCACAATGGAATCAACCAGATTTGCCATTATGGAGGGATGAAAAGACATGAAACTGATAAGCAGAAACAAACTTAAGAAATGGATGACTCATTAGAGTGAAAATTCAATTATCTTTATTAACTATTGGAATGATCTTAATTAGTTATGGAGTTTACAGCTTGGACCATGCCACGGTTCAAGTCAGCTGGAAAAAAAAAATGATGGAATCAAGTAAATTGATGGGCCAGAGCTACTAAAGTGTTCTCACGATCGTGGCACTTTGTGCAATTAGGGGAAATATATGCAGGGCAAGCATGACAGATTTCAAACCAAGTACATGCATTGGTAGATTTTTGTGTACGAGTTTGCTGTTAACAAGCCCTCGTCAAATAACTTGGTTCATCTTTGTAATTGATTGATCTTAGTTTTAGGGTGTATTTGAAATTGTAGTTACAGTGTGAAAATCTACATTTTAAGTCCAACATAATTTTGTTAGTATTTAATAAAGTGTAAAATTTGTAATCTAAAAAAAAAACTCTACAAATTAAATTTGTATTTAAAAAAATATTTTTTGTGTAATTAAAAAAATATAAAAAGTGTATCACAGTTTTAATAATTTTCTAAAATAATAATTTTTATTATTATATAAAATAATTATAATTTAACTAAATAAAAAAATTTTCTAATTATTTGTTATTTCATTAAAAATTTTTTATTTTTATTTTAAAATATTACAAATAACTATTAAATAGTTAATTACATTCCTAACAATAAATTTTGCAATCATGGACTTGCTAATTACAATAGTAAAATTCAACTATAATCTTAAATAAACACTTAGAATCTAAGATTATGCCTTCGTGGTGTAAGGATAGAAGATACCATAATTTCAATTTTCGGTACATTTGCTAATGACGTAAAAAGAAAAGCAATAAAACAGGGAAAGGCAGCCGATGCAGGAGACTATTTCATTGGCTGATTGTATTTATGGAGCTGTTATTGTAATGTGTTGAGTGCTGATACTTAACAAAATCATGTTTGTTGCTGTTCAAAAGGGAAAAGGGATACTAGGATAGAAATCATTTTCTATCATTCTCCTTATTACGCAAAAAAAAAAAAAGCTCCTACCTGTACTTGCTCTCAATCGTACTCATATTAATCATAATTCCTAACTAATATTGAATATTAAGGTATAGTTTCAGCTAACGTGCAACAAAATATGACTATAGTTGCAAATTTCTTGAGAAGCAATCCGTGGAGAGTGGGGAGGAAATATTATTGACTTTGAACCTCTTCTATCTCATTAAAAGGAAATTGTACAGATACAATGAATTTGGCATATTGTAGAGGTAAGTTTCTGTATTTTATTATTATAATTATATTAACATGATTGAAATTAATAATAAATGTACAATTAGTTGTAATGTAAATTTGTGTCTTTATCGCGTTAAGTTGATTGTATTTATAAAATTACGTGGAACTCTTTTCCCGCATATGACCAAGATTTCTTTTTCGTGTTATTTATCAGCAGTTCAGCACTGTGAAAGATATCAATGACTCTACAATAGACAACCCTAAGAAGATGAGAAAGAATAATTTCCGGAAACATTTCGTTTGAAATTTACTTATTGACCTGTACTACACCGCGTGAAACACGAACACAAACGTTTTCCACAACATGACCAACTGCTTGAGCTAGCTGCTGACCCTTTGCATCAAAGCAATCCAATACAACAAGGAGACTGCTTTCTAGGGTTAGCGGGAGGAATGGAAGGAGAAAGAGAAGTCCCAAATTACGAGCTACAAGTTTCGTTCTCCACTCCACAGGCAATCCATGAGATGGGGTTTGTACAATTTGAAGAAAACCAAGTCTTGAGCTTCTTGGCCCCCTCGAACTCGCAGTCTTCTCAGATATATCAGCATCTAAACTCCACAACCACCAGTACCCCTCCTTTGGGATTTCGCCATAACGACCAGGTGGTGATCTGTAGATTTCTTGAAAACTCCTGAAAAAGTGCATGTATACTAGAGAAGTTTTTGTGATGTTACTATGAAATTAACTTCTATATGTTGTTGTCAAATATTTGACGGGTGAATCAAATTCGTACTACTTAGGTTGGGGCATTGGATCCTAAGGCTTCTAATGAAGAAAACTGCACTGGCAATGCTAGCGATGGAAACAACTCATGGTATCCTCCTTTCAACTTCTCCCTTTCCCGTTTTCTTTATGTTTATCTTTGTGTTGTTAGTATTTTGAGTTCTTATTTAAACCTCCTAGAGTTGAAAAAAACAGCCTTCAACGTAGAACTGTAGCAAAATTGAAGGAGATCTAATCCATAAATTGGTGGATATGAAGTGGTCCTCTGTTTGTGTACTGTGTGTTTTTGTACTAACAGTAATATTACGTTATCCTTGTCCCTCTCTCTCTCTTCTTTCCTTCCCCATCTCTCCCGCTGGGGCCATGACTGGAAAGAAGTAAGAACTTGGCTCAGAAAAGTCCTGATGCGCATCGATACATGGATGGATAGAAATCCACCAGTCAATGCGCGGATCTATGGTTGTCTGCCTATACAATATCTTGCTCATATTGATCCCTTTTCTATATATTATTGGAATCGGGAAATTTCTCAAGGATCTGAAATTTGGTAGGTGGAGGAGTTCATCTTCAGAGAAGAGCAAGGTGAAAGCGAGGAGAAAACTCAGGGAGCCAAGGTTCTGTTTTCAAACAAGGAGTGATGTGGATGTGCTTGATGATGGCTATAAGTGGAGAAAGTATGGCCAGAAAATTGTCAAAAACAGCCTCCATCCAAGGCAATGTTTTTCAATCTTTTGCATCTTTATTTAAAGCATGGTTTTATGGACGAAACTATCATTCTTGTTGCACAATTTCTTTCAATTTAGCTTGGATCATACTCTATGCAAGACTTTCAAATAGCAGTAACAGCTAGCTTTACATGCATATGTAAACTGATCTAGAGAATAATAATGACATTCAATATATCAAAATTCAACGAAAACACCGAAGCAATGATGATTCTATCAACTTCGCTCTATATTCAAAAGTCATCAACAAACTAGATAGCTGAAGGGAATATTATTGGTACACCGCGTGAGCCATTCAGGCTGCTTTTAGTCACTGGTGGAAGTGTCAGAGGCAACAGTTAGCCATTTGCAAATAGAACATGGGATGATAATTTAGTTCTTACACACTTGGATACCAACCGGATTTGCCTTTGCCTTCTGTTTCTTCTTTGACCAGCTCTAGGTTTACAGATATTGTCTTGTAAACTAAGACGAAAACAAATTTTTAAATTTAAATTTAATTGAATTCGTTAAATGAATTTTTTTAAATTATTTCAATTTTATTATAAACTAACTTTAGGGTGGAATTTTATTTTTAAAATTTTTTTAATTAAAAATCTTCAAATCAACCTTAATCGTCATCTTCATCTTCTCTCACCATCCACCTCCCTTAATTGGAATATTTGTAGGCATACGTTGAATGTGTCTAAACTAAAGTAGACACTACTTGCTTAATTAGGTCTTACATGCATCTTATTAACAACTGCTAAGAACTATCAGATTAAGTTTTCTTCAGAAAATACGGTTTTGGAAAGGCATAAATTATAAATACTATAGCTATATATTAACATGGCTTTAGAACATGTGCAATTAATCTGCACTTTGCTATTTGCTCTAACCTTACAAATACCAAAGTTTATACTTATATGTTGCTCAAATGTCCCAAGACCAAGTTATCTAAAATTCTCAGAAGAATAGTTGCCCACAGTTTGACGGCTGGGGCCAGAGGCGTTTGACCTTTGAACAGCAGCCAACATTGACACACTGCATCTGCACCTCTAGCCCTCTCATATAGCTCACATTTGTTACAAGTATGTTTTCGTCAGGTTCTGTAAATGGATGCTGTGTCCTGAATGTTCATATTCAGTTCAAGCTTTCCCGCGGTTGGCACTAAAGCCCTAGTGTGCATATATAAAAATTATGGGCAACTTTACATGGCCACAGTAATGTAGTCATTCCTTATATGTGTACTATCGATCGATATCTGTTGTTTTCTATGAGCATAACAAAGAGTTATTTGTGTTATCTTTTTTCTGGGCAATTGGCAGAAGTTATTATCGATGCACACACACTAACTGCCGAGTGAAGAAGAGGGTCGAACGGCTATCAGAAGATTGTCGAATGGTAATAACAACCTATGAAGGTAGACACAGCCACTCTCCATGTGATGATTCGAACTCATCTGAAAATGAATGCCTTACAACTTTCTAATAGTTGAATCAGAGGAGAAGTGGCATTGCATGTTGCAGTGAACATGATGTTTTAGCTCGAGACAGCATTTGTCTATTTTATCATTCTGTGCATTTCTGTCTCTCACAGGTCAATTAAAACAACTTGAAAGTGATAGCGCTTATCTTATTTCATAATTTATATAAATGTCCACAATTTTTCGTACATATTCTAGTTTGAAACTTGTAATGTCAGTGATGCACATGCTTTCGGTTATTGTAAAAAACAAAACAAAACAAAAAAAATGGTGTCCCATTTATGAGAGACTCCACTTATTTATGTAGTTTTGCCTTAATTTTTGACAAAAATAATTATTTTTATGATTCAAAATTTACGACTTGCTATATTAGAGTAATTCTATTGTTCCGATCATATTTCCCTTAAACAAGTTGTAGGACCTCAAATGTCTACAAAACATATATACTATACTAGGTTCTAAATACCCGATAAAATTAGGCAACATATACTAAGTACCATGACTTTATACGACATCTCTTTGAAATGTAATTACAAAAATATTATGTGGAAATAATTTTTTGATACAAGGTATTGTTATTTATTTATTAGAAAATAATTTATTTATAAAAAATATTTTTTAAAAAAATTTGTTAAGAAAATAAGTTTTTTTTTTTGTATATACAAGAAAATTATAAATCTTTCTAAATTTATAATATAATTTTTTTCTCCTTCTTTTTTTTTTTCTCTACCGTTATCTATTTTTCATCTTTCTCTTTAATTTAATTTCTTTTCTTTATTTCTGATTTTTTCTCTTTTTATCTTTCTATTTTTTTTATTTCTTATCTGCTATATTTTATATCTTTATCTTTGTTTCTTCAATTTTTCTCTCCCTCTTATCTCTTGTTCTTCTTTTTTTTTTTTAATTTTTATCTTTCTTCACTATCTCATTTTCTTTCTCAATCTCTTTGATTTTTATTTTTTTTTCTTTCATTTTTATATTCATTTTTTTATCCATCTCTTTCTTTTCTATTTCTTTATCTCTTTTTCATTTATCTTTCCCTGTATCCCTCTTTCTCTCATTTTTATCTCTTTCCCCCTTGCTTCCGTCCGTTCCATCCTTTCTATCTCTTTTCCTCTTTTTCATTCTATCTCCTTCGTTTATCTCTCTCTCTCTCGTTTACCTTCCTCTCTATCTAATTTTGATGCTTACTTTTTTTTCACAGACACTAATGGAAGGTATGCAAAATGGCTTACCGTTTTAAAAATTGTAGGTTATTTTACAAGAAAAAAGCATATTTTCTCTAGTTTTTTTTTTTTTTTTTTGGGTTATAACCATGCATTTTCGGAGTTCCAAACAATGGCAAAGAGGAAAGATATTTTTCTACAAAATACTTTTTTGTGAAACAATCGAACTAAACATGCCACTCATCTGCTGTTATAGTAGAATAAACCCCAATACCAATGTCATTCCCAGCATGACATAAACTTAGAACGAGAACCCTTTCCTACTCTACTAGTGGATTCTCAATGTAAACTGACAAAAATGAGGCTAATGTCAAAGTTGTCCAAGAAAGAAAGATTCAAATAGAGCAGTTCGTTCTTTGCTATTAAAAGCTTTCTCGTTACTGATTTCCTCGGAGAAAACACTCTATGTTCACAACGTAAAGCCAACATTAGGACAGCGGAGATGCATTGAACTTCCAGTAATTGTCTCCAGCAGAACAAAAGGGGCTGAGGTCCATAAGGGATGATGATTTGAAAGAGATGGATAAAGAGAAACTATCCGAGGTGAGGTGCACTTCATGCTTTTTTATCTTAAGCAACAGCCTACAAAAGACATTGTGATTCTCACAGCACAGCCCCCTTTACACAAGGCCATTGCATACACTTCCGCTGCAAAAGAATGAGAAGAAAAATATATCACGTATTGTCTAAGATGTGTGATAAATATTGCAGTCCAAAGCTCCAAAATGACAGTTTCTTTGCTCCTTTTTTGTTTGTTTTTTACCAGCATTCATAAACTATAAATATCAACCTCTGAGTTTGACTCAAAGAATCTCAATGCTACATTTGAAGAGGATCTTTTGAACTACATAACCATCTGAATAATCCCCTCTGTATTCTCAATATCCATCCACCAAGTGATATTCATTTTCTCCAATAGATGTCCATTCTTGAGCAAAAACCTCATCAACTCCAGCTTGTCGGCATCACCTTCAATGCTAATTAGCCCAACTGTCTTGGGATGACAAGTCAGACATGTGATGGCCTTATTTGGCACTTCCCAACCACTCCATTGGAACTGTGAAATTGATGAAAGAATTCTAGATCACCTTTTGCAGCAAAACAATCCAACAAAGGCCATGAAATTCTAATTACATATATCAAAACACCTTTTTAAATTAAATTTTCCCAAGTCATTTCAAGGATATCAAAGAAGCAATATCTATGTCACATCAAAAAAAAAAAAAGAAGAAGAAGAAGAAGAAGAAAGAGGCAACATCTATGTACTAAAGTCTCAGGACTAATTATTAACTCTTACCATAACTTGTATTGTAAGAACTTCTAGATTGGGAGAACACTCGAGCAGCATGAATTGACTTCACATAGTAGAAGCCCATTGTTGTAGAAAACTTTAAGGACCTCAAGTTCCAGAATGACCTAAAGGAAGAATCCACTATTGTGGGCACAACAGAGAGAAACTACAGACACAGTAAGAAGACACTTGTTAACATCAAATTCCATTGAATTTCAATGAACCATATCTAGGCACTCAGGAAACACACATTGTAGATCTTAGTTCTATGAAAAATCTTATTTAATTTCATTACAAATTTGCAACGATTTCAATGTTCTGCTTACAGGTGGTGGGAAGAAAAGTAGCCACTTAACAAAAGAACAATGACCAACACTTCTCAAGTCTCTAGTTATATTATGGCAGAGTGAGAATGCAGAAGTGCTATGGGTATATCTTGTTCTCTCACATGGAAACATAATCATTCAATAAACATATGTGTGTGTGCCATGTGCATGTTTGTCTGCATGTGGGCGACAGAGTGAGAGTGAATGCAGAAATGCTATGGATAGAGGACATGCTTAAATTTAGGAAAACAATGAGCCTGGATTGTATTCTCGTTTGCCACGGAGACATAGTTGCTTTATTGTTTTTGGGGGGGAAATGTCCAATGGTGGATGCCAAATCATGCAATTGTCTACTAATTTTAAGGAAATTCCACAGCCAAGAGTTGTTGTCTATTCACTTTATCATTTGTTGGGTATTGCCAAATAAGGCACATGAATACAAGGCCAATTGAACCAAACTTATTTAAGCGTTTTCATCTATTGGATCAGCAACTCGTTTTAGAAATCTATTTTATTTGTTATTGCAATACGGAAAACAGAACACATACGATGTACTGCAATTTTGTCATTTTCCTGGCCCGCATCACTGAGATCTGAAAGTCTTCATCCGTGGAGATGGATTATATTATTGTCATCCATGTCATTAAAGATTGGCAAACAAGTTTTTAATGTAATCACAACTTAATACAAGGAGAAAGATAACACATTACCTCTAAGAAGCCCTCTGATAGTTTCAAAACGTTTAAATTACTGAGTCCTTTCATGATCTTACTCGTAATGTACCCCCAATCTTCCTCTTTTGTATGCTCCTCTCCATGGTACACGCAAATGAATGCATAATTTAACAATGATAGGCATTGCAGAGAAAAAAATCATTGGCCGGTGGACCCATATAATCGAAAGACACAAGATTTGGGCAAGCAACTTTAAGCTCGATACTGCACAAATCGCCAACAAAAGACCTGGCAAAGATGTAATTATCTATATTCAGCTTCTTCAGACTTGTCGAGGAAATTTCAAGAACTTTCAGGTCCCGGAAAATGCAATTCCACATGCTCAAATCCTTTAGGAAGGGACAGCCTCTGATGAAGTCCCGAGCAACATTTTCATCATTTAGCTCAAATCTTCGAAGTTCAAGTGACTTAAGTCTAGCGAAGCCAGATGAACCGGGTAACTTCAGAATACGGTCCTTAAAATTCAATTTCAGTGCCCCCAACGTTTCGCATCTCGCAAGACTAAGAGGCAGATTAAATGCGGATTGTGAATTCACGGTCAATTCAAGCTCCCGCAAACGTCTTCGCGCTGCTATATTCATCCATCTACAAACCAAGGGATCGTCTTTGAAATTAACACATGAAAGGCGAAACTCATGGATGCCAACGTAACTATCTTGGGACGACGAAACCCAATTCACAAAGTCCTTGAACCTTTCATTCATGGCCTGAAGAGACGAAAAGCTTGATTTGTCTGACCAAACGGTTTTGATATTGAAGTTAAAATAGGGAATCGAAGTCCACAAGTACCTCCATCTTCTGGAGACAGCACTTGTGTACTAATAACGTCGATTGTTTCAAGGAAGGAGAATAAATAGTGAACGATAACTTCCGGCAGATTGTTGATTCTATTCCCGTCGTCACCTGCATCTCCCTGTCTACTTACAGCAATCTTGGGGCTTTTACGTATCTGGGCATCTCTTGTTTCCATCTCTCAAAATCTACCGACTGCTGATCCTTCTCCAAAATGGGTTTTCCCAATTCTTTGAGGGTTTTTCGAAGGAGTCAAATGTCTTTTGTTCTGTCCGGGTTGTGTTGTGAGTACCAATTCTTTGTCTATCAGACGACGCAAATTAAGTTCCTGCCAGAATATTAACCCTTGCAGAAATAAGTCAAATAAAAAATAACAGATCTTTTTTTCAACCAAAAATGGTATTTCTCAACTATATCCGTTGCCGTTATCACGCATATGAATTGAGGCCAGAGCCACTTGTTGTCATTCTCATTCAAACTCGCCAAAGGCAAGACGCATCACCGGGGCTACAGACATTTATGGAAAAAAAATATATATATGGAGGAAGAAATTGAGAAAATGGGACTGGATAGAAGTATTAGTCCGAGCTGGACAACTTTCGGCACGATAGCTACAGTGTATGTTAAGATGGGACAATTAGAAAGCCGAAGATCGTTTGACGTAAGCTGAGAGTGGGACCACGGGGCCGGATCGGCTACTCTATCGTCGTCTTCCAAGTCTACTCGGTAATGTTGGCAGTTTTTCACAACATTTATGAACTAGGGAGTTGGGATGCCATGCTATTATCTCATCCCTTGTTCGGATAGGCCACATTGAAGGGGCATAGAAGCTGTGTGGGGAGTGGAGGTCTATAAAGACATCACATGATCCGAGACTCGCAAATCTTCTTATGGGTAGGAAGGGTGATTTAGATAAAGTTGAGAGTATCTTCTCATAGGATTCCTGCAGACGGTCAGACTGGGGAGTGGAGAAAATAGAATTTCAGAGGCTTTATCTTGCTAAAAGGAGGCTTCCGCCTTTTGCTACCAACGAATACAAGAGTTGGAAGCTCCAAAGCACAGACACGCCTCTTCCACGAGAAGGTAGGCAACACCCCAATCCCAAATCTTGAAATTGACGACTCTCCAGCTCAGTCGTAGTATTTCAGCACAAGTGTGTCATTACGCATGAGTTCCAGTAAAAACATCATCGATCTGATAGTGACGCACCCAGTGACTCCAAAGTGGCTCTCCTAGATCATACGAAACTAAAAGCAGACATGCCAGATCGGATTCAGGTGGTAGTTCCCCATCTCATCTTCACTTGCCTACACAAAATGCTTTCACTTGCCAGGACCAAATATCCCAAGAACAAGACCGAATTACAACAGATTAAAGAACTGAATTCTACTGTCTTGGAATTAAGGGTACAGCGTTAAACACTAAATAACTACTACGCACAATCCTGACAAGACAAAGTTACACTAGTCTAAAACACATGCTAATTAATAATCAAGCTGATCCACGTCTTCCTGAACCCCTAATCAATCTGATCAATAATCACTAAAACAAGTGAGCGTGCTGAAAATTCATCTATTCAAATAAGCCTTACCCAACAACAACAACGATAGGGCGAGCCTAGGACTCTGGAGAGGCTGAGCTCTTGGGCTTCTTATTATTATTCTTCTTCTTCTTCTCCGAGAAGGCCTTGGAGAAGGCCTCAACAATCCGCTGTTGCGATTCCAGAATCATTTCGGTGCGTTTCATCTCCATCTCCATTCTCATGGTCTCGATCTCCCTGGCCATCTCCATCTTCATCTGCTCCATCCTCACATACCCATCTCCCAAAACCTTTATAGCCGCCACCATCTCCTCCATCGGCTCCTTCTCTCTCTTCTTTCCAATCTCCTCGCCGCCTCCCCTGGCGACTTTACTGCCAAAGCCGGACACAGTCCCATAAATAGGCTTTGGATTCGAATTAGAATTAGAAGCCAAATTAGCCTTCACAGCATACTTGTGATCAATTTTTGGATAAAAATTGGGTCCGGGCTGCGCTATGCTTACTCCGGTGGGTATTCTAATCCTAAAACCGCCAGCACCGGCTGCGCCGGAACCACTACCACTCATACTGCTACCAGAATTACCAACCCCATTTCGATACAGTTTATGGATACTCCTGGTGTTCATAGGATTAGCCCCATTCTTGTAATTCTCTACATAGAAACCTTGATTGTCGTCTTCATCGTCGTTCTCGTCGTCGTTATCTTCACCTCCACCTCCGCCGTCGCTTTCCGAATTATAGTCGGCCCTCGACTGCGGACCCTTCTCCATGGCGTCCATCCGTTTGAAGTGGACCCAAGAGGAGGTGAATCTAGACACGGGCATGGATCGGGCTCGCTGGATCTCGCTTCGGTATCGCTTGCGGAGCTTCTCCATCTTATGGCGGCACTGCACGGCGGTCTTCGGGGGAGAAGCGGCCGGGCATCGGCGGCCCACGGCGTCGGCGACTTCTTGCCAGTGGTTGGCCTTAAGGTTTCCGCGGCGGAGGGTATACCATTTGTCGCGGTAGGCGTCGATCAGCGCAACGGTCTCGTCGTGGGACCAACATGGCGGTGGAAGGCGCCGCGGATTGGCGGGGGGTTGTGGAGGCCCGGAGACGGCGGGCAGTTGATTATGGAGGGCCGAGTCCTGAGGAGGCGAGGGCGATCCAGCTACGGGCGTGGACATGGCCTGTGAGGGTGAGGCGGCGCTTAATTTTTCAGGTCAAAAAGATCAAGATTCAGATCTACGGTTGTGGAGAGAGGGTGTCGGCGGCGCACGTTAACCGGGGAAGGAGGACAGGAAGGAAGAGCGGTTGGGGTCGTGGCTGTGGCTGCGGCGGTAGTGCGGAAAGTGGGGTTTGGTGGGCATATTGAATTTCATTTTTTTCCAAGGGTAAAAGAGGAAGAGGGTGGTTGGCGTTGGGGGAGGGGGGGGGGAGGGTTGTGCGGCTGATTTTGAGATCCAAACGGATGAGGCCACCGCTTAGGCGTGTGGGGGCGGGGGCCGTGCTAAATTGCGCCGCCATGTGCAATGCGCACACGACGCACCCCCGTAGGATGCGTGTAAAACAGGTCCACTTTCTGACTTTTGGCCATGAGGAGGGCCGCCCCCCCTATTGGGTTCGTGATGGTATCACAACCGTCCACCGCCTGGGGCTGGGGCTGGGGCTTTTGGGGGGGGGGGAGGGGGGGCGGCAAGCTCGGTTAGACTCGGAACCTGACGGGACGGATGCAGGGTTAAGAATTTAAGATGGGAAGTTACCAGATAAAAGTCAAAATCTCTTAAAAGTGAGCAACACACACAGCTCTCTCTCTCTCTCTCTCTCTCTCTCCCTCCCTCCTTCCCCGCCTCGTCCGAACAACTGGCTGTTCAGGATTGTAAATGTTGCATGTCCCATGTCACTCGAGAGAATTGGTACAAGTGTCACCAGACAAAAATGTCTCATTAAAATTCCCAAGCAACTCGAACCCAACAGAACAGAGAAGTACTGTCCGCACATAATTCTCCGATGTCACAAGCCCTAATCCAAATGTCTGCACCATTCAGGCCTGCCACTGTTGTCATCTTTCCTAATCATTGTCCATTTGTCCCAATTAGCCAGGAACACATCCGCCATCCATGCGCCCTTCGGCAGCCATTTCCTTAAGCCGTAGCCTTAGAATCTTCTTAAGTTACCAACTCTGGCAGCAGAGTTTATAGCCCAAAGCTTGTGGGGCCGGCGGACGGTGGATGTTCCAGATGTGGAACGGCAGCATTTTCTTTTCACCGTTGAAGAATATAAATTCCTACGGGCAGTATAATACTTAACAACATTTCTAGTATTTTTTTTACTTCTTTAACTACCAACTCAAAATTTTTTAGGCCGGTATAAAATTTTAAAATATCATTTAATATAATCTTAAAACTTAATTTATCTTTTTATATGACTTCAGCCTATTCAATTCATTTAGTTCAATGCTAATAAATTTTAATTTTAATTTAATCTATATAATTCAATTTCATTATATTATCGAACTCAATACATGAAAAGAGAACATGTTAAAAATATAAAATTATATATTATTAAAATATACAAATCTAATATAATTTATATATTATTAATTTATAAAAATCTAATAAATATAAGATTATAACATGTTATATTACATATACCAAGCCACTCAATAAATGATTGGAAGGATGATTTTCTAGTAGGATATGTAGACATAAATTTATGGATTGAATATCGATACAAAATACAAGATACTAGAGTCTTGGTTGACTCGTAAATTATTTTGATAATATCTTAATCACTATTATTAAGGAAAAATCCTTAATTAAAGCACTAAGTATACAGCGAGAGGTGAGAATATTTCCCAGGAGAATTCAAGGTTCAGTTAACTGCGAACCCAAATTAAGAGTCGAATTAAAATATTTGATTTGGCCATTTTGTGAACTAAAACTAAATTGAATTTTCGATACTTATAATATCTGACCAAAACTTTGCTGTTGTTAGTTTTTTAGAACAAATAAATTATTATAAAATTTTGTAAATATTAATTCGAATGTTAAAAATATATTTTGAATGCAATGTTTTTAAAATTGTACAATCATTGCTAAATATAAAAAAATAAATAGGTATTTAAGGCGGAGAGCACTTGTGTGTGAGTTCGTGCGTCTGATTGCCAGACTGTAAAGAAGATGATCCCATCTGTACATTACATATCAAATCATTTGGAGTCCACAATCTGACAAGTAAAGCCAAAAATGTAAAGAAAATAAAAATGTAAAAAAATTAAAAATATTAATAAAAATAAAAAAAAAAAAAACAAAGGTTCGGCCCACTAGCTAGCCAAACCCCTAGTTGAGAGAGAGCGATCACAAGAAGTAGACCGGAGGCCAGCCGTTAGTATCTCTACAGCTAACTACATTTAGAGTTTACAATTAAAGCTTGTACGGCAAGCTGTTGCTTCTGATGGGACGTCTCGTCCTCGTTGAAACCCAAGTGGACTCGTAATGATCTCCCTAAATTCTGTGGGGATTCAGCTAAACCTAGAGAAGGCTGCAGCATCATCTCCCTTTGGAGATGGGAACAGTACGCCTGGAAAGAGCTGGGAGTCACATTTAAACTGAACCCCAACCCAAAGAGAAAATCCACTTCAAGGTGGTTCATCTCTGTTGTGCTAATTCCTCCAACTTTTGCATAGTAAGCATTGTTGTAATACCTGAAAAATTGCAAAACAGAATTGAATCAATATAAACTCAAATGGTCAAATCCACGGACCATGCAATTACTGTTTACTATAAAGCAGATAACGTAAAACAGTTATATAGATACAATTAATTTAACATATCTCACGCACAAATATAAATATTATATTACTATTAATATTGATTATATATTTTGAATGATTATAATTAATAATAAAAATTATAAATATAGGTCTGATTTTCATAATAATATAACGGGTGAGTTAGTATTTCAGATGAGTCAAATTGACCGTGCGGTAAGGAAGCTCTTAAGAAAATTACTATGCGTATACAAGTGATGTGGATGAAACAGCAGCCTTATTTGTATCCCTACTAATTGACTGGGTAGCTAGACAGCAAAACAGGGGGTTTCACCTTCCTGGAACGGAAAAGGCATCAAAAAGTATCAATTGGAAGGCAAATAAACCATGAACTTCGAGATAAGAAACTATAAGAACCCAACTTATCATCTGAATTCCTTACTTTTAGGCTTTAATTTATTCATTTGAATTTTTCAAAATAATTAAAAAAAAAGGGGGGAACTAAACCCAGACCGTAAAAATTAGAGTTGGGCAATGGAATTTCAGTTCAATGAACAGCAGAAGCAGTTTAATTAATGAACCAAAAGAAAATGCTGATGGGAATAATCAAGAACTTACATGTCATCCATGAACTTGGCGGCGACCATGACGCTGGTTATAAGCAATCGATGAACATTGAAAGAATTGATAGGCAAAGAGGGCTGCTTCTGAGCGAACCTATCGAGATAAACGTATGCAACAACGAAGCAAGACGGGCTGCAATTGGCATACTTGAAAATTCTCTCCAAGTAGCTGTGGATCGAGACAGAGGGTCTGGTCAGTCCATGGAAAACTGAGATTTTCTGAGCCTGGAATTGACGGCTAAGATCGTTTGACTCGGCCACTCTCTGCAGCAGAGACGAGAGGAAAGTGATGAGTTTTGGCATCACATTTGGGCTCTCTATCTCTGCCATTGACGGCCAGTTTTTGCTGCCAGAAATGCTTGGCTTTGCTTGAGCTTTTACCACTTGTATATAACAAACAACGGGCAGCATGCGTGGTCGTTAATGTGTCGGTATTTTTATAGGACAACTTGTGTCCTCCTCTTTGCACATTTCCTCGTTTAGAGGGCTGAATTCCATTAGGAGATAGAGAAAATGGATATAAAATTAAATACGAATTTGTAAATATATAATTATAATTATTAATTATAAATAATATATCTTTTTATAGTAGTAATTAAGGATTAAGATTATAAATTTGTGATTTGTATTGGCTTCTGTATCTAATTTTTGGACTTGTGTGTTCCTTATTGACTCTCAAATAAAAAGCACTTGCTCTCGCCCCTCGGATTTGAGTTGGCTCAATGTGGATTAATTAATGTCTTTTTCTTGAAAGTAAATTTGGGGTTTTGTGAAGATTTATTGTGGCGATGGTGACGGGCATGCCATGTCCATCATGTGATTACATGTGGGAAAATTCTGATTATAGTCTATGCATCCCATCTTTTTTGAGATCCTGCATGTGTTTTGATTCTGCACAATCGGGTGTGATGTAACATGGATTTGTTCTTTGGTCCCCATAGCACCTGTGTACGTTCAGTTAAAAAGCAAAAAGAAAATGAGTGTATGCAACTTCTCTTCTCACAACGTATGCATTTTAAAGCCTATAGCTCTTGCAATTTTGGGTATGGCCTCTTTTTGAAATATGGGACGGATGAATTTTTGTGGTTCAATGATGATAAATCATATTATATAATCTTTAATTGATTTGCTCTTAACGATACGAAAAATGCATCAATCACTCGACTATAATACAAATGTCTTCTTGTTGATGTTTGGTTTTTGCTAAAATGGATGTCAATTGGACCAAAATTATGAGATAAGACTGATAATTTATTATATTTTTGGAAAAAAAAAAGTAAATAAATAACCGTGGCTTTGGATCTTTACCCCGTAGTTTCTCGGAGGATAGGGTAAACTGCTCCATTCACCTACACAGGAAAAGATCAAACTTGACCCCAAAGTTAATTCAGACAGTGACGCTGTGAGTTTTAGTTTCATTACCTCTTACCACCCGAGGTGGTAGCATAACAACGATCTAGTGTTTTTTTTTTTTTTTAATATTGTTTTGGGTTTAAATCTTTTTACTGTAGTTTATTTCTTAAATAAATAAATAAATAATCGACCCATAAATATATAATTGTTGACATATTTATAAAACTTTTTTTTTTCTAGTAACAACAAACAAAAAGATATCCAATACCTCTCGTGTTTACATTGTGTATCTTTGACTAACCATATTTCCAGCTCTCCTCTCTTCAGGCTCAGTAGAATTTTTTGTTTTATTTGGAGAGTTAAAAGCCAGCTCGTCAAGAGGACTTGCATAATGGCACATCTAACTTAACAAGCCAGCCAGTGAAGCAACTGATAGGTCGCATTTTCTCGGGAAAATTTTTGGTTAATATATATATATATATGTGCACTACACAATAGGAAAGTGGACTCCTTTCCATAACCATGTGTATGCAAGATTTGATTTTAAACCTTATGAACCAAGACTATAAAAGACTTCGTCATGCCAGCTAAACTAACTAATATCTATAATTAATAAGACATTAACTAAAAGCAGCAGTGGATCGTGTCACCCTTAAAACTATTATCTTCTTTTTGTTAAAAAGGGACGATGAGTAATCGTTATGTTTACGTGAGATGCAGATGCAATAATCGGGAAATCAAATTCGTTAATTTTAAAATCAATGAACTTTTAATTTTATGGTATTAGAATTGTTTTTAGAAATATACGAATTTTAATGTCTTATGTCATGCTTTTTAATTCATTTAGTCAATTACATAAGATAGAGAATGGATCTACCCCATAAGTTTTCTGGGAAGACATAGAAAGCTTAAGGTACAAACACAAAGTGTCCTCACAATAACTGTTAGAGATTGGGACAAATACTACGTAAGTTTAAAAGGAAAAAGGAAAGAAGGCTTGCCTTCATGGCAACTTGCCATTCTGTTTGGAGCTCCTGTGAGTTTGGTTGGCCTGAGTTCAAACAAACACTGGCAGAGGTGTATCTTCGCTTCTGTCTTTTCCCAGGCTACTTTTTTCCTTCTAAAATATACATAAAATACTATTACACAATAATATTTATTGTGATACATAATAACCATAAAAGGGGACATCAAAATAATTTTCATACCTTTTATTTTATTTATTTATAATAAAAAAATATCATTAGTCTGCATTTTTTTTATGTCTAATCTGTGTTCTTTTAAATAAGTATAACTAGCTTTTCCATATATATAGGTATGTATGAAAATCTGAAGGACTAAAATACCCTTATTGTCATTCTATAAATCTTAATTAATTTTAATTAGGCCGACAAATTAATTTAATTAGGAGGGGAAGTAGCTGGAAGAAAGCAAAAGAAGCCAAACCCAACAAGCGGGAAGCATGCTTGTCTTTTGCCTTGGAGTGAAACGAGAGCAAAGCATGTCCCGTGATAGAGACAACTTCCCTCGGTACCCGTGTATTGGGATCACTGACTCTGCAAAGCGTGTCTTTCGCATCTACCGCATCCATGTGCTCTCCACATGAGGCAGACAGCATTTGCCACCCATCTTTATAATTGATATTGGTTATATACTTACTTGTTTATTTTTAATATAATAAATTATTTATCTTAAAATACACGTATCTTTTTTCATTTTATTTAAATATTATTATAATTTTAGACTCAGTGCCTAGGGATACATGGCAGTCACCATTTTTTAAGCCATATAATAATCTGACCTTTACAATTAATAAATTTAGATTAAACTCGAGACTTCAAAATTTCAACATAATTCGGCGGCTTAATTTCAACGTGATAAAACTCAGATACTGTAAATCTTGAAGATGATTTCAGTACAAATAGCAGCTGGCTCCCACCTGACGCGAATTGCAGCCCGTGTAACTTGTTTTTCTTTTGTTAACAACCGGTTTTGTCATCGACGGCTTGCATAACAGTGACAGCCAGTTAGGCTAGAAGAGCAGATGCAAAGGGTTGTCCAGATTGTGAATATTTTTGGTTCGTCATTTGTCCTTTTGATTGGAAGAATTGGAATTCCGCAGAAATGCTTCGCGTGAATGCGAAGAAAACATCATTTTCATTTCATTTGCATTGGCAAAAGAGCCCTTAACCGGGGACAGATTCAGAAGCAAGAAAAACTCTTAAACCTTTCAAAAAGTGATTGAGCTGGTGAGATCTATCAATCAAATCATTGACCAGGCAGTTAATGGCGTTGGTTAAATGATTATTTATTTATTTATTTATAAACTAACTATTCTAAAAGTAGGTTTTGTTGTCTTGATGATTGTGCGTGGGAGTGTTAGTTTAACCGTTAAGTCTAAGGCTTGGCCATAAACTTGAATTCGGCTCTCTTCCCACCTCAAGTCGTATGGTCAAAAATGCTCTGAGCTTTGTCCAAATTATACTCACTTTAACATTACCAACCCACATAGGAAGGCTTGGTATTTCTCGGATCCCCTCCGCTCCTCATAAAGCTTCTTTGCCTCCTCAATCAATGTCTCGCCTACCCAACAAAAGATCGGATGATGGCACAGTACACCCTGTCCACGAATATATTCTTAGGTTTTCTTGTTTTGAACAAATTCCACGCATGGGCTCAAGTGCCTCAAAACGTCTTAGTGTTTAATCAACCTCATAAAAAAAATTGTTGGGGAAACACGAGAGTTTAAAATCTAAGAAAAATTTATGTAAATAATAAATTTATAAGTTTAATATTACACATTGAATTTAAAATTTTTGAGTTTATGATTTTTTTTTTTTTCCTTTCAACGTGAGATTTTAAGTACATACTCAAATAAATTTTAACACCAAACATTTTCAATTGAAGTTGGGCTGAGCAACTGCTTCTTCATCCAACCGAAAAATGGAAGTCCTCCATTAAGAATTGTTGAGGCCCCGAACCCAGATGCATTTTGTTTGCAACTCGAAAGTCCAGTGGAATTCTGATTGAGAGGAAAATGATAAAAAAGGCTACGCTTGGCCGACCAAAAAGCAATCGGACCGCGTTGGGAATTGAACCCGACGTGAATCGAACACGCAACCTTCTGATCTGGAGTCAGACGCGCTACCATTGCGCCACGGATCCTTTGCTGCGTGTGCGTTAAGCAACAATATATTGACCGAATTGAAGTTGTTTTCCTGGTCACTTAGAATCAACCATCACTATTAATTAGAATAGTATTAAATTTAAGTTTTACAATTTATTGAGAGTGAATATATATTGTAAAATCCAATTAAGCCCAACTAAAATCCTCAACTTACTTTTTTTTGTATTATATATTTTAAAATAGGATAAATCAAAATTCACTTTTAAATTTTTATAAATTTATTTAATATAATTAAATTATTTTTTGCTTTATTAAATGAGTTATATGTTTTTTATCTTTTATTTTATTTGAATTCATTTTTAGATAGTATTTGAATTTTTGAGAGCATATTCAGATGAGTAAATTTTTTTAACAAATTAAATAAATTTTGTTCAAAAAATAAATTCAAATAGAATAAAAAATAATAATATAAAATTTATTTAAGAAAATAAAAAATAATCATACTACAATAAAATATTTATAAGAGTCTAAAATTGACTTTTACCTTATCCTGATTAAAAATACAAAGATATAACTAATTCTCAAATATAAAAAGAAAAAATATTAATGTGCTAAAATTAATAATTTTTACAAAAATATGTGAAATTTATTTAAAATTTTATTTAATTATTTTATCACTTAAAAAAAATTGTACCATGGATTAAAAAAATTAATTCAATCATTTTATTTTAGAATCAATGAGTAAAAAGTGATTAGATTTATAATTCAACTAGAATTAATTGGAATTGAATTGAATTGAATTGTGTTCTTAAGATAATTCCAAATAAATTCTAACAAAATCAATAAATTTAAACTTAAGAGTAATAAAATTGTTTCTAAAATTAAAATTTTTAAATCTAAATCTCAATTAATGGTAATTAAATAAATGAAAAGAATTAATTGATCGAACAACAATTCAGCTACGGTACCCAAGGCCTTAAAGGCTACAATATGGCTATATTTATGATCGACACTCGCGAAGCTCTAGTGGATTCCAATTGCAAAGCTAATGGCATCACTTGTATAAACGCATTGAAGCTAACATAGAGCTACTTGCTTACAAAAAAAAGTCCCTCCATCAAGCAAAATAACCACAAAGACTTAATCTCAATAATTAACATATTATTATCTCTTAAATATGCCTCATGAATACAAATAAAAATTGTAAAAGATAGAGGAAAAAAAAAAAAAGACTATTTACTTGTTGCAAGATCAATCCCACCACAACCGCTATTTTAACATTCATGCAATTGTTACAGAGAGGGAAAACAAAGGAAGTCACCCTCAAACCAATAAACCAACTTTAGGCACCTGACGAGCAAAATAGGACACTGGATGGCTAAGATTCTATTGAACAGCATTGTTTGCCTCCTTTATACAGAGCTCACCACAGAAGATTATATTCTTATTCCCTGACCAGAAATGCTTGAGCATTGTTTACCTCCTTTATACAAAGCTCACCGCGACATAGCATATTCTTTTTCCTCACAGCTATCATTATATCGAAGGTTCTGTCTTGTGGTGCTCAAGATTGCGAAGGACAATTCTTGCAAAGATTTTAGCTTCAAGGGGTGCAGTTGCAGCTGCAGCCGCAGAACGCAAAACACGTGCAGCTCCGGAACTCTGCATAAGACTCGCATGGTGCATAGCATGCCGACCTCCAGGAATGGTGAACTGCAATTTGAAAGTGATATTTAGCCATGAAGAATTGTGGTAATCAACGAGTAACATCATGATATCATTACCTGGAGAAGAGCAAATGCAGCGCATGACTTAAGTACAGATGAAGGATTTCGTAGCATGGCAACAAATCTTCCAATTTCAGCTCCACTGTGGCCCCAAAAGGAAGAAAGAGGATAAATTTACTCCCCTCAAATATATTGCAACAATGACAAAAGAAAATCATGCAATAAGATTTACGAATGTAGTTAAGCTGAGTTGAGCTCTAACAACAATGAACTCGTGGAGAAGACAAACTGTGGAACAACCATGGATAAGACGGTAGGTGTAATAATCAACTCCGTTTTGTAAATCAGAACAGCATTAAACTGAATATGCAAGAGTGAGCATGCAAGTAAGTATTTGTGCATGTGTGAGGGAGGGAGAGAGAGGGAGGATGGTGGAAGAAGACAGTGAAACCTGCATCTCAGGTGTCCTGCTTCTTGAATACGAGCCCGTTCCGTCACCGGTACCAATGCTGCAGGAGTTGATGATGCTGCTGCAACAGCAAATGCTGGAGGATCAGAAAATTGAAGGACAAAGGCCTCAATGTTCTTCAAAGCCATCCTCCTAGCCCAATCTACGTTCACACTCTTTGAAGCACTCTCTGATGGAGTTCCTATCAACGCGAAGTCCTCCATTCTGCATAAAACAAAATTAGGTTTATGATTTCAACCGGTAACCTTTGATTGTTGGAGGATTGAGTGGAAATTAATGGAGGTCTTTTGCGGTGTTCCTAAACAGATGAGTGATGATGGCATATAACATGTAACAAATGTCTTTTACTCCAGGAATACAAAAAATTTACTGCCATTTTTGGTAAAGAGAAGGGTAGACAATAAGAGAATAAACTTCATGTCCATTTGCTAACCTCATGCATCGACAGTTTAATTTCTAAGTATCGACCGATGATTTTACTTTGACAAGATGGTCCACACAACTAGAATATTTGGTAGGAACAAGCAGATTCTAAGGAAGGGCAGAATTATATCTGTAACAATACCTCCCATCAAACATGTATGCCAATGCCAGTGCAGCCATAAAGCGTGCCATCTTGGATACTGATGACGAACATAGATGAACAAGTGCAGGAACTCCCCCTTCTTCCACTATACGAAGAGCATTACCTGGGTTAAAAGCAAGGTTCCAAAGTGCTCCTGCAGCAGTTTCATGAACATCCTGAAAGTAATAGTATGCATTAAACTTGACAGCTAGAGTCAGGTTCCTTTAAGACAGGAAACATAGGGAAAATTTTCAGTTTCAAGTAATCATACATTTGCAGAATGATAGATCTACAATTTAAAAGTAGATAGAAGTTGCAGTGAGAAAAATTCCTTGTCTTTTATGCAGGGAAAAATGCTTAAATCTACAAGTTAGCATATCCAAGAGATAATAGCACAATGACTTTTCACTCCCAAAGCCGTGCTTCATATTGAGAGGCTGGCCACTAAGAGATTGAATACTAACCTCAGCCTCAGAGCGTGCTAGAACAATCAAAGGTGCAACACCTCCTTCTCGTCCAATAGCAATGCTAACAAATAGCAACAAATACAAATTGGATTAACATATATAGCCAAAAAGAAAGATCAGGTCACCTCTTTCTCTGAAGAATAGCAAATGTTTAATTGCATACATGAGCATGGTCCAAGAACAAACAGGATCATAAAACTGAAAGGGTCAAAAAGCATTTTCACGATCAGAAATGCATAGTACAAAGCAAATTTGATTAGGTTATATGACCACAACTATGTCCTTTCCCTCATATAGGGGTGCCAGATGTGAACTAAATAATGCCAGTGAACAGCACACAATTTAGATAAATGAAGTATATTTTTTTACGCTGGTTTTTGCGACCAACATCCTGTCCTCAAAATAATCATCGGGCATCATATTGTGATTCCTAGAAAGATTTACTGAATCACATGCACCATGCCATGGAGCTACAGGGGCCAATTGTCTCCACCTTTGACTACAGAGAGGACTCACAGTTTGAATAACCAAACACTCAGCAGGCGAGGCACCTGCCTAACTGTTAGGTTGAAGGAGAGACAGTACTCTAAGTCTGTAGGAATGTGCTTTTTGATGATAATGCACAACCACAACATCAAAGATAGTTTCCAGCCACAGCAAAGTTAAATGAGCCATAATAAATTTAAACATGAACTACTACAGATACCTATTGGCTTCAGACACGGACAATCCCCAGAGAGCACCAGCAGCCCTCTCCTGAAGACCTGGGGAGGCATTTGCACATGATTGTGCAAGAGCAACCTGAATAACACACAAAAAATTCAAAACTTCTGCATGGAATACACAGAAATAATGACATAGTCATTAGCCTTATTGAAAGCTGCTGCAAATTAGTACTTCCATCCACTACCCAAAAAAAGGATTGGCCATGCAGTCAAAATTCTCTTACAACACCTGATCCAAGAAAGACTTAGCATACAAGACCATGACTTAACAGATATGACCATGAATTTGATATAAAAGAACTTTATTATGAAAATAACGAGCTTCAGATCAATCAGCTGAGATATAGACATTGTGTTTCCCTATTCTCAGAGAACACATTGTACTTCATTAGCATCTGCAAGAAGATACCATGACACATTTCCCACAGGGCACTCAAATTGGATGAAATTGCAAGAAAACCACCTGAGATATCAGCACATTCATTATTAGCAAGTAAAATTTTCTTACCAAAGCCTCAACACCACCGGCTGCTGCTATTGCCTCTCGATTCCTGTCATCAAATGACAAGTTCCATAATGCACCAGCAGCTTCCTGCCTGTTTAATGCACAGTTAAATGACAAATATCAGATTAAACCCCTTAACCAATAATCTTATTTTATTGGAAATTTATAAAATCTACATGACCATTATTATCTTGAACCATTCAGCTTTCTACTGTGGTCACTACTAAAAAGCAAATCAACATTGATTCTATGTATTCAATCAAGTTTAGAAGAGCACAGAAGCCAGGTGTAATTTTCAAATAATTTCCAGAAAAATCTTGTTTTTCAACAATCAAGTTTGCATGATTTTCTGGGCTGTTGAAAAATGATGTAAAATGGCAATTTCACTGAGTACCTGACTCCTTCATGGAGTGAATGTGTAAGCTGCACGAGGGCTTCAAGAGCCCCTGCCTCTTGTCCAACAGCAGAGTTATTAGTGTTGCTATCTCCATGAGCAGCCAAGTTAGCTAAAGCACGAGCAGCCTGACAAGAAAACATTAATTGATTTGAAGAAGATAAGTCATACATACTGAAAGAAGTGGAGCAAGAGCACACATCCAGCTACATTGCTATAAGGCACACATCAATTCAAGTTATTTATTGAAGAATACTTGAAATGCAACAGATAGAATCAATGCTAATGACAAGAGAACAGTTACTTAGTTCACAATATGCAACATAAATGGACTAAGCATAGATTTAGAACACAGTATCAAATAAATATTAAAGAGGAAAGTGGCAAGCAGATCAGTGGTAGGACTCCTAGAGCTTCAAATTTCTTTATCAAAAGTCAACTATAGCCATACACAATGTAGACTGACTTTATTGCACATTGTAATAAAAATGTAAAGTTTCAGTGCTGATCAGGATTCTCAGGCACCAAGCAAATTGGTGAGACAATCTTAATAACAGCAGCTATAAAGTGACCACAAACCGAACCCTAGAGGAGGCATTGTCAAAACCAAACCATCACCAATTGTTAGACATGGAGGCTGTTCGAAGTATCAACTGGAATATTATTTTCTATAAATGGAAAAAGCAATTGCAAATTAAAGATCTTCTTGGTGACAGTAAAAATATGGAAAGAGCGCACCTGCTCTTGCACTCCTTCAAATTTGCAGTTACGAGCAAGCATCACTAAAGCATGTACACCACCTGCAAGAGCAACCTCCATGCTACACTTATCATCAGCAGCCAAATTTGCCAAAGCACCAGCTGCACGTTCCTGAACATGTCCAAATTTGAATTATCATATAAGGCTGGATCATATGCTAGAAAAAGCTATGTACAAAGACAAAGCAGTTATGCGGCTAAGGGTAGCATAAGTTGCTAAGACCCCACCAGAACTCCATCACCCCCTGACGACCATTTGAATATAAGATCAACCAAAGCTTTTACTCCACCAGCTTCAGCAATAGCACCCTGTCATAGATTTTCAAATGACCAACATTAGAAGTTTAGAGCGTGTGTCTTATGATGATCGACACAACAGATCCAACTATTCAACCTTGTGCTCTTCTCCAACAGAAAGATTCCAAAGTCCTCCTGCTGCCTCTTCAGCAACCAGCCTGTTCATAGACCTTGCTAACCCAGCAAGGATATTGATTCCTCCTTCGTCTGCAACAGCTTTTGCAACATTCGCATTCACAGAGAGATTTGCAATAGCCTACATAATTTTGCAATCAACATACTTAATCCGACTGCATTTTTACATATGAGAGGTTCAGAAAAATGATTGACAGGCAAAGTAATCTTGAAAAAAATTGGACAAAAACCTGGACCACAATATAATATAAATCTAATTAGACCATTTGACAAAGAAGAATTGCTGTAAAAACCATTCCTCTTTATAGTCAGAGAAAAGAAAGCTACCTTAGCAGCCTCTGACTGAAGACCTTCTCGCCAGGATTTTGCAAGGTCTAGAAGGAGACGTATCCCGCCATCTCGCATAACTGCCTCAGCCCTTCCACGATCTATGCTAGCATTCTCATCATCAATGACCACAAAAGTTGCAAGTCCTGTGGCTGCCCTTTCTTGAACTTCCTCCTGAGAGCTTTGCATCAGACTAAGCAATATTGCTGCACCTTGTTTCAGCCAGAAATTATCTAACCCTTGTGGATTGCTTTCTGCAGTGCGCAGAAGTGTATGGGATAGGTTCCATTCAAGCCAAGTCATAATATCATCTAGGTTTTTATCCTTTGGTTCTGGACTTCTCCATTCTAATAACACATTTTTCCCTTTCTCTGTCGTATTGGCAAATAAAGAAGCTAGGACTTCAAAAATGTCGGTGAAAAGGGCAATTAGCAATTTGCCTTTTTGTCTATTTGCATTAAAGGTGGTGTCCTCTTCAAGAACATTACAATTCAATGCACACAATACCTTCAAGCTGAGAGATGACGATAGCAATCTAGAAACAGCAGTTGGGCCAACATCAGTTCTTGAAACATCCAAGCAAGTGAGTTTAGGCAGCTTATGCCAAAGATGTGAGACCACACCCCATTTCATATTTGATGTCCCTGCAACTGAAAGATAACGAACAGATAGAACATTTCCCACTGCCACTTCATCGATTTTTAGACAGTCCAAGAAACCAATATCGATCAAATTGGGACAATGCTTGGCCAAAGCATTGATGGCGTCAGCAGAAACATCCCTAATCCCAGACAGCCAAAGTTTCTTTAGTTTAGGACAGCAAAAAGCTATTGCTCTTATTGCATCACTGCTGATCCTTTCACAAAAGTCTGGCCCAAGTTGGAGACTCTCGAGGGCCTCATGACGAGCCACAATCACAGAAAGAGTTGCATCTGTTAGTTTCCTGCAGTAATCACCACTTATTTCTTGCAAATTTCTGGCTTGGAGATGTATTATTGCATCTGCGGACTCTGCTCCACGGAACCTGAGTTTCCGAAGATTAACACACCTAGATGCAAGTGAAGCTGCCATTGTGGCATCAAATTTGTGAGCTCGAAGATCCAGTGAATTCCACAAACATGCAGAAGCCCCTAGAGCCCTCCATGTCCTACACGTGGATGACAAGCTTGCACGGTCACGATAATTCAGACAGGAAAACAGCTGAATTACTGTGTCATCAGGCAAGCTAGTCCAATCAACGCCCTCAACTCCCTCAGGACCCAAAACCTCACCTTCAATTTCAGGGTAGCTGGGAAAAACCACCTTCTCCTTACCCTTTTTTGCCACCTTCCGCCGCACTCTACGACTCATATCTCAATCAAATCACAAAACACCAAGTATCCCCAATACCTTTTGACCACAAACGCCAAAATCCTACAACCAGTGAAGGACCAAAATAAAACCCATTGACGGATGCCCTCAAAAACTTAAAAGCCTAAGCAGCCGCAAACACACCAATGAAACTAATATCTTACAACCCAACAACCCCAATCCTCGGA